>OY728140.1:972358964-974858964 GCA_963277665.1 Viscum album | reverse complement strand
CATGAGATGTGTTTGGATATGTTCAAATATGTTTATCTTCTATAATTGAGTGGGTAGAATAAACTATAGGTTGTGTAAAGAGTTACACATTAATATGGTTTGAATATATTATTTTGTGGATGGAATATGATTCCAAATGTAAATCATTTGAAGCATGCATATATAAATGGAATAAAATGAGATAATATGGTGATATTAGAACTCATTTTATATACTAAGAAATATATTCCTTCAATGAAGAACTTTTCAATACCTCGATCATCCATCCAACTGGTTTTTTTAGATACATGGTGTTTACTAGATAATATTATATAGGAAAATCAAGTTATAAGGTTACCAAAATTCTTAGGGACTTAAACATGACATGTTGTTTGGGTTACACATAGATGGGTAACCCTAAAAGTTAGGATACCGAAAGAATAGAGTTGAGTATATTTACATATGATTGATATGATAAGGAGTTGTCTACTTGACTATCCGAGAATTGTAATTAACTATTATGAGTAGGGCAATGTCATTTCCAAATAACTAAGTGGTGAGATGAATTCCCTAGAAGGAATAATTGCTTAGTGAAATATGAATATTGGCCCACTAATGGATATAACGGATTTAAAAAGGGCTTAGCATTTTAACTACTACAAATCCCACATTTAATAATGCTGGTATTTATCAGTGCTAGAAAAAAACAATTATAAATGGCATATGTATCAGCACTTTCCATAAAAGTGATAAATTGATCCTTTTATCAGCATTTTATTTTTATCACTAACAAATGGGATCCTTTATTAGTGCTTTATGTTTAGCACTGATAAAGGGTATCTTTTATCAGTGATTTATTTTTACGCTAATAAATATTTCTTTCATCTGTGCTTTTTTAGCACTGATAAAGGTACGAATAAATAAAATTAAATAATTAAATAAATAAAAAATAAAAAACGAGTTTATTCAAAATAATATTGATTTTTTAATTAAATAATTATTAATAAAAATGAATAAATTGATTATACATTATTAAATATTAAGAATTTTATTAATTAGATCATTAATGTAATTAAATTGTATATATTAAATATATATATATATATTAATTTATATAAATATGACTTATATATTAAAAAATATTTATTCACTTTACATTAAATACTCATATATTTGTTGAATAATGGTTTACAGTTAAAAATTAATATGACTTAAAAATATTGGCTAATTGCATAGTACTCAACATATAATTGAATGTCGTTCAATTCCACATAGATCAAATCTATGTTATATTGATTTCACATATATGTAAATAATGCATTTTTATATACAATGCACACACATAAAATTTATCCATTCTTTCAATATTATATAAGTGTACTTATTCTTTATTAATTCAATTTCACAAATTTTTAAAATATATTCAAGCACATAAAAATAGATATTTATTAATAATGATAAAAATATATTATTAAAAAATATTTATAAGTAAAAATATTAATAAATGTACATTTAATATATTTATAAAATTATATATTTATAATTATAAATAAGTAAATATTTTTTAAAATTATTTATATAATTATAAATGCATAATTATATATATTTAAATAATTATTAAATTTATAATAAATTTACTTAAATAATGAATTTATTTACTATATTTATATATATTTCTTAAATATATATATGTATAATTACATATATATATATAATGATATAAATATTATTTTTTTAAAATATTTCAATAATTATAAATAAATTATTATAAAATTATAATAAATATACTTTAAAAGGAATATATTTATTATATTTATATTTATATTTATTTATTTAGTATATATAAATATTTAAATTTTTTATTTATAATTATAATTATAAATCCCTTATCCGCACTTAAGTAATAAGCACTAATAAAAAAAATTTATCAAAGCTATAATTTTAGTGTTGACGAAGATTTATTTTGTAAGTTTTTTATCACTGATAAATACCTACCTTTATCATCACTAAAAAAGAAATTATAAAGAGTCCTTTTATTAGTGTATAAGTAATAAGTGCTGATAAAATGACGCTATATCATCGCTTATTTGTAAGTGCTGATAAAAGTGTCCCCATCTAATTAAGAAACCCTAACCATTTGTGAACCCATTGCGATATCAGAAGCTTTCCATGGAAGAAACCTGCTACCGACACTCCACCTTAGTGAAACTATCCTTGAATCACACCTCTCAATTGCATCTCAAAAATCTCATCCAACATTCGGTGTTTTATTGATGTTAGGGTTTCCAAAGATGGTTTAAGATATTCTTCAACCTAGGGAGGCAGGCCTTCTGATTTTATTTGTGTATTTTTTGTTTTTTTTTTTTTGATTTCTTCTTTTATGATGTTGTTATTTTTGGTCTGGTGATTGTATACTAGAGAGGAAGGCCTTCCAATTTTCTCTGTTTCTAATTTTGATTTAACTCTTGATCGCTCATGGAGAGTTTATTGTTTCTAGACTTGATGGTGACATATGGAGTTTATTTGGTTGTTTTATTTTGTTTACATCTCCCAAATTGATCTCCAAAATCTATCATACATATTTTTCAATATTTATTTTATCAATGGTATTCCATATATGTGAAATTGTATAAATTGAAACTGGGACTTTTGTGTCTGAGGGAGTTGACGGTAGGTTAAAGGATTTATTTTATATTATACTAATTCATATCTTCTTTTTTCTACTTATTTTGTATGGTGTGAGAATCCAATGTATAGATGAATCAAGGATGTTTTTATTTAAATTTTATTTCTATTTGTTTAATTTATTTTTTGGGCCAAATCATTTCCACTCTATTGTTTTTCATTCCTCTGTGCTTGTTTCCAGCTTAAGGGGAATCGAGAATGTCCAATGGAAACTTTCATGGTACACCTTGGGTGTTTGATATATGGTTGTATTGGGTTTTTTTAAAAATTATATCCATTATTAAATGTGATGTACCATTTCTCAATAATCCAACTTCTTATGCCTCTACACTTTTAAGAAAATCAATTTTATTTTTCTTCCTCTTCAGGTTAATACAACCCTATTTATAAATCCTTTTAATAATAATATATGAAATATTATACCTTGGTTATATGTACTATTTTCCAACTACATTATAATTTCTCATCATCATCCCACTCCCCTCTCTCAATAATCTACAAAAAAATATCCTTTTTGATAATACCCCTTTTAGTTATAACACTTTTTTTGAGACCTATACACCATTACAAGACATTATTATTTCTTTCTCAGAAAAGTTTATTTTAAATAATCCCCCCCCCCTTTTGAGTATTTATTTAACTAAAAAAAGTGGATTTCCATAAAATGAATTTGATAATGAGCTAAATGGAATGTGAAAAAAATATTATGTCAAACCTTTTTTACTATAAAAAATTTGGAATATAAAAAATCTACCACACTCCATGATATATATAGACATTCCATCCACAACATTTTAAAATTTTATTCAATTTTAAATGGGTGTCAACATGGATTTTCAATATTCCTTTTGAAATATATAAAAAACATCCCTCATATACATGGATTGGGAAGTAAATATACCATGAATTTCATGAGTTGCCTATAAAATATGAAAAATTTAGACTCACTAATCATTAAAATTTAAACATTGGTCATTATTAATGTAGAAAATTATTATCATCATTCATCTCTTGGGACTCTAAATATTATGTCATCCACATTGATAAAAAATTTCAATCAATCCATAATATTATTTTTTATGTAATGATGATGATCAATTACTCATTTTTGAAATTAAAGTTTATTTAATAATTCATCTAACCTTCAATACCAAGCTCTTAGTTATTTTTTCAATTCATAAATCACCCTTTTCAATTTACAAACATTATTATCATATTAAAGAATGAGAAAACTATCTGTTTGTTTGATGTAAACTTCCTATTCATGTAATCCATTAGTAAATGATAATTTTATATCCAGTTGGGATATATTGAATTTCCTTGGGATGGGTCGGTGCAGTGATATGAAATCCCAAGAGTCTAGAGATGTTTTAAAATATTGGTATACCATTAATTTTAAATTTAATAATTACATAGGTTTCTACATCACTTGTTCCAATACATTTTATATATCTATTAGTTGATTGAATGAGAGTTTAAGTTTTATTTATTTATCATATTAGAGTTTCTTATTACTCTATAATTGAATATATTATATTATCATTTATTTAGGGGATTTAAAAAAGATTTTACATGTATTAACTCTTTTCTTAAATTCAATTACCCATTTTATTCAACATATGGAAATTCTTTGAAATCATCAAATGGTGAGTTTCCCTTATTAGAATTGTCTATAAATTTCACTTTTGATAATTAATATCTTATATATATTTATTTACTTATTTTATAAAATTAATATTTTTTGAACCTAATAGGATTGATATGAACCGAAATGGATTCATGATAATCATTTAACAAATGAATTTGAATATGGAGTTAAAGAGTTCATCAATTTTTCAAAAGAGCATTCAAAAGACCCCTCTAAAATCCTATTTCCATATTTATTTTATTTTTATTCAAGAAACATTACTCCAACAGTGTTGGAAAAACATTTTATTTTTCAAGGAATAGATAAAATATATAACTTTCGGACTAAACATGGAAAAATTAAATGTAGACATCGACTAGGTTGATACTACAGTTTATGAATCATTTGATATAAATAAATTTGTAAAAGATGATAGAGATTGCATGTGAGAAATAACAATGGAAATTGAAGATGACCTTTGTGATTGTCAAAAGTTGTTTGAGGAGTTAAATATCTATTCTTAGAAACCATTGTATACTGGTTGTACTAAATACACAACATTTTCAACTGTATCAAACTTATATAATTTTAAAGCTGGAAGCAGATAGAGTGAAACAAAATTTATATAACTACTTGGTATTCTAAAATATATCCTACCTAGGGAATATTAACTTCCATTCCAAACATATGATGCAAAACTAATTATACATTCACTGGGATTGATCACTAAAAAAATCCATGGTTTTCCTAATGATTTCATATTGTTTCTCAAATACAATGAATCAATTAAAAACTCTATAATTGTGGCCCAAATCGATAAAAGAGAAATGAATCAAGTCCTTTGAAAGACGTATAACACATTACTATCATTCCATGGTTTATAAGACTATATAGATGTTACAAAACTACGAGACAATTAACATGGAATGCATATATAATAATTAAATATGGGAACCAACACCATCGATTAGATTCTCCTTAGTGGAAGAAAATTGATTATGAGTTTCTTTAATTTTGAGATGAGCTATGAAACATTCATCTTGCATTGTATATATGGAATAAATCCTTTTTGGTATATAGAGTTCTACTCACAATACATGTACCATCATGCAGATAAATTATAACTTGTCGGCATGGTTATTCATGAATCAAAAATACATTATGTTTTCTCTACTTATATCTAGACCAAATAATCCCAATAATTATATTGATGTCTATTTGGATCCATTTATTGAATATCTGAAATTGATGTGGGATGTAGGTGTTATAATGTATGATTCTCGTCGTATTGATGAATTCACATTGGGGTCCATGTTGTATAGAACACTAAATGAGTTACCCACTTATGGGAATTTATCAAGATATAACATTAAATTATTGTTGGGGTGTCCCATTTCTAAAAAACACACATACTCATTTCGTTTGAAACATTCCTCAAAGAATGTGTTTTTAGGACATTGAAATTTTTTACCTTGATGTCATAATTACTGATCCTAGATGATATCATTTTATGGGAATAACAAACAAGGTACAACACCATCTCCAGGAACATTTGACCAACTTTACAAAAAGTTAAACAATATTTACACGGTTTTAGGTAAACCATTTTCATGAAACCTTACAAAATCAGGTTGGAAGAAGAGATCAATTTTATTTTAATTACTATATTGGATTTTTTTGTATGTCAGACATATTTTTGATGTCAGGCATTTAGAAAAAATGTATTTGATAATGTTATTGTAACGTTACTAAATTTTACTATAAAAATGAATGATGACATCAAGGCTAGGATGGACTTGATTTAAATAGGGATAAGGGAAGAGTTGGCACCAATGAAGGGTAAAAGGTATAATTTTATTCCTCCAATAGATTAAACTCTATCCAGATTAGAAAAATTTCTATTTTCTATTTTCATTAAAAGTTTAAAAGTTCTATAAGGGTATACGTAAAATATGAATAATTTTGTGCTAATGACTAATTTGAAGTTAAAAGGACTAAAATCACACGATTCAAATGTTTTTATGGAATATTTAATTCCTTTTTA
Organism: Viscum album; assembly: GCA_963277665.1. Taxonomy (NCBI): domain Eukaryota; kingdom Viridiplantae; phylum Streptophyta; class Magnoliopsida; order Santalales; family Viscaceae; genus Viscum; species Viscum album. Next base: position 974,852,629 of record OY728140.1, on the reverse strand, counting down.
TTTCTTTTTCATTCTTACTAAAAATTTACAACATACATTAACCGTAATCAACTTATTTTTTAATGAAATATGTTTTAAAGGTATAGACCTGGTGAAGTTTCCCATCATGAATAAGGATATTGAAGTCATATTATGTGAAATAAATATGTTATTCCCACCATCATTATTTGATATAATGGTTAACCTGATGGTTCACTTAGTTAGAGTGGATTAACTATGTGGTCCTTTCCATTATAGATGGATATACCCCATTAAATGGTATATGAATATTTTGAAAGGGTATGTTAAGAATCGAATTCTTTCATAATGTTTTATTTTAGAACGATATATTTTTGAAGAATCTATTGAATTCTGTATCGATTTATTTTTAGATATTGAAAGCATTGGTTTCCCAAAGTTTCGTCACAACAAATGCCTTATGGGTTAAGGGATTTCTGGAAGAGGTGTTTTTTATAATTACCTTGACAGAGTGCGAGGAAGAACATCTTTACATATTACATAGTAGTGAAGATGTTGATCCATACATTGAATCCAAAACATAAATTCTTATAGATTTGAATCAATCAAGGGTTGAAGGATGGATATCAAATACATATAATAAATATTTTATAAGACAGTTCGGAGATAAAATTTATAAGGAGTTATCATAAAATCAAAATTCAATTTCTCAAAGACTTCAATGGCTAGTTAGAGGGCCAAATGAAAATGTGATATCTTACACTAGTTTTCTAATCAATGGTTATATGTTCTATACAAAAGAACACAATGACTTCAGTATGATGCAAAACATTGGTATTACGCTTGAAGCTGAAGCGATGCACATATCTTCTTCCAAATATAGAAATCCAATTAATGAAATTTTTTCATATTTTGGTATTATCAAATAGATATACTATTTGGATTATAAAAATTTCAACTTCCACTATTCCGTTGAAAATTGGTTAACAATATCAATAGAGTGAAAGTTGATGAAATGGGATTTGTGAAGGTAAATTTTAGTGTGGAAGGGGAAAAGAAGATCCATACATAATGACATCACAAGAAGTGCAGGTATTTTTTGTCTCTGATCCAAAAAACAGGAATTGGTTTATTATCTTGCTGCTAAATAAAACAAATGTTGATTCAGATGAAAATTCAATCGAGGATGACCCTTTCATTGTGACACCACAACCAGTTCATGTCAGTCCCAATGAATAAAATGTCTTGTACACAGGAGTGGAACAAAAAGAGGGTATTTGGATTGTTAATAGAGCCACAGAATCCTTAAAATATTTAAAAAAATAATGTGAGTTCAATGAAAAGGTAAAAGTGTTATTTAATATATTATGCTTTTCCTCATAATATTATATATTTTTTACTGTATAAACTAAATCTAAATTAAATGTATAACTAATCATATAGAAAATGTATTCTATACACGAAGAAAGATCAAACTATAATGAAGGAAACTATTTGGAAATATTTAAAGTTAATGTTATGATATACTTTCTCTATTTTATTGAAAAATTATATAATAAAATGTTGATTTAATTTTTATTATTCCCTGTAGTGTTTGTTTATTTTAGAATATGTCTGTCTATATGTCATGCATTTGTAGAAAGAGAAATGACACTATCTCTACACAATCACTGAGATAATATTGATGTTTTCAATGTAAGATTATTTTCCATAGAATTATTGTATTATTTAATATTTATTCATAATTTATTTCTTTTTAGTATTACTCACATAATAATTGTTTTCTTATACAGGTGAATTATTCTGTTCGAGTTGGGGTGATCTATCTAACATTGATGCTTATTCTCCTTAAAAACCATTTCACCCCTATAGTGTTTCATTTATCAATTTCTTCCATGTTCTCTCCACTGCCTTTGTAGGAGGAGAAACGAAACTGCCTCTGCTCAATGACAGTGGTAATTTTAATGTTTTCATAATAAAATCATTGTGCATAGAATTAATGTATTATTTCAAATTTATGATTAATTTATTTCTTTTTAGTATTACTCACATAATAATTATTTTTTTATATATGTGGATTATTTCATTTGATTTGGGGTGATCTGCCCATATTTTATCCCTTCATGCACCAAAAAGTTCACATACTTCCTCTCCCTTACATCCTTTTCACCCTAGAAGTGGTGTACTTATCAATTTCTTTCAAGTTACATCCATTGCCTTTGTAGGAAGAGAAATGATGCTACCAACACTCAATTACAGAGGTAATGTTGATGTTTTAATAGTAAAATCATAGTTCATAGAATTAATTTATTGTTTCATATTTATGTTTAAATTATTTATTTTTATTATTACTCACTTAATAATTATTTTCTTATTGAAGTGCGTTATTTTTTTGAGTCGGGGTTATCTGTCCTACATGCATGGTTTTTCTCCCTCAAAACATTTTCAAACATCGAGTGGTGAATTTGTCACTTTCTTTCAAGTTACATCCTTTTACTTTATAACAACAGTAATGATACTACCTCTTCTCAATTACAGAGGTAATCTTGATTTTTTCATAGTAAAATAATTTTCCATATAATTAATGTAATGTTTCATATTCATGTTTAATTTATTTATTTTTAGTATCACTCACATAATAAATTTTTTATTATATTGGAAGAATATTTTTTTTCAATTTGGCATGGTTTTCCAATCTTTCATCCCTTTCTCCACCAAAAATCTCATAGTCTTCTTCTCCATGAAAACCTTTCACCCCTATAGTGTTGACCTTTATCCCTTTCCTTCAATATCCCTCCACTGCTCAATCACAGAGGTAATCGTGATATTATCATAGAAAAATCATTGTCCTTATAATTTATCTATTATTTCATATTTATGTTTAATTTATTTCTTTTTAGTATTACTCATAATAGTTATTTTCTTATGTAGGTGGATTCTATTTTTTGAGTTGATGTGGTTTGTTCGAAGATGCTCATGCTCTGTTGGAAGTTTGACAAATAAAGTTAATTGAAATCATGGTAACATTGACATATAGAATTGTTTTGAGAGTTTGGGTTGTGTAAGAATCAGACACACCTCAATCTGACACATGATGGGACTGGTATGACTCCATGAACTTATTTCTATTTTAAATTGACATTAATTTTATTAAAAAAGAAAACTGACTTGAACAAAACCAAGATAACAAATTTATATTGTTCTGATACTTTAATACAATGATCCATAAGTCATCTATGACCTGTAAGAATCAGTCTCACCTCAATCTGATACATGATTTGACTGATATGAATCCATGTGTCTATTATTAGTTTAAATTTTACATCTGACTTAAAAAATTCTCACTCAATAAAAAATGATAAAACAAGATATTTTTTTGATAATTTAGGATAATTATATTTAAATCATTAGTGACATATAGGAATTGTGGTCACATCAAAGAGATACATGATGTGATCCATATGAGTCAAATTTCATGTTGTAAGTTAATAATGACATTTTTGTAAAAAAGACAAGTGACATACTAAAAAAATGAGAAAACACATTCATATTGTATTTATTGTTTAAGGAAATGATCCATAAGTGATTTGATATGTGCATGAATCAACTTAACATCAATCTAATGCATGGTGTGACTAGTATAACTCCAAGTGCGGGGTTTTATTTAAAATTTAAATCTATTTTAGTAAAAAGGCTAACTCACATACTCAAAATTGAGAAAACACATTAAAATAGTTTAAATAATTTAAGAAAATGATCCATAAGTCATTTTTGATGTTTAGGAATCAACCACACCTCAATTTGTTACACAATGTGATCAGTATGAGTCAAAGTATGTGTTTTAATTTTTAAAAGACATTTTAATAAAAAAGACAAGTGACATACTCAAAATTGATAAAACACATTAAAATTGTTTTCAAACCTTATTATCATGATCCATAAGTCATTTGGGGTTTGTATAAATTGGTCTAACCTCAATACGATGCACGATGTGACTGGTATGACTCAAAATGTGTCTTCTTATTTAACATTATCAGTAATTTTAGTAAAAAGGATAATTGGAATTCTCAGAAATAAGAAAAAACACTCAAAATTTTTAAATACTTTAGGAAAATGATCCATAAGTCATTTATGATGTGTAGGAATCAGTCACACCTCAATATGATACACAATGTGATCGGTATTAGTCAAATTGTGTGTTTGAAATTTAAAATGACATTTTAGCAAAAAAGAAAAGTGATATACTCAAAACTAATAAAAAATAGTTATATTGTTTTAAAACATTATTAAAATGATCCATAAATAATTTGGTACATGTAGAAATCATCTGCACCTCAATCCGAAATACAGTGTGACCGGTATGACACAAAGTATGTCTTTTTATTTTAAATTATAATCAATTTTAGTAAAATGAAAAACCGTACTACTCAAAATAGATCATACACATTCAGATTATTTTGATACATTAATAAAATGATCCATAAGTAATTTTTGATGTGTAGGAATTAGCCTCACCTCAATCCTATATATGAAGTTCCTGATATGACTCAAATTGTCCATTATTAGTTTAAAATTGACATTTTAGTTCAAAAAGTATCACTCGCTGAAAACCAATCAAACATGCTTGATTTTTCTTGATAATTTAGGACAAAGATTCAAATTTTATTTTTCATGTGTAATAATCTGTAACATGTCAAACTGATACATGATGTGACCAGAATGAGTCAAAAGTGTGTGTTTTCAATTTAAAAAGAAATTTTAGTAAAAAAAACTGATATACTTGAAACCAAGAAAATACATTTATATTGTTTTGAAACTTTAGGAAAATTATACACATAGTATTTGAGATGTTTTGTAATTATACACACCTCAATACAATAAATTTCATGACCTGTATGACTCCAGGTGCGTCTTTTTTTTAAAAAAAATTGACATCAATTTTAGTAAAATTAACAATCTTTATGAATTTATTTTTTATAATATTACTAATATAATAATTGTTTTCTTATATAGGTGTGTTACATTGGTCGAATAGGGGTTCTATAAGTTCCCCTACCCCGGAAGCCTGGATTTAGTGCATTATTTTAATACATTCGCATGATTATAAGGAGTCAAGTCCTGAAGGACTGACCAGTTTAGTAGTCCTAGAAAATAGATTACATAAATTAACTTTACATTAAAATTTTTAACATTAAATATAGCATAAATAATACTTTTATAACAAAATTATTCCCCTAGATTAACCATGAATATCCATCATATTAAACTTCTGTGAATTTTGGGAAAATATAACATAAGATAGGGGTGAGATCTGATGCTCAGTATGGGTAAATAATTTAGTGGAAGCTATAAAAATTTAAGGCATGATTTATAATAAAAAGGTATCCTTTTGAACATGAACTTGAACATAATATGGCAAAAATAAATCAAAAATTAGCATATAAACATGCACATGGATATTCTACTAGTCTAATAATGACATGTAATAACTAATTTCATAATGAGGGAATGCATAATGCCAGACATAATAACTACTATGTAAAGGCCTTGTACCAAGACCATTCACAAATATTCTATCAAGGCCTTGTTCCAACACATTAGTTTGTCTCATGAGACCTACTGATTCATCAAGGGGCTATAGAAGGCCCCCCACCCATCACTTACTAAGTCCAATGCATTCCTCATATGAAAAGGGTGAAACATAACATAATCATTCGTATTAAAACTGGCATTCTAAATGTAAATACTTTAAACATAAATTATGAATGGTATAAAAATAGTGCATCCACAGTCAAACATATCATAACTATTTCAATATAATATAGAAGATTTTATAATAATAAATCAACCTAAATCAATAATAATATCCAATAATGGATGTTGACATAGTTGAAAATAATTAGTAAAACGATTTGAGAGAAATATCCATTTTTCATGAAATCATTATAAAGATAGAAAATTTATAAATGAAGTCATATAAAATAGTCTTTTTGAATTAAAGTGTCCCATAACAATTTTAAACTTTTGATAGAAATTAATATTTAAAAACAATCATGTCCATATAAATAAATCCTTAAAATAATTTTGAAAACATGGACATTAAATAGATTTAGAAAAATAAATCTTTAAAAAATTTATAATAATGATCTATATAAATATTCCCTTCCATAAAACCTTAAAATATTCCTTTTTAAAACATTTTTATGAAACATGGAAATTAATGATAAATATGTCTCAAAAAATACTTACACATAAACAATCATGGATAATAATGAGATTGAGGAATTAACCATTACCTTAGATCTGATACTCTCTGAACATGTCCAAAACTCATGTATAATGTTTTTAAAAAAATATTATTAAATTATCAGAATCATAATAATACGTATGATATCATATTTTCTTCTTTTATGACTTTTTATTACCCATTTATTAACAATTCCAAGTTAATACAACATTTAGGGTAATATCGTTTTGTTTATTATACATGTTTTGACATGTTATTCTTGATCATATTATGTAGATAATGATTTAATTACTTTATAAATGTATAATATAATTTATATATCCTACATATTCATAATATATATATATAATAAATAGATATATAAAATGGAAGACACTATTCATTAAGAAGGTAGGCTGTACATACGCATGAATGTTGTTTTTATTTTAGTATCGTATAGAAGTAAGTGAATGAAATAAATATATATCATCCCAGTAGAATTATTATTTAATATATTTTATAATTATTAATAATATTTATTCTTATAATCATTCTTGTATGGTGAACATGGAAGATGAGTCTCATCACGTCGTGGTGGTGGTAAGCCATATGTATGCACGAGCGACGATATCATTTTCTTAATGGTTAAATGGTATAGAATTGGATAGAATATGAATTTTAAAGAAACAATATAATGTTATATGTATTATTTTATTCCATTATATTCATTGTTATACCCATATAAATAAATTGTACAAGAAAAACTATTTACACCACGACGTAGAGACGGTAAGCCATACGTACGCACACATGGTGGTGTTTTTTTCATAGGATGAGTAAAAAAGAAGAATAATTTTGTCCCTTAATCTTAAAAAAACTCAAAATATACTATATTATTGATTTATTATTTTATTATGGTAACAACTTAGTAAGAGTAAGTAGAAGAAGAAATGAACCTTGAAAGATGGGCTAAAACGATTACCTCTTCTTCAAATGTCTCCTTTTTATTTGCACAAAATGCCTCCTTAAGTTGGATTTATGCACAAATATTTGCCTCTAGGATGAATTTATAAAGGTTAGAGGATATTTGGGTAGGGTTGGTCTGAGTCCAAGGGCTTTCGAGCAGTGTATTAAAGAGAAATGGAGGTTACCATTTATAAGAGAGGTGAGTGGCACTTTAGGAAAATCTTGAAATATTAATTTATTATAAAATTATTTTCATTTTCTAAAAGATCCAAATTGATTTATTTAGAGAATTAGATGATCGTGGGTCTAAATTCTTACAAAAATTAGATTTTAGACATGTTAATTCATAAAATTATCCTTATTGTTTGTGATTAACCATTAGTAAAATAATTTAACTCTTATCATGTCTTCTTGTATTTTTATACTATAGGGTTAATTTAGTTACAATAAAATTCCAAGAGAACCTCGAGTGAATAATTAATGACACTTTTATCATTATCTAATTCATTTTGACGAATCTTATATTTTTAGGATTTTTATATCATTTAATAAAATAGCATTTGTTTTAAAAACTCCTTTATGTCAATTTTGACACTATTTAGTAATTAATTTATTAGGCATAAAAACGTGATTCCTTCGAACCAAAGATATTAAAGAATCCTTAATATGTCAATGTCATCAAAAAAATTAGTGGATAGCATTAAAATGATCAAATTATATTTATTTTAATATTTACAAATTCATTTATTTGAATAATTCACTAATAAGGTAATCGTTGCATAATCACTGTGTCATAAATAAATATATTTATATAAAATATAAAAATTATAAATAAAATACCATGATGTAGAAAATATTTTCATATTTCTAATTAATATTTATATACATATAGATCATATATATAACCGTATATTACAATTGATTTAGTAAAATATATATGTTTATGTTATAATTATCTTTAATTTAAATTAATTCTTATAACATGTCATTATCACACCCAAGTGGTCCCATTGGGACCTAAAATAGTCCTAATAATTACCATGTTTGGAAATATATCATTAAATAGTATTAGGACATATTTTAGGGTAGTTTAATATTATTATAATATTATTTTTACCCTTATTTACCAGAGTTTCCCTTTAACCATGGAAAATAAAAATAACTACTGAAGTTACTATTCATAATGTCAAAAAATAAAAGTATCTATTTAAACAATTTATAACTTATGATTCCAAATATATAATCCATTTTTACTAATTTAAATCATATAGTTAATAGAAATTAATTTAAAATTAATTCTTATTGTCAAAACTAGAAATCAGGTATTTAAGTAGTAAAAACTATCAAAAGATTGTCATGTGTTTATATAGAATTTAAACATGAAATTACATTCAATGAACTAAATTATATTAAATGATAAAAATATAATCTAATTATTCTTTAATATAACTCAAATGAATAATTTATAACTATACATTATTTCAATTTAAAAAGTTGTTTTCAATTAAAGTTTAGCATTTTCTCTATTCATCAAAATATTAATGTTATCAGAAAAGTACAAAAAATTTATCCAAACTAATTTTTTTTGTCTAGATGATAAATAATAATTTAATTTATTCAAATTGAATATATAAAAGTATCAAATAAAATATTTGAAAAGGGGTCTCTATTAAAAGGTGGAAAAACTGCATTTTTTTGAAAAATACTTCTTTTATCTGAAAAAATAAAATTTATCCTTTTATTATATCTAAGAAACACAAACATTAAATGTTAAAATTACAAGGGATATATAAAATTCAAAATATGGTTCATACTATTCTTAACCACTTTTTTAAATGGCTCGTTTGGTAGGTTGGGCTGTGCTTGAACTCAGTGTTGCCTACATCGCATGCTATTGAATTATTTTAAAAGGAAGCGTATCATAGAATCTTTGGGTGTTAAATAATCCCCTCCTTCAATAAATTTCATCCTCTCAATTTAAAATCAGGATTCAAAAATAGTGGTTTGGTATTTCCAAATATCTAATTTTAAATCCCACATCAAAAAATGGAATAGTGAGACCTCTATTCTATAATAAAGAAATGTAGGTATGAAGGTTAACAGAAATAACACATACTATAGTTCCATGTAGGAAAACATGGATATTTAAGAGAAAAATAACAATCATATTCCAAAGGATAGTGATAGAAAATATTATTAGGATAAAGTTAACAATCAGAAATCCATAAATTTACGATGATCCAAGGGACCATGTGATTCATTGAAAAACAAAGTACTAGGAAAACATTTTTTCCCTAAAGTTGAATAACATTAGACTAAATTATTACTTGATTTAAATAAAATATCAGCATTATTCATTCCTTGAACAATTTCTACTTCATCTCTTATTCAAGGAAGTAAGGTTGAATTTTTAATTTCTGAAGTGTTGAACGATCATACAATCCCTAAATAGAATGATAGGTCATTCCATTTGTCTCAAAAAAAGTTAGTATGAGTTTTCACATATGCATAATTCCACCTATAGTGAGATAATACATTAGTCAAACAAACATAAACTCTATTATAACTTATACTATCCATAAATAGATATCCTTACAATCCTTCCAAAAACTGAAAGTCTACAACTTTAGAAAGAGATGAACCAAACCATCTTAGAATTTATCTCCTAGATCTCATAGGGTAGTTATTGGTTGTCACATTCCAAACATGTGAACAACTTAATCATGTATTCTCTTGAGTCATGGTAACAAACTGATTTATCACATATCCTTATTGAAAATGATTATTATTCCTTAATCCTTATGTAAAAAATACTAGATATACACCTTAAATCCAAATGTTTTGAAAACATCCAATAATGATGGTATAAACCATTTTTAAATCAAACCATTAATCAGTTCCAAGAATATAAATAATACCCAACCTACTTTATCCAAATAAATTGTCTCATATTCCGAAATCATTATCTCAGATTCAAAAACATATTAAGGGTTATATTTCCTCCAACTATATATTTTCCAAAATGATTTATTTGAAACTGTGTCACTTTACTTGGTACCATACAATCTCAAATCCTTAATGAAATAGTACTGCAGTGCAATTCTTATATACTCTATAATTCTTATAAATTTTACATAATTAATACAATACTCAAATGACACAATTCTTTTACAACAACATAAGAACACTAATCATCCCTCCTCATCTATAGTAGTATAATAACTTGATTATTATCCAATAGAATCATTTGGGGTATACTCTGATGATTAGGAAATTGATTTTCATAGTGTCCCAACTGCTTAAAAATAAATCATTATACATTTGAAACTTTTTCTTACCCTTGATATCACAAACTTGGTGTCATTTTTCTCTGCACTTATAAAAAACTCTCATTCCCTTCAAGTATTTACCGAGGCGATTCTTTCCAAAGTTATCACATGTGGGAAAATACTTCTTTCCCTTACTCCCTTTATCTATCTTTTTCTCTTCCATCCTCTTCTTCTCTTGCTTCCCTTCAAATCCATAGGACTCATATAATTCTTTACTTATCTTATTAATCCGTGATACTATTTATTCATATTATGAGAATATGTGGGATACTATTTACCTTCAAAACATTGTCTTAAGACCATGAAATATATGACCCTTCTTACTCTTTAGATCATTCATATTTCTGGAGTTCTAATTTATTTTAATTGGTGCCATTTCTAAATGATTACAAACACTAGATTGGATCATTTCGTAATTTATAATCGAAAAATAAAAAAAATTCCCAGAATTAATTGATGATTTACACACCTCTAGTCTCATAATAATAAAAATATTTTCTTTGACAACATATTTTATCATAAATCTTTCATAATTGTTTTTAATGAAAATGTGAATTATCCTAGGCATATCCCATGTGAATGTAAAATTAGGTGCACAGTAAGGCCTGTTATCGTGTACCAGGTAACCCCATGTCAAGCTCAGAACACCTTGTTAGAGTTTTCACCCCAAGGTACATCTATTCCAAAACCACATCCACATGTATTATCTAGATAGGTATGTACTTCTTGGAATGTCCACATAATCCCTACTTTACAAAAACTCTATGGGGTTCTCTATAATTATACTCAAAGTCTATCACTGTGTTATGATATCTAATAGATGTTTTCTAAATCTATTTCCAAGGTTGTTGCTAAACCTACATCTGATACAAATGTAAATTCCCCGACCCTAGAAGCCCAGAGATGGTGCATTATTTTAATACATTATCATGATTACAAAGAATCAAGTCCCGAAGCACCGATCAATTTAGCAGTCTTAGAAAATAGATTACATACATGAACTTTACATTAAAATTTATAACATAACATAAATCATAGATAATCCTTTTATAACACCATTATTCCCCTAGATTAACCCTACATATAAATAATAATACACTTCTTGGTATCCTAGGAAAATAAAACACAAGAAAGGGGCAAGCTGAGATGTTCAGTAAGGGGAAATAATTCAGTGGAAGATGTAAACTTTTAAGGCATGATGTATATTAAAAACAATAGCCTTTTAAACAAGAACTTGAACATAATATGGAAAAAATAAATCAAAAATTACCATATAAAGATGCACATGGATATTTTACTAGTTGAATAATCACATGCAATAATTAACTTCATAACGAGAGAATGCATAATACCGGACATAATAACTACTATGTCAAGGCCTTGTACCAAGAACATTCACAAATATTTTATCAAGGCCTTCTTCCAAGATACTAGTTTTTCTCATGAGACCTACTCATACATTGAGGGGCTATAGTGGGCCCTACCCATCACTTATTAAGTCCAATACATTCGTCATATGAAAAGGGTGAAACCTAACATAATCATTCTTATTAAAACTGGCATACAAAATATCAATACTTTATACATAAACCTTGATGGAATAGAAATAGAACATCCAAAGTCAAAAATATCATAACTTATTTAATTCAATAGGGAAGATTTTATTATAATAAATCAACCTCAATCAATAATAATATCGAATAAAGGATGTTGACATAGTTGAAAATAATCAGTAAAACTCTTTGAGAGGAATATCCCTTTTTCATGAAATCATTCAAAAGTCGGAAATTTTTTAAATTAAGTCATTTAAAATAGGTATTTGAATCAATGATTCCCATACCACTTTGAAACTTTTGAAAGTAATTTATATTTGAAAAAAATTATGTCTAAACAAATAAATCCTTAAAATCATTTTGAAAACATGGACATTAGAGAGATTTAGAAAAATAAATCTTTAAAACATTTAAAATAATGATATATTTAAATATTACCTTCCATAAAACATTAAAATATTCCTTTTTAAAATATTTTTATGAAACATGTACCCGAATGATAACTATTTCCCATTAAATACTTCCACATAAACAATCGCGAATAATAATGAGATTTAGGAATTAACCCTTACCTTAGATCTGATACTCTCCATAAGTGTCCAAAAATCCTGTATAATGTTTTGTAAAAATATTGTTAACTTATATCAGAATCATAATAATATTTATGATATCATATATGATTCTTTTATGACTTTATATTACCCATTTATTAATAATTCCAAGTTAATGCAATATTTCGGGTAATATCGCATTGTTTATCGCATGTGTTTTGACTTTTTATTCTAGATCATATTACTTAGATCATGATTTAATTACTTCCATAATGTACACTATTATTTATATATCATATATAATCATAATATATATATATATATATAATAGATAAATATATAAAATGGAACACATTGTTCACTGAGATGGGAGGCCGTACGTACGAATGAACGCTGTTTTCGTTTTCGTATCGTATGGAAGTAAGTGAATGAAATATATATATCATACCAATAGAATTATTATTTAATATATTTTATAATTATTAATAATATTTATTCTTATAACCATTCTTGTATGGTGAACATGGAATATGAGTCTCATCGCGTCGTAGAGGCGGTAAGACGTACGTATGCACGAGCGATGATATCATTTCATAAATGGTTAAATGGTATTGAATTGTATGGAATATTAATTTTAACGAAACAATATAATGATATATTTATTATTTAAGTCCATCATATTCATTTTTATACCCATATAAGTAAATTCTAAATGAAAAACAATTTACACCACGATGTGGAGACATTAAGTCGTACGTATGCACGCACGGTGGTGTTGTTTTTCATTGGATGCATAAAAAGAAGAATATTGTTGTCCCATAATATTAAAAAAATCTCAAAAAATAATATATTCTATAGTTATTATTTTATTATGGTAGAAACTTAGTAAGAGTAAGTACAATAAGAAATGAACTTTGAAAGAAGTTATAAAATGATTACCTCTTCTTCAAGGGTCTCTTTTTGATTTTCACAAAATAACTCCTTAAGATGGATTTATACACAAAGGTTTTCCTCTAGGATGAATTTAGAGAAGTTAGGAGGATATTTTTGAAGGGTTTTTCTGAGTCAAGCGGCTTTGGAGGTGTTAATTAAAGATAAAGGGAGGTGTCCTTTTATAATAGAGGTAAGGGGGACTTTAGGAAACTTCTGAAATATTAATTTTTTATAAAATTATTTCGGGTTTTTAATATCTTAAAATTGATTTATTTAGAGGATAAGATGATTATGGGTCTAAATAATCTCAAAAAATAGGGTTTAGACATGTTTAGGGCATACATTTATCATTATCTTTTGGGATTAACCCTTAGTTAAACAGTTTAACTCTTACCATGTCTTCTTGTATTTTTATACTATAGGGTTAATTTAGTTACTATAAAAGGGAAAAGGAACCTGAAGTGGATCATTAATGAAATTTTTATCATTATCAAATTCATTTGGAAAAATCGAAGATTTTTAGGATTCTTATATCATTTAATAAAATAATATTTGTTTTAAAAACTCATTTCTGTCAATTTTGACAATATTTCGTAATTATTATTTTAAGTCATAAAACGTGATTCATTCAAAAAAAAGGTATTAAATAAAACCTAAATATTCTAATTTCATCCAGAAAATTAGTGGATGAAGTCAAAATGTTCAAATTACAGTTATTTTAATATGTACAAATTCATTTATTTGAATAATTCATTAGTAAGGTAATCATTGCATCCTAATTGTGTCATAAATGAATATATTTATCTAGTATCTAAAAATTATAATTAAAATACGATTATTTAGGAAATATTTTTAGATTTATAATGAATATTTATAGATATTGATATCAGTTATATAACCCTATATTAAAATTTATTTAGTAAAAGATATATTTTTATGTTATAATTATCTTTACATTAAATTAATTCTTATAACATGTCATTATCACACCCAAGAGTTCCCATTAGGACCTAAAATCCTACTAAGTATTTCCATAGTCGTACATATCTTATATAATATGAATATGACATGTGTTAGGGTAGTTTAATATTATTATAGTATTTTTTCCCTTATTTACCTGATTTATCCTTTAACCACGGTAAATAAAAATAATTACTAAAGTTACTATTAATAATTTCAAAAAATAAAAGGTATCTATTTATGAAATTTCAACCTTATGATTCCAAATATTGAATCCATTTTTTCAAATTCAAATAACAGAGTTTTCAGAAATTAACTTAAAATTAATTCTCATTGTCAAAACTAGAAAGAATGTTTTTAAGAAGTAAAAACTATCAAAATATTCACATGTGTTTATTTCCAATTTAAATGTTAAATTACTTAAAATGACCTAAATTATATTAAATGATAAAAATATAATATAATTTTATTTTAAAACAACACAAATTTATAATTTAACACTATAAATTATTTCTATTAAAAAAGTTATTTTTAATTAAAATTTAGTATTTTTCACTATTCAAAAAATATGAAAGTTATCAGAAAACTACCAAAAATTTATCCAAAATAATAATTTATGTCCCACTTCTAAAGAAGAATTTAATTTAGTCAAATTTAATATATAAAAGTGTCAAATATTGTATTTAAAAGGGGTTCTCCATTAAAAGGCGTAAAACAACATTTAAAAAATACTTCTTTTATTTGAAAAATGGAATTTTTCTTAATATTATGTCTATGAAAAAAAAAATATTAATTTTAAAATTATATAGGATGTATGAAATTCAAAATTTGGTTAATAATATTCATAACCTTTTTTTAAACGACTCATTTGATAGGTCATGGTGTGCTTGAACTCGGTGTTGTGTACATCACACGCTATTGAATTATTTAAAAAGGAAGTGTATCATTGAAACTTCGGGTGTTACAGGTGGTTTGTAAAAAAATTTACTAATCATGTCATATTTAAAAGATAAAAGAACATTTATGTTTTTGAATGTATTTAATAATTTTTATTTATGTAATTATACAAACCAATTTTTGAAATTTCTATAATGTAGTGTTTTTTATTTTGTTTGTGTTGTAAATTTAATTTAATTTAAATCCTATATTGGTACTTATTTTTATTGATATATGGTGTTTATTTTGTGTTGTAGAGTGTTGTTATATTATATTATAGTGGTGTTGTTACAATACACAGCAACATGTCCCTTTATCTGTGCCTTTGAAAGAATTGATAAAAGGAAATGTATCTGCACTTTTATAAGAGATGATAAAAGATGCTTTTATAAATGATTTGTTTAGCAATGATAAAATAAGATTTTATTAGTTCTTTTTCAATGCTGATAAAAGAATTGGGATTTTATCCTCACTCATGTATTCAGAGCTTTTCTAGCGATGTTAAAGGTCATTTTAGCACTATTAAAGGCCAATTTTTTAGTTGTGGTGGGATATTATTTAATAAATTTCCATATTAAATGGTAATTGAACATGATACTCATATAATAAAACTTTCTACTATAGATAAATTACATAATAATCAATCCTATATTTTAGATTAATCCATAGTATGGATATTTTTAATGCAAGAAACTCCTAATACTGATAAAATAAAAAGAGTTCTCCAGTAAAGATAAATTCAATGTGCTAGATAAATAAATTCTTGAGAAACTAAGTGTTAAAATTATTCAAAAGGTGTATCTATATTATTTTTATAATCGTATAATTATTCAATAATGTTTCAAAGAAATTATATAAAAAATAACATAATAAATTATATTAAGATATACTGAATATGACTGGTTAAGTCAATGGCACTCAGTATGATAAATTATTCTAACAACATAGTGATATTAGAATATTTCATATAAGGATTGTTTTCATTATAGAATTTATACTATTTTCATTGATGTAAATGTTTTGACAATGTGAATGAATTATAGAAAGTATTTTTAATATTCTCTACATTTTAGAATAGATTAAATAGGAATGTGATGTTATGGTTTTGGTGAAAGTGGGTAAATGGTCAACCCAGAAGAATAAATAGTAGTTGGAGGGTCCAAAAACCTTTCTTTTAGTAGTTAATCAAGGTCATAGAAACCTAAATGTGTTATCTGGAAAGAGGAGTAATTATTCCATAGGATGAAATTATTTTAGATACCTGAATCGGTTTTATAAACACCATGGAATGTATATATTAGGTATCCGTGTTATAGAATTTAAATCATCATTTTTGAAGTTTATTATTTCAATTTTAAATTTTGTAAGTGTTGTATAGATTCAACTATTCAAAATCAAGGGTATAATTGATAGATCTTGTAGTTTTCATTTTAATAATAAAGAAAACATTTTCTACATCAAATATTTGAATATAAAATAAAGTTTTTAAGATCATATGGATATAATAAGATAATTTTTATCTTTATTTAATTTCTCATATGTGATAAGAGAAACTATTATATAATAAATATTTTTTGTGAAAAAATGATAAAATTAATTGAATATAACTACTTTATGATTTTACTGATTCTGTAACATGTTTTGAAAAGGAGAAAAGGATAAAAAAAATTCAATTCAAGGGCTGAGAGTTTAGCCATATATTTTTTAAAATATGAAAGAATATGTCCCCTTGCCTATTAGTATAATATTTTAAAGGATAAATATTTTTTTTGAATGAAAATGATCCAAACACATAAAATGAAACATATGATATTCCAAAATATAGTTTATTTATTGAATATTCATACTAAAAGGAAATAATTTTTATTTACTAAAAAAGTTTTTTTTTGTTTCTTAAAATGATATTTTAAAGAGAATGTAGTGTCTAAGAGTGTATTGTGATTATTTTTTGGACTTAGATAAGTTAAAATTTATAAAATAAAATATTATACCAATCTAGAAATGTTATGATGTCAAATTAATATGATAGATAGTTTAGTATATGTAATAGTAAATGAAATAGATGTAATGGTTAAATTTAGTTACCTTGAAAACTAAATATCAATATTTTCTAAAGTATTTTACCAGTTAAAATAAAAAGTGAGTTTCACTAGCTATTATAAAAGAGTTTTATGGTATGATGGAAAAGAGAAATATAAATAGTTACATTTAGTTACCATAATAAAGTGAATGAAACTTTATATTAAGGGAGTTTATAATGTGATGGTATATAATAATGTAAATAGATACATTATTTTTGAAAATATTTAAATGGAAAAGTTTGATTAAAATGGTTTCAAGGACGACGATGTTAGACATATAAATAGTTCTATATAGATACCCTAATTTGAAATCATAACAATAGATTTTGTGAAGTTTAAAAGTTTAAATTTGTTCAAAGAGTTGAACATTTGGAATATTATTCCTCAGTCTCTCCATAATTAAAACTTTGTTTCATCATAGATATTACTCACTAAAGAGTTTAGTGGGAATGTTTTATTAGATGGTCACATAGATATGTGAAATTAATTACATAGAGATGTAATGATTTGAAAAAACCCTTGAAAGTGCAACAAACATATGGCTTGTCTATAATTCTATCAAACATGAAATGGTGGATAAATTCATTTTTTTCTGTTAATTACTCTTATAATAATTTTTAGAATATAAAATGTATCATATTAAATTCATTATCACTTTATCATTATTTTACAATGGATACACATATGTATATATTGATATACATTTCTTGAAGTGTAATGATAATTGACCTCTCAATGATTTACTTTGATTTATCCATAACCAAATTTCAATATAAATAATCATAGGTTATAGTGAAATGTTAATGTTAGTGTGGGAATCGTTGTTTTATAAGATACATAATATGCTCATGTGTCATAAAAATTGTTTTTGTACACTGGAAGACCCACTAATTAACCACATAGAGTGGATTACACTATTTATTTGGTATAGTAGGTGAGTATGGATCATATATAAGTCCCCATGATCTAAGGTTAATAAGATACCAAGAATGATAAACATAATACTTTGTTAGATTTATTACACAATCCATTGAGGCTTAGAAAATCATGGGGTGGTTAGGTATGTTGCAGATCCTGTCATCAGTTTAAGTTCAACCATTAATGGATTAGACTCTTGTATGAAAAATAGTACATTCAAATCCTAGATTATGATAGAACATGGTTTTCATGGGCACACCTATACAATACATATTATTTTATTATCTATTCATATGAGGGGAATTTGATTTTCTAATCCATAATGATAAATGAGATGAGATATATTTATCAAATTACTCTTTTTTTACTTAAAGAACAGAAATAAAGTGAGTTGGCTATAAGGGATTTACATACTTTGTTCCCCATGGTAAATTGATGCATTTAACACAAGTAATGTATGATAATTATTTCTAGCATGTGATGCGGCTGGTGGACATAGGTATAAAGATACATGTATTTGATGGAGACCATTTTGGGTCCATATATCTCACGAGTATCGTTGATTCCTTGCTAGAGGCTATTGTTTTATTACATTTAGGGATCCAATGAATAATAAATTATTATATTTATATAAAGGATTGAGTTCCACAATTTATGTTTGACTGAATATGGATTTATTTTGAATCATAGATCTTCCCTAAAATAGTTTTATAAGAAAAATAAAAAATAATTTTTTATGGGTATAAAAAATGTTCTGAATATGATGTAAAACATGGTAAAATTAATGATAACATTCCAAAAGTGTTTTTGAATATTTAAAAAAGAGTTTTGGATATTATCTCATGAGTTATTATATATGATACAATATATAATGAAATTTCCCAATGCATTTTAGGATTTAGTGAAAGTGTGATATTTAAGGAGATGATATTACCTAAAGTATTTTTTCATATAATAAAATAGGGAGGTATTTTTTTTATAGTAGTATAGAAATTTTAATCCATGGATGTATAAACCTAGGTTATAGTAAGTATTTAATTTTATTTAAAATTAATTTATCTTGAATATAAAATAATTCAAAACAATGTATGTATAAAATTAGAAACCTTTTATTCATTTATAATAGAACATTACAACAAAAGTACATGAAAATAAATATTATATAAAATGGATCATTACATACCATGGATGATTACATCCCTTAAAAGTGTATACATTAAATGGGAATATAAATAGAAAATAATAATATTTTATAATTATAAAATACCTTGGATTATATCCACCCTTGAGAATAACCATTAATAGAACTAAACCTACAATGATAAAGTACACCATGAAAGGGGAAATCATGTTGTAAAATCAAAAAATGAAAACTATAAAAATGAGAAGTGTGATTATTTCAGATATAATGGTATGAATTTATAGGAGGTAATGGGGGTAATATAACCATTTTATGATTGATATAAAAAGGTATATAACTATTGGGTATAATACCATTAAACATCATACCAGTTTAAAATTACAAGTATGTAGTTAATATACAGAAAGTTTATTAAGATTGTGAAAATACACATTTTCATTATGAATAATCTATTTTAAATAACATATATGATATTGAAATAGAATAAAAATATACTAATCCATTTTTTAAAACAAATTTTATTCTAAAGAAAGTGCTTTTTTAAAATATGATTTTTTGTTAAAACTATTACTTTAAAAGAATGTTTCTAATAAAATGAATTGATAAAAAGGAATTATTAGTAGAGTAAATAAATAAATTCCATGAACTAATTAAGAAATTATATATACTCTTAATTTAATTATAAATGTCCAATGAAATATTATTTATTTTAAAAAAATATTATTTTATTATAAATTATATGATTTTATTTAAAAGTTAAATTTATCTTATTTGGAATGAGAAATTTAATTTAATTGATTGTATTCACAGACAAAAACAAAAAAAAGAATTAATATTCATGGAATGATTATTAATTTGTTATAAATAATAACAAAATCCATTAATTTTAATAGGTAATAATTTTCAAAGGATTCTTTTTAGGTGTGTAATGTATTTTTTATATTGATATATTTAATTGATCACTTTTAAATTATGAATATAATATTTTTATTTCAATCTATAAACAAATATATTAACACTTAATTATTTAGTAATTGATATGAAATAATATTAAGAAGAGTTAATATTTTAAAAATCATTTCTCTATAAAAATGTTTTTTTCTATATATATTATACTTTAATTTAAAATTTAAATTTATTATATTGATAATTTGAAATAGTTAAAATGGATTCAAAATTTTAATTATCAAATAAATTTTTTGTTATAAAGTGAATTTTATTTTTTAATATAAAAATGGGTCACCAAGGTAAAAATTGAGTTATCACAGTAAATCTAAAATGATGTAAAAAGGGATAGACTAGGTGGAAAAGACATAAAATTGAATAAAAATATTTATAAATTATGTTTATGAAGGTATGGATAACCCATATATACTATTGTACACTTTTGATCCACTTTCCATCTTAAAATACATTACTTCCACATTAAAGAATGTGTATTTTTGAAAAACCACTCAAAAATCACATATAAAAGGAAACAATTCATGATATATAATGGTTAAAAAAATAATTTGATAGTATTAATACATTAAGGTGATTAAGAATAGATTTGAAGGTTTTTTAGATGATATGTAAAGGTCACCGAGCTAATTTAAAAAGGTCATTAGGCTAATATATAAAAGTTAGCAGCAAAAATTGGAAATTGTATTGATACATGAAGGTTACCATATATATATTTAAAGGTTTATCAGAGTGATATGTAAGGTACACTCACTAATATATCTATAAACATAAGGGGTTTTTAGATTTTATAATGGAATTTTTTTGAAGTACACTCAAATACATAAGAGTTTATCCACAGTTTATATAATAATAAATGTGCTTGAAAAGCTGATAAATACTGATTACTTCATTTTATATTATCAATTTAAAATATTATTGATATTGATACCAAATATAGTTTATTATTGGTGTTACATTGTCTTGATGATTTTATTTTTTTTGTTACTTAGATTTTTCCTATCAATTTCATGATGCAAAGATGATGATATGGGTGATACATGCATGCTATACATGGTTAATCATTGTGGGTAATTATTTCTGGGTGAAATGCATTTAAAATAGATTTGGGGAGGAATATATAATTTAGAGAGAATAAGTGATAAGTCCTTAAAACATTTCAGTCAATATGATATGACATTTTTAATGACTGAAATACAAGGTATGCTGGGTGATAAGATGTGGGGATATTAACTACTAGAAGGATAATTGGATTGGAGATATTATATTGTTTTTGGAGTTCCAAATTATGAATATACCACTTAGGGAGGAGATTCAACATCCCATCTTTATCAATTTAAATATTAGTTATGAGCAACTGGTCTTGGAATATTTTCTTGGTGGATCAGCCTGATAGATGTGTCTTCTCTAGGTATGTGACAAGATAATTCAACATCAGGGAGTTCTGCTCGATGGTATATAAGGCAAACGTGGTCAAAGATTGGTCTTGAAAACTATTGTGTAGAGATATGCCAATGAATATGAACCTTTTGTTTTAGTGATTGTGGAATAAATATATTCCAATAGAAAACAACATGCATAATAATGGTATCCTCATGGATTCAATATGCAGGTGCTGTGTGAGTCCTAGTAAAGAGTCTATATGGAGGCTTTTCCTTAAAGTATAATGAGAGAGATCCATATAAGAGAAAATAGGAAAAAAATTAGTGTTCAATGTACATGGGGAATAAGTTTTAGATTTTATCATTTCCTGGTTTCAGGGGTCAAGTAGTGAAGCAACAACTATAAAGCATGTTGTATTGTGTTTGCAATGGCCTGATGGGTGATTTGGAAATCATGGAATAAAATAAGAGATGGTAGGATCTAATAAATAATAAAAATCTACATTCATGTTTAATAACTAGTAGAGGATCTGGCATCCCTTATCCATAGTGGGAGGTCACTAACATCTCTTAGGGGGTGATTCTCTATAGGGGTATCACTGAATCAGAAGGAGAAGAAGGGAATTTTCATGGGAAATGGATGAAATGGATACCTCCAAGATATAGGTTGAAAATAAAATTGTATGAATCCTACTTTCCCGGTGAAAAGAGAGGGGGTGTTATGGTGCATGATGAATGGGGGTCAGTGATCTGAAGATATAGTTCTTTTAATATCCTTGAAAATTCCATTAGCTAGAAGACATTGTTGATGCACACTAGGCTATCATTGTGTAGTTTCTATAACATTAACATTGATGTGGTGGAATCATACTCAAAAATATTTGTGTCTTTCCTTAAAAAATAAAAAAAATATTCCATTGGATTTGATTTACAACATATGAAAATGTATGGATGCTCATGGGGAAAGGTATAGAATTTATCCACACATTGAGGGAAGGGAGATCTGTGGAAAATAACATTACTAGTAAAGGAGATCCAGGTGACGGACTGATCATTTATCTGTGAATTGGGTCCCTTTTGAGTGATTTTAATTTATTAATAAGTGGTGGCACACTTGGGATTCATCAATTTAAAACACCCTGAACATTAGATTTTTGGAATAAAAAAGCAATTTTTAGGGAGATTATGATAGTTATTTTAAATAAGGTGAGATTTTTTAGAAAATAATTTTGATCATGGAAATAATTTATGAGAATAATATTAAAGAAGATAAGACTGAACTACATAAAACATTGAGAATTATTTATTTAAGGTTGAGCAATACAAATAAAACTTAATACTTTACTTACTATTGGGTTTATTAAACAAAATACGGGATAATTCAACATGAACTAGCCACCCAAGCATCCTAGGACAAACCATAGCCATGATTGAGGGGATTCATGATTCTAGAAAGAATATGTTGGTCGTGTGGAGTATAATTGGGTATTATCCTACACACAGGTAGGAATAGGTGAACACATGTCATGCCCATTGGGGAGAAGTGTTGAATAACATGCAGGGGATGACACATGGAGTGGTGGGTGTGTATGTGTTCTTAGATCTAACCCAGGTGTCTTGTTAAAATGTTCTTTTGTGTATAATTTATTATTAATAGGATATATGATGACAAAAGGTTCAACATGGGAAATTCAGGAGTAATGACACTATTGTTCGATTATTTATTATATAAACATAACAAGTGGAACTCAACATTGTGCATACATGGGATAGTCTTCATTGTGACATTGTATTTCTTGCCTCATGATTAATTTTTCAATCAAACTAAATATGATAAAACATGTGTAATATCTATAGTAATATAATCAATGAAAAGAAGGGTAGTTAACCACATGGGTTTCATGATAGGTTGGCCATACTTATGTTAATCAACTACATGAAGAAACATGATCTACCATAAGGTTAGGTTGATTGACCACATAGACCTACCGTGAAGTGAGATCGACCACATGATGTTTCCATGCAACTAGATAGAACTATTGTGAGTTCTTAATGGTCTAATGATTGACCGTGTGAGAAAAATACGAGACCATTATGAAGTCATCGGGCCATAACTTCCTCTTATCATTCTAAGATCAATACTACCAACATTGATATGCTTTATCTTCCAAAATCAAGATAAGTTTTCAGATGGGGATTACATGCATATAAAATAGGGGATCCAAGAAAAGTGTTGCGTAAATTCATGAGTTTTGAAGATATAATCAAATTTGGATACGTGAGTTTGATAATATTGATACAAGCATACAGTTCGATGTACATGCATGTTAATTTATTGATAAAATAAAAGATTTATTTTAAATAAGGAGGAAATATTTTACAATGTGGAGGTGGTTTTTGAATGAATTTAAAATAGATTTACATAATGAGACTTCCATAGATTCCTAATAATAAATCATACAATGGAATGTATGATATTCTAAAATAGAGGTAATATCATGATACTTATCAGGAAATAAGTATTTGTTGAAGAAGGGATAAATTTATGATCAAAAGTTTATTTTCATGGAGATATACATGACTAAATACATGTGATTATCATGAAATAGGAAATAATAATCTGATTATATTAAGAAGATAATAGGAGAGTCTTGATCTAGCTGTATAACATACTAGAATATTTACCGGCTAAAGATGATGAGTTTAATAACTATTTTGAATTACTTACAGTAAATATTATGCCAATTTACATCTTTGTTTGTTGTATGATTTATCTCTAATTGAAAAAAATGATTCAAGTTATGGATTTCATTTGAATATTTTATGAGTTTTAGAAGAGAAGATTAAGAGATATTGAGGTTGTTGGAATACTCTATAATGGTTTCTATTATATGAGAGAAATATTTAAAAGAAATAAAAAAGTTAAAGGGTATTCATGTAATATCACAAGAGATAGCTATTAGAGTAAAAATAAAAATATGAGGATTATAGGGGAACCATCCTATGAAAAATTTGAGTAATTAATTAAAAATTTTGGGTTATTAAATTCGATGTGGATATTTTATATTCCAAAATGGAAAGTCTAATTCTACGTAACCTATGTATAAAATTAAATATATGTTGAGAGAATAAGTGTTCGAGACTTGAGTATCTGAGAGCTATGTTATGAGAAGTTTCAGTTGGAATCTCTCTCAAATAAGAAAAAGAAGAAGGATATGATCATGTATCAAGGAATTAGATATTATGGATATAGAATCTAATTCAAGATGATGAGATTACAAGGATAAATATTTTGGTAGAAGATTGAGAAGAAGAAAAAGAGAGAAATGATGGGCTTTTATATATGGTTTCATTTATTAATGTTGAATAACAAGAATAATTGTGAGGATCTATAAGATTCCAAGATCATAGGAGACTAATGCATGAGTAATATAGTGAAGTTGAGTTTCAAGTATTGACCAATTTGTATAATACTATTGATGATCTTAGGGCATCCGAGGAATATTTTATTAAGCTAAAAGTGATCTAGTACATTGATGAATAACAATACTATATAGAACCGGAGATATATTTCCATGAATAACTTCAAATTATTACACACACACACACATATATATATATAGTGAGAATTCATAGAACATATGCGACTCAGGCTATTCAAGGAGATCATAGTGGGACTATGTGAATACCATGAGAAGTTATTGAAGTAAATATTTTGTAAAAAATGCATTTGTTTGTATAGTGATACTCTGGAAGTATAGGCATGGGAAACACCAAATCTATTTTTGTTACCATGATTATAGTGGATAGTAATTTATTTGGATGAATAACCAACCATGTAAAGAAGTAAGTCTTTGTTCCAAAACTTGTACAAATACCGTGCACCTCTTTATTTCTTTACATGAATGTATGGAATTGATTTTTTCTAGGTAAAACATTAATAGATCCATTTTTATTTATAAATTAAAAATTTTAAATTAATTATGGTGGTTAATGATTTATAGTATAATTTGGTAATCAGTAAAAAGTAGTCAAAATCCAAGTCACCCCACATCTTAGGTGTCTATACCAATCCTAAGCGGCATATCAATTGGTATCAGATCATAGGTTCCCTCTGAATCGAATCATTATTTTATTTTCCCTAATTTTATAATCAGAAAATGATGAAGTTTAGGTTTCCAAATATTTCTGAAGTTGATCCTGATATTGAAGAACCAATGTTAATACAATATGCTACAGAATCATAAATTTCATTCAAGTCATTACTAAATAGAAGAAATAAGGATTCCACAAAGGAAAGTAAATAAAATGAATAATCAAGTGGATAAAACACTACTTGTAGGAGAAAAAGTGGCAAGTTCTCATCTAGTGAATCTTTTGATATAGATCCTTTTGATAGCTCTTGTTCAGGATTTAAAGATAATTATGAGATCAAAATAGTGAAGGAATTTTACTCACATGTAAAAGGTTATCTAAATAAGATTCTTGTTGAATTTTTTTTATACATTCTTGGTTTTATCAGGGAATTATATACAAAATAATAACACATAGAAGATGAAGTTTATGTAATGAAGAAATCATTAGATAAATAGGTTAGAAGATGTAACACCCTCTCAAAACTAGTTAAATATAGGAGAAAACATCCACACTATGTAAGGAAAATATGTATATGATTCATAAAAAACTATAAGGAATAGTTTTTGATAAATATGTAATGACTTTTTTATCACTGACATATTCCATGAGTTAGAGAATATGCATATAATTTACATGAATGTCAAAGAAACCCATATGAATGTAAAATCCAAGAGAGTAAAATATCTAGAAATCTTATTGGTGGAACCATGAAATTTTTATGAGGATAATATTTATAAATTTAAGACTAATTGGGAAATTAGGATGATATAAATAGAATATTTAGAAAACACACTCAACCAAAAGTGTATAGAGTAAAATATAAATATAAAAAATATATAATCATTTCACGTTATACCTTCATAAATATTTGAAAAGAAGAGTGTTACCACTAAACATTAAAAGAAGAAATTTACCTTAATAAGTAAATTTTCTAGTGGTAAAGAGATATTAAAAAGTTTTAAGGAAGAATAAACCTCAATGAGATTGAATTATAACACCCATGGTCTAAAAGGAAAAGCATACACTGAATCATTTTTTAAATAATAGAAAACAATTAAATTCTATAAAAAATTAGGTTATAAAAATGATTAAATCCTACTACATCATCAAACGTATATGTGAGAAAAGTTATGAATAAAATATCCCAAACCAAAACCAAAATAATGGTGAAACAACATAAAAAAACAAGGTTTATCAGTATAAAAAGCTATAAAAATGTTATCAAAAAGAAAAAGGAACAATTTTTTAGAATATATTTGATGCTTATTGTGGTTCAGGCATATGTTTATTTATTATTGTTACAATATTTTAACCCTTAAAAGTGATATATGGATAGTAGTTTAGGGGAGAATATCTAATACAAAGGTTAAACCTATTATAAATTATTCACAAAATGGAAATAATATACTTGGGAGGAAAAAGGTGAAATTTTAAAAATGTTTCATTATAATTGAAAAATTTATTCCCATACATATGAGGAATTATTGTATATTCCAACTAGCCTCAAAACTCATATTTTTATGAAGATGAGGCCACAACAACCTATGGAGATAAAAAAACAAAAAAAATCAGTAAATATGGTGTTGTAAGATGTCAAACCTTTAGAAATAAAATTCTTATACTGTGGTGGGAAAGGGCACACCAAAGAATACATTAAACAAGACATGGAATAGAAGTCTAGATGGAATTATCTTAAAAAATTGAATTCAAGAAAAGTGATTCACAATAAGAATGGAATAGTGGAGGACCCAATAATGATGATATTAAAAATATGGAATAAATGGTAAGGAAAATATTGACGAAGGTATGTGTGGAAGGTGAAAGAAGGTTGGCCACATTACTATAAATTTCATGAATTGTATTCCTAGTCAGAAGAAGATAAAGAATGAAAATAGAAAGCACTAATTCCTTTTTTAAAGTTTTTTTCCACAAAAAAATTGTATATATAAAAAAGGATAGAGGTGTATGCCTATAATGATATATTAATAAAATAGACCACTCATATGAAAAAAGTAAGGAGACTGGAGAGAGTATCAAAAACTAAAATCTTTATGCAAGTTTAATAAAATAAAACTTTTCTAGCTACGAATCTATCCAAAAATGAAAATAATACCAAGATTAACACTAAAATAAAAAACATGAAAGTGGATTTTAGTATTATCAATTGTAGAAACTTTAGAGTAGAAAAGAAAAATTAGTCTTGGTTGAGAAAGAAGTCTTAGCCCAATTTATATAATCGCGAAGGTAATAAAGTCCACCATATTCCCAAATAAAATGTGATTGTGTTCTAAGGGTACATATTTAAGGTTTGGTTTTAAGGAGGTATTTTATGATTATATAACTAGGAAAGTGAAACCATCATGAAGTGAAATTTTAATTGGTATTCATTTCCAATCGGTATCAAGTATTAAACATTCATTTTAACTTATTGAAACTTATGTTTGAAATAAAAAAACACATGGTGATTGAGAAAGGGAGAGAGCTGGAGAGACCTCTTGAAGGTGAAGTTCACAAATTGACATCTACATCTATTAGATCTCGAGCATTTAGTGAGGTCATCTGAGTTTTATATTAATAATAAATTATACATTAACTCCACATTAAGTATTAAATACAATGATTGAGGGGAGTAACTTAAGAAGTCAAGGATACCATAAATTTTATATTTTCTTAAAATATAGTAATTAGAGATCCCTTTAAAATAAGGATGATTAAGTTGTATGATTTTTACATGTTATAATCATCAAGGGGGAGTGTTGTTCTTAAAAACAGGGAATTAATTGACAATAACATAAATGTTCTTATGTTTTTTGTTAATATGAGTACATGTTCATAAACATTTTTGAAAATTTAGAATATACTACCTGTGAGAAATGATATTTTGAGTTAGCACTATATTGAGAAATGAAATAGACAACATTCATGTCTAGGTGATGAAATCTTATTTTCTACACCGATTTCTCCCAATTAGACATAGAGAGATTAAATTATCGATAATTTATAATAAATACATGGCTCCTAACTTCTCCAAGAGTATAATAATATCATAGGGAGACTAAATGAAAATTCAAGTGGATGGGAAATGTTTCCCCCCTCTGAATTCCTTTTCAATTAGGGGAGAATAATAGAATTGAGTGTTGGAGTATATTTTTAATTGATAAAAAATAAAACGGGGGATATTGAAGTTCCCTTGTCTTGTTGATTGTATATTTTTTAACATGGTTTTGTTTTCACTATTAATGTAGTGGTGGAAAGGTGATTACATTGATGTTTGATTGAATATATACCCATTAATTGTGATGATTATTGAACCATTATTAATGATAAAAAACGTTCTAATTATTTTTATAAAATATAAAATATTTTGAATAAGTGAAGAAAAAATGATGAACAATCCTAAGAGGTTTTGGATGAAGTATTTAGGTAGAGATTATGATAAGTAATTTAAATAAAGATATATTTTTTAGAAAATAATTTTCATCATGGAAATAATTTTCAAATAACCTTTTGTTATGGATAATCAATTCCATCATAAAATGACTTTTCATGAGAGAAAATTGTGATGGATATAATATTCCATCACTATTATCCATCATAAATAGTAATTCCAGCGAAATGGTTCTCGTTCAGGACAAAGTTATTAATGACAGGTAAACTTTTCTATTGTAAATAATAGTAAAGGAACACTTATCCATGACAAAATAGGTTTTCTATCAGAAATAATTCATTATATGGGAAATTTTATGATGATTACCCTCCCCATTGCAAATAAATCATCTCAATTTCCCACTTTCCTAGTAGTGTACCAATTTTATCACTTATTAATCTTGATTAAAATTTAACCATGGTAATTATTTTTTTACTAAAAAAATAAGATAAACCAACCTATCAAATTTAAAAATGATGAATAATTTTTTTGAATCCATTTAATCTAATTCAATTTCTAATTATAATAAAATTAACTTTATACTTTAAAAATATAATTTTTTGAAAAAGTGTTTTTTTAGAAAAATGTTGTTTTATTCATTCAGTGTTCTAAAAATTATTTATAATTGATTACCAATTAAAAGAGTGATTATTAATATTTATATATGTTTAAAAATAATATTAGTTCCTTAATTTAAAATAGAAACATTTAATCTTTAAAAATACATATTATTTAGAATGATATCATTCTTTGAAAAAGATACCTGTTTTACCGCAATGATAAAAATTTGTCTTCATAACTAAATTTTATAAGAAAAAAAGAAAATAAAAATATGAAATAATACTCAAATTCGGATCTAAAATACAAAAATCATTTTATCATATAAAATTTCGAAAGTTTAGAAAATTTAATTTTTTACTAGTCTCTAAGAACTTTTTTAGAAAAATACGGTTTTTAGTTTAAAATTTTTCTATAGTCTAAAATTATTAATTTCATTGAGTTTTATAATGTAATTTATTTTATTATAAGTAAAATAAAATTTATGTGTCTTCCAAATCAAGATAAAACTTAAAATTACAATTAAAATTATTAATTGAAAGAAAACATTAAAAATAGTTCTAACATTAGAATAAATTGTTACTTATGTTATAAAATGTTGAAAATAGGTTTTCTATGATTAAAATGATATTTTAAAATACATTTTTATACTCATTAAATAAATATTTTATCAATTGAAAAGTTTTATAAAATTCTTGGTATTTCTCATATATTTATAATGTCATAAAATTTAAAATTTTGGTAAAAACTATAAATCTTCTTATTCACTTAAAAATTAATTATTTCATAGAAATTCAAAAAATTCATCTTAGACAAATTTTGAAATGGAAAATTTAAAAATTAAATTATTTTTTATAAATTAAAATTCTAAAACTTGTAAATTTCACTTTATAAAAAAATACAATATTTGATGAAAAACTACTTTTATTGAAAAAATGACCCTTTAAAACATTATGGGTTCTTAATCCTATTTCATATGAATTTATAATTTATTATAATGTTTTTATTTACTTGGGGTTTTCTTATTCTTAAAATTCCTTAATAATATTCATATAATATATCACAACTCATTTCAGACGAGTGTTACGTGTGATGAAAGGTTTCAAATACAATATTTATTAAAGGAAAATACATAGTGATGTTTGGGGTCATTACATTCACACAATGATATTTTAGTGATTTAAATATGATATTTGATTGGCGAATGTGCTTTTGATTTTTCAATAAGAACTACACTGTGGAGAATGATATCACACTATGAATAGGATTATGAACTAGAAGACTAATACATAATGCATGGAATCACATTGTGATCATGTTGTTTTTAGAATATCTGATGATGTTAGGTAGAATTTAATACTAGAGAAAAAATCATTGATTGTCTAGAATAAAGAATGAATATTATGAATAATTGAAGGAGGAAATGAAGAGGTTGATTTTTTTTTGGAGATTATGTATTCCAATATAGAAAATGTATCATGTGATTAATATGTTTTTATAAATAGTATAATATGTAATCAAAATAAAAAATAAGGATGAAAATATTGATATATTTTTTCAATGAAAAATAAGGGAGGAGATCCATAGAATATTTTTATTTATAAATATGGGTAAATTCAAGGATGAGTGTGGAAGAGTAAAAGAGTTCCACTATTATATATCACTATTGAAGAAGGTAAAAAACATGTTAATTATGATGTGGAATTATCTTCATCAAGGGGAATAAGTGTTATAGTTGTGATTATATGGAAGAAAATTGATTGTCACTCACATTGAGTTTCCATTCTCATCGGGAATTGAGAGTATTAGAAGAGTGGTGAACATGAACTACAGATGAATCTCAATTATAGTGTTATGAAATAGAGATATTCAATTCTATATATAGTTTATAAAGAGACACTCTTGTCTATAAAACGACAAATCCTTTCCCAATATAGTGCTTGAAAGATAAGAGGTGGGAGTGTTCCTAGGATCAACAATGAGTATTTCCTAAACCTTGTAAGGGTTTTTTGATTTCTAAAGTATTAACAATGACCTAAAATCATATATACAAATAAAGTGAGTATAGTGGATTCAGGTACATCAGAACATCACTGTGTGTATTCTCTATAGATTATACCATAGTGGAGAACTATGAAAAATCCTTGTGAGTTTATGTGACTTACTTTTTTTATTCAAATTTATTATTTAGAAAGATCAATTATGATATTAAGTGGTATTAAGATGTTCTTTCAAATGAGGGAGAAATACCTATTAAACTAAGGGAACAAGTAGAGGGTAAATGTTTCATTTTGTATACATAGTAATTTACCCATCCCTTAGGGTTTATTCAATATGTTTTGTCATTATAAGATGCATTAGTGCCGATCGATTTTGAATTGGTGTTCAATTTTTAAATCATTTTTTTGATTGTTTATCTCACATTAATTCAATGATATAGTCTCTATTTCCTAATGGTAAAAATTAATATGGATGAAAAATGAAGTATCTTATGTATCTATAAGCTTGTTGAAAGGATATTATGAAGTATATACTTCATGATTTTGTCTTGAGAAATGATAGTAAAGTAATGTAGGTTGTTGATACTCAAAAGGTGTTAAATATATGTATATCTAAGGTGCGTTTCAAAAATAATATGCAATAAAAGACAAACTAGACCATGCTACCATCAAATCAGTAACCAAAATGATTTACCCCAAGGACCTAAGTTCACTCCCAATCACTATGAGATGGAAAATAGTCCTAGGGGGACTTCCTGGAACATTAGACAAATAGGTATAAGTAAATCAACATGAAAAACATGGAATAAACTAAAGAAACATTCAATGAGACATAATCAATAAAAGTGATTATGCTCGTCCAGGAATATACACAGTAATAAACAACCATACAACATGAATAACATATTCTATAATTATAAATATAATATAACTTGAATACAAAATACACATGGAAGAATTTTACAATAAAAAACATCCCAAAAATAAATAAGCAACCCAATCCACCTCTTAAATATATCAATGTTTCCCACAATCAATCATCAAAACCAAATCATTCATCAATAGACTATACATGTGATATCGAGACCAAGAGAATAACTTGAAAACCTATTTTAAAAAAGAATGATGTACACACACAAGTGTTTATACAATGTGTGAGCTAAATAGTCCTAATACGATTTCACAAAAGATTTTATGAAATTCCTTATATAAAAAATTTCCTAAATAATAGTTTGAAAATAAGTTTGAAAATATAGTTTTCTAAATATAAATCACAGAGAAATATAGGTATCATATGTAATATTTTTTTGAAAATAATAAGGTAAAACCTTTTTTTGAAATAAACACCATTCAGCTTAAAAATCATGTTTTTAACCAAAAATAAATAAATGTAATTTCCTTTACATTATCATTCAAAATCAGATTTCTTCCTAAGGGGTGGAATCTGAAATTTAATATTGGGAAACAAATAAAACATTAAATAGGCTGTATTTCTTAATTTAAATAATCTATACCAAATGATATTTCTTCATTCAATATATATATATATATATATCCCTTTTAAGACAAGTTTTAATAGTTAATCTCCACATTAAGAAAGAACACAAATGAATAGTAGGAACCGTCATATCACGAGGCATAATAAACCAAAACAACAATAATGTAAATGGAACCACTTATCCAAATGAACAATAGAGTAATGGAGATAATGTCAAAAAGGTGAGTGGAAAATTTTTGAGGACTTTCTTGATTCCCTAGCTACTCAAGGTGAAAGGATAACTTGTTACTCCAGTCACGAGTATTTTCCTCTAGAGTCAGAGAATATTTTCAGAACAGATACTCTTGGTATACACTACCTTCTTTTTCCATGACATGCTAGTTTAGGCTTCCCATAGACCCATGTATTTCCATGTTGTTCTTGTTTTTATCTTTTTCTAATAAAAATTTAGATTATGATGATAAATACCCTAGATGATTTCATAATGAAATGAATATTTATTATTGAAAACTCCCTAGGTATACATATGAGATTATCTAAGAATATACATAAGGAATAAGTCACTGATATTTTTTTCTTTTCTAATAATATGAAATCTAGAGTCACTCTCATTGGGGCCTCCCAATGACCAGAGAATAATATAAAAAATCAAATTAGTTAGTGGAAAATCTAAAATATAATGAAAGTCATGAACGATATACGAATGGGACGATGCGACCGTAAAGGGCTCCCTCTCTAGGGTTTTCCTCTCGCCACCGCAGGCTCCTTTCGCTGCGGATGGCGCGACGCTCTTCCTCGAGCATAGTGGGTTGGTGGAGGAAAACTTCTGCAGTGGCGTTATGCGGTTCATGGTCTAATCTCAGGTTGTGGAGATTCACAATGGACTTTTGTGGTTACTAGTTCAGATCTGCGGGTGTAAGTCTGGTCTTCGTCGATGGCATACTCTTCGGAGCGCTCCTGGTTTTGTTCTCTGCTTCTCACTGTTGTCCTGCGGTGAGTTTCTCAGTGTTTGAAGGCCACACTCATGCGTCGGAGGATTGTGGGGTTCCGACTCTTCTCAGGTGAGTGCGTGGGGTTCTGTTGTGCCTGATGCGGTCAAATTGGTCAGTGGCAGCGGGATATTATGAAACAGGGTGTTGTTTGCAGTGCTGTTCGTGCGCAGTTTGATTCGGTTCATGGTGAAACCTCTTCTTATTTCTTTGATCTGATTTTGTTCAGTTCGATTTAGGGTTTTTTCATTTCCTCTCGTGTTATGGAGGGGTGGATTTTTATTTTGTTTTCCTTCAAATGGATTGGGAGTTCTTCTTTCTCTGAGGCGGTGAAGTTGTATGGTTTGCGTGGTTTTTTGTGGTTTTGCGAATGGATGAATTTTTGAGGGGTTGTGATGATAAAGTTGACACCGAGTCTGGTGGGCTCTTCCGTCATGGTGATATTGGAATGGTGAAGGTCAGGAGGTTAGTGGTTCATTCTCCTGTGGATGCGATGAAGATGGTGGTCTATTCGGTTGCACTGGCGATGACCACCGGGTTTCCGTCAACCTCTTCAACGACCTGTAAGGCTGGTGACGTGTGACGATGGGATCATGGCTCATGGTGGGGCACGTGGTGTATGGTGGAATGTGATTGTTTTTCTTTTGAAATTTTAATTTTACTGGATTCTGGTTGAAGGTTAGATTTTTCTTGTACAGTTTCCGCTTTTCCTTAAACCAGTTTGGGGTACCGAAACCCTTAAACTGGCTTCTGATAATGGAAAATAAATGATTTTCCATGAACGATATACACCTGAATCACTCTCATCAGTGAACCTCCCTTATCAAAAGATCAATATTAACTGGGGAACTAGTTAGTGAATAATATATAATTGTATAACAGAAAAGGATATATTACATAGTTACCCTAGGATCCCTTGTCATTACAAACTTTGGTCGAGTAAACAATATTCCAAATAATCATCACACAAATCAATAAAGAATAAAAAAGAAACTGTATCCCACATCCAACACCATTTAATGAAATAAATCCTTTCACATACATGAATAAGAATCATAATAATAATAAAATTCACATCCCAAAGGGTTTAAAAGTCTATATAAGACATACAAACATGGGAATCACAAAAAGGGTGTTCATTTATGAACTAATCATTTTAAAAATTTATGATCAGGCCTTTAAAATGTGATTGGGTGGTCAAGATAAAAAAATGTATCCATGTCATAAACACCCTTAAATCCTTTTTAATTAAGATCCAAATAGGAATTTGGGTCCATCATGAACTAGAAAGTAAAAAAAACACCATTTTAAAAAACACAAGGATATATTGCATTAAACAAAAGATTTAGTAATTTTAATATGAAGTATTGTCCCATAGTATTCAATTGAAAACAAAAAAATAATTTTTATAAGACTAACCCTTAAAACATGTGTTGTACTCTTTGAAGAAAAAAGAAGGGCTAAAACCCATCTCGTATCATTAAATAATTTTAAAAGATACTCATATGCATTTTCAAAAACACTAAAATAAAAAAAAAATTATTTCAAAAGTATTTAGTAAAAAAATGCAAAATACACTATGAAAATTCAAGAAAATTGTGATGATCATTTATAAAAACCACAAGATTCTTATACATAGATATTTTTTAATAATAAAAGTAAATTATAAACTAAATATTTTCATGAAATTTCTAAAAAAAGAATTTCAAGAAAATAGTTACCTCAATCAACTAGAACCAATCAAAACATTTTCCATCAAAAAACAGTAACCAATACAGGAAAGAAAACAACATTTTAAATCCCTAAAAAAACTAAATCCACAAGATTAAAACCATATAAAACCATAAATTATTCCCATGCATTCACCAGTGGTTTAGATAATGTAAAATCATGTGTAAAGGATGAATTGAGTGAATGATAAGAAGAAAAGAGGGAGTGACCTTCCAAAACCACTAAAAATTGATGGAGGATGAGAAAAAAAATCCATGGATAAGGGGTGGGGGATAACTCCTTATATGTGTAACATTTTCGGATAAATGATGTGGGGAATAATAAAAACTAAAGAGGGGTACATCCAGAAAATCACAATATTGAAATTAGTCATAGGTACGTCATGACACTACTTACCTATCACAACGTGATATGATTTCTAGGTATATCCATGGGATCACTACCTAGGGTTATTCCTTGGAGAAACCTTACCTTGTCATGGCCTGACCACTCTTTGGGAAGCCCTGCATAGGGAAAAACCTGGTCATGCTGCCCCCCTAGAAAATATTCCCGCTACTTGGGTATTTTCATGATTTGAAATTTTACTCATTTGAAAATAAATAAATAATTGACATCCATCATATCATGACCAATATATTTCATGACACGAACTACCATAGAAAAAAATTATAAATCTCAAAACACACATTCTACATGACTTATATTAACACTTCTGTGATGCATTGCAGTCTCGAAAAACAGAATTGAAAAAATTCCAAAACTACATCAAAAAATTAAAACAAAGAAGAATTATAAAATATTTTATATGACAGTGATATGGAGGGTGTGAAGATTCTACCAATTATGGCACTTTATAACCCTATAAGTCACATTCAAATATAAAATCCACAAAAAAACATCAACAACCAAAATAAAAGGTTGGAGGGTTGGGGATATACTCATGATGGTCTAATGGGAAAATTTCATTGGATTATACATGATTATTTAAAACCAAAAAAATAAATACTCAATACTATCCAATATCCACAAAAATCACTAATAATACTATCAAGAAACATGAAGGTCAAAGATCATGGACTTATAAAAGGTCTCATGCCTTTTAAAATTCAACTAAAATAAAAATATAGGAAATAAAAATCATAATAAAATTAATGTCATGATAATAAGAAAATTTTCTTTAACTACCTCAATAGAAACAATAATCCTCTATAAACCACAAAAAACCACTTATGAAACCATCTCAGAATTACAAAAAATAAGATAACTCCAATGTAACAACCAAAAAGACCAAAATCAAGGTCAAAAACCAGCCAACATCCCATAACATAGGAATTGAAATGATACATCAGTAAACAATATAAATTAATAAATAATCTACTTGGGATTTAAACATAGGTAGTGAAGAAAAAAGGGAGAATATTCCGGGACCTAGATCATGAACGCCAATCTATGGTAAACCTAATAGAAAAACCATAGTTGGTAAAAATCATGAACCAAGTAACATTCAAAGCATAATCTAGACTAGTATAATAGCTATCCCAGTAACCCAATCATGTACCCACAGATTTCCATGAGGAAATCATCAAAAGAAAACACTAACACATGGATAACATCACAAACCCACCTCAAGAGGCATATAATATCAATTATGCATAAGTAAAACTTAAAAATTAACCATCACTCAAAAACCAGGACATGGGAAACACACAAATGAAATATAACAATCATCTATATCTTTAAATCTCAAGAAGCTCTAAAATCATTGAGAATTAAGCCAAAAATAGATGATAACATAAGTCTTAAACATGATTGAGACTCCCACTTGACCAATTCCTAATAAGATAATAGGAAAATTACCAATTAATATATTTGAGGACTGTATGAAGACCTATCCAAAGGAATGTGATTTCTAAAATACCTCAATGACTAAAGTGAACCTAGAAACATTCATAAGGTATATGAGATATGGATTAAGAATTATAAAAACACTCAAGGTTCCAGCTCTAAAACTCTATTTAGAGTCTGGAAAGAGTTAACAACTAGAAGAGTTTTTTTTAAAAGGGTGGGGCTGAAGCCTCAATTTATTATTATTAAAGCAAAGACCTCTTTAGACTGGGTAGAGGGTGACCCATTACATAGCCCGAAGGCCCAAGGCTAAGTGGCCAACATACAGGACTAGAAAGACCTTTTTTTGGCCCAAGGGAGCCCTCAGTGAACAGTACTGCAACAGTACCCACA
Source organism: Viscum album (assembly GCA_963277665.1). NCBI lineage: Eukaryota > Viridiplantae > Streptophyta > Magnoliopsida > Santalales > Viscaceae > Viscum > Viscum album. The sequence continues at coordinate 974,814,157 of OY728140.1, read as the reverse complement.
TAGCTACAGTACCTGCTACAGTACCACCGCTGCTATAGTACCCTTCTACAATCCCTCCACCGCTACAATGTTGCCGCTTCTATAGTGCTCCTACAGTACCCTGCTACAGTACTAGAGAATTCTCCTTTGCCTAGATTTGATCCTGGGTCTTTTGGATGCCAAGCAGGAGCCTGAACCACTAGGGTATAGGCTCGTTGGCGTTAAAAACTAGAATAGTTATACATAAATGAATAAATGAATCACACTAAATAACATTCCTGGAAGTAAAATATCAACATTCCACCAAGTCCTTTATTTTAGTAATATTCAAAATAACAAAAAACATGAACCTAACCCATTAATTCCCCCAATATAAAACCAAACAATACCATATAACCATGGTATTAAACCAAAGAACAACTCACCAAGGAAGAACATGTTTAAAAAAAATTCAATTTTTAAAAAAAACCCTTTGGAAAGGATTTCAAAAATTTATTTTACAAAGACACAAATTTTTTAAAAAAACATCTAACTTTAATTAAAAAGCTACATAACAACCACTGTAAAAATAAAATCCCAACATACTTGTTGGATAATCTTAAAAATATTTAAACCTTATTTTAAAACAACCAAATTAATTAAATAAAATGAACATTCAAACCTTATAAAATTACCCTATATTTACAAAATAATCAAAGAGTTCTATTATAAAACCAAAACATTTCATTAAATTTACCTTTATATCATTTGTTTTAAAAAATACACTTATTTTAACAACTTTATAAAATTTAATATTGAAATCAACCACGTTAGAAAAAACCACATGAAATAAAGATCCCCTTTTTAAATAACCCAAAACTTCTAGTTTAAAATTCAAAAAATTTCATGAAATTCATTTCATACACAAAAATATATATCAAAGAACCCAAAATATAAAATCACAACCTTACACATCATATTAAGTTAACTAAAATATCACCAAAACAACATAAAAATCCCCTTAATACACCTCAAATAAGTGAAAAAAACTTTAGGGTCCTTTTCAAATCAAAATGGTATAAACAAATATTGAAGGGGTACTGAAATGGGAAAAATAGCTATATGGTTTGACTGATATTGTGATATCCTTTTCAAAGAATTATATAAGTTTCCAAGACCATTTTCTAAGAATCCACATGATTTTATTGGCCGTATACAATAACTGGGAAACTCTAGAACCTTTCAACTTTTATCCCAATATTTTATATAACCCCATAGTACATGATGTATCTCAATCAGAATCAATATTTCATAGAAAATCCAAGATTAAAATCAAAATTCAAGAATCAAATCTTGACTACCAAAGGATACTCGAGGCTTTGAAAAATAAATATCTATCTATGATATCCCTATACCTACCTCCCATGTTCTAAATTTCATATCTCTATACTTCCATGATGCACCCAAAATTAAATTTTGGTGCTCTAATACCATTTTGATATTAACTGGTTGAGGTTACCACTGAACCGATACACGAATTGATCCACCATAAGGCCGAAAACATATTTGGGATCCCCATGGGCTAAAAACTAGTTTGATGGAATCAAAACACAACCAATGGGACTTACTTTACCTCAAATAATAATAAATATGAAGTGTAAACATTACATAGAATCCTTTATGGAGTATCCATACATTGGGCTTCCAAGTATATCAATTTACAAAATTATAAGTAAATAAACAATACACATGTGGCATAAATCAGATAAACATAAAAAAAAGAAAAATAATTAAAATTGATTACTCTCATATAGGAAAATACACAATAATAAACAACCATACAATTTAAGAACATATAGTATATGCCTAAATAAATTATAATTTGAATACCAAATACACGTAAATGAATTGTTAGATACAAAAATATCCCAAAAATAAATAAACAACTAGATCCACCACTCAAAGATTTCTATGTGACCTACGATCACTTACTATACAGATAATTTCCTTTAATCAACTATGTGAGCAATATCAAAACCAAGAAAAAGACATATGCACCTCTATGAAACAATAATGCTGCATTCACTCACGTAAGTGTGTATACAGGGTGAGAGATAAACATGTCTATTAGGATTCACTAAAGTGTCTATCAAATTTTTTTATATAAAATTTCGTAAATACCATTTTTAACATCATTAAGAAAATAAGGCTTTATTAATATAGAGCATAATAAAAGATAAATATCATAAAATATCAGTTTTCCAAAAGTTATAAGGTAAATTATTTTTGAAAAAAAATACCTTATTGAATAAAAATGTTTTCCAACACAAGATAATAAATCCTACATTCCCTGAAAATATCTTTCAAACCCCATTTTGTCACAAGGAGTAGAATCTATCATTTAAAATGGGAAAATTCGTTAAAAAATTTAAGTACATGGAAAAAAATTTATATAATAAATTCCAAACCATTTTCCTTTGTTAAAAACATTTCATAAATATATATTTTCAATACATGTTTGAAAAGTAAATATACTCATCAATAAATAAGACAAATAAATGGTCTGAACCATCAAATTAAGAGGCATAATGAAAGAAAAAAATTTAAATGGTTCCACTAATACAAATGAAAAAGGTAAATTAACATAAATCATGCATTGAGAATCCACTACATGATTCCACAATCAAATTTATAGGTGTCTGGGGAAACTCTCAGTTTCCTAATGTGAGATGATTTAAGTATATACATGAGGAATTAATTTTTGGTCTTATGTTATCTTCCTAAAAATATTAGCACCTGAATCATTCTCATTGGGAGATTTCCATAACCAGAGAACAATATAAACTAGGTAACTATTTAGAGCACAATCTAAAATCGTTTGACATTCCTTTATGATATACACACAAATAAATGTCATCAGGGACATATATTTATTAGATATCAATATAAACCAAGGAACTAGTCAATAAAGAATCTATACTAGTATGAAAAATAAAATATATCAGTAAGATACTATGGGATCCTATGAAAATCTAAAATAGAGGTGGGAAATAAAAAAAATAACAAACCAAATAATCATTATAAACTTCAATAAGAAAATAAATTAAAATCATAATATCACCTCTAACACCCTCACATGAAATAACCCCTATCGAATCCATTCATAATCATTATAAAAAAAATAAAATTCACATATAAAAGGGGGTAAGAGTTTATACAAGACATACAACCAAAGGACCCACAACAAAGGCATACAATCATGAGAAACTGATTTTATAAAATACTATATTGTCCTTAAAAATGAGATTGAATGGTTAATCTATAGAAAAAACTTCCATGTCACACACAACATGGGGACATTTTATTTATGATCAAAATAGGTCTCTAGGTCTATCATTTACCACTAAGTCGAAAAAAATTCATTTAAAACACGAAAGAGTCAATTTCATTAAAAACAATGTTTTACACTTAAAAAAAAAGCTTTCCTCCCACAAGAGTCACTTTAAAAACAAAATAATAATTTTTATAAAACCAACCGTTTCAATATATTTTGCACTCTTTGAAGAATTTTTTTACTAAAACCCTTATTTTATCAACAAAACATATAAAAATTTACTTATAGTAATTTTCATAAAAAAAATTCATACCATAAAATTATTTGAAAATGAATTACTATAAAAACATTGAAAAATCAAATATACTAAGTCTAGAAAACCATGGAAAACTTTTTTAAAACACAAACGAGTTTACTATATAGATACTGGTTAATAAAAAAATAAATTTTGAAACTCAATCATTTCCTGAAATTATAAAACAAATTAATTTACAAAACACCTACCTCAATCAAGTAGAATCCAATTACAACACTTCAACTTTAACAATGAAAGACCAACTGTGAAAAAATGGACCTCACAATCCCTAAACTGCCATATAAAAATTATTATACCCATATTGAACACTAAATTCAACCTACATAGCAATTAGAGTTTTAATTAGAAATGAAAATAATGGGAATATGTGGAAGGGAGAAGAGGAGAAAAATAACGGAGGGACCCACCTTCAAAAAAATGATTGAAATCAAAAGAGGATCCAATCCTAAGAGGAATAAGTGAAAACACCCTTGATTTTATTCAATTTTTTAACAAATTATAATGGAATAATGTCCAAAACCCTTAAACATTTAATTGTGGTGGATCAAAAAAATTCAAAATTAAAACTAGACATAGACATACCATAGTGTGATTTTAATATCGTGGAAAGACCTATCTTATTGAAAGATATGTGAGATTACTTCCCATGGTCATATTGTGTTTTGACATTCCCTCATCACAGTGTGACCACACCACATACATCCATTTATGGTTTGACACCTAGACACGGTAAATCCCAAGAAAATGACCCAACATCCTAGGTCTCATTGCGTTGAAACTTTTTCCCTTATTCAAAAAATGAAACTCCTATCATGATGTCTACCATCTATGTTTCATAGTTACCTAATATATATAAAACAAAAAACATGAAACACTAATTACATTCTGAATTATCTTGGTGTTAGTGTGACTCACCACCATCTAGAACTACAGATCTAAAAAATCCAAAAATAATCTAAAAATTTAAAATAACCCAAAATTATAATACATTTTATATGATAGTGAAATTGGAAAATCACACATTATGTTAGTTATTTAAATATTTATATTGTGTTGGTGAAAAGTTATAGAAATTTAGTAAATGTAAAGGTAGTTGTAGAGCCTACCTCAAGAGGTGAACATAGACCTAGTCATTATGGGAAACTGGTGAACAAATTTAGTGAATAATTCCATATGAAAAAAACAATAAAAATAGTAATAAAAAGATGAATCTCGAAAATATGAAACCTCTAGTAAATGTTATCAATTATTAATATATTAATAATTTTTATTATAATTTTTCTGTCAATTTTTTTACATTTTTAATTTCATATTCTTCTTTGGTAGTTAGAGAAGATGAGGACTCTATGGAATAAGTGAAAATGATGTCAAGTCATTGGTCCGAAGAATGATCCTACAACAACCACATGAAACCCAATTTTTTTAGAGAGGTATCAGGTTCATTTTTGATACTCTTTTGGATAATTTTGAGTACTCTTTGTTTGGGTTTTACCTTATGGTTCATTTGGGTGAAAATTGGAAATTTTGGAAGGATGAGGAAAAGTTCACAGTAAGCACACGGTTTTCACAAATCATGTGCCCTAACCCAATAAATCATGAAACCTAGATAAAGAGGAATTGAACAGATGGAACATGATTTGTAAAACTATTCACCCTAAAATGAGATATTATAAAACCCCTAGAAGAGGTTCACAATTACAACCCATGGTTAGCGAAACCATGCACCCCTTCCCAAAAAACCATCCCTAGGATTTTAATTAATCTTAAAATTAGTTTTAAAAATAATTGAACCCCCATATTAGCCAAAAATTGAGACCCACTCGACACCTAAGATTATTTAACTATTTTTGAGTCTCCTGAACATATTTGAAGCCCTTTTGACCTCAGTTATTCACAATTCAAAGTATAGATTGAATATCTGAACCCCTCATAGTAGGAGGATATTATCCTGTATCGTTTCCATCTTCTCTCATTTCCCTCCCTCATATTTCATTTGGAAGTTATCATATGAATTTTTGGATCTAGATTAATAAATTTTTGATCTAGATATATTATTATGGGATCTTTATTGTTTGATATTAAATTAGGGTATATGATCTAGATCTCATTATTTTTCATTGTTCCACTCAAATTGATAATTTCCATTGGAGAGTGTTTATCATCAATATTTATGTAGGTGTTCTATTATTCAAATCCCATAGTCATTATTTATATTAAGAGTATGTAATTTTAAAATTAATAGGGTTTTTTAGCAATTGGGTTTTCTAACAGAATTATCTGATTTTGTAAATTAATTAATTAAGTTATTGTGAATCAGGAATATTTAATTATATAATTAATTATTAGAATATTGAAACTTTGGTATTTGAGGAATAATTGATTGAAGTAATTAATTGCTGAACAAATTACTGAGATATTGATATTGTGAAATTTATTTCATTAATTAATTGTTGAATCAATTAATTATATATTGATATTATGAAAATTATTTGAATGATTAATTATTGAATTAGTTATTAGGTTGTTGGGATTACTAAATGAATAAATTAATTTTTGAATTAATTAATGAGAATTATTGTGACTATAAAATTGATTGATATGGATAAATTAATTGTATAATTAATAAATAAATGTTTTTAATGATTAATATTGTATAATATTAATGTTGATTAATATTATATAAGGTGATATATGTGATATATGTTCTTGATTAGGAATAAGGTGTGGGATATGGACTGATTTCCAAATACCCACAAGGATTATAGACAAGGAGTTATAGACCTAACTGCATGCTTGTATATATTTTCATGGGATAAGGGCTAATGCTCCAAATACCCATGGGGCATGAGGCACAAACTGACGCTCTAAATACCCATGGGGTGATAGATATAACATTATACACCCATGATATTGGCATTGGACTATGATTAAAAGTGTCCATAATGTGAATTTTATTGAATGGATAATGAAAGAACATTGTATTATAATGAATTTTGGATTTAATATGTGACACGGTTTAGACTTAAAAACAGGACAAAGAAGTTATTAATGTTCGAGTTTCCTCAGGAACCCAAGGGTATTATGGTTGAATTAAGACTAATTGAATAAATTTACACTGTCAAATTTATTTTTTTATTTATGAAATTGAATACACTATTATTTACTAGATATTTTTTAGAAATCATTAGTGGTGGCCTATTGATTCATACTCACACCCTACTTGGGCTACCTGATCTACACCCAAATAGACTTCATGTTTTCATTACATGATAATGGAAAAGAACCTATGTTATATAAATGATTTGGTTTGGAACATGGATGAGGGAACAAAACATGCTTTATGACCCACTTGGGAGTTTTCAATTTATTTACTTTTTTGTTTCCTTTTTTTCACTTGGCACTTACTTTAGCATGGAATATCTAGTGTTAAATTTTGATATTCCAATTCTTGTTTTGGTTACCTTGTGATACTATTATTATTTCTAGTTATGGTTGTATCATTTGGTTATTGTTTATTTATTTCCCTTAGTGTATTACTAAAATATATATGGTATAGTCTCCCCATGATCAAAAATAGAACCTCTCGGATAGTCAAAATCCTATGGAATATGAGGAGGCACACCTAAGGTCATGTGGTACACCGCCTTAGGGGAACTAGCATGTGGTACCCAGGCTAGAATGTTTAAAAGTAGTGTCATAGCCAAGATTTATTTTCTTTTATTTTGAATTACTATTTGGTAAAGGTGTATATGAGACTTGGAAGATTCATACCTTAGTTATGATCTCATTTATGGGAGTATCTAACCCAAGTATGGGGAAGAACCCAAGTACCCAAAGTGGGATTTTTGTTATTGATGTTTTATGTAATAGTTAAATATTAGTTATCTTCAGGTGACACACTTGTTGTGTGATTTTATTATTGTTCCAAATATTTAATGAGATTTGTATCGTGGATGATAAGGCATGATATTTGAGAATTCATGCATCATTCTAGGCACTCAGGATTCTTTTGTGACATGAATCATTTTGGTAACACATGGGAAAAAAATTTAAATAAGTTTTTGAACTTGAAATGTTTTCCCTTACATGTGAAATTAAAATAAAAAGGAGCTTAATATGAAATTTAGAATTGTGAAATGATGAAAGATGTGAATAAATTTGTGTCTAATCATAAATTTCAATGATGAGAATGTGTTTTCTATTGTTAACCATGTCCAAGATACATGATGGTTTAGAGAAGTGAAAGAACCTCAGTTTTGACCATATGGAGGGGTTTGGGGAAAAGACTTATTGTGGATTGTTATGAAAACCCTCTTGTGAAAAGTGTTAAAGTTTTGTTATATGTATTGAGATGTGTGTTTGGAATTTTAGAGAGATTCCTCCCTAACAATGCGTGTTGAGAGGACGACAGGAGGACAAGTCTTGAGATGGTCCTTTATTAGTGGAACCATAGGCACTCATAGTACTAGGTGAGGAAGTCAGAGAGCAGTTCCAAGAAAAATTTGGTTAGTTAATGGAATTCATGAAAAGATACCTATTGATGGTAATGAAAATAATGTATGATATGATTAGGGAGTTCCAGTTGCATCACCCTCCAACATTCACTGAAGAGGGTTGAACTAATCATTTGAGTTCTAGATTGAGTCTATCTAGTCTATATATTACCTCTTAAAGACTCCAGGTGAGAAGAGAGTCAAAATGAATGATTATATGTTACGTGGTGTCATGAACCATCAATAAAGGCCTGTGACGTGACTACCAAAAGCCCGACTTCTATAGGCTAGGGGCTCGTGACTAACACTATAAAGGAGAAACCAAAAAAGGGATGGAATTTCACTTAAACCTTTACCCACAAAGATAGGGAACACTAAACTCAAGAAAAAAAAATATAAAAAGTGTAGTAAAACCACCACTAAAAACCACAACTGTGAGTAAAAGTAAGTATTGAAAGTAAAAGGGAGATAGTATACAAGGCCAACTGAAAGAGTATTAAAAAATGGAAAAACAAGATCCAGAGATCATTCTCGAGGGATCTTACATAAAGGTTGGGTACAATTTGTCACTACGGATCACTATATCAATCGGTCACCTTTGTATACCGTTGATCCCTGGCTCCCCAAATTTTTAGTCAAGCTATCTGTCATGTTCACAAGACACAATAAGGTGCGGGTGAAGCACATGCTGGGGTGTGTATAAAAATACTTAGTAGGGACCCCAAGACCCCTGAAGGACTCTCAAAATTCCTCAAATGAAAAACTATAAAGCATGATCTCAATCATAGAGCACAAATTAAAAGAGAGTTTACACCAGGTATACAACTTAAAAAATCAGAATAAATATGTTTGTCTTAAGATAGATCATCTTGTCCTGTTGATGGTCTTGGCTTATAATCATATAAGGGTTGATCCGCTGCCGATCCATGAAGGGTCTCTCTACCATTGATCTATGACAGGTCGCTCTAAGGATGGTCCACGATGGGTCGTTCTACTGCTGATCCATAGAGGGTCTCTCTCATGATGATTCATAGAGGGTCATGCTATTATCGATCCATGGAGGGTCTCTCTTTTTCCGATCCACTAATAGTCACTCTATTTCTGACCCATGAAGGGTCACTCTCCTTCCAATCCCTGGAGGGTTGCTCCATTTCTGTTCCACAGAGGGTCTCTCTTTTGCCGATCCACAGAGGGAGGCTCTTCACTTGACATCCAGTTACTAGATCCCTTCAACATATACGTATGAGTTTTGTGGGGTTTTTATCCTCAATCCATCAGTCATATTTCAACCACCATGAAGCCTCTCTTAGAGGTAACCCAAAGGACCATCTTTTTGTATGAGTTCTAATGTGATAGACAACATATCAATCGGACGCCCGATCTGTATGATATATGCAAAAAAATAAAAGGGCCCAGTTGAATTCGAGTACAATCCAACTTGGCCATACTCAAAATTCATCCAAAACCTCATTGGGATTATCCCAAAAGGACTACCTCGTCTCAAGGGTCCTCATTCCATAAATGGCGCGTCAATCAGATGCCCATTTTGAGAGTTACGTCAATTTTAGTAAAATAGGGTCGGTCGGGTTTGGGTCTAGTATGGGTCTAGCCTGGCTGGCCCATTTTAATCACAGGTCTAGCCTGACAGGAATGGTTCCGGCCCAGTTGGCATGGGTTTGGACCGGGTAGTGGGGTCCAGCCTGGCTGGCAGGTCCGGCCAGGCCAGTGGGGTCCGGCCCGACTGGCGAGTCCGGCCCACCAGGAGAACCCATCCCGTGCGGTGTGGGCCGGTTGAGCTAGACTAGATGCAGGGCGCTACCCCATCTCCCGAAAGGGACGACATGAGCTGGCTGTTGTGTGCCAATCGAGCAGCCCGAACGAGTCTCTCTGTCTCTACTGGCATGTCAGCGTCATGTTCTCCTCTCGTCGTAGCGCCTGCGGGCGCCGCTTTCTCCACACGGCTGACACATACCGAATGCCTCTACCAGTCGCCGACACTGTTGTGTTGGTGGTGCTACACCAACGAAACCTTACGCAGGCCACCAGAGATGCTTTTCTGGTTTGTTTTCCTTCTCGTCTATGCCTACGGGCCTCTCGGGTCACCGTCTTCACTGCGAAGCCAACATAATTTCCTTGTCGTCACATTTCTCAGTTTCCCACAAAGAATGCACAATATCCAAGATTATAAGAGTTTCTAGGTCTTTTTGGACTGTACAACACCCTCCGCATTAGCATTTTATCAAAGGGGTGATAACAATCATCATATAGATTAAGTAAAACACCAAATTAATATCTCACAATAACCACCCGTAAGAACGAAAGAGTCTCTGATCAACCTGTTTTTCAGTTGATCTGTATTCATTGTATTTTTCAACAATTGAAAAAATTGGAATCATTGAACACTTAGAAAAATTAAATCCTTTCCTATAATCGGTTGAATCTGCTGTAGAAAAGGAAATACTTCTGTGTTCGTTGTCATTTGGCGTTCATCGCCGCTCATCGATTTTGGGATCGGTTCCTCCAGCGGTCGTTTTTCGTTCTCTATTCTTCACCAAAGAGTAATGTCATTGGTCCCATGTTAGAGGTATCTCCCATGATTGTGAATTATTTTTCCAATGGAAGTAAATAATAAAAAGACACAATATTTACTTTTTGTTCATTAATATATTTTATTAATGAAAGTTAACTAACAAAAACTTAATTTAAAGAGTGTTACAATTTCAAAAAATAAGAAATGAGTCATTAAATTACCCACATTTAATGCTCGTCGTTACGCTGCGATTTCTCCAACCATCGCTCATTGGTTGAATAAAATAATAAAATAACTCAAAGAGTTATTTTATTATTTTTCCAAAAAAGTCCAAAATTTAACATCTCTGTCCTACCCTTGCTAATCTATGTTAATCTTCACCTAAGAGAATCATGGAACTACGAATTCAACAGTGTCCTAGTATTTTAGATCACAACACCAGTTCAAAAGAGAGAAAATCCCACACACAAGTTTACTGAACGTACCTTCAAAAAGTTCAAAAATCCATTTTGGGTTCTCTGGGCCACAGAATCACATGTCATCAAATTTTTCAGTCTCGTAAAATTCTCTATAATTAAAACAGATTATAGAGAATTCTTTGGTGTTTACCTTCTCCCCACATTTAGGCTTAACCTACCCAAAATCCACAACAAAAAATAAGAAAACCAATGGGGGTACTGAGCACGAATTTGAGCCTCCCGCTCCTATTTACTCTCTTGGAGGTTCCCATGATGCCACCAAACTCACACAAGAGGGATCGACCATCCACAAAGGACCTTCTCCAATCGATCCTCTATCTCTACTAGGAACTCCATAAAAGTCTCCCTATTATCAATGTCTAACTCACCCCAGCCAATGACGTGTGATGGATCATGCATGTATATCATCATTTACGACACATGGAAAACATTATGTACCTAGTGAATCTATGGGTTAAGGGTTGTACGGTATGCCACCACACCAATTCTACTTAGAATATATAAAGGTTTGATGAAACTCGGATATAGCTTGTTTCCCTGACAAAATCTTCACAATCCTCATCGGGGAGAGACCCGTATGAAGAAATGGTATCCCTCCTTGAACTACAAGTGTCTCCATCTCTTATCCACAAAAGAATTCTTCCTAATCTGTGTAGTCTTCATCCACTCCTAGATGATCTGAACCATCTTAGTGGTAGCTCGTATCAACTATGGACCCATAAGTGCTGACTCCCCTGGGTCTGTCCAGAAAATAGGTGATCTACATGGTCACCTTTACAAGGTCTTAAACGGTATAATGCCGATGGTGGAGTGATCTTTGTTATTTTATGTGAAATCCACCAGTGGTAGGTGGTCCTCCCCATTGCGGCCAAAATCAAGGATGCAAGAACGAATCATGTCCTCACGTTTATGTATGCTCTGATCCTTCTATCCATTTGTCTGAGGGTGAAAGGCAGTGCTCAAGCGTAGCTGAGTCCAAAATGCCTCATGTAATACCTTCCACACCCAGTATTTAAAACAATAATCATGATATGAAACAATATTCAATGGTATCCTGTGAATCCATACTATCTCTTGGACGTAGAGGTGTCCCAATCCCTCTACTGATCCCTGCTCTTGGATGGGTAGAAAATGGGTTGACATGGTGAGTCGTTCAATGATCACCCAGATTGAGTCATGGCCCCTGAATGTGCACGGTACCCCAGTCATAAAGTCCATGGTGATACCATCACACTTCCATTCCGGTACCTCTAGTGGCTGTGCTAAGCCTATTGGAACCTAATGCTCAGCCTTCACTTACTGATAAGTGAGGAATCATGAGATGAAATATTCCATTTAATTCTTCTTCCCTGGCCACGAGTACTGTCATCGAAGGTCCTAGTACATCTTCGCCGCTCTTGGATATACCTCCAAAGGGGATATGTGACACTCCCTCAACACCTCCTCTGGAAACATCACTGGTACCATGGTGCATCCTCGTAAAATGATTAAGTTCTCCCCACCTATTGAAAATCCATCAGAATATTGTCCTGAGGATATATAGGCATGTCGGGCCTCGTAGTCAACATCCCTAAGTTGTGCCTCCTGAGCTCACTGAAGGAGTGGGGGAGTGATAGTCATAGACTAGAGGTATGCAGATTAATCACTATCCATGAAGGATATCTGCAACGTGGTTAGCTGCTCTGTCACCTCACAGAGCAGTTTTAGACCCGACCTCATACTGAGTGCTTCTCCTACTACGTTTCCCTTCCCAGGAGTATAGACAATCTCAAAGTCATAATCCTAGGGGAACTGAATCCATTACCATTGTCTAAGGTTAAGGTACTTCTGTGAGAAGATATACCTGAGAATCTTGTGATCAGAGAAGACAGTAAACCATTCCCCAATCAAGTAGTACCACAACATATTCAATGCAAAGACCACTACTACTAAATCCAGGTCATGGTCATTTAGTTCAGCTCATGATACCTCATCTATCATGAGACGTAGGTGATCACCACTCACTCTTGCATCAGTACACATCACAGCCCGGTCCCTGAAGCATCAAATTAGACTACATACCCAACACCCAATTATAGTAGCCTCAATATGGGGGCACTCGTCAGTCTCTGCCTTAACTCCTGGAAACTCTGCTGGCGTCTCTCTATCCACTCAAAGGGATGACCCTTCTTTTTCAAAGATGACAATGGTGCTAAAAATATGAAAGTCAAGTAAAAATCTCTAGTAGTACCCAAAAAACCCCAAGAAACTCTACACATCAGTCACGCTACTAGGTGGATCCCACAAAAACACTGCATCTATCTTTTATAGATCCATTGCAACTCTAACCTCCAAGATGATGTGTCCTAGAAAGTAGACCTCTTGTATCCAGAACCGCCACTTTGAGATCTTACTATATAGATGGTGCTCTCAGTGTGTATCTAGAACTATCTGAAGATGTGTGGTATGATCCACCTCCAATGTTGAGTACACCAAGATGTCATCAATGAAGACCACCACGAAATGGTTGAGGTAAGGCTGGAAGATCATGTTCATGAGTCCCATGAACACTTCCAGGGTGTTGGTCATGCCAAAAGGAATCACCAAGAACTCATAGTGGTCATTCCAGTATCTGAAGGCTATTTTAGGTATGTCCTCATGCTGTACCTTGAGCTGATGATAGTCTGATCTTAGGTCTATATTCAAAAACCACCATCCTCCCTTCATCTGGTCAAAGTGAACATCAATCCTCGGTAAAGGATAATTGTTCTTCATGGTCACCTGGTTCAGGCGCCGATAGTCCACACAAAGCTTCAAGATCCCATTTCTCTATTTGCGAAAAAATCGGGGCTACCCATGGAGAAACATTGGTCCTTATGAACCCCTTTCTCTACATTTCTTCCAAATGTACCCTCAACTGATGAAGCACTATGGGAGCCATCCGATACACTTGTGTAGATATTGGTGTTGTCCTGGGGTATAGGACAATGAAGAATTATACCTCTCTTCATAGAGGTAGTCCTAGAACATCTTGAAGAAAGAAATCATCATACCGGTCCACCACTATAGGATAGCTCAACCTCTTCTTTTCCACTACACCAAGGTTAAGGCTAGCCAACTGATGAGTGATCAGTTGCACCCTCCTCTAATAAATTCCATCCTATGGTACAAAGGTTCCATTCTCACTGGTGAAGGAAAACCTGGTCCAATTATCACTGACACATTGCACCTTGTTCCTAAATCAGTCGATCTAAGTATGGACTGTGGATAACTAGTCAATACCCAAGATGAAATCTTAATTCCTTGAAACTACTACTAGGAGATCCAAGGTGAAGCTCTTGTCTCTCGGAGTAAGATCACATTGCCGACACTAGTGTGTAATCATCTAATCCTCCCTGTAAGAGTATCTAATCTTAAGGATTGAGGTAATGGCTCCACTGGAATCTCTAATCTCTGAACGAGAGTTGTGGAAATGAAATAGTGACTGACAGTTCTGTTTATAAGAACCATTGATAGGGTGTAGTAGACACACATCATACCACAAATCATATCCAGTGCGTCGTGGTCATAGGACTCTACCACCTGAAGCTGTGCTTTTCCTTGTGCACTTGTTCTCTAAGGTCAGGGTGGACCACCTGGAGGTGGTGGCAGTAGTACCTCAAATAATCTTCCACATCCTGATGCACAAACATTTCCTCTTCTACATCCTCCTCCCTATAGACCTCCCCGATCAAACCTCTTTCACTATCTCATAGTTTCCTCGACCATCTGCTAATCACCGGTATGACGAGTCAGGAAATTGTGAGCCATGTGACCCTACCCACCGCACAAGTAGCACATTCTAATCATTTTCTGACCTCCTATGCCTCTGGAGCTCCGCACATCCAACCCTACATATTGGGGTCATCCTTCGTACGGTCTGGCTAGCTTCTCCTTTTGCGTCATCTGTCTACTACCTACTACAGATGACATAGCTACCTGTCTTCCCATGGTGGCTCTCATCATAGGTGCTTGCTCAGCTAGGATTCTCTGCACCAATAGTTTTCTCTCTGGCACTCCAACCTCCATCGGGATGTTGAGTGATATCATCAACTCTTTGATCTTCCATAGGAGTCCCTACTCAAAGGTCTGGGTCCGAAAGAAATGTTCATGTACCATGTCGATGGAGTAGAGAGTGAGGTAAGTGAATCTCACCAAGTAGTGGGCCACTGTTAGGCTTCCCTACTGTAAGTGAAATATCTCCTGAATACACACAGAGAATAGAGTCACTGGTATAAACTCCGCCCTGAAGAGGCTCTTGATTTCCAACCAGGAGAGAGTCGCCTCCTCATGTGTATGGAGCATCAGGCTCCATCATCTCCCTACTATTCCCTGAATGAGACTAGCATCTAAGATCACCATCTATTCTGTTGGTGTCTCAGCCAAGTGGAAAACTCATGCCATAGCCTCCAACCAGTCCTCAACTACCTGTTGACATGTGTCGCCATGAAATCTCGGAGGCCTCTGTCTCTAAAACTTATACAACATGCTCATTTGGCATGAATTTTCCACTGGTGGTCTGGTAGAAATGGATTCCCTATGGGTGGTGGTGCTGCTGGTACCCCACCTAAAGGTGTTATCGTTGTAAGAGGGACATCCACCAATCCCTCATCGCTTGGTGGGCCATCATCCTGCTCTCTCATTAGAATATTGGTCGGATTTATAGGTGGAGTAATCCTGTAAAGAAACAGATTCTATTTGATCAATAAGTTATACCTGGTGAGCTAACACAAAAGACATCAACAAAAAAACATTTCCATAACACACAAAAATAATGTTTTCACGTATCGAATCAGAAATCAGAACTCAGGGTACTGGTGTATGGATATATCGGCCACCGCACAAACACTGGACTCCTTGAACAATAATCTATACTCAAGACACTTAACACTATTTCTCCATTTAAAACACAGACTCTTAGTTCTTCTTGTAGAACTGATCTCCCTTTGATCCCACTTTGTTATGACCCATCCCCTGGGGCCTGTGATGTGGCTACCGCGAGGCCACCTTGCATCAGCTAGGGGCTAGTGACTAGCACCGGAAAGGCAAAACCCCAAAAGTGAAGGCATTTCCATTAAACCTGTACACACAAAGACGTGGCACACAACACACAAACAAAACACAACAGAAAAGGAGTAGTACAACCACCACTAAAAAAACCAATGAGAGTATAATTAAGTAATGCAAGTAAATGTGGGTTAGTATAAAATCCCAACTAAAATAGTAGTATAACCAAAGGGAAAAAATCTATAGAGATCTCCCACCAAGGATCCTACCTGAAGGGTCGGTACAACTCGTCATTGTGGCTCACTAAGTCAATCGGTCGCCTCCTTGTACCATCTTTCCATGGCTCCCCAAAGTCTCAGTCAAGCTATCCATCATCTGCATGAGACACAAAAAGTTGCGGGTGAAGCCCATGTAGTGGTGATTATAAAAATAATTTGTAAGGACCCCAAGACCCCTGAAGTTCTCTCAAAATTTCTCGAAGGAAAAACCACAAAGCATGATCTCAATCACATGGCACGAAGTAATAGACATATCACACCAGGTATACAACTTAAATATTTGGAATAAAGTTGATTATTCATAAGCTAGATCATCTTATTTTTTTGATGGGATTAGATTCTAATCTAAGAAGGTTTGATCCACTGTCGATCCACAAAGGATTGCTCTGATGCTGATCTACGACGGGTCACTATAAGGCTGGTCCACGATGTGTTGTGATACTACAGATCCACAGAGGGTAACTCTCATGCCCATCCAGAGAGGTTAATGCTATTTCTGATCCATGGAGGGTCAATCTCTTTCCAATCCACGAAGGGTCACACCATTTCTGATCCACAGAGGGTCTCTCTATTGCTGATCCATGGAGGGTCGCTCTTCAATTGGTAGCCAGCCACTTGATTCCGTCACCTTGTATGTATCAGTTCCGAGGTTCCTTCTCCTCTATCCATCAGTCATATTTCAACTACCATGAAGTCTCACTTAGATATTTCACAAATGACTATCTTCTCGTAAGGGTTGCAACGTGACAGACAGCGCGTCAATTGGATGCCAGGCCTGTAAGATATAGGAAAAAAGATAAAAAGGGCCCAGTTGGATTCGAGTCTAATCCAACTTGTCCATACTCCAAAATAATCCAAAAATATATTGGATTATCTCAAAAGGACCATCTCATCATAAGGGTCCTCACACCATAGACGACACATCAATCAGATGCCCGGTTTGGGAGTTATGTCAGTTTTAGTGAAACAGGGACAGTCGGGTCTCAGTCCGATAGGCGTCTGACCCGACCGACCCATTGGGCTAATGGGTCTGGCCTGGCTGGTGGGTACAATTTGGATGGTGGGGTCTCTCCCTCTTGGAGAACCCCACCCACACATTGTGGTCCAGTTGAGCTAGACCAGATGCTGGGCAACTGGTTCTCCTAGTTGGCAGTTCCAACGGGGTGCCGCCCCATCTCTTGAAATGGTCGACATAAGAGGGCTATTGTGCACCAACCGAGAAGCCGGACCAGGCCGCTCCATCTCTATGTGGTGCGTCAGCACTGTTTTCTCCACTCGCCGTGGCCTTCCGACCATGGTACTTACTACTGCGATGTCTGCAGGCACCGCTTTCTCTACCCTATCGGTGGAACCTTCTGTGGGCCTCCATAGATGATTTGGTGGTCCATTTTCCTTCCCTTCAACACCTACGGGCCTCTTGGGTCACCGAATTCACTACAAAGCGCACATAATTTCCTTTCCACCATGTTGATTAGTCTCCAATTAAGAACATACAATATCTAAAGGGGTGATTTAAATAATTATATATATCAATTAGAACCCCAAATTAATATCCCACAACAACCACCTTCAGGAATGAAAGAGTCACGGATCAAGTTTTTTGTCCATTGATCCACGTTAATTGTATTTTTCAAGAACAGGAGAAAGAGAAATAATTAAACACTTAGAATAATTAAATCTTCTACCTGGATTCCGTTTAATCCACTGAAGACAAAGTAAATAATTCTATGTTCCTTTTCGTTCGACATTCATTGCTGCTCTTCAATCTTCGGATCGGTTCCTCCAATGGTTGTCATTTTTTATCTGTTCTTTGTTGAAGAGTAAATTCATCGGTTTCATGTCAGAGGTCTCTCCAATGGTTGTGAATTCTTTTTCCAATGGAAATAAATAAAAAAAAATGATACAATCTTGAGATTGTGATCACTAATATGGTTTATTAGTGAACCTAAATTAATAAACCATTAATTGAATGAGTTTTGTGGTTTCATACCAAAATAAATGAGTCATCAAATGACCCTCACATAATGTTCATTGTTACATTATGGTTTCTCCAACTTTCGGTCAATATTTAATGAAAATAATAAAATAACTCATTGAGTTATTTTGTTATTTTTCTGAAAAGTAAAAAATTTAACTTCTCAGTCCGACCCTTGCAGGTCGAAGTTAAACTTCGCCTAAGTGAATCTCGGTGCTACTAATTCAACAGTTTCATAGGATTTTCCATTCGAGAATTATTTCAAAAGATAGAAAATCCCACTCGCATGTTTACTAAAAGTACCTTTAAAAATGTTCAAAAATCCGTTCCAGGCTCTTCGGGCCTTGGAATCACGTGCTGTCAAATTTTACAGTCTCGTACAAATTCCATATAATTTAAAAATTTTATATGGACACTATTAGAAAAATACCCTATACCAACAGTTTGAAACTATTGGTATAGGCCTCCAAACCTTTGGTATATCCTATACCAACGGTTTGGAGAACCGTGGCCAAGTAAGCCATGGGGATAGGTCTATACCAATGGTTTTCAAAACCGTTGGTATAAGTAATATGAAAAATCTATACCAACTTTTCCATAAAACCATTGGTATATGTATTTAAAAAAGAATCATTCGGTTGGTATTGATCCCAGTACCTGCCGTTTATGATTGAACGGCCTAACCACTAACCTAAATTGACTTTGTTGAACATAATTTCATAAATATATATATGTATTATAATAAATATTTTAAATTTTGATTTATTTAACGTTCTCTGTAAAAAGATTCCATAAAAAATACATGTAACTACACAAACAGTTCTCAAAACTGTTGGTATAGACCTATACCAATGGTTTTGAGAACCGTTGGTATAGATTCATTGATTTTGGACCTATACCAATGGTTTTGGACAAACCATTGGGATAGGGGGGACCTATACCAACAGTTTGGGGAAAACCGTTGGTATAGGGTCTCTATCAAGGACCTGTACCAACGATTTGGCCAAAACCGTTGGCATAGGTCCATATAAGTGACCTATACCAACAGTTTTCCCCAAATCTTTGGTATAAGTCCACCCCCTATACCAACAGTTTGTCCAAAAACTTTGGTATAGGTCCAAATTAGTGACCTTTACTAATGGTTTTGGCCAAACCGTTGGTATAGGTCCATATAAGTGAACTATACCAATGGTTTTCCCAAACCCTTGGTATAGATCTTATTTCTAGTAGTGGGATTTTCTGGGTCTTTACATGTGGTCAATTGAATCATTGGTGGGACATCCAGGCTAATGATGGAAAGCTGGAGACTATGGATTAGAAGTAGTTTTAGGAGATGTTCTTGGAGGAATTTTATCTAGAGATTCTTAGGAAGGAGATAGCATCTGAGTTTATGAGATTGACTTCGGTAAGTATGTTTATGATGGACTATGTTGGATGCTTTATATATTTTTAGTGATTTTTCCTAGCATTGGTAAGAGATGAGGCCCCTGCAGAAAATATGTTTCAGGATGGGATTAAATGTGAAATTTAGTCTTAGGGGTATATATTTATTCTGAAGACGTTCTCAGAGGTGGTGAATCAGGATCTCATATTTGAGGGGAATAGAAAAGAGGATTCTAATAGAGGATAGGTGGTTCCAGCTAGATGTTCAAGTAGTATGACTTTCAAGATCATAAAGCATCGCTATGATAATCTCATCCAGGGTAGTGGGAGTCAAAGTTTCCTGAAAAAGTTGTTAGTTATATAGGATCTTACCTAAGTGACTTTCCAAAAGTGAAGAAGGCCTATACACTATCATATACATTGTACCCATCCTCCAGTATAGTAATGATCTTTTAGTAGGATGGTACATTTATATAAGTTCTGTAGGAACCCGTGACAAATGGGTAGTGATGGAGGAGCTAGACATAACTAGAGCGCAGGAATGTGATCTTCTTCACCATATCAATTTGGAAGCACAAGTATATTAGACATGGTGGTAGAGGTAGTGGATGAGGTTTTTTATAAGAAAAAGTGTCTGTATAAATAGAGTGGTAGAGCTCAGGGTGATGAGACTGCATCTCATGGAATATGGGCATGACAGTTACATGCAGTTCAGCCTACACTTATGGATAGTGAGGATATACCATCAATAGTAAGAGGCACTATTCTTGAACCTTCTATATTATCTGGAGCCTTATTTTATACTGGTGCCTCTCATTACTTTAATTCTTTACTACTTGTGAATATTTTAAATCCTAAAGGTGGATTTCTTGAGTGAAGTGTTGACAATAGATAAATTTTTGGGAGTACAGTCGAGAGACATATGCTTGTGAAAAGTGTTTTCTCTTAGGGTTAAGGAGTAACAAATTCTATGGGATATTTACAACCAAAAAAGTCTAGATTTGACACAATTATTCGTATGGAACAGTTAGTTGAAAATTGAACCCGCGTAGATTGTTACCAGAGTAGAGTGACATTTACATCTCCTAAGGGTGACAATTATATTCACTTTAGAGAATGGGATATCAAAAGTGGGCCATGTAGGGCTAGTTCATCAACAATTGGGAGAGATCAAAGGGAAAGTTCATCAACAATTGGGAGAGATAATAGCCTAGGTTTCTAATCTGTTAATGGAAGATGGAGGTATGAAGTAGGATTCCTTTCCACCCATAATGGATAGGTTTTAGGATGTGTTTCCTAAAGACTTCTTAGGTTTACCACTTATGATAGATGGGGAATTCAAAATTTATCTAATTCTAGGTGCTGACCGAGTTTCAATTCCACCACATAAAATGGAACCAACATAGCTTCAAGAACATAATATTGAATCGGAAGAGTATGGGGATAAGGGATTTATCTTCTTGAGTACATCGCCATATAGTTCTCTAGTGTTGTTTGAAAATAAGACTGATGTGATTGTATGCTTTTGTGTTGATTACTAGAAGTTTAACCAGATTATTGTGTTAAATTATATCTTCTTCCACGTATCTATGATCTATTTGACCAATTCATAGGATCTAGTTTTTTCACTATGATAGGCTTGATATTAGGGTATAATTAGTTGAGATTTTGATCTTTTGTTATCCCAAGGACTTCATTTAGAAGTAGGTATTTTATTTAAAAGTTCATTATGATGTCTTTTGATTTGATGAAATCACCAGTAGTGTTTATGGCCTTAATATAATAAATATTACATCCGTACTTCGATCAATCTATGGTATTATTTGAGGATGACATCTTGGTGCACTCCATGACTTGTGAAGATCATTATAAATATCTTGATATCATCTCAAGTACACTAAGATAACATCAACAATATGTTTGGATATCTAAGTTCAATTCTAGATTGATCAAGAATATTTATTGAGTCACATCATCTCGGATGAAGGTATGTCAGTGGACCTAGAGAAGGTTTAGGCGGCTGTATATTGATATCATCCTAAGAATTTTTTTGATATCTATAGATTTATGGGGTTATCTGGATATTATTGTATGCTCATCAATGAAATATTCCCATTTAGAAGTCCAACTTTTCGGCTTGACCAAGAAGGGGATACAATTTGAATGAATAGAATCTTGTAATCATGATTTCTAGGAGTTGAAGAAGTGGTTGACATCGACAAAAAATTTTATCTAACCTGAGTGAACACGTTGTCATAAATGTCAAATTGATCATGGTTTTATATTGATTTATAGTACAGGTTAGATCCTAGGTCATCTCTAAAGGAGCCTTGGTAGGTTATAGTGTGTATTTTTAATAAAACGTTCTAAAACAAGGGGCGATTTTGAAAACAGTTTTAAGAAAATAACATAACTTAAAGAGTTTAATAGTTGAAAAACCAAGTGGATTTTGAAAAATACGAGGCAAAGTGTTAATTTTGATTTAAGTACACACATTTTAAGTTCATTATTTAGAGATATTCATTTAGGTTTGGAGTAATTCTTTGGTTGAAATTAATATGAATCTTGATTAATTCCAAAGCTTTTATTACAATTCTAAAAGAAAAAACCTT
Source organism: Viscum album (assembly GCA_963277665.1). Lineage (NCBI taxonomy): Eukaryota > Viridiplantae > Streptophyta > Magnoliopsida > Santalales > Viscaceae > Viscum > Viscum album. Next base: position 974,791,774 of record OY728140.1, on the reverse strand, counting down.
GACGTAAAAATCATATTGTCAAGCTCCAAAACTTATGAATGGAATAAAAAACATAAAAGAAAATTGAAATCTCAAGAAGGTGAGTATGAAAATGATTCTTGAGCTACCCAATCGAAACAACACATGTCACGCACTCAAAACCACACACAGATCGGTTAGAAATTAAGATCATACCATTAACATGTATCAAAACAAGCATTCAAATATGAAATAATGTAAGGTAAATGGAATGAAATGTTTAAACTCCAAAATTAATCCATTCCTGTAGCAAATATATGAGTCATAACTCCCTTTACATGTGTGTAGGTCCCTCACAATGAATGACCACCATTTAGGTCAACATCGGGAGGAGGATGAGGCTTGGGTGGAACATCTTATTCATTATTGATCCCCCCATGGGGATATTGGAATATGGAACTTCTAGGATGAGGAGACGAATCCTCTAGAATGCCAAATTTTTCACACTTCACTATTTTTCCAAACGTACAAATGGGGAGACCAATGTTCCTATGTATATGATTTTGGGAATGTGGTTTTGAGAACACCGATTTCTTAAAACCACTTGTCACATGAGTTTCATCCTCTAGACAACATTATCTCACTTTGGATAAAATAAAAAAGTTTTATATCCAATGCCTGAATATCTCCACTAATGGTTTGGATGAATTTGGACAAATATAGCTCCAAATAAGGACATATCACATTGCACCAATTTTGACTTCGTGCAAATCTGGTGTGCTGGACAGATCAGGTCAGCTGGGCCACCATATGGATGAATGAGGATTAGATTCAATAATATAAAATTTATCCCAATTAATTTGAGATCAGTACACAGAATTTCAGCAAATCTGGATGTAGTGTTTAGCTGTAGTGTTCGGTTTAGTAAACTGGTGTGCTTGGATCCTGCGCAGCTTGACTCGTTTTTCTTGAACTTCATCATGAGCCCTCCAAATCACCTCCCCCTTCAATTCAATTATAAAAACAAGTAATATTTACCTTTTTAAAAAGTTATAATAAAATAATTTAATCAAACATGAAGTGAAATTTGTTATTATTTTTATGATTTTCAATACCAAACTAGTTTAGCATAGTGTTGTAAGGGTGGAAATGTATTTGTGAATTGTAGTGTGATCACACCCCCACACCTAAACACTTGAACACTTGGGAAAGGAAATATTTCCAAAAATTATTCATGTTCATATTTTATACTATAAAAATATTTAACATTCAATAAATATTTAATTCCTGATAGAAATGTGATCAAAGAAAAAATCACACTAAGGAGTTATTCTTCGTGATCATGGGAAAATGAATCTCAAAAATTGTATCCAAATAAAATTACAAGAGATGATTGATTCTAATAAAAGAAAATAACTCAAAAGTTATTCTTGTCACTAATTCTACATGTGTGTATGTGACAACCATTTCATGCTATTCCTTCAACTTTTATCGAGTAAATAGTAGATATTTTAATAATTGTCTACTTACAAGATCCTTTCCACCGAACCTTCCCCACATACTTTGGAATCAAATTTAAAGACCCCCTCACTTAAGCATTACCATAATTCAAACCATAAGCTCCCAACCTAGATATCCCCATATGTTTTACATTTAATCACTCCATTTATTATTATTATTTTTTAATTGTTTCACTTGGAAAAAATCTTACACTCTTCTCCAAACCCTTATTTGATCACCACACAACACTAATTGTAATTGTTATAAAAAGATCAAAATTCTAGGAAGGGTGGTTTTTTCCCTGCCCAATATACAACCATTTTTTTAGGGTGTACAATAGTAAGATAACATGTACAGACACATAGTTAAATCCGGTATAGTAACGAAATAGATCAAATAATGAATGAACGTAAGGAAAAATTATTTTGGAAAGTAGAGAAAACGAAACTTCATTTATATTTACCTTCTATTAAGTAAGAAATTTTCACACTTTATGGTTGGGTGAATAAATTTGTGCAGATATTAAGTGACACAATTTTCACTTAAATTATTCACAAAAGGGAACCATTCTTATAAAAGGATTTAAAATGATACAACCATTTTTATCATCGAAAAAGAACTAAATTTCAAAATAAAGTCACACCATATTGTTGAATTCTTTCTGAAATTCACATTGCAACAAAATTGTTTTTGAATGCTAAATCAACATGTGATATGGGAATTCCAAAATCATTTCAATAACTTCCATGATTAAACGGGCATCATTTTTCGTGATAAAGTGGGCATACAAAAGTAATTTTTGGTCATAGAGGTGATTGAGAGGGAAAGGGGGGAATGTAACAATACAATTTAGAAATCTAAAAAGAGAAAAAGAAGAAAGATGATTAAAATTAGTAACTAACCTAGGAATATACCCATCCCCCAGACCTAGAGTGTGTAGTTTCCTCATAGTAATAAAATAAAATGTGGGAATTAAGGATAAAACTAGGTGGGTTTCATTGTTATTTTTCTTCTCAAACAAGGAGTTCCTCCATTGGGAACACTAGAAGGGATTCGTGGAAGTGATTCAACCGCTGCCCATTGACAGTGAAGGTTTTCTTGGTTTCTTCATTTTGAAACATAACAACAACAAATGAAGATACATTAGTAACATTGTATGGGAAAAACTAGCGAGAACAAGGCTTACCTAAATGCAAATTCATCCTCTCATTATAAAGGAGAACCTTCTACCCAATGTGAAACTAACGATGAAGGATGAGACGGTTGTGGGAAGCCTTGGTTCACCCCTTATAAATCCTAAAGTTCTCATATGCATCTCTACTCATTTACTTCAGCTCCTGAATTTGAAACTTCCTTTGAGAACCTGCACAAGAAAGACTAGATTTGAATTGTCTAATATCCCAGTAGGCCTGGTGCTCAATCTCAACAGGGAGGTGACAAGTTTTTCCAAACACCAGCTGATATGGTGACATTCCAATGAGAGTTTTAAAGGAATTATGGTAATCCCATAATGAATCATCGAGTTTAAGATTCCAATATGTCAATTAAGTTGAACAGTTTTTTCAAGAATCTGTTTTACCTCCCTATTTGACAATTTATCTTGAACATTTATCTGTGGTTGATATGCAGTAGACACTCTATGACCACCCCCATACCAATGCAAAATAAAGTGCATTGTTTGGTTGCAGAAATGAGAACCCTGGTAACTGAGGATGAATTTAGGTAAGCCAAACGTACAGAAAATTTGGGTTCTCAAAAATTACACAACTACCATAGAATCATCAGTCCTTGTAGCTCATACCTATACCCATTTTGAAACATAATCCACAACCAAAATAATGAACATGTGTCCAAATGAATTGGGGAATGGTCCCACAAATTCAATACCCTATACATCAAAAATTTCTTGGAAGAGGAAGGGTTTTTGGGGCATCTCATTTATTTTAGAGACATTCCCCATTCTTTGATAGCGAGGAAAAGATTTACAGAAGTCATCGGCATCCCGATACAATATGGGAAAAAAGATACCATAATTGAGGACCTTTTGAGTAGTCCAGTGAGGACCAAAGTGGCCCTCACAATCACGAGTTTGGTATAACCTAAGGACAGACTAAAACTCTCTATCAGGAATGAAAAGCCTAAGTAATTGATCACTACAGGTGCACCAATGGCAGGGGTTATCCCAAATGTACAGCGATGTAGTACTAATCCAACACTACTCAAACATTCGTCATATGAGGATCCAAAAATAATGAAACCATCCATGAATAATTCCATGAAATTATCTAGGTAATCCAAAAAAATACTAACCATGCATCACTGGAAATCACTCGGTGCATTGCACATACCAAATGGCATCCTCCTATATACAAATGTGATAAAGGGGAAAGTGAAGGTTGTATTTTCCTGATCCTCAAGGGAAATATGAATCTGAAAGTATCCAGAATACCCATAAAAAAACTGTAATGGGACTTCACTGCTAGACTCTCAAGAATTTAGTCAATGAATGCAATTGAAAATGGTCATTACTAGTGTATTGATTTAGTCGGTGATAATCTATATACACTCACAAACTATTCTTCACACGATTTGTAACCAATTCATTGTTTTCATTTTTTTATTACAGTAAGACCAGTTTTTTAGGAACTAATTGAATGGGATTGGTACATTGGGTATAAGATATGGGTTATATAAGTCCAATAACCAATAATTTTGTTGCCTCATTTTTATCAACATATAGAAGGTTTGGGTTCAGTAGACATTGTGACAACCTCACTGGTTTAGCCTCATCATTAAATAATATATGATGTGTGGAAATTGATCGGATTATTTGAGGAATTTCTACAAGTTTCAATCCCAAATCTTGTTTATACTTCATTAAAAAGCTCAAGCAGTCGCAATTCATGCTCAGGAGGGAGTGAAATAACAATGATGACCGAAAGCTTGTTTCCATTATGAAGATATGAATATTTTAAATCTTCAGACAATTTTTTTAGTTCCAATTCATGTGTATTTTGTATTTATGGGAGTGTGTGTGAAAGCAAGAGGTCACTAATCTCATTTAACTACTTAGTGGTATCATCCTCAGATGAGGAATGAGGTTTTACAAGCTTAGCAGTGTCATCGATGGTCATTGGATCCTGAATGTTCAAGAAATTATCAATTAATAAACATGCATGAAACATTTCTAGACCACCACAACAATAAATTATTTATTCATTTCCATGAATTTAAATCAAGGATGAAAACTCAGAAAGGGGATCCTAGGAATGAAAAGAAGTGTTTTCAAGGAAAGGTATTACATCAATTGAATTTACCAAGAGAGAGGAATGTTCTTCTGAGGGGATCTTCATGGAATCAAGGATGTTGACATAGACTATGTCTCCAAGACATTCCATATATAATGTATCATTATGGATATTAATTATGGTTTGAGAGGTTTTCAAGAAAGGTCTCCCCAATATAATTGTGCAGTGCCCATTCATCATATCATCTTCCATTTTTAGCATATAAAAATCATCTGGAAAATTTAAATTTTCCACCCTCAAAAGAACATCCTCTAACACACCAGAAGGGTGTGATGTAATCTGATTTGCAAGAAGAACGACTATTCTAGTTGGATGAAGTTCACCAACTTGTAAAGAAGAGTAAATAGAGTGTGGAATCAAAATAATTGAGTTACCCAAATCAAGCATAGTATTAAAAAAGAATAATCTCATATTGTGAATGGAATTGAGAATGCTCTAGGATCATTTCATTTAGTGGGTAGTTAAGGATATATCAATTATTAGAAATTTCTCCCAAATATCACCTTTTCATTTCCACAAAGTCTCCTTTAGTGTGTACAAATCTCCTTTAGAAACATGGAATATCACATAATTTTCTTCACAACATCAATCAAGGGGATATTAACCTGCACTTTTTGGAAAATTTATAATATTTCCTTGTCATGTTTTGTTTCTTATTGTTTTCTTGGTTGTGTAGCCCTTTGAGGAAATGGAAGAGTAATGGTTGACATAGGTTACTCATCAACAGAACCACTCTTTCCTTTGGAAGGTATTCTCTCAGGACAAGGTTCTACCTCATTTGAAGCATTTCTAGTGGTTGGGATGGTGATTTCCTTATGAGAATATGACTCTAGTGGAGGGTACATTTGGGTTTTATGTTTTTTTCACTCCTAAGGGTGATGGAACTAACATTTCCCTAATCCCTAGGGTTAACTACTAGTTGAGATGGTAGTTTACCTAACCCATGACTTTTAATTTCACCCAATTAATTAGATAGTTAGCCTAATTGGTTTTTGAGGTCCTATATGGCTGCTTGAGTGTTTTATTGGAATTGGAGATTGTTATAAGCCATTTGCTTCATCATATCTTATAGAATATGATTGGGTTTTGGAGGGGGGTTTTGGAAAGGCCTTTAGGGTGGTTGAGGGTTTCTGGGTGGTGGTGGTGGATGAATACTCTAACCATATTGGTTCCATTATTATTGAGGTTGGTTTAGATACCCCCTTGACTATAATATTGGTTTTCTTTCCACCCAGGGTTGGATGGATAGTAAGGTTCTTTCCAAAAGGGTTTGTTATAGGGGTGGACTGGAAAGATTTCCTAACAAATCTCATAATTTTCTCTCAATTGAGGACATTGGTAAGAGTATTGGGTATCAAAAGAGAGTATACCACAATGGATAGGATAAGTATATTGGGATTTTTCCGTATGAAAGAGAGAGTTTTCGAAGAAGGGTACTTATATCTTCATACTTTGGGTACCCCTTCTTCTCAAATTTTGTACTTTTCACATCATGGACACCTCTAATGGGTACACTAGACCTTATAAAAAATTGTTTAGTGCTCTGTTCCATGTTCTCAATAAAGGTTCTTGTAGAAATTGGTGTGTTATACACTAATAAACCACCTGTAGCTACATAAATCATATTTAGATAAATAAAAATTAATCCGTCATTAAAACAATGAATTAAAAGTTTATCACTTATTTGGTGGTGTGGGTAACTTATTCATAACCCATAAAAGAATTCACAGTATTCATGTAATTCCTCCCCTTGTTATTTCTTTATACCACATATTACTTTTCTTATAGTTTCTATTCAAGAGTTTGAGAAGTATTTTTCAAGAAAAAGGCATTTCATGTTCACCCACCCTCTTATTGGTGAATTAACATAATATAGCCAATCTTTGGCTATATCTTCCAATGAAAAGAGAAATTCCCCAGGCATTACTTGTTCTTAATCCAAACTATTAGGTTTTATGGTGGAACACAAAGTGTGAAATTATTTTAAATTCTTATGTGGGTCTTCTCGAACGAGTCCATGGAGTCTTGGTAATAAATGAATTAAACGAGATTTAATTTCAAAATTAGGTGCCTCTCCTTGTATTTCAATATAGGTGGGTTGGATATCAATATTAGGTGAGGTTATTTATTTTAGTTTTTGGTTTTTTTCATAAATATTATTCAAGTTTATTTCAGTTTTGATTTTGGTTCCACAAGAATAAGAGTAAGGATGAAGAAGAGTGTCAATGTTTTGTGTGTCCTCCTTTGAAGTGCTTTCTTGTGCGTCTTGGTATCGATGATGTAGGATCCTCTTCAGTTTGGGTTCAAAAGGTGGTAAGTCTCCTGGAGTTGAACAGGTCATTCAAAAAACATACAAAATAAATAAATCATAAAACAAAAATAAAGGTAAAGGTATAAGATAAAACAAATAAATATTCACAGAATTTACAAAAATATTATAAAAAACACGCACTAAAAACCAAAAATATCCCTAGAAATGATGCCAAAATTTGACAGCATTATTGTGACATGTCAAATTTTTTAAGGATTTAGGATTTATTTATATTATATAGGATAACCTAGGTCATCTTTTAAGGAGTTTTGGTAGCTTATAGTGATTATTTTTAATAAAAATTATGAAAACTGGGTGTGATTTTGAAAACATTTTTAAGAAAATAACATAACTTAATGAGTTTAATAGTTGAAAAACCAAGTGGATTTTGAAAAATATGAGGCAAAGGTTTAATTTTTATTTCACTAAAAAAATTTAACGTTCATTTTTCATAGAGAATAATTTTGGTTTGGAGTAATTATTTGGTTGAAATTAATTGAAATCCCTATTAATTACTATGATTTTATTTCAATGCTTACAGAACCAAACCATAACATAAAAATTATATTGTCAAGGTAATGAAATTATTAATGGAATAAGAGATTCCAAATTATATTTAAATATCAATAATTTGGGTATGAAAATGATTCTTATTCTGTCCAATCGAAACAACACAAGTTACACACTAAAAACATCTCACTGATTGGTAAGAAATTAAGAGCATAACATTCAAATGTATCAAAGAAATCATTAAAATATGAAATAATGTATGGTAAATGGAATTAAATGTTTAAAAACCAAAATTAATGTAAGACAATAGCTAATATATGTGTCGGAATTCCCTTCACATGTGTGTATCTCCCTCACAACAAACACCCACCGTCGGCTCAACATCAGGAGGATAAGGAATCTCGGGTGGAACTTCTTCTTAATTATTGATCCCCATATGAGGATAGGGGACTCCAGTACTTCTAGGATGAGTATAGGACTACAATAGAACTCCAAATTGGCATCACTTAACTCCTTTGTTGAACTTGCAAATGGGTATCCCAAAGTTCCATTTTATAAAAAAATGGGAAGGTGGTTTTGAGAACAGAGATTTTGAAAATCCATTTTCACATGTTTTGTAACCTTGATTCAACCTTATATATCATTGGATAAAATAAAAAAAAATTATACCCACATCCTGAATATCACCACCAAATGTTTGGATGCATTTTTACACCAACATCTTGAGATATGGACAGATCACATCACACCACTTTTGACTTCTTGTAGATTCGGTGTGCTGGTAATATCTGGTCGATTTGGACACCATATGGAACAATTAGGCTTTTCTTCATTAATATGAAATGTATCCCAATTAAATTGTGACCCAGCCACAAAATTTCCGCCCATTTGGATTCACAGTTCAGTAGTAGTGTTTGGTTTAGTAAACTGGGGTGCTTGGATACAGCGCAGCTTGACCCATTTATATTTAACATCATAATGAGCCCTCCAAATCACCTCCACATTCAATGAAATTATCAAAAAAGTAACATTGACATTTTTAATAGTGACAAAAACAAAAAAATTAATTAAACATGAAGTGTAATTTGTTATTATTTTTATGATTTTTAGTAAAAAACTAATATAACACAGTGGTGTAAGGGTGAAAATGGAATAGTGAATCGTGGTGTGATCACTGAGTTGGTGAGGAGTATACAATGTTTTGTGATTATTTTGGGATTGGTACTGGAGAATTTTTGACAATGGGATATGTAGTTGTGGCATATGGGTCTCAAGGTTTGAGGCCACATGACTAAAACTATCCTATGCATAACCTCAAATTTGATGTAGTGGTTTAAGTTTTAAAGTGTTGGCAGCATTATCAGTTGGGTGAGAAGTTCAATTTGTATGCTGATAAAAATATCTTGAAATATATCTTATCCCAATAAGATTTGAATATTTTTTAGGGAAGATGGGTTGAGTATATGTTGTCATTTGATTTTTTGATAGAATATACACCTAAGAAAGGAAATATTTTTGCTGATGATATAAGTAGGAAAACTCAAACTCATGCAGTTTATGAGTCTAGTGATGATTGGAAGATAATGAATTTTCTAGCACAGATTCATTTGGTTGTTCAGAAAAGTCAATAGTGGATTAATATTGTATCAGTTTTAGTAGATTATTCACTTTTGAGACATATCAAGGATTGGAGGTATGAGAATCCACAAATTTTTTCCATGAGGGAATTACTTAAAGCAAGAGAGACACCTTCAGACAAGAAGATAGATGATGGAGAAATCATCTATGTTAGGAATTGGATTGTTATGCCTACGAGAATGTAGAATGAGCTGATGCGGAAATTTATTGCCTTGAGATGGGTGGTACATCCAGGTGTGAACAAAATTTACCATGACCTATAATGAAAATTTTGGTGGCTAGACATTAAAAATGATATATTATGGTTCGTGACACGATGCTACACTAGTCAATAGGTGAAGGACGATCATCAATTACTTGGTGGTTTACTATATCCATTTACCATTCTGGAATCAGAGTGGGATGATGTGACTATAGATTTTGTGCTAGATCTCCTGAGGATTCCTCAGAAGAATAATGAAATTTGGGTTGTTTTGGACCATTTGAAAAAGGTTTCACACTTATTTCACGTGTGTGAGAATATCTCTATGGTGTAGTTGAGAGATATGTATGTTTGAGAGATAGTTCATCTGTATGGGTTTCTATAGAATATTGTTTCAGACCATGACTCACATTTTACATTGCACTTCTGTCAAGGATTGTAGAAGGTTCATGGTATATAGGTCTTACTGATTATGGAATTCCACCCATAGATAGATGAGGTATTAGAATTTACTATAAAGGTGCTTGAGTATTTACTTCGAGTGAGTGTCCTAGACATAGGTGGGTCTTGGTAGAATCACCCGGAACTTTTTGAGTTCACGTATTACAATAATTATTAGAAAACAATAAATATATCACAATAATAGGCTCTTTATGATAGTCCATGTAGATCACCACTATGCTGGATGGAGGCAAGTGAGTTTGAGTTGTTGGGACCGAGTTTCGTGCATGAGACATCACAGTAGGTCCCACAAATTCAGAAGTGTATGGATATAACTCAATGTAGATATAATTCATATGCCAATAGATATTGACAACCCCTATAGTTTATAGAGGGTGATTTTTTATTCCTTTGGGTGTCTCTACGGTTAGGTCACTATAGGATATAGAGATAGGGAAAGATGGTGCCCAGGTATGTTGGACTATTTGAGTTTTTGGATAGAATCGGTTTAATGTCGTACTGATTGACTCTTCCACAAATATATAGTTATTTGCATGATTTTTTCCACATGTCACAACTTCAATTGAGCCATAATGACCCTTCTCATGTGATAAATGTGGATGATGTTGAGATTGAGATAGATACGTCCTTTGAGGAGAATCTGATACATGTGTTGGATCACTGTGATAAAGTGTGACAGGGTAAGATTGTGCCAATAATTTGTGTATTGTGGAAGCATGGATGTGTTCAATAGGAAACATGGGAGAGGGATGTAGATATGAATGCTCAGTTTCCCAATCGTTTTTGACTTTGAATCTTATATATTCTTGAGAGTACAACTTGAGGATGAGCTTTCATATGGTGGGGTGATTGTAAAACCCCCACATTTTTTGGAGATGTCTAAGGCTCTTTTTTGGGTACTCTTTTGTCTACTTTTGAGTAATATTTGGCTGGATTTTACCATGGGGTAGGTTTGGGAGAAAATTGGAAATTTTGTAAGGAAGCGGACATGTTTATGATAGGAATATGTTTTTCCCAAACTATGCACCTTGAATCAAAAAACCATGCAACCCTAGATGGAGAGGAATGGAACAACTGGAACACGATTTTTCAAACCATGTACCATAAAAATCGAAACTATGCACCCCATAGAAGAGTTTCATGATTAAGGTGCATGGTTTGGGGAAACTATGCGCCCTACCCCACAAATCATGCTTGAGATTTAAATTAACCCAAAATTATTTTAAAAAATTCCCAAACTCACATATTAACCCAAAATCAACCCCCACTCGACCCCTAATGTAATTTAATGATTTTGGTGGCTCATATATATATTACAAGATCTTCTGACCCCCGTTCTGCATGATTCAAAGTCCGGATTGAAGATATGCATCCCTACCGATAAGAGGATCTTATCTCGTGTGGTTTCATTATTCTCTCCCAACTCTCCCTCATATTTTAGAGGGAATTTATCATTTTTATTGTTGGATATAGATATAGGATTGTGGAATATTGAAATAGAATTTTGAGATCATTATTATATGATCTTAATTAGGGTTTAAGATCCATATCTCACTCATCATCATTATTACACTCAAATTGTGAATTTCCATTGGTGATTGTCCAATGTCAATCTTGAGTAAGGTGGTCTATTATTCAAACATTATAGTCGTGAATTTTATTATGCATATTTAATTTTAAAATTTCTTGGGTTCATTTATAAAGTAGGTTTCGGAAATGAATTAATTAATTTGGTAAATTAATTAAGGGATTGTGAGTCATGAATAATTAATTTTTAATTAAGTATTAGAATATTGAAATTGTGGAATTTTAAGAATAATTGATTGAAATAATTAATTATTTATATATTCACATTGTAAAATTTATTTGATTAATTAATTTCTGAATTAATTAATGAGATATCATGATTGTGGGAATTATTGTAATACTTAATTATTTAATTAATTATTGGGTTGGTGAGTTTGTTTAATGAATGAATTAATTGTTTAATTAATTAATGAGTATTTATGTGACTATGTAGTTCATTGAGATGGATTAATCAATTTTTGAATTAAATAATCAATGTTTTGAATGAGGATTGTTATATAAGATTATTGATGATTAATATTGAATAATGTGATATATGTGATATGAGTTCTTGATTGAGAACAAAAAGTGGGATACAGAATGCCACTCCAAATACACACCGGGGTGCTTGACATGGAATTTTGGAACTAACTTCATGAATGTGAATATTTTTATGGAACATGGACCGATACACCAAATAGCCATGGGGTGTGGGATACATACTAACACTCCAAATACCCATGGGGTGCTAGGAATTACGTTCTACAACCATTATATTGGTGTTTAAATATGGTTCCATGTGGTCGTGTTGTGAATTGAAATGAATGAATAATAAAATCCCATTACATTATACTGAATCGATGATTTAATATGTGATATGGTTCACAGTCCATTATGGGATGAAGAAGGTATTGAAGTCTAGGTGTCTATCGACACTCCCTTCTTAATAAAGGAAGGTAAAAATACTATTAATAGAACATTGGATATCTTAAATCATCAATGAAATTTAAAGGCAAAAAATAAATCTAGTAAAAAGATACCTACGCAACATACATACACATAAAAAGGTCAGTGCAGCTCCTTCAGTACAACATGAAGGCGTAGCCCCTACGGTGAGTACTTATGCAGAGGACCTATGACAAAGTACCTACATAGAAACTTATGTTTTAAACCCTTGTACGGGGCACCTACACGGTGGTGTTATGCCCACAACCAACATGTATGACCTCCCTTCAACCAAGTACCCACCTTTCCTAGAAATAGGAGCCTTGGGCTCCCCATTTCAACAACTGAAATAGTTAGAACAACTCCTGAAGATCTCAATGCATAGATCCTTCACCCAATCCCCCAAATGTTTTTAGTTATCTCCCTAAAACATGAGAAAAAAGGTAATTAAAAGAGATAAACAAGATAAAAGTCCCTTATAGTTCTAAAATACAAGATACTTGTTGGAGGACCCTCCTTTTATAAGAAGAAGTCACCAACGCAAGTTCCTTTCCTTAAGAAAATACCTGCATGATATTCTTACAAGGACATTGAGGGACACCGAAGGTGTTTATGTTAAGGCCTAACCCAAGTTTTGTTTCCCCGATAGTCCATCACTCAAGGCATATCAGGATTTCATTGTCTTATCCTTCCCATGGTAAGCAATTTTTTCAGTTCCACCTAAGAACTATGCAGCATACCTATGTAGCGTACTTTTGTAGAATACCTGTCCAAAACACCTACGAGAGTCATCCTAGAAGTCCTATTCTAAGACACCCATTAAAGGACCTATCCTTCTTTGGATTCCGTGTATGAAAGGGACCAAGCTGAAACCTCCACCAAAAACTCTTGATTTACCAGACCTTCAAGAAAGGCACAGATGTGTGTCTACAATTTCAGTTTATATTCCTATGGTTAGAGGTTTCTCACATTTTTCTTATAAGGGAGTCAGGATTCTCAAATTGTTTGTAGGTTGAAATATCTACGATCACCTGGACCCTTACCCTAAGGATAATATTGGGGAGTTCCAGTCTCAAATTTAGAGGATACGACTCTATCCTCCCCACATCATCTATGAGATCTATATCCTTGTGTTCCTACCCGGGAGGATGAGGATCACACTTGATTTTCTATTCCATATGTGATTAGATCATCCCATGTTAACTGCCTATTTTAAGGGCATCCCTCTTAGTGTAAGCCCCTCACCTTTTGGGCCGAACCTAATAAACTTCACCTTCATTTCATTTTGAAAGGTTCATTACTCGACGCCCTCATCCATTGTTGACTAGAATTCTTTCACCATAGGCCTAACCCCTTCCACTAGTGGAGGAAGGAATGTTTTTACATTTGTTTAATCTTTTACATCCTCTTGTTTCTCACACTAATAATGACTCACGTAGGCTTAGAGAATTGTGATGATCACAACATCCACACAATCCATCTCATTTCCTGAACTACAAGAACTCTGATTCCCATCCTATTTGGGATACGTAGGAAGCCTTCACTTAGGTCCCAAGATCACTAGACATCCTCCTTTGGAATACAACCCTAATTCCCTTAATATGGGCATCCTCATAAGATGAAATCTTTTAATTAAGTCCCCTTAAATCTCCTTGAGTTAAAATATCTCACATATATCCTATTACAAGGGAATCCTCTTCATGTGTAAGGCTCTAAATATTCCTCTCAAAGGGCCATACTCCAGTGTGAGACTTACCCAACTATGGGGCCATTGATTCCCATACAAGTGGGATACGTATAAAGACTCCATGAGGTTCAAACCCAACACTCTAAATCAACCCTATTCTCTCTCGGACACATTCCTAGCAGGGTCTAATCTCAGTTAGAAATGCATACCCTTTGTAGGTTCCTTGGGATAATTTGACATAATCTCCACACCACTATTAGACTAGTAACCTTTAAATTAGATTTATTTACCAAATAAAATTGAACTATATGGTTAGGTCCTTATTACACAAATTTAAAAGGAAGGTTGTGTCCCATTAAGATGCTCTGAACTATGAGGGTTCTGATTCTATTAACTAGAATATGTAGGCAGACCATCTATGGGTACAATTCCAACGTCAAAAACAATTTCATCTCCCTGGATGATAATAAACTCTTAAGTAAAGTTTTGTCTCCTGGGATGATGATAAATTCTAGTGTGACATTCATCTACCCGGATGAACATAAATTTCAGAGTTCCCCACAGAGCGGCTTAAAATCCACTATCTTTATAACAACATCTAATGAATCTCTATGTAGTATATAAGAGGATAATATTGATGGATAACCTCAAATAAATACATATATATCCATTTATTAAGATCCTATAATACATATGGATGATTATAAATTCCACACATGATAAATAAATGATTGAAAATTTCAAGGGAAACTAACATTATGCTTGGTAAATTAATAAGGATTCATGATAATATATGAAATCAATAATAGAGTCTCGAAAAAGGAAAGAATTCCACCCAAAAGGGTGCGATGAACCCAACCTACCATCCTCTCAAATAATAGGAGTTCTTAAGAATCGTAGGTCAAAAAACCTAACTAACACCTACCTTGTTAAATAATATACATTTGGATACAAAATAATTGGGTGTTTCTGGTTCCATAAATAAATCCAATGGAAACCATCTAGAAGTATTTATTCCTAACCAGAACACAAATTCCAAGGGAAACAAAAATATTGTGAACTCGATGTGAATCCTTAATAAATATGACAGTGTTACCCATCTTTCCGACCCCTATCAATTGATAAAAGAGGGCTAGAAAAGGAAATAAATCATGCATGCGTTCATCTAAAAGTGACTACATTTCTAGAGTTCATTTTTTTATTATTCATATATACAAGCACTTTCTTCCACGAACTCCCTTCATTCCAATTAGAATCCTTCATATTTACACCCATGAATTCCCTGGATACAGCTGAAGCTGGATCCTCATCTGCCCGAAGGATGTTGGAACCATAGTCATTCCAGGCATTAATTAGAGTCTGGTTTGTGTTTGTTGTCAGTCCTCCATGGAAGTTCAGAATGTGTGCCAGTAATGTGATCATATAGTTGAAGCAGACAACAGTATTGAAGGTGGTGTTATTCTCTAGTGTGTTCCAACTTTTTGGACCTGAAAATCGAAAAATGAAGATATAGGTTATTGGCAAGAGGAGGTGCATGAAAAAAGGAACATGGTGCATGAAATAAGGGAGGTGTGCGTGAAAAACAATGGCTTGTGGGAAAAACAGTGTCATACGTGAAAAATAGCATGGTGCGCGAAATAGTGGAGAGAGATTTTTCACGTAAAAGTTGTTTTGGAGTCAGAACTTTGAAAAATGGAAAAGTCATTGGCTACACGAAAAATATGGAGTTGTGTGTGAAAAACAGTTCCAACGTGAAATGTATTGCGTGCAGACTGAGAGGTTTTTCGCGCTAAGATGGGTTTTGTGCGCAGGGGTTAGTGGCGCCTATAAATAAGAGGTGAACCCCATCATTCCATATGGTTCAAGACTTAGAGAAGATTCGAGTGATTATGCACATAAAAGGTTCATGTAAAGGGAGATGTGTGAAAAAGGATGGGTTTCACAAAAAAGGCCGAGTTGTGTGAAAAAGTTAGAGTTGCCTGAGAAAGGTTAAGCTGTGCAAAAACATAGAAATTGCGCAAACAAAATTGAGGTTGCGCAAAAAACAACGAGTTGCGCGAAAAAGGACAAGATATGTGAAAAATGTGTTTGTCATAATGCTGCATGTAAATTAGGTTGTTGCGCAAAATATTTTCCACGCGAAAATCAAGTATTTCGCACAACAGTGATATATTTCGCACAAAGGGTAGGAGTTGCGTGAAATCTTAAGTATATCCTATTTGTGCGTTTCTGATTATCTGTTGCAGTGGTTTAGTGTGTTCAACTGCATCAATTCAAGAATTTGATGCAAGCATAGTCTCATGCTAAGTAGAGGCAAAGACTTCAATGCGAATCTATTGAAGAGAACTTCACGTCTATAAACTGATTGAGACTTCACGGAAGGCAGCGAGTCATAGGGAGTCAACGGGAGTGACCCGAGGGACACAGTGGGCTATCCCTAAACATTTGTAAAGTCAGTGAGCCTAGGACATAGTTACTGTTCATGAACCATTGTAATCCACAACTAGTGAATAATAGTGGAATTATGTACGACCAAAAACATGTCAGTGTATGCTCCTTGGACGTAGCCCTTAGTGGTGAACCAAGTAAAAAGTGTCGTGTCTTCAATTTTCATGTGAATGTTTGATTTCTAATCATATCCATCATACAGGTTTGACTAGTTCCTACCAACGTGGGAACAAGATCCATCAGTTTAAAAGAATAGTTGACACCCTGATTCACCCCTCCCCTCTTAGGGTGTCCCGGGGTCCTACAAGTGGTATCAAAGGGTAAAGGTTGCTGGCATTAGATATGTCCATGGTCGTCATGGGGAATGCAATCAATGTTAGGGGAATACCTCTCTTTTATGGAAGTAATTTTCAGATTTGGAAGAATAGAATGAAATCTAATTTAAGATCCCTTTGAATGGAAATCCACTTTACTATTGTTCAAGGAATACAAGTTACTGATCCAACAGGGCTTGCTATGACTGATGCAGATAGGAATGTTCTTGATGTATATGCTAAAGCTCATAATTCTATCACTACGGATCTTTTAGATCAGATCTATCTAAAAGTGATGAGTTGAACCTCAGCAAAGTCTATGTGGGATAAACTTGAAAAAATTTATGAAGGAGGCTGAAAAGTATAGGAGGTGAAACATCATGTCTTACAAAACAGGTTTGACAATCTAAGGATGCATCCTAATGAGAATGCATATTAATTCTTCAATCGAATTAATGAAGTAGTGGGATAAATTAGAGGAATTAGTGAGGAAATAAATTAAATTGATATCATAAAGAAAATTTTTAGAAGACTCCCTCTTATGTATAATGGAAAGGTGTTATCCCTTGAAGAAATAAATCTATCTGAACTATATATGGATGATCTGTTAAGTATTCTAGTTGCATATGAGATGAGAGTCAAACCCAAAGATGCCATGACTCTTGTAAGAAAGGAAATGGAATTCAAATCCATGGATAAACTGAAAATTTCAGAAGATAGTGGTGGTGAAGATGATGAGGAAAAAGAAATTATTTCTCTCATCTCCAAAAAGATGAAGATGGGAAATGGTAAATTTAAAGGTAAGCTAGCTCTGGCATGTTTTCATTGTAGAAGAGTTGGGCACATTGCCTCTTAGTTCCAAAGAAAGATTGATGATGATGAGAGTGAAGAAAAAGACATCAAGAAGCCTCCGAAAAGGTTTTTCAAAAAGGGAGAATTCAAATATGGAAAGAAAATAAAGAGGAAGAGTTTTTTCTGTGAAGAGGAAGATAATGATATTGAATTTTGTGAAGAAGAAGAAGAACTAGAATTTAAAACAGGAAACCACGATTCCATGATGGCTACCACTGAGAATTCAGAACCCTCGATCAATAAAGGAAGAGATAATAAGATTACTCCTAATGGTGATCCAAAGATTCAAATTGAGGATGCCTTTTCCTAGCATGAGATTAAATTTAAGATATGAAATAAGTGGAAGGAAATTGTGGAAGAATCATTAGAATATGTTGATGAGCTTGAAGAAGAAATTGAATGACTAGAAGAACTAGTGAGAGTTCAGTCTTCAATCCTCGAAGGCACAAATGAAATTTTGGAACAAAATCATAGAATCGAAGAACAAGAAAAGGTCATAGATGACCTTTCTTATAGACTAGAAGAGATGTCCAAGACTGTTGAGGGTCTTTAAGAAGAAGTTGTTACTCTTAGAAGTAAAATTTAATGTCAATCAACCACAAATGAGGGTAAGAAGAAAATTTAGTTGGGAATATTCTCAGATGCAGAATTACTTGTAAGAGAAAAAAGTGGTTCAGATGGGGTTGGAAAAATATTGAGTGATCAAAGACCCACTTGTATAGGAAAGAGTGGAATCAACTGTGAAGCTGAGACATCAACTTCTGGAAGTGAAGAGATCCAAAAGAAAGACAAGATGAAATTTTGACATGTTGAAACATTTCCTGAAGTGCTAGAAAAGAAACCCTCAATCAAAACTAAAAGATGAAATAAAAATCATCCTCAAGATTTCAAAAATTATAGGCATTAAAACCATTATCCCAAGGAAGAATTAATGGGGAGAAATATAAGTGAGAATACATATCCCCTCATGAAGTGTCAGTTTTGTGGCTATCTGGGCCATACCATGTTATATTTCAAAGAGGCAAGGAGCTACTTGAATGGGGAAGATCTGGGAAGTCAAAAAGGGAGACCGATTTCATATCTTCAATCTTATAGAAGAAATAGTTTCTATGGATACTGTTTTAATTGTTCTAACTTTAGCCATAAATCTAAATATTGTAGGCAAAGGTACGACAGGGGAAATTCATACAACTATGAGAGACGTGTCAATACTCACCCTCCTGATGGGGTTGCTCCCACAAACAGGTTTTCTCCTCTTGAAGAATATTATGGGTACGAAGAATCTGATTTTGTGGAAGAAAGAATTATAATTCCATCAGTATCCTATACTCAATCCAATATCTCTTGGAAGGAATAGATGAAGATTGATAAATCCAACCTTACAAAAGTAGCCTTCAAAGCTACAAAGAACAGCACCACCTGGGTTCTTGATAGTGGATGCTCTTCACATATGATAGTAAATGATTAAATTTTGAAGAACATTAAAAATAAGGTTGATGGAATAGTGAGGTTTGGTAATGATGGTGCTTTGAAGATTAACGGCAGTGGGAATACTTCTCTCTCCAATGGAGAGATGAAGAAGACTGATGTTCTTTGTGTGGACGGTCTACGCCACAATCTCCTCAGTGTTCGTCAACTCTGTGACTTAGGGATCATAGTAACTTTCGATCAAAAAGGCTACACCATAAAGGGAAAAATAGGGAATTCTCTTATGAAAGGCTGTAGAATAGATGGAAATTTATATCAAGTTGACAGTAAAGTAAACTCTTTCTATTTGTATTTTGATGAAGAAAACAACCTATGGCATTGAAGGATGGGGCACATTAACCAACAAGACATGGAAAAGATATCTAAGATGAAGACTGTCATGGATATCCTCATTCTGTAACATGAACATGAAAAGACTTGTGATGCTTTCATATGGAGGAAGCTAGTCTGTAATTCATATCGACCAAAGATGAAAAGGACATCACACCATCTTGATCTCATCCATACAGACGTGTGTGTCTCAATAAATGTTTCCAAAACTCATGGAGATAGGTACTTCATCCTTTTTATTGATGATTATAGTATAATGGATTTTGTAATGGTTATTCACAGGAAGCGACAAGTACGTCCTTGTATGAAAACTTATTTCCGGATTGCCGAGAATGATACTGGATGGACAATAAAAGTTCTGCGATCTAACAATAGAGGGGAATACATTCCCATTGAGTTTGATAATTACCTAGAAAACATGGAATACAATATTAGGTAGCTATTGTGAGAACACTATAGATAAATTGAGTTGTTGAGAACTGGAATCGACAGGTCAAAAATATGGCCAGGACTATGTTGATTGAGAGTTTTATCTCCTGCCATTACTGGAAATAAGCTGTTGAAGCTGTAGTGCACATTCAAAATCGAACGTGGCATTATATGGGAGAAACTAAGACACCATATGAATAGTGTAATGGAAGGAAGCCTTCGTTGAAATACTTTCATGTTTTCGGAAGCAAATTCTTCATCTGAAATAAAGAAGGAAATCAAGGTAAGTTTGGTGATAATGCTGATGAAGGAATTTTTCTTGGGTATCCAATGAATATAAAATCCAATGAGTGTTTCAATAAGTGCTTGGGGAGGATTGTGGAAAGCAATGATGTTAATATCATTGAAGGAAAAACCCCAAATGCTTCAAATAAATCCTATACTGATGAGATAGAAGATGAGGATGAATGTGAACATGGAGTAAATACAAATACAGAAATAGAGGAAGGCGTAAAAAACACTCAGGAGTCACATCATGATGTTGACTCAGAAGAATAATTTGAAGAGGAAAACTTGGCTAGAGAGAATGTGACTAAACCTCACAAGAGAAATCGAAGAGCTGAGATTGATCCATCTAACATAATTGGGATAGGAGTGTACCAATGCAAACAAGAAGAATGAAGAATAACACACGATCTGTATTTATGTGAGCTGGGGAGCCATCCTTATTTGAAGAAGCTACAAAGGATGAATCTCGGGTGAAATCCATGAATAAAGAGTTAGATCAGATTGACAAGAACCAGACATGAGATCTAGTTAAGAGACCCGAAGGTCACAATGTGATTGGTACAAAATGAATCTTCAAGAACAAGTTTGATGAGCATGTAAGTGTTATAAGAAGTAAGGTACGACTGGTATGTAAAGGATATTCACAGATTAAAGGTTTTTATGTTGAAGAAATTTTTTCACTAGTGGCTAGACTGTAGTCAATCAGGCTTATCCTTGCCATGTCACTCCAAAAAAGATATAAAGTATATCAAATGGATGTCAATACGACATTCTTGAATGGTGTACTCCGAAAAGAAGTCTACATGGAACAACCAATGGGTTTTATTCTTGGTACTGATGAAACAAAGGTTTTTAAACTAAATAAAGCACTCTATGGCTTGAAATAGGCACCACGAGCATGGTATTATTGGATGTACTCTTATCACAAGAAACTAAAATTCACATGAGGAAGAGTAAATCACAATCTCGAAGTGAAGAATTCCCCAAAAGACCAGTTCATGGTTCTAGTTTACGTTGATGACATTATATTTGGTGGAAGAAGGCAAAAATCAGTGGACAAATTTTCCAATCACATGAAATCAGAATTTGAAATATCAATGATTGGGGAGCTCACATATTTTTTGGGGATGAAGGTGACTCAAAAGAAAGATTACACATTCATATCTCAAGAAACGTATGCTAGAGATTTGCTAAAAAAATTTAATATGCATGACTCCAAAACAATGTCATCACCAATTGCAGTTGGAACCAAACTTGGAAAGCATGAGGATAGGACCTCTATAGATTCCACCATATAGAGGAGGATCATTGGGAGCCTACTGTACCTGACAGTGACACGACCATATATTGTCTTTGCAACATGTCTAGCGGCCCGATTTCAGAGTAATCTAAAGGAATGACATATGGAAGCAGTAAAGAGAATCATGAGGTATATTCAAGGTAATAAAAAATGTGGTTTAAAATTTTCTACAGGAAGGGACAATGCGTTATCAGTTTTTTATGATGTTGACTGGGCTGGAGAAGTAGTTGACAGAAAGTCTAGAAGTGGTGGAGCATTCTATATTGGGAAAACATTTGTCGGTTGGTTAATCAAGAAACAAGAAAGTACTTCTCTTAGTACTGATGAAGATGAGTATATATCCTCTACAAAGGCATTCACTCAACTAATATGGACGAAGAAATAATTGACAGATATTGGTGAAGATGTGAAACAACCAATGGTGATTTACTGTGATAACAAGAGTGAAATTGATCTTATGAAGAATCATGTTCAGTATTCTTGTTCAAAACATATTGAATTCAGATATCACTTTATCAAGGAAAATGTTGAGCAAGGCGTGATTAAAATGGATCATGTGGGAACTGATGAGCAAGTTGCTGATATCCTGAACAAGACACTATCAGTGTCTATGTTTGAGAAACATCGGTTGAACCTCGGTGTTCAGCCACCTCCCAGTGCATAAGGTGGTTATGAAATACCAGTCTCCCCAGATATGTTAAATTTTCTTAATATTTTTTTGGATATGCTTTAAGTTTATGGGGGAGATACTATCCAAGGGGTGTATTGAGATGTTCAAAGAGAAAATATCGATCTTTGGGTTTATTTCCAATGGGGGACAAGGAAGAAAATCAGGACATGTTTGGTATCACGATGAGATTTCGGTGATAGGATAATAAGGAATACATTGGACATGTAATGCTTCTGGGAAAATTTAAGATAATTGCTTTGGCATCATTGAGAATTCCAAAACACGGGATCCCAATTCATGCTTCCCCTCTTGTTTTCTACACCGAGCATTGCTCACATAGACTTAGAGTGTTGGATGAGTTGATTCTTCTATTTTTGGTTTGCATATGGCTGGTGCTCTATTGAATTTATTTACTGATTTCCAACAAACCCAAAGGGGGAGATTTTTGGAACCATGGTAAATTTATGCATGAATTGGAGTATGGATTGTGTTTATTGTCAATCCTCAGTGGAAGTTCAGAATGTGTGCCAGTAATGTGATTATACAGTTGAAGAAGATAACAATATTGAAAGTGGCACTATTCTCCAGTGTTTGCCAAATTTTTGGACCTAAAAATCGGAAAATGAAGACATAGGTTGTTGGCAAGAGGTGGTGTGCATAAAAATAAAGTGGTGTGCGAAATAAGGGAGGCGTGAATGAAAAACAGTGGCGTTCGCAAAAAATAGTGGCGTTCATGAAAAACAGCATGGTGCACAAAATAGTGGAGAGATATTTTTCGCGTAAGAGGTGTTTCAGAATCAGACCATCGAAAAATGGAAAAGGCATGGGCTGCATGTAAAACATGGAGTTGTGCGTGAAAAACAGTTCTAGCATGAAATTCATTTCGCATAGACTGAGAGGTTTTTTGCGCCAAGATGGGTTTTTCACGCAAGGTTCAATGATGCCTATAAATAAGTGTTAATCCCCCCTTATTTCATATGTTGAAGACTTAAAAAAGATTCGAGTGATGATGTGCGTAAAATGTTCGTGTAAAGGGAGTTGTGCAAAAAAGGCTTGGTTGCACAAAAAAGGCCGAGTTGCACGAAAAAGTTTGAGTTGCACAAGAAAGGTTAAGCTATGTGTAAACCCAGACATTGTGCTGAAAAAAAACTTGAGGTTGCACGAAAAACTCTGAGCTACATGAAAAATTCCATGCTGCATGAAAAAGGTGTTGCACATAAAGTACGTGCAAATGAGGTTGTTGCGCAAAATATTTTCCACGCGAAAATCAAATATTTCATGAAACAATGAGATATTTCGCACACAGGGAAGGATTTGCATGAAATATTCAGTATAACCAGTTTGTCCATTTCTGATTATCCGATTCAGTGGTTCACTTTGTTCAA
Source organism: Viscum album (assembly GCA_963277665.1). NCBI lineage: Eukaryota > Viridiplantae > Streptophyta > Magnoliopsida > Santalales > Viscaceae > Viscum > Viscum album. The sequence goes on along the minus strand of OY728140.1, from coordinate 974,768,183 downwards.
GTGCATCAATTCTGGAATTCTATGCAAGTATAGTCTCGTGCTAAGTAGAGGCAAAGACTTTAATGCGAATCTATAGAAGAGACCATCACATCAATAAACTAAATGAGACTTCACCGAAGACAGTGAGCCAGGGGGAGTCAACAGGAGTGACCCAAGTGACGTAGTGGGCTATCCCTAAACATTTGTAAAGGGTGTGAGCATGGGACAAAGTGACTGTTCCCAAACCATTGTAATCCACAACTAGTGAAGAATAGTGCAATTAGGTATGACAGACAACATATTGGCGTATGCTCCTTGGACTTAGCCCTTAGTGTTGAACCATGTAAATTGTGTTGTGTCTTCTCTTTGCAGGTGAATGTTTGATTTTTGATCATATCCATCAAACAGGTTTGACTAGTTTCTACCAACGTGGGAACAAGATCCATTAGTTTAAATGAAAAGTTGACACCCCGATTCACCCCTCCACTCTCAGGGTGTCCTAGGGTCCTACAAAGGATGCCCTCATCGACTCAAAATATTCAGAGATAGGTCTCAAATGATTTGGTACCAGAGTACCATCATCACTGTAACATTCCAATTTTGGAGGCTTCTTGATAGGCCCTCTATATCAAGAATGGCCCCTGATAGTCTGGCCAACGACGATCGGTGGTCCAGAAGTAGATAGTTCCAATTTCCATCTTAAAACGTTTCAAGAGTTTATCCCCAAAACATAATCACCAATCTCTCCCCTGTTCTAGGGAGGTTGACCAAGATTCAACCAATGGCCTTATCCAGAACACATTGCGGTCCTTCTCAAAGGCTCTTACCAACAATAACTTCCGCCAACGGTGTGCAGCAACAAACACTCAACATGATGAGGGTGTTATATTTAGTTGTCTAGACCAGGTCCCTTAGACCTCGACATGCAAGATGAACCACTAGGGAAACAAATTGGATAATAGTGATTAGGTTATGTCCTTTACCCCCTTCGTAGATGTCCATTAACACAGTTTGGGAGAAAACAACGAACGAGCACAAACACCCTTCCACTTTAATTATGCTAGCTAGTGGACTCATCTTGTGGCGCCCAACCAATACCACCATTAAAATCTAGTGGAGTAACATGAGCAGACACAAACACATTCTTACAATATATCATCTTGTCATCAGACCCAGCTGGCTGCATTCAAGGAAGTCGACCAACCAAATGTTGCGAAAACATGTAAGAGGGAACATGCACCTACCAATAGTCACAAAGACTTCCAGCAGTCTTGTATGGCAGAACTTTAAGAAGTCTACCAACCATTGTTGTTGGAAAATATCTAGTAGGCACAAACACCTTCCAGCATCCCTCATGCCTTCCAGTATTCTCGTTTGGAATCACCAAGAGAAGTCAGTCGAAATGCTCTGATTCCGAACATGGGGAACACTCAACTCTCTACCCCCGCACATGAGTACTATCAGTATCAACTGATAGGAAAGGTAGGAAAAGAGTAGGCATATACACCTAATATGAATATGAAATTTATGTATATTCACATTTGGGCTGCTAAAGTCACCAAACAAATTTTGGAAATGGTGAAAGGACAGACACAAATTCTTTACCATATCCTGGAAGCTTTCCAGAATATCATAACAGAAAATTCAGCAGTACCAGAGGGATGAACACATAATTATATCCCCATACATGGGATGACTCATCATCATGCCATTCTAGAGAATATATAAACTTCTATTATAGGAGGGTTATGGGGAATACTCACCCATATCATACAGACAATCAAATCTAGAAAATACACCCCTTCCAATCGAAGATAACAAGCCTATTCTAATGGACACTCTGATTCATGCTCATACACGTATCCATGATGACCCCTTTTCCCAATAAGTTATCCCAACAACAAATAAGAAGGTATATAAGAAAGAGTCTCGCCAAACCTAGTTAGAGAATCAAGAGTCGATATGGGATCTAACACATCTTAATGCTAGAGTTCTTCAAGCCCTAATACATTTCTCTATTTCTGTTTAAGGTTCTACTCTCCCATTAAAAAATTACAAGATTATCAACCATAATTATGATGTTCCTCACCAGAAACATCATTATGAATGCTTGTTTCATGAAAACTCGGTCAATCTAGAGAACCTATCTCTAGATGAGATCCATAGAAACCCTCCATGTGGTCAGAAGACCGTGGAGCAAGAGAATTTATCCCTTACTGTAATCCACCATGGTGATCCTCCCCATGATGTAATTCAATACAAATGTTATCTCCATAGTAGTTTTTCACATTGTCAAGAGAATTATCTAACTAAAAATGCAGTGATTAGAAAGGCCTCTTTTCCTGAGGAACTTTCAAACATTAGGCCAGTAATGTTGGATACCTTGTTATTGGAAGGTGAAACATTTTATCATATATAAGACAACCCAAGGAAATGGTCATTCAGTAAACATCCCTTGGTTCATTTTCTTTTGTATAAAGTAGATAAAACACCAACTTGTCTCGTTTCTTATAGTAAAGAAATCAGGAAACATCAACTATGCTCATACCAAGTTGAGAATCCTCTGGAAAAAAATGAAGAGGATATGTTCAATATGAGGAAATAACTGGATAAGGGTGAAATACCAATCATGTTATGGCCTTTTTCCACTTCTCAATACAACATATAGAGATATTGATAGATGATTGTATTCATGATATCTGCCTCAACATATGGAAGAATCTTCATCATCTGATAACAAAAGTATTACCATACGATGAATATCAATGTCATGACATTGTAATAGAAGGGATGTAGTGCCAAATTTAATTAGTGTCTCTCCAGGTATCCAAAAATCCAAAGATCGATAATCAACATGAGGTCCTCAAACATGCATGCCTCAATTCATTAATGAGGTTGAGACAATTGATTGTAGAAACCTCATTTTGTGTTTATATTAGAGGATGGGGTGCACATTGAGCATTACATTTCACTATTCTCCAAAACCAGAAAAGCCTTCCGAAAGTGGTCTCAAGAAATGTTATTTCCCCAGGATGGCTACAAAAATAGTTCTCCTCATGACCAAAGAGATTTTGAACAAGAACATTCATTGATTGACTTTCACTAAAATTAGTCCCAACAAGATAATTAAATCGATATAATTTTTCATCAAGTGTCTCCGAACATAGATAAGACCTCATTATTAGAGGATGTTAGCCATTAGATTACGAAAATTTCTGAAATAACACAATTTTCATCCAAAATATGTGATTTAAGGGAGTACCAGATAATGCACCCAGCCAATGTTAAGACCATAATTCATAAAATTAGAAGAAAAGCTATGCTAATATCATCCATAGCTGTTTAGGGGAAACCCCATACCATAGGGATGGGGTCTTTTTTAACCCTACCTTAGAGTCAAAAAATAGAGCATTGAGGGTTGAGAAAGAAGAACAGGAGCTGCCACAACTCATAAGGTTGGGGGATTTTTCATATTCACAATCCCCTCCTCAGTGGAACCTAGTTTTCTATCAGTTAGGAAAAAGCTGCAAAGTGAACACACAACTGAACTATTTGAGGATCCCCTTTAGATTACTATCTACCAAATAGTTCTTGGGGAACCAGAATATAGAGAAACCAATTCTCTTTGAGGGTGAAGAAGAAGGTTATCTCACAAAGATACTGACAGAACGCCATCAATTCATTATGCATTAGTGAATGACATTAATGCCATCAGAGAAGATCCTCTAGAAAATGATTCCAGTTCTGGGGAATTAGAAGATGAAATTACTTTTCTTGGTATATTCCACACCAATGAAAATGAAGGAGGTGTGCATAACAGAAATTAGAGGATTACTCGGAATCAAGGAATCCCGTCAAATAATACACATCTCCCTTTTTTCAAGGTTCCTAATAGGGAGAATGGTAAAAGTTATAATATGACCCACCTTACCCCTAGAGTAGGTATATCCCTTTTTCTTGAGGAAAGATTTTACTAGAAAGAGGAGGATATGAAGGAGTTGAGAAGACTCAATGAAGAGTTACTCCGAAGCAGCATTTCTGCCAAACATGCTACACAAGCAGATCCTCATCTGGTAATTTCAATAAGATCACCTCATCAAAGAGAGTTTTTTGCAACTACTGATGCAGATAATTAATTCCCTGCATTTTTTACACCACTATAACAGGTTCAAACACATCTTTATAGGCTAGTACCCATGGGTTATCCAAGAAAAATACCAGTAGCACCACCACCAGTGGTCTTTCTAGTCGTCACACATGTTTAGGCTCCAGATGCCGCACCAGTTCATGTCCCGGATCATCCCTATGTTTCCAAAAATTTTATGAATACAATTGAGTCATTAAAAACACTATTGTAATATATAGAATTATGAAATGCATTCGTGAAACTAGAAATTAAGGCTTACCCTGAATGGGTATATCTGATTCCTCCCCTGCCAAACCTTATGAATAACACATTTCAAATCATTAAAGGTTCATGAGATCCGAAGAAGCACTTGATGAATTTTGTTTCTCATTATGATCTTAGGATTGGGGCCCATCAACAATTAGAAGTAGTAAAGATCAGATGTTTAGTGTAATCACTGCAGGGGAGGGCCTTTTTCTAGTGTACATGTTTACAGTCTCGATCAATTATTAGATGGGAAGACCCCCATTAGATATTCCCTTTTGAATTCACATCAACATTGTAGAAGATAAAAATAAATGATCAGAAGAAAAAAAACAAATGAATAATGAAATATTTTCGAATTTCATTGCATGATTTAAAGAATTAAAATATTACTTAAAAGTTCCACTCCCTCAAAACGATTATTGACAATCTGTGTAGAAAACCTATGTGATGATTTGCAGACACCACTAATACCTGTAAAATACATTGGAGGGTTTTGATACCTTTCTTAAATAGCCCAATAATGGATAATTCCATCACAGAAACCAAAGATAAGTCTCATGTAATCCCATCATCTTGGAGAAGGCTAACAAGAAATGTAGAGGCTGCTATAGTTACAGTCAAGAAAACACCCACACCTACTCCTACTTTAAATACCTCATCATACCGTAGGGATCCACCTCCTAAGCATCATCAGTAATGTACCCCTCATCAAGATGATAAAAAAGATCAAAGGCAGAGATATATTGAGGATTTGAGAAACAAGGTCTATTCTTTTCAAAATGACCATGTCCCTAACTACTTTATCTCAGCATTGGAAAACAATTTTTTCCAGTTACCAAGGGCCAAGAAGCCCAAAAATGAAGGTTATGAGGATATCCCAAATTGTTTCCCCTTTCATAAAATGTTGGGGAACCCCATCAAGTAGTTTTTTAAATACCTCCTAAAAATATGGTGGACTGCATCTAGGTGAAGCTGAAAATTCACATGACCAGGTAGCATGTGTTACTGCTACCGATCCAGAGGAAGGAGTGTGACATGAAGTCATAATAAATAATACAAAAAAGTTCGATGAGTATATTTCCAGGAAAATGATCAATAAAACTCATGCCATTATATGAACATAGTTAAAACAACTTACTATGCCTCCCTCCATATCTGTTGTAGTAAAGTCGTCTTTATCAAAATCACATTCCTCTGATGGCCAATCATCAAAGAAGCAGCATGGACGAGAGGATACAAAGGAAGAAAAATAAAATGAGTTTGTATCAAGGACAATTTTTTCTTTAATCTTAGCATATTTAGTTCCATCTATCTCTAAATAATGGGCACTGCCCCACCAAATGGAACAACAAGAATCTTCATGTAAGGAAGAATATTCATCAGATGAGGAGTTGGTATTTGGATTGTTTAACCTTATTAACTTAATGGATCCCTATGAATATGATGATTCAATTATAAACTTGAGTTCCCAATACATTATTGGGGAACTAGGGGAAGTCGTTGTCAAGGTTGACAATACAGGGGAAGATGTGATTATGCTAGAAGACACTATTTCAATTACTCCTCGGATTGAACTGTTTATATAGCATAAAATCATGGGAGAGACCTACAGTGGGCTCAGTAGGGACACATAAAATCTTCTACACATGAAAGTGTATTCTCAAAAATGATCATATTAGAATACTAATTAGAGGATATACCCCCACTTTCTCGGTAGGTGGGTATACCAAGCCAGTTTAACCCACAAAGATAAGAACTATTTCTAGTTTATTCCTCAAAAAAATGGTCCACACACATCAATAACATCAACTTCCAAATCACCTTAAAATAGAATCTCCATACTGGAAAATTAATACATTTGGATCAAACGTATGATGACTTTACACAACTGGCCCAAGTACCGACCAAGCTATCAATATGAGATGCTCTGAATCATTCAAAAGATCTACATGAAGCACTTATTGAGGATTTTTTCTATTCCTCAAGAGTTTTAAACTGAGGTTGATGTTTTTTAGATTTACCATATAGAGAATTATCCTATAGAATGTCACACAATCATATCTTTCCCAGATCAAGATGAGGATGATGTTATACATGGAGACATCAGGACCTTGTATTTATCTTGAAGGGTTAAAGATACCAACATCTGACGATCCTTCATTGATAATGGATTAAGAGTCAACCTAATTCCCATCTGTACACTTCATTGGTTAGGTCTCACGAAATCTAAATTGCCTCCATCCACTCTAAGTTGTAAGGTTATAAAAAGAATGAACAAGAATCCTTGAGTGAGATTACACGTAATCTCAGTTTGGGGATCGTGTATCTAATTAAGATTGCATGGTTTTCTAGTAGGAAGAAACATTAAAAATTCTATTGGGAAGGCCTTGGATTTATCAACATGTGGCAATTAATTTTTTGTACCACTAATGTCTCAAGTATTGCTTCAATGGTAAATTTGGGACATTTCATGGTGATTTGGCCTTGTTCAAAACTTCTGAATCTCAACATATTGATGCAGAGCTCTATCACACAAAGGGAAAACAGTCCATAGAAAAGGATGTAAAAGAATAAATTCTCCGAATGGTATTGAAAAGATCCCAACTAACCTATTCAAGAATCCCAGTGAAAATTAAGAACTGAAAATTAATCTAATTGAAAGGGTGGTCCCAAATATAATCACACTTTTAGTTTCTTCCATAATTTTCATTGTGGTAATTGAGCCAGACCGTATAAGAGAAATCATTGATTTACAAAACAATGATGAAAGCCTAAATGGATTTTTTTCATTCCATATACCAAACTTAGACAGGTTTTGCTTCATCATCCATGTTAGAAGAAGTTGATTCACTCCTGAAAAAATATAGGGATACCGATTCCCATCCCATCATCTTCTCTTCAGAAATTTAATAAGACCATTTATAAGTAGTTGAGATGGAGGTGGTTGCCTCTTCTTCCGGATGCCCAAATAATGACCCCTCTGATAGCTATAAAAGTCTTACTTCATCACCTACCCAACAAGTAGAGGTATAAAAAGCAACTAGTGATTAAGAAGAAGAATTCCTCAGGGATGCCCCTCTAGCATTTGAGGAAGGAATCTCCACCATTGTTGATGAACTTAGAGAAATAAATCTGGGTATTGAAGAAGATCCATGCCCCACTCTGATTAGTGTGTCCATGACTTCTGAAGAGAAAGAGGTGTATAATATTTTTCTAAATCAACCCTAGGATGTGTTTTCTTGGAATAACATAGAGATGATTGGTCTTGACCATGAGGTGTCCACCTATCATTTGTTCTTACCAGAAGATCATTGGCGATACAAACAAGTAGCAAGAAAAACACACTCGAATCATGCCTCACCGATTGAAGATGATGTCGAAAACATTATCAAAGAAAATTTCATCCAAGAAGTTAAATATCCAAATTGTGTAGAATATATTTTCCCATTTTAAAATAATAATGGGAAAATTAGTGTCTTCATTGATTTCAGTTATCTCAACTGGAATTGTTTCAAAGATTACTTCCCCATTCCAATCACAGAACTTTTTATTGATGCAACAACTAGATACAAAGATATTTCCTTCATGGATGGGTACTATGGGTATAACCAAATATTGATGGCCCTAGAAGATGAGGAATCTATAGCCTCTTGATCCCCTCAAGGTTTATTTTGCTATCAGGTATTTCACTTTGTCTTGAAAAATGCTGGTGTGACATATCAACATGAAATGAACGACATTTTCAAACCCTTCTTGGTGAAATTCATTTAATGACATGTGTTGATCTAGGGGTTAATCTAATGCAATTTTTTGATCACTTGGATGATCTGGAGACCATATTCATCAAGATTTGACAACATAATTTGAAGATGAACCCCTTGAAATGAGCTTTCAGGGTAACCTCGGGAAAATTTCTCGGTTTTTTGTATGCCATGACATCATAGAAGTTGATCTTGAGACGACTAAAGCTATCCTTGGTATTTGAACTCCTTGAAACATGAATGTGTTGATAGGAATTCAAGGAAAATTGGCCTATATCTGGTGCTTCATATCCAATCTGGCAGGAAAGTGTTTTCCCTTCACCAAATTGATAAAGAATGGGGTCACATATCAAGGGACCAATGACTACCTAGATGAATTTTATACCCTCAAGAAATAACTCAATAGAACAATAGTATTGATGCCAGATATTAGAGGAAATTCACTCATTCTTTATGTGATATCCTTAGAGCGATCACTTAGGTCCTTCCATTCAAAAAATAATGATACTGGGAATGAAAACAACCTTAACATTCTCAGTAAAACCATGCTCGATATAGAGACTCAAGATTTAAATACTCTGAAAAGTGTCATAGTATAAAAAATTTTCGTTAAGCAATTGAGGCAATATTTGCAGCATCATAAGGCCCACTTGGTATCTCACAAAAACCTCCTCAAATTTATCCTCATTCATACTATGATTACAGGATGTTTGGCATGATGGATAGTTATTTTACATCAATTTGATATGTAGTTTGTGCCTTAGAAAGTAGTAAAACGAAAATACTTATAATACTTCTTTACTAAACACCCGTCTTCAGAAGATAAATCACTAAATACTGAAATTAATGGTGAAAAAATATTCTCTATTCAAGAAAGTTTGGTAATATGGGAAATGTACATTGATGGTGCTTCTAGATGTCCAATGGGGAAGATAATGGAAGACCTTATGCTTAATAATGCTGGGATATAGATTATGCTTATATCCCAAGAGAAGGAAATATTTCTATATTCCTTTCTATTTTCAGAAGGTGGTACCAACAATGAGGTAGAGTATGAGGCTCTTATTGTAGGCCTGGAATTAGTACTCTAGGTACCAATAAATCACCTAGAAGTGAAATATGATTCATAATAGGTAACTAAATAGATCAAAGAGGATTAAACTATCACAAAAGAAGATAGAATTACCCTATGTGATTATGTCTAAGGGTTAATTTCTGAATTTCCTTCTAATCCAACATTTTCTTATATCTGAGGATCACAAAACTCCCAAGATGATGCATCAGAAAACATAGACACATCCTTGGAATGTTCAAATCGAGACAAAATAATCATCATCATTTCCCATCGTCTTGTGGTTTCACCTTTTTTTGAAATCAGAATAGAGGAAACTAATGAAATCAGTCCCATTTCTGAGCCTTATGTTCATACCACAGAATGGATGGAACCCATCATGAAATATCTTCGAAACTGGGTACTTCCATCATATAGAGTTAAAAGGGATAAAATATGAGGATGAAAAATTAATTTTACTCGTTATGGTGACCCAGAAAACCATAATATTCTTTACAAATGAGGATTTGATGGAATTCTCCTCAAATATATTGATAGGGAGGAGACATCATTTTTTATAAAAAGAAGTACATGTAGGATCCTGTGGTGCCCACTAGTCTGGGCATAGGATTTAGGATAAAATATGAATTCCTGGATACTTTTGGCCTTCGATGACACATGGTTGTAGATATTTCACTATTAAGTTTCATTCCCCCAGCTACATTCCAACTTTATTCATCAATATCTGGAGTTTCTACATATAGCTAAATACTCCTGGTCATTTTCTACATGGGGAATGGATGTAGTGGGACCTTATCCTCCTGCTACAGCTTTGAAATTCAAGTACATTCATACTATTACGAATTTATTATCCAAATGGTATGAATCAATACCTCTTAATGAAGTCGGGGAAAAATCATCATTATATTTTTAAATGACAATATCATAACTAGATTTGGTGTCCATCATACCATATTGATGGACAGAAACACCAATTTATGTTCTGATGAGGTAAGGAAGTTATATTAGGAACACAATATCAAATCCAACCATTCATCCCACTATCATGCAACAACCAATGGATAGATAGAGGATTTGAACAAGAATATATCAAACATACTCCAAAAGACGGTGGATAAAGATAATAAATCATTTTAGGATAAACTCTTGCAATATTTCTGGTCTTATAAGACTACTAATTGTAATTCCACAAGAGCAACTCCACACTCATTGGTATACAGAATAGAAGTAGTCCTGCCCATTGAAATTCAATTTCCTTCAGTCCAAGTTTACTTCTGTGACTAGTTATCTATAGATAAGTAGTTATAGAAGTGAATAGATGAGCTGGAGTGATTATACGAAATGATATTGCATACCTTGCATCACCATGAATTCTATAAGAACCGAATTTCTTGATATTTTAACAAGAAAGTTTCAATCCATTCATTTCTTCAAGGAGAATTGGAATTAGTCCACATGACTCTAACGATACCAAGAAACAAGCCCCCAAAGCTTGGGACAAAGTGGGAAAGGCATTACTCTATACATAAATTCCACTCTAATAAAGTTGATTCCCTAATCGTAATGGATAGAGAACTTATTACAACTCCCACCAATGGAAGATTATTGAATAAGTACTTTGTGTAATCACATAGTACATGTCTTAGTTGCATGATGGAAAACTGCATAGAAACCATCGTCTTAGCTGCAAGATGTTAAATTCCACAAAACCATACATGTCCAAGTTGAAAAACTTTAAACTACATAGCACCTTCGCCCTTATCACATGATGTTAAACAACATGACACCATTTTTCCTCGCTACTAAAAATTAAACTGTATGATTAACATCTCCTTCTTTTGATGTTAATAAGTCCCCCAAGATATCATAAATTTGGAATCCTTATGGTTCTTTAAAAGTTGATGTAACTTCCATGTTCAAGCATTACATACATCATTGTCACTCCTTAGTGGAATTTGAGGCTCACTTCTCCCCATTATTGAATCATATCTGCATAGGGTCCCCTTTTTAAGAACTATGTGTGGGTAGATTCGTTCCCTTAGCAAGATACATAGTGAAACCTGGGTCATGTTACCCAGTCTAGCCGAAATGTTTCATTCATGTCAGGTGACTTCACATATATTGTTCAAGACATTAAACTGCATGGTTCTTCAAGAACTACATGTGGATCAATTATTATTTCAATTAGATGCATAGTGACACCCAGATCTCCAATATTGGGCACAACCAGAACAATAAAGATATTTATTTCCCGTTTCCTATATATGAACCAAACATATATAGACAACTCTTCATGAATACATGGTTTGATTCTCATACCATCCTGTGTCTTGAGCTTAATTATTGTTCTAGAATGTATCAAAATTCCCCATATCTCATATCAAATTTAGTTGGTGTGGGGAATTATCTTTTTAAGAACCATGTATGGATTGATTCTTATTCCAGTAAGATACATCTAGATGCCTGGATCTCTAATATTGGGCCCATCCATGAAAAAAAAAATCCCCTTCATCCCCTGTGTATATGAATCAAACCTACATAGGGAATGTTTCAAGAACTACGTGTGGCATGATTATCATCCCATTGAGATACACAATGTTGCCTATGTTTTAACCCTGGCATAGACATAATAATTTTGTATTTTCATGTATGCCCATATTTTTCCATATTTTATTTCATTAAACATCATGGAATGTTTCAAGAACTATACATGTCTTGATTCTAACCTCAACAAGATACGTAGTGATGCCTGGATCTCCAATCCTGGGTCCAGCTGCAATGTTGAAAAATTCCCTTCACCCCTATACATATGAATCAAACATGGATAGGGAGCACCTTCAAGATCTATGTGTGGCTTGATTCTTTCCTCAACATGATATGTAGTGATGCCTGAATCTCCAAACCTGGGTCCTGCTACGATTTTGGAAGAGAAAACCTCTTCCTTTTCCACATGCATGAGTTAGATATGCGTAGTAATATCTTCCAAGACTTGTGAATTGATTCTTATTATAATGAGATATATGTCAATGACTATAATTCATTCTTTAAGAATAACCATAAACTTGGAAATTATAAAAATCTATATTCTCCACGTCAAAAACTAATGATATGGGGAGAAATTTCAAGAACTATGTGAGGCTTGATTCATGCCCCTCGAAAGTTACGTAGTGACGCTTGGGCACTATATCCTAGATCATACCTCATTCAATAACTAGACAGTTATATATCACTTTCTTTACCTTTGTGTTAGAAAATAATCTTTTACCACTCCTTGTTTCTCACACTGAGCCCAACTCACATGGGATTAGGAATTGGGTAAAGAGCTTCTCTACAAAATTAAGGAATCTCAATTCATATTTGGGGTTATAAAAGATCTTGGATGTAAGATATTATATGATACAAAATATGTCCTCATCACATGATGATAAATTACATGATCTTCTAAAAAAACTACATGGGGTTCAATTCTCATTTTCATGAGATATGCAGTCATTTCACATCATTTCACCTTCGTACTTATAACATGAATATAAACTACATGGAATTACAAGTGGCTTGATTCTCATTCTATTGAGATTCATAGCGACACATGAATCTATTATCTCTGGTCCACCCATAATTAATAAAATTTACCACTATTTGTGTATGGATTAGACCTACACGAGAAACCCTCTCAAGGACTACGTATGGATCAATTCCCATCCATATGAGATACATAGTGATGTAAAAAAATTAAATCTTGGAGCCAGCCGCAACATCATGCAATTAATGCTTCTTTTCTTCCATGTATGAGTTAGATCTACATGAGGAGATTAATATGAATTATCATCTTATGTAAGAACCCATATTCATGAAACCCCAATTATTCCCTACTTTTGAATTCAATTAGGGTGGGGAACCATTATTTAAGAACTACATGGGTCATGATTCCTTCCCTAGAAATATATGTCATGAAACTTGGGTCGTATCCACTAATTCATCTGAAATATTCTTTTTCTCATCAGAATCACTTCACATTCTTATCACATGAGGATAAAATACATGGTTTTTTAAGAATTAAAAGTGGAACTATTCTTATACCATTGAGATACATAGTAAATAATATTCCATATATCATAGTACCAACCATAGGATAAAATAATATTTCCCCCTCTTTCATATAATAAAAAATATATGCAGGAATTTTTTTTGGATCCTCTCTTTAGAGAGCCCACCAAGAAAAAAAGATATCCCTATTATACATATGAGTCAGATCTATGTAAGGACTCTAAAATAATGGCCAATATCATTTCAAATTCTTCCCTTGTGAATTATAAATTCTCCCTTTCATATTTCACACTCCTAATATTTAATAATTTCAGATATTTATAATCTTTTCTTATATGTTAGTGATAGAATTTATGATACCTTAGAGGTATTTTCCCTGACTATGCAGTATGTGTTCCTAAGTGGACTCATATAAGTTACCATGTAATAGACCTTCCAACCAAAATATTCCACTATTTTTCTATACAACACATTCCCTAGTTTTTCATGAATAATATATCCCCATATTGGGTTTGAAAAATAGTGGTAACTTCGTTCTTTAGAGAATCCTTTTTTGACCCTTTAAGTTTTAATGATGATATAAATGAGCCACACAATTTAAAGTTATCACCTTTTTGTATTTTTTGTATATCCTTTCTATAGACCTGAAAGTCTCCAAGACCATGATTTACATTTTTCATATCCATATATTCAATGCATATGGGAATGACCTTGGGCCATTTAACCACATAACCATCCCTTACTTCCATAATATTGTGGTCTTAGTTGTAGGACCTTGAAGTACATTCACCATGATTCTAATGTTTGGGTAAGACCTTCCTAGAGATCCTAGTTCTCCGATTCATGGGAAATTAATATTGGAAATACCCCTTCTCTATTCAAGTAATTTATTCCATAAAACTATATTATATGTTTGGTAATATTGAAATCTCCATAAACATTCATTGGATTTTTGAAATAGAATGTTAGAATGCTTGAGAGCTCCATTACCTAACTATGTAGTACATTTCTCCAGTTGGCCTTGCATTAGGTGCCTGCATATTGGGCCTATCAACCAAAGGATTCCACTATTTGTCTATGCATCATATTCCCTAGTGGTCCCTAAATCATAAAACCCCAATAATAGGTTTTCATATAGCGGAAACTTCTCTCTTGGAAGAGACCAACTCCAATAACATTATCCCTTTTCCCATGTCATTATTTATATTCAGGAATACCCAAATCATATCTTAAAATTTAACCCTTCTATACATGAATATGGTATCACATTTCCCTAAAAATCACCAAGAATCGGGAAACCATCAAATCTTTGGTCAATGCTAAAGATCGTAAATAAAAGCCCATATTGTCCTTGCTATATGACTTAAAACTGAATAGAATAATGTCCTTGTTGCATGACTTGAAACTAAACAACATAATTTCCTTGATGCATGACTTTAAAATTCACAACATAATTTCAGAAATTCCATTTCTGACAAATGTACCTTCCTTCAGACACCAAATTTGTTTAGGAGTGTCCTCTCATTCATGGCCTATGTTGGCACAAATGGCCCCTTTTATTCTTTGGCATCATTCCTTGGAAAATCCTCCCACTGTGGTCTTGAGACATCCAAATAATAAAAACCCTTTGTCTATTAATAATAGAATTTCAAAATTCTTAGGAACTCCTTTTCATGGCTATGAAGTACATACATTAGTTTTCGTTGCATAAAATTTTCATAAATAACGAGTCTTCTAGCCAAAGGATTCCATTATTTAGAAATGCATCACATGGAATAATATATCCCTATATAAAACATCCCTCATAACAGGTTTGTCAAATGCTGGTAACTTTTGTTCTCCTGAGAGACCTCCTTGACTTTTATGCTTCAATTTTTTTATTTGGTGATCATAAAAAAATAATGACTCAATATTCAACTTAGAAGTATCTCAAGAATATCAGGACCTTCCAAGCCATTCAGATTTGTTTGGGTTTTTAATCTTAAAATTAATGGACAAAGATGTTTGACCAAAATCAATAGCCTTATTATTACGTCATGAATGACTTTAAACTATCAAAAAAAAGATACACAGTACTCACCAGGACGAAAAACCAAAAAGGGAATTCTAGAAGAATGTCGAGTCTCATCTCACTAGACCATCACTCTATAAAGTTTAGGCAATATCGAGTAATAAATTTCAAAAGACACAAAATCTATAGGGTTTTCCAAATGAACCTAGAAACAGTAAAATTGCTTCTACGAAGCCTCTTACCTTAGGTAAAAATTAGAGCTCACCCATCTTGTTATTGTAATTAAGATTTATCTGATGTAAAGATTCAATGTTATAAAAATCAACATTGATGTTGTGATTAATGAAAGAAATTAGGGGTGAAGACATATATATGATTAGAGAAAAAATAAATTTCATTTATAAAGAAAAATTAGAGGATAATCCATAGAATAGATCCTATCTTCCATATATTACAAGAATATTTCAATATAACTCTTCATTTGTTGAACAACTTACTGATATTTATCAAATGCTTGTTGAGGATTATCCAGTTGCTTGGATTTAGTCTCTTCAGCTTTATGAAGTGGTTCCATGGATACCCAAATGTTAGTTACACCTTTATGTTGGGATTCTCTTAATGATTTATGGAGTTGTACATGTGCCTCTTGAGCAGTATCAAACTCTTTATAAAGGAAAACACCTCTTTATAAACGCTCAAACTTTAATTTATTTTTACTGGATTTTTCGATCAAACTCTAACAATTTTACACTATGTTTGGCATCCTCCAAGGATAATACAACTCAAAAACCCTCATCTTTGGGGAGTAGTTAGGCCTTTACAATATCTTTTTGTAGTTTGTGTTCTTAATCCTACCAGCAAATGATCTCTTTCACCGTATTATAAATTGGGTAGTAATCAAGTCCAAAAAATACTAGTATTCTAAACAGTGATGAAAGTTGACCAAAATGTGAATGAAGATCATCTAAATGATTCTCAAAGATTATATTACAAATGGTTTTCTATGTCTTGATAAGAATAAAACTGAGAAAAACCTACAAATATATGTTTGAATCAGAACCACTACCATGAGGTGGAATATATTTCAAAATCAGATCACTCAAAGAGTTTCATGGATCTACTACTTTTGAAGAAGAGGATGCTTTATCCTCCATTTATGTTTAATAAAATTCAAGGGTTTCACCTTCAGACCTATCCGTATTTGGAAATAACTCTAAAATGGAAAATTATAATGATTTTTAACTCTAAAAGTGTAGTAAGAACAAATACTGATCAAGATAGTAATTGAAATTTACCCAGTAATAAGTAAACTTTTTGTGTAGATTTATCCCCAGTATTCTTAGCTTTGGTATTTTTAGAAAGTACATCTTGTGGAGGTTCATTCTCATGAGCTTTCATCGTCGTTGTAACCAGAGTATCTAGAGCATATACCAATGTTGTAGTCCCTGTTTGTACTTATCAAACATCAACGGAATTAGGATGAAGTGGGAATCCCCGTTATTGAAATGAATTTTAAATATTATCTACATTCAAGGATGTATAAATTAAGCATTAATGTGAAATATAAAATAAAAGAACAATTATGAATGATGAATTCAAGAAAATTAAATTAAATTCTTTCATATCCCCATTAAAGTCCCCAAAATCCTTGATGGAACCTGGAATATAAATGTCTGGATTAAGAGAGTCCTTCATATCAGTGTATATAGATTTTTATATAATATCTTCCTTGACATTTTAGGTATCAACAAACATTGATCGATGCCAAAAATTTGATCTCATGGTGTTCTCTTCTTTCAGCTCTTCAATTGGTGTAATGTCATCAAGCATGGAAGAATCAGGATCAGTGTCAATAAATTCCTCAGACTACCTAGGAACCTTATTTATCCCTAAATGAGAAATAGGAATAGTATTATTAATTATTATAATATCCTTTGGTACATTCAATATATATTAGATATAATGAGAAACGAATGTTAGAAACAACATTTGATACAAGAAAAAATGAATCTGACTTCACCATGACCCTCCTCTCTCTCTATAGAAACAAGAGCAGATGAATACACCTCCCTTGGTACTTCATCTATTATAGTATCAAATTCATCAATACGAATCTGTAATTCTCTTGGGGTTTCGTTCTTATTCCTTGAGGGACCACTATCACATCTATTATGAGAAGAAAGAGATGAAGGTCTTGTAAAGGATGAACATGGTCGAAAAAGTGTTTCGAGCAAGTTGTAATATTTGTTGACAACCCAAATACTCACTTTGACATACTCACTGTATAATACCCCAAGCATTAAATTTCAGACTCAATTCTTGAAAATTTAATGTATTTTTTACATAAAATTAATTGATCTATTACACATCACTAAACAAAAAATGAGGAACTTTTATCAGTCTAGGTTCTGGAGAAATTAGACTAATATTCCAATTTACAAGAGTGAAATAAAAATTAAAGAAGTATGTCCAAAATGATTCCACGCATGCTAACTCTGAATGAATTATGATACCTATGAAAAACAATTTAAAATAACAGGATAATAATACAATCTCCCCATATAGAGTGTTGAAACTGTTGAATCATCTTTTTGGGAAATAATTATTTTAAAAACAAATTTTGATAACATAAAATAGAAATTAAAAACACTAATACCATGAACATACATTAATACTTTGAACATATCACACTTTAAAAATATTTTCCTTTGGAAAATATTTACTCTTTGAATTTTTTTAAATAATCAAGTGAATTTTCGAAAATATTAAGCAATCTTTTGAAAAAAAAAATATGGGGAAACTTGTAACATTGAAGGCTATCTTGGTCCTACCAACTTATCGATGGATGGGTTCAGTCTCCAATTCCCTACCATGTTTGCAACATTCAAGTGTCGGGTTACATGAAAATAATTTTTAAGATTTCTCTACATATATACATATTTTTCACTAGGATTTCATACTTTATAAAAATATTTCTTAGTAAATTTATGTATATACAGATACATTCATATATATATATATATATACTATCATGAGAACATATTTTCTAAATTAAAAATTTTTAAATCTCACTTCAAAATATCTTTGGATGATTTAAGAGCAATTATCATTCACATACCCCTTTAAGGAAATTTACAAAATAATGTATATTCATAAAACATAATTATATATTAATGGTAAACACTAATACGTGAATTAAATATCACATATTATAGGAAATGTCCATAACTTATAATGTAATTGATACACATGAGTGAAAATGAGAATTATGCACATAAAATGATAACAATTTTTTATGTAAAACTATATAAAATAATGGCACAAGATCAAGGATTTATCATTTATCCTTAGAATCATAAACCCATAAATTATTTGAGAAAACGAAAAAACACCCCTTTGAAAATACTAACTCATTTTCAAATAGAAATAAAAATACATAAGTAATACCTTCATAGTTTTTTGGAAATAAAATTTTAAAATAGAAAAAACCATCTCAAATTTATTGAAAATTGATAGATATATATGTATACACACACACACACACACACAGATATATATATATATATAGGTAACCCTAATAATAACCATTACAAAATTAATCATAAAAAAATAATACATCCTTTATGAAACACTAATAAGGATTATAACTTGAAATAAGCAAACATCCCTTAACTTGATTCTTTGAAAAAGGAGGAAGAACTTTTTGGTCTATGGTTTTTCACGTGAGGTAGTGATTATGTGTATTCAAAAGGAGATCTTTTGGTGTACTTATAGGAAAAGTGTCTTAGAAATTTTCAAAAGTGTTTTTTTGGCCTCTTATCGATAACCTATGAAAAAATGATGACATGAAAGTGAATTCATATTTTTATCTGAAACAAAAGTATATTTTATATGGGTTGTTTGTGAAAATTGGAACATGTGTGTCCTATACGATCGTTTGGGGATGGAAAAAATCAAGGATGATGGATGGTTTATTCTTATTTTATACAATGATATATTAGTTAAGACACAATCTTTTCATGGAGGATACAAAACCATATGTGGTGATGGTTCATATATATATGGTAAACCCATATTTCTTAATTAGTCAGATCTCATAGTGATTCCATTATGATATTATTAGTATATTAATATATTTATTGAGGTTAATACCCTATTTTTTGTTTTTCATTTAATATGGTTCTCCACAACGGGTTGATGAAGAGAAAATCGTATGAATCCTTGAGGGTTTTCTTTGGTTTGAGTAACGTTGGAGATCTTGGGATGTTTTGAAATGGAATGAATGATCAACATTAAATATGACTGGGGAGTACTATCACAACCTTTGGATTTAAGGAGCACTGAATAGGGTATTTATTTGCTGATAAATATATAGATTAGTTTTTATCTCTTTCTCGATCTAAATTTAGGCCATCAGTTGAATTTATGGACCATAAAGCATTGATTGGTTGACCTCTGTTGAATCTACGAAGCGTTGAAAGATGGTAGATTCATAGATAAATCAGACAATGTAGAGGGATTTAGTCGCTGAATCCAATAGTGTAATAACCAAACAAACAAAACTTTAAAGGGGTGTACAACTCATATTTGAAGCATGTCTATTTATTTCATGCGGTTTAAATTAGAAGTCAATATAACATAATAATATATTGTAAAAAATTACACTTATTTCATTAAACTAATTTAATAATTTAAAATATAATATTTATCACCATTTTATTTATATTCTAATTTTTTATACATTATATTTAATAATAATACTTCTAATGTAATATCTATAAAATATATTTATAGAACATTACTTTATTGAATAAAAATATTTTATTCAGTTTTTTTAACTAAAAAAATAATCAAAAACATAATATTTAGCTTCATGTTACAAAACTATCATTATTTTTATTGCAAAAATAAATTTTATTAATAAAATAAAATAACTATTATCTATATTTCTCACTATATATATATATATATCAATGATTAGTATATGTAATTTTAAACATTAATTTACAAAAAAATATAATAGAAATATTTATAATGGTCATATAAGAAGCATTATCAATTTCTTTGTTTAATGTCATTCAAACACACATAGAATTCCTCAAAGTTCATTTGAATGCTCTCGAAATGGTTATATATTTTCCTCTTATTCATAGTGTTGTTTCTATTTCTATTTGTATAACTAATTTTCTTATAATATATCTAAGAGCTGTGAACTACCAAATTGGCCACATTGTGTTTCTTGGAGGAATTCCTGTTTTCTTATTTTAAATAGTCATGTGGTTGATGGGACAATTCTTGTATGGAAGTGATGTATTTTTGTTAGATAAATAAAATGTTTTCTATTTCTTTCATTTCATTTATACATTTTACTTATTTATTTTATTAATTTATCATTAAATAATACATAAAATTATTTATAAACCTAGGGTGTTACATTCAACCCCTTTATTTGAATTGTGCCCTTGCAATTTTTTTACACTCATCACCTCCAGTTTGCATACTCCTTAAGTCTACCTTGATATCCAAGACCCCAAACCCAAGATCTATAAATTTGTCTTCCATAGTTACCAGTATATCTCCTGATGAGATTAATGTTCAAGGAGGATTCAAATTCCTCCACCTCCTTTTCCAAGATTCAACTTGTTCAAGAGATGTTTTATGTATGTAAACACTAGAAAATAGTCCTTATATAAGGATAATAAATATATTATTTGAGAAGGACATTTTGAATATTATTTCTATAGGAAAGACTCATTTCTTAGTCCTTGAATGTTTGAAAGTCATCATAAATTATCCCTGCGAAAAAAAACATAAGAGTTGGCACATATAATTTGCACGAATATTTCCATATTTGTTGTTCTATAAAATGGTGAAATTGATCTAGGTTTCTCATATTGGTTAAATCACCTAAGAAGGACTTTGGTATATGCTCTGTGGAACTTATAGAAGTGAAATTGTATCTTCCTAATTTCTTTAAAAATAAAACCCAAACCACGATTAAGATGAAGTATATAAAGTGTACCTGATATATTGAAATGTCATTAGAAGTCAATATGCATGGATTAATATGGTTGATTTTCTTAATCACATGATTTTGTGATGATATTAGAAAGTAATTCATCAAGAAGGCATGAGAGAGTTGTTCTATTTCTCCTTCCTTCCATCTAACATTTATAGAGAGTAACTTTATCTAAGAAAGTATTATAATCTATTGAAGGGTTCTAATTTTCTTAAATTATCTGGACCATTCCTCTAATAAAAATTATAGCACCTCAAGCTCGGTCTTCTAGACTCAATGCATGAGAATTATGTGTAATTTTTTATGGAAGTAAATGATCAATTGAAAAACTCTAAACATAAATGATGACCATTTACCAGTCTAGCTTATTGAGAAATTATACTAAATTTTAAAATTTATCATAGTGAAATACAATTAAAGTAGCAAGTAAACAATGCTTCCACACATGCTATCTCCGAAAGCATTATGATACCAGTGAAAAACATTTTAAAATGAAGGGATGAGAATAAAATTACCCATTAAGGAGTTCTGAAACTGTTGAATCACCTTTTATGGAAATAATTATTTTGAAAACAACTTTTCATCACATAACCTTGAAATTTTGTGATAAAACATTTTGAAAATATTATCCAAAACACTAATACCTTTCATATACTTTTATACTTTAAACATATTACATTTTACAAATATTTTCTTTTTTAAAATATTCACTCTTAGAAAATTATTTTAAAATAATCCAGCGAATTTCAGAAAATATTTAGCAAGCTTTTGAAAACAAAATATTTGGGCATATTGTAATGTTGAAGGCTATCTTGGCTCTACCCACTTATTGAGGTATAGTTTCACACCCCAATTCCATGCCCTATTTACAACATTTAAGTGATGGGTTATATGAAATGATTTTTTAATCTGGCTTTTTTATATACATATTTTTCATAGGGATTTCTAACTTTATAAAAAAAATTAATACATATATTTATACACATATATATACATATATATAATGTCACAATAAAATATTGTCTAGATTCAAAATGATCAAATCTAATGTTGAATTGTCTTCTCATGATATAAGAGAAATTATCATTCAAATATTCATATAATAAAATTTTCAAAAGAATTTATATTCACATCACATACTTAAATATTAATGTTAAACACTAATAAATGCTTGATATGTCACATATTGTTGGAAATGGAAATAACTTATAATGAAATTGAAATATGTGAGGGAAAATGAGACTGTTTCACATAAAACGATAACAATTATTTATGAAAAACTATATAAAAGAGTGGAATAAGATCAATGATTTATTATTTAAACTTTGAATATTAATCCGATAAATTATTTGAGACAACTAAAATAAACCCCTTTGAAAATAATTACTCCTTTTAAAATAGAAATCAAAATACACAAGTAATACCTTCATAGGTTTTTAGAAATTAAATTTTAAGACAAAAAAGACTTCATATTTATTGAAAATTTGTAGATATATATCTGTATATCTACACACACATATATATATATGTCACCCTAAAAATGACCATTAAAAAATTATCCTTGAAAAATAATGCATCCTTTATCAAACACTAATAAGAATTATAACATGAAATAAGAAGACTTCCCTTACCTTGATTCATTGAAAAAGAAGTAAGAAATTGTGGGTCTTTGGTTTGTCAAGCGAGGTAGTGATTATGTTTATTCAAAAGGAGATATTTAGTTCTGATTTATTAGAAAGTTATCTTATTAATTGGCAGACATATGTTTTTAGTCTCTACTCGATCTATTGGGAAATATTGATGACATGAAACTAAATTCATGTTTTTATCTGAAATAGAATTATATTTTATTTGGGTTTTCTATTAAAATAGGAACAAGTGTGTCCTGGAACATATTTTGGTGTTGAAAAAATTCAAGGATAATGGATAGATTTATTCTTATTTTATACACTAATATCTTTGTTATGATGAAAGTGTTTCATGGAGGATGAAAACCAGTATATGGTTATGGTTCATAAATATATGTTTAACCCAAATTTATTACATAGTTAAATATCATAGTGATTCAAGTGCAGTGTTATTAGTATTTTATTATAGTGATTGAGGGCAAGATCACACTTTTCAATTTGCATTTAATATGGTGGCACACAGTGGGTTGATGAAGACAAATGTGTATGCATCATCAAGTGTTTTATCTGGTTCAAGTAAGGTTAAAGATAAAGGGACGTTTTGAAATGGAATAAACGGTCAAGATTAAATCTAACCGGGGAGTATTATCATACCCATTGGATTTAAGGAGCGCTGAATGGGGTATTATTACATTGATAAATAGACATATTAGATTTGATATACTTCTTGATCTAAATTTCGACTATCGGTTGAAGTGAAGGTCCATGTGGTGTTGATCGATCAGCCTCCGTTCAATCTACGAAGAAATAAAAGATGGTACATGCACCAATAAATAAGACATCATAGATAGATCAAGATGCTGAATTCAATGGTTCAATCACATAACACGTATCACTTAAAAAGAGGCCGACAACTCATATCTGATGCACTTCTATTTTTTTCATGAGTTTTAAATTGGAAATAAATCTAACATAATAATATATTGTAAAATATAACACCTATTTTTTTAAACTAATTTAATAATTAAAAATATAATATTTGTCACCGTTTATTTTAAATTATAATTTACATACATCATATGTTATACTAAATACTCAAATATAATATCCCAAATATATATTTATAGTACCTTACATTTGTTAAAGAAAAATATTATATTAATTTATTTAAATTATGAAGAATAATTGAAAATATAATATTTAGCTTCAAGGTAAAAAACATTAATTATTTGTATTGAAAAAATAAACATTTAATAATGAAATACAATCACTATTGGTTTTCTCTCTCTCTATATATATATATATCAATAGTTAGTATATGTAAATTTTAAATTTAATCTAAAAAAATTTCTAAAGGACATTTTTATAACGGATAGATAAAAATACTTATATGTATATTTGTTTAAGGGAATTCAAACACACATATAATTCCCTAAAGTTCATTTGATTTCTCTCAATATGGTGCTATATTTTACTCTCATTATCAATTTTGTTTCTATTTATATTGATATAACTTATTTCCTTACAATATATTCAATAGATGTGAACTACCCAATTCGCCTCCTTGTGTTTCTTGGAGGAGACCTAGTTTTCTTATTGTCAGTCACAGTGGGTTTGGTGAGTTAGTTAATTTATGTAAGTGATGTATTAGTGATAGATAAATAAACTATTTACAATTTCTATCTTTGTATTCATGAATTTTATTTATTTATTTCCTTTATGTAGAAATATACAAAATATAAAACTTATTTATAAAACTACGATGTTACATGCCAGACCAGTTTCAATGCTATCTTGCGTCTATTTTCATAAGATAACAGAGACATTGTACTTCTTTTCTTGGAAACAGAAAACTAAGGTAATGGATGAGGATTTTCGATCCCCATTACCTCCATCGTAGTTACCCCTCCTAGATAATGTTCTACAGGACTAAGGGTTTCATTTAATGTATCAATGGCCATTCTCATAGGATCACACTTTGGTGACCTAGACACCATTCATGGTGTTACTCATTCTCTAATTTCAAGCTACAAAATTAAATCCCATCAAAATTAGTGATAGTGGATGATGGAGTAGAACTAAAACATAAGAAAAGGACAATACATTATCAATATCAAAATAAATGCTCCATTCCTCCTTAGGGTTAAAAATCACCCCTTCACGTATTCCTCTCTCTAATATATTAGATACTCATTCTGAGGCTGGGACCTAGTAATCAGTTGAATATATAAAAATTTACAACTCCTTCATGTACTACTGTACCTCATCTAAATTTCAATTCTAATAAAAATTGTAGGGTGGTATAATATCACCCCAATCATATATTTGAAGGGAATATTGGAGAAATTCCTATGAATATCTAAAATCACGGTTCATTATTTCCCAATACACGATTTATAGAGGCCATACATAATTTGGATTTGATGTGGTTGGATATGGGGAGAATTGAAAGCCCTAATGTTGGAAGGCCTCTTCATCCCCCCTTTCTCTTCAGAATAATTAGTAGATGAAATGGTTACCTATTTTTGATAGCGGGAACTAGATATCCCCAATTCTATAAGTTTTGTCTCTATAGCCTTGGTCTTCTTAGTTGAATTTTTGTGAGTAAATTTTTAAGGCTTTGAAGCCTTTAAATCTTCTAAAGGCACTACATCATCCTTGGTTTTAGAATTTTTTTTCCACGATTGCTATGAATGAAAGATGTTGTGGCCTCTTACTGATGTATAACTTTTGTTAAAGCCCCTTGAGGGTATAAAGAAACCCAATATTCAGATTATCCAGCCTCTAGTACAATTGATTCATCTAATAAAGGTATCATAATTAACATCATGGATGTCTCTAAAGCCATCAGAATCCATAACTATCGGGAGACCATTGGGTGCTTCTCATGCCTAACATATGTGGGAGTAAATGTTCTATATTTTGGAAGACGTTTTAAATAGAGAGAAAACCCATAAGGGACATAATCTTCATAGATGATTTCACCGTCAATCCAGGTTGATAATACACTATCTCTGAATGCCTTAATGGATGAATTTAACTGATAATTATCTTCCTTACCATCATCAATAAATGTTCCAGTTGGTGGGTTACCAAAAGGAAAGAATCACAATTCTCCCAATACATTCAGTGTCCTTATCACATCAACAAGCATCAGATTCAAAGGCTGAATCCTATAAACCTTCTTCGCAAATGGGGTAAAATGACCATTGGAGACTCTAATTGAATTCATCATTTAATACGAACATAAATGTGCAGAAATATAGCCCCATACCACCTAGAATGGTCCTTAAAATCTACGTCGATCCTTCCCATTATATAAATATAATAGGAAATGTTATATTCTTACTAATATGTGGGTGTACAACCTGATATATTTCCCCCTACCAACTTGGCAACAATAATAAATGGCCCAAGACTTATACCTCTACCGGACTCACAGACTAAGAGAAAATAAATGCTTAGCCACATTGGAAGGAATATGGCCAATTGTACCATTCCATGAATATTGGGATTAGACTTGTAACCCCAATGCTTGTAATAACCCTCTCCAATGTGGGCCAGAACATGATTGAAGCACCCCGATTATATATAGTTAAGAAAATAGTACGACATACCCAAGTAGGACACTTCACTTTCACTAGTTCAAATAAATCTTACATCCCCACTCCTTCATTAACATCGGTTCTAGGATGCGGATCTTTCTTTTCTTTCTGAAAATTATTTACTTTTTTGAATAATTTATGGTCCAATGGTGTCGTCTTTTAAGCATCATCCCGTGTTTTTTTTGGTGTAATGAATTCAGCGTACATCTCCCCAAGAATGGGAACCCCAGATATTGGGTAGATATCCTAAAAACTAATGTTGACCTCACTGTGTGTTAAATGGGAATAATTTCTTTATAAACTCCATTGGATCCGTTATTAATTGATTATTTATTTTTTTTAAACATAATTTTGTTCTACAAATATAACTATGAAAATGTGTACTTCATGCATCCCTTTCCTAACATAGCAATAATCTGGCGTAGCCAAAACCCCTACATCCATTTAGGTCTAAATCCTCCTCCTGAAGGAAGATCCAATACTTATTTCTTTCCATTAGATTTATTTGTTTTTGATGAATGAATGGTTGAATCAAAGCAATGTGGACTTAGATATTCAACACGGTCCTTTATAACAAGAGTACAACCACCATAACGAAGGATACATCCAATAAGGATTTCTTCCTCATGAACAAGGACACTCCTCATAGTAATACTCATAAAATGATAGTTGATATGTTTTAAAAAGAAAGTATTTAGAAAAAATGTATTATATGATGGAATGTGGGTGTATTGAAGAAGCCCATGCCCGTATAGAGGCATATATTCTCTTCTCAAATATTTGAGTTGGTTTGGAATCAAGCTCTTCTCAATCTCAGGAAGGGTACTCTAAAAAAGGTTATAATAGTATAGTGCAATGTATTTCATCATTTTAGATTGTTGAATTTTTGATTCCCCAGTTGAATTCATAAAGAAATCTATTTCCTGAAAGATAATCATCACATTTTCTCATTAAGTTGGAATATGGACTTAAGAAAGTTCAAATTTTAACCTTAAGTAATTCTAGAAATTAAAATAGGAAAATCCCCATGTGGGTCCTTCGATGAGGTCACCCACACTGGTCCTTAACCGATGTACCCAATTATGGTCCTCCATGAGGTCCTCTTGCACAGCTCCTCTAATAAAATAACTCTACGCTGTACTATTTCTCAGGTGGATATAACTAATGAAATCTTCAAAGGGCCCTTGTGAGAGAACAATGAAATTGAGATGGTGAACGAGCTATGCAATGAAGGAAGAAAAATCAGAAATGTGAGTGAAGAAAATGGAAATGGAACGAGGGTATTTATATACATAACTGGCCTATGTCAGCGACCTGCACGAAATGGACTAGGAATATTCCCTAATTGACATATATATATAGAGGACATCCACAATCCATAATTAATTTTCCATAATCTTACCTCAATACTAGACACTCTTTTCAGTCAAATCCAATCCTGAGGGGGGGGCTTTTGTTGACACTCCCTTTTTAATAAAGGAAGGAAAAAATATTAAGAATAACACTTTGAATATTGTAAAGTGTCCAAGAAATTTAAAAGGAAGGGAAGAAATCTAGTTAAAAGGGGCTTACACAATATACCTACGCATAATAAGGTCAGCACAACTCATTCCAATATAGCCTGGAGGCATATCCCCTATGATAAGTACCTTCACATAGGACCTATTCCAAAGTACCTATGTGAAAATTTTTGTTTTACATCCATGCATGGGGGACTGACACTATGGAGCTACACTGATGACCTACATAGAATACCTCCCTTTGTCCAGGTCCACTCCTTGCCTATAAATACGACCCTTGGGATCCCCATTTCAACAAATAAAATGTCAAAATAAATCTTAAAGATATCATTGTGTGTCTAATTTTCCAAGGTCCCCCTAATTTATTCATATACCTCTATAAAACATGATAAAATAGAGAATTAAAAGGGATAAACAATATCAAAGTCCCTATAGGGTCTATAATACAAGGTACTTGTTTGAGGAACCTCCTTCCATAATTAGAAGTCACATACACAAGGTCCTTTACTTAAGTCTTGTATAATATTCTTCCAAGGACGTCAAGGGAAAACTAGCATTCTTATGTTGAGACCTCACCTAAGTGTTCTAGACCTAATAGTCCATCTCACAAGGAATATCAATATTTCACAGGCTTATCCTTTTTGTGTTAATCATTTTTTTGTTCATCCAAGTCCATATGTGGCATACCAATGTGGAATACTTATCCAGCATACCTGTGCGGACCACCTATGAAATCCATCTCTGAAGGCCTCTTCTAAGTCACCCATGAAATTTCCTTTCCTTATTTGGATTCCTTATCATAAAGGGACTAAGTTGAAACCACCACTAAAACCTCATTATTTACCAAATCTTTGGGAAAGTCATATCACTATGTCTACCATTAGGGTTTGTATTTCTACAGTGAGAGGTTTCCAACATTTGTTTTATAAGGTAATCATGTTTTTTTGGATGTCTATAGGTTTGAATATCTAAGGTCATGTGGACTCTTACCCTAAGAAAAATTATGGTGAGTTCTCAGTCTTCAATTATGAGGAAAAGACTTTATCCTCCAATAATCATATCTAAGATCTGGAGACTTGGGTTACTAGAAGGAAGGATAAGGACCAGACATGATTTTCTCTTCCATATGGGATTTTATCCTTCCTTGAAAAGAACCCAATTTTTTTGAATCCCTCCTGGAATGAGACCCTAACATTTTAGTTCTGACCCAATGATCATCACCTTCATTTCACATTGAAAGGTTCACTACTCAATGCCCTCATCCAACTTTTCCTCGACTTCTTTCACCATTGGCCTAACCTCTTCTATCATCAGAGAGAGGAAAGTTTGTGTGTTTGTTTAATCTGTCACATTATCTTGTTTCTCACACTGAGAATGACTCACGTTGTCTTAGATATTTATGATTATCACAATATATTCCAAATCCAAATAATTTTTTGAACTATGAGAACTCCGATACCCACCATACCTGGGATATGTAGGAAGCCTTCACTTAGGGCTCGAGCTCACTGGAAATCATCCTCAAGAATCCAACCTTAATTCCCTTAATTTGGGAATCCTCCTTAATAGTAAGCTATGAATTAAGTCTCTATTAAATCTCCATCAGTTAATACATCTCTTGTAGACCATGTTACAAGGAAATCCTCTTTAGAAATAAGTCCCAATATATTTCTCTCAAAGGGCCATACTCCCCTATGTGAATTATAAAACTATGTGTCTTTAATTCCCATCCAAGTGGGATACATAGATAGCCTTTGTGATGTTCAAAACCAACACTCCAAATCAACTCTATTCTCTCTGGGCCAAATTCCTAGTAGGGTCTAATATTACATTGGAACTCATATCCTTTTCAGGTTCATTACGCTTATTTGGTATAACTCCCACACAATGCTTTTCCTAGGCACCTTCTACCTATATTTCCTTACCACATGACATTAAACTATATGGTTAATTCCTTATCACATGATCTTAAATGGTATGATGTGTCCTATTATGAGTCACAAAACTATGAGGGTTTTGATTCCTTTCAAGAGGATACATAAATATCCCATATATTGATACAATTATAAAATAAAAACAACTTTTGTATCCCGAGATGATAATAAACTTTAACATAATGTTCCATCTCCCAAGATGATGATAAATTCCAGAGTGACATTTGTCTACCTAGATGACTATAATTTCTAGAGTTCCCCACTGAGTGGCTTAAAAACCAGCGTCATCGTAACAATGGCTAAAGAATCTATAATTAGTATATTAGATCATACTATAGATGGAGAACCTCTAATACGTATAGATATCTCCATTAATGAAGAACTTCGAATACATAGAGATGTTTTTGAATTCTACACCAGCTAAATAATTTATTTCAAATTTCTAGGGAAACCTACATTATTCTGGGTAAATTAAAATAATTCACGAACATATTTGAAATCAATAAGTGATTCTCATATTAAGAAAAAAATTCCCTCCAAAAGGGTGCGATGAGCCTAACCTCCCATCCTCTCCACCAATGTGACTTCTTAAGTATCATAGGTCAACAAACCTAACGAATAACTACCTTTGGAAATCATGTCCCTTTGGATAAAGAACCTTTGGGTGTTTCTGGTTGTATAAATAAATCTGATGGAAACTATATAGAAGCAGTGATTCCTAACCAGAACACACGTTCTAGGAGAGTCATTTTCTTTGGGAACCCAAGGGTTACATGGTTAAATAATGATTAATTGAATAAATGTAAACCCTTTACATTTTTTTATTATTTATAAAAATTCATACAAATCTATTCACTAGAAATTGTTCTGGACACCATTGGTGGTGGAATACTGAGTCGTACTCATATCCTACTTGGGATGTATCATTGGAAACTTAAAAGACTTCATTTTTTTAGGACATGATAAGGGAAAAGGATTTGTGTTAGATGGGTGATTTGGTATGGAGCCTGAATGAGGGATCTGGATGTGGTTCAGGACTCTCTTGGGAGTTTTCAGTGTCTTTACACTAAGGTTTTAATTTTGGCACCTTGAACGTACTTTAGCATGGAAAATATACTATCCATTTTGGATATTGTAATACATATTTTTTTCACCTTGTGATATTGGTATTATTTCCCATTATGGTTGTATTATTTGGTTACTGTTTATTTAGACAAACTGGTGTATTACTATGATGAGGTTGGTATAGTATACCCATGATGGATAATATTCTCTCACTAATATTTGGAAGCCTCTCATATATGGGGAGGCGCACTTACATTCTTCTAGTACATCGGCTCAGGGCACCAGAATTTGGAACCTGGGTCAGGACGTTACAATCCTAGATGAGATCCAATCTATGTATGATAATTTGGATCAATAATAGATTATACATGAAGTGAATTATATATTCAATGAATATTTTTTATGATAAAAAAGTCTAAATAATTTAGTGATGGTCTTGAATGGAGACATCATTATAATGGTAAATATATAAAGGTCCAAGGTGATCTACTTTGATAAATTTCACACAATGTGGGAAAGAAAATGTCCATGGAGAAAGATTTAAAATATTCATTACACCTATGAAGAAAAAAATTAAATAGAAGATTAAATATGCAATAGAAATAGGATCAAGGCCAGGAATGATGAATTAATAATTAAACAAGAATGATATGATGACCAAGGATCTTGAATTAAAGTTAAATTCCTTGAAAAGAATGAAAATGGTCGGAACTCCAATCCTGGAATCATCAATAAGTGGGGTACACAAAGTAAAAATTATACAATCTATGAATAATTGAAAGATTATTTCTAAATATGGAAGTAAATCCTCTTAAAGTATGGATGATACAAAATTATACTATTATAGAATAATAGAATACACAATGAGTTCATGTCTAAAATTTTAAGTGCTCAAAGGTGGAATAAAACCTTCTGGATCAACATGTCTACCGATAAGTGACTATGCATGAGATGAATTCTACAAGTGATTTTTTATTTATGCTAATGATGGAAATATGATTATAAATTACATCAAGAGAGGAGATAAAGATTTCATATGTAATTCATTCATTCTTATGATTAATATGAAGAAATATTACATCAATAGAAAATCTATTAAGTGGGAAAAAAATTTATGGAGAACAAAAAAGGGTTCACAAAGAACTAAAAATGGTTTTATCATAGTATCCCTCTTGGAAAGAGTAAAAATAAATATACATAGAATATAATGAAGCTACTCTATGATATCAATAGTGGATAAATATTCTAAGAAAAACTCATAAAGGAAAATTAAATATGTCATGATTCTAATGGACATTGAAGAGTATTGTAACAACCATATATTTTATGAAATATATATTTTTCAAATAAATTTAATTTCTTTTATATATTGCATTATATTCAGCAATGAGTTTTAACAAACCACAATATACTATTAATATTATTACTTAAACCTGACCCTTATAACCTAGTAGTTAAATTATCAAGTATGAATAAACTAACTAAATTATGAAATTTATATTGTTAAAATATGAAAAAATAAAAATTTATTATCAATTTATTAAAAATGAAAAAAAGTCACTTTAAAGTAATAGAAATGATTTTTCAAAAAACTATTTTTATGTAACAAATTATTTTTATCTTAATGAATTAAATTAGTCACTATTGGTTAATTAATTTAATTAAATTTATATATCATATATTCAAAAAAACTTTTAATTCATTTAATTTTTTTCTATGTATGGGAAAACAATAAATCCAGTTTTATGTTTAGAAAACTTATTTGTCTAAAAAGAGATTTCATCGCATTTTCGCAGTTATTTTAAAAATAATTTTTCAAACTATTAAGCAATTTATAAGAAAAAATGTACATAAATTTTGAAATATACAATATATACTATTCCTAGGAATTCATCTTCCATGTGTCAATTTCATGTTCCTACATATCCTATATTTCATACGCGCTCTTCCCCCAATACTCAACCTCTCCCCTCCACTCAGTTTCCTTAACTATCTCCACCTCCCTATCACACTCCCATTGAGGGTTATGCGATTCACAAACTAGACTACCCTCAAACCCCCACCTCCATCGTCCCCCTCTCTTGGTCAACCCACACTATGTCGATCTCTGTCTCCGATTTCCTCCTTCTCTCGGTTTTAACTCAAATCTATGTGGTGTTCCTTCTCCTGCTCGTGGTCAGGAATTTTCTCTTCATGACCTAGGTTTCACACAAACTCTCGATGTCGGTGTCATCATCTTCTCAGTTTCCATATAGTCCTTCGTGATCGTACTTCATCTTCCTCCTTATCTTGGTTTCAACATACCCCTCCATCATATTCATTCTCCCACTCCCAATTTCATTCACAGGTTCTCCGGCTTGTGGATCCCTTTAAAACTAAACCTATCTTGAGATTATCTGCTGCTACTACATTCCCTCTCCCAATTTACCTATGCAGCTGCTCCTCTGAATTCTTCTTCTGTTTC
The DNA here is from genome assembly GCA_963277665.1 of Viscum album. Taxonomy (NCBI): domain Eukaryota; kingdom Viridiplantae; phylum Streptophyta; class Magnoliopsida; order Santalales; family Viscaceae; genus Viscum; species Viscum album. The sequence goes on along the minus strand of OY728140.1, from coordinate 974,734,685 downwards.
ACCTTCTCTTAGTATTTCCTACTGCTCATAGGATTCCCAATAAAGGTGTATTGCTCCTATGATTCCCACTACTCTTATGGTTCCTGCTCACGTTTCACCTTTTCCACTGCTCCTAGTGTCCCCTCTGCTCCTCCACAGCTATTACTTATTCCCTCTCTAGATTTTTTCTCTACATCCTGTTTCACCTCTGTCGTTTCTCCTATAGTTCCCACTATAGTTTCTCCTCTAGAGATGCTCTGAGGGTTCCCACTGTCATCACCCCTCTTCCACTGCTCCTAGGGTTCCTGATCGCATTTCCCCTCCCATCATACAACAGTACCCATAATACAACACTAGTGTCTTCCGTGCTAATATGTCCGTCTTATACTAGGGTTCATCCTCACAAATCCCCTCAGTTCATCGTATGTTTTCTGTTTCTCCCACCAACTAGAATTATTTCACTCAGGTACCCTAAAAATTCACCACATACCATTCCCTGATTCCCTCAATCTTGTGATTTCCCTCCATATCTTTAGCTTCTCTTTCTACTCAATAGAGTTTTGAACAACGTGTTTATCACCCCACAATAGCTATGTGTTTCTATTCACTATCTGAATATTGTATTCACTATTAGTTTGTTCATTGGTAATATGGTTTTTTTCTAATACATATGTATTTCTAGATTTCTATGTGTTCTAATAGTTCATTATCATAATATATAATGTTTTCAATTTTTTTCAGACATATTATAGAGCCAAAATTTCCCTAACTACCTTACATTGTTAATTGTATTTTTATATTCTTACTTATATGACCTAAATCAGTGCGTGTGGCTCTTAATTTTTTCATTGTAGTGATGAATAAGATGAAGTGTATTCATTTCAATTGAGAATTATTTGTGGGATGAAAAAAGAGATCATATACCATAGTATCTCTCAAACTACATGACTTCTATGATGCAGGTCATATCCATTTTAATGTTACTGTATATTAGATATACATGTGTCAGGCCAAAAGGTTTTATTTTTAAATATATGCAACTGTAATGTGAAATGATGTATTTTTCATGGGCACCACAAGATAATTGTGAGTAACTAGCTACACAAACCTTCATTTTTGGTCTACATTTTGTGGGTTGATACAAATTAATTCATTTAAACTAACATGAAAAACAATTTTTAATCAAAATAATTTTCAGGTTTTACTTGTTTTTAGTTTATTTAGAATACTGTTTTACAATAGATATAATTTTGAGCATAGATTAGCTTAAAAAATCATTTTAGTGTAAGATTTTGTTTACCTTTAACATTTTAGTGCCTTCATATTTTAATATTGGTAATATTATTAAATATATAGGGGTCACCATTAAATATTTGTAAGAGTGGATATAAATGTGGAGAGTCTCAATCTATTCAAGGAACCATGCTTAAGAATATTTGTATGATTTTTAATTTTACCAAGCACAAATAACGTTAAATCTATTATCACTTTATGTTTCTCTCATTTGATAATGGTAAATTTCAACGTTGGTGGAATCAATATATTAAATGAATCTTAATACCTATCCTATTTGTAATAGAAGGTGAAAATGGAATTATATAATGTTTATTTTGTTCTTCTTTAAAAAAAATTTGAGTATGTAACCCAATGTCCATGGAAATGTTTTAACTCATGTATAAATGGATATTTGAATGTTTTTGGAGTCATGATCAAATGTATTTACATGAAACTGTGTTGCAAGTATGGGATTCTATGGATCTATTATTTTTTGTAGTCACATTTCACTGACTCTGTAGTTGTTTTTCCACTTTCAAATACATGTTCTTTAGGGTTTTTTGGGTGTTTCTTACATGGATGTAGAGTTCATTTGATTTTCAAGATCCTTTTTGACCTTCAAATAATCCAACCATTTTTTCTCTTTCCAGTTTTTATTTAATTGAATTTGATAGGACTCTGTCCCCAGTGACTTTTTTGTATAGCTTGACATACCATGAAAGTCTAGTGCTTAGAGATAGCATCTTGGTTCCCCTACATTTGAAATTTTTATAATTACATATAGGTTGTTGAAACATTAATGTTTCAATGTTATTTATATGTTAGTGTTCCCCTATTAGTCATTCATATATATTTTTGGACCACTAATTAAAGTGTTTCCCTGTTAGTCATTCGTAGATATTTTCTGGACTGCTTATTGTACATCCTAGGAGCTCTTGGGAGTTTTCTCAGGGAATCCATGCCTGGATGAAGCATCCGAGAGGTACAGATCTTCAAATATCTACTATGTCATCTTCTGAAAGTATTTCCTATACATCAAATAATTGAGTGATATTCTCCACATTTTATATTTTCATTTGATTTTTATGTGGCTGACTCATCTAATTCTTCAATTTTTTTTACTAATGTTAGCCTTTTCCTATATATTCATTTGTGTGGTTCATTATCTTCCATTTTTTATCCATTTTTTGTGCTACATATAGGTTTTTTTGTTTTATACTGAATGTTTACTCTGTGGTCTATTTAACATTAGAACCCACTTTTCCCAGGAAGCTGGTTTCTAATTTGCTAAACCACTTTTAGGATATTTCCATTGGATGAGAAATGTTGTCTTGAAGTTTTCAAGGGTAATATCGACAACCTTGGGGATGAAAATTTCAATTACAAGATAATGAATTTTCTTCCTATGGAGGCCAAGATAGTTTCTGCGATTGTGGAGAAATAAAAAGAGGCATGTACATAATGGTATATTATATTTGCCTATTTTTTTCTTAGATTTTGATAAGAAAAGGAAGAAATTGTCCTTTTATCAATATATTTGTGTTCGTGATACTCATTGCTTGAAGTGAGTCTATTGATAACTATTATATAAATCCTACCTGATTTTTTTACACATGTTATTTGATAATTATTTATGACTTTCAATTATACAACTGTCCTTTTTTGGTAACTATGATTTAGTTATGATTTTAAATTTTATGGTTACAAACCTAATTTTATTTTGATGTTGTCTCTTCAAATGATGTTCATATGTTTCACTAATTATAAGGATGATATAGTCTTCTTTCATTATCATTTTTAGTGAACTATTTCCACCTTCCAGATAGCATTTATATTCCATAATCAACTTTTAGTAATAGTATTTTTATAGAACATTACTTTTTTTTTACTATTTTCCACTTAATATTTCATTTTTATGTGATATATATTACCTAGATGACTAATATTGGCATGTCTATGTAGATATTAAAGATTAGGATTTGAAGATAATCGATATCAGAAATACATTTCAATTATCTGTTATATTACATCAAGAAAATTAATGGGATGATTAAAAAATACTAAGTCTAATCCTATATGTACTCATAATTCTTGACACTTCAAACATTATGAGCAGTAGAAACCTAAAATAAGTGATGATACATTGTCCATGGGGAATTTTCTAATTTAAATCTACAATGTGGATACAATTGAAACTACTATTTTTCTGAGTCATGAAATCATTGAAGTTATATGTGTAATTTCCAGAATCATAGTGATTCTAAAAAAGGATCAATATGAGTGCTCTTAGGGATCTCAAATTAACTCAACATATCATAAGATCTTGAAATGAGATATACAATAGATAAATTATCATTTATATAAATATACTTTATTATACATAATTTTTTTTTGTATCTTTTTACATAATTTTATTTTCCTTTTCATATAAAATTTTTCATACATGTTCTTATTTTTCATTTCATTTCAATATCATCTATCACCAAGCTATAATTTTAACACATTTTAACTAAATTTCATTATTAACTACTCAATCTATTAATTAGATTTTGAAAATTAGATTTGAATTATAGTATTGTGAGTATACACGGGTGAGGTACTAGTAATCTATCAAAATTATCTTAGTGTGATATTTTGTTAATTTTCTAAAAATATTAATTTTTCTATGAATAGTGAAAACAAGTGATTTTTATTAAAAAATTTATTTATTTAACTAATTTACATAGATTAATTTTGTTTTAAAATTATTTTAATAATAAAACTAAATAGATTATATTCTTCATAATACAATTTATGTTATTATAATTAAATCTTTGTTCGACATTTATTTAAAAAATGTCTATACTTCTGTAATCATTTTCTTTGAAAAACCTCTTGTTCATCGTGTCAACGGGTTTAATTTAAAAATAAATTCTACCATTTATGTGGAATTATTTTGAAAAAAAGGGATTATATATTTTGAATTATAATTTATAATTTTTTTATAATTTTTTTTCATAATGAACAATAAAAACACTAAATATAAATTACCACAATTAAGGTTAAAGTGAGGTTTTGCACGTTACATGAACCTATAATAAAATTAAATTCTAACATATATAATAATTTTTTTGATAAATTTGATTTCATATTTATAATAAATGGGTCCAAATTATATAATTATTTACTTTTATATTTAGTATTAAAAGTTAAATTACCTAGGTAAATAAATAAAAAACTAGTTACCATTGTGAAAACTAAAATGGTAAAAGGAAACTTAGAGGTTAAGGAATAAAATGTTTAAAAAATATAATTTATTTGTGATGATAGTGCTTCTCGAACATATATTCCCTAAAATATATTATTTATCACTTTTTTAGGCACTTGGTTTGAGAGTGACTTCCCATTATTGAATAGTTTTGGGCATTTACAAAAAATTCCACTCCTCCTCAATTATAAATGACCACCAAATCCCCTCACATATTCACAAATAATAGGAAATTTGGGTAAAAAAACTAAAAATATACCTCTCTAATATCATTTTCCATGTTCTATAGCATATTTTATTCCTAAAATACCAACCGTATGGTCCTTAATAAGTGATTCAAAAGAGGTTGTTCTGACCAAAGGTGATTTTTTTCACTTAGATATGTATTTTTTATTATTATCTCACCACTTAAATTCATGTATTAATAATAAAAATATAATAAAACCTATATCTAACATATACAAATATTCTATTATGATTATTTATTAACTTATATTAATCTACTCTTCTATCAAATAAGAAACAAAACCATCGATCGTGGGTACAGAAGACTACCACCTCACAGACCAATGTAATTAGTTTTCCATTACCACATATCGTGTCTAGATATAATGAGGTATATAATTTTTATATAGGATATTTATAAAATATTTATTCTCTTATAAATATTATATTATAAATACTATCTAACCTTCCAATCCTTGTAAAAACGATAATGTTGGTTGGGATTAAGTGTGGACTATGGCCTCCACAATGCGATGTGGTTATTTTTTTATTTTATTTTGAAATAGATGGTAATAATGATATATTTAATGAATATATATTATATAGATTAAATTTATATTATTCTATAAAGGTGATATATTATTTAAATTTCTCTCTTTCCATTCTTTAAGAAAACGGAAACAACTTTCATGCATACGTACAGTCTAACATCTTTCATAGTGTTGTGATTTGTTTTCTATCTCTAAATTTAGTGGATGAATATAAATATGTATATATTAAATTTATATGATATTTATATCATGGATAAAATTCAATATATGATAAAATTATGAAAAAATTAAATTTAATGAAAATACCAGACTAAAACATACATGAAATAAAAATAAATTATTAAATGAAACAAGATTTTAAAAAGGAATTATTAATAAATGGGTAGTAAAAAATCCTAAGAAAATCATATATGGTGACATATATGACTATGTCACATACATGTCCCTCTTTTAAGGTACATTTTTCTCTTATATTATTCGCCTAAATTTTCACCAAGGTTTCCCCTTGGACCCCATTAAATTTGGATGTTTTTTGATTTGTTTTGGGTCGTCAGAATGGGCTATATGATTTGGCCGCACGATTTACTAAACCGTACACAGCCTCTAGGTCAAAAAAATATTTTTAAATTACAAAATTTCCCTTTAATAAATAAAACTAATTCACCCTTTTCTTCCCCACTTCTTTCTTAGCATCCATAGACAACCTCTAATCTCTCTCAACCACCATGGGAACTCAATTATGAAGGGGGGTTTGGTGGAGAAACTTCAAGGATTCTCATGTAAGTAGTCTCTCTTCTTTGTTTCTTCCAATTTATTGGTATTTCATCCACTTTTCTTGAATATGTAAATTTCTATAATCTTGGGTACCATAAATAGTTTTTTTGAGATTATTGGTCCAATATTGTGATTTTAGCTTCATTTTCATTCCCTTATGGTGTAGCAATGGAGCGATTGAAGTTTTGAACAAGGATTTGAGGGGTTTGACACATTTTTAGGTGATTACATGTGTAAGCATTGTATAATGAGTTATCATGATGTAATTATATTTTTATCATGTTCCTTTTTCATTGTATTTGAGGAGAAAACTATTTTTGGTTTCATTTGTTAACTGGTCGATTTTTAAGTGGAATTGTTTTGTGTGAAAATTGGGGTTTTTCATGTGCATTATATGTTGTACCAATTGGGGTTGTTTTTTACTTCATGGAATGTTTTTATTAAAAAAATTTAGTGCTGCCAATTCTGGTTTGGTGTAATATTGGTATGAATTTGGTATTAAATGTTGGGCTTTAAATGGATTTTATGTGAAAATTTTTGTTATACATTGTGAAAATTGTTTTAGGGAAATTATACGTGTTCATTTGAGTTATACGAATAGTGAAAAGAATTTTTAGCTAATGTTTTAGATGTGTATGAATAGAACTAGTATTTTTATGTGTAAATGAAATTTGACATCATGTGGAACTTGTTTGAGCACAAATAGGGAAACCTGAGTATCTAGGTGGGAAGACATGTACTAGTATTCTAGTGATCAGGAGTTGTTTTTTCCCTTTTCACTTAGAAATTTTGACATTTAAACCATAAAAATAACTATAATGATGATTATTATGGACCAATAGGTTATGGGTATGTTCTCTACTAGTGGATCGTGCACAAGAACAAATATTTTTTATGGTTACTTTTACACTGAGATATGAGGTACCTGGGGCCAACATGTAGCTAATGTCAAGGGGTGTTCATGTGCATAGTGATTGTTAACTTTTGGTATTTAACATTGTATTATGAAGTGTTTGAAAAGAAAATCTAGTATCTTACATGATTTATTTAAATGTATTCATTCTTGAATGTTAACCCTTGAAAACTGTTTTCCATGAAAAGTTTCACTTTATAAATTGTTGCTACCATTTCTTATTTATGAAAACCTCCATAAATATTATATTATAATGCTTGTGACATGGAATATTTGGGTTGTATCATATTGGTATTATACTCACACCCTACTCACACGATTGGATGTAAATTAACTTGATCGTGTTTGACATAGGTATGCGCAAGGTCCTTGGAGATGGCAATTCGAGGTGTTAGTTTCCTTCCATGGTGTGGTGTTTTGGAAATAGCTCATGGGTGATGAAACCTTGTCATGTGGTCATCCATGGTCTATTTTGACACTAATTTTTTAGTTTGGACCTCTTGTGTCATGTTTAAGACCTTGTTGTTTTTGTATTTTATTTAAGGATTTTTTGATTGGTAATTTTTTTATTCACTTTATTTATTGTTTTTGGTTGTTTAATGATTATAAAATTGGGTAAACCATTCCCAAACCACTGTATATTCTATCCAAGAACTTGTTGTAGCCCGTGGTGATAGGGAATTCCATTCAAGACATGCCACAGACCGGGTTGGGTGCCAGTTTTAATGGCATCCAGTTTCGGTTGGTGAAAAAATGGCATCGTAAGAGTTCAATATTTTTGGTACGTATTGTCATTTTTGGATGAGTCTAGTTAGAAAGGGGCAAGGACTATTGGGGATTAGAGTTTTGGTTACTAGTATGGTTTTGAGCTAATACCTCCCATGAAAAACCTCAAGTCGCTAAGGGATATTGGGATTGCTTGTCTGACTTCTCTTCTAGGTGGGACATGTGGGCTGTATACTGCATGTAGACACTGGGTTGGAGTGAATTGGTTGTTTATTTAATTGTTGTGATATGTTTGAATTATTTATATTTGATTTAATTTCTGAAAATTTTCATAAATTTTGTATTGATGATTTATTTTATGACTGTTACCTTGTGTAGTGACATGCCTCCATAGAAATCTCCCATGCAGCCACGAGAGGATTCTAGAGAGAGTTCTCCCTCACTGATTAATCAAAGGATTGTAGAAGCTATAGTTAGGGATGTCTGAGCCCTAGGATAGGGAGTGTATTCTGCTCTTAATTCAGCTAGAGAAGAATAGTTTAGTCCTAGGAAGGACAAAGCCCAAGAGATCCTAAATAACAAGCCTCATACCTTTTGAGGTAGCATAGAACCCCAGGAAGCAGAGGAGTGGATCGATAAGATCAAGAACATGTTCAAGTTTCTTTACACACATGATGAGGTAAGGGTGAAGTGTTATTATTTTCTATTAAAGGGTCCCAGTTAGAGGTGATGAGAATTAGTGCTTCAAGCCGGGAAACATGAACAAATTACCTAGAAAGACTTCAATGTTACATCCAATGACCAGTACTACCCTAAAGTCTTCGCATATTCCAAATCCAAGGAGTTTATAGAGCTAGTTTAGGGGGATATTTTAGTGATGGCCTATTCCAACCATTTTGATGAGATGGTCCACTAATCTCTGGAAATGTTCTCCAATGAGTAGATGAAGGCTCAAAAGTTCCGGAGCACTTGGCGGCCTTAGATCTATTCTAAGGTCTTCTTGTTCAATATGAAGACTTACATCGAGGTGGTTGATCAGGATTTTATGGTGGATATTGACTAAAAGAGGAGTTTTGGGTTCTCTGGGGTAGTGGTAGTGATGGGTTGTGGCAGTTCTATTGAGATGAAAAGGAAGAAAGAAGAGTAAGGGAAGAAGGGAGGTGGTATTTCTTTCCAAACTTCCTAGAAGTTTTCTTATGTGGATTATGATATGAGGTCCATCATGTGGCACCGGTGTGGGAGGCTAGGGCACATCCAACCAGTACGCACATATTTTCTGAAGCCCTGTTATTAGTGTTGAGTTATGGGACACTTGAAACGTTTTTTGCAAGATGGAACATCCACTCCAGAGTGGGGTAGGATCAGTGGCTTCCATGGGAGTTCCATCTCGGTCAGAGCCATCGAGGATGGTGGGATCATGGGTTGGTTTCCATGGTGGTAGGAATGGATCATCTTCTAGGAATATTCAGTTTAAGGTAGAGCCACAGATGATCGAATGTTCTTAGGTAGAGAGTAGGCATCTTTATGATGTGGAGAAGGAGCCATCAGGATCAAGTATAGTGATTCCATAGTTAAAGTTACCTTATTGATTTCCTTTTCTATAGATACTACTCTTTTCTATACTGGTGCTTTTGTTTTTATTTATCTCTTCCTATTTTGTGAGAATGTTGAATTTTACAACTGAGTTGTTATCTGTTGCGATGGATTTTGTGAGATTGTTGGGTAAAAAGAAGGAGCAAGGTCTTAGGTTCCGATTGTGTGTACTTACCATGTCTAGGGTTGAGATGTAGTGGGAGGTCTTGGTCCTAGATGTGGAACTTTTTCATGAAATCCTTATCATGTATTGACTAGTGAACTTTTAGGTGAACATCGATTTCTATATGCAGCAGGAGTGTTTAACAGCACCCGATGGCAACCCTCAGGTTTTTCAAGGGGACTGTGATCCTTGAGAAAGTTGTGTGAGACCTCCACTCACAGATTTGGGTATTCTTATCTTCTATTTATCTTTGCTTTCACTAGAGGAAAATTTTCATGCTTCTGAGGGTAAATTAACTAATAGTGGTGAGTTCTCAGAGGTATTATTGGATGATTTTTCATGCTTTCCGTTAGAACGAGATATGGAGTTCTCGATTGATTTGGCACTGGGAAGACATCCAATATCTCTTCCATCGTATCGTATGTCCCCCACTAAGCTGAGGGAATTAATGATACATCTGAAAAATTAGGAATCCAAAGGATTCATTCCCTCCAGCGTCTCTCTGGGGGCCACTCCTCTCATTTTTTTGAAGAAGGCCAATGGATTCCTTGAGTTGTGTATCAACTACCAAAATATGAATATTGTGACCATAATTAACAAATATAATTTTCCCCTAAAAGATGAATGGTTTCATAATTTTAAGGGTGATAAGTTGTTTTCTACAATAGACTTGTGTTTATGATACATCTAACTCAGGGTGAAAGAGGCAGATATCCTGAAGATAGATTTTTGAAGCTGGTACGACCACATTATGTACTTGTTCATGACTTTTAGGTTGACCAATCCTCATGCAGTTTTTATGGAAATCTTGAATTGGGTGTTCCAATAGTATCTCGACTCCTTATTCATGGTATTCATGGATGACATCCTCATTTACTTTGGATATGAGGCGGAGCATGAGCATCACTTTCAGATTGTGTTGGGAACCTTGCATGATCATCGACTTTATGTGAATATGTATATGTTCACATTATGGATTAGGAATGTGATGTTTATAGGCCATTTGATATTGGAGCAGGGGGTTTTGGTGGAAACTGAGCAGATCTGCATACCTATTTCATGGGAGTAGCAGAAAAATGTGTTCAAGATCAGAAGTTTCCTCGGCCTAGTAGGTTATTATATGTGTTTTTCTTAGGATTTCTCTCACCATATCTTTCCCATGACTGCGCTCACCCATAAAGGGGTGAAGTTTCTATGAGACCTAGAATGTTAGGAATCCTTAAAGCAGTTGAAGTGGTGGTTGACTACCACCCCCGTTTTGATCATGCTAGAATTTGGAAAGAGATATGTGGTGTACTGGGACACTTTAGGTATGAGTATCAGGTGTTTTCTTATGCAGGGTGACCACATGGTGGAGTATGTATCTTGAAAACTCAAACTAAATGAAAATAATTACCCGAACCATGACTTGGAGTTAGAAGTGGTGATGTATGATTTGATGTATTGGCGTCACAACCTCTTTGGGTAGAATTTTTTGGTCTACTCTGATCACAAGGTCCTAGCCTACATTTTCTCTCAGAATGATCTTGATCTGAGCCAATGATGATGGATCAAATACCTGCAGAGGATTGAATTTGACATTGACTATACCTTGTGAAAGGGTAATGTGGTGGATGATGCCTCCAGAAGAAGAGTACCAGTATAGGATTTGAGGAAGTCTAATGATGAGTGGACTCTGATGGGGCTATTTTCTTAGATGCATGTGGAGACCTAAGAGCACAGTGAAAGTGCATTCTTGGCATGCGTTCTGTTGAATCCTGCTCTTTTAGATTCTATTAAGAATGAGAGTCACATGGATGATCTATCTCAGTAGTCTATGCAGTTTCTTCATGGTGGGGAGATGTCGCATTATTGGCCTTCATCCTCAGAGGGTATCTTGGTCTTCAAGCACTGTGTAGTGGTTCTACTATATCTGAAGAAGGTGGTTATGTGGGATAGCCACCAGTCTTAGTGGTTTATCCATCCCAAGACTACTAAAATTTATTATGATGTCTTCCGTCAGTTATGGTGGCCAGGTATGAGGTGAGACATAACAGACATCATGCCGTGATGCTACACATGTCAGTAGGTAAAATCAGAGCATCAAAGACCCTCCAATTTGATCCAACGGTTACCCATTCCTACCTGGAAGTGGGATGAGGTCACCATAGATTTAAATTTTGGATTACCTCATACAATTTTGGGTAAGAATTCCATTTGGATGGTGATTGATCATCTTACCAAATCTTCCCACTTCATTCAAATCAGAGATACAACAAAAGTGGATGAGTTGGGCCATTTGTATCTTCAGTAGTAAGTAAGTCTTCATGGTTTTCCATCAGAAGTTGACTCAAATAGAGACCCCCATTTCACCTCTCAGTCTTGGGAAGCCCTTCAAAAGGATTTGGGATCACAAATTAAGATGAACACAACATACCATCCTTAAACAGATGGTCAGATAGAGCAGGTGAATCAGATCATGGAGGACATGCTTCATGAATGTGTTTTGGATTTTGGAGGTTCTTTGGATAGAAATTTAGGATTGCTAAAGTTTTCTTATAATAACAGTTTTCAATAATCTATTCAAATGGATCCTTTTGTGATGCTCTATGGTCAGACTTGTCGGTAACCCCTGTGTTGGGATGAGGTAGGTGCGACCTCATTGTTGGGGCCAAGCCCTGCGAAAGAGACAACTGAGAAGTTCAAGTTGATCCCAAAGTGGTTATTGGAAGCTCAGAGTCACCAAAAATCCAATTATGATTAGAGGAATTTCTACATAGAGTTTTATGCGGTAGATCGAGTATTCTTGAAAGTGGACCCTTGTCTGGGTCATCGTCATTTGGGAAAGTAGGGAAAGATGATGTTGAGGTGTGTGAGACATTTTGAGATTACTGATCACATTGGAAAGGTGGAGTATAGGTTATATTTTCCCTCTCAGTTGACATATATTCATGACATATTTTATGTATCCTATTTCAAGAAGTAAAATCTGGATCCATCTCATGTGCTGGATTGGGAGGAGTTGGAGATAGATCCCAATTTGTCTGTTTTTGAGAGGCTGGTGAGAATAGTGGAGTATCAAGACGTGGTGCATCGGGGAAATTATATTATACTAGTTTGGGTCCTTTGGAAGCATGGAAATTATGTCCATAAAACTTGGGAGTTGAAGTCATGGGTTGATAAAGAGTACCCACTCCTATTTTCTGATCAAACATCAGGTTGACTTTCTGGGGTGGAATGTTTTTCATGGTGGGGAGAATTGTCACATCCATGTCCCTATTTTAAGGTAAAGTTTTCTCATATATTATTGGAATAAAATTCCCTCTAGGTTTCCACTATGTCCCCCTGGAATTTTGATGTTTTTTTGACTTTTTTTGGGTGGCATGAATGGGCCACACAGTTTACTAAACCATGCAGACAAACCGTTCACAGCCTCCAGGTCAAAAAAAAATATTTTGAAATTCCAACTTTGGGCTTTCAAAAATAAACTTAATCTACCCATTTCTTCCCCATTTCGTGCCTAGAATCTATGGAAATCCTACATTTTCTCTCAACCTTTCTTGGAACTAAATTTTGGAGGGGGATTTGTTGTATAAACTTCCCAGATTCTCAAGTAAGTGATTTGCCTTCCTAGTTTCTTCTAATTCAATGGGATGTCTTCCATTTTCATGAAGATCCAAATTTCAGAAGCTATGCCTTCATACCTAGGGTTTTTTATTGAGTTTATTGGTACAATATTAAATTTTTAGGATCATTTTTATTCCCTTGTGCTACAACAGTGGTGTGATTGAAGTTTCAAAAAAATGATTTGATGGTTTTGAGACATTTGGTAGGTAAATCCATGTGTAAGCATTGTAGAATGATTTTGATTGATAGAATTATATTCCTAGATGGCTACACATTAATTTTGTTTGGTGTGAAAAATATTTTTGGTAGTATTATTTAAGCAGTTGACTTTTAGATGTCAATTTTTAGTGAAAATGGGTGGTTATTCTTCTGCATTCTGTGTTGTAAAATTTGGGGTTGTTTTTTACTTCATGGAATGGTTTTATTAAAATTGTATAGTTTTTCCAATTTTTGGTTGGTATAACATTGGTATGATTTTTTTTAAATAGGGGTTTTAAATGGATTTTATGTGAAATGTTTTGTTATACTTTTTGAAATTGTTTTATGTAAATTCTAAGTGTTTATTTGAGTTATACGAATAGTGAAATGCACGTTTGAATACCATTTTGAGTGAGTATGACCATTACTGGTATTTTTATGTGTAAATGACATTTTATATCATGTGTAAATTGTTTTAGCACACAGAGGGAAACCTAGGTATCTAGGTGGGAAAATGTGTACTAGTATGCTAATGATCCAGAGTTGTTTATCCCTATTTTACTTAGCAAGTTTGACATTTAAAATACTAAAAAAACTATAACTATGATGATTGGGTACCAATAGGTTATGAATATGTTTCTTACTAGTGTATAATGCATGAGAATAGATATTTTTTTATAGTTAGTTTTACACTAATAAACGGGGTACATGGGGCCCACAACTAGATAGTTCCTAGGGGTATTCTTGTGACTAATGCTCATTGACTATTTGGTATTTACCATTAGATTATAGAGTGTTTGGCTGAAAAATTAAGTATCTTAAATGTTTTATTTATATGTTGTAATTATTTAATTATAACCTCTGAAAATGTTTTCCCATTAAAAGTTTCACTTTAGAAATTATTGCTACCATTTCTTATTTATAAATACTCGTACGTTTTTATCTTATAATGCTTGTAACAGGGAATATTTGGGTGGAATATTATTGGGATTTGTATCAAATCCTACTTACACCTATGGGTGTAAGTATACTTGATCATGTTTGACCTAGGTATGGGCTTGGTTCTTGGAGATGGCGGTTCAGGTTGTCAATTTCCTTCCATTGTGTGGTGTTGTGGAGATGGCTTATGGGAAATGACCCCTTTTAATATAGGGTTACTTGGTATATTTTTCTACTACTTTTTTAGTTTTGCATCTCTTGTGTCATGTTTAAAACCTTGTATTCAGTTCTGAATTTTATTTAAAGATTGTTTAGTCTGTAATTTTCAGATCGAGTTTATATAATGTTTTTGGTTGTTAAATGATTCTAAACTCGGGTAAACAACTCCCAAACTATTTTTTATCATACAAATGCACTTGTTCCGGCCTATGGGTATAGGTAATTATTTTCAATCCATTCCACACACCAGGTCGGGTGCCTGTTTTAATGGCGACAAGATTTGATTTATGACAGCTTAAGTTTTTATAAAACATTTATATTAAATGTATATTTATTATATAAGAGTTTAAAATAGGTGTGATGAAATACTAGAATTGAGGTAAGGTATTTCTTGTCTCATTCTCATTTCTAGGATAAATATACCAAATTCATCATTAGTTTGTTTTTTGTTTTGTATATAATACAACTTTGAAATCTTATATCATGAATCTCTCTCTTTTCATGATATTTAAATTTTCATTTGATGTTATTATCTAACGGGGATTACAATTTAAACATTACCAAAGTGGAAAAGGTTTTATGTGAAAATATAATTGTTTGTTGGGATTTTTTATGATCTAGTTTCTAATAAGAAAATCTTATGATATACCTATCAATATAGTCATTTACTTTCTTATACAATTGTTATTTATAAATAATACACGTTTTCCTTTAATTTTACTCTCTTTATGAAATAAAGAGACCAAAATAATGTTTTCTAAATAGAATTGATTTCTATATCTAGATTAAAATACATTTGCATCCATGTATAGGTTTAAAATAAATTTAATGGAATTATTTTCAAATATTTGTTTAAATAATTTTTATCCGTACAATAATTTTAAAAAAATGGTTTAAAATAATATTCTTGTTGTTATCCAAATGAGGTAATTTTTAATTTTTACCAAAATTGTGAAATAAATATTTTTTAAAGGTGTACAACATGAAAGAAAATTCCCAATATCAGGGACACACAATTATTTGAATCTTACATTACATTTTTTTAGAGTTATTTTCAAAGAATGTTATTTCCTTTATATTTTGGTATTTTATTGATCTTAATGGAGTGGTTTCAAAATAAAAAAGGTTATTTTCTTCAATAATGTTTTATTGATCTCATTATGAAATTTATATTGATCAATGAAAACAACCTTAGGTGTTATCTATTTTTTACTAGGGATATGATACAATAGTACCATTATTATTCTTTCTCTGGATGGTTTATATTTATGATTATGATGTTAAGGTGCTTATGAAACATGTTTCATTCCACTAGTTACACTATGTTGAAATGTTTATGAAACCCATTTCATTTTCATGGGTTATGATATGATGAATGTTTTAAGATATTTTTTAACATAAATGTATGGATTATGTGATGGATGTGAACTATATTTATCTCTAATTAATTTATTAAATATTGATAACTCATGAGTAAATATTTTATACATGAACCTGATTTTTTGTTCACAAATATATGTGTGGATAAGGTATTTATGTCTATAATATTAAGAATGGGATTGGTTTTCATGTTACTAAGGTTATTCAAGGACCTTAATTTTTATATATAATGTTTTTCAAGGACCTTATTTAATGTCCATAAGTTTTCTATTTTCTGATTATTTATGAATAATTTTACAACTGCACTCATTTTAAGTTAATGTAGACTTAAATTCTAAATGTAGGAGGTTACATGGATTTTTCCAATGAAATCATAGAAAATTCATTGGATAATAGGATGGGAGTTTGGGCTCATCACACCATTTTTGGGGGAATTATTTCCCAATATAGGACTCACTTATATATTTATAATGTATCCGTGAATCCTTCCCAAATCCCAAGGTGGGATTTTTTACCCTTGTACTAATGATCTGATTGAGACCATGTGTTTAATGTAAACATCTAAATTAATTATCGGTTCCATTTATTTTGTTATTAATTCATTATACTTTGTAATAAAGGTTGATATTTGGGATCTATGGAGTTTATTGATTTTTAGGGAGGTGACTGGAGTTTTGGAGTTGGGATTGAACCTCGAAAAGGCATCCTATATATCCTGTGAAAGAAGGAATCAAAACCCTCATAGTTTTATGTAATGGTTTGGACTTATAACTCAATAAGAGGCCTATAATTTATTACATTTCATTATTCAAATTGGATGATCATCATAGATCTCTAAGTCCATGTGACTCATTCATGGTGTTTAAAAAAAATACAATGTAAGATCAGTCACATTTCATGAGAACACACCATTAAATTCGAAAGGATTAATACCACATTGAGGATATGTTGAAATGGTTCCTATTTCATGTAAGGAGAAACAATTGGAAATTATTAGGGGCTTAGAATTGAGCTGACCTAAGATACTAGAAAAGGCATGTGGATTTGGTAAGGGTTATTTTTTGAGGTCTTAAACCTAGGAGGATTCACATGTTTCTAGAACCATGAAGAGAATATCAAATCATGGTAATTTTAAATCTTTATTAGGGATTATATCTAATATGATGACCATATTTTTTGGAATCATGAGGATTATCTCAAATCATGATGATTTTGAGGGTTGGTTGGGGATTATACCTAGGAGGATTCCCATGTTTCTAGAACCAAGAAGAGCAAATGAACTCATGGTAATTTAGAGGTTTTGTTGGGAATTACACCTAGTAGGATACACAGTTTTTTTGGAAACATGATGATAATATAAAATCATGATAATTTGGAGGGATTTTTAGGGATTAAACATATGGGGATACCCTTGTTTTCAGAATAGTTAGGCAAATCTAAAATCAATGAAATTAAAAGGTTTGGTTTGGTCTTACACCTAGGAGGATACCTGTGTTTCTGGAACCATGATGTGAATCTCAAATCATGGTAATTTGGAGGTTTGTTTGGTTCTTACACCTAAGAAGATTCCTATGTTTTTGGAACCATGCTGATAATATCAACTCAATGTAATTTAGATGTTTGGTTTGGAATTATTCTTAGAAGTATTCCCATGTTTTTGGAAACATTATTGGAATCTCAACGCAAGGTATTTTTGAGGTTTGGTGGGGTATTTCACCTAGGAGGACACCCATTCCCCCCTTGTATAATGAAAGGATGAGGAAGGAAGGTCATTATAAATGGGGATTACACCTATTAGGAGGTACATTGTAGCCGTTTGGGTGTCTTCTCATTATCAAAACATGATAAATATTATTATTGACACATAAGAAATACCATGGTTTTTATAGGAGGCATCCTATTCTTGTTATATAGGGTTTACTATAGTGTAACTTCATTTAGTGAGGACTAATAGGAGGAAGTTTCCTAGAAATTACTGGTGTGTGACTTATTAAAGAGTGGACATTTCTTTTTTGACCTAGCATAGGAGTTAGTTGGAAGAGCTTCAAGAGTTTCGTGAGGTGTATCTTGACTCATGGAATTTTTTTGGGTGGATGTTAAGCTATATAGCGCATAACCAAAATCATCCTAGCCTAGGTAAAACATTTTTTGTTGTGACTCAACAATTGTCATGGGGGTTAGTGATGGTAGCAAGGGGACCGGATCTGAGGTATATGAAAGTATCCCAACACTGATCCCAAGTGGGGGTAAAGGGGTTTAGCCCCATGATATGGACTGGTGGGAAAAAAGGGTTGGATGCATAAAAGTTTCCATATAGGGATATCCAAATAGAGTTTCTAGCATAGGTATTTCAGCATAGGGTTTTCCAAATTGGGATTTACACATAGGAGATCTGTGAACAAAGGTTTGCATAGGGTTTCCTATACATGATAATCACAAAGGGTTCTCTGTACAACTGCCTCATGAAGGAAGGTCTGCATATGAAATTCATGAAGTGATTTTTTATTTTAGTGGGATGTCATAAAATAATTTTTTTACTGAAAATGACATGGTAGTCACAAAGAATACGATATGGAATTCTTCATTAGGGCATTACTTTATGGAGGAACTTCACTTGATTTATTCACAAAGGTAATCCCTCTTTTAAAATTATTGAACATTACATGAGTTATTCTGGAAGAATTGATCTAGTATAAGTCTTTTAGAGACTGTGATCCTCCCTTATGCCAATGATTTATCCAAAATACACCCTCTCATCTTCCTTTCATTACCTCTTCCCTCGTACTTTTCTCTGAATTTGGATTCAATATCTATATGTAGTTGCTAATAACCACATTTATAAAAAATTTGACCAAATAGAAATAGGTATCTACAAAATGTATTGAAAAGGATGGAATCCATGCAGGAGTTCTGGATAGTAGTTTTGAAAATGGGTGTCCACATAAGAGCTTTAGAAAGTAATATCTTTTCTATGTGGGGGATCAAATAATGGTGCCTTAGACCCCAAACTTCTTTAGTTTTCAGGATAACAAAATCTACCTCCTTGAAAAAAACAACTTTAGTTTTTGAGTTGATTGTTTTTTTGAACTGTTTGAAGTGTTATGCGATTAGATAAAAGTTATATACAAGATGAGAAATGTTCTATGCCAGAGTTTATACTTTGTAAAATGTTATTCCAGCTAAAATGAAACCCAACTTCAATCTACCAGAAATTTTGATCTGTAATTCTATTTTGGCACTGTGAGAAGTCAAATTGAAGCCTGAAAAGTTATCTAATCCCGCATTTTATGTTTCATGCACCCTAATATGATGACTTCAGTGAAGATAGTTTCATGGACCAAGAAAAAAGTTCATGGAATGAATTTTTTATGCCAAAAGTTATGTGTGCACCTTCTTTCACATAAATAAGGTTATTCATGGATGGAATTTCATTTTCATAAAGTTATACATGAACCTCCATTCATGTAAAAAATGTTATGATAGGACCTAATTTTAAATATTTAACATAATGAGTGAACCTATTTATATTTATAAATGTTCACAATGTTATAATCTTATGTGTATTCCACAAATCTATGTCTTATTTCATTGTTATTTTCTTATATCTCATGTTATTTTATTTATTTATCACTCATGTCTTATAAACTTACAAGATTTATTCCATGATCCATTTTTATGATCCATGATATGTAGTTTGGGGTTGTAAAATGATATTCTCATGTTTTCATAACCTTATGAGGATGTGATATTGATATCTACAATCTTTATCCTTACTGAGAATCTGACCCCAACCTTTTTTATATTTCCATTCCACATGTTATGAAGAAAGGTTTTAAGTAGGGTATGTATATGAAGTGTACTATGTGGGAAGAACTTTATTTGAGATATTAAACATCATGCATGGAATACAAATATTTTTCATCTAGTCTCCAAATACACTAAATCTTTATGGTCCTTGGGCATAGGTTTGAAAATTTATTGAATATTAATATAAAAATGTGTGATATATCTATATTAAATGATTTGGTCATTATAATTAGTATTAGAAGAAAGGATTAGCCAATACATAGATATTAGTGTAAGAAAAATCTAGTGATAAATCTATGTATAAGTATATGTATAGGAAAATATCCTTGAATTTTAGTGAAGGATATATAGATTAGTTTTCAAGTAATTACGTCCCTATCTAGATTCTACAAGTGGATGTGGATCCGGAATAGTTTTACCTAGTGGTAATAACTCTAAAAATATTGCATTGTGATTTTATGTGATCACCACCTAGTGTGTAAAAATAGGCCTTGATACACACCATATTTGACACTCTCATGGCATATGTTTTGAAACTTCACAACCACTTTATAAACCATCATGAAAGATTTGAATAGATGATGATCATTAATGACCATGGTTAATCCTAAGGTGCATATATTGAGAATAATGTTTCATGTTTTAGACACTGTATAAATAATTTTTCATGATTATGTGGTTTCATACTGATATTATTGTTTCTAAAAGTAAAATTTTTGGTTTTAGTAAATGTTTGTAACCTGAAGGAATAGTGTGAACAATGACATGAAGACCAATGAAATGACCATCTTCATGAGAAACCAAATTTATTAAATGTTGGGATACAATATTTTGTGACAATTCTCACCAAACTATGTCATGTTATAAGGGGTAACATGGGTTATGTTGAACTTTTTAATTTTAAAAGGAGGGACTAACATGCCATTTAATATTTTATGCATCAACATCTACCCTCATTCTATGGGAATTTCGATTCATTAGTTTCTAATAAATGGATCTATGTGATAGAAAATATATTTTCTATTCTTCGGTTATCAAACCATGAGAATTCCATCCAAGATATTTATCTCTTGGAAAGAGAAGAATATCAATGAAATAATCTAATTAAGAATATAAGTAAGGAGGAAGAAATTAACCATATGGAATGGGATGATTTTAAGGGGATATTTTTTCATTAAGTAATTACCCTGTATTTTACGTAAAAAATGTAGAAAAAATTCATTCATCTTAAGTATAAGGATCAAACCATTGGTAACTATGAGGAAAATTTTAAATGACATTCCAAGTATTCTTCTAGTTTAATCATTTTCCTTTAAATAAAATTTGATTAATTAATTAGTGGTTTGAAAATATGCATTTAAAAGTAATTATCTATAATGGACTTTGAATTTTATGAATAATTTTTTTGATGTGCACTAAAAATGGAAATAGAATATGAAAACCCTCATCGATTTGGTGATAATAAAAGAATTATGGAGTCTCATGGAATATGTAGTGGAATATCACATGGAAGAAAGAAAAACTTTCAATATCCTACTGTAAAAAATGTGGAAAGGGCCACTCAAGTGAATTCCTTAAAGGAACAATAATATGTTTCAAGCATGGGAAACCTGACCATCGAGAAATATTCTATCAGAGTAATTTAAAGATCCCAAACAATGAAATTAACGAAGTGAGAGTTCAATAAAATACACCACCAACACATAATTTATATAGATGTAATTATTTTGGGAATTATTTGATTCATATCCCTAATAAAATGGTGAATGAGGATAATAAGCCATTATGACCTATAAAGACAATGTACTGAGTGAAATTTTATGCAATTAGAACATTTGAGGTGGATCAAGATAATTTGGGCATTCATATCCTCAAATACAATGTTGGTAATTTCATGTTGTTGTTTTTATAAATAACCACTATGAAAATATTATTGTTTATCCTTTGATCCGAAACTTCCAATGGAAATTGTTTTTTGTAAAATATAGGAGAATATTTGTGGAATAAATGGTGAATTATAGTTTTGAAGCATATAAGATTTTATTGCGACATTATTTTCAAAAATTATTAGGGTATATAAATTTTGGTATGATTATTTATGAGTGACTAAAATTATTTCAAGATAATTATTAAGTTTATCAAAGAAGGATGTGAGATCAAATCATTCCAATATCTAGGAATCAATTTTAGTCAAACAAATTTGGAAGGTTCTTAAGTTTAACCATTTATGGAATGGTTTTAGTTGAAATTTTGATGATTTTTTAGAGATTAAAGTATTATTTCATTATTTGAAGATTTTTCTATATTGGATAACTTGTTCTAACCATTATATTTTTGATGATAACAAGAGATATAAAGAATAAATTACCATTATTTTATGGATATTTTGATCTATTAGTTCTTATGGAAAGAAAAAAATAAACTTCATTTCATAGATGAATATACAAAGTATAATGTTATTGAAGCATAAAAAAAGCATGAGATTTATATTTTGAAATGGAAAGAGATAAATGTTATTTTCTCAGGTTCTCTATATCGAATTAAAATATTAAATCAACATTAAGAAATGGATATTGATATTGATATTTTTTCTGATTAATTTCATTTCTAATGAATCCACAATATTTTAAATTTTCATAGATTTATGGTTTTCCAATGGTAAACTTTCTCATGACCAAGTTCACTACCACTCCCTATTAGTATTTGGGAATTATCTTTCTCTTCCAGGTCCATATTATTACTTCTGACCAATATTATCTAATTGGTAAACCTAGTTATGTGTCATACCTGATGACCTTCATAATTTATTCCCACTCTTTTTAATAGGTAGTATTACTGAAATTTTTTATGATGTGGGTTTTCCATAAAGGAATTTTCAAATTTCAGACCCACTGAGAACAAGTTCAAATTGTGAGGATGAAATTTATTTGGGGGGGGGGGGTTGTAACACCCCATGATTTTAAGAAATATATATTTTTTCAAAATTAATATAATATATTCTATATATTTTCTTACAAGAAACACATAGTTATTGCGAACCATAATATACTATTAATATTATTATTTAAACTAGACCAATATAACCTAGCCATTAAATTGGCATGTATAAATAAGACTTGATAAATTATGAAATTTATATGGTTTAAACATGAAGAAAATAAATTCATTTGTTATCAATTTAATATAAATGAAAATAAAAATCATTTAAAAGTAATAGAAACAATTTTTTGAAAAACTATTTTTATGCGTATGATTTGTTCTATCTTATAAACTAAATTATTCACTATTAGTGAAAGATTTTAATGAAATTTGAATGTTATATATTCAATAAAATGTTTTACCATTCATATAATTTTTTTTCTAATTATGGGATAAAAATAAATGCAATTTTATTTTTGAAAATTTATTTTTATAAAAAGTCACTTTGTTTCTTTATGGAAAGTTTTTTTAAAATTAGTTTTTGACATACTTGTAAATTTTATTTTAAAAAATGAATTAAAAATTTAAACCAGTATTTACCAACTATATTGTACTTAAATTTAATAATTTTATTCAAAGATTAATTTTTCAATGAATAGATAAAAATACTGATTTTTAATAAAAATTATCTTTTTGAAAAAACATTAATAAAGTTTAATTTTGTTTTGAAATGGTTTTAATTGTAAAAATAGTTGAATTATGTTATTATTAATATTATTTAGTTCATTTATATATATTATATGTTCAAATTTTATAAAAACTTAATAAACTTATGAAACCTTTTTCTTTGGAAAACCACATTTTCGTCACCTCTACAGGTTTAATTTAAAATTAAATTCTACCATTTTTATGAAGTGAATTTGGTGAAATGAATTTCATATTTTTAATTAGAATAATTAATATTTTTTATAAATTTTAATTTAATTTTTGTTAATAATGAATATTTAAAACCCTAAAACTTAATTACCGTAGTTAATGTTAAAAGAGAGTTGTGTGCGTTACATGCACCTATGTTAAAATTATTATTATTTAAACACATAGGAATTTTATTTGATAAATGGAAATTTAAATTTATAATAACTGGGTACAAATTATATAATAATGCCCTTTTATGTTTATTATTAATGAATAAATTACCTGGGTAAATAAATAAAAAACTAGATACCATGGTGAAAACAAAATTGGTAAAAGTAAGTAAACATAGAGGTTAAGGAAGAAACTTTTTAATACATGTTTATTTTTATATTGGAAATTGTTTTACCATATATTACATAATAACATTATTTATCAATTTTTGGGAAACATTTGTTGAGAGAGACATCCCATTATTGTAATGTTTTGTGTATTTACAGAAACTCAACTCCTCCTCAATTATAAAAGGCCACACCCCCTAATTTATTCACACATAATAATCCATTTGGATAGACCAAAAACCTTCCAAAATACCTCCCAAATATCATTTTATACATTCAAGATCTTTATTTCTTCCTAAAAGACAAACTCTGGGTCCTTAATAATGGATCCAAAGGAGGTTATTCAAAGAGAAGGTAGTTATCTTCACTAAGATATTTATTTTTTACATCTTCTATCTGAACATTCATGAATTTATTAATAATTACATTAAAATAACATTAGTATATATCATAGAATAAAATTTTATTATGTTTACGGAAGAATCTATATCCATCTCCTCTTTCATCAGATGGGAAATGAAACCATCGATCATGTGTACGGCAGACTACCACCTTGCGGACCGATGTAATTCATTTTCCATCACTACCTATCACAGATGGAGACAATGATGGATTTAATTATTATATATAATATTTATTACTAATGTATAATCCTATCATTATAATATCGCATATACATTTTTACCATAAAATCTGTGGTAAAATGATAACATTGTTCATGCTAACGTGTGAACTACCACCTCCACGAAGTTATGAGATTAAGTTTTCATTTTATTATGAATTAGATGTTAATAAGGATTGATTTAATGAATATATATGATTAAAAAAATGATTCTATAAAGGATATATATTATTTAACAATCTTTCGTTCCATCCATTGATAAAATAAAAACAACATTCATGTGTATGTATAACCTACCACCTCCAAGAATGGGGTTATTCATTTTCTATATCTAACTTATATGGATGACTATAAATTTTTAAATAATGAATTTATTTTATATGTATGTCATGTATAAAATTATGGGTTTTATGAAATAATGATAAAAGTAAAATGACTAAAAATAAAAAACCAAAACATACATGAAATAAAAAGTAGTTATTGTTAAGTCAAAAGTCTTCTTTTGACTTCTTTATCATGTTTTGGAAATCACAAATGTATTCTATCATATGTTTGTAAATTACAATTGTCTTTTATCATGTTTATCGTATCGTACGATGTTGATCGTACCGACCAAATCAAATAGTACTGACTCTGTCAATCGTATCGTACTGACTCTGTCAATCGTATCGTACTGACTCTGCTATTCAGATGATCATTATTTGTTTTGATACTTTGTCAAAAACTCTCTCTGCATATGAATCGTACTCATGTTTTTCATTTCTATATATCTCTTGTCCTAACAAAACGATGTCGTTGAGTTAGTTACAAACTAATCAAAACGATGTCGTACTTTCTGTTTCAATATGACCGTTGGAGGCAATATGACCGTTGGAACCCGAGGCCTATAAATAGGAGGTCATTTGAAGCTGAGAGAACAACGGTGAATGAAGAGAACGAATGAAGAGACTCTGTGAACTACAAATATTCTAGAGAGAGACATTGTGACTTCTCTCATCAGCCTTGTGCGTCCGATCATCGTATCGAGGGATTTCAAGTAATTGAAAGACAGAGGTGCCGATTACCTGCAAAATCGAGGGCTGCCGGGGATAGGCAGACAGACGTGCCGATCATCGTATCGAGGGCTGCCCGGGATAGGCAGACAGACGTGCCGATCATCGTATCGAGGGCTCACCAAGGTGTTGGTGAGACAGACCTTTTATCCTAGGTGAAAGGATAACCCTTCTCTTTGGGTTAAAAGAATTGTATTACTTTTACATTTCCGCTGTTAACTTGTATTAGAAAGGTATTTGTATTGTTTCCTTTCTTCTTTTCATATTCTATTGTAATTGTTTCAATTACAATCATTCTATTACATTTTGTATTGATTGATTCTATACGCTTTAAGGTAGAATCATTCATCTTTGAATTGCTCTGATTATTGTGTTCACCTTGAATACAATTGTATTACATTACATTAGTATTACAATACATCATACCTTTTACTTTCAATACAATTGTGGGTGTTTGTATTTGTATTAGTTTAAGATCATTTAAACTAATATCTTTGTTGCTAAAACTCAAAGTTTTTTTTAAAACCTACAATTCACCCCCCCTCTTGTATTGTTCCATCTAATATACATACATATATCTACTATTCGATCCAACAATTGGTATCAGAGGAGGTTTTCCACTGATTTGTATTACTAGCTTTAATTCTTTCTTATTTTTATACTTACTATACTAACGTGTGGAGTGGAAAAGTTGTTTTTGTTGTATTAGATGGCAGGTATGAATATTGGATCAATAGATAATCTGAATCCTTCTAGACCACCAATCTTTGATGGGAATTATTATGAGTATTGGAGAGATCGTATGAAGACTTTTGTTATCAATACCGGTGTAGACAATTTTATTATGCTTACTGGGGGTTACAAAATTCATGAAAAAGAAGTTAGTACTTTTAACAACCAAGAGAAGCAAGAATATCAACTAAATTACAAGGTACGCAATACTTTATTATGCTCTATGACCAGGAATATATATAGTTAGATATCTTCATGTGAAGCAGCCAACTGTATTTGGAAGAAATTAGAAGTCACTCATTTTGGTACATCCAAAGTTATAGAAACAAGGAGAGCAATGCTTCGAGCAGAGTATCATGGATTTGTTTTTCCTTATGGAGAACCTGTATGTAAAGTACAACAAAGGTTTATGACAATTGTCAACACCTTAAAATCTATGGGAGAAAAAGGACTTGATGATGAAGCTCTTGTTGATAAGATTATAGATATTATGCCAAATGAATGGGAGTCGAAAAGGACAGCTATTGATGAAAATAGAAAAGCTTCCCAGATTACTCTTGATGAACTCTTTGGAACTCTTCTACAGCATGATACAAGAATGAAGAGAGATGCTGATTTTAATAAGAAGAAGAATGGGAATGGAATTGTAGCTTTTGCATCTAAAGCTAAAACACCTGAAAGGGTTACAAGGTCTAAATCCAAGAAAGTTGTTGTATCTGATTCAAGTGATTGTAATCTTTCAGACAATGAGTTAGCCAATCTTGCTCGGAGGATGAACAAGATTGTGGGAAAGAAATATTTTCAATATAGATTCAAAAGGAAAGACAGGAAAGATAGGAAAGATTCAGAGGTAACTTGTTATGAATGCAAGAAAACAGGACATATAAGGCCTGATTGTCCTTTACTAAAGAGGAAAGATAGAAAAGAGAAACACTCTGAAAGAAACAAGAAAAGGTTTTATAAGACAAAGAAAGGCTTGAAAGCAAATGATACGTGGAGTGCAAGTGGTGGTGATTCCTCAGATGATTCTTCAGAATATGAGACATCAGGACAAAGAAATATTGGACTTCTAGCCAGACTACCAATTGAAGATCATTGTCTCATGGCTAAGGTACATAATGCAGAAGCTGTTACAAATGTCTCTTTAAATGCAAATTGTGTTGATAATAGATATTATGAATCTTCAAATGATGAACCCTCATCATCAGAAGATGATACATTACCTTCTTTTGAAGAGGTTTCTAGATTTGCTAAGTTACTTGAAAATGAAAATTCTAAACTCAAAAAGAGATTTGAAAAAGCAAATTCTAGAATTTCTATTTTGACTAAAGAAGTATCATATCTTTCTAAAGATCTTGATGGGAAAACTTCTGATTTTGAAAGTATTTTAAAAACCCTTGAGAAAGTCAAATCTGATAAGGATAAACTTTCTAAGGATCTTGAAACTGTAATTTCAAAGAAAAATATTTTAGAGTCTAACTCTAGTTCTAATTCAAATGTTTTAGAAAACACGAATTTGGTTTTAAAACTAAAGTCAGAGATTTTATCCTTGAAAAAGTGTTTGTCAAACTTTACTCATGGAAAAGAAAACTTTGATAAGATGTATTCTCAAATTAGACCTTTGAGAAATCGTTCTGGTCTTGGTTATACTTATTCCAAACCTGTTTTTAGTAATAACTATTTTGTTCCTCAACAAACCATTTTCTGTTCCAAGTGTCAATGTGGTGGACATTGGAGAAGAGATTGTTCTCTTAACAAAACTCAATCCTTAGGATTTCATAAAGCTCATTTTGCAAAACAAATGTGGATTCCTAAAATTATTTTATCTAATCCTTCTGGATCCAAACAAGTTTGGATTCCGAAAATCTAATTGTTTCTTTTTCAGGAAAACGAGAAGTGTATCAATAAGAACATTTGGTACATGGATAGTGGTTGTTCTCGACATATGACTGGAAACAAAGATTTCTTTGAAAAGGTTATCAAAACAAAAGGTGGAAAAGTTACCTTCGGAGATAATGCTCAAGGAAAGATTGTTGGTATAGGTAATATCGTTTTTCTTGGAAAAGTTCTTATTTCAAATGTTTTGTTTGTTAAAGGTCTTAGGCACAATCTCATCAGCATAAGTCAATTATGTGATGAAGGTTACCTTGTGAATTTTAGAAATGATAAGTGTCTAGTTCACAATTCCAAGGATGAATTCATTCTATCTGCCCATAGGCAAGAGAATGTTTACACTATTAACTTAGAAGACCTTAGGAACCAAAACTTACCTTGTTTAAGTGTGATAGAAGACCATTCGTGGCTATGGCATAGGAGACTAGGACACTGTAATTTGAGAAACCTAAGAAAACTCTCAAAGAAAGGACTGGTAAAAGGGCTACCGGACCTTAGATATGATTCTTCAAAAGTCTGTGATCCTTGTCAATTTGGCAAGAAACATAAAACTAGCTTTAAACCAATTAATGAAGTTTCAACTTCTAATGCATTACAGCTTGTGCACATGGATCTGTTTGGTCCTTCACAATCTGGAAGCATTGGAGGCAAATACTATGTATTTGTTTTAGTTGATGACTTTACTAGGTTTACATGGGTCTATTTTCTTACAAAGAAATATGAAGCTTTTTTCTATTTCAAAACTTTTAGAGCCCAAGTTAAAAATGAGAAAAACCTACCATTGATAACTATTCATAGTGATCATGGTGGTGAATTTCAAAAATCATATTTTGAAACTTTTTGTAGTAAGAAAGGTATTACTCACAATTTTTCAGCACCAAGAACTCCTCAGCAAAATGGGGTTGTTGAAAGAAGAAATCGTATTCTTCAGGAAATGACTCGAACCATGTTGAGTGAATACTCAATTGCTATGCATTTTTGGGCTGAAGCTGTTAGTACTGCCTGTTATACTATAAATCGTGTTTTAACTAGACCATTTCTTAATAAAACCCCTTATGAGTTATGGACTGGCCGAAATCCTAAAGTTTCATACTT
Source organism: Viscum album (assembly GCA_963277665.1). Taxonomy (NCBI): domain Eukaryota; kingdom Viridiplantae; phylum Streptophyta; class Magnoliopsida; order Santalales; family Viscaceae; genus Viscum; species Viscum album. The sequence continues at coordinate 974,705,524 of OY728140.1, read as the reverse complement.
CAAAGTTTTTGGTTGCAAAGTATTCATCCTGAATACAAAAGACAATCTACACAAATTTGCACCAAAATCTGATGAAGGAATCTTTCTAGGCTATTCTACAACCTCTAAGGCTTATAGAGTTTTCAATAAAAACACTTGTACTGTAGAAGAAACAGTACATGTAAAATTTGATGAAACTAACCCTTTTGTTTTCAACCAACCCAATCCTACATCCTCGGATGTGTTTTCCAAAAATGTTTATCAACCTTTATTAGAAGACCATTCTGATAAGGAAAATGTTCAAGAAAGTATTCCTGAAACATTTACCACAGAAGATTTTCTACCATATGTTGATGAACAGGTTTTACAAAACCCAAATCAATTGTTTCTTAGGAATCATCCAAGTGATAACATCATTGGTGATATAAATCAACCTGTAAGGACCAGAAATTCCTTAAGAAATGAAATAGAACATCTTGCTTTTCTTTCCCAATTTCAACCTAAAAGTCCAAGTGAGGCCTTAGGTGATGATGATTGGATCAAAGCAATGCAGGATGAACTAAATGAATTTGAAAGGAATCAAGTCTGGACTTTAGTTGAAAGACCTAAAGAAACAACTGTGATTGGTGTAAAATGGGTTTTCAGAAACAAATGTGATGAAAATGGAATCATTGTAAGAAATAAAGCAAGAATTGTTGCTAAAGGCTATAATCAACAAGAGGGAATAGACTATGAAGAAACATATGATCCTGTAGCTAGACTTGAATCCATTCGTATTCTATTAGCCTTCGCAGCATATTTCAATTTCAAACTATTTCAAATGGATGTCAAATGTGCTTTTCTAAATGGTTTTGTTCAAGAAGAAGTTTTTGTCGAACAACCTCCTGGTTTTCAAGACCCAAAACATCTTGATCATGTTTTTAAACTTACCAAGGCTCTATATGGTCTTAAACAAGCCCCTAGAGCATGGTATGATAGACTCACAGGATTTCTTTTACAAAACAATTATACAAAAGGTACAGCAGATCCAACTCTTTTTATCAAAATGGAAAACAAAAATGTTTTGATTGTCCAAATCTATGTTGATGACATCATATTTGGATCAACTCAGAAATCTTTAACTGATTCTTTTGCAAACTTAATGAAATATGAGTTTGAAATGAGTATGATGGGTGAGTTAACATTCTTTCTAGGTTTTCAAATTTCTCAAAAACCAGAAGGAACTTATATATCTCAACATAAGTATATTAAAGACTTACTCAAAAAGTATGGGTTTGACAAAACTAAAAGTATTAGCACCCCAATTGGTACCTCAAATACTCTTGATCTTGATGAAACTGGAAAACCAGTAGATCAAACAATTTTTAGAGGTATGATAAGAAGTTTGCTATACTTGACAGCTAGTCGACCCGACTTGATTTTTTCTGTATGCTTATGTGCAAGATATCAATCTAATCCAAAAGAGTCTCACTTAAAAGTCGTAAAGAGAATCTTTCGGTATTTAAAAGACACTATGGATTTAGGTCTGTTTTACTCTTCTGGAAATGATTTTGTTTTAAAAAGCTTTTCAGATGCTGACTTTGGTGGTTGTAGAATGGATAGAAAAAGTACATCTAGAACATGCCATTTCTTAGGAGATTCTTTGGTTTCTTGGTCCTGCAAGAAACAACACTCAGTAGCACTCTCCACTGCGGAAGCTGAATATGTAGCAGCTGGAAGTTGCTGTGCTCAAGTATTGTGGATGCAGCACACACTCACTGACTATGGTTTGAGTTTCTCCAAAACTCAAATTCTTTGTGATAATACAAGTGCCATAGCTCTTAGTAAAAACCCAGCACATCACTCTCATGCAAAACACATAGATATTAGGCATCACTTTCTTAGGGATCACACACAAAAAGGAGATATTATTTTACAATTCATCGGAACGCAAGAACAACTTGCTGACATTTTTACAAAACCCTTACCTTCCGATAGATTTGAATTTATAAAACAGAAGCTAGGAATGATTACATTAAAATAATCATTCATATCTAGATTCATGATGAAGTCGACCTCCCTTTCATCTCTTGAATGGCAGTATCATAGAATTGAGACCATATAAGCATCAAAACCTTCCTAGATAATCTGATAAGAGTTCATTCTATGAATGAAAAGCTTTGTATAAAATATCTATTGTAACAAGATATCCCCAAGAAAATCTACATATCAATGATTTATTGGGATGCTCTTAGGTTACGTCATATATCACCTTCTCTGGGTAAACTAAAACTCTTTCCAATGAGATAATATGACCCTAGAAGTGTACCTTGTTGATCAGTAAGTGACATTAACTGAGGATTTAATACAAATGGTTCTCTATAAATGTATTCAAAATGATCTCTAGATGAGTGTAATGTTCATTTTGAGTTTGAGAATACACTATAATGTCATCTACAAATACCATAAAAGAGGAATCCAGGTATGTATGTAAACCCATATTATTCAAATAAATAAATACACAAGAACATTTATAAGACCGAATGACATAACAATAGGATAATAAAAACTATACCGACTACAAAAAAATTTACATAAAATATCTGATGTCTTGACTCGAACAAGATGATATCTCGATCTTGGTTTGATCTTCGAAAATATCATCATTCCTTTGAGCTATATTAAAAGTTCATCTATTTGAGGTAATGGATACTGGTATTTCATCATAATACCTATCAAATTTCATTAATCCACACAAATCTTGAGGTTGATGTCTTCCTTCTTCACAATAAGTAATGGTGAACCCCATAAGAAGTATTGGTCCATATAAAACATTCAATCTCTAAATCTTATAGCTACCTATCGATCTCATTCTACTCATTAGTAGCCATAATGTATGGATGATTTTATACTAGTGTATCACTAGTAACTAGCTAGATCTTAAACCCAACCTCTCTCTTAGGAGGTAGTCCATTACAGTCATTGGTGAAAACATCCCTGAATAGATCAACTATAAAAGGGAAGTCAATCTAATGTAGTCACTGGAAATTCATATAAAGTCAATAAATATGGGTGATCACTCTACCTAGCCTAAGATTATATAGTATTTGTACCTACCTAGACACCCACTCATCTTTTTGAGTATAAGTACGTCCCTGTGGTGATGTAAATAACTCCTTTATAGATAAAAATACTCATAGGCATGATAGAGAACCAACCAGTCCATCCTGAGAATGACATAAAATTCTTTCATCATGAGGATGAATAGGCCCTATAATAATTGATAACTACCTCCCTCAAGAGGACAGTCCTTGAATTGGCATACAGTCTTTGATCATAGACCCAAAGGTGTATCAAGCATCCTAACACCACACGATTAATCAAAATTAGGACTAATAGTCTCCACAATAGGAAAATATATGTAGTAATGTGACACAACTATATTGAACAAGGTAGATGAAATAGTAGAGGATATAAAAATAGTACCTTGAATAGGAGTTGGCCTGGATTCCCGCTCCTCTAGTATAGGATCCAATAAAAAATCGGTACTGATCCATAACCATGTGTTGCAACCTGACAACCAAGAGTGGGTCCTCTCTAATGGCGTTGTATATTAGGTTCCTAGCTACCACGTCCACAACATATTCTTCTTCTTATATGGCTTGTCGTACTCCAGCTACTTGACTGGCGAGGTGCATTTGATCCTACTCTGGAAGGTGGATCTAGCACGAATCCCCTCCCACTATGAACTGATGGGATGTTCTTATAAGATTGTTGTAGATGCCACAATCTACTACATCCTCGACACTTGATGGGGTCTGTGGGACAATGGGGATTCTTATTCCCAAACTTCCCATACTAGTTTCATACAACATATCATTATGTTGGTGTCAATTGGCTGCTGATGCTCACATGCATAGTCTTATAGAATCTATTCTAACCACTTGTCGAAACACTACCCTATCACTATTCCAAACTACCATGGCTCACACATTCATCTTCCCTGAAGTTCCACTTGGTGAAAATAGCTTGGTTCAATATATTACATATGGATTTTAACTAGAAAAAATCACCTAATAAAAATAGATTTTTTCTTCCCATCCTCAAATTGTATCTCTTTTACTGTCTCATCAGTAGTATAGATTGGTTTAAAGTTCTAAAAATATGTAAAATGAGATGAATAGTCCATAAATATCATATAAAACTGAGTCATGTTCATTAAATCTATATAATAAACATCCCTTAGGGTATCAGGTATGAAATATTCCTAGAAGCTTGAATGGAAATCTCTCCATATGACTTCCTGATACTGAACTACTTGATTCAGAACATCCCACCATCTTTTGGTAGGTCCTCAAAGAATATAATTAGTGAGTTTCACTCTCCTCTCAAGAGGTGTATCTATATTCTCAAATGCAGAAATAAATATCTCAAGATCTTTTCTATATCTTAGGGTCCACCACCGATAAAATGTTGGTGGATGTTGTCGTTGGAACAGTAGAATCAACTCTCCCATAGAAGTGTTATAGTGGAGAGATCCCTATAATTTCTACATGATCCGAAAAAAATATACTCAATACCGGGAATCTTCACCCACATCAAGAATATGAAGAGGGTCCACAGGTGGCACTACTGGAGGTATCATTAGTGGCTCAAGGGTCACCATCTCCAAAGCATGGTCATCACCCTCTCTTGGCATATGACAAGATCACATGGTGGAAACATATATCTAGTGATGCCAAATAAATCCATTAGATAAAATTTAATAATGAAATAAGCCACTAATATAATAAAAAAACATTTAAAAATCTATTCTATAATTTATCAACACCAATCTTATAGCTTAAAGAGTCATATCTGGGTGATAAAACATTTATATATAATATATGAGATGTTACCTACTTCCCAGTACTAAGCTCTAGTCTAGGTCAAGCTATGTGTTTTTCAATTTCAATTCATTCTAAATTCATATTTACATTTGAATTTTCTTTAGATGGATGAAAAAAATGATTTACCACTTCCAATCCATAATTTACCATGAACCTTATAAACCAATGTGTGGAATCCACTTGATCCATACCAAAATAATTTCAATCCATGGAAAAAATGGTCCATGAATAAACCTACCATAATTTATTTCATATGGTGTATAATATTCCTTCAGAAGGAAAAAAAATATTTAGGTTACAATAAGAAGTCTACGTACCAATTATGTTTCTTAATTTCTTAAAAGAATCATTTCCGAATAAAAATTATATCTATAATAGTCAAAGCACTCCTGGAAGTTATAAGAAATTAAAATAGAACAATCCTTCTATATATCATGGTATATTCTTACCATGTGAATTCCTTACAAGGTGCCTAAATTGATGCATGATCAATACTTCCATTAAATCATCTCATTAGGGAAAAGATGAATGGTAAATATCACTCATAATAAAGATAATTGTCACATAGCATGTGCATCACCCAATGTGTTAATTAAATAGAATATATCAATTTGAATACCAAATAAAATGTCCCAACCCAGGTAATTTTCCTTTTTCCTTACATGGGTTAGATACTCCCAGGAATAACTCTTTACCAAAACCTTAAGTGTTCTTAATCTCCTTTCTATTTTCTCTAAATATTAAGGCAAGAAAATAAATCCATTGATACCGAATTATTATGTATCAACCCAGGTTCCGCTAAGAGGTTTCACGAACCAGTGGGAAAATGGCCTTAAGCCCACCTCCCCATACACTAGAGGCTACTAACATGCATAGATGGACTAGGGTGTGTCTATGAGAATACTATTACCTATATTTAGAGTATTATATAGGTGAAATAAATAGATAATAATGAAAGATTATCAATAATATAAATGATACAGAAAATAATAATAAATATCCAAGCCTTGAATAACCATCAAATGTAGTAAACTGAAACTTGTACAATAGATGATGATGTCATGCCTCCAAAAAATAGGGAGAACATGTACACAAGGAAGTAGGAATTCAATAGAGTTCATTGTATAAGAAATAACAAAAAGGATAAAAATTTATCCATGCATCCTGAGATCCATCCCATTCATTTTCTACTAAGCCTCAACAATAAGTAATGCAACAAGTGATGCATTAATAATTAGACGCTTTCCCTTATCTACACCTATAAGAATATAGTCTACCTATGTTCCACCGTCCATCCGAATAGGGTGTGAGATAAAATTATCTAGCCACCACCAATAGTTTTAATAAATATCTATTTAGTGCTTATAATTTTGAAGTGTGTAGATATAAAAATGTAAATCAGTAATAATAACTGTAAATGGGTTGTATCTTGTTCCTAATGGAACCAAGGATTACAATACCTGCTTCATCCTTAGCAAGATAGTATGAACATGTAACCATGTTTATAAAAATATATGTACTATATATGTAGTGACTTCTACAACCATATATGTGGCTACCACTAGTAGCCTAGACCCAAGTGATAACTCCGAAAACCATAAGTTGTAGCACGAATATCACAAGTATCATAGGATTCCAGGCCCAGTATTAAAGAATTAAGGGGCTCCATTCCCATTATCATAATCATAGGGTCACCATGACCATATCAAAAGAATAAAGGGTTCCATGAACAATATCATAATAGTAAACCAATATCACAGTAAGGGTTGTCATAACCATATAACACTGTAAGTTACATCATGCTCAGTATGACAATATCAAGTCTCCATACCTACATCTCATATATAAAGGGTCACTATTCTCATATCAAAAAATAGGTACACCATGAAAACAACACAATATAAAAAGGGAAACCATGCCCATTTATATATATGACATGTATAAGGTTCATCCTGACCATTTACCATAATTATCTAGGGTCTCCATGCCTTTACATCATAGTTGTGATAAGTAATCATGAGATTTAATATAATATAATGGATAATTCATAATTCATTGACATTTAATATAACATGTGTGTAACCATTATTTCATTTAATCATGTTATGTGGTCACACCACTCACATTAAATTCAATTAATTAAAATTTATTCACATTAGAGTCATGCGAAAACAATTTAGAAAATGTTTTTCCCATTTATGCATTTAACAATATCAAGGGGAAACCATGGGAACAACTAAGAGGGTGGAAATGGATGAAGGTACCTAAGACATACTAAATATGAGATAAGAAGAATAATTCTATCAAGAACATTTAATTAAACATGATTAATGTTTATTTTAGTAAAATGAAAGGAGAATTCGGCATGCGATATAATAAAACATATCATTAAATAAATCTATTTTGAGGGATAATAACTAAACCACCTACCTCAATCTCATAGTACTCTCCTCATCTAGTATCGACCCTTCATTTGGCCTTATTTGATAGAAAATAGAAGAACCAATGAACACCCTAAAAATAGGAAATATGAACTCACACCAAAATAGTTTAACCAATAGAAAGAATATTGGAGAAATGATCCTAAGGCTTGAAGATATTATCTAGAGGAATCCAATGAGACTAATAAAATATTGAAAGGACTTCGGATAGAATATATATCAAGAAACCTTGGTTAGGCCAAAGGGGGTGCTCCAACGTGAAGAAGAAACCATCCTTCCATTGGAAATGAGAAATTTGAGGGAAGGGTAAGATTAATAAGATTTTAAGTGGAAAAATTGACTTCACACAAAAATTATAGGGTCACATGATTTTGCTTAAAGGGTTTCCAAACCATGCACTAATCAAAAACCTATATTTATCTTAGGTGGGATCCTACGTAGTTTCATACACACAGTTTGACTAACACTGCTTAAACAATGATTCTTGCGTCTGTTAAAAATAATAGACCCTATGAATAGGAGTTCATAACTGGATGCAATATTAGGGAAAACTATGCATCATGATTTCCCATCTAAACAACCATAAATAGTTATGGGAACTATGTGGAGTGGATCACCCGATTTCTACTTAATGTGTGGCTAAGTTATTTTCACCAATGGTCAAGGTTCTGGGCACCGAACAAGCCCTATACACCCCTGAAACATCCTTATACTCATCAGGCATCCATATTAGCTCCAAGATAAATAATTAGACAAAAATTTAAATTATTCATACCTTATATAAAAACTGAGTTCACATAGTATTCATAAATTGTATTAACAATTAAATTAATGAATTTTATTGTAAATGGAATTGCATAGAATCTTTGATGAAATCTGACTATGCCAATTTATCCAAAACTCTAAATAAAAACATTTGTGTGTATAAAAACTTCTTATTTTGTTTTAGGTATCCATGTTATGGATTCCATTTTTGATATAATTAATTGATATTTCAATTTATGGATGACTATGGAAGGTGGAGGTGACCCTAGGTCACATGAAGATTCTTATGTAGTGCTTCAGGTTTTCTAAGAATTGTGGGATGTCACTAATGTCAAACTCAATAATTATTCTATATATATTTTATTCTATGATATTATTAAATTCATGGGATATTTTTTTTGACTTGGTAATTCTTCGTTTGTTAGATTATATTTCAAAAATATTAATTTCTTATATACAGATGCTTAATGTATGGATATTTAATGTTAGGTCATTAGTAGTAAGACAATGTTTATGTTGCAGAGTTTCAAGGGTTGATTCATTCCCAAAGTCTTATTATGACATCCCAGGTGCTTGTTTCCATCCCATGGAGATCAAAAAATCTATATGGTTCTTATGATAGGTCATATAGGGTGACAGAGAAGGGTTCCCTATCTTGGTTCATGAAAAATATGTGTCAAATACATATTGTTTTTGTGAATAAGTAAATGTATATCAAATATTATATTCTTGTGACTCAATAGGCAGGTTCTAATAAGTGTGTGACAATCACTTTTAGGGTTAAACATTATGTTATCAGGGGGGATTTATAGTATGTGTGATTTTGTATTAGGGTTAATTTGACATTCCTTTTTTATATAATTCTATCTCAAGAAATGGATGTAAGGATAGATGTAAAGTATGAATGGAAGTTTTCCTGGGTTTCAATCCATGCATGTATGTCATACACCTTGTTGGATGTGTGTTTTTTTCATATTTTTTCCAACAATTTTTTTATTATTTCTACTCATACTTGCAGAATATTTATAATTTTAATTGATGTATAAATACATGTTTTGGAATGAATTTAAATTTTTAATGAGCTTTCTTTAGTTTATTTGGCTTGATTTAGTAAATCATGTTATGAAATATTACAATTTTTTATTTCAAATTAAGGGTTTAGTAATAATTTGATACAAAAAATTATACTTTCATTGTTTTGAATTATTATAAAAATAAACTTTCTTAAAATATATATAAACCATAATACCAGTGGGTGATTTCAAAATTAATTTTTTAATGTAATATATTGAGTATTATGATAATAATTAAAAGATATTAGGTGATTTGTAATTGATGATTGATCATGGTTTCACATTTATTGAAATCAATTCATGTTTTAATTAAATATAAAAATTTATTCACACAGATTATTAAACTTTTAATATTTTTCCAAAGTATAGCCCTTGAGTAACATAAAAAAGATTTTTTTGAGAATATATCATACAATTTTAGTATTCACTTATTATAAATTCTTATTAAAATTTGAATGATAATTTTATAAGAATAATTTTTTGATCTTATGTTAAGTTCTTTTTGGTCTTAAAAACTACATTTTTTCCTTTTGGTTTCTATAAATTTATTTTGGGAACCTTTTGGTGTTTTTTATGTTGTTAGATGATTATTTGATCTTTTTTATATTATCGGATTTTTAATGCTATTTTTATGTGATATTGTTATGTTTCTATTACTATGCGTGTTTTGGATTTGAAAATATATTTTTATTGGAATTTATGTTTCATGTTATTTTCATATAATCTGTTAAGAGATGTGTTGGTGAACCAAGGGATGAATGTTTCTGGGGATATCTTGAAGTCTAGTCATTATAATAATCCAGATATGGTCTATCTAGTTATTTATTATAACGAGAATTTTTATATAGTGGTATGGTTGAATTATTCTCAATTTATGGGTTACATTCAAGAGTTACTAAAGTAATAAATTCTTGTTTTCCATGGATATCATGCTCTATAGAGGATATAGAGTGGTGTAAAAACATGGGATTTCACTCAGGTATGGATCCCTTATATTTTAGTCAAATTTTTTAGTCTAAATATAATATTGATTCATAGTGAGTCAGAAAAGGTCCCAATGGTTTCTGAGGATTTTTCTCAGCCCAGAACCCATATTTTTTTGCAAAAAGTGGCCATGTCACATGTTTAGAGTAAACAGTGTAGAAAGGGTGCATGATTAGATCTAAATGTGCAGATTGTCTACCTTTTGGGAAGATCCATCATGCACGGTTGGCACTAGGTTTACCTAATTGTGAGGCCTAACGGTGTAGTTCCACCTCTTCTCTAGGTTCATGTGCATTGTTTACGCATGGTTAGGGAAACCGTGCAAACAAACTGTGCACATGTTAAATTTTTGGGTAATTTTTCCTTCTATCCCTTAGTGATCTAATTAAGCTCCTCCTTCTCCCCTAATAATAATTCTAGTAACATTATCCTTCATTAATATCATTTGAGAGATTTTTTAAGGATTAAGTAGGGATCATGATAGCTACTTCATCTGAGATCTGATCGAGCTTCCATTCATCACGTTGGATGCACAATGGTAAGTACTCGAGTCCTTTTGAGACATTCTTATCCTCTATTTATCTCTGTCTAGTTATCACGGTGTGAGAATTTTTACCTTTTTCTGAGATATACTTTCTTCAAAGCCAAATAAAGGGAGATACAAGAAGAGGAGAGTTGTACAAGCATAAGGTGGGTGCTGTACAACTCCTCCCCCAAGATTTTTTATTTTGGAATTATTGTGCAGGCTCGCTGATTTCATCGAGTGTTGTTTATTGAATTTATATACCATTATAAAAATCATTAGAACTGTATGGTTATTATCTTTCCAAATATTTCATTAGTTTTTAGTGCTTACTCCTATAACTCCATCAATTCTATGTTGTATGTCATGCCATAGTTTTCATTTTAGTGTTTTGACACGTTTGAGCAACCATTTGGGTGGTCTTTTTATTAACCTTCATAAGGGTAATATTTTATATATTAAATGGATTGATTTAGATTGAAAATTTTATAATATCAATTACCATGTATTCTCACCACTTGACCTGGATAATGATAATTTCTTTAACTATATGGAATATTATATTAAATAATTATAAAATAGGAGTGTCCTACTTGATCCCAGCTTAGATTCGATAAGGAATCCCTGGAGCACTTGGGAACCCCATTCCGATTCTAGGATTCAATTTTCTTTGGTTGGACCCACCTAGAACGTAATATTTTCCTAAAAAATGGATACCTAGTATGACACCGTAGGATCCCTCATGTAGTAATACATTATGCCTTGTATACAATCCTTGGATCTAACATTTACATATAGGTACCATGTTTAAAGCCCATTGGGACAAGTCATTGCATAACCCCGTTTTACCATGGATGAACTCCTTGGACATGGTATGCATCTTATTGTGGAATTCCTTAGACTATGATCCCTATATTACATTATTACCCCTATCAAGGATACATTTATTACTGAGTGGGTGACCTTTGAGGTCTACTTTTCCTTGGTTATTATGTTGTAAATTCATTTTTAAATATCATTATAGGTTACCTTGTCATATCTTGGAACCTTCACTACTATCAACATGTGACTAATTTACAAAGTGGTAAAAATAAAATGATGATCTACTTACATGTTCACACACTAGCTAAAGGCTGAAGTATGTACTTTTGTATTTAGTAAGATTATTATGTTTTAATTTTTATATGAATGCATGAACAATATTACATTTCCATTACAAAGGCCAGATGTTATAGAATCCAATGGCGGTGGCCCACTAACATTTATCTCACACCCTCTTTGGGAAATGGTTGGTACCCAGGGTAGATTAAATGAATGAAAATTTTGATAAAGTGAAGAATACAACCTTGAACAATTTATTTCTTGTAGATTAGGATGGATCTTGATAGCAGATGACTAAGCCAAAGATATAGATTCTTGGGATAGTCTTTGTATTTCTGTTATACTTTTATGAACATGTTAGTCCTACTATCTGGTATACATGTTTTCCAGTTTTATAGTGACATGGGATATCATTATTAGTTGTTGTATGCTTGTATGTTATTTGAGTTTTTATTGTTGTTGTCCCTATTTTTCGCGGTGCAATTTCTTAACTTATAATAATTCTGGTATTTATCTCTGTTTATATTTACCTACTATGCTAAACATTGGAAATGAGGGAATTTTCTCTCCACAGACACATCTTAGGCTCTCACTACTAGTCGGTAGCCTCTATCCTTTGGGGAGATATGCTTGAGGTCATGTGTCCCACTGGGCTCAGGGCACCTATTAAGTGGCATATGGGTCCAATATATGAAAAAGTTGTATCATAAGAGGTTATTTTATAGATTTAATATTTTTATAAAATATATTTGATATTAGGAATTCTTGGGACGTTGTCATAATTCACGCTTGGGCTTCACGATCCTAGGTTTGGGGTAAAATCCATGTTACCCAAAATATAGTTGTTGTTATTTTTTTATTAATATAGTTGACAATATTTAATAGTTGAGTGACACAGATGTGGTGTGGATTTGTTTATTATTACTCTGATTGAGTATTTCTTTCATCCTTGGGACAATGATATGAGGGAATGGAGAATTGTTACATTCATCTTATTAGGTACGTAGAATTTGCATGTCATGCATATTTCCATGCCATATAGGTGCATTTCAATGCTTTGAATTGCCTGATATGTATTTTATTGTTTATTGATGTTGTGATAATTATCTTATAATTGTATTACTATGGTTTGTGATTGAGTGGTTAACTCTCTCAATCCATGAGGTTTATGAGACCTTGTGGGTTGGGATGTGTAATTTAATGTGTCAATCCATTATGATATAAATAAATGGGAATCTTTTTCATTGATAAGGGGTATGGGAACTAATTTAATTGGAATGGATATCCATTATAAATCAAATCATGACATCTAAAATCAAATTGTTTCACGTACTTATCCCACTATTTCATGTTTATGAACATTAAAGTAGTAGACCAAGTAAAAAAATGTAAAATGAAATGTAACTTATACTTGATCACTTACCGGTACCTGGCCATCTAAGAACATAATTGGGGTAGTATACCTTGTGTAGTGAGCCCTTCCCTTTTTATCTTCCATAAGTGTTAATATATCTCTACTTGAAGATTGTTCTGAGGTGTGTGATTGGTATTTATAGACCATTTCCTCCATGATGTCCTTGTATTGCACCCCAAGAAGGTATTGATGATCATGCTCTAAACATGGTGGCCCCTGATCCACTAGTATTACCTCTAAGATTTCCACTTGAGCCCCTTTTACTATACTTGATCTAGGTACCGATTCCCAAGTTGGTGGTAGTTTTATACATCTAATGAAGTCCATGCATGGTGATCAATGAGTTTCACATATGATAGATGATCTAACGTTTTTGTTCCTGAAGCATCATCCTCTAACATTCTCAAGGGATGGAGGTATACATGCTATTAATCCTTGGATATATGAAAGCCTATCTATCATTGGGTGTCTTAAAACACCTCTGGTGTGGAGGGTCAAGCATCCTATATACATTATTCATGATTTGACCAATCATTTGTGGGATGTGGTTTCCAAGGATAATCACCATCAAGAAATTATACGGGATGACTTCAGGAGTGTTTTATATGATGAGTTCTTTCCTTAGACATTGAGAGCTAATAGAGCCAGAGATTTCAGGCATATCGAGTTGGGTCATTTGTCAGTTATGGAATATTAAGCGTGTTTCAAGGAGTTTCTGTTGCACTGATACTATTAGGGGATGAATTTTTTCATGCTAGATGCCTAAAGAATGGGCTTGTATATGAAATTCATATACAGGTGAATGTCTTTATACTACCTAATTTTTCTGAAATATTCAATCATTATATTATCCCTAAGAATAACCTGAGGGACGATAATAGCACCAGACATAGAGGATCATTACCACGACAGTCCAGTAGTTCTCATAGTGGATGGAACCATTCCCTCAAGGTTTATTATCCAGGAAGTGACATATATAGTACCAATTTTTATAGCTCTAGGGTGTTTCTTCATTGTAAATGATGGGGGCACATGATGTCTCATTGTGATAGATACCCAATAGAGCTTCATACTTGTGGTTATATGGGGAATATTTAGCATTTCTGTAGGACATTTCCACTAAATCTAAGTTGAAAAAGTTGCATTCTAGATCCACCTCCAGTAGAAGCTTATTTTGTGCCAAATCAATAGGGTAGTTGGTATATCTCTAGTAGGTTTAGTCGACGAAGATTTCATGGCCATGGTGGCTAGACCCCTCAATAGAAATAGTGCCAATAGAGTATTTTTTATCATGGTATTCCATCTATTGTACTAGGTCATGGATTAGGCCAATTTCGTGCTTTATAGCTGATACCCAATAATCATGATACATGACCATCTACAACATGAGGTAATATTCTAGGGGAATCAACTATAATGGATTATTGATTTGATACAACTGCTTCAAACTCTTTTATATATATATTTATTATGTAATGTATTAAATTGGAGATACAATATTAATGTGGTGTAATGATCCTAGGTAAGTCCTTAAGAATTTTTTTTAGGGTGTACCCCAAAATAGGGACTGTCCCCTTCAGGTAGTCGGTTACGCTTTCTTATGAAAGATATTCCTTCTTAAGATGACATGCTTCGATGTAATTATTGAGATGGATTGGTTGGTTCAGAATCATTCTTTTGTAGGCTTCTATCTTTAAAGGTAATCTTTTACATTACTATAGGTAAGATGTTATCTACATAAGGGTGAGTGGGATGACCAAGATATTATAGTGGGACCAGTGCATCATGGGCTAAGTGGAGTGACATCCCAAATTGTAAATCTACTTAGGGAGTATTAGGGGTTACATCAAGTTATTTTCCCTCCAAATAGTGGATCATTTCATGGGAGTCTTTCCTAGTGATTTTCCTGGATTACCTCCTTATAGGCAGGTAGATTATACGATCATGATTATTCTAGTAGCATCTCCAATTTCCATTAATACTTACTAGATTTCATCTATATAGATTCATTATCTCAAGTGGTAGTTGTAGGATTTGGAGGTTAAAGGTTTTATACATATTAGTACATCCTATTGTGGTCATCTCATGCTTTTCTCTAAGAAGGTGGATGGAAAATACATATATGTGTGGATTAAAGAAGTTTGAACCTACTTATGGTGAAGAAATGGTATCCACTAACACAAATAGGTGATATATTCGACCATCTTTGAGGAGATATGGTCTTTTATAAGACTGATCATATACTGTGATATTATCAGGTATGAGTAATTCCATATGACATACCTTGTATATATTTTTGTATCAGGTATGGTCTGTATGAATATCTTGTTATGTCGTTCGGTCTTACAAATTCACCATCCATTTTCACAGCTCTAATAAATAAGGGTTTTGCATCCCTATCTCGATTCTTTTGTTGTGGTATTTGTGGAAGAAATCTTAGTGTATTATCACACTCATGATTTCTATGATAAATACCTTGAGATAGTTCTGAGTACACTGAGACAACATTAGATTTATGCAAATCATTATAAGTGACACTTTTGGATTTACAAAGTTCACTTCTTGGGTAAAATGATCTCAAAATCAGGTGTAACTATTGACACTAAAAAGGTTAGTACAGTAGTTTCCTGGGAGAATCCCATGAATGTGAATTCTATATTGATTTTCTTGGGGATTTAAAGATATTATAGGAATTTTATATAGAGATTTTCATTTTTTTTCTTCACCTCTTATTATCCTTAAAAATAAGGGTATTGTATTCCTATTTTCAGAAGCATGCGAGAAAACCTTTCAGGAGATGAAAGGGAGGTTTTTCTTGACACCAATTCTATCTCTAACAGAGACAAGCATAGTTTATACAATCTTCTATGATGCATCAGGAATATTCCTAGGAGTATTGCTGATGTAGTAGGATAGAATTTTTTCATACAGATCTCAACAGTTGTGGCCTCATGAGAGAAACAACCCAACACATAACCTTGAGCTAGAAGCAATTGTCCATGATGTATATTGATAGAGACATTATCTATTGGGTGAGCACTTTGTGGTTTACACAAACCAAAAGATTTAAATATATATCTTTTATTAGTGTTACATGAACCTCACACTGCGAAGATGGGTCATATATCTACAATCCTTTTTTATCTTGCCTATATGATTCGTAAGGGAAATGTAGATGCTACTATGATGAGTTGAAAAACTCAAACATAGGTCACATGAGAATGTAGTGACAAATAGAAGTTAACAGACATCATCTATGATCTACATATGGAGTTTCATGATAGTCATGTGCAGTCTTAACTCTCATATTTAATAGTTACCTCTTCCCTCCTTAAGAAGGTGTAGGGTAGAAAATTTTCAGATCCATAGGGCTTGGTTCTCATTGAGGGTATATCAGGATCTGACCGACCTTTGATTGGTCTATGGGTAGAGATGAAATACTGCATATATATGGATGTGTTTGGGTTCATTCAGTTATGAGAGAGGAGTTGATGAAAGAGTCTCACTATTCCTAGTGGGAAGTTCATCCAAGTATCTCCAAGATGAATTGATATTTGAGACACCATTATAGCTAACCCAGGATGAAATGTCAGATTGCAGGCTTTATCACTAGGAGTTCCACCTATCAGTAGGTGAAGGTAGAGGAACATATACTTTCTATCTTGTTACATACACTTTCAGTCCTATAATTGAATTGAGAAGTTATTTCTATGGATTTCATATTCATCTTTCCTAGGTCGTCAAGAGGTAGTGATGTTATATGGGTAGTTATTGATAGATTAACAAAATAATTCCACATAATTTCTATTAGTGATATATTCTCAGTCGATGTGCTAGGAAGACTGTAAGTTTGAAAGATCATACAACTACATGGGGTCCGGAATTCGTTGTCATGACATGTCAAATTGATAGTGATTTAAAGAATATTTTGTAGTATAGGGAAAACCATAGGTTTTCTCTCAAGGAGAATTGGTTGTTTTATAGTGTGATTTTTTAATAAGAAGGACAAAAGAGAGGGTGGTTTTAAAATAGTTTTAAGAAAATGACTTGATTTAAAGAGTTTAATAGTTGATAAAAAGTGGTGTTTTATGATTATGAGATAAAGATTTAACTTCATTTTTTCTACAAATATTGGATAGTTCATTGTTCTAAAAAATTTATATGGTTTTGTTTAATTATTTGGTTGAGGGTTGTCAAGATCTTGATACCCCACTTTCCCCTAAAAACATTTCAGAAAGTACCAACCCGTGACACAACAATCATGTTGTCATGGTTTGGAATTCAAGAACATATTAATGGATACCAAATCATACTAATATATTTTTAATGTGTTAGATAAAGAGGATCCTTGTGTTTCCCAATAGGAACAACCCATGTTTCCCTCTTGAAATTTCAACCCAATTAGGGTTGAAATGAAAAGAGGTTCACTTAATTAAACCCAAGAAATGAATTAAAAGGAGAAACATGTTTAGATAAAACATATGTAAAATAATCCACACAAAAATTATACAAAACCAGTAGAGTATCAAGTTCCAGAACTCCATCCCAATTATTTGTAGCTCCCTCAAAATGATCGTCCACTGTTTTGGTCGCCATCAAGAGGAGGAGAAGGCCCGGGTGGAACTCTTTCTTAATTTTTGGTCCCCCAATTATGATAGGGGCCTCTAGAACTTGTTGGATGAGTAGAGGACTCGTTAGGGTCTCCAAAATACCAGTGCTTTTCCTCCCCATTGAACATAAAAATTGGGAGCCCAGGGTTCCATTTTATAGAAAAATGGGAAGGTGGTTTTGAGAGGACATATTTCTTAAAACCACTTGTCACATGGGTTTCGACCTCTAGACAACTTATATCACATTTTATAAAATAAAAACTTTTTATCCAGACCTCGTGGAAGTCTACACCCAATGTTTTGAAAAATTTGGCCAACTAGAGCCAGAGATATGGACAGATCACAACACACCACTTTTGACTTCTTGTAGATCCATTATGCTGGACAGATCAGGTGAGTTGGTCCACCAGATGGCCGAATGAGTCTTGGGTTCCATCAGATTAAATGTATCCCAATTAATTTTGGACCATCACACAACCTTTCATCACATTTGTATGCACTATTGAAGAAAAGTGCTCAGATGAGTCCACTGGTATGTGTGGATCATATACAGTTTGGGCCATTTTTTTTGTACATCATCATGGGTCCTCCAAATCACATCCTCTTATAATGGAATCATCATAACAAGTAACATTTCTCTTTTTAAAATTAATAAAAATAAAATAGATGATTCAAACATGGAATTCAGTTTTTTATTATTTTTATAATTTATAATATAAAACAAGTTTAGAACAATGGTTTAAGGTTGAAAATGAAATAGTGAATTGTGGTGCGATCACACTCCCACACTTAAACATTTTCACTCCTAGGAAAATTCATAACTCCAAAAATTATGCACGTAGATGTTTCCAACTTTATAAAGAATTAATATTCAATGAAAATTTCATTCCTAGTAGAAATATTATCAAACCCAAAATCACACCGAGGAGTTATTCTCAATGATCATTGAAAAAGGCGTCTCAAAAATTGTATCCAAATGAAATTACAAGAGATGCATGATACCAATAAAATAAAATAATTAAAAAGTTAATCATTTCACTAATTCTACATGTTTTTATCTGAAAACGATTTCATGTTATTCATTCCACTTTTTATCTAGTAAGAATAAGTTATTTTAATAATTGTCTACATATAAGATATTTTCCACTGAACATTACCCACATCCTTTGCTATCAAATTTCAATACACACTCACTTATGCATTCCCAGAATTCAAACCATAAGCTCCCAACCTAGACATACCCATATGTTTTACATTTATTCACTCTTATTAGTTATTAATTTTTCAAATGTTGAACTTGGAAAAAATCTCACACTCTTCCCCTAACCCATGTTTTATTTCCTCATAACACTAATTGTAATAGTTATAACAAGATCAAAGGTCAAGGAAGGGTGGTTTTTGACTTGGCCAATATAGAAACCTTTTTTTGAGGGAATACAATATTCAGATAACAGGTACACACACATAGGTCAATCTGGTACAGTAATGAAATAGACCAGATAAGGAATGAACGAATGGAAAAATGATTTTGGAAAGTAGAGAAAAAATCAAACTAACTTATATTTACCTTCCATTAATTAATAAATTTTAAAACATCATGGTTGGGTGAAGAAAAGTGTAGAGAGATTAAGTGACAAAATTTTCCTTTAAACTATTCACAAAAAGGTCACCAATCTTATGAAGGGTTTCAAAAGGATACAAACATTTATGTCATAGACACAGAACGAAATTTAAAAAGAATTCCACACTATAATATTGAATTCTTACTGAAATGAAAATTTCCTTAGAATTTTTTTGTTTAATGATAAAATAGCATGAAATACAGACATTCCTCATGCATTTTCAATAAATTCCATGATTAAATAGGAATCATCTTTCATGATGCAGTGGGAATAAAAAATAATAATATTCTGGAATAAAGGTGAGTGGGAGAGATAGGGGAAACTAACAATACTATTTATAAAGATAATAAAAGAAAAGGAATAAAGATGATGAAAATTCCTAACTAACCCAGGAATATACCCACCCCCACACCTAGAGTGTGCAGTGTCCTCACTGTAAAAATAGAATGTAGGAAGGAAGGATAAAACTTGTTGGGTGTAATTCACAGAGTTCTTCTTGAACATGTATTTACTCAATCAAGGACCCCAAAAGGGTTTCTTGGAGGTTATTTAGTTTCTTTCCATTAACTTTGAAGTTTTTCTTGGATTCTTTATTTTGAACCTGGAAAATACCAAATGGAGAGACGTTTGTAACATTGTATGGTCCAAACCAGTGGGAATGAAGCTTACCTGGATTCATGTTCAGCCTTGAATTATATAGGAGGACCTTCTTCCCAATGTGGAACTGACGATGAAGGATGAGAAAGTCATGGGAATCCATGGTACACTTCTTAAAAATCTTGGAGTTCTCATATGCATCACTTCTCATTTCTTCTATCTCCTGAATCAATAAGTTCTGTTGAGAACATACACCATAAATACTAGAATGGCATAGTTTTATAGAAGAGTAGGCCCGGTGATCAATCTCAACAAATAGGTGACAAATCTTTCCAAACACCAGCTGATATAGTGAAAATCCAATAGGAGTCTTAAAAGCAGTACAGTAAGCCCATAATGAATCATCAAGTCTAAGACTCCAATATTTTCTATTGGGTTGAACTATTTTTTCAAGAATTTTATTTACCTCTCTATTTGAAACCTCATCTTGTTTATTTTTTTATGAGTGATATTTAGTAAAAACTTGATGACCAACCCCATATTAGCACAATAGTGATTAAATTGTTTGGTTGTAGAAATTAGAACCCTATTAACTGATGATGAACCTAGGTAAACCAAAACTACAGAAGATTTGGGTTCTAAAAAATTCTACTACTACCTTAGAATCAGCAGTCCTTGTAGCTCATTCCTCTACCCTCTTTGAAACGTAATCAACTACCAGAAGAATTTACAAGTTGCCAAAGGAATTGAGAAATTTCCCCATAAATTCAATACCCCAAACATCAAAAATTTCATGAAAGAGAAATGGTTGTTGTGGAATTTCATTTCTTTTAGAGACATTACCCATTCTTTGACAACGAGGACAAGATTTACAAAAATCATGGGCATCCTGAAGAAGTGATTACCAAAAGAGACCAGAATAAAGGATTTTGTGAGCAATCTGTTGGGGACCAAAATGGCCCCCATAAGCAAGAGTGTGGAAGAATCTAAGGATGGACTGAAACTCTCTATCAGGGAAATAACACCAAAGTACGTGATCATTACATGTGCACCAGAGGTAGGGGTCATCCTAAATGTACCAAGAAGACTCATGTTTTTGACGGTTAACCTGGTTTTCATTGAAATTAGTAGGAATTCAAGATTCAATGAAATAATTTTCAATTTTAGCATACCAAGGAATAAAATATCGCACTCGGTACAATTTCTCATCCGGAAACATTTAATTTATAGGAATAGAGGGAGATGAGTCACTGTATGAGGATGGGTGGATCCTTTTGATTTGGTTACCAACCACATTTTTATCTCCATTTCACTACTGGAAATTTAGGCTATAGCTAGGGTTTCAAACCATGGCTATAAGCCCAAAAACCATGGCTGGTATTGGCGTGGTTATAGTCCCACTCCTATAGCCACGGTTTCAAACTGTGGTAGAAGGTAAAACACAATCAAGCCTTATAGCCACGGTTAGAAACCGTGGCTATAGATCAAAGTTCAATAAAAACACAGCAGGCCTGCAGGCCTGCCAGTCCCCCCTTTCTCCCTGCTAGTCCCCCTTCCAGTCCCCCCTGCCCCCTACCACCCCCTGCCAGTCCCCCCTGCCCCTTGACATCCCCTGCTAGTCCCCCCTGCCCCTGCTAGTCCCCCTGCCACCCCCTACCAATCCCCCTGCTAGTCCCCTTGCCAGGCCCCCTACCCCCTACAATCCCCCTTCCAGACCCCCTGCCCCTGCTAGTCCCCCCTGGCCATGCTAGTACCCACTGCCTTTCCCCCCTGCACCCTGCTAGGCCCCCTTCCAGTCCCCTTCTAGTCCCCCTGCCCCCTGCTAGTCCCCATGCCAGTCCCCCCTACCCCCTGCCGGTCCCCCCTGCCCCCTTCTAGTCCCCCTTCCCCCTTGCAGTCCCCCTGCCAGTCCCCCCATGCACCCTGCTAGGCCCCCTTCCAATCCCCTGCTAGTCCCCCTACCCCTGCTAGTCCCCCTGCCAGTCCCCCCTGCCCTATACCACTACCCCTTCCAGTCCCCCCTGCCCCCTGCTAGTCCCCCTACCCCTGCTAGTTTCCCTTGCCCCTGCCACCCCTGCTAGTCCCCCTACCCCTGCTAGTCCCCCCCTCCTACCCCCTGCCAGCCCCCCTGCTAGTCCCCCTCCCAGCCCCTACCCCCTGCCAGCCCCCTGCCAGTCCCCCATGCCCCTTCTAGTCCCCCTGCCCCTGCTAGTCCTCTTGTCCCCTGCTAGTCCCCCCCACATGCCAGTCCCCCCTGCACCCTGCTAGGCCCCCTGCCAGTCTCCTGCTAGGCCCCCTGCCAGTCCCCTGCTAGTCCCCCTGCCCCCTGCCAGTCCCCCCTACCCCCTGCCACCCCCTACCAGTCCCCCTGCCCCATGTTAGTCCCCCTACCTGAACACCCCTACTGTACAGATGTTGGAGTTTTCAAAGTAGAAACACATCAGAATCCTGTCAGAGTACTAGAAGGTTTTATTAGGTGGGCCAAATAGACTATGGATGAGCAGTACTTGGTTTTTAGAATGGTGAATAAAGGCTATAGTTGGGATGCCATTACAGCTGGGCTATCTATGCTGAAACTGTTTGGTTTTACACGGGATGTTGGTGGATGAAAGGACATAAGGGTTCAAGAAGAACTGCACCAGAAGGAGCTCCTACATGTTCCAGATAACGCTATTATGGTGGGAGAGAAGGATATTGCAGTTATATCCAACAACCGTCTTAAAGATGAAATGAGACAATATGATGTTAGGAATGAAGAGTGAAAACCAATGTTTCCCATGGTTATAGGTGTTGTAGTTATCACTGCTCTTGGTATGAACAATGATGGAAAGCCTAACCTTGTCCATTTATTACTTTTAGAGGCAAATAACAAATAATAATTGGTTTCTAGTTCCACTAGTACTTCAAATACGTTGACTGTAATAGCAAAGAAACGTGGCAGCCATGCTCTCCTAGTCAGGAAATTAATTCAATAGTGGTGGTGATGACGATGCTATTGATGACAGAAACAATGGTTTACTTGATAAATATGAAGTTTTCTCATGAGTTGAGACTCTTTAAATCATGTGCAATCAACCAGGAAACGATTTCTGTCAGTTGTTCTTGGAAGGGATGTCCTTATGTGGGTGTGGCTGGTGGGATGTCGTAAGGGATACATTGCCTTTTACTTTTATTAGTTACTAGGGGTTGGTAATAGTAGGTAGGGGTGGATGGTTTTTGGGTTGGGGTATTAAATAACGGCCTGGCTAGGAGCCGATATTTGGGAGGTCTGGGAGGCCCTTTGAGAAGTGGTCTTTCTAGGAGAAGTTCTTCTCTTCCCTCTTCATTTTCATTTTCATTTTTTTCTTCTTAGTTTGTTTTTAACTCTGTTCCAATTACTTCTACTCGATATAACAACTTCTGCCATATTTTTGTTCTCTTCTTGTAACACCCCAAGATTTCAGAGTGTGTTATTTCTTCAAAATAATTCAATAACTTGTACTCCACGCAACACCGAGTTCAAGCGCACCATAACTTACCAAACAAGTCGTTCAAAATAGGTTATGAATATTATTAACTGAATTTTAAACTTTATATAATCCTTATAATTTTAGATTCCATATTATGAGTTTCTTAGACATAATGTAAGAACAAATTCATTTTCAGTATTGCACTTTTACCAACTTTTAATAGTGAACCATTTTTAAATACAATATTTTAAACTTTTTTACTAAATTAGGACATAAAAATTTTAAAATGAAACATCCCAAGCTTCTACGGTACGCTTCTCTTTGAATAATGTGACAGCGTGTGTTGTACGCAACACCGAGTTCTAACACAACATAACCAATCAAACTAGCCGTTATGAATAGTAATACCTAATTTTTGAAATTATATATATTTTATATTTCAAAATGGACTTCATTTTTGGATTCGGAATATCGAATTTATCCTAGGATGAAATTTTGGTACTTTTCGGATAACTTTCATATTTTGATGAATAGTGAAAATTAATAAATTTTAATTAAAAACAGCTTTTTTAAACAAAATAATTAATATAGATAAATTATTAATTTGAGTGGTTTTAAAGTTTATTTAGAATATATTTTTACCATTTAATACAATTTTGTTCATTGGACATAATTTTACAATTAAACAGGACATAAACAAGTGTCAATATTTTGATAGTTATTATCTCTTTAAAACACGCTTTTTGTTTTAACAACGGGAATTAATTTTAAATTAATTTCTGCCACTTCTGTGTTTTGAATTTGGAAAAATGGATTCCATATTTGGAATCAGGATGTTCAAATTGGGTAAATAGGTAACTTTTATTTTTAGACATTTTGAATAATTACTTCGGTAAATATTTTATTTACCATGGTTAAGGGTAAATCTGGTAAATAAGGGTTAAAAAATAATATTATAATAATACTAAATTACCCTAAAACGTGTCCTAGAATTATTGTTTTATACATGTTCGACCATAGGCATATTTGGGTCGATTTTGGGACCCCATGGATCCACTTGTTGGTGATAGGGACACTTTATTTTAATTAAGTTAAAATGAATACAAAAATGACACAAGCATATATCTTTTAGCAAAACAATTTTTTACATAGGGTTATATATGTTGGATTTTCGACTATAAATATTCATTAGAAAGATAAAAAGATTTCCTACATAATTATATTTGATTTATAATTTTTAGATATTACATAATTTAATTTATTTATGACAGAATGATGATGCAGTAATTACCATAATAGTGAAAATTTAAAATAATTGATATTATAAATACCCAAATACATATAATTTGATACTTTTAATGAATTAAAATAATTTTATAGGATAATATGACATATTAGTATTGATTTAATTAACGTTTTTCTAAGTAATCATTCTGTTATGAGTTTCACATAAATAAACTATTGAATAGTGTCAAAATTGATATAAAAGAGTTTTTAAAACAAATATTATATTATTAATTGATATTAAATTCTTAAAAATCTAAGTTTCGGTCAAGAGACTTATATCATGATAGTGGTATCATTAATGGACCACTTGGGGGTCTCTTGGATGTATATAGTATGTTTATTAACTATATAATATAAAAATACAAAGTGACATGGTAAATGTCAAACTAATTAACTAAGAGTTATCACTTATAGATAAGGTTAATATAGTAACCCAAACCTGTCTAAATTCTATTGGTTGAATGGTTTTCGACCTATCCCCTCCTTAACCTTTGAATAATAAACTTTGGAGCCATTAGAAACTGAATATAAATTTATTATAAATTAATATTTCTAGCTTTTCCAAAGGTGCCCCTCACCCCTCTTATAAAAGGGCACTCCTCCTTCTCATTTCTTCACACCTTCAAAGCCTTTTGGTTTGGCCAAACTCTGCCCAAATATTATCCAAACTTCCCTCACTACAACCTAGAGGCATTAGTTTGATCCTAAAGCCAACTTATGGATCCCTTTTGATCAAATCAAAAGGAAGAACCCGAAGAAGAGGTAATGATTTCACCACCCTTTTCCAAGTTCCTTTCTTCTTCCACTTCATCATTCATTGTTATTACCATTCTAAAATAATAACTCCAATATCTTATATATAATATGATGTTATTATAAATATGGTACAACCATATTCATTATTCTATCCACCCTTTGAATAACATGTCACCATACGTGAGTACGTACGGCTTACCGTCTCCACGTCGTGGTGTAATTGTTATTCAATATATTATTATTTGGATGGGTATAATAATGATGTGTAACTCATGTAAATAATAAACATAACATGATAATGATTCTGTATATATGATATAACATCCATTTATATATTATTTTAATATCAAAAGAATTATATTGTCGCTCGTGCGTACATACGGACTACCGTCTCCACGAACGCGATGAGATTCATTCTCCATCGTATCCATTCAAGTATAATTATCATTTGATGATTTAAAAATAATGTTTAAGGACTTGATATCATTCTTTATATGAATAATATACAAACTATCCATGAAAAACATGGCTTATGTAACAAAACATGTGAAAGAAAACGAGTAAGTTAACACCCAAAACGACGATAATACTAAGATATTATTAACAAAGCAATGTTAAAAGAGCATATATGATATCATATGAATGTATATGATTCTGGTATAATTTAATAACAATTATTTCACTATTATACAGGAGGTTAACCTACCCCCAACCAAGGAAAAGTACAAGGTAAGGGTTATTTCACAATCTCTTCATTATCCGAGGTTGTTTATACGTAATAATCTAATGGGATCTCTTTATCATCCACATCCATGTTTCTTAAAAATGAATTTCAAAAAAAAATTTACTATTAACTATAATATGAGTTAAAGTCATTTATACCCTTGTTTGACTTTTTATAAGAGGTTTATAAAGGAATCTTTCCGTCATTTTCCAAACAAGGTGCTTTTTAACCTTTTCCACAGAATTAAGGTAAGAATGTTTTTTTAACTTATAGGGAGGGTGTGGTTATTTTCCACCATCATGAAATCGCCGAAGCTTCCCTTACAAGCTTATAAGAATATTTTCAAAGAAAATTTTTTATTTAATAAATATATTCCTCTTAAATGATTTCAAAATATAAAGAGATATTTATCTAAAAAGAGTTTTGATTTCATCTATGTCAACATCCTTTGATGGATTTTACGCTTATTTGAAGTTGATTTATTATGATACAAAACATCTATATTGTATTGAGGGTTTTGTGATATGTTTGACTGTGGATGTTCTATTTTTATACCGTTCATAGTTTATGGTGAAAGTATTGACATTTCGTATGCTAGTTTTAATACGAATGTTTATGTTATGTTTAAAACTTTTCATATGGGAATGCATTGGACTTAATATGTGACGAGTGGAGCCTGCTATAGCTCCTCGATGCATCGGTAGGTATCATGAGACAAACTAGTGTCTTGGCACAAGGCCTTGGAAAAATCTTATTTGTAGTCTTGGCACGAGGCCTTGGCTATGTGGTTATGATAGTCTGGAATTATGCATTCCATCATTATGAAAATGGTTATTGATATTGCATGTGATTATTCGATTAGTAGAATATCCATGTGAATATGTAAATGGAATTATTTCATTTTACTTTTTCCATACTATGATTAAATTCAAGTTTAAAAGGCTTTTGTTTTAGTTATACATTACCTTAATTGTTTATGCTTATTTTTGAAAGTTTCCACTATATTGTTATCCTTACTGGGCATTTGAGCTCACCCCTTTTCTATGTTTTATTTTTCCCAGGATGTGAAGAAGTAAGTTATGAATGACGTGCAGGGATATTATGAGGGGATAATAGTGTGGACTATGGATACATTATGTTGTTGTAGTTTTCATTTTTATGATGTAATGTAAGACTTATGAATATATCTAGTGTTTCCAAGGCTACTAAACCAATCGGTCTTTCGATATTTGATCCTTCTTGTGATCATGCCAATGTTATGTAATAATGCACCGACTCTAGGTAACTGGGGTGGGGGCGTTATAGTTGGTATCAAATGAAGTTTAGTACAAACCTTGGAAGATAGATTTAGATAAACTCTGATTAGAGCACATAGACCTAAGATGAACTTTGAGGATTAATATAGAAGAACTTCCTAGAATTTTGGTATTGTAGAGATTTTGTGTGTTTTCCGAGCAATACATCCCTGTCTGGATACGAGCAGGTAGAGGTGGCTCTGGCACAGATGTACCTAGGGGTAAAACCCGAAAACACCACTTTGAGCTAGACTCGAACGGGAACTGGTGCACGACAACGGGCCTTGCTGCACTCTTGTTTACGACACTCCTGGGGGATATGCTTAGGATAATTCTCATTTTCTTTACAAACCATTATTAAGGGTTTATGAGTATATACTTCCTCAAAGGGAACATTTTTATGATTATGGATTATATCCATAAACTATTTAATTTATGTTATGTGTTTTACACATTTGGGATTAGGTATTGTTATTCATAAACTAATCTAGTGTATTCCATTGTTTAGAAATGGAGCCCAGTAGAAGGAATGAAAAATCCAGAAATGCACATGATCCAAAGAGAAAGAAGGATCATATCTTTCATGGTCTTAAGCCAAAATTTATAAGAGAAATAGTCTCCCATGTATTATCATCATATGAAAAAATAATATCATGTGTTGATAAGATAAGTAAAGAGTTTACTGAGTCCTATGGCTTTGAATGGAAGCAAGAGAAGAAAATAATGGAAGAGAGAAAGATGGATAAAGGGAAGAGGGAAAGAAGAATTTTCCCATATGTGATAACTATGGGAAGAAACACCCTGGAACTTGCCTGAAAGGAATGAGAGTTTGTTATATGTGTGGAGGAAAAGGGCACAAAGTATGTGACTGCAAGGGTAAGAAAATGGTTTTAAATGTACAATGCTTCATTTGAAAGGAGTTTGGACACTACGTGAACCTATGTCCCAGTCATCAAACTATGCTGCAAATGATGCTATTGGATAATAATCAAGTTATGATACTACCACAGATGAAGAGGAATGATTGGAGTTCTTATGATGATTATGTCAATTGAGTGTTGTATCAACAATGTACTTGTTATAATAATTATGGAGTATATAATGATTGTACTACAGTACTATTTCATTAAGGACTTGAGATTGTGTGGAACAAAGAAAACTGACTCAATAGCAGGGTAAATTTTTGGAAAATATATGGTTGAGAGAATGATAAACCATAATATAGTTCTGATACCGAGGTAGTGATTTTGGAATAATACATGATTGATTTGGATAAATTATATTGGATATTCTTGACTACCTTGAAATTGATTAATGATTTGTATATTCCATCATTGTTTGGGTTTAAAACATTTTTTGATTGAAGGAGTATATCTATTATTCTTTTAGGAATAAGGGATCATGAATGTAATCAATAAGGTTTTATGGTAATACATGATGAAGGTGTTCACATGTTATTACGCGGAAAAAAGGATCTTTATTGTGTTTACCTTCCTTATAAATTTGGGACTGAAGTATTTTGGATAGTTCTAGTTTGGATTATTTTGGATTTCCATAAAACGACAACCCGGTGGTCGGCCGGCAACCCGTCGCGTCCGGCAAGGCCATGAGACTTGAACCCACAACCGAAGGGAGACAAGGGTGTATCACCTACCACTTACCCACGAGAAGTCCTGGATTGAATAATGTCATTTTTTTAATGGTATCGCTGGATGAATTATAAATTCATTTTTTAACCCTATACGAATAGGATAAATAGAATATTATTTTTAAGTTCTATTATCTTTTAGAGTTAAGGATGGGTCTGTGGTAGAAATTAGATAAAGGATGGAACTCTACTTGTCAAGAATATATTTTTTCTTCTTCTCTTATTCTATGAAGAAATTAATTCTTATACTTTATTTAATGAATCCTAAAACCAAAAATGTGTTATCCTAATACCCTATGTTTTGTTGAAACGATGGTATTTCATATCATCATAGAATGATGAATTTAAGGACCTCAATTTTAAACTTGTTTGTGATTTATGACCTCAATAACTACCTATAAATATTTACATTTTTCCTCCAATTATATGTCTCTAATTGCCACTAATGTTCTCCTAATCGAGATCATAATTTGGTGGTGACCCTTTCATTTCTCTTTTCCTCATATTAAGACTAAATTTTAGTAACCCAATCTTCGATATGGGTTTTCCCACAAAGATTTTTTCTATTTTCAACCTTTTATTTTCAAAGAACAATTTCAAATTGCGAGGACGCAATTTATTGAAGAGGGGAAAATGTAACACCCCAAGATTTCATAGTGTGTTATTTCTTCAAAATAATTCAATAACATGCACTACACGCAAAACCGAGTTCAAGTGCACCATAACTTACCAAATAATCCATTCAAAAGAGGTTATGAATAGTATTAAATAAATTTTAAACTTTATATAATCCTTATAATTTTAGAATCCATATTATGAGTTTCTTAGACATAATGTAAGAACAAATTCATTTTCAGTATTGCACTTTTACCCACTTTTAATAGTGAACCCTTTTTACATAAAATATTTTAAACTTTTTGACTAAATGAGGACATCAAAAATTTAAAATGAAACATCCCAAGCTTCTACGGTACGCTTCTCTTTGAATAATGTGATAGTGTGTGTTGTACGCAACACTGAGTTCTAACACAACATAACCAATCAAACTAGTCATTATGAATAGTAATACCTACTTTTTGAAATTATATATATTTTATATTTCACAATGGACTTCATTTTTGGATTCGGAATATCAAATTTATCCTAGGATAAAATTTTGGTACTTTTTGGATAACTTTCATATTTTGATGAATAGTGAAAATTAATAAATTTTAATTAAAAACAGCTTTTTTAATCAAAATAATTAATATTGATAAATTATGAATTTGAGTGGTTTTAAAGTATATTTAGAATATATTTTTACCATTTAATACAATTTTGGTCATTGGACATAATTTTACAATTAAACCGGACATAAACAACTGTCAATCTATTGATAATTATTATCTCTTAAAAACACGCTTTTTGTTTTAAAAACGGGAATTAATTTTAAATTAATTTCTGCCACTTCTGTGTTTCAAATTTGGAAAAATGGATTCCATATTTGTAATCAGGATGTTTAAATTGTATAAATAGGTAACTTTTATTTTTAGACATTTTGAATAATTACTTCGGTAAATATTTTATTTAACATGGTTAAGGGTAAATCTGGTAAATAAGGGTTAAAAAATAATATTATAATAATAATAAATTACCCTAAAACGTGTCCTAGCCTTATTGGTTGATACATGTTCAACCATAGGCGTCTTTGGGTCGATTTTGGGACCCCATGGAGCCACTTGTTGGTGATAGGGACACTTTATTTTAATTAAGTTAAAATGAATACAAAAATGACACAAGCATATATCTTTTAGGAAAACAATTTTTTACATAGGGTTATATATGTTGGATTTTTGACTATAAATATTCATTAGAAATCTAAACAGATTTCCTACATAATTATATTTTATTTATAATTTTTAGAGATTATATAATTTAATTTATTTATGACAGAATGATGATGCAGTAATTACCATAATAGTGAAAATTTAAAATAATTGATATTATAAATATCAAAATAAATATAATCTGAGACTTTTAATGAATTATAATAATTTTCTAGGATAATATAACATATTAGTATTTATTTAATTAACTTTTTTCGAAGTAATCATTCTGTTATGAGTTTCACAAAAATCAACTATTGAATAGTGTAAAAATTGACATAAAAGAGTTTTTAAAACAAATATTATATTATTAAGTGATATTAAATTCTTAGAAATCGAAGGTTTGTCCAAGATACTTATATCATGATAGTGGTATCATTAATGGACCACTTGGGGGTCTCTTGGATGTATATAGTATGTTTATTAACTATATAATATGAAAATACAAAGTGACATGGTAAATGTCAAACTAATTAACTAAGAGTTAATACTTAAAGATAAGGTTAATATAGTAATCCAAAACTGTCTAAATTCTATTAGTTGAATGGTTTTCGACCTATCCCTACCTTAACCTTTTAATAATCAACTTTTGAGCCATTAGAAACTGAATATGAATTTATTATAAATTAATATTTCTAGCTTTTCCAAAGGTGCCCCTCACCCCTCTTATAAAAGGGAACTCCTCCTTCTCATTTCTTCACACCTTCAAAGCCTTTTGGTTCTGAAAAACTCTTCTCAAATACTCTCCAAACTTCCCTCAATACAACCTAGAGTCCTTAGTTTGATCATAAAGTCAACCTAACGAGCCCTTTTGATCAAATCAAAAGGAAGAACCCGAAGAAGAGGTAATGATTTCACCACCCTTTTCCAAGTTCCTTTCTTCTTCCACTTCTTCATTCATTGTTATTGCCATTCTAAAATAAGAACTCTAGTATCTTATATATACTGTGATGTTATTATAAATATGGTACAACCATATTCAGTATTCTATCCACCCTTTGAATAACATGTCACCATACGTGCGTACGTACGGCTTACCGTCTCCACATCGTGGTGTAATTGTTATTCAATATATTATTATTTGGATGGGTATAATAATGATGTGTAACTCATGTAAATAATAAATATAACATGATAATTTTTCTGTATATATGATATACCATCCA
The DNA here is from genome assembly GCA_963277665.1 of Viscum album. NCBI lineage: Eukaryota > Viridiplantae > Streptophyta > Magnoliopsida > Santalales > Viscaceae > Viscum > Viscum album. Next base: position 974,673,357 of record OY728140.1, on the reverse strand, counting down.
TTTATATATTATTTCAATATCAAAAGAATGATATTGTCGCTCGTGCGTACATACGGACTACCGTCTCCACGAATGCGATGAGATTCATTCTCCATCGTATAAATTCAAGTGTAATTATCATTTTATGATTTAAAAATAATTTTTAAGGACTTGATATCATTATGTATATGAATAATTTACATCCTATCCATGAAAAAAATGGATTATATAACAAAACATGTAAAAGAAAACAAGTAAGTTAACACCCGAAACGACGATAATACTAAGATATTATTAACAATTTAAAAGATCATATATGATATCATATGAATGTATATGATTCTTGTATAATTTAATAAAAGTTATTTCACTATTATACAGGAGGTTAACCTACCCCCAACCAAGGAAAAGTACAAGGTAAGGGTTATTTCACAATCTCTTCATTATCTGAGGTTGTTTATACGTAATAATCTACTAGAATCTCTTTATCATCCACATCCATGTTTCTTAAAAATGAATTTCAAAACATTTTTTACTATTCACTAGAATATGGGTTAAAGTCATTTATACCCTTTTTTGACTTTTTATAAGAGGTTTATAAAGGAATCTTTCCGTCATTTTCCAAACAAGGTGCTTTTTAACCTTTTCGACAGAATTAAGGTAAGAATGTTTTTTTAACTTATACGACGGGTGTGGTTATTTTCCGCAGTCATAAAATTTTCGAAGCTTCCCTTACAAGCTTATAAGAATATTTTCAAAGAAAATGTTTTATTTCATAAATATATGACTCTTAAATGATTTCAAAATAGAAAGAGATATTTCTCTAAAAAGATTTTTGATTTCATCTAGGTCAACATCCTTTGATGGATTTTACGCTTATTTGAAGTTGATTTATTATGATTCAAAACATCTATATTTTATTGAGGGTTTTGTGATATGTTTGACTGTGGATGTGCTATTTTTATACCGTTCATAGTTTATGGTGAAAGTATTTACATTTCGTATGCTAGTTTTAATACGAATGTTTATGTTATGTTTAAACCTTTTCATATGGGAATGCATTAGACTTAATATGTGACGGGTGGAGCCCACTATAGCTCCTCGATGCATCGGTAGGTCTCATGAGACAAACTAGTGTCTTGGCACAAGTCCTTGGAAAAATCTTATTTGTAGTCTTGGCACGAGGCCTTGGCTATGTGGTTATGATAGTCTGGCCTTATGCATTCCATCATTATGAAAGTGGTTATTGATATTTCATGTGATTATTCGACTAGTATAATATCCATGTGAATAAGTAAATGGCATTATTTCATTTTACTTTTTCCATACTATGCTGAAGTTCAAGTTTAAAAGGCTTTTGTTTTAGTTATACATTTCCTTAAATGTTTATGCTTATTTTTGAAAGTTTCTACTATATTGTTATCCTTACTGGGAATTTGAGATCACCCCTTTTCTATGTTTTATTTTTTCTAGGATGTGAAGAAGTAAGTTATGAATGACCTGCAGGGATATTATGAGGGGATAATAGTGTGGACTATGGATACATTATGTTGTTGTAGTTTTCATTTTTATTATGTAATGTAAGACTTATGAATATATCTATTGTTTCTAATGCTACCAAACCAATCGGTCTTTCGAGATTTGATCATTCTTGTGATCATGCCAATGTTATGTAATAATGCACCGACTCTAGGTAACTGGGGTCAGGGCGTTACACTTCTTCCTACCTAATTAGTACCATTGTTAGGCAAGAGTCCTAACACTATTAAAAAGTTTTATTTTTATCACTCATTTAAGTTATATTCTCTAGAAAGATATATGTAACTATTTTTTTATAATCAGAATGTACTATTCATTAAGTTTTGTGAAATGTAGCTGAGGATAGTTTAGTTCGCTCATTTATCCAATGTTTTCAGAAGTAGACTGAACATCGAACTAGCTAAAGTACTTGTTAAATATTCAATTATCAAACCATGGTTATAAAGGTTATTATTAAAATAATATATTTTTAAAAATATATATCATTAAAATTTAAACAATTTATTTTCATTATTGGGGTCGGTGTTCCACATCGGACATGAGTGTTTTGTCATCTTTATATTTCCCTATAAATTAGCTCCAAGGACTCTCTTAAGATGTATCTTGGGTACTGGTTTACCTCTCTTATCATTCTACATGGTATCAAATGGTTTTTGATAAAAGAACCCTTAGCAAGCAAGGTTCCCTGATCTCACATGATAAATGATCAGTGGGAGAAACAGGGGAAAACTGGGAAGTTTGTTAAGTTGTACGAGAGTGGGTCTCAGATGGATTACTATATAGGTCCGGTCCGTATGATATTTGGAGCTGCATTTTTATCATCTGAAATGTTGTGATTGAACCCATTATTAAAGATTTATTTTTCCATATTTATCCTATGATGGAAGTAATAATGTTTTATGTTGTTCTTGTATAAAATATACCTATGCAGGTCTAACTCATATGCAGGGAGGTATCATTTTCATGTGGATTGTTGTAAATGGACCCAAGATTAGAGATCCAATCAGACCTAAATATCCTATAATGAAAGAAATATAGCCACATGAAGTTCTTGAATGGGAAACTATCTATACAAGTCTTCCCCGTACATAGAGAGGGACATTGTTCCCATTAATTATAGTAGCTGGACACAAGATTGGAGATTTGGGTGTCAGTCTATATCCTATGATAACATAAATAAATCCACATATAGTCTTTAATGGGAAACTATCTTTGTAGGTCTGACCCATATGTAGAGGGGGATATTGTTCCTATTGATTTTTTCAGCTGGAGCAAGGATGGGAGCTTCATGCATCACTACATATCGTGTGATAACTGGAATCAAACCACACATAGTTATTCAAAAACCATGTAGTTTAATGTCATTCATAAAGGATGTAGGTTCCATAGCATGAAAATGAAATATTGGGGCTGGACCCAAGACAATAGATATGGGTGTCACTATGTATCATGTCATGAGAGAATTAAACCCACATGTAGTTCATGAATTGGTTGTTCCCTATATAGGTCTGGCCCAAATGTAGAGTTTTCCATAGATAGCTATTTTTAGCGATGGAAACTGGACTTCAATGGGAAAAACTAGCTCAGTTTTGTGTACGTTTTCTCTTAGGTAGTAGTTCACATGGTGGTATGGTAGGCCCATAAATCATGTAAGAGATTTTCCGTCTAGGACTTATTCTATTTTTCAACTGTCTTCTACTACTTATTCGACAGGGACTTATTAGAGGCCTGAATCTGTCCATTTGTTGCTACATGATAGTGGTATGAGTGGTTAGTGATAGTTGTTCAAGTCAGAGAGAGAAGAAAAACAAGAATTTCTGTTGATTTCTACTACAATAACGAGTAGAATTTACAGTAGGAATCAAGAAGAACAGTTGAAGAAAGGACTCCCCGTGGTCGCACCGCGAGGCCGATGGCCACTGCCCCTGTATCTGCACAGCAGATCCATTTTATAAAAAACAATATCCCCTTTTATTATTCTCCCTTCCAAACAACATCTCACAGTAGCCTACTTTTCAGTATCTGTTGGCTTCTATCAGTTAGACTCAATGGTATACTCCTCGTACACTTTCTTTAAATATCTACAGAACAAGTTGGTCTCATTTTCCATATTGTAGAAGGATTTTTTTTTTTTGGGCCATCCTGAAGCGTAAATCTCTATGCCTAATGTCAAATTTACTCCCTTCCAACTCGCTATATCAAGAGGGTCCCATTTTGAAGATAATCAATTATGGGCACCTGCCTTCTAGGGGTGGATATCAGTTCATCAGGAACTAGGGAAGTTTTGATCTGATTGATTTTCTCCATGTCACAGATGATAATATATGAGACCATCCTTTGATGTGTAATGTGTTAGAAAACCTCATACTGATCAGGGTCAGCTAAAACTACGATTTCATTAGACATAACATCAGTAAAATCATTTTTTGATAGGGTACAAGATACAATGTGGGTTCAAAATGGAAATCTTCCATCAATCTTCAAACATAGCCAGTGAGAGGGGCCAATTAATTCTTTTTTATTGCATATTCATCATAATATATTTTATCACTAGCTTTGAATCTCTTATGATATTTAGGTAGTCTATTTTCAGCTATAGTGCTTGTTCCAAGATAGAAATTAGGGCTTCATATTCTATCTAATTATTTGTCCATCCATTAGATAGTGAGAAAGAGTATAGAAAAATTACTTTGTCTAGAGAACGTAATACAATCCCTGGACATACACATATAATCTTTGGGTTCTCCATACTTTTGTTGATAGGACTCTGGGAGGCAGAAAAAAATACATATCCTGTGTTTGGGGAGCTTCATGGGAATGGAAAACCTTCTAATCTAGAAGTTTTATTTCTAGTAGTATACTTTCTTGGGAAGGATGTTCCATGAGTAAATTAGATAGGGTCATCCCTTTCACTAACTTATGTGATATGAATTAGATATCATGTTGTCTTAAAGTGACTGATCATAGGGAAAAATTCCCAGTCAACATAGGGAAGCTAAAGATATAATTGAGCGGGTCAATACGAGTGACCAGGTGAACTTTGTAAGGATACAAGTAAAACATCATATTTTAATTGGGAAGATGAGTGTGAGGTAGTTTTTCTCAACATCATAATATTGTGTCTTAGTACCTAACATCATTTTACTAATGTAATAGACACTTGTTTCACACTCCACATCATTCTTATGTGCAATGAGAACACAGAGAAATCAATTTATGAAGGCCACAAATAAGATGAGTGGAATTATTTCCACCAAGGGAATCAATACTGGTCAGTGCAGTATGTATTTATTTAGAATCTCAAAGGATTCATGGAATTCCTCATCGAAATGGAAGGTGACTCCCTTCTTCATTAACATGGTGAAGTGTAGAGACATGTCATCCAGGTTAGCTATGAAGTTATAAATGTAATAAAGGTTCCCCTAGAGCCCCATCAATTCTTTAAGAATCTGAGGGAATGAAATTGATAAAACTGAACTTGTTTTTTTAGATTTAAACTCAATTTCATGGTATCACACCACAAATCTATCGAATTTCCCTAGCGTTACCCTGAAAACGCATTTTACTAAATTCATGTTTAGGTTGTGCTACTACAACTTGTTAAATATTGTTTCAAGATCCTTGAAATAATCACATATCTATTGAGATTTGATAACCATGTCATTAACAAAATCATTCATCTATTATTTCTAAGAAGGTATTAATGATATAATGTGTGTAGTGTTGGTATGTAGTGTCATCAGTATTTAATCCAAAGGGAATGACCTAAATGGTGCGAGCTAGATTTCAGGTGGGTGGGGGCTGGTGCGAGCTCGAATGCAGGTGGAAGGGGATGGAATACTGGTGGAAGGGGGCTGGTTGCAGGTGCTGGGGGGATGGTGCGGGCTGATTCGAAGGTGGAAGGGGGGCCGTTGCAGGCTGGAATGCTGGTAGCAGCGGGCTAAAATGAAGGTGGAAGGGGGATGGTGTGGTATGGATGTGGCCGGAGCAGGGCCAAATCACGACATTACCGCGGCGTGACCGCAGCTTGACTGCAGCGTGCTGGCTCGGTCCAGCGACATCCGCAGGGTAGCATCTTACAATTAGTTTCAAATAGGATTATATAGATGGAATGAGAGGTTGTTTTCTCAGAATATTTAAATAAATGAATGCTAATATGTGATGACTAGAGGATTTTATGACCCCTGATATACCTAATTCAGTGAGGGCTGGAATGCTGGTGGAAGGGGGCTGGTTGCAGGTGCTGGGGGGATGGTACGGGATGATTCGAATGTGGAAGGGGGCTGTTGCGGGCTGTAATGCTGGTGGAAGCGGGCTGAAATGTAGGTGTAAGGGGGATGGTGTGGGATGGATGTGGCTGGATTAGGGCCAAACCACGGTGTGACCGCGGCGTGACCGCGGCGTGACCATAGCGTGTTGGCCAGGTCCAATGACATCCTCGGGGAAGCCTCTTCCACTTAGTTTCAAATAGGATGATATGGATGGCATTAGAGGATGTTTTATAAGAATATTTATAGAAATTAATGCTAATCTGTGATAACTAGAGGATTGGATGACCGTGGATATACCTAATTCGGTGAGGGCTCGAATGCAGGTGGAAGGGGGCTAGTTGCAGGTGCTGGGGGGATGGTGCGAGCTGATTCGAAGGTGGCATGTTGGATATTGTGGGATGGAATGATGGTGGAAGTGGGCTGAAATGAAGTTGGAAGGGGGTTGGTGTGGGCTGGATGTGGCTGGAGCAGGGCCAAACCGCGGCGTGACCACAACAAGTTGGCCCGGTCCATCGATATCTGCAGGGCAGTATCTTCCACTCAGTTTCAAATAGGATGATATGGATGGCATGAGAGGATGTTTTCTCAGAATATTTAAAGAAATTAATGCTAATCTGTGATTACTAGAGGATTGGATGACCCCTGATATACCTAATTCGCTGAGGGCTCAAATGCAGGTGGAAGGGGGCTGGTTGCAGGTGCTAGTGGATGGTGCGGGCTGATTCGAAGGTGGCAGGGGGGCTGTTGCGGGCTAGAATTCTGGTGGTAGTGGGCTGAAATGAAGGTGGAAGGGGGATGGTGTGGGCTGGATGTGGCTGGAGTAGGGCCAAATCATGGCATTACTGCAGTGTGACCGTGGAGTGACCACAGCGTGTCGGTACGGTCCAATGACATCCGCAGGGGAACATTTTCCACTTAGTTTCAAATAGGATGATATGGATGGCATGAGAGGATGTTTTCTCAGAATATTTAAAGAAATGAATGATAATCTGTGATTACTAGAGGATTGGATGACCCCTGATATAACAAATTCGGTGAGGGCTCGAATGCAGGTGGAAGGGGGCTGGTTGCAGGTGTTGGGGAATGGTACGGGCAGATTCGAAGGTGGCAGTGGGGCTGTTGCGGGCTGGAATGTTGGTGGAAGCGGGCTTAAATGAAGGTGTAAGGGGGCTGGTGTGGGCTGGATGTGGCTGGAGCAGGTCCAAATCATGACATTACTGCGGCGTGACCACGTCGTCACCACGGCGTGACCGCGACGTGACCGCGTCGTGACCACGGCGTGACCGCGACGTGTTGGCCCTGCCCAGCGACATCCGCGGGGCATCATCTTCCACTTAGTTTCAAATAGTATGATATGGATGGCATGAGAGGATGTTTTCTCAGAATATTTAATGAAATGAATGCTATTCTGTGATGGCTAGAGTATTGGATGACCCCTGATATACCTAATTTGGTGAGGGCTTGAATTCAGGTGGAAGGGGGATGGTTGCAGGTGCTAGGGGATGGTGCGGGCTGATTCGAAGGTGGCAGGGGGGCTGTTGCGGGCTGGAATGTTGGTGGTAGTGGGATGAAATGAAGGTGGAGGGGGGATGGTGTGGGCTGGATGTGGATGGAGCAGGGCCAAATCATGGCATTACAGTGGCGTGACTGCAGTGTGACCGCGACGTGACCGCGGCGTGACTGCGGCGTGACCGCAGCGTGTTGGCCCGGTCCAGCGACATTCCCAGGGCATCATCTTCCACTTAGATTCAAATAGGATGATATGGATGGCATGAGGGGATGTTTTCTAAGAATATTTAAAGAAATGAATGCAAATATGTGATGACTAGAGGATTGGATGACCCCTGATATACCTAATTCGGTGAGGTTTGGAGATCTAGCAATGTGTAGGAATACCTAGAGGAATACCCCATGGGATCAGGAAAATCACAGGTTACATAACATGTAATCTAACATTATTGGTACTATGGGACCCCTGGGCTGTGGAACTGGGATTTTGGTTGGATTTAAATATCACATTCCATGTGACATGGTCACACATCATGGGACCCATCTTAAAATTCTAACGGTACTTAAAGAGTGTCTTGGTTCAAACAACAATTTTAATAAAAATGGGAAACCCCCTATAGGGATATAAAAAGGGTCAAGTATGATGTGTGATTTATGACTAAAAATGGCATCAAGTATAAAGAAAACATCAATGCAATAATGTTAAGCAAGGTATACCGTTGTGATTTTTCGCAGACAACACACCTCCATTGGAGGGGTTTTATTACAAAACCATGACTTATTTATCAAAAAAAACAATTATCTTAACTATAACTTATTCAATAATTCAAATTTAATATAAACATGCAAAATTAATAAGGAAAATAAATTAAATTTAAAACATTATTGAATTAAATAGGCTAGGAGAGGGACCCTACCTCAACCTCAAGGCGCGTATGCTTTTGATGACGACAACTTGAATCTTCCTTTTTTCCGTATATAAGCACACCTATCCCCAATATGTATATTCATACTGCCATGAGTGATTATATATAAATGGGGAACTTATACATGAATATTCTTAACTATGAATACACATGTAAGCCTTTGTCAGTGGTGACTCGAATCCACCTCAATGAAATCCAAACCACACAACAAAAATATAAGGAACCCAAAAATCAAAAAAGCCCTAATTAAAATTGGTCCAAAGAATAAAAACGGAATAAACCTTACACAAATATAGAACTCATTGTCTTAGATGGTGGTGGATAGAACCGGTCTTATCATAAGAAACCACCTATAAGAAAATACTGGGAAAAGAAATGAGATATAACAACTTCTTATATATATGTGATCAGTGTGTCAACTGTAGACAGAAAAAAGGACACATTTTACACGCTTTAGGAAATTATACAAATTTTCAAAATATTAAATCATCTTAAAAAATGAAGAAAAATGGATTCTTGAAGGTACTAGATTGAACAACGTTCAATTACAGGACATACCTGACTATAGAGACTTTGAGAGAGCTTCCCAAGCAGGATTTTCAGCATGAAAAAATAATAGGGACCATCCTCAATCAGGAATGTTCCTAAAACCGATGAAGAGAGCAGCCCTTAACTTCTGCAATACCATAAACTACTTAATAACTAGACAATTCATAACTAAATATTAGAATAATAAATGAATGATTGGAGAAAGGGACAGAAAAAAAGAGGCATAAATACTTACATAACACTGTTTGGTTCCATGTGTAGAAGTAAAGAAAATAGATGACACAAGAACTCTTCCAGCCATTCAGAAAATTAGATCATAGGCATGAATGATAAACCATCATTGTCATCTTCCGGGGCAGCTATCTGTAATAATGCTCAAATGAAACAGAAGTTTTCTTCTCCATGTAGAAGCACATATATCATGTTTTTTATGAAAGCAAGTTCTTACATTGGATAATATGGAACCAATAAATTTTATGGTTTCCAATGTTTTAGGAGGATCATTGGAATCCATACCAAGAAAGGAATTGGATAATGAAATTATCAAGAGATCAATGTATGCATTAGAAATAACAGAATCATATAACTTTTCATAAGAATTAGATGTGGAAGAGAAGAAATATGATCTCCCAGAAAAGGCTACTGATGTTACATGAGTTTTCAACTAGTGAGTGGTTGTAATATGTGAGAAGCTACATGGCTACGATTTCCAACGTATGGTTTTAAAATAACATGAAAAACTCATTTAACTCTTCAATAATTGAATATGGAAGAAGTATTAGTTGGTGATTATACATGGAAGTGAAGGATTATTTATATACTAACTCTGAATGTGTGAATATATTATAGAGGAGATACAAGCCTAGAAATATTGATTTAAATATTGACATCTCCAAAGATTTTGACACTCTTAGCTAGGATTTCACTTTTTAAGTACTTGACAGTTTTGGTTTCTCAACCATATTTATTAAGATTATTCAAGACCTTATCTAGAAATCAAGACTCTCATTCATTATTAGTGGATCTCACAAAAGAGACTTCGGTCATACCCAATGGGTGAGATAGGGGGATCCTCCCTCAACTTTTTTATTTTGAATTATCAGGGATTAAAATATAAAATGCATCCTAAAAGCTATAGATTATGAGGATTTATCACTAGTTAAGGCCACTAGAAAGATAATAGAACCCACACACTTGTTTTATGTTGATGAAATTCTCATTTTTTGTCAAAATGATGACCGATCACTTTCTTTTATCAAGGGGATTTTTGAGAAATTTGAATTTTTCTCAAGACAAGCCATTAGTTGGAGGAAATATAAGCTTTAATATAGCAAGGACATGCATGTTTCCAGCCCCATTCCCCCAGCCCCCAGCCCCCAGCCCCCTGCCCCCTCCGCCCTGCCCCCCTCCGCCCTACCCCCTCCGCCCTACCCCCTACCCCCTCCGCCCTGCCCCCTGCCCCCTGCCCCCTCCACCCTGCCCCCTGCCCCCTCCGCCCTGCCCCCTCCACCCTGCCCCCTCCGCCCTGCCCCCTCCGCCCTCCGCCCTGCCCCCTGCCCCCTGCCCCCTGCCCCCTGCCCCATGCCCCTTTCCCCCTACCCCCTGCCCCTATCCCCTTCCCCCCTACCCCTTCCCCCTTCCCCCTGCCCCCTGCCCCCTGCCCCCCTACACGGCAGACCTGCAGACCTGCCCCCTGCCCCCTACCCCAAGCTCCATGATTTGGCAGTTTTCCGTGGATTTCATTATTCCTCCCTAGAATCAACAACAAGAGGCATGCTCAAGTCCTTCCCACCCTGTTCCTACTTATCTTAAGGATTTATATCCTTCTCATCCCATTCTTGAACAACAAGAATAGAGATTTTATCAGCTGGCATTAAAATGCTTCTGACCTTGCCCTTCTCCTTTTGAGCCTCTTTGAGAATTTTATTGGGGATACACAGTGAGTCTAACCCTAGTACCAAGTCATGACTTTCCACATTCTCAGTAGTTTTGAAACTCATTGTTTCCTTTACTTCATGTTTTGAAGAAATATATGCATCTGTGCATAGCACAACTTTCTCCTGTATAGCAACATGAACAATATATTTAGCATCCAACTTGAAGTTACTTATAACCTTCTCTCGAGTTTTTTTAGTGTCCACCAGATAGCATTCCCTGTTGTAAAAAACACTTATAAATCTAACATAGAGAATAAATTTCCTCCCACTGGTGACATCTATAACTGAGGGTTACCACCAAAACCTTTACCACTGCTTAGATTAGCCTCATCAATTGGAATAGCAAAAGTTGCTTGACTCGCTTTCTTTTTCCTTATATCCATATTAGAACTAAAAAAAGAAGTATATTTATATTTCTTTTTCGAAGTAGATTCATGAACATCATCCAAAATAGAAGTGTCTGCACCATCCAAGGTTGACTGCTTCACCCACATACCTATTTTCTTACCATCCACTGGTGTTAGTACATCAGAGTTTACAAGCCTAAGTTCCACTACCTCATTGGGAACATTCCCTGTATCTAGCTCAGTTCCCAGTGAGCACATATTGAAACATGAACCTATTCTGTATCCATGGGGGAAGTATATTCATCTTTACCTCTAATTGAAACACCATTTTTCTTCTGTTTCCTCTGTACCGAGGGACAAACACCAACCATAGCAGTGTTCTTATTACCTTTACTATCTCCAGAATTCATAAAATCTTCCTCTTGGAGATCTGCTGTATCCACCTCAGTTTCATTATTTGATAACCACGGATCTTGAGTCCTAAGCTCTACAACATCATGGGTAGTATCATTACATGATTTTCTATTTGAAATCTGATCCTCCCGACCAACCTCAACTGATTTAACTGTAGTTTCCTTATCCATAAAAATTTGTGTTGGTTGATTAACAACCATCGTAGTAGGAAAGGAGATTCCAGAACCTTTACCCTATTTTTCTCCCCACATAACATTCCCAACCAAATGAATTTCAAGCTCCTTATCTAGGATTTCCCCATCCTTGGTAGCAACATCATTCACAGGTAGTTTAAAATTACATTGATCAATCAGATGACCAATCTTCTTGTAATTGAAAAATCTTATATTTCTATAACACTTCTCACTCTAGTTCCCAATTCAGTTACACTTACTGAAAAATTCAGGTAACCTTTCAAACTCAGGCGATAATTGATTCTTATAAAAATTAACAACAAGGAAAATAGTTTCAATGAGAGGAAAAAATAAATCATCCTCAACAGAAAATCTTACAAAATGACCATATCAAGAATGATTAGTCTCCCCATCGAATTTGATAGGAATTCCCACAACTGGTTCACTACCCCAAAGGATTTGAGAATTCCAAAAAAAACTAAATTAAGCCCTGAAAGCGAATCTGAGTTTGAATAATTAAATTATTAACCGAAGCTAGATCAAAGAGATGATCCCAATCTTGAAACCTCAAGATTCCAGGTTTGAGGGAGAAAAAACTGAAGCCCCGTGTTCTTGATTTTAATTCATCCTATGGGGAGAAGAGGAAATAATCCCCTACCAATCGACACCATGCGCCATCCACCAAAGCCCCAAATCTGATGGAACCGCTTTAGGAGATCTTCAATTTTCAATGGGTTATTATTCTGCTGTGACATTAAACATCCACGAATTAAATTTTGCATTCTTCTAAAATCTCTTCAAGAATTTTAGTGTTTGGCTCAATAATATCTAAAGTACCATTTATCATAATTCTTTTATTTTATGAATCAGAACTAGATCTAAGGTTAAAAATATCTATCTGAGCATAATAGATATGGTTATCCTTCAAATCGTCTCGAACATTCACATTGCAGGGATCCTTCACATCAAGATTCACTGGACTATCTTCATCCAAACCCAAAGGCACTTCAATGACGCCATGTCCAGCATCAAACTTCCTCAAAATCTCTAATGAAATCTTCCTCTGGATTGAAGTAGCACTCCAAGGGGAAAGCCATCAATCGAGGGAAAGGGTGAGAATGGTGAGCGATAGTGCGGGTGAGCACGGGGAGAGAGTGGGAATGCATGGGGTATGGCATGCACGAGGAATAGGAAGGGGCATTGGTGAGGTCAACGCAGGTACCTGATGGGCCCACTGGGGTCTACTCGACCTAGGCCCTAGTTTCATGGGAAGGGGCGAATCATTTGACCCCCATGGTAGCTTGAGCTAAGAAATATATAAATGATGGCCTTTGTACCACATGTACTTAAGGAAATCTCATCTATGGGACTTTGGTAAGCCATCATCTAAGCCTTTTAGACATTTCAAATTCTTATAAATAGTTCCAGCTATATTGACAATGCTAATTTGGAGGGATGAGGATTGATCCACTAATGTACCTATGTGTGTGTGTGCTTGTGTTTATAATTACCAAAATTGAGGAGGATTTCTTTGGCCTGTTATGAGATTACATCAGCCAAGATGTCTTTAGGATTTCTTTGGCCTGTTAATTGGACCATTCTCAAGATGTAATGAAATTTCTATATCAGAATCCTCATGAATCATCATCGACCACATTTCATAAAGGAAAAATGGGTTGTATTATCTCTAAATATTGATTATAGGTAAAGATGTAACCTTTTTTAAACGACCAAATTATCGTGAGAACCTATAAGGATCAAAAGGATCTAAAATGGTTACTCCATCTATAAAATCATCCAAAATCCCATCTCACAACAAGACAATGTATGAAATTTATTCTAAATTCCCTATATCATTATCTACCACTGCACCAAAACATGTTGAATGAGGAATGAACCCAAAATGGGAAACTTCTATTAACAAATAAATAGGACCATCGAGTCCTTAATTGAAAAAGAACAATACCATATACCATAGCTTCATCCACATCCAGTATTAGTTTCAGATTCAAGAAAGAACAGAAGAAATCAAAGAAAATTTCAAATACCATGATGATAGGGCATGGGGGGTGTCAACCTCGGCATTCGGGTTGTTGAGGGTTGTGGGGGAGAGCTTTTGGGAAGGAAGGGAGGAGGTGGGGAGGCTGCTCGGAGCAGCTTCGCTGGAGGAGGAGGATCGTGGGGAGGAGGGTCGCGGCATGGAGGTGTCGTGGGTATTGAGGGTTGTTGGCGAGGAGGCGTCGGGGAGGAGGCATCAGGGAGGCTTCGGGAAGGAAGAGAGGAGGTGGGGCCGCTGCGTCGGAGGAGAATAATCGGGGGTGGCCGCATGGAAGGAGGATCCTGAGAGGTGGAGTGGTCGCGACTGAGCCGGTCGGGGCAGCCTTGAATCTGTGTTGGGGAAGCATCCGAGAAGGAGAATCGCGGTGAAGTGGGGTGGCCGCATCAGAGGCACGTCGTCAGAGGAGGTGGGGAGTCCACGTTGGAGTAGGGACGAGGGGGAAGTGGAGTGGCCACGCCAGAGGAGGATGATCGTGGGGAGGTTGGGTGGCCCTTCGGAGGAGGAGGATCATGGAACATCGGGGATAAGAGTCGCGAGTAGGAGGGGCGAGAGAGGGTTACGGTAAATTGGGGAGTGGGGGTGGGTTAATTGCCACAGACAACGAAATTGACGTGTCTGTACACATGATATAGCCACAGTTCCTATTGTCTATGGGTATAGCTCCATGGAAGTAGCTCTAAATTCTAGTAGTGTTTTAATCTCCAATTCCTAGATTGAATTCCTCGAGGAGGAGCATCCAGTGAATGAGGTGGGGTTTGCTTTCCAGTTTCTTAAGGAGATACTAGAGGGCTGCAAGGTCAGATAATACAATGAATTTGGAGCCTAAAAGATATGATATAAATTTATCCAAGGAAGACACTATGGAAGGGAATTCTTTTTCAGTTGTGGTGTAGTTTTCTTGGGCCGGGTCTAAAGTACTTGAGCCATAGGCAATGTCATATGGATATCGATCAACTCTTTGCGGAAAGACTACCCCTTTTGTATAGTTAGATTCATCACACATGACTCAAACGGTAAATCCCATTGAGGTGGTTGGATTACCTAGGGTGACATGAGACTCCATTTTAACTTATTAAAATCATCCTCATATTCATTATCAAAAAAATATTCTTTTTTTATTTGAAGTAACCGGGAGAGTGGGAGTGAAATCTTACTAAATTCATGAATGAAACAATGGAAAAATCCCGCATGTCCTAGAAATGTGTAGGAATACCTAGAGGAATACCCCATGGGATCAAGAAAATAACAGGTTACATAACATGTAACTTGACATTACTGGTACTATGGGACCCCTGGGCTGTGGAACTGGGATTTTGGTGGGATTTAAATATCACATGCCATGTGACATGGTCACACAACATGGGACCCATCTTAAAAGTCTAACAGCACTTAAAGAGTGCCTTGGTTCAAACAACAATTTTAATAAAAAAAGGGAAACCCCCAACAGGGATATAAAAAGGGAAAAGTACGATGTGTGTTTTATGACTAACAATGACATCAAGTATAAGGAAAACATCAATGCAATAATGTTAAGAAAGGTATACTACTGTGAGTTTTCGCAGACAGTGCACCTCTGTTGGAGGGGTTTTATTAAAAAACCATGACTTATTTATCAAAAAAACAATTATCTTAACTAACACTTATTCAAGAATTTCAATTTAATATAAACATGAAAAATTAATAAGGCAACTAAATGCAATTTAAAACATTCTTGAATTAAATAGGCTAGGAGAGGGACCCTACCTCAACCTCAAGGCACGTATGCTTTTGACGATGACAACTCGAATCTTCCTTTTTTCCGCTTGCACGCATATGCAACTTAACATATATATAAGGACACCTAGCCCCTATGTACATATTTTCATAGACAAATATGCACAAGGAAGTCCTTAGATATATGTTTATAATTTCATATACCCCTTTACACTTACACGCATATGCATTTTTCATATCTATATATAAGCACACCTAGCCCCAATATATATATTCATACTTCCATGAGTGAATATATATAAAGGGGGAACTTATATGTTCATATTACTACCTATGAATACACATGTAAGCCTTCATCAACGGTGACTCGAATCCACCTCAATGAAATCCAAACCACACAACAAAAATATAAGGACCCCAAAAATAAAAAAAAAGCCCTAATTAAAATTGGTCCAAAGAATAAAAATAGAATAAACCATACCCAAATCTTGAACTCATTGTCTTCGATGGTGGTGGATAGAATCGGTCTTATCAAAAGAAACCAAATATAAG
Organism: Viscum album; assembly: GCA_963277665.1. Taxonomy (NCBI): domain Eukaryota; kingdom Viridiplantae; phylum Streptophyta; class Magnoliopsida; order Santalales; family Viscaceae; genus Viscum; species Viscum album. Next base: position 974,657,389 of record OY728140.1, on the reverse strand, counting down.
AAAATAGTGGGAAAATAAATGAGATATAACAACTTCTTATATATTTGTGATCATTGTGTCAACTGTAGACAGAAAAAAAGGACACATTTTACACTCTTTGGGTAATTATACAGATTTTACAAAGATTAAATCATCTTAAAAAATAAAGAAAAATGGATTCTTGAAGCTACTAGATTGAACAACCTTAAATTACAGGACATACCTGACTATAGAGACTTTGAGAGAGCTTCCCAAGCAGGATTTTCAGCATGAAAAAATAATAGGGACCGTCCTCAATCAGGAACGTTCCAAAAACCGATGAAGAGTGTATCCCATAACTTCTACAATACCATAAACTACTTAATAACTAGACAATTAATAACTAAATATTAGAATAATACAAGAATGATTGAAGAAAGGGACAGAAAAAAAGAGGCATAAACACTTACATAACACTGTTTGGTTCTAAGTGTAGAAGTAAAGAAAATAGATGACACGAGAAATCATCCAGCCATTCAAAAAATTAGATCATTGGCATGAATGATAAACCATCATTGTCATCTTCTAGCGCATATATCTTTAATAATCCTCAAATGAAACAGATGTTTTCTTCTCCATGTAGAAGCACATATATAATGTTTTTTTATAAAAGCTAGTTCTTACATTGGAAAATATGGAACCAATAAATTTCATGGTTGCCAATGTTTTAGGAGGATCATTGGCATCCATACCAAGCAAGGAATTGGATAATGAAATTGTCAAGAGATCAATATATGCATCAATAAGAACAGAATCATATAACTTTGCATAAGAATTAGATGAGGAATAGAAGAAATATGATCTTCCAAAAAAGGCCACTGATGTTACATGAGTTTTCAACTAGTGAGTGGTTGTAATATGTGAAAAGCTACATGGCTATGATTTCCAACGTATTGTTTTAAAATAACATGAAAAATTCATTTAAAAATTCAATAATTGAATATGAAAGAAGTATTAGTTGGTGCTTATACATAGAAGTGAAGGATTGTTTATATACTAACTCTGAATGTGTGAATATATTATAGAGGATATCCAAGCCTAGAAATATTGATTTAAATATTGACATCTCTAAATATTTTGACACTCTTAGCTAGGATTTCACTTTTTAAGTACTTGACAGTTTTGGTTTCTCAACCATATTTATTAAGCTTATTCAAGACCTTATCTGGAAATCAAGACTCTCTTTCATTATTAGTGGGTCTCACAAAAGATACTTCGGTCATACCCAATGGGTGAGATAGGGGGATCCTCCCTCAACTTTTTTATTTGGAATTATCAGGGATTAACATATAAAATGCCTCCTAAAAGCTACAGATTATGGGGCTTTATCACCAGTTAAGGCCACTAGAAAGATAAGAGCACCCACACACTTATTTTATGTTAATGAAATTCTCATTTTTTGTCAAAATGATGACCGATCACTTTCTTTTATCAAGGGTACTTTCGAGCATTATGAATCTATCTAAAAACAAGACATTAGTTTGAGGAAATCTAAGATTTATTGTAGCAAGGAAATGCATGTTTCCAACCCCTGCCCCGTGCCCCCTGCCCCCTGCCCCATGCCCCCTGCCCCCTCCCCATGCCCCCTCTGCCCTGCCCCCTCCGCCCTGCCCCCTGCCCCATGCCCCCTGCCCCCTGCCCCTGCCCCTTGCCCCTGCCCCTACCCCTGCCCCCTACCCCCTGCCCCCTGCCACTCCCCCCTTCCCCCTGCCCCCTGCCCCTGCCCCCTGCCCTCCGGCCCGGCAGACCTGCAGACCTACCCCCTGCCCCCTGCCCCTACCCCCTGCTCCATGATTTGGCAGTTTTCCATGGATTTCCTTATTCCTCCCTATAATCAACCACAAGAGGCATGCTCAACTCCTTCCCACCATGTTCCTACTTATCTTAAGGATTTATATCCTTCTTATCCCATTATTGTACAACAAGAATAGAGATTTTATCAGCTGGCATTAAAATGCTTCTGACCTTTCCCTTCTCCTTTTGACCCCCTTTGAGAATTTTATTGGGGATACTCAGTGAGTCTACCCCTGGTATAAAGTCATGAATTTCCACATTCTTAGTAGTGTTGAAACTCACTGTTTCCTTTACTTCATGTTTTAAAGAAACAGATGTTTCGGTTCCTAGCACAACTTTCTCCTGTATAGCAACAGGAACAATATATTTAGCAGCCATCTTGAAGTTACTTATAACCTTATCTCATGTTTTTTAGTGTCCCCAAGATAGATTTCCCTATTTTAAAAAACAATTATGAATCTAACATAGAGAAGAAATTGCCTCCCACTGGTGTCATCTCTAACTGAGGGTTACCACCAAACCCTTTACCACTGCTTAGATTAGCATCATCAATTGGAATAGCCAAAGTTTCTTGACTCTCTTTCTTTTTCCTTATATCCATCTTAGCACTCAAAAAAGAAGTAGATTTATATTTATTTTTAGAAGTAGATTCCTGAACATCATCCAAAATAGAAGTTTCTGCACCATCCAAGGTTGACTACTTCACCCACTTACCTACTTTTTTACCATCCACTGGTGTTAGTACATAAAAGTTTACAAGACTAGGTTCCACTACCTCATTGGGAACATTCCCTGTATCTAGCTCAGTTCCCAGTGAGCACATGTTGAAACATGAACCTATTCTGTATCCATGGGGGAAGTAGATTCATCTTTACCTCTACTTGAAACACCATTTTTCTTCTGTTTCCTCTGTATTGAGGAATAAACACCAACCATAGCAGTGTTCTTATTACCTTTACTATCTCCAGAATTCATAAAATCTTCCACTTGGAGATCCGCTGTATCCACATCAGTTTTATTATCTGAGAACCATGGATCTCGAGTCTTAAGCTCTCCAACATCTTGGGTAGTATCATTATGTGATTTTCTCTTTGAAATCTGATCCTCCCGACCAACCTCAACTAATTTAACTGTAGATTCCTTTTCTATAAAAATTTTCATTGGTTGATTAACAACCACCATAGTAGGAAAGGAGATTCCAGAACTTTTACCCTGTTTGTCTCCCCACATAACATTCCCAACCTAATGAATTTCAAGATCCTTATCTAGGATTGCCCCATCGTTGGCAGAAAAATCATTCACGGGTAGTTTAAAATTACATTGATCAATCAGATGACCAATATTCTTGTAATTGAAAAATCTTATATTTCTACAACACTTCTCACTCTAGTTCCCAATTCAGTTACACTTACTGAAAAATTCAGGTAACCTTTCAATCTGAGACGATAATTTAATATTATAACCATTAACAACAAGGAAAATAGTTTCAATGAGAGGCAAACATAAATCATCCTTAACATCAAATCTTACAAAATGACCATATCAAACACGCTTAGTCTCCCCATTGAATTTGATAGGAATTCCCACAACTGGTTCACTACCCCAAAGGATTTGAGAATTCTAAAAAAACTAACTTAAGCCCTAAAAGTGAATCCGAGTTTGAATAATTAAATTCTTAACCGAAGCTAGATCAAAGAGAGGATCCAAATCCTGAAACCTCAAGAGTCCATGTTTGAGGGAGAAAAAACTGAAGCCCTGTGTTATTGATTTTAATTCATCCTATGGGGATAAGAGGAAAAATCCCCTACCAATCAACACCATGTGCCATCCACCGAAGCCCCAAATCTGATGGAACCACTTTAGGAGATCTTCAATTTTCCATGGGTTATTATTCTGCTGCAACATTAAGAATCCATGAATTAAATGCTTCATTCTTCTAAAATCTCTTCAATAATCTTTGCATTCGGCTCCATAAAATCTAATGTACCATTTCTCATAATTATTTTATTTTATGAATCATAACTAGCTTTAAGGTTAAAAAATATCTATTCGAGCGTAAGAGAGATGGTTACCCTTTAAATCGTCTTGAAAATTCACATTGCAGGGATCCTTTTCATCATGATATTCATCCAAACCCAAAGGCACTTGAATCACGCCATTTCCAGCATCAACCTTCCTCAAAATCTCTAATGAAATCCTTTTCTAGATTGAAGTATCACTCCAATGGGGAAGCCATCAATCAAGGTCATGGGTGAGCATGGTGAGCGATAGTGCGGGTGAGCACGGGGAGAGTGTGGTCATGCATGGGGTGTGGCATGCATGAGGAATATCAATGGGGAATTGGTGAGGGAAACACAGGTACCTGATGGGCCCACTGGGGGCTACTCGACCTAGGCCCTGGTTTCATGGGCAGGGGCAAATCATTTGACCCCCATGGAAGCTTGAGCTAAGAAATCTATAAATTGTGGCCTTTGTACCACAAGGACTTCAAGAAATATCATCTAGGGGCCTTTGGTAAGCCATCATCTAAGCCTTCGAGACATTTCAAATTCTTATAAATAGTTCTAGCTGGATTGAAAATGCTAATTTGGATGGATGAGGCTTGATCCACTAATTTTCTTGAGTGTGTGTGTTCTTGTGTTTATAATTACCCCAATTGAGGATGATTTCTTTGTCCTGTTATGAGATTAAATCAGGAAAGATGTCTTCAGGATTTCTTTGGCCTGTTATTTGGACCATTCTCAAGATGTAATGAAATTTCTATGTCAGAATCCTCATGCATCATCATCGGCCACATTTAATAAAGGAATAATGGGTTATATTATCTCTAAATATTTATTAGAGGTAAAGATGTAACCTGTTTTAAAAGAACAAATTATTGTGAGAACCAATAAGGATCAAAAGGATCTAAAATGGTTACTCCATCTATAAAATCATCCAAAATCCCATCTCACAACAAGATAATGTAAGACATTTATTCTGAATTCCCTTTATCATTATATACCACTGCACCAAAACATGTTGAATGAGGAATGAACCCAAAATGGGAAACATCCTTTAACAAATAAATAGGATCATCATGTCATTAATTGAAAAAGAACAAGACCTTCTACCATAGCTTCGTCCACATCCAGTATTAGTTTCATATTCAAGAAAGAATAGAATAAATCAAAGAAATATTCAAATACCTTGATGATAGGGCATGGGGGGTGTCGACCTCGGCGTCCGGGGTGTTGAGGGTTGTGGGGGAGAGTTGTTGGGAAGGAAGGGAGGAGGTGGGGAGGCCGCTCGGAGTAGCTTCACTGGAGGAGGAGGATCGTGGGGGAGGAGGGTCACGGTGAGGAGGCATCGTGGGTATTGAGGGATGTTGGCGAGGAGGCATCGGGGAGGAGGCATTAGGGAGGCATCGGGAAGGAAGAGAGGAGGTGGGGCCACTGTGTCGGAGGAGAAGAATCGGGGGGGGGGGCGTGGAAGGAGGAACCTAAGAGGTGGAGTGGCTGCGTCTGAGCTGGTCGGGGAAGCGTCGAAGCCGTGTCGGGGTAGCATCTGAGAAGTAGAATCATGGTGAAGTGGGGTGGCCGCATCGAAGGAACGTCGTCAGAGGAGGTGGGGAGTCCGTGTCAGAGCAGTGATGGTGGGGAAGTGGAGTGGCCGCGCCGAAGGAGGACAATCATGGGGATGTTGGGTGGCCCGTCGGAGGAGGAGGATCGCAGAACGTCGGGGAGAAGAGTCGTGAGGAGGAGGGGCGTGAGAGGGTTACAGTAAATTGGGGAGTGGGGGTGGGTTAATTTCTACAGATAGTGAAAATGGCGTGGCTGTACACAGGATATAGCCACGGTTCCTATTGTCCATGGGTATAGCTCCGTGGCGATAGCTCCAAATTCTAGTAGTGTTTTAATCTCCAATTCCTAGATTGAATTCCTTGAGGAGGAGCATCCAGTGAATGAGGAGTGGTTTGGTTTCCAGTTTCTTAACGAGATACCAAAGGGCTGCAAGGTTAGACAATACAGGGAATTTGGAGCCTAAAAGATGTGATATAAATTTATCCAAGGAAGAAACTATAGAATGGAATTATTTTTCATTTGTGGTGTAGTTTTCTTGGTCCGGGTCTAATGTACTTGAGCCATAGTCAATGTCATATGGATATTGATCGACTCTTTGTGTCAAGACTTCCCCATCTGTATAGTTAGATGCATCACACATGACTCAAACAGTAAATCCCATTGAGATGGTTGGATTACCCAGGGTGATATGAGACTCCATTTTAACTTATTAAAATCATCCTCAGATTCATTATCGAAAAAATATTCTTTTTATTTTTGAAGTAACCGGGAGAGTGGGAGTGAAATATTACTAAATTCATGAATGAAACAATGGTAAAATCTCGTATGACCTAGGAAAGACCACACATATTGTAAATTTTTGGGTAATGGTAAGGAAGAAATGACATCCACTTTTGATTTATCTACTTGGATACCATCCCCATAAATGACATTCCCCAAAACTATACCTTCTCGCACCATTAAATGACATTTCTAATAATTAAATACAGAATTATTTTCAATACAGTGCTGCAGGACTAAAATAAGATTACTCAAACATTCATAAAAAGAGGATCCATAAATAGTGAAATCATCCATGAATAATTCCATGTAATTCTCCAGGTAATCCGAATAAACACTACTCATACATCGCTGGAAAGTACCTAGAGCACTGGGAAGACCAAATGACATCCTCCTATATGAAAATGTGCCAAAAGGGAAAGTGAAGGGTTTCTTTTCACAACCCTTGGGGGAAGTATGGATCTAAAAGTATCCATAATACCCATCAAGTAAACAATACTAGGACTTACCCGATAGAATCTCTAGCATTTGGTCAATGAATGGAAAAGGAAAATGGTCCTTCCTAGTTTGTTGGTTTAGTTGGCAATATTCTATGCAGATAAACTAACTATTCTGCACACGAGTTGGAACCAATTCATGGTTTTCTTTTTTAATTACTGTAAGGCCAGTTTTTTTGGAAATAATTGAATGGGACTGACCCATTGGCTTTCAAAGATGGGTTAAATGATTCTAGAAGCTGATAATTTTGTTACCTAATTTTTTCATAATTTTTAAGAGGTTTGTGTTTAGTCGATGTTGTTCCTTCCTCACCGGATTATCCTCATCATTTAATAAAAAATGAGGTGTGCAAATTTATGGGCTAATTCCTAGAATGTTAGAAAGTGTCCTTCCCAAAACTTGTTTATACTCCCTAAAAATTTCAAGCAGTCTCAATTAATGTTCATGAGGGAGTTAACTAGAATTTGTGACATGCATCATGTTTCAATTCTCAAGATATGAATATTTAAAATCTTGAGGAAGTTGTTTTAATTCCAATTCAGGTGGATTTTTTATTGATGGGATTGTGTGTGAAATTGAGAGGTCACTGATCTAATCTAACTGCTCAATGGTATCATTCGTAGATGATGAATGGGCTTTTTATAATCTTAGCAGTATCATCGATGGTCATTCGATCCTTAGTGTTCAAGAAAACATCAATCAATGAATATGCATGAAACTTTTATATACAACTAAAACAATCAACGCATGAATCATTTCCTAGAATTTACATCAAAGAAGAAAACTCAAAAATGGTATCTAGGGAATTAAGTGAAGTTTTTTCAAGGGATGAGAGTACATCTTTAGAATTAAGAGACATAGAGAAATGTTCTTCTGAGGGGTGCTTCATGGCATCAAGGATATTGAAGTGGAAAATGTCACCACAAAAATCCATAGATAATGTACCATTGTGAGCATTAATTATGTTCTTGTCATTTTTCAAGAATGTTCTCCCCAATATAATCGGGGCATGTCTATTCATACTATCATCCTCCATTTTAAGAACATAATATTTAGCATGAAAAATTAAATTTTGAACCTTCAGAATAACATCCTCTAACACACCAGAGGGGTGTGCAGTACTCATGTTATCCAGTTGAACAATAATACTAGTGGGATTGAGTTCCTCAACCTTCAATGTATAGTAAATAGAGTGGGGAATATAATTTATAAGAGCACCTAAATCATTCAAATCATTAGAAAAATATTACTCCCCTATGGTTCATGGAATTGAGAATGTTTCAGGATCATTGCACTTGGTGAAAAGTGATGGCTCTATCAATTCTGAAACAATCCACCCAAATCCGACCTTCTCATCACCATGATGTTGGCTTCAGTGAGTACACATATACTTTAGAAACTTGGAATATCATGGAATTTGTTTCACAACATTAGTCAAGGGAATGTTTACTTGCACTTTTTTTAAAAGTCTCCAAAATTTATTTATCGAGTTCAGTTTCCTTTTGTTTTCTATGTCGAGTGGCCCTTTGTGGAAATAGAAGATGGATTGTTGCGCTAGGTGCCTCATAGATAGGCACACTCTTTCCTTTGAAGGGAATTCTCTCAGGAAACTGTTCTACCACATTTAGATCATTTCTAGTAGTTGGTTTGGGGGTTTCCTTAAGAGTTGATAACTCCAATGGAGGGGTCATTTTGCTTTTTTAGTTTTTTTTCTACTCCGAAGGGTGATGAAACTGACATTTCCTTTATCTATAAGGTTAACTACTGGTTGAGAAGGTAGTTCACCCAACCCATGGCTCTGGATTTACCCCACTAAGTTAGAAAGTTGGCCTTATTGGGTTTTAGGTTTTGTATGCCAGCTTGGGTGGTTTATTGTAATTGGATATTGTTGGAAACCATTTGTTTTATCATGTCTTCTAAGCAAGGCTGGAGTTTTTGAGGGGTTTGTTAGAAAGACATTTGTTGTGGTTGAGGATTTCTAGGTGGTGGTGGTTGACTACTCGGCCCTAGTTGGTTCCATGGTTATTGAGGTTTTTTTTAATACCCCCTTTCCTATAGGATTGGTTGTCTTTACTCCCAGGATTGGATGGATAGTATGGTTCTTTCTTAAATGGTTGGTTATAGGGGTGGCCTGGAAAGATTGCCTCACAACTCTAAAAAAATTCTCTTAGTTGGGGGAATTGATCAGAGTAGTGGGTTTCAGAAGAACATATACCACAATGGATGGGAGGAGGTGATTTGGATATCCCTTGGGGAATAGCACATTGTCTAAGAAGGGTACATAACTCTTTGAACATTGTGTCCACCTTCCTCTCAAATTCGGTTCATTGCACCTCATGGACACCTCAAATGGGCACATTGGACCTCAGACATAATTTTTGAGTGTTCTGTGCCATGTTCTCAATTATGGTTCTTGCAGAAATTGGGGTTTTATCAACTAGTTCACTACTAGTAGCAGTATCAATCATATTTCATTTAATAAGAATTAAATCTTCATAAAAATACTGAATTAAAAGTTTATCACTTATTTGTTGGTGTGAACAGCTTGAACATATTCTTTTAATGCATTCATAATATTCATGTAATGTTTCCCATTAAGATTGCCTTATACCAAATATTTCTTTCCATATATTTGCAGTTCGAGAGGGTGGGAAATATTTTTCATGAAAAGTCCTTTCATGTCCCCTCAGCCTCTAATTGGTGAATTGATATAGTAAATCTAGTCTTTTGACGTGTCTTCCAATTAAAATGTGAATGATATGAGCTTTAATTGTTCTTGATCCACATTTTCTGGTTTAAATGTAGAACACATGGTATGAAATTCTTTAATATTCTTCTGTGGATCTTCTCCAGCAATTCCATGGAATCTTGGAAATAAAATAATTAAACCAAATTTATGTTCAAAATTGGGTTCCTCGCCTTGCATTTGAATATAAGTGGGTTGGATATCAACATCTGGTGAGGTTAATTATTTTAGTGTTCTATTGTTTTCATCCATTTTAAACACATTAATTTTAGGTTCTAATTTGGTTCCAGAAGAAGACAGGTTTAGAAAAGTCTCGAGTTGTGTTGTGTCCTCCTTCAAAGGGTTGTCTTCTGCATCTCGGGGTCGCTGATGTAAGATCCTCTCCATTTCGGGTTTTCAAGGTGGTAAGTCTCCCAGAGTAGAATGCATCATGAACATAACTTATAGAATAAATAAATAAATAAAATGTATATGTAAGGTAGAAGATAAAACAAATAAATACTCACAAAAATTACAAAAAAAAATTAATAAGCACGCACTAAAACCAAATAGATCCCTAGAATGAAGCCATAATTTGAATGAATTGTCATGAAACATCAAATTGATAGATATTTAAAGAATATTTTATAGTATAGGGAAGACCCTAGGACATCTCTCAAGGAGCTTTGTGGGTTTTATAGTGTAAATTTTTAATAAGAATAACAAAAGAGGGGGTGGTCTGAAAACAGTTTTAAGAAAATTACTTGAATTTAAGAGTTTAATAGTTGATAAATAAAAGTGATATTTTATAATTATGAGATAAGGATATAAATTCAAGTTCACTAAACATATTTTATATTTCACGGATCTGAAAATTTCACATGGTTTTGTTTAATTATTTGGGTGAGGGTTGTCAAGATCTTGATTCCCCTCTTGCCCCTCAAAACTTTGCACAAAGTACCAACCCTTGATACAATAATCATGTTTTCAAGGATTGGACATGAAGAACAGATTAATTGATACCAAATAATACTAATATATTTTTTATTTGTGAGAGAAATGGGATCATTGTGTTGCCCAATCGGAACATCCCATGTTTCCCACTTGAAGTTACAACCCAATCACCGTTGAAATGAAAATAAGTTCACTTAATTAAACCCATAAAATGAATTTAGAGGATTAACATGTTTAGATAAAATATAAGTGATATAATCCACAAAAAAATATAAAAAACCATTAGATAATCATGTGTTGGAACTCCCTCCCAAGTATGTGTATCTCACTCTAAATGATCGTCCACCGTTTAGCTCGCCATCAAGTAGAGGAGAAGGCTCGGGTGGATCTCTTTCTTCATTATTGATTCCACTATGATGATAGGGGCCTATAGAACATATTGGAATAGGAGAGTACTCCTTCATGTCTCTAAAATACTAGATATTTTCATCCTGGTTGAACATAAAAATGGGGAGACCAAGGTGCTATTTTATAGGAAATGGGAAGGTGGTTTTGAGTACACAGATTTATTAAAACCAATTGTGACATTGGTTTCGACCTCCAGACATCCTTATCTGGCTTTTTGGAAAATAAAAAAGTTATAGCCCCACCTCTTGAATGTCTCCACCAAATGTGTGGAACAATTTGGACAACTATAGCCCGAGATATGGTCAGATCACAACTCACCAATTTTGACTTCATGTAGATATGGTGTGTTGGAAAACTTATGTCAGTTTGGCCAATAGATGGTCGAATTAGTCTTGGATTCCAACAGATGAAATGTGGCCTAATGAATTTTGAACAGGAATACAACATGGAATCCCTTTTGGAGGCAATTTTCAGGATAATTGCATGGATGAGTCCACTGGTGTGCATGGATCTTGCGCATTTTGGTGCATGTTTCTTGGACATCATCATGGGTCCTTCAAATCACCTCCTCCTACAATGGAATCATAAAAAAAGTTACATTTCCATTTTTAAAAGTAATAAACATAAAATAAATGATTCTAAAAGGAATTCAATTTGTTATTTTTTTATAATTTTCAATATAAAATAAGTTTAACACAATGATGTAAGGGTGAAAATGAAACAGTGAATCGCGGGGCGATCACACCCCCACACCTAATCATTTTCACTCATGGGAAAAGTAATAATTCAAAACATTATTCATGTAGGTATTTCCTACTTTATAATTATTTAATACTAAATGAAAATTTAATTCCTATTTTAAAAGTGATCAAAGAAAAAATAACACCGAGGATTTATTCTCAATGATCATTGAAAAAGACATATCAAAAATTGTATCCAAAAGAAATTCCAAGAGACGAATGATACCAATAAAAGAAAATACATCAAAAGTTAATCATGTCACTAAATATTCACCTGTGTATATGAAAACCTTATCATGCAATTATTTCCACTTTTTATCGAGTAAATATAATTTATTTTATTAATTGTCTACTTACAAGATCATATCCGCCAAACTTACCTGACATCCTTTCCAATAAAATTTCAAGACCCACTCACTTAATCATTCCCAGAAGTCAAACCATAAGCTCCTGACCTAGATATCCCCATATTTTGTACATTTTTCACTCCCCTGATTTATTAATTTTTCAAAAGTTTCACATGGAACGAATCTTACACTCTTCTTCTAACCCATTTTGATCTTCTCACGACAATAATTGTAATAGTTATAACAAGATAAAAGGATGAGGAAGGGTGGGTTTTGACCTAGCCAATAGACAAACCTTTTTTTAGGTTGTACAACAGTCTGATAATAGGTACACATGCATAGGTCAATCTTGTACAGTAATGAAATATATCAGATAGGGAATGAATGAATGGAAACATGATTTTGGAAAGTAGAAAAAAATAAACCTTATATATATTTAACATCCATTAGGTATTAAATTTTCACACATCATGGTTGGGTGAAAAAAATGTGTAGAGAGTTTAAGTGATGCAATTTTCCTTCAAACAATTCACAAAAAGAGCACCATTCTTCTTAAACGTTTGAAAATGATACAACCATTTATTTCATAGGAAAAGAACTAAATTTCAAAATAAAGTCACACCATAGTGTTGAATTCTTGCTAAAATGCACATTTCATCAGAATTTTTTATTGAATGTTAAAATAACATGAAATAAAGAAATTCCACATCGATTTTCAATAACATCCATGATTAAAAGAGCATTATATTCCTTGATGAAGTGGGAATAAAAAATAAAAATATTTTGGGAAAATAGTGAGTGGGAGAGAAAGGGGGAAAGTAAAAATACTATTCATTAATCTAAAAAGGGAAAGGAAGAAAGATAATGAAAATTCCTAAATAACCTAGGAATATACCCATCCCCCACACCATGTGTGTGTAGTGTCCTCACTTTAAAAATAGAATGTATGAAGGAAGGATAAAACCTAGTGGGTTTCACTCGTAGAATACTTCTTAAAGTTAGTGTTCATCCATCGGGGACTCTAGAAGGGTTTAATGAAAGTTCTTTAGTTGCTACCCATTAACTATGAAGTTTTACTTGGTTTCTTCATTTTTAACCCGGACAACACCAAATGGAGAGACATTAGTAATAGTGTGTAGTCCAAGCCAGCAGGAATAAAGCTTTATTGGATGTAACTTCGGCCTTGAATTATAGAGGAGGGCCTTTTTTCCAATGTGGAACTGATGATGAAGGATGAGACAGTCATGGGAAGCCTTGGTATACTCATTAAAAATCCTGGTGTTCTCATATGCATCTCTTCTCATTTATTCTTCATAATTAATCTGCAACTTCCTTTGAGTACCTACACCAGAAAGATTATAATTTCATTGTTTTATGGCCCAGTAGGCCTAGTGATCAATCTCAACATAGAGGTGAGAACTCTTTCTAAACACTAGCTGATATAGTGACATGCCAATGGGAGTCTTAAAAGTAGTATGGTAAGCCAATAATGAATCATCAAGTCTAAGACTCTAATATTTTCTACTCGGTTGATCCACTTTTTCAAGAATTTGTTTTACCTCTCTATTTGACACCTTGGCTTTACCATTGGTCTGTGGGTGATATGCAGTAGACACTCGATGACCGGCCCCATACCGACGAAAAAGTTATTGCATTGTTCGGTTGAAGAAATGAGAACCCTAGTCACTAATGATGAACCTAGGTAAGATAAACCTACAGAATATTTGGGTTCAAAAATATTCTACAACTACCATAGAATCATTAGTCCTTGTATCTTGTTCCTCTAACCATTTTGAAACGTAATGAACTTCTAGAAGAATGTATAAGTTTCCAACTGAATTGGGAAATTTCCACATAATGTTAATACCGCAACTATAAAAATGTCATGAAAGAGAAATGGTTGTTGTGGAGTTTCATTTATTTTAGAGACATTACCTATTATTCAACAATGAGTACAATATTTACAAAAATCATGGGCATTCCGATAAAGTGTTGGCCAAAAGAGGCAAAAATTAAGGATTTTGTGAGAAGTTAGTTGGGGACCAAAATGGACCCCACAATCAAGAGTGTGGTAGAATCTAAGAACGGACTAAAACTCACTATCGTGGACACAATGCCTTAGGACATGATCACTACATGTGCACTAGAGGATGGGGTAATCCCAAATGTATAAACAAGACTCATGTTTTAGATAGTCATCCTGGTTTTTGTTGAAATCAATAGGAATGCAAGATGATTCCAAATAATTTACCATTTCAGCATACCACAAAATATCATCTTGTACTTGGTACAGTTTCTCATCATCAAACATTTAATTTATAGGAATATAGAGAGATGAGTCAATGTCTGAGGATGGGTGGATCCTACGGATATTGTCTACCACCTCATTGTCTGCTTTTTTTATCTCTGATTTTTCGATTGAATTCTTGAAGGAGGTGCATCCATCGAATGAGGCATGGTATGGCTTCCAGTTTTTTAAGGAGATACCATAGGGTTGCATGGTCAGAGTATAAAATGACTTTGGGTCCTAAAAGATATGACCTAAATTTATCCAAGGAAAAAATTATGGCAAGGAATTATTTTTTAGTTGTGGCATAGTTTTCTAGGGTATGGTCCAAAGTATGTGAGGATTAGGCAATAAAATGTGGAGCTAGATTGACCCTTTGTGACAAGGCTGCCCCAACTACATAGTTAGAGGCATCACACATGAGCTCAAATGGTAAATCCCACCGAGGTGGTTAGATTACTGAGGGAGATGTGATACTCCATTTTAACTTATTAAAATCTTCCTCACATTCTATATGAATTTTTTTGCCACTTTGGAGTAAATAATAGATTGGGAGTGCAATATTACTAATGTCATGAATGAGAAGACGGTGAAATCAAACATGACCTATGAAATACCACACAACCCATACATTTATGGGGAATAGTAAGGAAGAAATGACATCCACATTTGAATTATATACTTGGATACCATCCTCAGAAATAAAAATCCCCAAAACTATACCTTGTTTCATTATAAAATGGAATTTCTCATAATTTAATACAAGATTATTTTCAACATAGTGACGTAGGACTAAACCTTGATCACTTAATAATTCATCAAAATTGGAGACATAAACAGTGAAATTATCTATGAAAACTTACATGTAATTCTCTAGGTAATATGAAAAATACTAATCATATTTCACTGGAAAGTACCCGGAGCATTTCACAGACCAAATGGCATCCTCCTATATGAAAATGTGCCAAAGAGGAGATTGAAGGTTGTATTTTCTTGATCCTCAAGGTAAATATGGATCTAAAAGTATCAAGAATACCCATCCAGGAAATAGTAGTGGGAATTAACTGCTAGCCTCTCAAGCATTTGTTCAATGAATGTCAAAAGTAAGTGGTCATTCCTAGTTTGTTTGTTTAGTCGGTGATAGTCTATGAACACATGACAACTATTCTGCATACGAGTTAGAACCAATTCATTGTTTGAATTTTTTATTACAGTAAGGAAGTTTTTTAGGAACTACTTTAACATGACTGACCCATTGGCTGTCAGATATGGGGTAAATGATTCAAGAAGTCAATAATTGTGTTACCACCTTTTTTAAAAATTCTATTAAGATTTGGGTTAGTTGACATTGTGCCTGTCTCAGTGTTTTAGCTTCATCATTTAATAAAATATGATGTGTACAAATTCATGGGCTAATACCAGGAATTTCAAAAAGTGTCCATCCCAAATCTTGTTTATACTCCCTCAAAAGTTCAATCCATTCCAATTCATTCTCAAGAGGGAGTAAACTATCAATGACAACAGGAATCTTGTTTCCATTCTCAAGATGTGAATATTCTAAATCTTGAAGTAATTTTTTTAATTCCATTTTAGGGGGATTTTGGATTGATGGGATTGTGTGTGAAGTGAGAGGTCACTAATCTCATCTAACAGCTCAATGGTATCATCCTCAGATGAGTAATGAGATTTTACAAGCTTAGCAGTATCATCGATGGTCATTGGATCCTCAGTGTTCAAGAAATAATCAATCAATTACCCTTCATCACACTTTTCTAGACCTCTACAATAATCAATGAATGAAATATTTCCTAGAATTTATATCAATGAAGAAAACTTAGAAAGGGTATTAAGGGAATGAAAAAAAAAATTTCAAGGGAAGGGAGTACACCTATAGTGTAACACCCCAGGTAAATAAATAATATGACATTTTCATATTTATCCATATTTGTGAATAAAATATTAATATTTCTTTAAAGGGGACGCTATGCTCGATGGCGTACCCAACACGCAACAACGAGTTTCTTGGGAATCTTACGTTGCACTCTAATAATAAAATTATATTATTTTAAATGGTAGTTAACATTTAGCCGTTGTATTGGCGGGAATGGATATAAATAACTAAAATATGATTATATATGTTTTTAAATATTTTTACATTTATCCAATAAAAGATAAAGGCATAAAATACCGAAAGAATTCAATTTTAGGCGTATATGCCCTAGTTTTCACTAAAGGTTCACTTATCGCCTTTTGATGGAGAACCGTCATTAGATATAGTTTTTTTCACTCTTATACATTCTTTTGGACCAAATAAAACTCTTCTTAAGAATTGGGACATCAAAATTTACTTTGTGTAAATTTTTGGTATCTTTCTGATAAAGTTCATTTTTTAATGGATAGTGTAAAATGTTGTATTTTAATTCAAAACCTCTTTTTAATCTAATTTATTTATATTATTAGATTATCTTTTGAATTGGTTTTAAAGTTAAATTAGAATATATTTTTATCATTAAATCCAATAGTGGTCGTTGGAATTAATTTCACTTTGAAATCAGACTTAAATTAGTGTCAATCTTTTGATACTTATTGTTTTATAAAAACACGCTATTTGCTCTGACAGCGGGAATTAATTATTAAATTAATTAATGTGACTTATATGTTTTTAATTTTGTAAAATAGACTTCATTTTTGAATTCGGAATATCAAATATAGCTTAGGGTGAATTTTTGGTAATTTTTTGAAAAACTTCAATTTTTGATGAATAGTGAAACCACTAAGTGGTACTTATAAAAACTGATTTTCCGTTTAAATGAAATTTTTCCATAATTGTGTTTTGAATTTTGAAAATCTGACATACATGGTTTTCATTAGTATGTAAAATGTGGTTCAATGGGATGAAAATAATTTTTTGGTGAATAGTAACTTTTTTTCATTAATCGTGATTAGAGGTAATTAGTGTAATTTAAGGTAAAAATGATATTATAAAAATATGAAAACACCATGACACTTGTCCTACCCCTATTGTATGAGTCATTTCCGACCAAGACAACCCATGGGTCGATTTATGGGACCCTATGGAGCCTCTTGTGTGAGATAATGACTTTAATGCCTTTTTTTAAATAAAGGTGAAAATGACACTAACATAAATTGTTTTACTAAAACAATTTTTAGAAGGGGTTATACTAATCATAATTTTGTCTATAAATACTCTTTGGAAATATAAAAAGATTTCCTACATCAGGATATTTTTTTTATAATTTTTAGACATTAAATAAATTAATTTAATTATGACATCATGATGATGCAACGATGACCTCATTAATGAACAGTTTAAATAAAATGAAACGATAATATAAAATCTAAGACCTACACTTGTCAAAAAACTATTGTATGGGAATATTTAGAATCCTTATCATCTTATCTTAGAAATATATCAATGTGGGACCTTAGAAATTCGAAATACTTTTGAAAATAAAATAATAGTTTCATGATATCCAAAAGTGCCCCTCCTCTCCTCTTATAAAAGGCCCCCACCTCTACCTCATTTCACACACTCCTCAAGCCTTTGGCTCGGCCATACCCTGCCCATTTACTCTCTCCAAATACTTATCCTCATCCTAGAGGATTCACTTTGGGAAGAATCCTTTCAAAGGAAGCCTTTAGGCTCAAATCAAAAGGAGTTACACTTTTAAAGGTAATTCATTCTCTCATGTTCATTTGTTTTATTTTGCTTCTCCAACCCCCTAAACTCTTTTTATTTACTTCCTTTGTAACAACACCAGTATCTTCAATATACTAGTATGTTGTTATAAGATTTATTCGAGCTACACTCTCACACAACTACATCAAATGGTTAAATAACATACGGTTTCCGTGGATGGCGAAATTCTGCCTCCCGAAACGATGATTGTTCAATACTCATTTAACACCTTCAAAGGTGGCCATTATGATGTCACTATTTTATATATGATATATAATAAGTTTATTCTTTCCTTAATCTTCTGTATTTTTCATTTATGGCATACCATTATTGTTTCCATTATGGGTAAACACGATATCTTCATTTTAGTAAGTGCGGACTACCGCCCCCTGAAAGTGATTTGATTCGTTAATACCATATGTGGGATGTGTAAAGGATAAAGTTAATGATATTATATATGTTATTATACTGTAATTATAATATACTCTTATATCATTATGATTCCATTCCAGAAATACGAAATAGAAATGGAAGTAGCGTTCATGCGTACCTACGGATTACCGTCTCCATGAACGGTGCATTTCATTTCTTACCTATAAATGTGATGTAATATTATAAATACATGTATATTCTGAATATATATGATATATATGTTATCCAAATCATTAATATTATTCTGGATATAATGAACCTTTGACCAAATTAACAACATGTAAGTGTAAGAAGTCTATTTTTGACTTAAGAACCAAATACCGACAAAATGAACATTATTAACTTAAATGATTACATGATGTTCATAACATGGTATAAAAGGAATAATGAAATTGAAAAAGGTTCTTAAGAAAGTATAGATTAACTCAATTTTATTATTCAGGATGTTAAATAACGATCGAGTCAAGTCGGACCCGAGGTAAGGGATCTTACTCCTCTCTTTCTTTTTAAGTACACTCTTTTATGTCATTCCCTCTAAAGCTCATCTTTCTTGTTATTGGGATGTTATTTTATATGACACTTACTGTAATTTTTATGTTCATGTGATGAGAGACCCTATTATCTCTCATCAATCCATTTTGGAAGTTTTATGTGGCGTCGTTAGGCTGTCGAGTTTTCGTAAGGGATTTTTCATCTCACTTTTATTCCCGTGAGATTTATGCTACATTTGCCACAATTTCCTTTGAGTGGTGTATGTACTGACCATTATTCTACTCTTTGTGTAATATACTTTCATTTATGAGTAATTAAATCAATGATTTATTGTCCTTATTTCATGGGTTGTATGTTTTGAAAGATACCCAAGTCGGTAAAGGAACCTTTCACCCTCCTTTTTTTAAAAGACTTCTTGTGTTGGGTCTTTTAATTTACATATTGTTATGTTGGGATATGTTCTCATATATCCTTATTGATGTAAATTTTATGTCCAAGTGATGAGATACACTTTTTATCTCTCATCAACTCATTTTTATGTGACGCCGTTAGGCTGTCAAGGGAACTTCTTGACCCAATTTCGATCTCTTTGGGTTCAACATGTAGTTATTGAATATGTCATCCTTTGAATATGTGTGAATGATATTTAATTATTTTACACTTAATATACACTTATATTTGGTGTATTCATTTGTCACACATAATTATGTAATTGATTTATCCTTAAACCAAGGATACCGTCTTTGTATGGGACTTCGTCTCAATCTCCTTTCATTGAGGCATATTTTGTTTTATACACAACCTTCTTTTATACGGTGTATAAACCCCTTTGACTTTTACGTTTATCCAAAAGGAATATTTTTATACGAAGCTTTTTACAAAACGACAAAAGGGAATGTTTTTGTCGTACGTATGCGGCGACAACGACTTCTCCGCCGCCATGACCATTATTTGGGTTTCAGCTTCCTCTACAAGCCATACTTTTTTAAAAAGAAAAATAAATACCATGTTTTACTTTTCTTTTCTTTTTTGGTATTGAAAATAGTTTTCATAATGTTTTTATATCAATGTGTTGTATTGATATCTGGTGATTGAAAGGTGGAAATATTATGTTTCTTTATGCATGTTTTATGTGATACGATTATGTTGAGGTTCTTGGGCATTATTATGAAGACGGGTGGTTCCGTGATAAACTAAGGGCGGGTGAGCCCGATATAGCTCTCCAATGCATTGGGTAACGCGAAGGAATGAAACGTTAAGGTTTCTCCGAAGATATTTTAGGGAATATACTGTGATGGGTATTCCAAACGTAACCAAGAGGGTTACTCCCTACGTAAGAATGTTATGAATGCCTCAAGTAACCTTTTATGTCTTATGATTTCTACGATTTATTCATGATTTGATGAGTTATGTTAAAGTGGCTATGTTTTATGGGTAAAGTATGATTTCTTTATTATGTATATATGAACTCATGTTTCCTTTCCATATTTTTATAACCCTTACTGAGCTTTTTATGCTCATCCCATTTTTTTGAAATGTTTTTCACAGGTCAAGGGAAAGGTACATGACGTGATGATAGTGTCAAGGATGTGTCAAGAAAGAATCCATGTTTTATTTTAAATATGTTTCCATTGATGGGAAGAATGAATACTTTCTTTTATGTAACCAATTTGTTTAAATGTGGAATGAAATGCAAGTTTCATGATCTAATTCTCTAAAACTCTAAACCTGAAAAGATCCTCAATGTGTAATCTTGTAATAACTCAAGATTAAGTAAGGTTTAAGGCTGGGGCCTTATAGTTGGTATCAAAGGTCGGTTTAGACAACTTTAGGGATTAGGAGTTCTTGTGAGACACATGATTAGTCCCTATACTTATTATTTCAGTTAAATCCTTGTTTTATAACTTTTTTTCAGGTCAAGTAAAGTCGGTTACGAATGGAAGGAGAAGGATCTCAAACGACATTCCTATCTCTTCCTGATGACATGCTTGCAATAATTATTGCAAAGTCATATTCGGATTATTGTGAAACTTTTTCTAGCATACAACTCACTTGAAAGCAGTTGTTTGAGATATCAAACACCTTCACTATACCTCGTTATCATCGTGGATCATGGGTTGTTTTTAGACAAATACTATTTTCACAATATTCTCATATTTTCAAGAAAGGTAAATATTATCAAGGTATTTTCAAATATTTTACCTTATCACAAGAATTTGAAGCATATTATGATTTTAGAAATGGTGCTGAGGAAGGAGACCCTTGCGCAACCTATTTATATTTGCTTTTAAAATATAGTCTCACATCACATACTTATGGTATTTTAAAAGGACCAGTAATAGAAAGTTTCAACTCAATTTCGGTCCGACTATTTTATAGAAATCAGGTTTTATCAGATGTTTTGTAATTATATGTCATACATGATTATTTTCCAAAACTATTTTTCTGTGAACACCCATATGACCCATGTTATACGAGGTGTATTTGGATGGAGGAAGCAAATGATTTTGAAGGATCTCTAAATCATTGTTGTAATGCATGGGACTTCTACCTACGTGAGCAAGATGACGATGAAACCGAGTGGACGCCATGATCAAGGTATGATGTTATTCATTTTGGGAATCGTTTTATTTTATCTTATGGTGGTGAAATAAGACTTCAAGAATTAAGATGTTGAGATCGTAACGAATTTGGATGAACATTAAAGGTATAAGGAAACGATTGAGGTTAAAACATGTTAGTGTTATTTTTGGAGTTTTATAAAAAGGAGAACACACAGACCGTGTGACAACCCTCCGCGTCGGACAAATCTGCGGGAATCGAACCCACAACCAAAGTGCGACTGGTATTTATCGCCTACCACTAGACTACGTAAAGTCCCTGGTTATTTTGACTGATTCTTTTTAGTTATATGATTTTATGAATTAAGAGTAAGTTGATTTTGGGTTATTTATGAAAATTATTAACCTATCATGGAGGATATGTGATTAGGTTAATTACTTTTCAATACGAGACTTTAGGAGCAACTAATGTTGTTTGGAGATAAATGTTACAATTTAACTTGGAAGACTATGTGACTAAATCCTTCAAATATTTGGTTTTCAATCTTATATTGGTTTACTTTGAATAATTTTATGGACATATTGATTATAGAATGGTACTCGTTGAACTTTGGGTTTTGTTGGACAAATTTTGGAGATTAAGAATAGATTTTCTTTCTATAAAGAGTTATCCTTTTCTAGATTATCTGATCTTGTACTAACCTTTTTGGTTTTGGTTTTGGTTAAAGCCTAAAGACATGGGATGTATATAGTTCTCTTTGGTGGATTAGGTGATTCTCTAGAAGTTGATTATAGTACTCTTAATGTGAACAAGTCTTCCTAAATACTCGTCTTTTGGAGAAAATATGAGTTTGTGTAAAAGTTGAAAGTCAACATGATAAGTGATTATGTTTCCCTATGAATAAATTACTCAATAAAAAGTAACTTAAAACAAAAATGTTGTCTATTAACTTTTCCTACTGGGGAATTGAATACCGTTTAACCCATCACAAGTTTGTGATTTTCTTGTGGTTAACTTTCTCCTAAACATGTTTTCTATCACTCTCCATCAGAACATGACCCTATGTTTTCTCCTCCATGTCCATATTTTTCTACATATAATCCTAGTATGGGTTAACTTGGGTGACCTTTGTACTTATCTTTTTTTATTTTAAAGTGATTGTTTTACCGACTCTTGTTCCGATGTGGGACTTTCAAGGATGTTTCCAAGCTCAATTTGAAAAATTGTGAGGACGCAATTCCCAAAAGGGGGGAAGGATGTAACACCCCAGGTAAATAAAGAATATAACATTTTCATATTTATCCATATTTGTGAATAAAATATTAATATGTCTTTAAAGGGGACGCTATGCTCGATGGCGTACCCAACACGCAACAACGAGTTTCTTGGGAATCTTACGTTGCACTCTAATAATAAAATTATATTATTTTAAATGGTAGTTAACATGTAGCCGTTGTATTGGCGGGAATGGATAGAAATAACTAAAATATTATTATATATGTTTTTAAATATTTTCACATTTATCCAATAAAAGATAAAGGCATAAAATACAGAAAGAATTCAATTTTAGGCGTATATGCCCTAGTTTTCACTAAAGGTTCACTTATCGCCTTTTGATGGCGAACCGTCATTAAATATAGTTTTGTTCACTCTTATACATTATTTTGGACCAAATAAAACTCTTCTTAAGAATTGGTACATCAAAATTTACTTTGTGTAAATTTTTGGTATCTTTCTGATAAAGTTCATTTTTTAATGGATAGTGTAAAATGTTGTATTTTAATTCAAAACCTCTTTTTAATATAATTTATTTATATGATTAGATTATCTTTTGAATTTGTTTTAAAGTGAAATTAGAATATATTTTTATCATTAAATCCGATATTGGTCGTTGGAATTAATTTCACTTTGAAATCAGACTTAAACTAGTGTCAATCTTTTGATACTTATTGTTTTATTAAAACACGCTATTTGCTCTGACAGCGGGAATTAATTATTAAATTAATTAATGTGACTTATATGTTTGGAATTTTGTAAAATAGACTTCATTTTTGAATTCGGAATATCAAATATAGCTTAGGGTGAATTTTTGGTAATTTTCTAAAAAACTTCAATTTTTGATGAATAGTGAAACCACTAAGTGGTACTTATAAAAACTGATTTTCCGTTTAAATGAAATTTTTCCATCATTGTGTTTTAAATTTTGAAAATCTGACATACATGGTTGTCATTAGTATGTAAAATGTGGTTCAATGGGATAAAAATAATTTTTTGGTGAATAGTATCTTTTTTTCATTAATCGCGATTAGAGGTAATTAGTGTAATTTAAGGTAAAAATGATATTATAAAAATATGAAAACACCATTACACTTGTCCTACCCCTATTGGATGATTCATGGCCAACCAAGACAACCCATGGGTCGATTTATGGGACCCTATGGAGCCTCTTGGGTGAGATAATGACTTTAATGCCGTTTTTTAAATAAAGGTGAAAATGACACTAACATAAATTGTTTTACTAAAACAATTTTTAGAAGTGGTTATAATAATCATAATTTTGTCTATAAATACTCTTTGGAAAGATAAAAAGATATCCTACATCAGGATATTTGTTTTATAATTTTTAGACATTAAATAAATTAATTTAATTATGACATCATGATGATGCAACGATGACCTCATTAATGAACAGTTTAAATAAAATGAAACGATAATATAAAATCTAAGACCTACACTTGTCCAAATACTATTGGATAGGAATATTTCGAAGCCTTATCATCTTATCTTAGAAATATATCAATTTGGGACCTTAGAAATTCGAAACACTTATGAAAATAAAATAATAGTTTCATGATTTCCAAAAGTGTCCCTCCTCTCCTCTTATAAAAGGCCCCCACCTCTATCTCATTTCACACACTCCTCAATCCTTTGGCTCGGCCATACCCTGCCCATTTACTCTCTCCACATCCCTCTCCTCATCCTAGAGGATTATCTTTGGGAATAATCCTTTCAAAGGAAGCCTTTAGGCTCAAATCAAAAGGAGTTACACTTTTAAAGGTAATTCATTCTCTCATGTTCATTTGTTTTATTTTGCTTCTCCAACCCCCTAAACTCTTTTTATTTAATTCTTTTGTAACAAAACCAGTATCTTAAATATACCAGGATGTTTTTATAAGATTTATTCTAGCTACACTCTCACACAACTACATCAAATGGTTAAAGAACATACGGTTTCTGTGGATGGCGAAATTCTGCCTCCCGAAACGATGATTGTTCAATACTCATTTAACACCTTCAAAGGTGGCCATTATGATGTAACTATTTTATATATGATATATAATATTCTTATTATTTCATTAAGATTCTGTATTTTTCATTTATGGTATACCATTATTGTTTCCATTATGGGTAAACACGATATCTTCATTTTAGGAAGTGCGGACTACCCCCCCTGAAAGTGATTTGATTCGTTAATATCATATGTGGGATTTGTAAAGGATAAAGTTAATGATATTATATATGTTATTATACTGGAATTATAATATACTCTTATATCATTATTATTCCATTCCAGAAATACGAAATAGAAATGGAAGTAGCGTTCATGCGTACGTACGGCTTACCGTCTCCATGAACGGTGCATTTCATTTCTTACCTCTAAATGTGATGTAATATTATAAATACATGTATATGCTGAATATATATGATATATATGTTATCCAAATAATTAATATCATTCTGTATATAACGAACCTTTGACAAAATTAACAACATGTAAGTGTAAGAAGTCTATTTTTGACTTAAGAACCAAATACCGACAAAATGAACATTATTAACTTAAATGATTACATGATGTTCATAACATGGTATAAAAGGAATAATGAACTTGAAAAAGGTTCTTAAGAAAGTTGATATTAACTCAAGTTTATTATTCAGGACGTTAAAGAACAATCGAGTCAAGTTGGACCCGAGGTAAGGGATCTTACTCCTCTCTTTCTTTTTAAGTACACTCTTTTATGTCATTCCCTATAAAGCTCATATTTCTTGTTATTGGGATGTTATTTTATATGAAACTTACTGTAATTTTTATTTTCATGTGATGAGATACCCTATTCTCTCTCATCAATCCATTTTGGAAGTTTTATGTGGCACCGTTAGGCTGCCGAGTTTTCGTAAGGGATTTTTCATCTCACTTTTATTCCCGTGAGATTTATGCTACATTTTCCACAATTTCCTTTGAGTGGTGTATGTACTGACCATTATTCTACTCTTTTTGTAATATACTTTCATTTATGAGTATTTAAATCAATGATTTATTGTCCTTCTTTCATGGGATGTATGTTTTGAAAGATACCCAAGTCGGTAAAGGAACCTTTCACCCTCCTTTTTTTTAAAAGACTTCTTGTGTTGGGTCTTTTAATTTACATATTGTTATGTTGGGATATGTTCTCATATATCCTTATTGATGTAAATTTTATGTCCAAGTGATGAGATACACTTTTTATCTCTCATCAACTCATTTTTATGTGATGTCGTTAGGCTGTCAAGGGAACTTCTTAACCCAATTTCGATCTCTTTGGGTTCAACATTTAGTTATTGAATATGTCATCCTTTGAATATGTGTGATTTATCTTTGATTATTTTACACTTAATATCCACTTATATTTGTTGTATTC
This sequence comes from Viscum album, assembly GCA_963277665.1. Taxonomy (NCBI): domain Eukaryota; kingdom Viridiplantae; phylum Streptophyta; class Magnoliopsida; order Santalales; family Viscaceae; genus Viscum; species Viscum album. The sequence goes on along the minus strand of OY728140.1, from coordinate 974,631,413 downwards.
ATTTGTCACACATAATTATGTAATTGATTTATCCTTAAACCAAGGATACCGTCTTTGTATGGGACTTCGTCTCAATCTCCTTTCATTGAGGCATATTTTGTTTTATACACAACCTTCTTTTATACAGTGTATAAACCCCTTTGACTTTTACGTTTATCCAAAAAGAATATTTTTATAAGAAGCGTTTTACAAAACGACCAAAGGGAATATTTTTGTCATATGTATGTGGCGACAACGACTTCTCCGCCGCCATGACCATTATTTGGGTTTCGGCTTCCTCTACAAGCCATACTTTTTTAAAAAGAAAAATAAATACCATGTTTTACTTTTATTTTATTTTGGTATTGAAAATAGTTTTCATAATGTTTTTATATCAATGTATTGTATTGATATCTGGTGATTGAAAGGTGGAAATATTATGTTTCCTTTATGCATGTTTTATGTGATACGATTATGTTGACGTTCTTGGGCATTATTTTGAAGACGGGTGGTTCCGTGATAAACTAAGGGCAGGTGAGCCCGATATAGCTCTCCAATGCATTGGGTAACGCGAAGGAGTGAAATGTTAAGGTTTCTACGAAGAGATTTTAGGGAATATACTGTGATGGGTATTCCAAACGTAACCAAGAGTGTTACTACCTACGTAAGAATGTTATGAATGCCTCAAGTAACCTTTTATGTCTTATGATTTCTACGATTTATTCATGATTTGATGCGGTATGTTAAAGTGGCTATGTTTTATGGGTAAATTATGATTTCATTATTATGTATATATGAACTCATGTTTTCTTTCCATATTTTTATAACCCTTACTGAGCTTTTTATGCTCATCCCAAGTTTTTGAAATGTTTTTCACAGGTCAAGGGAAAGGTACATGACGTGATGATAGTGTCAAGTATGTGTCAAGAAAGAATCCGTGTTTTATTTTAAATATTTTTCCATTGATGGGAAGAATGAATACTGTCTTTTATGTAACCACTTTGTTTAAATGTGGAATGAAATACAAGTTTCATGATCTAATTCTCTAAAACTTTAAACCTGAAAAGATCCTCAATGTGTAATCTTGTAATAAATCAAGATTAAGTAAGGTTTAAGTCTGGGGCCTTATATATAGATTTAAGAGAGAGAGAGAGAGGAATGTTCTTCTGAGGGGTGCTTCATGGAATCAAGGATATTGAAGTGGACAATGTCACCACCAATCTCAATATATACTGTACCATTGTGATCATTAATTATGGTCTTGGCGGTTTCCAAGAAGAGTCTCCCCAATATAATCGGGGCATGTCCATTCATCATATCATCCTCCATTTTAAGCACATAAAAGTCATCCAGAAAAATTAAATTTTGAACCCTTACAAGAACATCCTCTAACACTCCAGAGGGGTGTATGATACTTCGGTTATCCAGTTGAAAAATAATTCCAGTGGGATTTAGTTCCCCGACCTACAATGTAGTGTAAACGGAGTGAGGCATCACATTAATGGAATCACCCAAATCAATCATAGTATTAGAAAAAGAATACTCCCTTATGGTGCACAAAATTGAGAATGTTCTCGAATCAGTGATCTTGTTGTGAAGTTATGGATCTATCAATGATGAAATATTCACCCCCCAAGCTCACCTTATCATCACCTAGAAGTTCCATTTGGTGTGTACACATCACTTTTTGAAACAAGGAATATCTTGAAATTTGTTTCACAGCATCAATCAAGGGAATATTTACCTATACTTTTTTGAAACTCTTTGAAATTTCCTTATCGAGTTCAGTTTCCCATTTTTTCTAGGCTGGGTGGCCCTTTGTGGAAATGGATGATGGATTGTTGGGCTAGGTGACTCAACAATATAAACACTCTTTCCTTTAGAGGGGATTCTCTCAGGACGAGGTTCTATATCATTTGGAGCATTTCCAGTAGTTGGGATGGTGGTTTCCATTGGAGGGGATGACTCTAGTAGAGGGGTCATTTGGATATTTAGTTTTTTTTTTCACTCCGAAGGGTGATGGAATTGATATTTTATTTATTAATAGGGTTACCTATAAGTTTAGCAGTTAGTTTACCCGACCCATGGCTCTGAAATTTCCCTACAGAGATGGAATATTGGCCTAATTGTGTTTTTAGGTCTTGTATGGAAGCTTGGGTGGTTTTTTGGAATTTTATATTATTTTCAGCCATTTGTTTCATCATGTCTTCTAATCTATGCTCGGATTTTGGAGGGGTTCGTTAGAAGGACCTTCGTTGTCGTTGAGGATTTATAGGTGGTGGTGTTTGACTAATATACCACGGTTTGTTACATGGTTGCTGCGGTTGGTTGGAATACATGCTTTCCTATAGGATTGGTTGTACTTCCACCCAGTATTGGATGGATAGTATGGTTCATTACTAAAGTTTTGGTTATATGGTCATCTTGGAAATATTGCCTCACAACTCTCAAAAGTTTCTCTTAGTTTGGGGCATTGATCTGAGCAATGGGTGTTAGAAGAACATATACCACAATGGATGGGAGGTGGATATTGGGAGTTCCCTTGGTAAAGATAAGGTTTTCTAATAAGGGTACATGCCTCTTAAAACTTCGTGTCCACCTTCCTCTCGAATTTAGTACTTTTGCACCTAATGGACACCTCTAATGGGTACATTAGACCATGAAATGAATTTTTGAGTGTTATATTCCATTTCTAAATTAAGGTCCTTGTAGGGATTGGGGTTTTATCAAATATCACACCACATGTAGCAGCTTCAATTATATTTCGGTCAATAGGAATTAAACCGTCCTAAAAATGAAGAATTAAAAGTTGATCACTTATTTGGTGGTGTGGACAGCTTGAACACAATCTTTTAAATCATTCCAAATATTAATGTAATTTTTCCTCTTGATATTTCATTTTACCACATATTTCCTTCCTTATAGTATCAGTTGGAGAGGATGAGAAATATATTTTAAGAAAAAATAATTTCATGTCCGTCCATCCTCTAATTGGTGAATTAACATATTAAAGCTAGTCTTTTGCAGTGTCTTCTAATGAAAATGGGAATGATTTGAGATTTAATTGTTCTCAATTCTCATTTTTTAGGTTTTAATTTAAAACTAATGGTGTTAAATTAATTAAGATGATTGTGTGTATCTTCTCCAGTGAGTCCATGGAATCTTGGTAATAAATGAATTAAACCAGATTTAATTTCCAAATTGGGTCCCTCGCCTTGCATTTGAATATAAGTGGGTTGGATATCAGCATTTGGTGAGGTTAATTATTTTTTTGTTCTATTGTTTTCAACCATTTTAAACACATTAATTTCAGATTATAATTTTTTTTTGAGAAGAAGATGGGTTTAGAAAAGTCTTGAAAAATGTTGTGTCCTTTTTTAAAGAGTTGTCTTGTGCATCTCGGGGTCGTTGCCGTAAGATCCTCTCTGGTTCAGGTTTGAAAGGTGGTAAGTCTCCAGGAGTAGAAAATTTCATGCATAGAACCTATAGAAGAAATAAATCATAACAGAAACATATATAAAAAGGTATAATATAAAACAAATAAATATTCACAAAAATTACAAAAATCTTATAAAAAACGCACTAAAACCAAAGCGCTCCCCAGCAACGATGCCAAAATTTTAACGTGTTATCATGACATATCAAATTGATAGTGATCTAAAGAAGATTTTTTAGTCTAGGGAATACCCTAGGTTGTGTCTCAAGGAGCGTTGGTGGTTATATAGTGTGAATTATTAATAATAAGAACAAAAGAGGGGGTGCTTTGAAAACAGTTTTAAGAAAATGACTTGATTTAAAGTGTTTTATAGTTGATAAATAAAAGTGTTTTTTTATAAATATGAGATACAGAGATAAATTCAATTTCACTACACAGATTGGATAGTTCATTGTTTTGATAATTTAACATGGTGTTGTTTAATTCTTTGGTTGAGGGTGGTAAAGATCTTGATTCCCGTCTTACCCCTTAAAACATTGCACAATGTACCAACCCTTGACACAACAATCGTGTTTTAAAGGTTTGGAATTCAAGAAAAAATTAATGGATAGCAAATAATAATAATATATTTTTTATGTGTGAGAGAAATATGATCCATTTGTTTACCAATCAGAATAACCCGTGTTTCCCACTTGAAATTTCAACCCAATCGGTGTTGAATTTAAAAGAGGTTCACTTAATTAAACACAAGAAATGAATTCATAGGGGGAAAATTTTTAGATAAACCGTAAGTGAAATAATCCACAAAAAAAATATACAAAACCATTAGAGTATATAGTGCTGGAAATCCCTCCCATGTATGTGTATAACCCTCGAAATGATTTTCTACAGTTAGCTCTCTATCGAGAGGAGGAGAAGGATCAGGTAGAACTCCTACTTCATTGTTGATCCCCCTATGATGACAGGGGCCTCCAAAGCTTCTTGTAATAGTAGAGGAATCCTTTGGGTCACCAAAATACTAGAAATTTGACTCGTGGTCTAACTTCAAGATGGGGAGTCCAAGGTGCTATTTTATAGGAAAATGGGAGGGTAGTTTTGAGCACACAGATTTATTAAAACCACTTGTCACATGGGTTTAGACTTCTAGACAACCTTATCACACATTGGATAAAATAAAAAAGTTGAATACCCACCTCTATTATATCTCCACCAAATGTGTGGCACGGTTTGGAAAACTAGATCCTAATATATGGATAGATCACAACACACCACTTTTAACTTGGTGCAGATCTAGTGTGCTGGACAGATTAGGTCGGTTGGGCCTCCAGATGGACGAATGAGTCTTGGGTTCATTCAGATGAAATTTATCCCAATGAATTTCAGACCACACAATAACATGGAAGCCCATTTGGATTCAAGGTTTAGGAGAAGTGGATGGATGAGTCCACTGGTGTGCATGGATCTTGCGCAGTTTGGCCCATTTTCTTGGACATCATCTTGGGTCCTTCAAATCACCTCCTCCTACAATGAAATTATAAAAAAAGTAACATTTACCTTTTCAATAGTAATAAACATAAAATAAATTATTCATATATGGAATGATTTTTTTATTTTTATTATTTTAAATATAAAAAAAGTTTAACATAGTGGTGTAAGGGTGAAAATGAAACAGTCAATCACAGTGTGATCACACCCCCACACCTAAACATTTACACTCCTAGGAAAAGTCATAATTCCAAAAATTATACATGTATATATTTATAACATCATAATGATTTAACATTCAATGAAAATTTAATTCCTAGTTGAAATGTGATCTATGAAAAAATCACACCAAGGTGTTATTCTCAATGATCATTGAAAAATACGTCTCAAAAATTATATCCGAATGAAATTCCAAGAGATTCATGATACCAATCAAAGAAAATAATTCAAAAGTTTATCATGTCACACATTCTCCACATGTGTATGTAACAACTATTTCAAGTTATTATTTCCACTTTTTATCGAGTTAATATAAGATATTTTAATAATTTTCTACTTTCAAGATCCTTTCCACCAAACTTTCCCCACATCCTTTGCAATAAAATTTAATGACCCACTCAATTAATAAATCCCTTAAGTATAACCAAAAGCTCCCAGCCTAGATATCCCCATATTTTTTACATTTCTTCACTCCCCTCATTTATTAATTTTTCAAAATTTTCACTTGGAACAGATCTGACACTCTTCTCCTAACCAATATTTGATCTCCTCACGATACTAACTGTAATAGTTATAAGAATATCAAAGGATGAGGAAGGGTGGGTTTTGAACTTCCTAATATACAGCCCTTTTATTTATATATTTTATTTTTTTTAGGGCGCACAATAGTCGGATAACAGGTACAAACAAATAGGTCAATCTGGTACAATAATGAAATAGATCATATAAGGGACGAACGGATGGGAAAATAATTTTGGAAAGTGGAGAAAAATTAACCTAACTTAAGTTTACCTTCCATTAAGTATGAAATTTTCAGACATCATGGTTGAGTGAAAAAAATTCGTAGAGAGATTAAGTGACAAAATTTTCCTGTAAAATATTCACAAAAAGGGCACCATTCATCTCAAAGGTTTCAAAATGATACAACCATTTACATAATCGACAAAGAACTAAATTTCAATAGAAAGTCACACCATAGTATTGAATTCTTGATGAAAGGCATATTTCAAAAGAATTTTTTTTGTTGAATGTTAAAACAACATGAAATACAAACATTCCATAGGAATTTTCAATTACTTCAATGATTAAATGGGCATCATTTTCCATGATGAAGTGGGAATAAATAATAATAATATTCCAGCACAAAGGTGAGTGGGAGTGAAAGGGGGAAAGTAAAAATTCTATTCATCAAGCTAAAAATAGTAAATGAAGAAAGATGATGAAAATTACAAACTAACCTAGGAATATACCCATCCCCCACACCTAGAGAGTGTCGTGTCCTCATTGTAAAAATAGAATGTAGGAAGGATAAAACCTGGTGGATTTCATTCATAGAATGCTTATTAAACTTGGAGTTCCTCTATCGAGGACTCCAGAAGGGTTTCATGGAATTGATTTAGTTTCTTCCCATTACGTGTGATGGTTTTCTTGGTTTCTTCATTTTGAACCGGGACAAAACCAAATGGAGAGACATTAGTAATAGTGTATGGTCCAAACGATTAGGAATGAAGCTTACCTGGATGCAACCTCAACCTTGAATTATTGAGGAGGACCTTTTACCCATTGTAGAACTAACAATGAAGGATGAAACGATTATGGGCCACCTTGGTACGATCCTTAAAAATCCAGTAGTTCTCATATGCATCTCTTCTCATTTTTTTATAGCTCCAAAATCTACAAATTCCTTTGAGAACCTACACCAGAAAGATTAGAATTGCATTGTATGATTTCCTAGTAGGCCTGGTGCTCAATCTCAATAGATAGGTGAACATTATTTAAAAACACCAACTGATATGGTGACATGCCAATGGGAGTCTAAAAATTATTACAGTAAGCCCATAATGAATCATCAAGTATAAGACTCCAATCTTTTCTATTGGTTTGAACCGTTTTTTCAATAATTTTTGTTACCTATCTATTTGACACCTCATCTTGACCATTGGTCTATAGGTGATATGTAGTAGATACAAGATGACTTACCCCATGCCAATGAAAATGTGATTACATTGTTCGATTACGAAAATGAGAACCCTGGTCACTGATGATAAACCTCAGTAATCCAAACCTACAAAATATTTGGGTTCTAAAAAATTTCTAAATCTACCTTTGAATCATCAGTCCTTGTAGCTCACGCCTCTACCCATTTTTAAATGTAATCAAATTCCAAAAGAATGTACATGTTGTTGAAGGAATTGGGAAATGACCCCATAAATCCAATACCCCAAACAAGAAAAATGTCATGAACAAGGAATGGTTGAGGTGGAATTTCATTTATTTTAGAGATGTTACCCATTCATTGACAATAAGGAAAAGATTTACAAAAATCATGGGAATCCCAAAAAAGTGTTGGCTAAAAGAGACCAGAATCAAGGATTTTCTGAGCAATTCATTGGGGACCAAAATGGACCTCACAAGCAAGATTGTGGAAGAATCTAAGGATGGACTGAAAATCCTTATCGGGGACAAAATTCCTAAGGACATGATCACTACATGTGCACTAGAGGTAGGGGTCATCCCAAATGTATGAAAAAGACTCGTGTTTTTAACGATCAGCCTTGTTTTTGTTGAAATCAATAGGAATGGAAGATGCTACCAAATAATTTACAATTTCATCATACCAAGGAATAGAATCTTTCACTTGATACAGTTTCTCACAAGGAAAAATTTAATTTATAGAAATATAGGGGGATGATTAAATGTCTGAGGATGGGTGGGTCCTGCTGATATAGCCAGCCGCTACATTCTCTGCTCCGTTTTATCTCTAATTTATAGATTCAATTTCTAAAGGAGGATAATCCTACAAATGAGGCATGGTTTGGCTTATGGTTTTTTAAGGAGATACCTGAGGGATGCATGGTTGAAGAATACAATGAATTTGAACCCTAAAATATATGACCTAAATTTTTTTATCTAAAACACTATGGAAAGGAATTCTTTTTTAGTTGTGGTTTTGTTTTCTTGGGTAGGTTCCAAAGTATGTGAGGCATAGGAAATGACATGTGGAGATCAATTTCCCCATTGTGACAAGACTTCCTCAACTGCATAGTTAGATGCATCACACATGAGCTCAAACAGTAAATACCACCATGGTTTTTGGATTACTACGGGTGACGTGATACTGTATTTTAACTTATTAAAATCTTCCTCACATTATTTAGAAAAAAAAATTTGTTTTCTATTTGGAGTAACCGGGAGAGTGGGTGTGCAATCCTACTAATGACACAAATGAAATGACGGTAAAATCCAGAATTACCTAGGAAATGCCACACATAACGTACATTTTTTTGGGAATGGTGAAGAAGAAATGACATCCACTTTTAATTTATCTACTCCGATACCATCCCCAGAAATAAAAAACCTCAAAACTATAACTTATCACACCATGAAATGGAATTTATCATAATTTAATACAAGATTATTTTCAATACAGCATTGTGGGAAAAAACCAAGACTACTCAAACATTCATCAAAAGAGGATCCATAAATAGTTAAATAATCCATGAAACCGTCAATTCAATTATCCAGGTAATTTGAAAAAAATTCTAATCATACATCGCTGGAAAGTATCTGGAGCATTGCACAGACCAAATGGCATCCTATTATATGAAAATGTGCCAAAGGAAAAAGTGATGATTTTCTTTTCCTGATCCTAAGGGGAAATATGGATAAGAAAGCATCCAGAATACCCATCAAGAAAATAGTAGTGGGACTTACCCTCTATCCACTCATGAATTTGGTTAATGAATGGAAAAAGGAAATAGTGTTTCCTAGTGTGTTGTTTTAGTCGGCTATAGTCTATGCATACACACAAACTATTATGCACATGAGTTGGAACCAATTCATTGTTTTCATTTTTGATTATTGTCAAGCCAGTTGTTTTAGGAACTACTTTAATGGGATTTACCCATTCGCTGTTAGGGATGCGGTAAATGATTCTAGAAGCCAATAATTTTGTTACCTCCTTTTTCACAACTTCTAGGATGTTTTTGTTCAGTTGACGTTGTCCCTGCCTCACTGGTATAGCCTCATCATTTAATAAAATATGATGTGTACAAATTTATGGGATAATACAAGGAATTTTAGCAAGTGTCCATCCAAAATTTTGTTTATACTCCCTCAAAAGATCATGAAGTGTAAATTCATGGTTAGGAGGGAGTGAACTAGCAATTATGACAAGAGGATTGTTTCCAATCTCAAGAAATGAATAGTTTAAATCTTGAGGCAATTGTTTTAATTCTAATTCATGGGGATTTCAGATTAATTGGAGTGTGTGTGAAAGTAATAGGTCACTAATCTCATCTAACTTCTCAATAGTATCATCCTAATATGAGTAATGAGCTTTTAAAAGCTTAGTAGTATCATCGATGGTCATTGGATCCTCAGTGTTTAAGAAATCATCAATCAATGAACATGAATGAAACCTTTATAGACCACTAAAAAAATCAATTCATATATAAATTCCTGGAATTTATATCAATGAAAAAACTCAGAAAGGGGATCGAGGGAATGAAATGTAGTTTTTTCAAGGGAAGGGAGTACATCTATAGAATTAACAGAGAGGGAGGAATATTCTTCTGAGGGGTGCTTCATGGCATCAAGGATATTGAAGTGGAAAATGTCACCACCAAACTCTATAGATAATGTACCATTGTGAACATTAATTATGGTCTTGGGGGTTTTCAAGAAGGGTCTCCCAAATATAATTGAAGCATGTCCATTCTTCCTATCATCCTCCATTTTAAGCACATAAAAGTCATCAGGTAAAAAATAAACTTTGAACCCTCACAAGAACATCTTCTAATGCACCAGAGGGGTGTGTGGTACTCTAGATAACCAGTTGAGAAATAATTTTAGTAGGATTCAGTTCCCTGACCTACAATTTAGATTAAATGGAGTGATACTTCACATTTATATAGGCAACTAAATCAAGCATAACATTATAAAAAGAATACTCCCCTATGGTGTCTGGAATTTAGAATGTTTCAGGATCGTTGAACTTGGTGGGAAGTGATGGCTCTATAAATGATGATACATTCCTCCCCAAGCTCACCTTATCATCTCTTCAAAGGCACCTTTGGTGTGTACACATCTCCTTTAGAAACTTGGCATATCTTGGAATTTGTTTCACAACCTGAATCAAGGGAATGTTTACCTTACCATTTTTAAATGTCTCTAAAATTTCCCTATCAAGTTTAGTTTAATTTTATTTTCTAGGTTGGGTGGTCCTTTTTGGAAATGGAAGATGGATTATTGGGACATTTCACTCATCAATAGACACACTCTTTCCTTTGGAGGGGATTCTATCAGGACAAGGTTCTACCTCATTTTGATTATTTCTAGTAGTTGGGATGGTGGTTTCTTTAGGATTGGAGAACTATAGGGGAGGGGTTATTTCGATTTTTAGTTTTGTTCCACTCTGAAGGGTGATATAACTGACATATCCTTTATCTATAGGGTTAAATACTGGTTGAGAAGGTATTTTACCTGGCCCATGGAACTTGATTTCCCCCCATTGATTTAGAAAGATTCACTAATTTGGTTTTTAGGTCTTGTATGGAAGATTTGGTGGTTTGTTTGAACTGGATATAGTTGGCAACAATTCTTTTCATCATGTATTCTAAGCTAGGCTCAAGTTTTATTGGGGTTTGCTGGAAAGACCTTTATTTTGGTTGAGGATTTGTGGGTGGTGGTGGTTGAATACTCTACCCCAATTGGTTACATGGTTGGTGAGGTTAGTTTTAATACCCCTTGCCTATAGGATTGGTTGTATTTCCATCTAGGATTAGATGGATAGTATGGTTCTTTCCTAAATGGTTGGTTACAGGGGCGGCCTGGAAATATTCCCTCACAACTCTCAGCAGTTTCTCTTAGATGGGGTCATCGATCAGAGTAGTGGGTGTGTGAAAAACATATACCAAAATAGATGGGAGGAGGAGATTGAGATTTTCCTTGGGATATAGAATGTTGTCTAAGAAGGGTACATACCTCTTCTATCATCGTGTCCACCTTCCTCTAAAATTCGGTACTTTCACCTCATAGACACCTCGAATGGGTACGTTGGACCTCAAAACAAATTATTGAGTGTTCTGTTCCATGTTATAAGTTATGTTCCTTGCAGCGATTGTGGTTTTATCAACTAGTGCACCACCTATAGCAGCATCAATCATATTTTGGTCAATAGGAATTAAACCTTCATAAAAATAATGAATTAAAAATTGATCACTTATTTGGTGGTGCAGATAGTTTGAAAATAATCTTTTATATCATTCTCTATATTCATGTAAATTTTCCCCTTGAGATTTCCTTATACCACATCTTTCATTCCTAATAGTTGCAGTTCGAGAGGCGAGGAAATATTTTTCAGGAAAATGGATTTTCATGTCTACCTAGCCTCAAATTGGGGAATTGACATAATAAACGCAGTTTTTTTAGTGTTTTCCAATGAAAATGGGAATGATATGAGATTTAATTATTCTTCACCCAGATTTTTGGATTTTAATTTTGAGCACATGATATGAAATTCATTAATATTATAGTGCGGATCTTCTCTAGTAAGTCTATTGAATCTTGGTAATAAATGAATTAAACCAGATTTATGTTCCAAATTGGGTTCCTCGCCTTCCATTTGAATATATGTGGGTTTGATATCAACATCTCGTGAGTTTTATTCTTTTAGTGTTATATTGTTTTCATCCATTTTAAAAACATTAATTTTATGTTCTAATTTGGTTCTAAAAGAAGATGGGTTTAGAAAACTCTCGAGTTGTGGTGTGTCCACCTTTAAAGGGTTGTCTTTTGCATCTCGGGGTCGCTGACGTAAGATCATCTCTGGTTCAGGTTCAAAAGGTGGTATGTCTGCCAGAGTAGAATGAATCATGCATAGAACCTATAGAATAAATAAATCAGAACACAAACATATATGAAAAGGTATAATATAAAACAAATAAATATTAACTAAAATTCCAAAAATCTTATAAAAACACACACTAACACCAAATCTCTCCCCAATAACGATGCCAAAATTTGAATGAATTTTCATGGAATGTCAAATTGATATTGATTTAAAGAAGATTATGTAGTCTAGGGAAGACCCTAGGTAACCTCTCAAGGAGCATTGGTGGTTTTATAGTGTGAATTTTTAATAAGAATAAGAAAAGAATGCGTGGTTTGAAAATAGTTTTAAGAAAATGACTTGATTTAAATAAATTAATAGTTGATAAATAAAAGGTGTGTTTTATAATTATGAGATATGGAGATCACTTCATGTTCACAACACATATTTTATAGTTCGTTGTTTTGAAAATTTCACATGGTTTTGTTTAATTCTTTGGTTGAAGGTTGTCAAGATCTTGATTCCCCTCTATCCCCTCACAATGTTGCACAAAGTACCAAAACTTGAGACATAAATCATGTTTTCAAGGTTTGGAAATCAAGAAACGATTGATGGATACAAATGTATACTAATATATTTTGTATGCATGAGATAAAGAGGATCCTTGTGTTTCCCAATCATAAAAACCCAGGTTTACCAATTGAAATTTCAAACCAATCGGTGTGGAAATGAAAAGAGGTTCACTTAATTAAACCCTTGAAATGAATACATAGGAGAAACTTGATTAGATAAAACATAACTGTACCAATCCACACAAAAATTATACAAAACCCATAGAGTATGAAGTGCCAGAACTCCCTCCCAAGTATGTTTTCCTCCCTTAAAATGATCATCAACCATTTAGCTTTCCATCGAGAGGAGGAGAAGGCTCTGGTGGAACTCCTTCCTCATTGTTGATACCCTATGATAATAGGGGCCTCCATAACTTCTTGGATGATGAGTGAAATACTTTGGGTCTCCAAAATACCACATATTTTCCTCCTGGTCAAACATAAAAATGGGGAACCCAAGGTGACATTTTATTGGAAAATGGGAAAGTGGTTTTGAGCAAACAGATTTTTTAAAACCACTTGTCACATGGGTTTCAACCTCCAGATAACTTTATATCACCTTGGAGAAAATAAAAATGTTGTATACTCACATCTTGGTAGTATCCAAAAAAAATTTGGAACTAGTTTTACAAATATAGATCGACTTATGGACAGATCACAACACACCACTTTTTACGTCATGCTGATTCAGTGTGCTAGACAGATCCAGTCGGTTGGGCCACCAGATTTCTTAATGAGTCTTGTGTTCCTTCAGATGAAATTTATTCAAATGAATTTTTGACCATCCCAAAAAATGTCATCCCATTTGTATGCATGGTTCTGGTTCCATGTGTGGATGAGTCCACTAGTGTGCATAGATCTTGCGCAGTTTGGCCCATTTTTCTTCAACATTATCATGGGTCCTCCAAGTCACGTCCTCCTGCAATGGAATCATCAAAAAAAGTTACATTGACTTTTTAATAGTAATAAACATAAAATAAACGATTCAAAAATGGATTGTAATATGTTATTATTTTTATAATATTAAATATAAAATATGTTTAGCATAGTGGTGTAAGGGTGGAAATGAAACTGTGAATCATGGTGTGATCAGGTCCCTCGCACAATCATTTCAGATTGGGATTCTCTTTTCACATCTTATTTCTAGAAGGTATTTCAGAAATTTACGGGAAGATAGTTTCTTATAATTATATATTTTCACCCTCAGAACAATGTACAATTGGAACAAAAAATACATGTTGTAGAAGATATTCTCTAAGAATATATCCTTCATTTCAGTAGTTCTTGGGAGAATCATATCCATCTTGTTGAGTTAGACTATAATAAAATCATTCATGTGAAAATTAAGATGGATGATTTTGAGGACTTAAATAATATTCCATGTTGTTCACCCCTATACTAGCTAGAGGCGGGTGAGGTATCCCTACCAGGTCCTAATCTCATTCTGGAGACTTCAAAGAATGTTAAACTAATTATAAGGTGTTTGACTACAGCTCAGTCTAGAAAAAAACATTATGTCGATCACTATCGATGACCTATAGAGTTCGAGATTGGGGTTCTCTTTTTTTCCATTAGGTATCACCCATTCTAGGGCATATACAATCACATAAAAAATGAAATTTTCCTCCCCATTATGTAGGATTGTTTTTTGTTCAAGAGAGAATCACTATGATAGCCTATCAGTTTCTACTACCTCAGATGTTCCATTCTGTGCATGAAATGTTACATGATTCATAGTTTCACCAATATCATGTTAACCTATCACATAACTTTGATGCTGAAGAAGTTTAGTTAGATGTCGATGCTACCTTTGAGGAGTATCTAGTACAAATTTTTGAAAGGATCATGAAGGCTCTCCATGCACGGTTTTTCCCTCTAGTATGTGAAAAATAACAACATGGACACATGTTGGACAAGGCTTGGGAGTGTGATTGATCGTACCATGATTCACTGTGTAATTTTCACCTTTACACCATTGTGCTAAACATGTTTTATATTGAAAAATATAAAAATAATGACAAGTTTAATTCCACGTTTTAATCATTTATTTTGTGTTTATCACTGTCCAAATGGGAAATGTTATTTGTTTTGATGATTCCATTGCAAGAGAAGCTGATTTGGAGGGCCCATGATGATGTACATGAAAAATGGGCCAAAACTACGTAGGATCCAAGCACAGCAGTGTATTAATCCACACACTGATACTGGAACGTGCATCCAATTGTTGTGAAAGTTTGTGGGATGGTCCAAAATTCATTGGGTTACATTTCCTATGAAGGAACCCAAGACTCATTCAGCCATCTATTGTCCCAACCGACCTGATCTTTCTAGCACACCAAATCTGCACGGAGTCAAAAGTTGTGTGCTGTAATCTATCCATAACACGTGATATATGTGTCCTAATTATGCCACACTTTAGGTGGAGTCATCCAATAGGTGGGGATATAACTTTTTAATTATCTCAAAATTGAGATAAGGTTGTCTGGAGGTCAAAACACATGTGACAAGTGGATTTAAGAATTCTATGTGCTCAAAACCACCTTCCCATTTTCCTATAAAATGTCACCTTGGGCTCCTCATTTTCAAGTTCGACCAGGAGGAAAATATCTGGTATTTTGGGGAACCAAAGGATTTCTCTCCTCATAATTTAAGTTCTGGAGGCCCCTATCATCATAGGGGGGTCAACAATGAAGAAGAATTTCCACCCAATCCTTCTCCTCCTTTCGATGGAGAGCTAAACAGTGGAAAATCATTTCAAGGGAGCTACACATACTTGGTAGGGAGTTCTGGCACTTGATACACTACTATATTTGTGTAATTTGTGTGTGGATTATTTCACTTATGTTTTATATCAACATTTTTCTCCTCTGAGTTCATTTAATGGGTTTAATTAAGTGAACCGCTTTCTATTTCAACATCGATTGGGTTAAAATTTCAAGTGGGAATCTTGAGTTGTTCTGATTGGTCAACACAAGGATCCTCTTTATCTCACACATACAAAAGATATTAGTATGATTTGGTAGCCTTAATATGTTCTTTAAGCCCAAACCTTGACAACACGATTGGTGTGTCAAGGGTTGGTACATTGTGCAAAATTTAGATAGGCAAGAGCGGAATCAAGATCATGATAACCCTCAACCAAAGAATTAAAAAAAACCATGTGAAATTTTCAGAACAATGATCTATCCAGGAAGTGTAGTGAACTTGAATTGATCTCCTTATTTCATAATTCTAAAACCACCATTTTATTTATTAACTATTCAACTCTTTCATTGAGATATTTACTTAAATCTATTTTCAAAACCTCCCCCCACTTTTAGTAATTCATTTTAACAATACATACTCATAACCTATCAATGCTCCTCAAGAGATGACATAGGTTCTTTTCTATATTATAAATCAATCGTAGAATCATAATAAATTTGAGGTGTCACAGAAGCACGGTGAAATTTTGGCACTGTTATCGAGGAGCATTTTGGTTTTAGTGCGTGTTTTTTATATGTTTTTTGTAATTTTTGTGAATATTTATTTGTTTTATCTTATACCTCTACCTATCTTTTTTTATTATGATCTATTTGTTTTATAGGATTGGTACATGACACATTCCACTCTGTGATACTTACAACCTTTCGAACCCGAACAGGAGAGGATCCTACATCAGCGACCCCGAGATACACAAGAGGAACATTTGAAGGAGGATGCACAAAACATCAACACTCATCTTGATCCTTCTTATTCTTCTTCTTCTTCTTCGAGAACCCACATTAAAACTGAAATTAACATTAATAACATGGCTGAAAACAGTATAACACTAAAAGAACTAACCTCACATGATGTTGATATTGAGCCAACATAAATTCAATTACAAGTCAAGGCACCCAATTTTGAACTAAAATCCGGTTTAATTCATTTATTACCAAGATTCCATGGAATTCCTGGAGAAGATCCACACAAGCACTCAAAAGAATTTCACACTATGTGTTATACATTAAAACCTGAAAATGTGGACGAAGAACAAGTAATGTTTAGGGCATTCTCGTTTTCATTAGATGACACAACAAAAGATTGGTTATATTATGTTAATTCCCCAATAATAGGCTGGACAGACATGAAACATATTTTCCTTGGAAAATATTTCCCAGCCTCTCGAATTTAAAGAATAAGGAATGAAATTTGTGGGATAATAAAATCACAAGGGGAAACATTACATGAATATTGGGAATACTTTAAATGGTCATGTTCAAGTTTCCCACACTACCAAATAAGTGATCAACTTTTAATTAAATATTTCTATGAAGGTTTAATCCCTATTGATTGTAATATGATCGATACTGCTGCAGGTGGTGCGCTAGTTGATAAGTCCCCAATTGATGCAAGAACCATAATTGAGAACATGGCACAAAACACACAACAATTTGGTTCATGGTCTAGCGTACCCATATGAGGTGTCCATGAGGTGCAAAGTACATAATTTGAGAAGAAGGTGGACATGAAATTTGAGCAGGTATGTACCCTTATACAACAACTTGCTCTCTCCCAAGGGAAATCTCAATCTCCACCTCCCATCCATTTTATTATATGTTCTTCTGACACCCACTACTCTGACCAATGCCCCCAATTGAGAGAAAACTCTGAGAGTTGTGAGGAAATATTCCCAGGACGCCCCTATAACCAACCCTTAAGGAAAGAACCATACTATCCATCCAATTCTAGGTGGAAATACAACCAATTCTATAAGAAGGTCGGGTATTCAAACCAGCACCATCAACCATGGAACCATCAAGGCCATAATAGTCATCCACCACCACCACCCAAAAATCATCAACCACCCCAAAGCCCTTTCCAACAAACCCCTAAAAAACCTAAGCCTAGCCTAGAAGATATGATGAAACAAATGTCTTCCAACAATATCCAATTCCAACAAACCACTCAGGTAGCTATACAAGACATCAAAACCCAATTAGGCCAACTACCTAACTCAGTGGATGAGATTTAAAGTCACGGATCAGGTAAACATCCCTATCAACCAGTTGTTAACCCTAGGGATAAAGGAAATGTTCGTTTCATCACCCTTAGGAGTGGAAAACAACTATAAAGTAAAATTAATCCTCTATTAGAGTCATCCTATGCTGAGGAAATCTCCATCTCAACCATTAAAAATGCTCTAAATGTTGAAGAACCTTGTCCTGGGAAAATCCCTTCCAAAGGAAAGAGTGTGTAAATTGATGAGTCACCTAGCTCCACCATTCCTCTTAGATTTCCTAAAAGGGCCACCCAACCAAGAAAAAAAAGGAAACTGAAATTGATAAGGGAATATTGGAAACATTTAAAATAGTATAGGTTAACATCCCATTGATTGATGTTGTGAAGAAAATTCCACAGTACAAAATGTTTCTAAAGGATATGTGTACAGACCGAAGGCGACTTCGAGGTGATGATAAAGTGGGTTTGGGGAGGAATGTTTCAGCATTGATATAGCCATCACTTCCCACCAAGTTCAATGATCCTGGAACATTCTCAATTCCATGTACCATTCTTTTTCTAATGTTATGCTTCATTTAGGTGCCTCTATAAATGTGACGCCTCACTCCATTTACTCTATATTACAGGTCAGGAAATTGAAGTTCACTGGAATTGTTGTTCAACTAGCCAACCGGAGTACCGCAAAACCATCTAGGGTGTTATAGGATTTTCTTTTGAGGGTTCAAAATTTAATTTTTCCTGCTGAATTTTATATGCTTAAAATGGAGGATGATAGGATGAATGTACATGCCCAGATTATATTGGGGAGACCCTTCTTGAAAACCGCCAAATCCAAAATTAATGTCCAAAATGGTACATTATTGATGGAATTTGGTGGTGACATAGTCCATTTCAACATCATTGATTCCATGATGCACCCCTCAGAAGAACGTTCCTCTCTCTCTATTAATTCAATTGATGTACTCCCTACCCCTGAAAAAAATATTTCTTTCCCTCGATCCCCTTTTTGAGTTTTCTTCACTGATTGAAATACTAGGAAATGATCCATGCATTTATTATTGTAATGGTCTAGAAAAGGTTCACACTTGTTCATTGAATGATGATTTCTTGAAGACTAAGGATCCACTGACCATCGATGATACTACTAAGCTTGTAAAAGAAAATTCCTCTACTGAGGATGATACCATTGAGTAGTTAGAAGAGATCAGTGACCTCTTACATCCACACACACTCCCATAAATCCAAAATACACCTGAATTGGAACTGAAACAATTGCCTCAAGATTTAAAATATTCATATCTCGAGAATGGAAACAAGTTTGCCATCATCATTGATAGTTCACTCCCTCTTGATCATGAATTGCAACTACTTGAAATTTTTAGGGAGTATAAACAAGCTTTAGGATGGACACTTGTTGACATTCCTGGTATTAGACGAGCAATTTATACACATCATATTTTGTTAAATGATGAGTCTAAACTAGTGAGGCAGCCACAACGTCGACTGAACCCAAACCTCCTAGAAGTTGTGAAAAAATTAGGTAACAAAAGTATTGGCTGCTGGAATCATTTAACTCATCTCTGAAAGCCAATGGGTTAGTCTTGTTCAAGTTGTTCCTAAAAATATCTGGCCTTATAGTAATAAAAAATGAAAACAATGAATTGGTTCCAACTCGTGTGCCGAATAGTTTGTGCATCTGTATAGACTATCGTCGACTAAACCAACACACTAGGAAGGACCATTTCCCTTTTCCATTCATTGACCAAATGCTAGAGAGGCTAGCGGGTAAGTCCCACTACTATTTCGTTGAAGGGTATTCAGGATACTTTCAGATCCATATTTCGCATGAGGACTAGGAAAAGACTACCTTTACTTGTCCCTTTGGAACATTTTCATATAGGAGGATTCCATTTGGTATGTGCAATGCTCTAGGTACTTTCCGGTGATGCATGGTTAGTATTTTTCAAATTTTCTGGATAATTGAATGGAAGTATTCATGGATGATTTCACTATTTATGGATCCTGTTTTGATGAATTTTTGAGTAGCCTTGGTCTCTTCCTATGTCAATGTAGTGAAAAAAATATTGTATTAAATTATGAGAAATTCCATTTCATGGTGCGAAAAGGTATAGTTTTAGGACATGTCATTTCTGGGGATGGTATCCAAGTGGATAAATCAAAAGTGGATGTCATTTCTTCCTTATCATTCCCCAAAAATGTATGGGATGTGCAGTATTTCCTAGGTCATGCTAGATTTTACCGTCGTTACATTCAAGACATTAATAAAATTGCACTCCCCCTATCCTAATTATTCCAAAAAGAAAAAGAATTTATTTTTGATAAAGAATGTGAGGAGGATTTTAATAAGTTAAACTAGAGTCTCCCTTCACCCCCTCTAATCCAACCAACTTAGTGGGATTGACTATTTGAGCTCATGTGTGACACCTCTAACTATGCAGTTGGGGCGGTTTTCTCACAAAGGGTTGACCGAGATCCACATGCCATTGCCTATGCCTCACATAATTTAGACCCTGCCTAAGAAAAATACACCACAACTGAAATATAATTCCTTTTCATTTGTGTTTTCCATGGAAAAATTCAGATCATACCTTTTGGGGTCCAAATTCATTTTGTTCTCAGACCATTCTACCCTCCGATATATCCTTAAGAAACCAGAATCCAAACCATTTCTCATTCATTGGATGCTCCTCCTTTATGAATTCAATATGGAAATTAGAGATAAAAAAGGAGCATAGAATGTGGTGGCTGACCATATCTGTAGAATTCCCCCATCCTCAGAAATTGACTCATCCACCTGTATTCCCATTAATAACATTTTTTCTGATGAGAAATTGTACCGAGTTAATGATGTTATTCCTTGGTATACTGAAATTGTAAATTATTTGGTAGAATCTTTCATTCCTACTGATTTTAATAAAAACCAAGCCAATCATCTAAAACATGAGTCTTGTTGATATATATGTGATGACCCCTACCTATGGTGCATATGTGGTGATCATTTTTTAGGAATTGTGTTCTTGATAGCGAGTTTCAGTCTGTCCTTAGATTCTGCCACACTCTTTCTTGTGGGGGGCACTTTGGTCCCCAACGGATTGCTTGCAAGGTCCTTGATTCTGGTCTCTTTTGGGCAACACTTTTTTAAGATGCCCATGATTTTTGAAAATCTTGTCCTCATTGTCAAAGAATGGGGAATGTATCTATAAGAAATGAAATTCCAGAACAACCATTTCTCTTTCATGAAATATGGATGTTTGGGGCATTGACTTTTTGGGTCCATTTCCTAATTCCTTTTGCAAAATGTACATTCTTCTGGCGGTTGATTATGTGTCAAAATGGGTAGAGGCCTGAGAATAATGGACATATGATTCCAAAACAGTTTGGATTTTTGATAACTCAGATCTTTTGTAGGTTTAGATTACTTAGGTTCATCACTAGTGACTAGGGTTCTCATTTCTGCAACCGAACAATGCAATCACTTTTACGTCAGTATGGGGTCAGTCATAGAGTGTCTACTGCATATCACCCATAGACTAATGGCCAATCCGAGGTGCCAAATAGAGTGTTAAAAAAGATTCTAGAAAAAACAGTTCAACCCTATAGAAAATATTGGAGTCTTCAACTTGATGATTCATTATGGGCTTACCGTACTGCTTTCAAAACTCCCATTAGAATGTGACCCTATAGTCTTGTGTTTTGAAAGAGTTGTCACCTACCTGTTGAGAATGAGCACCGGGCCTATTGGGCCATCAAAAAATGCAATTATAATCTTTCTGGTGTGGGTTCCCAAAGGAAGATCCAGATTCAGGAGTTGGAGGAAATGAGAAGAGATGCATATAAAAACTGCAGGATTTATAAAGAGAAAACCAAATCTACCCACGGCTGTATTATAATTCATCGTCAGTTACACAATGGGAAGAAGGTCCTCCTTTATAATTCAAGGCTTAAGTTGCATCCAGGTAAGCTTTGTTCCCGCTGTTTTGGCCCATAAACTATTATTAATGTATCTCCATTTGGTGTTGTTCAGGTTCAAAATGAAGAAACCAGTCAAACCTTCACTATCAATGGGCAGTGACTAAAGCACTTCCAAGAATCCCTTCTGGAGTTCCTGATGGAGGAACTCCATGTTCAAGAAGCAATATACTAGTGAAGCACACTAGGTTTTATCCTTCCTTCTCACATTTTCAATTCTTACAGTGAAAAAACTGCACATTTTAGGTGTGGGGGGGGGGATGGGTACATTACTAGGTTAGTTAGGAATTTACATTGTCCTTCTTCTTGTTTTTTGAATTTTCACTTTTACCCATCTTGTTTTGTTCATTAGGATTTCCATTATCTTTCTTATTTCTCCTCTTTTTCTCCTTATTTGTGGTATTTTCATTTTTTCAACCAAAATAATTTCAAAGTTCCATGATTCGGTGACCATAAAGGGGGAAAGTAAAAATACCACAAATAATGGTGGAAAAGAATATTTTTATGAATTTAACATCAGGGAGTGATTTTTTTAGTGAATTGGTTTTCTGTCAATGATACAAATGGTTGTATCACTGTAAAACATTTGAGATGATTGATGCCCCTTGTCAGAGTAGTTTTTGGGAAACCTGTGTCACTAATATCGTAATAAATTTTAGCACAAAACAATGAAGTGTGAATATTTCTTACTTAATATAAAGTAAATATATGTTAGGTTAATATTTTTCATCTTTAAATGATATTTTCATATGTTCATTCCTTATCAAATTTGTTTCATTACTGTACCAGATTGACCTATGCGTGTGTACCTAATGTTCGAGTATTGTACATTCTCAAAAAAAGTTTCTATCTTGGGAAGGTAAAAAACCACTAATCATCAACCTTTGATCATGTTATAACTATTTCAATTAGTGTCGTGAGAAGATCAAACAAGGGTTGAGAGATGAGTATGAGATTTTTTCCAAATGCAACTTCTAAAAAAAATAAATGAGGGAATTGATGAAATGTACAACATATGGTGATATATAGGTTGGGAGCTTATGATTTCATTTCTGAGAATGCTTAAGTGAGTGGGTCTTGGAATATGATTGTAAAGGATGTAGGGTAGGTTCGGTGAAAATTCATTTAAAGCTGAATAATTTTAATAAAACATATATTTATTGGATAGAGAGTGGAAAGAATAGCATGGAATGGTTTTCACACACACACATGGAGAGTTATTGGAATGGTTTAATTTTGAATTAATTGCTGATGTTGGTGTCAGGAATCTCCTTGAATTTCATTGTGATATGATTTATAAGACATCTTTTTCCTTTTTCACTAAGAAGAACTCATTTTCATGGTTCTTACATTGATCAAATTACTTTATTGAATTAAAATTTCCTCAAATGTTAAATATTCAGGATGTTGGGAATATATATATGCCTCATTTTATTTCTATATGTGACTTTTCCCAGGAGTGAAAATGTTTAGGTGTGGGGGTGTGATCGTACCACGATTCACTGTGTAATTTTCACCTTTACACCACTATGCTAAATGTGTTTTATAATGAAAATTATAAAACTAATGACAAGTTTAATTCCATTTGTGAATCATTTATTTGGTGTTTATCACTATTAAAAAGGTCAATGTTAATTGTTTCTATGATTCCATTGCAAGAGGAGGTGATTTGGAGGGCCCATGATGATGTTCAAGAAAAATGGGCCAAAACTTTGCAGGATCCAAGTAAACCAGTGTATTAATCCACACACGGATACTAGACCATGAATCCACTTCAGATAAAAGGTTCTGGGATGATCCAAAATTCATTGGGCTAAATTTCATATGAAGCAACCAAAGACTCATTCGGACATATGGTGGCCCAACCGACCTGATCTGTCCAGCACACCAAATCTTCACAGAGTCAAAAGTGGTGTGCTGTGATCTGTCCATAACTCATGATATAGGTGTCCAAAATATGAAAAACCTTCAGTGGAGACACCCAAGAGGTGGGGCTATAACGTTTTTATTTTATCCTAACTGAGATAAGGCTTTATGGATGTAGAAACACCTGTGACAAATGGTTTTAAGAATTCGGTGTGCTCAAAACCACCTTCCCATTTTCTTATAAAATGGAAGTTTGGGAACCACATTTGAAAATTCGACCAGGAGGAAAATCTCTGGTATTTTGGATACCCAAAGGAGTTCCCTTCTCATACATAATGTTTTGGAGACCCCTATCATCTTAGGGGGATAAACAATGAAGAAGGAGTTCCACCCGAGCCTTCTCCTCCTCTCGATGGTGAGCTAAACGGTGGACACTCATTTCAAGGGAGGTACACATACTTGGGAGGGAGTTCTAGCACTTGATACTCTACTAGTTTTGTGTAATTTGTGTGTGGATTATTTCAATTTTGTTTTATCTAAATTTGTTTCTCTTCTGAGTTCATTTAATGGGTTTAATTAAGTGAACGTCTTTTCATTTAAACATCGATTGGGTTGAAATTTCAAGTGGGAAACTTGAGTTATTCTGATTGGTCAACACAAGGGTCCTTTTTCTCTCCCATATACAAAAGATATTAGTATACATTGGTAGCCTTTAATCTTATCTTGAAGTTCAATCCTTGACAACAATATTTTTGTTTCAAGAGTTGGTACTTTGTGCAATATTTAGATAGGCAAGAGGGGAATCAAGATCTTAACAACCCTCAAATAAATAATTAAACAAAACAATGTAAAATTTTGAGAACAATGAACTATCCAAGATGTGTAGTAAACTAAAATTGATATTGTTATTTATTTATTCTTAAACCACCACTTTATTTATTAACTATTCAACTCTTTAATTGAGTAATTTACTTAAATCTGTTTTCAAAACCTTCCCCTCTTTTAGGAATTATTATTAAAAATACATACTCATGACCTATAAAAGCTCCTAGAGATATGAACGGGGGTATTCCCTATACTATAAATCAGTCTTAAAATCATAATCAATTTGACATGTCACGAAAGTGTGGTTAGTGATCCCAAAGTACGTGCCCTGTAGCCAGAGTTATTTCCAAACATTATTTCTCCTCCCTTGGAAGTTGAACTCATGGATGAGTTCTTTCAAAGGGAGAAGACTATAAGTACTATGGTTTTCACTCAGGTATAGATCATTTAAATTTTGATATAATTGTTTAGTTTTTATATGTCATGGATTCTTAGTGAGTTAAATAATGTCCCAAGGGTGTACATGGATTTTTCTAAGCCCAGAACCCATCTTATTTGAAAACATTTCCCTGTCGCATGGTTAGAGTAAACTGTGCAGATGATATACATTTTAGGTCGAGCCATCTTGCACGATAGGTTCAGGGTTTACCTAACCATGTGGCCTAACAATGTAGTTCCACCTCCTATCCAGGTCCACATAACCATGTGGCCTAACAATGTAGTTCCCACTCTTATCCAGGTCCTTGTACATGTTTTTCACATGGTTAGGAAAACCGTGTGGAAAACCATGCATTGGATAAATATTTGGGTAATTTAACCTTTTTAACCTAATGGTCTAATTAAGCACCTCATTCTTCACTAATATTAATTCTAGCAGGATTATCCTCCATTCCTCTCATTTTACTAAAATTTGAAGGCCTAAGGCAATGATCAATAGATCTCCTTTATTCGGTATCTGATCGAGATTTCATTCATCATGTTGGATGCACAATGGAATGTACTCAAGTTTGATCCATTATTCTTCCCTCTTACTCTCAACCAAGTTATCGAGGTGTGATCATTTTGATCATAATATCATATCTACTACGATTCAAGAAAAAATAAGGGATGAAAATGGAGGTGGAATGTCATACAATCCAAAGGTGGGTGGTCTATAACTCATCCCTCAAGTTTTTTTATTTTGGAATTGGTGGGAGGGGCCTGCTGATTTCATCAGATGATATTTATTAAATTTATATTCCATGCTTATAATCATTATAACAATATGTTCATTCTATTTCGAAATTTGTGATTAGTTGTTAGTGGTTACTCCCATAACTCCATCCATCCAATTTAGGACATTTTTCCATAGTTTTTGTTTTAGTGCTTTGACACGTTTGAGCCACCATTCGGGTGTGCCTTGGCCTAACCTTCATATGGGTAAGATTTTATGTATTAAATGGGTTCATTTAGATTTTAAATTTTATAATCGGAAGTACCATGTATGGTCACCACTTGTCCCACCTAATGTAGGTGCATAAATTGATAAACAAATGTTAAATAGAAATTGAAATGTTTACTAAGTATATGACTTGGTATTTTTTAAAATGTTATTTTATAAAAGATTGCATGTCCATTGGGCCCATTTACATGTAAATGGAAGGTAGTAGAGTGAACCTTGATTATTTAAAATTACTTAAATGTAAATAATAAATGTTTTAATGTTATTTGTGCTTGTCACACTAAAGAAATGCAAGGTATGAACCTAATGGAATTATTGATTAATTAATAATTGATTATATGGTTTCATGCTCTATTATCCTTATCACACTACTGAAAGTTAATGGCTTGATCCTTATGAAATATTATATGAAATCATTATCATATAGAAGTAGCCTAACTCAAGATCGACATGGATTGCCTTGAGCACTTGGGAACCCCATTCTAATTCAAGTTTTTAAAATTATTTGGTCAAGACCCACCAAGAACCTGATCCTTGTATAACCTTGGATGCCCAGTATGACACCATATGATACCTTATGTAGTAATTTATGATGCCTTGGATACACTCCTTGGATACAAAATTGACAGGTAGGTTCCATGGTTAAACCCCCTCGGGCCTGGTCATCACCTACCCTTGTTTTTTCTTGGGTAAAATCCTTCGACTTTGTAGGCATCTTATTGTGGTATTACATGGACTATCCTCCTTGTGTTACACTCTTACCCCCCATCAAAGATGAAGTTGTCTCTGAGTTGGTGACTCTTGAGGTCTATGTTTCCTTAGTTATTACATTGGAAATTCATTATTAAATACCATTATAGGCTTCCTTGATGCATCATGGAACATTCACTATTTCCAACACGTGACTTATTTATAAATTTATAATAATAAAAGAACAAACTATTTACATGTTCAGACACCACCCGAGGGCTGAAGAGGGTACTTGGGTATTTAATAACATTGTACTACATTACATTATATATGCATGCTTGCATGCTATTATATTTTCATTAAACAGGATAAATGTTATTGACACCATTGGTGGTGTCCCACTGAGATTTATCTCACACCCTCTCCAAGATCCATTTGGCACCTAGAGAACATGACATGAATGCAGGTGTTGATAAAGGGAAGAATACAATTTTGAATACTTGATTTCTTGTAGTTTAAGATGGATCTTGATAAAAGATGACCATGTTAAAGATCAAGATTCTTATGATAGTTTTTTATTTCTACTATATCTTGGTGTAACATGTTATTCATACTATCTTGCATCCCTTTTTTCAAGTATTCTGGTAACTTGAAAAATCATTATTAGTTGTTGTATTATTGTATGTTATTCCAGATTTTTTTATTATTTCTTATTGTCTCTATTTTCCACGGTGTCTTTTTTTTACTTATATTTCTTCTAAAATTTACCTATGTTTATATTTATCCTCTATGCCACACTTTGGTAATAAGGTCATAGTCTCCATATAGACACACCCTAGGCCCTTGCTGCAAGTTCACATCCTCTGGAGTTTGGGGATATGTGCTTGAGTTCATATGGCCCACTGAGCTCGGGAACCTATTAAGTGGAATCTGGGTCTAGGACATCAAAATTAGATAGAGAAAGATGATTTAATATTCAATTATTTAGAGGCTCTAACAACCTATAATGTGAATTCAATTTTAGACATGTTTGAGGGACCAAGTCACCATATGCCATTTTGACATGCTAGTAGTTTTCTCTCTTGATCTATTTATTTATGAAGTCCTGATAGATCATTTCATGGAAAGAGTGATGTTTCAAAACCTAATTTATATGTTCCCTTAAGTATAATTTAATCATATAGAAAAGTACTCAATGGGGTAATATTGGTGGAATGGAATATGGAACTAAAACCTACTTTAGGTTGGGATTCTTTACAATTTGATGAAAATAAAGGTAATTTGTATACTAAGAAAATGATACAAAAGTTCCACAAATATGATGGTTAGGATCAATCCTCTTATAGTTTTTTAGTTCTTCCATAAATAAAAAATATCCCATGTGTTTTTTGGTGTGGAAAACTATGGAATTATAAGAATTTATTACTAAAAAATCTAAAGACTTATTATTGAAGAGGTTGACTGGGCCATCCTTAAAAATTTTATAAGAAAAATTATCAATTGAAGATGAAATATAATATGAAACCAAAATTTTGAAATTATCATATTTCTGATCACTAATATGTAGAATTGGAAAGATTTTAAGGTACTTTTTCATTTGTGTTTCTCTTTTGGAATTAATTTTGTTGATGAATGTACCTCTAACCTTATATTTTTTTAAGAATGATTTATTTTTTTATCACATGCATTTGCCTTTTTATGTGTTTCCTCTTCCTCATAATATTTTATTTTATCTCCAATATTAAGTACTCTGGTACTAGTTTTGGAAACTTTGTTTTCTAATCATTACATGACCTTGATCATGAGTTATATTTTGGATAAATATGATTTTACTCGTGCTCATAGTTATCCATTTTGACATTTTGAGGTGAATTCTATATGGTTAGGAGACTTATATTACGGTTCATTATTTCAATTAAAAAGTGTGAATGAATAATTGATTTTTCCTGAAATTAGATTTTTTTTTTTTGAGAATGATTGGTTTCCTTTATAGAGAAGATTCCAATTCAATATTGGAATTTTTATTCTCCAGCATCTGTCTTAATGTGTTAGTGAGTCATGATAGTATGGGAAGTATATCATGAGAGTATCATTCTATTATATCTATATCTCCATATGAGGAATAAAAGATGATTTTTGGGGGTATAAATTGGTATGGTGTGGAGAATTGTCACACACATGATGTCACTTTTGATTGTTTAATTTGGTATTCATTCCACATAGATTTTAATGTTAGTTTTGCATAAAATTTCATTGAGGGGTTTTCTAAGTTACACAGGTAGTGTGTATACCCATTCATGGGACTATTTCATTAAAAAGTGAAAATGGATCCCTTCTTTAAGAGGTAGTGTGTTTCTCATTCAATATAGACATGTTGGTATCCTGTGTACCCAGACCATGAAAATTCCTATGAAATATTTTTTAAAAATTTAAACCAATATATTAGAATTTAATTCTTTTTTGTTATTGGGAGTTGGGATGCTCAACTAATAAGCATCCAATAGATTGCACTACCTGTCCTTCTCCTCCCATTACATATTCTTGGTGAATCTTTTGTTGTTCTTCCTTCAAATAAAAGGTTATAGTTTCCATTATCTTCCTCTCTTCTCCTTCTAATATGCTTTATTCTACTTCTTCCATATATCTTATACCAAAAAACATGGTTTCTTATGGTTTTTATTTTCAATGAATAAATTTTTTATTTTTGACGATAGAGATTATTTATATCTTTTAAGGGTCTGATATCCCTCCTTAAAGTAGAATAACATCATTTGGTGATATAATAATCATTTTTTGGTAGGTGTTTTTGGGAATTAGATTTATTTAAAATATCATATGATGCATTGGATTTATGAAATTATTTTAATTAATATTAAATATATATATACCATTTTTTAAGAAATCATAAATGTATTATCATATTCATGTGATTTATATGGTTAACAAAAATGGGTTTTTCAGGTTTTCCAAAATTTATACTTTCATGAACTATTCTCATTAACCATACTCATTTGTAAACAATTTCTAAGAGAACTTCTCTAGTTAAAAACTATATTCAAGGAAATTATTTGTTTTCAGATGGATTTATTAGATTGTTTGATTCAATTTTTCAATAAAATTCTTAATGTTTAAATATGTATTTACCAATATTTTAATTGTTTTATATATTTATTAGTCATTTGTCACGTTATCTAGTATTTATTTTGTGGTTTAGTACTACACTATTTGAATTGGTGTCTCTATTGATGTTTTGGTTCTCAATTCATTTTATATGGATTTTTATGATGATATGTTTTATGTTTTAGTTTTGAAATTATTTTCAAAGAATATTTTTGGGAGTTAAATTTATATTAGTTATTTAAAGGCCCATTTGGAGAAATTTATTATTTGTTTCATGGAATACTTGACACACTTGATATTGTAACCACATTATGAGATGATTTATATGGAAATGGTTATTATGAGATATGAATATTTATTTGTGCATATACATATAAAAGGGGCCACCACTTTAATGGGACGTTTATATTCGATATTATGAGTTTACATGGTTGTGATAAATTAATATTCTGATTTTTTATGTGCCATTTTTCCTCTTCTCAAATAGATAAATTAATGGTACCATTGGATATTTAAGCAGGAAATAAAAATATATTTGATTTATATGTATTATTTACAGACATTATATTATCTTATAGAGCTTGATAAGGCTATGTTTATAGGTGTGATTCCTGATGATTCCAGTGTAAGTAAGTGGAGGGTAATTTATTTCAGAATGAATCTATAGAATGACAGATGATTCTTCTTGAGTATGTATATGATTTTCTTACTACGACCTAATGATATCCCCATGACTAGTAAAACCTCACCTATATTTTTATATTAATTATTCTTGATTATATTCATTATTTATACTAGTTTTTTAGAATATTAACATGTTTTAACTTGTGTATTAGTTTCCCTTATTAGTAATGGAGTTAGTTACTTTGTTTCAAAATCATTTATAGTATTATCATTTATTTACAATAAAATTCTATGATATTATTTATTCATTAATTATTAATTTTTTTAGACTTATTTATCCAAAAAATATTTTAATTTATAATTTTTTTAATTTTAAAGTTTTATATGGAACTATTTTAGAAGTTTTATTAAATGGTTTTGTAAAACTGTTAAAATAAATTAATTGGATTTTGATTTATTTACCACACCCTTGGTCTGATTTCACTCTTTTAACTATTTAATGAAATTTTTTCAAATAGGATTTTTAATTCACTAGGGGATTTACATAAAATAAATAGGGTTTTTTTTTAAATTGAAATGCAGGGTATGGTATCATTATTTGAATTCATAAAATTAGAAAAAACCATTTTTATAAATTATATTTCAAATTATCATTAATGAAGTATATTATAAAAGTAATTTCACAAACACTTTTGTGAAATCAGATTAGGATAGTTGGATTATACACTACACTCACAACTTCATGTGTTTGTCTACTTCATAGTGATTTTTTGTATCTATAGAATGAAATCTAGGTTTGATGAAATTTATTTAAGTACTAGTTCATGGATGAATTTGGTAGGTTGGGGGGTACTCGAGTCACATGGTAATACTCATGTGGTGTTTTGGGTTTTGAAGAAACTATAGGATTTCTTTTATATTGACCTAAAAAATATTTCCACATATCTTTCATTCCATGATTGGTTTTTAATATGTTATTAATTTTATTTTTATCTTTATGGGATTTTCTATTTTATTTTATATTGTAATGCTTTGTTTTTTTAGTATGTATTTCAAAAATATTTTTTTTTCATGGATGTACCATGTGCATATATATCATGTTAGATCCTCATAATTCTTTTTATATTTATTTTCTATATTTTTATAGGGTGAAATCTTCCCCAAAGATTTATTTTGATGCACTTGTCATTTTTTCTAGCCCATAGTTATTGGAAATTTTCTTAGAGCCTTATGAAGAGTCACCTTGGGAGATAAAGTTAGATGACCATAGTTGGGTCATGATATATGGTCTCATATATGATTTTCATTATATTATGAATAAACATGAAATAAGGGATAAAAACAAGGAATTCATAAATCTAGAATCATACACAATAATACAAGTATTGTAAAATAGGGCATAACACTAATGATATTAAACAAAACAAATCCTTCACTAAAAAAATATATTTTATAATTTCACAAAAGTAAAATTTTAAACCATCTTTATAAAATGTTTGAAAATGTGTCTCATACCCAATTTATAAGAAAAATTTCTAATTGTCAAACTAGTGAAAATAATTTTCAGAAAACACAACAAAATACCTTATTTCCTTTAATTTAAAAACAATAAAATCCTCTTTGAGAACAAATAATTTATTTTGTAATACTAATTTAAAATATTTCCTATTAAATTTACCCTATATTTTGGAATTTTCATTTTAAAATAAATTTAATTTAAAATACTATTCTAAAAGTAAAATTATTTAATTTTTAAAAATAATTCAAAACTAACTCACACCACAAAACACTCTATAATATGGGGCACTAACACTCATTAAAACAAGGTGTTACCAATAAAGATTTTAACATGGTCTATGGTCCTTTTTGATTGTTAGTAAAATGAGATCATGTCCAATTTAGTTGGTGATAATACTAAATGTCATAAAAATTCAAATTATAGAAAAAATAATCACAAAAACCATATAATAATCCAAATGATAAAAATACTCAATTAGTAAAGGAAAACTACTTTTATTATGAATCCATTTATTGAATGAAAATGTGTCTCAATAACTTTTAATCAATAAAACATTGATCTCATCAATAAACACCCAAAATTAATCTATAAACAACTTTAAAACTGAAACATCGATTGGGATATCTAAATATAAACATACCAAGAGGTCATATAACACTAAAAGAATAATAAAAGGGGGTTTCTTCACTCCAAATGAATTTGAAAACCCCAGTCGCATAAAATATTTTATTTATAAACTAATTTAACAATAAATTTCCCCCATTTTTTATAAAACATAAAATTACAACCATCATGTGACATAAATTTATCCAAATGGAGGGATTCAACTAGATTTCATCCCCCAAGAATCCTTTATATACTTCATATGAAAGCATCATCTATGAAGTGAGTCCATCATCATCTGGTATAATAAAACATCAAAGCCTTACAGACTTGTACTAAATTATAAGTAGAATGAAAAAGAGGACTAAATGAATAATAGGGTGATATTACCTAAATTTCATACTTTCAATCATAACTTATGTGACCGAATAAAAGGGATAAATATGATTAAGATTTATGAACAAAAATGGTTGGTTTCAACCTAATTTGGTTATCCAATATAAAAAAATCTATGTGTGGTGGGTCAAATGAACCCCACATAAAAAGAATGAACCACCATTTTTTTAAAAATATGCATGGGGTTCTAATAAGTACCCATTAAACCCCCACTAGGAACATAATGTAATACCACTAGTGACTTGATAAAAAAACAAATGGGAATTTCCAATTGGTTTTTGTACTAGATACCTAATGGTATTGAACTCATTTCTAGGTTATTTTTATAAATACCCCTCTTTTCATTTTTAATCACCAACTAACCATGAGTTCACTTATGTCATTTTAAACATACCTTTACACATGCGTGACATATAATCTTACACTTAAAAAATTAATAAACATCCTAATTTTAATATATTTTCAAAAATAAAAAATATATCATCCTCCAAATTAGTGAAATACTAAACCTAATTCTAGTTAACTAAAAAATAATGGCATAGGTCATTACATATTAGGTATTTATACTACTGTAATAAGTAATCTCAAATACGGTTCTCTTATTCCAATAAATATAGGAATTTTTTTATGGAAATTAAATAGTTTTTTATATTTTTCAACCAAAAATTTGGGTTTATCCTTACTAGCTTTTCATGTTGGAGTCATATATGATAACTTAGACTATGGGGATTATACTAAATAAAAAAATAAAACAAATAAACAAATAAAAAAATTGAAATAAATTATTTAGAAGACAATAACATAAATAAGATTAAGAAATTAATCCTTGAAAACATTTCCAAATTTTCACGTGAGACCTATCATAGTATCACATCAAGTTGTAATTTAATTTCTTAAAGGGATAAAATATTATTAAAAAACTATGGTTATCTATCATGAATTCCATTTTTTATTTATTATATTTCTGTTATTATTTATTTTGAAAACATATAAAATATATGTTTGATTTTATATTTCATTAAAAAAAATTACATTGAAAATTGAAATTAATTGAGTTTAATTATTCCTTATTTTTTGGGTAAATTACTTAATTCATTACACCATTGTTTTTTTAGATATTTATCATCTTTTTCTCTCCCATATTGGTTACACTAACCCTATAAAACACCACTCACAAACTATATTATAAGAAAAAATTCATTATAATCTCATGTGAACAAAAAATTATATCCTCATATGTAGAAAACCCTAAAAACTCATCTCCATCATATAAAGAGTGTACAGAGTTACCAAGTGTTACATTTCTTAGAACAAAGTTCTATCGTGTATTGTATCCACCCAACAATGGAATCCAAGTATTACACCCCAACAGACATGGATAAAACCAAAAACCACTCCCTTAATGAGCACCAAATTCCCTAATCTTATACTTGATAATCATGTTTTGGTAATCATTGATGTTAGTGTTATAGTAGAAAACAATAAAGATTAAAAAGAATTCCATTGAGATAACTTTTCTTTCTTTAATCAATCGACCATTATAAAACACATAGTTAATGACTAAAAAAGTAAATTAATTAAAATATAAAGAATATTTACTATAATTTGGTCCTCCCCCATTTAGTAAATATATATTTATCTCCCTATAATAATGGTGATACAAATAGAGGATATGTACATATATTACATAATGAAAATTCTACATGAAATTATAGAAAATAAACTATAGTTAAGGCTCAGGTAAAAAAATATAACGCCCCATGGATTATTCTTTTTTATAGTACTTGAATCATACTCATGTTTATATTATATTATTAAAAAAGAAATTTAATTGTTGGAATGATCATTCCACATGTACAATAATATTTTAAACACCCTTATTTAGATTAAATACATGGGTATCATGGGATTCGGTTCCTAAAATGAACTACTTCCATCACTCTATCCATAATCAATTTCCACACATATGTTTTATTAAAATTTCCACTAATTTTGTTTGATAGTTATTATAAGGTGTCTAATATTCCCCTCACATTCGTATAAATTCTTCATTTCTTCATTCATCCTTATATTTTACATGGTTCCATTTTATCTTAATTCTTCATTAATATTCTTTAAATAACAAGAATGTCCATGATATGTGTCTTGTATATTCACTAAGAATTATTTTTTGATAAGAAAATGTTTTTTTATGATTGGTTTTTTATGTTTTAAATTATGATTATACCATAATTATGACAAATTTTATACTCTTGAAATTATTTTTCATCTATCTTTCATCATTTGATTTTTGGGTTCTCCTTAATTTTTCATCACCCTATTTTCTAATAAACTACTTCGCCCAACTCATGAATGAACTCCAACAATGATTCAACTATTTAGTTCAATAAACATTTATAATACTTTTATAGTTATTTCCGATCTCTATTTAATTATTTAACCCACTTCCACTATTCTAAGATGCATTCAGCATATTGATGCTACATTCCACTAGTCTGATTCCAGTTCCACTATCTTCGGGATTCAACTTGAAGTTATATATTTTATATGTTACTTTTTTTATTTTTGAAAGTTTAATTAAATATTTTTTATTTATAAATTACATTCATTCATTTTTTAAATTTATTTCATATAGACTCAAATTTTTCATCGTTACAATTAG
Source organism: Viscum album (assembly GCA_963277665.1). Lineage (NCBI taxonomy): Eukaryota > Viridiplantae > Streptophyta > Magnoliopsida > Santalales > Viscaceae > Viscum > Viscum album. Next base: position 974,596,132 of record OY728140.1, on the reverse strand, counting down.
CTTGCGGTGATAATTTTTGTTGGTTATAATTTTATTTATTTTAAATTATGGATATAATTTGTTTGTGGTGGTGACACTTTATATTTAGAACTTTTTTATTTATAAAATATTTTTTCATTATAATTTTTTTTGGTTAAAATTTTTTTATTTCTCAAAATTTTTAATTTTTAATTTATTTAATTAATTTTTGTTATCTATATTTTTTCTGGTTTTAAATTTTTTAGTTATAAATTCTTTGTTATAAAGTAATACATGTTTATATAATTATATTCTTATATATTTTGAATTTATCTGTTAATTCATATGGTTAAATGTTTATATGTTTTAATATATTCATATACTATATAGTGAATTTACATAATTAATTGATCATAATTCGATAAATTCACAAATAAATCATAATGCATATGATAAATGTATTGAAAATTTCATGGAAATTTATAAATAAAAATATGAGGAAAAAATATTATTTTATATCCATGTGGGAAGTGTTTTAATTTGTTAAAATTATGGTGTATAGAAATCAAATACCACCCTATTTTCTTTGGTTTTGATCGTAATTATACATGTTATATCTAGTATGGTTAAATAAAAAACTTGTCAAGATCTAATGATGATGAAGATAAAGGATCATCTTGAATAATTAATTCATGATGAATGTCTTGAAACTATTGAAAAAACAAAAAGTATAGAGTGATTTTATGGATATGATATGAAACCATTTTTCCCATGTTTCACTAAATTTACTATATTATTGGTAATATTGAGATTAGGTGACATGAAATAAAGAAATGGTTTGAGTGATAAAACAATCATGAAATTTCATAACCCTTTAAAACAGATACTTGAATAAGGAAATGATCTTTTATATTCCAATTATGTGGAAAAAAATATTATCACCAATGGAGAATGGTATATAAAAAGATACATGATTACCCAAAACACTATGTTTTGTATAGGAATTATTATAAAAATTTACCAAAATTCACTAAATGTTGGACATAATGATATAAATTCATGAATAATCCAACCATGATTCATTATCATTAATAAGAACTAGGCCTTATAGTAAAGAAATATGGTATTATCTAATAATTAATTATTTAAATCATCTTTTTGGAACTTAAAATTATTCCAATAGGACAAAATACAATATAAATGAGTAAATCCCTAATGGTATGTTATGCCCCTATAGATTCACCACAATGGAATTGATTTGACAAAAAAATTCTTGATATTGGAAATGAAGAAAAAAATATATGTATGAGAATATACATAGATGTAATGAATCAATATCATCATATTTGTATCCAATATATTTTTATGTGTATATTTTTTTTAAAACTTATCCCAACAGATACGTATGAGGAGAAAACATATTGTAATTTCATTAATGATTTCTTGACCAAAACTACCGAAAAATGAAATTGATGTTCATATATCACCATTTATTGATGTTTTCAAATTTTTATTTTTGATAGGTGTTACCATTTTCCATGTATATAATAAACACTATTTTCATTTACGTGCTATGATAATGTTCATAGTAAATGATATTCCATTATATGGAACATTATCTAGATACAGTGTTAAGGTAGAAAAATCTTTTCCAATTTTTGAATAAGGGACTTCAAATAATCAATTTTAGAATTGATAAATATATTTTACATGGGGAATCAGATTTTTTTGAATAGACCATCCTTATAGAAGCGAAAAAAGTCATTTAATTCTTTACAAGAGTAAGATTTTTTCCAAAACTATTTTCATCCAAATAATATTACAATAAGGTGAAAAAATCAATGTAAAATTTGTAAGGGAGTGAATTTTTTGTCATCAAAAAAATACATGGAAGAAAAATTCCATCATTTTCAAAGTACTATACGTGATATTTTTTGAGGTAAAATTTAACATTAATATTTTGAATTTTGAGATAAATAAACATTAATTTTTGATTGAAAATTTAGTATATAGAAAATGAAATGTGTAAATAAGGATTATATTTATGGTTGTACTTAATATCCATTGGAATATGTTTGGATTTATCTCACACAATGATAGAGAAAAACATGTTTACCTCCAGTTTGTCACACCATAAGTAAGAGTGAAAAGATAATTTATTGTCTATGTTTTATTGGTATTTAAATAACCAATATATTTTATTTAACTGTGAAAATGTTGGTTTAATTAATGGAAATAAAGTTAATAGGTATTAAATATCATGATTTACATGTATATATGTATTAACTGATACCTTTTTAATTGTGTGGAATATTTCTGATACCTATCATAAAGTCCATTATTTGGTTGTGTTATTTTTCAATTAAAATTGTATCAATGTAATATATATAACTTTTTTATATTTATTGGATAATAAATCTACCCTCACTTCTTTTGACCAATAAATTTATTTTTTACAAATGTTATTTGATATAATGATTCATTACCTAAATCATTTCTTGTTTGAGATAAGAATATATGGGACTCTTTATTTAAGTAAGTTGTATCATTTTGAATGATATATAAATTTTTTGAAGAGATACATTAAAATTACTTATTTACTAGAGGTATTTATTTATCAAACATATATACTTGAAGAAGTGAATCAGTTCTATACTAATTATTTCTATTAATTGGATCTCATTGGTCTCCCTATATCTCGACATTTGATAGTTGATAGTAAATGTAAAGTTAATTCCATGTAATGAATATTTGGATTAACATTTAAAACATTTTGAACAATATAGGTGATCTGAAACCATATATATCATCACATATTTCTATATTTATGGTATGATATCCCAAAATTAAATAAAATTTATTGAAGTATGAACATACATATTCATTTTTTTATGGTTTAAGGAGAATGTAAACACTAATTTATCTACATCAGAAATAATGAAATGGTTAGTAGGTGACCAAGTATTAATGTGATCACATAGTTTGGTTTTGATAATAATGGTAACAAATTTTACCAAAATAATTATGATGAAAAGAGTACTATTTAAACTAATGGATTAATGTTCATCACTAAAGACCTGTTGTTAAAGTTCCAAAGATAAAAAAAATTATATGAGAAAACTATTTTAGAGTTTTTTTGGGAATATATGAGATTGATTATACTAAATTTTGAGAAGTTGTGTTTGTGTATAATGGGGCTGACTACAAATTTTTGTTAAACATTAACATTATGGATTTAAACTCATTGATTTAAAAATATATATTTGAAAAGGGGAACTATTTATCATTATTATGAACAAAAATAGATATTTTATGTCACTGGACAGTCAAATGATTAATATTTCAATATTTTGAAGAGGAAAATATTTATTTGGGTGATGGGGATGTTGATGATGTTATGGAATTATGTGTTGTTACTTAATTTATTACATTATTACTTTATTATAACAATAATTATGATAAAAAATATTCTATGATATAAGAAATTATTACATTGAGGGAATCTAAAAGAACACAATATTTATCTCATAATTATTTAGGTAAATTTAGATCTTCTTTTTTAGAAACTTTCTCAAAGGAAAAAATATTTTTTTATCATGTATTATCAAATATATAGGTTTTTTTATAATTTATGTTTTTTTAAATTTTATATTCATCAGTTTTAGTTAAACATTTTTTAGTTGGAGAAGTTTGATATCATTATTTTTTCCTAAAATTTTATAATGTAAATACACATTTTTAACTTGAATATTTAAATAATTATGTACTGACCATTTATTTCATTTTTTAAATAATATTTTTATTTATCAACATTAGTTCCATTTTTTTAAAAAAAATCCATTAATAATTCATTTTTTATGTGAAAATTACATATTTAATTACACTATTAATTTTTCTTGGATATTTTTGTATTCATTTTTTTAAGACATTCAATTTTCATTAGGTAATATAATAGATATTATTTACTTATTAATATTGAAAATAATTTTTTACTTATAAAAATCACTTTATTTTAATAATATATAAGTAAAAAAAAATCATTACAGTAATCTATTTAAATGATCGAAATGTGGGAAGAGGAACATTTACTGAGGTATTTTTATGTTATTTGTATTAATATATCTGCAATAATTTTATTATTTAAAGAAGTAAACTTTTTTGTTTGTCAAAATTATTTATAGTACTAGTGTTGATCCTCATATGAAAAAATCTTATTGTTTTTCAGCATAGAATATGATATCTAGAGTTTGTAGCCATGGGATTATACATTTTCAAAAATATTTACATGATCACGGAGAGAAGAGGATATAAATTAATTTTGATGATAATGAAAACCCAATAAACCCTTACACAAATTCTATTAGGAGTAACACGACTATGTAGAGATGTTTAAGGATTATCATTTTATTTCCTTATTAGAAGCACGATGAAAAAATTGAAAAATATTAGCTATGTGAGTATTTAACACTAAATTATCTTAAATAAATTATTTTTATCCAATTATTGAAATATTATATATAAAACATGGGAAATATTTTATATACTCAATTATAGATGAAATTAAACTTTTAAAAAATTAATGGAATTAAGAATATGTGGATATCATTTTCTTTATTTAAATAGAGTGATTTTAAAAAAAATTGCGAAAATTTTATGTTTCAGGGGAGAGATAAAGGAAAAACCATGCCTAAAAGATGTGTTTTTAGGTAAAATTATTTTTTCATTACTTGATAACTTATTCATTTATTCTTATGTAATAGGAAAATAGAAGATCTCATTAGTATATCCAGTTGCCGAATGCATACCTTCATACTTTTTCATATGGAGGGAATCATTTAGAAAAGTAGAAAACGATTTCTATAAATGGTGATATATGAAGTGAAAAATCCTATAGTGGGTCAAAATAGGTTCATTTCACCTTTACATATCTCCCAAATCACCATGAAAAATATAAAAGGGATAGAATGAAAAAGGATAATGTTTCTTATGGATCAATCAAGTGATGTAGATGATTAAATTATAAGAAATTATTTATAATTTTTATTTAATGTTAATTTTTTGTAAATTCATTACACTAAGATAGCATTTTTTAAAAAGTCATTTTAAGGCACCCTTTATGTAAATGATTCAAATAATACTTTTATCCTCTAGGGTAGGATGGATATTATGTATAATATTTTATGAAAGAGAGAACTTGATCAATTTAAAACAATATCATATAGGTTTTAGTATTAAAGAATTTTTTGTTCATCCTAGTATGACATCGAGGTAGGAAAAATACAAGGGTGACATGACTTCCTTGAAGGCTAAAATGCGAGAGATTAATCAGTTGATAAAAGATTGAATTTAATCATTAAGAAATTATTTTTTTAAAGATTACAATATGAAAATGTAGCCTCAACAACCTACTTATCAAATTATCCACATCCACATTTGGAACTAATCTTGTATTGTGATTTTCAAGTTTTGAAACCCAATATATATATATATATATTATAGTATATAGAATCATAAATAACATGGGGGTATTATGTACATTATCATCTTGTAAAATTGATTCAGATAAGAGTAGTGAGACATGAAAGCATTGATCCTACTACTCTAGTGTCATTTCCTTTTAAGGTGGTGGATGGAGTTGGAGAAAATATATATGAATTTTTACTATGTTCAACATTCCTTCTTGATCTGTTAATATATAAATTATGTGTTGTTTTTATTATTTATTTATTTATTTATTTTAAATTAATTTTAATCGTTTCATACATTTAATTTATATATAAGTATCTTAAATTAAATGGATAAGTGAGAACAAAAAAAAAGTTCTATTTATTAGTACCCTCATATAATTTTGATGTTTTTGATAGGATTACAAAATTAACTCAAAAATATTATATATTAGAGACATATTATGAGTTTCCCATGAACACTCATATATTTTGGAGAGACTATGTGTTAAAAATATTTCCAAAACATATTTGGGATACTGTTAATGGTGGAAAGATCTTATACCAGTTTTCAGTTGTTTTCCATGTAAAAAATTTCAACTTAAATTTTTATTTAAATTTATTTAAATAAATTTTACTTATAGTAACTTAATTTATTACTTTTTTAATTATTTATTTACAAAATATTTTCAACCGAAATATGAAAACATTCAATTATGGATTTCTAGATCTAGATTAAATTTCTATAGAAATAAAATAATTGAGTGATGATGTTAGATATTATTATATAATGTGAAATATTAACAAATAATGAGATCTATTGTTGGTTTCTTTCATTCCATTATAGGAAAGACGACTATAATGTAATTATGAAATACTATTTATTATAGTGTCATTAAATTTGATATCTTTATATTTTAGTGATCATTTTATTTTATCTATATTATTCTCACATGAATGAACAACATATTGGTTATGCTCTTTACTGGGAAAATCTCATAAAAGATGTAAAAAAATTATAAAATTATATGTTTTATAATATTTTATTAGTTATTTAATATAATATTTTTACTCTACATCTTTTGGTAATTTCGATTTAAAACTATAGGTAATGAAAATGGATTAATTTTTTTATACCTGTAGATAAAAAATTAAATTAAAATTAAATATATCGTAGTGTAGGTAGAAACCAATTATATTAGTTAATACTTGTTTTGTGCTATATATATAATGTTTAATATTTTTAATTTGTTTTTTCATAATCATAGTTTCATAATAAAAATTGAGGATTTGAATGTGGTTATTATGTTTTAATATTCATTTGTGAGATTATCATGACCACAATGGAGACTTATCTTCATAAGGTTTGTTCATTATAAATATTATTTTTTACACCATTATGTTCTATTTTCAATTATATATCATTCAATTTTTTAAAAGGATATGGATGATCTTTAATTTTATATTAGTGAATAAAAAAACCACCTTTTACTTTTTCTGAAAAAATATTTTTTTGTTATGATTAATTTTAATATTTAAATTTAAAACATCTATGTATATTTATTTTTCTTATGGTTAAAGTTTAAACAAAGTGTATTTTTTTAATATTTATTTCATGTTTTATATCTTTTTTAGCTTTTTGTCGTATAAAATTTCATGTTAAATGTTTTAGTTATATGTATTTTGTTTAGTTTTTTTTAAATTGTGGTCTTAACATCATTTTTTAAAACATAAATTTTAATGTATGTTTATACATCCGTTTTATATAAACTGATACATAATTTTAATATCAGTTAATAGATAAATGGATGTTAAAAGTGTTAAAAATAATTTTTACATATTTAATGTATGTATCACAAAAAAGAAAAGTCGATGTAATCTTTATAGGGTTTACCCATATGACCCTCACAATGGGGGGTGTTTCCCATAAAACCCCCAAAAAACACACTATAAAGGTCGAACCATGATTGTTACTGGCTTTTTTAATGTAAGAGACACTAGAAATTGGCCCAAATTCATCATAGAGGATCCAAATACACCATTCCAATAGTTTTTGACATGGAGTCTAATCTAGAAAACAAACCTCCTTCTATGGTTCTGACGTAGGTCAACTTACTTAATCTAATATCTTATTCTTCCCTCACTAATTAAAACATCCCTCCAAAGGTTCAATTTCAAGGTAATGATTCCCGAAAGACCAAAAACATTCTCATAAGTGCTTTAATTTCAAGTTGATTATTCATTAAGTACCAACTGATCTACATTCCGTTGTTGTATTATATTCTCCCATATTTTCAATCTCATCCTATGTTCATCAATGACGACCAATAGAGGAAAAAAAGTTATTAAATATGTCATTAACTATCAATTTATTCAATATATATACTTGATTATTGATTATATATATCTTTTGTTATTTCAAAAACCCATCCTGTATTAAAACTATATTGAAATGGTACATTAATTGGATGTGTTTCTTTTGGTCATAAAATATTGGATTCTTTATGAGTTGTTTAAAAATCATACTCTGATAGTTTAATAAATTATCTTCTATCTTTTAATATAACTCCTTTAATAAGTTAATCTTCCAAACTATCTCCTTCAAATCTTCTATTTTAGAAATGAACTATGTATCTATGGTTGATAACATTAACACATTTTGTAATTGAGATATCTTACTTACTTTGGTTTCTTCCTAGGTAAAAAAATAACTTATTGTACTCCTCATCCTGTCAAAATACACTCCATGGATTGTATCCACATACCCCAACAATGTATTTCCTTTTTCAAATCACAAATATGCTTCTCGATTCTCTTAAGATACCTCAGTATCCACTTAACTTCTTGTAAATGTTTCATTCCTGAGTTAGCTATGTAACTTCTCATAAAATTCGTGACATGAGAAATATAAGGACATGTACACACCATGGAATATATCAATCATCCAAAAACTTATTCATTAATGGAATTTTCAATGTACTAACCTCTTTTTCTCTTTTAGGTGCTTTCCCCTTCGAAAATTTAAAACTACTTTCATGGGGTATAGAAACTATATTTGATAATATCATACTACATATGATCATAAACATTATAATAAAGTTAACCAATAATTACATCCAAAGTACTTATTTATGGTCTCTCTCAATCCTCATCCCTAAAATCATAATAGCTTCTTTAATATATTTTATCTAAAATTTCTCATCGAGGTTCCCTTCCTAGACATCAATCCTCTACATACATGATCATACAATGATCATTTTTTATACATATAGAGTAAATATAATTTAACTATCACCAAATTACATAAAATATAATAATTGATCCATGCTACACCATTTTTATTATTTTTTAATCAATAATTCAACAAACATATTATTCGACTATTTGAGTGTCTTCTTTACACTATATAATCTTTTTTGCAATTTTTACACCAGATATTCCATTCCTAAATCATTAAATTCTTCTAGTTACACTATATAAATGACCTCATATAGAGTTCCATGAATGAGGGGAGTCTTAACATCACTCTTCTTAATATGTAAATCCTCTGATGATAAAATTCTAAGAACCACATGGATGGTTAGAATATTCACTATAGGCGAGAAACTTTTAGCATAATGCACACCTCCCTTCTATTAAAAAACTTTCATCTTAGACCTTTCCTTGTATATAATCTTACCATCATTTTCATCCTCGAAACTATATAAACATTTTTTATACAATAATTTCTTTTCTTTTGGAAAATGATTCATCGCTCATTTTTTTTATCATTCAATGATGAAATATTCTCCTCTATATCCAACTAAAACTTTATCAACTCCTTTAACTCCATTTCCTATTAAAATAATTCTTCCCACCATAATCAGTCAATATAAAATAGTTTATGGATGAAATATGTATTATTATCCATTTTTTTCTCCTCAAATCTAGTTTATGTGTTGGATTTACGGGTTTAAGTGTTACATTATTAAGAACACCATTTAGCACCAATTCCCCCAGACACTTTGACTATTTATTACCACTATTTTATTCAACTATATGATGGTGAATATACATGGAACCTTCATTAAATATAACATTATATATTTTGAGTATATTCTTGAACTCATCATTCTAGAAGTGATATCTAATCTCCTTCACAACATAGTCAATAACGATAAATAATATGAACTTAGCATCAATATTTTTTCATACATAAACATCTATATATACATATTACAAATAAATAAATGTTCACAATTGAGAGAGTCATATGTCCTTTACTGAAAAAATCTCATTGTGTACATATTCTCCCATCAGTACAGATTGAATCCTATTTCTGAGATATGAGACCATATTTATTACCTTTCCCTAGAAGGTCTTATGTAATCCTGTGTCCATCCTCTTACTCCTAGAAATTTCATTAAATTTTATATTCATAATTTCATTAACCCTATTCTATTATTATGTACTTTGAAGAGTGTTCTACAGTAAAATTCCATTATTATCTAGAAATACTGGAAATATTTATTTCGATACTCTCCTCCATTGTCAGACATCAAATATTTTAGCCTTGATCCTAACATATTCTTCACTAAATAATTCCACTTATAAAATATTATAAATAAAACATATTTATTTTTAGAAATTTAACTCATACATTCCATATTTATACATCAATAAATTTTACATAATACAGTGACCTTCAAAGGGGATTCATTGAATGATCACCCAAACATTATTATGCTCCAAGTCGAACTTATCAACTTGCGACGTTCCAAAACATTTTACAAAATATACCTTCATCTTATATCTAAAAAGTAATTATTCTAATAAGAGAACATCCATATACTGGAGATCTTATTTCATTACTTTATTAATATATCTTTCAGCCCCTTATCACTCATGTGACCTGACCTATACATCCACAATTCTGAATACACAGTAATTCCATTCTTGCAATAATTTCATGTGATTTTTTATTGATATTTTATAGGGTTACACTTTTTACTCCATGAGCTATGACCATAGATCCATTTGAAATTATCCATGAAATTCTAGTGAACATGGTTCATAAATACTAAATTATCATGCTTTCCAAAAGAAATAATATTCCTTCCCAAAAAATGTATTTACCACATAATCTCCCAAATGAGAAAACATGCAGTATTGGTCTTGATCCTTGAATCACTCTTTCTAATAATCTATAAGGGTTCATCATCAATAATATGTACCTTTCAAAATTCTAATGAAACATATTTTTTCATGAATCACTTATTTTATGTCAAATCAAGGGATTCCCATAAGTCTAAATTCTAAGACCATATAAGGATATACATTTTCAATAACAGAAAATCATTATTCACTTTAGTTTTTTTATTCATCACATTGGTTTTAGGTTACTTACATTTTTCTATAAAAAAAATCGTGATGTGTTCTTTTTTCTATCAAGTCTAGAAGGTAGGGAAAATTCCCTTTTCTTGGTATCAACTCTTTCCTAATTATTGTAATCATCCTCTATGATTATCTCACATTATGTATCTTCCACTTCCTTCAATGTGAAAAGTATAACCCAACAATATACCAGACACCCATCTTCGAATATCATCACTGTGGATTTGATCATTCTCTTCATTCAACATCAACTTTTTATTCCCAAAATAACTACTCACAACTATTATAGTAGCTTCCCAATAAATTAGGTAATAAATACAATAAAAATAGTGAAATAACTAACCATTTATAATAATTCTCACTGATTCCAACTGACATGTGATGGAGTTAAATTCATTGACGTGATAAGAAATAATATTCCATTAAATCATTTTAATATTTAATAAACATCCCATTACATACACTTTTTTATGTAGATGGATCCTCACACATATTCCTAAAATATTTCATCAACCCACCCATTATGATATCTTCTATGATGTTGAATGGGATTTATTTCGACAACATAGGGAATAAAACTCCTATAAAATTTATATCTAGTAAATTCTCAATGAAACCCACTATCTCTAATTATTTTAAAATCTAGAAGACCTAATTTGATCATTTTAAAATAAATATAACCTTTTATTTTCATCCCCCAATAACCAAAGATAGATCCATTAGAACAATCAATATTAACGTTTCCTTTTTCATAAACATGATTAGATAAAAAATACATCCTTAATATTATGAACACAGTATTTGATACTAGTTATTAATAAAATTATGGGAGCACTAATGATAGTTGATTACAGAGGAAGTATAAAAGCGATATAAAAAATAGATGAATATGAATATAAAGAAAATATTTTTGTGGTTTTGAAATAATCCATAAAGAGTATGAACTAATTAAATATATCTAGGGTAAAATTTTAGGTCACACAAATAAAGTTACAAAATCCCTAGATTGAAATGGGATCATAATACAACATGGTGAAATACTAACCTATGTTTCTATAGTACAAAAACCACATAGTCGGTCTACTATGATATAGTACTACTATATGTGTTTTTGACTAGATCTGGTAAATTTACCAACATTGTTATATTTCCACAAAAATGTATTTTGGGGACCTTCTTCTTTGGTACCCCCCCACTAGGGGATTACTAGACCCTAGAGACCTCACCATAAGAGTTGAAAAATGTTTTACAATATTAGTCTCTAGAACTTAGACCAAATTGATTTGAGAGGACCTAGATCCACCATTACACTATTTTCTAGGTGATAAAGTGTATTATTGTGAGGAATTATAAAAAAAATAATGTTGGACATTGAAATGTCTATGTTTGTAGAAATGACGTTTGTCCTAGGATTGAATGTTTCAAAAAGAGAAGATTTCATCTTTATATCCCCAGAAAAATATGCCATGAAATTGTTTAAGTATCTTAGCATGATATACATCATAGTGGTGTCAATATGCATAATAGTTTGGTTGAAGATGAGTAATTATGTTAGAAGAAAACATGTGAAATAAATGTAATTCAGAAGGCTGGTTGGTAGTTTTATTTTTATCACTACATGAAGACATGAAATTGTTTATGTATTGAAATTTGGATCATGGTATTAATGTGATCACAATAAATCACATTTCATAACAACATGTGAAACATAAATAATTTAGAAGTCTATTTAGTAGTATTCATTATTTCACTACATCAAGACCATAGATTTTTTATATGTTGACCTTGGATGAAATGTATCAATGTGATATAAAAAATTACACATGATGGACTCAAAGAGTGTTCATAAATACATAAAATGTAATTTTATTTTTTTTTCTAATATATAGAATTTATGATAAACTAAACCTATCTTGATAAAATAATGTTTATTAGTCTAGATACCAAGATGAAACTAAATATATATCAGGTGGTATATTATTTCTGGGAGAATGTATATGAGCTGGCATTGGGAGAAGAAAAATTCAGGTACATTGAGCACTACGATGGATGGGTATGTGGGAACTACAAATAATTATACAAAAATTAATTGGTTAAGAAAGAAATTACAATATGTAAAGGAAATGATTGAGAATTTTTTGAGTATTATATTTCATAATCAATGTAAAATTATTCTTTCCAAGAATCTAGTGAAACACTCTAGATCTAAAAAAATTTAAATAAATTGTCTTTTTATCAAAGAGAATTTTTGAAACATATATTTGAGGCTAGAATGAATTTATACACAGGTCTAAATTATATATATTTTAATAATGTTTATATTGAAGGATAATTTTGAATTGTTCAGGTTGAATATGGATGTTCATCCTAACCTTCTCATATGAGGAATTTTCAAATCCCCATATTTATTATAATTCTAATTTCAAAGTGGGATAAAGTTACAAACATCATTTCTAAAACTAAAGATAGTATTCTTGAAAACATGGGGATAATATAGAGTATAGTTTAAGGGATAGAGAACAAAAATAACTTGTCCATAATGTTCATATCATCGAGGGATGAAAATAACTAATTTTTTTATTCTATTAATATGGTGTTGAGAAATATCGTTTTTATAAAATATGTTGTTTATATAATTTTGTGTTAGTTTTTGGGGTTGGAAAAAAATATAATGGGGGATATTGAAAACCTCGTGGAATTGTCAAAGGTGTGTTGTATTTTATCTCAAACATGAGTAATAATAATTAGAAGTATTTGATAATTTTTTGATATAATTTGGAGTGATTAGAAGTTACTTGAGGATTATTAAAGTTGATTTAAATTAGTTAGAAAATGTTCTGGAATTTTGAGTTTGACCTGATAATTAGTAATGTCTTAGATGTCATTGAGATAGTAAGTGTACTCAAGATGATATGTAAGAGTAACACATAGATTCTAGGGAAATGGAAATATGTATGGGTTTTCCTAGACCATTAAAATATGTAGGGGTAACCCTACGGTATTGTCAATACATAAAGGTTTTTCAAAACTTTCAGACTAAAAATTAATAGGGTCGCGGATCACACTATATTATGGAAAAGTGTGATTCTTAATAGTAAATGTTCATTACAATGTATGTGTAAAGGTACTAAACTGAAGAGGATTTGACGAAGTACCTAATATAAAATATTATGTGCAATAGTTACTCAATCTAATAGGTAATTATTATTCTAGTCTTTAAAGGAATATATAAGGGTTGAAAGAACATATACAAGGGTACATCTATGGACTAAAAATTGACAATGTACCTAAGTCAGATTAAGATGTTTAAGGGTTGATATAGTAATCTAGATAGTATTTAATGGTCCCTAATAAGTTCAAAGGGATACCCATGGGGTATCAAAGCATATGTAAAGGTATAAATCCAATATAGAGCTGTTATATAATCATACATAAGGGTTATAAAAAAGTTCAAAGAATACATAAGGGTTACATGTTGACTTAAGGTGATACATAATGGTTTACAGTTAAAAAATATATTTGATTACTGGTGAATAAAACAAAATTCTGTTTATATATTACTCTTGTATTAAAATATCATGATAATAAAGGATTATCCAAGATTTAGGCACAACTAGATGGTGGAATTATTGAGATTTCACGGTTTTTCTTATACCGCCTGGTATCAATATTTTAAATTCATTAATGGTGATAGAATATGAAGTAGTTATTATAATATTATCTTAAATAATTCTAATTAATAAAGTAGGTATCTTAAAAATATGGAGCATTATTTTTAATTTTCTTTAGATCATTCAGCATACAACACAAAATATAAATAGAATATCCCTAAGTCGAATATAATTGCTTCTAGAACTTTGATACATTGAAAGAGTGACTGATGAAAATCTACTACTACTATTTTTCACCCATATCAGTGAAAATAAGAAATTATGAATATCATCTGAAGGTATACTTATGAAGAGGAGGAAGATAGTGTGCATGTGTTTGTGTATGATCTCATTCATATATTGATCATTTTTAGAGTTTGACCAGAAGAATGACATGCATGTAGTGATATAGTTAATATTCTTGTAGATGGTGACCTGTTGTTGATGAGAGAAGAAAGAGGACCATTGAAGAATGGTTGGATCCAATATAATCTCAACCTAATTATTAATATTGTATGATAACAATGGATATTGGATGATACTTCATAAGGTTTTGGGATGAACCCCCCCCCCCCCCATTTTATGTTTTTATCCATGGATGATATATTCTAACCTTTAATAATCATTATAATTTAGGATTGAGAAAATCTATGTCTCAAGATCAAATTGAACCTAGTAGAGATTATTCACCAATATTAGGGAGACCCTTATAAAAATCTATTTTTGTTGTAGTTATTTATTTTATTTTTAAACAAATAAGAATGATAATTAAAATAGAGAGAGAAAATGAAGACATTAATCAGTCGCATAATTTAATTTCAAGAAGTAATTAGAAAAAAATATCACTAATTAATCCCATATTCTTAGTGATTCATCACCACATACTTGTTAAATGCAGTTCTGTAAATCCTTAACATTACTAAGAATGGCTCACTTTTTCCAAATGATGGTACAACCTACACATTCCTTGATTATATATATATTAAAGTATGTGGGAGTATTTATAATATGTAACTCTCACCCCTCTAAGTGATGTCTAATTTGAATAAAAACAGAAAATGGAATTGAAAGGATAAATCCTGATAACCATGAAAGAGATATAATGGTGAAACATTTAGCATTATAATCATACCAAGACCAATTTTAAGTTATTAAAATTAGATAAGATAAATCAATTAATTGATTCATCATTTGGGTGAAAATAATTTTAAATTTGATTATAATATATAGAAAAATTTCTCAATATTTCATGTTGCTGAGTAAAATAATGAGTATTATACAAGAAATATTTAATCTAATGATTTCTTCCCTTGATAATAAATACATGGATGAGTGTAGAATTTATAAAATCTAAATAATATTTATTAAACATGATATTATTAAAGGGTAATCCTTAAAAAGAAAATGAAAATTTGAGTAGGGGATAAATTTCAAAGCATCAAAATATTAAAAATATCATAATCCGATGAATTTGAATAGGAAGTAACATGATTCCAATGTTTTTTCTAGGGATTTTGATGTGTTCATATCATTATTCTCTAATAGAATACACTGTTTGGATGTTAAATACAAGGGTAAACTTATTTTTAATTGTATAGATTCTAGAAATTTTTGATACTTTGTAGGTAAATTCCCTTATAGTAAATATGGTTATAAAGTGGATGATCAATGTAAAGGGTTATTAAGAAGAAAAATTGTGAGAAATGGACATAATTCAGGTGAATTATTCAATGGAAAGTTGATTTCCAACATGACAATACCGAGGGATTTATTCTCAAAAATAATATGTCATATATTTTGATATGTAATGTGTGTGAAAGAGAAATAACACTCATATAGAGAAGGGAAAATGAACTTTATATCTAAATTAAATAATTGTATGATCCTTTTAGTGATGAAGAAGATTAAGTGAGTAATAAAGAGGAAAAAATTATTAAGAGATGGTAAGTTAATTCTAACTAAGGTTGGATCCTTTGAAAATATATAAGGGAAAAAATTTTCTTGAAAACTAAATCAAATATTTAATGTACAATAATATTTTATTGAAAAATTTTCTTGATGAATAGAATAAATAAATTTTAGATATGGAAGTGGCGTTTATAAAAATGATGGGATATCATAATGAAATCCTTAAATATAGGGATAATATTCTAGATATTACTATAAACAATATCATTTCCATGAATAATGTATTGAAGGATATTGAGTAAAAAATAACTGAGGTTGAATATTACTTAAGTAAATACCATGTTTTTATGTTGAAATATTCAGTGATGGAATTAGTAAAATGCCATTAATTATTAGGTAAAATTTATAATTCGACTAGGAAATAGAGAGATTGTCCCACGGTACCCTGAAACATTATGTTGGTCATCAATTATTTATACTCAGATGGTTAAAGTAGTAAAAATTGAGAAAGGGTGGCCACTCTACCTAAGAAGGTGAATACACCCATTTCTATATCAAATTGTTCTTTATAAAAATTCTAAGAGTATTTTGGTTTTGAAGAATAATAGTCTAAATTCTAAGACTAAAATAAATGAATAATGAGTAAAATATCTTTTAAGAATGATAATTTTTAGAAGACGTAGTAAATCTTGGTTTGGAATGAAAGTTAATGAGTTGATTTTCAAGAATGTATTTTCTACCAAAGGAGGTTTCACTATTATGGAATGTATTTTTAGTGTTAATTTTACACTCGTTTAGATTATGTTAGTAATTATAAAGATTCACTCCATTAATATAAGATATTCCCTGCATTCTGAGGGATTAATCATAAAGTTCTTAGTGTATTATTTTGGAATCATTAAAAAGTGAAGGATTTCTTAATAATTTTTAGGATTCTATTGAGGGAGGTGTGATCAACCAGGAAACACAACTATCAAGTGTCTCTTACTACTAAATAAGTAGGTGAAGAAAAAGAGAACTCCAAATGCATTAAAAAGAGGAGTAATTAAGAGAAATAGATGGTAGATTAAGTTACTTATAATGATGGAAAAAGAGAGAATCACTGGATACATGATAGTGGTTTCCCACTACACATGATATGAAGCAATAATATATTATAATAACTCCATATGTATACTAGAGGATCTATAACATTCAACAATGATGCATCACTAGGTATGAAACAAGGTGGCATAAAAATGATTTGTAATAATAAATCCAATGATGTTCTCTTTATTGATGTACTGAGAAACAATATCTTATGTTTCTCTTAGCTTTGTGAAAATGGGAATGAGGTGATATTTTAAAGAAGAAAATATATCCTTAAGAGTAAGAAGGATTTCATTGTAACCCTGAAGGGGAAACAAATATATAATAATATATTTCTAATTTCTAAAGATCATGTCATTTCCAGCATGATTACTATTAATGGAAACCAACTATTACATAAGAAACCAATAAATTTGGATCATATGTACGTGGATAACCTTGTCAAACACAAGTTTATAAAAAAATTAAATCTTAATTATGAAAGACTCAATACTTGTGACGCGTGTTGAAGAGGAAAAATGATGAATAAGAGTTTTAAGGAACTTGAGATCAAAAAATGAAACCACTTTTGTTAGTATATTCATGTGTCTTCGGTATAATGTATTTAAAATCAACCATTTAATTTACGTATTTCATGAATTTTATTAATGATTTCGTTCATATGAATTTCGTCTATTTTATGTTCACTAAATTAAAATCTATTGATATTTTTATTCACTTTATATGGTGTTTTACAAATAAAACATGGTATTTTATCAAGATATTTTCATTTGATAATTTATCCAAATTCATGAATATAGAATTTTTATTATATCTTGAGAATCATGGAATAAGGTAAGAATATAGTTCTCTAAAAATTTCGCAAAAATCCATGTAACTATGAGAAAGAACCAAATTTTGGTATATATGTGAAGAATTGTGCTATAATTGAAAGAAATATCAAAGTATTTTTAGAGAGAAGAAACAATAAATACTATATATATTAGCAATCAATGTTTACTTTAACGAAATTTGGTCATAAAACCTTATCACATGTGGATTGAAACAAGTATTAATTTGAATTGTATAAAGTTATTTTACAACCCATGTTAAGTGTAAATAAAATTTAAAAATTTGTGAAAATTGATGACAAATATTATTAAGATATAGTTCTTGGTTACACATATGGTGTAAGAAGTTACCCATTGTATCAATAAGAATATGAGAAGAATAATTGATATATTTGATGTGATTATCCTAGAAAATCCAAAAACATTTCAAATATCATTTCTTAATAATGATGATGATGAATAATTTCTTAGAGATGTTGCTGGACACTATGGGATACGTTCAGTTTCAGAAGAATATTTTCATAAATATATTGATAATTTTTCAATAAATAATTATAAGTAAATCCCCATGAAATTAGAAAATAAATTTTCAATCCTTTAAAAACATGTGGAAACTGAGAACATTTTTAGGTATAATAGTAACAGTATTAAAACCTAGAGTGTTTTGAGTAATTCTAATTATACTTGATTTCTTTCTCAATTTGGACCAAAGTGTGTTGAGTAATAATTATAACGTGATGATTGGAATACAATAGTGGGAAAAGATTTGAGTTAAATTGGTAAGAATAAAACTTGTGAATTTGTATAAAATACTTAATATAATAATGGAGTTGGGGGAAGCATATTTTTAGAGAAACTAAATGTAATATGAGAAGTAAAATGAGAAAATATTTTATATTTTGTAATGGATACTATCAAATTGGTACGAAATAATTTTATGAGACATTTCTCTCACAAGATTCAAATTATAAGCATTTTTTTGAGATATATAATCAAAATAATTAATTTTTTTCAAAATGGATGAAAATTATGAATTACAAAATGGTGATATTAAGGAATATGTCTACACTAAACAACTGAAAATGTTTATCCTTAATGGTAATGGTTCTCAATTGTACACGATAAATAAGGATTTATATACGGTCAAGAAAGAACCCAAAGTATGATATTAGATGCTATAAAAAACCTAATGATCATACACTTTATTAACGGAAAGGTGGGTTATAGTATTTATATCAAGGGTGATGACAACAATTCAATAATTATGATTTTGTATGTTTAAGGAAAAATATTTTCCAATGGTATAAGGAAAACATATGATTAATTTTATATCTATATATGGAATCAATTTTAGATGTCAATGATTAGTGAAATATAATTTTTATTGGGTTTAAAGTCATAAATACATCTGTTTATATATTCCTTTCACAAGAGTTTCATGATTATGAGTTTTTGATGAAGTTTGATATAGAATAATTGAGAGTGGTCTCTACTCCTATAAAACATAAGACTAGGTTTTACACAGGTGTATATGGAAGGGTAGTTGAATAAATAGAGTTCCAATTGATTTTTGGTTTCCAAAATTATTTTAAATCATATAGACCATGCAACATAATTATTTTTACTCTATGTGACTAGTTCAAAATAATATACCAAGGAATCATATATTATAATAGTGAAATAGATCTGACACTACCTGAAAAGGACTCTAGATATCTATTTTAGGTATGTTAATATTTTTTTTATAATTTTTGGTATAATATGGATTGGTTAGGAAATAAAGGTGATTTGAATTAATATTCTGCTTGTTCATTATTTATATGGAATTTTTCATTTTTATTACATAAAAATTTCATTACATTTTACTAATAGAGGATATTTAATGTCTAGTGTCATGGAAATTAGGAACACAAAACATGAAAAGTTAAAAAATTATTTTAAATACGTTTGAAAAGATTCTTTAAAATTTTATAATATTTACAATTTCAGCATCTCATAACCTGGAGACAAACATCAAAGGAAAGGGTGAGCTGAAGGCCTAGTAAGGAATGCAAGTGAAACATTTTACTATTGAACTTGAGCGATATCAATAAGAACATATAGATAAAGAGACATATATTAAAATTAATAACATAAAAAATAACTTGAAAATATTTATACAAAATTTAATTTACACATTCATGAACATATCACCACGGTCCATCGCCAAGGTGTCTAAAAAATCACCGAGGTTATTCACTATGGTATCGTAAAACTTGTAATATCGAGACATTAAATTCTTTACCCAATTTATTACAGTTATATCAAGGAACACCCTTAATATTTCTCAATTTTCATGTGATACAAAGAGATCATAATCCTAAATTTCATAAATAAACCAAATATAATAAAAGAAATGGGTTTCATATCAACATCCTGACATTTTAAAAAATTCTTAAAAACAAGATCATTATGTCATTTATAATCCATGGAAAGGGAATTAAGGGATTTATGTATTTAAATTTTAGAAGAAAATATATCATTTTTATGTCTTGGTGAATACCCCTGGAAACAAAATATGTTTGGGTATTTATATAAATAAAATAAGATAATTCCATGAAAAAAAGAGAGATATTTTGAGACGAAAATTCGGCAGTATAACATCTATGGAACATGGTTTTAGAAAACATTAAAAATGAGGGGACAATAGTATCCCATCAGTAAATGACACAATTTTCAGTATAGGGAATTTTTTAAATATAAATAATATCATGTTGTGGATATTTTAATGAAATACAAAATGAAAATAATGTTTTAAAAAAAGAATATGTGATTTCTTTTACGAAAATTCGGCAGCCTAATGATGTCACATAAAATTCTGAAAAATCAGTTGATGAGGGTGGAGATGGTATCTCATAATTCAGACATAAAATGGAAAAAATATGAATATATAATAACATACCCCAACAAAATGAATATGGAATTTAAAATACATAACATAAGATAATTCCTTGAATAAAAGAGGAGGGTGAAAGCTCCCCTTATCTAGAATAATAACTAAAAAAACTCGATGGCTGGGACCTTGGGGGGATTGAGGGAACCTTGTGAGGACCCATTGGGAGGTAAAACGACCAAATATTAGTTGATGAGGAATTTTGAATGAATGGGATGAAAGAATGTGATGGTATTTATTAAAAAGGTTAGGGAATATTTTATTAATTTTCATGGGACACCTCATTAGTGGTATTTGAAAATCAATGGGCATTACCAAGGTTTTTTCCTTGGTATCAGCCACTTGGGAAACCTCTTAACATATCTAACTGTACATAATTCTACCCAAATTATTACATCATGATTATCTCATTAATGATGTCATCAAACAAACAGAAACTCAAAACTCCATTTTTACTATTCACTGAAAATTCCCCTATTTCAGAAAAATCTAAAAAATTAACCCTAACCATTTTTTGACATGTAGAATCCCAAAAGTGAACTCCATTTTATAAAATTTAATTTCATTTTAAATTGAATTAAATATATAAAATATAAATACTCGAATAGTAATTTCTAAAACATTTTTTTACTTATATTATAATATAATTATATCACATTACCACGTAAGATGACAAAAACATATTTATACATCCTTAGGTGATGTTATTATTCCATTAGAAAAATTACCATTCATAAGGGTAAAATTACTATTCCTAAGGGTAAAGTTACTATTCCCCATAAAATTATTTTGATCTTATTGAACAATATTTTTCACAATAATTACAACCAAGTATGTTATATTTTTGAAAATCATTTCCCAGAAAAAGTTATTTAATAATAAAATATTTTTTTACTATTCATCAAACGACACTATTCACCAAATATTATTCATCAAATTGAAACTTCTTAAAAAACTTCTAAAAATTAATGCTCGGTTAATTCTGACGTTTGAAATTCAAAAATGATGTTTATTTAAACATAATAAGTCTTTATGTATGAAAAATATATGAAAAGTACAATTTTTTTCTTCTATAATCAATTTATAAAATTTGAGTTAATAAAACATATAATTTATTAAGAAAATCTATTCCTAAAAGAGTAAAGATGAAATAAAAATTTTATTTATACCAAGGGATTAAAAAAATTAACTAATGCCTCTTTAAATAACCCCTTATAACTCCCACATAGGACCTAAGAGTAAGTTCTGCAATTGTGGTAAAATCATGGGGTGGCTCATACAAAATTGCTCGAGTGGTGATTTCAATCAAATTGAATTTCTTCTGTAAGACAGTCCATTCAAGATTAATGTGCTGATTTTCAGCTTGGTCTTGGTCCAGAGTGAAGCCCAGTGACACCACCACCTTCCTCAGCTCCAACAAATGGGATTCATATGGACCAAGTCTACAGGATGAGCCCATCGAATATTTTTTTTGTATTAATTAACCGTGATCATTTTTATTTATAAAAAATAATCATAATATTAGTATTATAGTTTTCAATGGTTATATTGACCAACATTAATATAATAGTTGAAACCCAAAGGTATCATTTTTGTTATACCTATTTCGTTAATAAAAGTATATAGTTTTGTTGAGTACAAAATAAAATTACATAAAAATTTAGGCAGAAAATATTATTCAAAAGTTTGGGTCATTACATTCTTCCCCCTTAAGAAATTTATTCCCCAAAATCTCAACTCATACCCTCATAAGAGAAAAGGTGTGGGTACTTTTTCCTCATAAACTCCTCTGGTTCCCATGGATTCTTCCAATTTTTTTGTTTCTCCCCAACACCTTAACAAGGAAGGTAGTCTTGTTTCATAGAACCTTGTCTCTACGATCTAGTATCTCCATCGGCTACTCCTCATAAGATAGGTCATGTTCCAATTGTATAACCTATAGATTTTGTACATGTGAAGGGTAAGGTATATACTTCATCAAGAGGGATACATTTAAGACATCATGAACTTGTTCTATATTTTGAGGAAGTTCATGTTGGTAGACCACTTCTCTTTCACGATCAAGGATTTTATCAGGTCCAATGTACCTAGGGATGATATTTAGTTTCATTCCAAACATCATGAGTCTCTTCCAAGGTGAAATTTAAAGAAATAAATTTTCACCAAGATCAAACTCCAAATCCCTTCGATGGTTTTCGGCATAGCTCTTCTGCTGACTCTGAACCGCCTTAATGTGTTGTTGGATGGCATGGACATTTTCTGTCATCTCTTACACAATATCATACACAAGAAAATTTCTCTCACTAGCTTCATCCAAACAAGTAGGAGTTCTACATTGCTTCCCATATAGAGCTTCATAGGGTTCCATTTGAATTCTCCGATGGAAGTTGTTGTTGTAAGAGAACTCAACTAATGAGATATGTTGATACCATCCACCTCTATATTCCATTGAGCATGTTCAAAGAATTTCATCGAGTGTTTTAATAGTTTTTTTAGATTTTTCATCAGTTTGGGGGTGATAGGTCATACTGAAATTCAATTCAATACTTTTAGCATGTTGAAGACCTCTATAGAATTTTGATGTGAACCTTGGATCATGATCAGATAAGATAGAAAGTGGAACTCCATGTAGCCTTACAACTTCCTTCACATAAATCATAGCAATTTGATCAAGATATAACTATTCCCAAATAGAGATAAAAAGGGAAATCGTGTTGAGACACTCCACAATAACCCATATCACATTGTTTCCATTGGATGTTCATGGGAGACTAGTGACAAATTCCATAGTGATATTGTCCCAGTTCCATGTGGGTATGGGTTGTGGTTATAATACCCCTTTAGAAAGTTGTCGCTCTTCCTTCACTTGGTGACATAACAGGCACCATGAATTGTAGTCAGTCATCTACCTTTACATATTATCCCACCAATAATGATCACGAAGGTCTCTATACATTTTTGTACTCCTAGGATGTATGGAGAATATAATATTATGAACTTCATCAATTAGCTCCATTATTTCTGGAATTTATGGAAGACATAGTTCTATACAAAATTTCAGTACACCTTCTTGATAAATATTTAACTCAGGAATCTTTACATCCTTTATAGCATCAAACATTCTTAGTGACAAAGGATATACTTTTTGAGATTCTTTTATATTATCTAGTAATGATGGTTGAGAAATCATTTGGAATAGGGTTGATGATGTCCCTTCCCTTATAATTCCCTTGTCCAGCATTACTAGGTCATTGATCAATGGATATCTTGGAATCCTCAACATAGAAAGAACAAATGTGTCTTTCTTACTTAATGCATTAGTGAGATTGTTTTCTATCACAGGATGATAATTAATTAAACAATCATAGTATTTAAAAAGTTCCAACCATCTCCTCTATCTCATGTTCAATTAATTTTTATTGAAAATATACTTCAAAATTTGATGGTGTGTGTATATATCACATTTCTCCCCATAAATACAGTGCCTCCAAATCATCAAAGCAAAAATAACTGAAGCCAGCTCAAGATCATGCATAGGATAGTTCATCTCATGAGTCTTCTACTGTAAAGAGGAATAAGAAATGAATTATTTATTTTTCATGAGGACGCACCCAAGCACATTCAAAGATTCATCGATAAAAATAAAAAATCCTTCTCACATGAGGGAAGAGTAAGCTTGGGTGTGGTAACCAATCTCTTATTCAGCTCTTTAAAAACATTCCTCACACTCCTTTGTCTGGATGAACTTAACCCCTTTTCGAGTTAACATGGTTTAAGGATTCAAATTTCGTGAAAAGTTTTTCAAAAACCAACAATAATATCCATCTAATACAAGGAAAGTAAAAATCATAGTTATTGTTATAGGATGAGGCCATTCCTCTACAACCATTATCTTTACAGGGCCAACTATTATTCCTTTATTGGTTACAATGTGCCACACGAAAGTAAGTTTTTTTAACCAAAATTCACATTTAAGAAACATTCCAAAAAACATATCCTTTCATAGAGTTTAAAAAATAACCCTTAGATGATCCTCATGCTCCTCATGAATTTTGGAATATATCATAATAACATCAATAAAAAATACAATAAAGTTTTAAAGGTAGTCTCTAAAGACTATATTAATCAAATCCATAAAAATAGCAGGTATATTAGTTAGTCTGAAGGGCATAACAACAACCTTGTAATTCCCAAATATTGATCAGAAGACATTTTTTTAGAATATATTATTTATTCACACTCAGTTAATGATAACCGTATCGAATATCAATCTTGGAGAAGAATTTATACCCTTGAAGTTGGTCAAATAAGTCATCAATTCGTAGAAGAGGGTATTTGTTCTTCACTATGATCCCATTCAGTTCTCTATAATCACTGCATTTCCACATTAATCCATAATTCTTCTATGAAAAGAGAAAAATTTCTCCCTAAGGATACACACTCCTTCAGATAAACCGCTTCTTCAAAAGATCTTGGAGTGGTTTCTTTAATTACTCCTGCTCCACATTTTCCAATCTTATATGGGGTCATTGATATTAGATGAGATCCAGTTAGGAGTTCAATGGAGGACCCTACCTCTCTTTCTGGGGGATGTCCTGGTAACTACTTAGGAAATACATCAATGTATTCCTAGATGATGGGGACATATTCTATCCTTATACTCTCATTTCCTTCTTTTTCTTCTTCACAAATAGACTCCACAAAGAAATAAATAGGAAGTTCTTCTAGACAATTATCATGATGAAATATCTCTGCTTGGAAGATAACTGTAGGTCTTTCACTCATGACTACTGATATTTCCTTGCTTCTTTATTTGAACATAGCATTATAATTTGAGATCCAGTCCACCCCTAGTATAATGTTGAATTCCATCATGGTAATGACAAATATATTTTCAATAAGATTGTTCTCACTAATGTAAATAATAGAGTTTATAGACACTGTTGATTTTTGGATAATCGCACCAGGAGTCTGGACTGATAACTTTACTTTTAGAAATTCTAGGGTTGATTCTAAATTATTTGAAAACATGGAGGAAATAAAAGAATAAGTAGAACCAGAATCAAACAAAGTACTTGATATCTTTGAGATAACAAGAAGAGTACCTACCACCACATCATTTGGAGATTCATCATCTGTTTTCATGAGAGAAAAAGCGCAAACTTACTCCATTGGCCTCTACTGAGGATGATAGTGGTTCCCCTCCCCCACCATTGAATTTGGAACGTGATTGGAAAAGTTCCTATGTTGGTCACACTTATAGCATTGGACATCAGGTAGGGCTTGCACCAGCATCCCCTTATTGTTAGTGTTAAGAATTTGAGGCTTCACCTCACTATGACAATGCCATGACATATGGTCGTCTCTTCCACACTTATATCACTTCCCGCTCCCAATCAGTCTATTCCCAGAATGCATCTTCCCACATTTATTACAAGTGGGTTATTTTAATTTATTGCCTACTATTCCCTGATCAAAGGTCCTCTCTAAGCTTGGCTATATTGATCTGTTATTTTAATTGGATTTATGAGTCCACTACATGTCACCGAACTCTTACTGGACTTTCATCGCACTCTGCACGATGTCCTCACAGCTATCATAGTATCAGTTTTCTAGATTCTTCTACAGATAATCTCTTAGTCCACCAAATAATCTATCAACATTCCCATTAGTATCCATGAAAAAGATTGATGTGTAATAGAAAAGTCTTGTGAAGTTCATCTCATAGCTTCCAACTAATTCATTCTCCTTCTTCTTCATCTCAAGAAACTCCTTCTCCATTTTTATTCTCATAGAATGGGGGAAATAATTATTGATGAAGATCCCTCTGAACTCTTCCCACACCATAACTTCATCCTCCACTCTTGGACTTGTGTTTTTATCAATTACCATCACTAATCAACTTCTAACTCTAAGCATTAAATAGCCAGGGTTACCTTCTCTTATTCTGAAAAGCGGAGCACATAAAAGATCTTCTCGAAAGAGCTGATCCACTATTCATAAATCAATGGGTCAGTAGATCCACTGAAAGATTATGGTCATTGATTCATAAAAGACTCAACATAATGTTTTTCTCTTTACTGTGAAATTGGTCTCTTAACTTGATTCAAGTTATTTTCCATAACTTGAGTCAATTGGATCATCATTATCAAAAAAAATTCATTATGCCTTCTATCAGAGGGTTGTCAGCGCATGGCCCACTGTGGTCATCATTTTCATGGTTCCACCTATTTTCCGCCATTTTAAAAATGAATAAAACCTTTTTTAGAAACTTATTTAATTTTTTAATATTTAAACTATATAATATTTTTATGACTGAAAACATCATTCTTAAACATAGTATTCATTGACAATAATTACATTTATCTATAAATCCTTCATAATGATTCAAAAAAACTTGCGATTAACCAAAAATATCGCCCGGGAGTGTCAAAAATGGAGTGATGCAAGGCCCGTTTTCTTGTCCCTGGATACCCCAGGTCATGCCTAAAACTCCTTGTCAGAGTTTTGACGCCTTAGTATATCTTTTCTAGAGCCACATCTACTTGTTTAAATCCAGATAGGGATTTATTTGTTCGAAAACCACTTAATTAATATTTCACCAAAATACCCAGAAGTTTTCCTATATTTAAAATTTTATATTAAGTTCTTCTTAAAGTTTCCATATCCAAATTTCAATAAATATCTACACTATATTTTGATACCAGCTATGGAATCTTTCCTTTTTATTATATAACTTTTCATTACATTTTATGAAAAGAGGATCTTTAAAGTATGATGTCTTGGAAATGAGGAACATAAAACATGAAAAAAATATTATTTTAAATCCCCTTTAAAATATTCTTGAAAATTTCATCCTAACTACAATAAATTTAACTAATTACCCAGAGACATACATCAAAGGAAATGGTGAGTAGAAGACCCTGCAAGGAAAGCAAGTGAAACATTTTACATATGAACTTGAGTGATACCAATAAGAACGTTTAGATAATATGGAATATATTAATAATAATAACATTAAACATGACATGAAAAAGTGGATACAAAATTTAATTTAGACATTCATGAGCATATCACCAAGTTCTACCCCTAACTTTTCAAAAATATTACAAAGGTTATTCACCAAGGTATCGTAAAACATGTCATCTCTAGAGATTAAATTATTTACCCAAATCATTGGAGAAATATCAAGTAACATTATTAATATGTAACTATTGTTTTGTGATACACATATATCATCATCATACATTTCTTAAAAAACCCAAATATAATAAAATAAATGGGTTTCATATCAAAATAGTAACGTTTTGAAACATGTTTAAAAACAAGATCATTATGTCATTTATAATAAATTGAAACGGAATAAGGGTTTTATGTATGTCAATTATAGAATAAAATATATCATATGTATGTCTTGGGGTAATACCCCATGAAACAAAATATGTTTGGGTATTCATATAAAAAAATAAGATAATTCCATGAGAAAAAGAGAGAGATTTTGTGACGAAAATTCTGCAGCATAATGACAATGCATCATGGTTTTAAAAAACATTAAAAAGAGATGGGGAAAAGGTATCCCATCCATCAATGACTAATTTTACAATATAAATATATAATAAAATAGAAATAAGATAATGGTGTTGATATTCAAATGACATACCACATGAAAAGAAAACATGAAAAAAAGAGATGATGTGATTTTTTAAGGAAAATTCAGCAATCTAACGACGTCACTTAAAATCTAGAAAAATATGTTGATGAGAGTGGAGAGGGTATTTCATAATTTGAAAATAAAAAGGGAAATAATAATAATATATATTAACATACCCAACATAAAAAAATGGAATTTGAAATACATAACATAAGAGAAGTCATTGACTAAAAGTGGAGGGTAAATGGTTCCCTTACCTTGATGAGTAACTTCAGAAAGTCAACTTTTGGGACCATGGGAGATTGAGGGAACCTAGGATGACTCCTTGGGAGGTTAAAATACCATAGATTTGTTAAGTAGTAATTTTGAATGAATTTAATGAAGTAATGGGTTGGTATTTATAGAAAAAGTGAGGGAATGATTTATTAATTTCCAAGGGACAACTCATTAGTTGTATTTGATAAACCATGGGATTTCCCATGGTATTTGCTGATGGTATTGACCACATGGGACACCTCATAACATATATTACTATAAAAAATTTTACTATAATTATTACATCATGATTAGCTAATTAATGACGTTATTAAACACTCCAAAACTCAATACTGTTTTTTTACTATTCACTGAAAATTCAAGTTTTTCAGAAAAATCCCAAAAAATCACCCTAACCATTTTTTGAATTGTAGAGTCCCAAAAGTGAACTCCATTTTATAAAAATTAATTTCATTTTAAATTAAATTAAATACATAAAATACTCATATTTGACTAATAACTACTAAAAGATTTATTTACTTATTCTATGATATAGTTATATCACATTACAAACTAAGATGACCGAAATATATTTATACGTTCATAGGTGACGTAACTATACCACTGGTAAATTTACCATTCATAAGGGTAAAATTAATATTCCAAAGGGTAAAGTTACTATTCACCAAAAAAATTATTTTGATCTTATTGAACCACATTTCTCACCCTGATTACAACCAAGTATATAGGATTTTTGAAAATCATTTCATAGAAAATGTTTTTAATAAAGAAATATTTTTTACAATTAATAAAAAACCCTATTCATAAAATTGAAACTTATTATAAAACTTTTAAAAATTCCTCCAAGGTTAATTTTGATATTTGAAATTCAAAAATGATGTTTATTTTACCATAATAATTCTCTATGTATAAAAAATCTCTCAAGAGTACAATTTTTACTTCTAAAATCAATTTATAATATTTTTCTTAATTA
The DNA here is from genome assembly GCA_963277665.1 of Viscum album. Lineage (NCBI taxonomy): Eukaryota > Viridiplantae > Streptophyta > Magnoliopsida > Santalales > Viscaceae > Viscum > Viscum album. Next base: position 974,566,048 of record OY728140.1, on the reverse strand, counting down.
AAAATTTAATTTATTAAGAAGATATATTCTTAAAATAGGAATTATGAAATTAAAATATTATTTATACTAACGGATTATAAAAAGTAACTAAGGCCTCATTACATATCCCCTTATAATACCTACACAGGAGTTAAGAGTATGGTGTGAAATTGTGATAGAATATTGGGGTGGCTCAGACCACATTACCCTAGTGGTGATTTCTATCAATTTGAAATTCTCCCGCAAGCGATTCCATTCAAGATTATCATGTTGAAGTTCAGGTTGAGCTTGTCCAGAGTGAATCCCAATGACACCACCTCTTTTCCAATCTCTGAGAAATGCTCTTCGTAGAACCTGGGTCTATTGGATGAGTCCATCCTGTATTCTTTATGTATTAATTAAATATGATCATTTTTATTTATAAATAATAATCCTAACATTGATCTTATAGTTTCCAACAACCATTTTGACAAACGATCATTTTGACCAACAGACATATTGACAAACAGTCATATAACAATCAAAACCCAAAGGTCTCATTTTTATTATACCCACTTAATTAATAAAAGGATATTGTTTTGTTTTGTAAAAAATAAAATAACACACAAATTTAGGAAACAAATATCAATCAAAAGCTCAGGTCATTATATTTTATTAAAACAATATGTGTTATGTGGAACACCAATGAGAAATATTCTATCATTCTTATCTCAATATATTATGGTTATATTATATTATATCAATTCATGAAAACATAATGTTTATTAAGTCTCATTTTGAAGATATTTTCATACAAAATAGTAATTGGGTATGTAATAAAATTAAGATAAAATTATAAAATAATCTGGTATAATTTTCATGGTTTATGTATGTTGATATTAAGTATCAATTCATTAAAGAGAAGGCATAACATGTATATATTTCAATGTAATATGTTTCAACCTTGGATAAAAGTGTGGATACCATGAAAAATACCCTAATAAATGATTTTTTCCCTCACTTGAGAGTATTGTTGGGAGTACATTATCACCCAAACTACATAAAAGTTTGTTGTTTTATTTTATAGCATTAATTCGTTTTCATTTCATTAAAAGGTGGGAGAGAAACAATTATCTCATATATAAAATAGGATATAATCTAGTTTTTTATGGTGTTAATGAAGGGGGATAATGGAAAAGAAGTTTTTCTTATAAGGTGAGACTTATGGGATTGGTTGTTAAATTTTAGAGAATATTTTAGGTGATGGTTTCCATCTTGCACATAAATATAAGTGGGAAGGTTTATGAGTCCTTGTTAAGTTAATTTAAAATGTTGGATTTTTGAATTTAGAGTTGATATCAATTGAAACATGGTCAATATTATTTTGGTCTTTTCAATAAGATATTAGAGAAATATCAAAAACACCATTATATCTTTTGGTACAGTGTTTATATAACCAATAAATTAGAGGTTTAGAATGGATTATTTATTAATATAATTCATTAATAAGTATTTAATGTGATTTCATGTTGTATATATGGAAATCATGATCATGGAGAAATGAAAGACTCATTATAGTTGAATTAATATTTAATGAAATTATGGATTCTTTAACTTTGAGGACACATTGGAATAAGGGAGAGAAAAACATCATGATTAGTTCAGTTTAAGGAAGTGTTTTTACACTTTTGAACATGATTATGTCATAGTACTATGTGTTTCACTTTGTATAGTTGAGGATTGAATACAAATTTAATCTTAAAAATATGCATAAATCGTTAATTAGATATCATTGTGCCATCAATATTTTCTATAGTAATCGTAATAACATTGTTGAGTTTTGGAAGGACCACATAATTTCTTAGAGATACACAAACTATGGATATAAGAGTTACACAAATTTTAACCTAATTTATTACATTATACTAGTGTATTTCAGGCCATAATTTCTTGGATATTAATGTTTGGATTTAGTACTAGTTAATGAACTAAGTGTAAACCCAACAAAAATCTTGATGTTCATGGAATAATGTTTGTGTCGATTGTGTAGATCTTATAAGTAATTTTTATGTATATATTTTTATATTTTTCATATCAGATGTAAAATAAACATACATGTAAAATATTCCATAATTCATGAGGAGGTTGTAAATATGAGTTATCTCTCATGGACTATGATTCGGTAATTACAGATACAAAGCACTGATGGTTCTAGAAACTAATTCCAAGAGACATTCCAATGAGATCAAGGTCCTAATTGAGGATAAGAAAAATGGTGTTTGTTTGATCCAACTTCCCAAGGAACAAGAGGTCAAGAATTTATGATTGATTTAATATTAAAATCCAATATTTATTTATTCTTCTTAGAGGTTAGGACAATCTTCCTAGTCCATTCCATGTTCTTTTCGATTGTCTGTTAATAATGGAAGTATATATATAACATGGTCAACAAGGACTAACAACCCAATAACATTAGTGTATTTACCATGTAAAATCCAATATACCTTTTTTGTTATTTATCACTCTTTATTTTGTCTCCATGTCATTTTTTGAGATCTAATCACACAAGTTGACATTGAAAAATGCTGGCGTGACTTGGATTTCTTGGTTACCACTAATTCACCACCCATCTCATTGGTGGTCTACTCTCACCCATGTCTCATAGTGGGGTTGAAGATAAGTTTTTAGTTGAATATTACAGTCCTCTCCAAGACAGTTTTAGGGACATAAAACAAATAAAATTTAAATGTTTTGATATTTTAGTCTCAATATATTATCTTAACCAAAATCTATTTCCCACTCCAAGATCCTTCATCATGATCATTCGGATTATCTAGTTATAGCTCAACTACATTATTCATCTCAAAACCTACCAAAATAATATCCTCAATATTATGAAAAATATTATAAAATACTATCATAAAACATCTTATAAAATAAAAAAATGATTAAAATTAAACAATAAGAATATTTTTTTATTTCATGAAAGAATTATATCACTCGATCAAATATTGGGGTTCTTATTTAAACCTATAAAAACTATTTTATCTTATACATTATATCCTTATTTCAACATTAATAGGATCCATTCAGCTAATTCATGTAAATTTCTTAGTCCAAAACTATATCAATAAATCCCTTCTTCAAAAAAATATTTGAGATATTATTTTTTTATTAATCCATTTTGTGTACTGTTTGAATATTTGGATGCTTAACCACTATAAAGAATATTTAATTTAAATATATTACTTAATTTTTGTTGAAATCCATTCCAAAATTACCTTTTATATGATAATTTCCTATAATAATCATCTTAATTAATTTCGTAAGAATACTTTTTAAAAAATTATCTCTCCCCCCCCCCCCTTAACAGATTTTTAGATCCCATATTACATTCAAATAAAAAAAATTCCATTATGTAATCATTATCAACAATTATGGTTTTAAGTGACCTAATTTTTGTACCACTTCTAGTATTTCATGTTCCTATAAATTTTTTAGAATAAATAAATGAAGATTTTATTCACACATTTTCAATAGTCATCAGTCCCTAGGTGGAATCCTCATCTAAAAATATCAATCAACTGATCCATCCAAAAAACTCATCCATACTTGAAAAAATTCGAAACTTCTATTACATATGGTCTTCTTTATTCCTATAATATTCCACCAACTTCATTTTCAACCATAAATACTCACAAAATTATATTGACTCCCTTAATGCTCAAATATTTACAGATATCTTAATTCTAATCAATCATATTATTTTTTATTACCAAGTGAATGTTATATCAAATGTGAATCTATATATAGGATACCTTCATTTGTGATAAAAGTTTTACTTTTAATAAACTTTCATTGATCATTATCTTAATTTTTAAATCCAAAGTCTTCACCACCATACCATATAAAAGAAATGTTTTGAACTATTTATTTATCCTATCAATTTCATTGGAATCAACATCATCAAAGGTGATACTTTTAGAAACTTTTAGGTGTGATACATTAGTGAACATACCAATCCATAGTTACATAAGTAATATTTTTTCCAAAGCTATGTAAATAATATTGTTTATTATATAAGATACTACATTCACTTACTCTTCCCAAAATTTCTAAAATAACCCTGAGTATTACCTTATGTTATAAAATCTATTGTTAAATGTATTATTCATCTATTTTCTATATATTTCTATCAAATTTTCATGGGAATTATTTTTATAAACCAAGTCCCCAAATTCAAAAAAAAAATATTTTGAGGTATTTTTTCTGTATCCACAACCATTATATCAATTTAATATTTTATAATTTAAATGAGTCATATTCTCCACTATGGTTCTCCATTTATTGAATGTTTCAAAATAAATTATATTTTTATTTATACATTATTCCCACACCATCACCATGAAATCATCAATTAAAGTAACATCATATAATGAACTATTATGATAGAATACTATATTTTCTCCAATATAAAATTGTATACATGATCCATCATCTACGACTTGGATGTTTATCCCTGTATAGAAAAGACACCCTTTTCTACTTTCTATGGACACACTCCTCAAATGTTCTGATCTCCCCATGCTCTAAATTTAATATTCCATTAACAAAAAAGACTCTCATATACAATATACCATATATTAATCTATTGGATACCACCATATCACCCTTAGTGAATTTATATATATTTTTTACAAATGTTGTAAAAATAAAAAAAATTATCCATTTGAACTACCAATAACAAATTCATACTCAATATGGTTTTTATATTCCCCCTTGATATTTTAGAAAGCATCCAATTTTTATATTAACATTAATATAATATATCTCTATAATCGTGAGAGTGTCATCATAGAAAAATGAACCTATATAAAACATCTTGATACAAAATTTATTCTGAATCCATTATCCCTTATATATTGAATTAACTATTTGTAATCAATGATCCACAAATTAATTAGACTATTGATCATAAATAGTAATCTATTTTTTGTATTTATCATTTTCAGTATTGATGAATGAAACTATAGAAATTAGTTTTTGTTATTTGTATGATTTTATTATCTAAATTATTTTTCTGAATTTTCTAAACAGATTTAATAAGGTAATGGGTACCCAACCGAAACAAATAGGAACAAAAAAATTAATATATATTGATGTTGAGGCAATGAACCCTCTTATCCTCAAAGAATATAAAGAACATAAAAAATTTAATTTTTCATTGATCATGAACATGTATTAATTTCTCAAAGAACATTCGAAAAAATGGGAGGGGAATATGGAAACATTAAAATTCAAAAAATAGAACTTTGTATAAGAAGACTACTAAGTCCAAAAATCATATAATAGATGAAATTGAACATAATATAGGAGCAAGATTTTATACATAAAGATATTTAGACACTTTTAAATATATATTGAAGTTAAAATATTATGCACACCCTTGAGCATGAACACTAAAAAATCTGAGGAATCCAACCCTATATAACCATAGGAAAAAAAATTAGTATATCATGAACTTGTTTCATGTACAGATAATTAGGGATGTAAAAATTAATAGGGTCAATAGGTGAGGGGGTGGGTATCTAGAAATGTTTTAGACACCCACTAGAGTAGGGGAATTGGGAAAAATCAAAAAAAAATTAGATAAACAACATTGGTGAATAAAACTTGGAAAGTGAATTCATTTACCAAAAGAGTCGTTCATTATGTAAATCAAGTTAAAAGGAAATTTACCTAAAATATAGATCTTTTTGGACCATCCAATAGAGATAAAAAATAGTGATAGTTTTTTTCAAATAACATACATTGGATCTATTTTACATCACTAGGATATGTTTATAGAGATCAAGTGAGATTCCTAGACTACCACTTTAGATCGTTACATTGAATCATTAGGTCACTATATGAGAAATGGCTATGAATCAAAGATATATATGATATGTGATGAATTTATATAAACACATAACTATCTGGATAAAATAATAAATAAAACAATCTTTTTTATAATGTATAAAAACAGTATATTTAAAACACCATATCATCATCAAACATCAATGTCATATTGAAATAAATGGCCACCAATGTCAAGCTAGATCACTTTAATCAAGATAGATCTATGTTTCAAGACAAGATAGAGTTTATAAAGTCAAATTTTTTCCCACTAAATTTCAATGAAAATTTAATCCCCTCAAAACTCTCAATAAATATTAATCTCTTACTTATATTTTTAATAATATTTCCAAATATGTAATTTCTTCTTACATTTCTAGCATATATGACCGATTTTTAGAGATTTACCTTAGTTCCTTTCTCTAAATCTGATTACATTTATCTAAAGTATTTACTAATATGGTTTTTCTATAACATATTTACTATATATTTAAACAATAGTATTTTGGAATTATTTCTTCCTAATATCATCATTTATAATTAAATCATGTATATCATCTGACACCAATTCATTCAAACAAATTGACCTTCATATCTATGTAAACATCACAACCCAAGATATAGGTAACGGTGGTTGAAAAATAAATATCCACACACCTCTCTTGAATATTTATTTTTTAGTCTCTATCTATCTCTCAAACACAATAAACTGCAACACATGACCATATATGGATTTTCCTTTAGTCATATTTAGACTAAATATTCTCTATAGTGGGAACTACTTGTTCAAAGTGGTCAGTTTTAAATAAATAACAAAATGTAGAGATATTAGTTAAGAAATTGTTTTAACTTATACATATTAAAAGAGACAAAAAATTTTGTCACATTTTAAAAAAATCAAGTGCCTTCCAGTCAAGATTATCAAATTTATCTTTTTTAATTTATCATAATTTTCTATAGATAATGTAACATTTATGTCACTAAGATAAATTTAATCCATGATAAATCTATGGCACCACACTAGTGTTGAGGGTGAATCATGGACTAAGACAGTTATGATCTCCTCAGAAATTTTAAAGGATACAATTAATTTTTTAAATCATGGTTTATAACTCAAAAGTAGTGAGATCACATATCACATGATTTATAAGATAATTGAATATATGTAGAAATATTTTGAAGGGACCACCTACCTCATTAATTGGGTTATTCTATTTAAATTAGGCTCATCATCCCTCATTGAAGGTCATCCAATCTCATTCATCCACCATCAATCAACACATGTCCCTAAAACACTTAATCCATCACCTAAATGAATAATAAAAAACTATAATTAAATTATAAATTATTTAAATGTAAATTTAAAAAATATATTTAGGGAATAATAAATAAATTACTCATTAGAAATATTTTAAAACATAAATACTTATATAAATGGGTGTGCACCACCCCTGTCATAGATCTCAACATTCTAAACATAAAATCCATAACTTCCCATTTCAAAAGATCCATCCATTTTACACAAAATTATGTAAAAATATAAACAGAATGGGGTAATGAGATAAATCTCTATATCCAAACATAAAAAAGTGTTACAATATTCTTTAAATCTTTATTATAAATGATGATTAAAATATTCTTTATATCTAGATGATTCAAACGAGATCTAGTTTAATCATCACCCATGCCATAGATGTGTGATAATAAATGAGTATAAAAAAAGAGGAAGAAATTGAGGAAGAATCAATGTATAGTTATAGATTTTATTCTAGTTATAACTAGGTTAAACAATAATTGATTATATTTAGACACGATGAAGATCTCACTCATCGATATATTGGATAAAAAGAGACCTATTTTAGAAGGCAACTTCATGTACATATCATGAAGACAACCAAAATACACTATAAATGTGTATTTAATCATTTATTTATAATTTTGTAAAATTTAGAAAAATATTCCATTTTTAAAAAATTAGAAAAATTTAGAAGACTTTGAAAATAAATTACATGTTTCCCAAGTGAGAACATATGTACGGTTTTTATTTCATATATAGTGTTTCATCTTTTGAATAACTCAACATGCAACAAATATATCCATATGTGTAAAATATATTTAATGTGTAAGGTTTTTACCTTATCCAAATTCCCTTACCTAATATTTTTCTTTAATACATTTGGATTTTCCATTAAAAACCTAATAAAGAAAATTTTTATTCATTACATAAGGTTTTTCTTACGAAAAAACATTACACATAATATTAATGTCCATGTGTTACATATTTTCAATATGCGAGGTTTTTGTCTTAAGAAAAAAAATCTATAGTTCCATATTCTATTCCATGCATAAAAAAATTATTCAATACATAACATATCTTCCTAAGGAAAAATATTTTTATACATATAATATTTTCCTTATGAAAGATATTTATAAGTAACATATTTTATATCATAAGTAACCTGATTTATATATATTTGGTAATTTCTGTAATTAATTATTCAACGTATATCATATTTTCAATATGAATGGTTTTCCCTTAATGAAAAATCCAAATACATTATCTTCATCTCAGAATAATTATATATGTAAGATAATATATCATTTGTAATATATTATACTTTGAAAAAATTCAATACATAATAAAATTTCCATACGTAAGATAATACCATTAGGAAAATTTTGATAAGTTATATAGTTTCTATGGGAAATATGTTATAAATAATATATATCCATAAAAATGATATTTTTTTTGAATTATCCAATTCATAACATATTTTCCATATGTATGATGTTTTCCATTGAAAAAATATACATATGAAAGAAATTTTTCATAAATAAGATATTTTTAATGGAAAAAATCCATGCATATTATATTTTCCATACAAAAGATATTTTCCATAGAAAAAATATCCATATATAATATATTTTTTTATTTATGAAATTTTCCTTTAAAAAATATTTCTATATAACATATTTTCTATATGTAAGATAATTTTATTCCATACATTCCATTTTTAATGTAGTCGAGTTTTTATAAGAAATATATTAATTCCTCTAGTATTATATTTTTCTTATATATGATACTTTTATTTAATAAAATGCATTTTATTTCTTAATTAAAATAAATTACATGGGGAAAATTAAATACGTAATATATTATTTATAAACATAATATATTATTCCCCACGTAAGGATTTTCACTTAGAAAGAAAAAACTACACATAATATAATTTTTTATAGATTAGTTTTTTCCCGATGGGATAAATATTAAATAATAAATATTTTATGTGGAAGATAAATGTATCCTCATACATGATATAAATATCCTCCTCCTTGTGATATTTAGGTTTTGGGACTTAGGGAAATGTTCAAATATCGGCAAAACTAAAAAGTTCACAAATTCACTCCAAGATCTCACGTTCTTATATAGAGTGTATAGAGCCTCTTGAAACTCATATGATAATAAAAATAGAGTAAATAATATCCTTGGTATCAATAAACATCTTGAGAGTTGATTCCATTTGAATTATAACACTTCCACAACCTTATTTGTCCCAAATTTTCACTTCTAGTTACTCTAACCATTAAAGAAAACTTTTCCAAACATTAACCAGAGAACTTGAGGTATTCTTCAGTCCCAAAAAAATATTTTAAAATACTAGAAAAATATATATGAACCATTTAAATTTTTATTTGATTCAAAATTTTCCAAATATCCACCTGAGAGTAAAAATTTAAAAAAAATTCCCTTATTTTAAAACTCATGATGGAGAGGGTTATTACAGTCATGGTGTTTCTTTTATCACACTACAATAGGAATTTTTTATGATTTTTTAAGTATTGATTCTATGGATAAATCATTTTGAAACACATATTCATGAAAATTTAGTGAAACATTAATTATGGCTGGAATAATGTCCCACACTAAAAGTAACATGGCCACACCACAATGGGTCTGTGATTTGAATAGATTTTATATTATCACAATATGATTATAAATGAATATAATATAATATTATTTCCATATTTTATAGATATATAGATGGAAAATGATTATGACCTAATAAGTAATACCATGGACTAATATGATGAATTTTTCATGCATCACTCAGAAATTACTATCTTCAAGATATGATTTGAATATATTTATAAAATTTATAGGATTTAAATATTTTATTAATTTAATGATATTTTCTTTGAATTTTTAAATTCTAAATAGATAATTATGGATGGCTTAATTTTCTAGTCAAAATTATAATATTTTAAGAAAATAATATTTATGGTTTAATGGAAGTAAATAAAGGGAGATGAAATTTATGTTGCAACTCTAGAGAACATTGAAAAATATTTAATTGAAAGAGAGATTAATTTTTATCGATAAATTTAATAACCATTTGAATGTAATAGAGGAAAAAATATGGCAACAAAAACACCCTTATTTTTTAGTGTTAATAGTTTGCGTTATTATTATTATGAGAAACCTTGTGTTAAGTATTCTATTATAAGGGTTACTTGAAGTAGTGAGTGAATAGGGAGAATTTTGGAGTGGCCTTAGTATCAATAGTTCACATTTTATTAAATAATTTAACCACATTTTACAAATTAACGATATCCCTTGGTGAATCAATAGATCTTCAATGTTCGCTCATTGGAGTATTCCATAGCACTAAAATTTGTAATATCTAATGTTTTATTTAATTTAAAATTCATAATTAGTTCGTTGGTCCTATGATTTCTTTTGATAGGTTTGAAACATTTTATCCATCATGAGAACTATATCCAATTAAAGGAGAAAATATATACACACCATAATTTACCCCTATTAGGGTTTGTTATAACAATGTGGTGGTAACTCTTGTAATTTTAAATAAGTGGTAGTATAAAAATGAGTACACTAGGTAAGGTAATATGAATCTCCCTTATATGAAACTAAGTCTTATGAACTAATAACTATGGTGAGGAAGATGGATTTAAAACTGAGGATAAAAATAACCCCACTACCCTTTATATATGGAGTTTATACTTACAAAGAATATTACACTCCCTAGTGTCCTCCAGTACATTAAATTGAATATTATTATAGAGTCTACATAAACTTACAATATTAAAATCCAATGAAAAAACAATGTTTTATGGAGGGTAAAAAATTTCAATGTCAATATTCCTATCAATAACAATAACCAAGGCTACCTTTCAAGTAAAGATTCCAATAATATTTTTGGTGACCATCCTTGCAAAAATGACAGTCTTCAATCATCCTTCAATGAAATTTTAATCTCATTTATGACTATAAGAAAAACTATATTTATATATTTATGAATTACTAAATAATGTAAATAAAATATAAATTTAGAAAAGATATATTTTTATTGCTCTGGGTGAGTTCAATGCTCAAAGATCTTGTAAAATACCCTCTCAACCCATTTATAACCAAAAATAAAATATGATCGTTATTATTATCATAAGTGTGAAATACAGCTACAAAAGCCAAAAACATTTTTAGAAACCATCCTATAATACATAAAAGTAGAAAAGGAAAATATTAAAATGGAGAATAAGTCAGAAAGAACATCACCATTACCTTTAATAATTGTATAATCAAATAATAAAAATAAATAATCACTTTAGAATTTGTTCTATGACATATTTAAAATGGTTTACATTATCACACCCTTATTATAATCCAATATGAAATTCTATATTTATATAATGTAAATAAAATAACATTGTACCGAGCATTGCAATATATAAGGGAATGAAAAAATGGGTTGGTTAGAAATGTATATCAATTGTTTACATGAATACATGAAGTATAATTTCAATATACAAGAACATTTACTATTCTTCATAAAATAGGGACATTGAATTTTAATGAAACTCGTTTTTATTTAGTGCTATCCATGAAATCTATTCCTCGATAAATTTATTCCTCCGTATAGGATAGAGAATTATAATGGAATATAGAAATGGTTTACCTAGAAAATATATCCATCAAAATTATAATTTATTTGTTAGATTATGTACTAGTAAGATTTAAAAATTGATTTTACCACTAATTAAATGTGTTTAATATGGAGGAATAAATAAAAAATTTATATTCCCCATTTAATTATATGAATATCCTTTCCTATTATTACTAGAAAAATAAAAAATGTTCATGAAAAATAATTATTATTTTATTTTGTTGAAGACATGGTGTATTTAGATATTTTAAAATTAATGATGTTCCCCCATAATATTATTTAGTTTTATAACTTTCACACTTTTGAAATAAATTTTCACAGGGGGTAATAATTTTCATAATAAAATTATTCAAATACGAAAAACGTCATAAAATAAATTTTAAAGAATAATTATTTTTTCCTCAATATGGATGTAAATTTAAGGTGATTTAAATATTTATGAGAAACATAGAAATGGATTAAAAAATGAAACAAAAAGTTGGTGTGTTCTAGGATGATAACTTTTCCACTAACATTTAGGGTTTTCTCTAGTTCTTTTCTTCATTAGATTTTATTTTTTAGGAGAATTGATCTTTATTTATTTTAATGTGTGATTTGATTAATTTTCTATACTTCCTTATTATATAGGTGTTGATGTATCCTTTCTAACATCTCTCAAACTATGCCCATTCTCTGATATTCAATCATTGGAATCATCTGTATGGAACTTCACTATGGTTGGGTTTGTGACATAGTTTCACTATATCTTAGTGTTATTCTATATAATGTTTTGGGAAATACTCATAATCTGCAACTAGGTGGGGTACCAATTCCATTTTTCATTTAATGTGATCTGAGTACAAAGTTACTTCCCTATAGTGTTCACAATCAAACAATGGTGTGGGGATGGTATGTTTGTTTTGAGTCCCTATATTTTTTCAGAAATGTGAACCCATGTTTGGTAGTTTTCATAGAGTTAAAAATAGATTATTAGAGTGGATATTTTTCATTAAAACCAAGAAAAAATAGGAACAATGTTTCTAATACATAATGGCTATTTTGAATCACCATTATTGTTTGATTTTGTAAGTTAAATGTGCTTATGGTTTGAAGGATATTGATTTATTTACATCAACAGCATAAGTGGGACACATCAAGAGCTAATTATTTTATTGTTTCTATTTTATTTCACAATTATATTCTTTTTTTATAGAATTCCACTATTTATTATATTATTTTATCTAATTTGATCATATTTTTCACATCCTATCCCAGTTGAAGATTTTATTTCATAGATGGTGTGGTTTTTCTATTCCCTATATGTTTCTATTTTTAATAGAAATACTAGATTTGGGTTTCAAAGGATATCTATAATTTCAAGAAACTATGTTTTATGGATATTTAGATCAAAATTTTTAATTATTTTAGTTTTTTTGTCTATATGTTGTTTGATTTTTTAGTCTGGTATTATTCGTGAATCGAAATTATTGATTCTTCAAATGATCATGATATTATCTTAAAAATGTTTTTGCTACTTGGGAAATGAGGTCATCACTGACATTTTTTAATGGATTATTTACTTTAATAATGATTGGAGTTTCATTATTTGGATAGTGGTATTGGTTAGTCCAATTGATTGGTCATTGATGTTTATAAGACAAGAAATCCCTTTCAGAGGTTCTAATATTGATCAGGGGATTCAATGGTGTTTTCTCTATGAAGATGGTGGGTGGATCGATGTGGAATTATTTTTAGTTGTATGAGATCAATTGGGTCTAATTGGGTTCATATAACAATCTAATTTTTTGTGTCATGTTGGTCATTTGGATTTGAACCTTGTTTTTATGGTTCCCTATTTTCATCAATTTGTTTATATATTTTTGGGTTTTTGTATTGTTTTCTAATATTGATGTTTTCATCTGGTAATTTGTCCCTAATAGAATTTTTGGGCCAACACATGGATTTTTTGGTTCTCCTATGTCATTAATATTTATATAGTTTTTTGGGGATATTTTTCTATTAATTTGGGTCTTTTTCAAAATATGTTTTTAGACATGATGACATGGATTGTATTTTGGAACATGGGGTTTTAATTTTATTATTGTGCAGGGATATTGTTAATTTTAATGATACACCGAATAAGTTTTATAATTTGTTATAAAATGATTAATTAAATACAATATCAATAATGTTTGGAATTTATGGATGCATTTTATGAAGGCTTTTACCTTTTTTAGGACGATAATGAAATGGATTTCTCATATTCATTCTTGGAATGTATGTTTGGGAATGTTAGTTATTCCAAATTTATTTACACTCTTATAAACCTACTTATACTTTAATATAAAATTTTACCATCAAAAAAAAAATTTATTTAACAAATAATGTGTATATTATAATTAAAATTCTAAACATTCTATTTGTAACTCAATAATTATGATTGAAACACATTTTGAAATACAATGTAATGAAGTTATATTGGAAAGTTTTATAAATCCCATGAATTAATCCCACTACTTATGTACACTGTATACTTATTGAAATTGAGTCCAAATAACTAAAAACACAATATAAGAGTGTAAATCCAATATTACATGATGTAGTGAAGAAAGAGGTTGTAAAATAGCTTGAGGAAGGGATCATATATCCTATTTATATCTCAGACTGGTTTAGGTCAAATAAAATAGTACCTATGATATCTTGTTTTAGAATTTTTTACAAATGAAAAAAAGATTATTATCTATTAGGATTCATACTAATTATAATATTTTAATTTATTATTAATCACTGAATCATGTAATAAGAAAAAAAAAATTCGCTATTTATTTTATTAATTATATTTTTTATGGGTCTTCTAATAAACACAATATAATTTTTTTGATAGATTCTATAGATACATATAGAAGTCCGTTTAATGTGAAGGTCAATAAAAATTTATTTAATTTTCTTAATGGTTACTTTTCCTATAAATTAATTGAATTTAAATTTTATAATTATTCTGAAAAATTCAAAACATATATTGTAAACATTACCATAGATTTAAAAAAGAATTGTTTATAAATTTTTCCTAAAGACTTTAAAATGTATGTATCTTCAAATGATCACTAACTCATTAACATGAATAATGTTATCCAAAGGTGTACTGAGAAAACACCAGTTTTAAATTTTAAAAAATCCATATTATAGTTGAAAAATGTAATATTTTAGGATATGTTATTTCAAATAAGTAAATTTTTGTTCATTAATAAAAATTTGAATTCATTTATTCTCTGACTTACCTTATTTTTGTAAATAACACTAGATTATTTATTTTTATAATAATGTTATAGAGGATATTCCTTAAGGATTTATTTAAGGTAGACGTTCCACTTTCTATGTTACTCCAAAATATATTATTTTTTTTATTGATGAATATAATATGATTGATTTTGATGATCATAAAAAAAAGACTAACTAGGATACCCATAATCAATCCAATATATTGGGACACACTTTTTATGATAATGTGTGATCCATCAAATACTACTATAGGGGTCATTTTATCAAACAAAATGTGGATATAAAGTCACATATCATATCATATTCATTGAGGACTATGGATGAAGACAATTTAATTACACCAAAACAGATAATGGTTTTTTGGATACTCTATTTTATTTATAAAAAACAATCACTCTTATTTTCCAACAACTAAAGTAACCATCTATTCTAATCATACATTACTAAGGAAGTTATTAAATAATCCATATACTATGACAAGTATAGATATATACATGTTTTTGATATAAGAATTTTATGTAGAGATTGAATTAAATAATTAAAATAAGAACTGGGTAGACGATCATATAAGTAAACCACCACATATATTTGATTTTAAAACTAAAAAATATGATATTTTAATTAAATATTTACAATAAGAGTAACTTTTTTTTATTTCATACAAACTTCTATAGTATTTTAACCTAGTTAACCATATTTTTAACTAATATGACCCCTATCAATTTAATAAGCATCAATATGTAAAACTGATGGTTGAATGAGAATACTATGTATGGTATTTCTCTCATCACTATAATATTTTTAATGATCAAGTGATAAGATTATGTTTTAAAAAAAATAAAATATATTCAATTTTGAATTTATGTTATAACATATAATATAGAGACAATTTTTTACCTTAAATTAAACATTATAATGTTTTGGAATTAGGATTATATTCCCACAATTTATTTATGAATTCGCATGAATTTTATAAAAATTAAAAGAGATTTTATCTCATTGATAGTATTACTAAAATCCATGAAATTACTATAAGAAACTAAACTTTGAAAATTTTAATGTTTTGGGAATATAAATTAAGGGTCTATTTCCCATGAATTTTGGACTTGATTACTTATTACTTGAATAATATCATGTTTCTAAGTTGGTGGAAGACAAATACACACATATAAATGATTACATTTTTGTTTATAATATTTTCAGGTATTATATTTTTTATAGTATTAGGATACTAATAGATATGATAAGTTTCTAGCAGATCTATTTTTAAGATATGATCCTGAAAAAAATAATGAAAAAAAATTGTGTGGCTCATATGAACTCAAAATATTACTATACTCAAACCATTTTCTATATGAATATCATAAATAGGAAATTGAATAAAATTATGTAGAGGGAGATCTAACTAAATATTAAATTCTAAAGAATAAAGATGGAAGAAACATTTTATACATATATAACTACCTAAAAATTTGGAATTGGAATGAGTTCCTATAGTTTGGAAATGGTTTTTACCATATAGTGGAAATAGAGTATATGAAATAATAAGTTTTAAAGAGAATGATTTTAGATTTAATCGGTGATGGTAGTCATGGGATGATTTAGATTTAAGAACTATAAGAAATTAATGGGAAATAATTTTATAATTTATGATCTAAAAAGAGAAATAAAGATTATAAAATTATAAAATAATTCCAAATAAGTACCTCCACCTTAGAGACAAAATGTTATTATAAAAATCTAGTACACTGTTTATTATAAGTAAGCTACATTAAAAGTAGGAAGGTTTTTTTATTACTAATTTTAACCTTATGGTGTAGTATAAATTATGATACATTAATTATGAAAATCATATACTATAAATTTGATGATTATAAAGTAGTGTGATGGATAAATTACTAATAAACTAATGGATAATATGACACTCATCCAACATGGTTATTTTTATGTTTTCATATTGCCTCTCTATTTCAACCATATTTAATTATTATCCTAATATATCCTATGTAAAACACCGTTTTTATGAAGTGAGTGTCATTTCAAATAGTTCAATAAAAAATTATCAGATTAGAGAAGTCACTATTAGGATAGTTATATGATTATTTTCTTCATTTTTTTTGTTTTATTTTTTTATTATGTTTTGTTTTTTATAATATATTTAAAATAATGAATATATTTTAATAAAAAATCATGTCTGAATTTTCATGTCATTTTAAGGTGCTAATTTAATTATAATATTCAAAACTTATATGAATACTTATGTGTTTCTAAAAAATTGATATTTTTAAAAACTCACAAGAATCCCAAAATTATAGAAACCCATTCCATGAATTCTAATTAATGATTTTTTAGAGATTTAATTTATAAAATTTGTATATTATTTTAATTTCTATTTTCCCTAAGTGTATTGATTAATGATTTTTTTTGTTAAATTTTTTTGTAACTCTAGTATAAATCTTCTAGGGGGTAATAATTATGTCATCATCATTGAGAAAACTATTTTTGAAAGACTGATTTTCAAATAATTAGAACCAACTAGAAATATTATCCTCCTTTAAAACCTATAAATCTTATGAAGGACTTAGAACAAAGACTCTTGTTACACCAATTTTCCTCACCTACCTTACTCTTAAGTAATTTTCACATTTTAAATTTAATAATATTCTAGAAAAGAGAATATTTCATCCACATCATAGAGGAAAAAAATTATGGAAATGTTATTTGGTGCTATAATTTTTTTTGGTAAATATATCTTACTCAATATTAAAAAAATGAATGGATTTTTAAATTTCATTATGAAATATTAAATAAAAAATTATATATATAAAAATATTAAATTGAAAAAAATTATGGAGGAAAGAGGAAGTATCAACTAATATTTGAATGATTTTATGTGTAAACCACTATTATATAAATA
Source organism: Viscum album (assembly GCA_963277665.1). Taxonomy (NCBI): domain Eukaryota; kingdom Viridiplantae; phylum Streptophyta; class Magnoliopsida; order Santalales; family Viscaceae; genus Viscum; species Viscum album. The sequence goes on along the minus strand of OY728140.1, from coordinate 974,548,057 downwards.
GATTATTTTTTAGGTGATTCATTTTCAGTGAAATGATTGAGGAAAATTCTGTTAGGTGATAAAATTATAAATCATTAATCTTACTCAAAAGGAAAAGGCTTTACATTTTATCCATTTTTAAATATATACCCAAAAACATAACGTACAGATAAATATTATAAATCAATATATATTGTAAAAAAATTATTTAACGCGTAAGTAAAGATAGAAAAACCAAAAAAATACTCTGGTGAATCAAAAGATAATAACATTTAAATTTCTACATTTATGTGAAGAGATATATTTTTTTAGAAGGTATGCACCAATCCGAATCAGTGAAAATAAGAGGTTGGAAAAAATTAACATAGATTAGGAAGAGAATTATGGAATTCAGTTTATATACAAGGTATTATAAGTATTTGGAAAATATTTATTGAAAATGTTCTGTCACTAATGGATTATTCATTGAATTTAAATTTGTGTCCATTATTTGAATTCATTAATTATTTTTTATAAGATTAGAAAAATAACTATATGGGATAATTGATAAATACAATTCATTATATATATTTTAGAAGTTTTTAATTCATTTTAATATATTATGCATTATAGTTTTATGCATTAAAATATTTTTGGAATTTTTTAGACTATTTTATTATTTTTCATATTTATTCTTAATTGGTATAAATCTAGAAATTATAGAATAAATTATTTTGAGAATAAATTCAATTTTTATGCTAATTTTTTATTAACTTTTTATATTTAACTAGTTACTATGAGTGAAAAGGTGTTACTCAAAATAATATTGATAGAATTGTATAATTAGATTAATATTTAACTGATAAAATAATTCAACCTTTAGAACATCAATCATCATGATGTGATTTGTGAAGATATAAACTTTTTATTGGAAATATAGATATATCATAATCTATCACTCAAGAGGAGGTGAAATTATTTAAAATGGAATGGTTTTTTGTAAATCCAATAGGGATGTGTGCAAGAGGAATTCAAATGTCATGAAATTTTAAACAAATTTTTATTTCCCAGGAATGTTTCACATGTTTGATTAGATAATGTCACTATGTGTAATTAGATCAATAAATATGATATGTTTATATCTTATTTCAATATTAGTGGAAAGCTTAAAGGAAACACAGGTTCTACTAATTATGATTGTTTTTATGGTATCCAATTAAAGCGTTTGTTTTTATGATATTCTAATAACAATAAACAACCATAGAACTCAATTTTTCATGAATAGTGGATATAGATAAGTCACTAATTATTACATAGAGATATAAATAAAAATTATTTTGGGTTATCTAGATATTGATTGCAGTGATCTACGATGTTTCTTGTTATGATTGGAAAAAATTTCAATGATTTTACATCATCTATATGATATGAAAAAAAATAAAGAGAATTAATTAATAGAAAATGGACTAATGTAATCTATAATAGGTGATATTGAAATAATGTGTAGTTCCCCTAATGGGACCAAGTTGTATGGATAAGGAAGTAAGAATATTTTTCAGTTACAGAGTGTTGTCTTTTGTTGTAAAAGAAGATAAATCAAATCACTTGGTAAGAAATGTAAAAATCAGATGATTCTTTGCTGATATGTATATCACAAATATCATAAGTTATGAGAACTTGTGATGAAAGCCTTATGATGGAAACGGGGAGTAAAGATGATACCAGTCATATAGAGTTTTAATTGGAAGGAATGATGATGTTGGAAGATAGAGATGTTTCAGAACTTCCCAATGTAAATCTGATGATGCTAAAGCTGTGCGATCAAAGGGTACATATCACGATAGTTGATTTCATGATAAAAGCTGAAGAATAGTTATGAGATGCTGTGAAGAGAGAAATGATAAAGGAATAATCAATTTAGAGGTGGAAAAAAAAGAACAGTTTAAGGTGGTTCCGTTTTCCAGTGTTTGCCAAATTTTATGGCATGAAAATCAGAAGATGAAGAAATGTAATTTTGGAAAAGGATGTTGCAAGCAAGCTTGAAGATGCCTTAGTATGTTGTACACAAGTGTAGTTCCATGATCTGAACATAAAATCTGGAAAAGGAGTGGTTTATGCACAAGATTGGTTTTTGCGCGCAAGATTGAAGGGAAATTGGAATCTTGCATGCACGACATGATTTGAGGTCCACACTTCAGAAAATAGAAAAGGCATGAAGTGCATGAATGATTCAAATAATTGAGCGAAATATGAGGTTGGTGTGAATGAGACTTATGTGCCAAATGAGACGTCAAAAGAGGTTTTGTGCAACGTGTCAGGATCTTGCATGACACATATGGGTTTTTGCATGTGGGGGTCGACGAGGTCTATAAAAAAGAGGTGAGCTCGTCACCTTTGTTAAGCCCGACACTTAGAGAAATCCCAAGCTCTAAGGAACAAAAAAATATTAATAAAAGGAGAGTGCATGAATGAAATAGAGTTTCACGCAAGAAGAAGAGGTTGTGTGCAAGAAGATAGTTGTGTGCAAGATTGAAGTTATGCACAAGAGGTGTTTCACGATAGAAGTTATATCTTTCATGCCTGGCATAAAAGTTGTGTACGTGAACCCAAAAAGGGTGCACGTGGCATAAAAGGAGAAGGATGTTTCAAAAAGAAGGAAATATAAAAATAAAAAGATATCACTGATTCACCCCTCCCCCTCTCAATGATACTAGGTTCCTGACTGGGAACTTCATCCCATAGAAAAAACAAGGTTATGTTACTACTTATGATAAAGAGGGAATAAATTATACTACTTACGATAGGATATTCATACTTCTATAACAAGGAAAAAATTAATAACATTTATTATGATGATAATATTTCAAAAAATATTATTGTCCAATCCAATATAGCATTTTACATGATAAAAATATGTCACAATCCTTGAGATGAATCATAAACTATTTATAAACTATATCATTTTGAAAAATTATTACTCTATTACATTCAAAAGAACCCAAAATATTGTTTTTGACTGTTTCAAATATGACAAATTCGAATAGATCTAATCTAATAAATTGATGAAATGAGTTAAACATGTTGTAAAAATAAAGCCAAAAAAATATTTGTGCATGATTTTATAACCATATTGGAAAATATATTAACTACATGGACATGTTACAATCAATCTAAATAGAGTTAATTTTTTAAGTGATCATTGGATTTGAAGCTTCTGGTGGAATGAACGAGAAGTTGATATGGGAATCCTTGAATATAGGATATAAATGTAGAGGAATCAAAGATAAAATGTTACATATGTATTGATCATTGAATGAAATAATGATCTCAATGATTATAATGGGAATGAATAAAATAAATAATATGTATCACTCTTAGTATGTAACAACATGAATTTTTTCTTGATCAATACATAGCTCATTTTTGAGTTTTTATGTCCTAGGTCCCTAAAAAGGGTAAAATTGTAATTTTAATACAGTAATAGGCCTCGAAAAGATTTTTTATTTTATTTGTGGACATAGAACACAGTGTTAAAATTTGAGGTTTAATTGTTTTTAAATGTTCCTAGCTACTTGGATTTCATAGAATAATCAATATTTATTAATAAATAAATAAATATTTTTTATGTGTAAAAATTAATATATCATAAATTGATGGTCTAATAGATATTATGACACCATAGTTATTTCCAAACAATTTTTTTACTAAGAGGGGTATAATAAATGTGGAGAGATGTTGATCCATGTATCAAGTTATTTTGGGTCATTATTTAAAACACAGATAAGTTCCACACCTAACACATAAAAAATATTATTTTTTATTGATGTTGTGTTCTCATAGCCTCTTGGGGTAATATATAGATTGTTATATCATCATTTAATGGATATTTTATGATGGTTCACTACTATTATTATAGGAATTTATGAGCAGTTTTAATGGGAGGTTACACATATGATTAATAATAGAGATTAAAGGATACGGATGAGTGGATCATCATATCACCAATGATAAAATTTTATTCCTATAAAAATTATCTTAAATGGATATCTCCCTCTATTTTTCTCTTGGTGTAAATAAAATTTCTAAAATGAAATCAATTCTATCTTCGCTAAACATATGTTGGTAATAGGGTGGAGATGATGAAACATGTAATGATGATAAAATGGTATGGAAACAAAATTTATATGATGATTTAAACCTTTTACTCATTTGTTGACTGACTGAAAATAATTTTTTTTTATTTTTGAAAACACGTTTTGGTTAAGTGAGAACCCACAAGTACAAAATAACTTTTGAGTCCAAGTCAGAACCAACTAGACATCACAATGATCATTCAAGACAAAAATCAACCCAACCAAAAAAAACAAAAGGACAACGTGTTCAAGGGGATCCACCATTGCAAACACGAGCCAGAACAAACCAAACAAACATGAACAGAACAAAGGACACAACAAGCTATAAGAAAATCTGCATTGGAGACTCAAAGGAGGATGACTGATGGTGAAATCTTCATCGCCATAGCTCCACAATGAGAAACCACGAGACCGCCAAGCCGCCATGGACATGGAAACCAACAATCATCCAAAAATTTCAACATTCACCTAGGTCACCAGCACCATCCAAAACCTCGTGGGATCCATCAAACCTGACCAAATTGGGGTAGAGTGGGAAGGAGCATGACGAAATGGTAGAGGAAGCCCAGAGAATGCGAAATAATCGAGACAAGGAAACCTTGGAAACAGTCGTCGTCGTCACAAACTTGATGATGCGGGTTCGTCGAGAGAGCTCCAAACGCGGAACCAGGGGATTGCTGAACCGAGAGGCCGAGAGACACCTGCAACCAAAACGTCTGAGGAGAATATATGAAACCGGAACCAGTGGAACACAAGCATCGTGCCATCGAAGGAGAATGAACGGCGGAAGAGGCTTCACCGACATAGCTTTGAAGAGTTGACACCGACGACGCAAGAACAAGGTAACAACAGAAAAAGGGGGCACCGTAGGGCTGCATCCTCTAGGCGACTGCACACGCCACCAAACATGGGATCCGGGGGCCAAAGGGCGTGCTCGACGAAAGTGGCCTCATGGCGGCGGGATCCAGGAGGGAGGCGTCGAAGTCGTCGCGGACAATGTAGTTCGGTGGAGACGCGGACCGCGCCATTCTCGGGGGAGTCGTGTGGTCGTCGTTGGCGATAGGCAGCAGCTGTGTCCCTCGATGGGGATCCAGAAGCGATCCGAGCAGGATGAAGCTGGCAGCGTGCAGGAGGATCGATGTAGAGGCGGCGGCGCAAACCCTAGGAAGCGAACCCTAGGTCGCCGCGGGGAAGCTCTCGCGCAGCCCCTTACGATCTCCTTTTACTCATTTTTTTATTCCTCATTAGCCATGTGTTTCATCTCCCTCTCAGACCAAACATTCCAAAATTTATTTATGGTAATAAGATATGGAAATTTAATTAAAATAAATCATAATTTTTTAATAATTCGATTATGTTTATAAAAACGTGGTTTTTGAAAAGAAAAATATGATAATAAAACTTGACAATTTACAGAATACATCATGGGAAATTTTTTTACATTTATTATTATGACTAATGGGGGATTATTTGTGTAAATTAAATTCAATTAAATGTTTTTTGATTATTGTAGTAGATAAAATTAATGAATAATAATGAAAATTTTAATTTTACTATAATTCTAGATTATAAATTATTATTTTGGTTTTTTTAATTTTTAATTCATGGAATTATTGTGGAAAGGAATTTAATATTTTCTTTATTTCATAATTCATTATCATTTTTATCTCAATTCATTATTGGTTTTTACTGTATGACATAACATGATAAAAATTTCCAGATCCATGATAATTTAAGTTTTTTTAATAAATTATTTTTAAGAGTAACTTGATAATATTTCCATGCATGTATTTATGTTTCATTGTTATTTGTTTTATTTAACATGGAAGAAACATGAGGTATTAGTTGATAGAATTTAAGGGTATGATTTTTCTAGTAATTCATGTAATATTACCCATGGAATGTTCTTGATAAATTATATAAAAACTGTATACCACATAAATAATCACATTCTTGAGAGTTGATAAAACCAATAACCACTATTTTTTTAATATTTCCTTCCCATTTTTCTCACATGGGATTCAATATGATATAAATATTCCAAAATGCATGATGGCTGGAATTCTTGAGTTCACACAAGGTTGTTTAATTGTAGTAGAAACAAGGGATCTAATATGTTAGTTGAATCCTATAAGGATAAAGATAATTTTGATTTAAATCTTGATTCTTATGAACAATGATCACAGAGGACGTTATGGAGATCTTAGGGCACGAATAACATCATGAGGGGTGAGTAAGGAAATGTTATTTACAAGAGAAGCAACAGAAAAAAAGTTGTGAAACATGTTTAGAATTTCTACAATTTTATAAACAACACGTCATGTAGTTGTATGAAAACACAATGTGTATATAAGAATATATGGTAGATTGTTTTTATGTGATGATTTAAATATAACCCATCATGTGACTCTAGATCGCATATCATGTATTGTTGGATATGATAGTTGAGTGTGTACCAGTTGTAGATGTTGAGTAATCAATAAAACACATAGACCTTGAAGATAGTGGTACATGTTTTGTATATCAATCCCCTCAACATGACATGTTCCCAAAACCCATGTGTATCAGAACACATAGAATCACATTCCTTGTCTCCTATATAACATTTTAATTAGTTCTCATACCACATACTTTGTAGTTTACATAAGAATAAATTTGAGTTACTACTATGTACATATAATTAAATTCTGTGATTCATAGCTATAAAAACTATTTACGATAATTAATACACCATTTATGATGACTACAAATCAGTTAGGAGATATAAACACCCAACCAACCAACTTCAGTGACCTTATACACTATTTTCTCCATAGGAACACACCATTTACAAGGAAGAATTCCGTTATTCTCAATTATTTTTCTCGAATGACAGTTTTTTATGTATAAGTAGTCAATCGTGAGTTACTTTCCATCTATAATGTGATGGAATGTGTACCTTCATCCTATGGGTTTTATATTCATGAAATTTTAGTGGTTTTAGTTGTTTAGATTCATGTATATAATGGAGTAGATAAACCTTTCAACCGATGCACAATACACATGGTAGGGTGTGGGTCCTCTATATGGGTCAATACTCCCTTTACTGATGCGTTTTATAGTAATTCATAAGTCATATATTTCTACTACTACTAAGAGATGATTTTGAGGTGGTTGATTTTACATATTTTTTGTGTTATTGGAATTCAATATTTCAATCAAGTATTAGGAATTCATAGATTTGTGTCATGTAAATTGGTGTACGTTACACTAATGAGGTGTGGTATCACTCCTTGATCTTTTATTGGTGATGTTAGGATTTTGTGGTCTTAGATTAAATATTTTATTTATTATGTTCAAAGGTTTCTTTAGCACTCAGTCAAGTAGGATTTTATGTTTTACGATTTTAGGATCCTCCATGTTAACCTTGTACACCATCAGGGTGTGACTACAATATGGTTGTGGACATCAGACACACCTAGTCTCTCATTCACCTATATGACCCTGAATAAATTTTGGATTTTATTCTTCATAGATATGAGCTGAACTACAATGTAAGTAGACATCCCCATTCTCATGTTCTTATTTCATGTATATCATATTTAGATTTTCCTAATTTGGTTAGATCCTTGTACTGAGGGTTTCAATTTGACTATTTGTTTCATCATCATTTTTTGTTTCGGGGTATCCTAATTGGTATTTTTATACTCACACAAAACAAAGACTTATTCCTACATGTTTTTTGTATATATAGGCAATTCAAAATTAAATGATTGGATTGGTAATCATATATTTTAAACTATTTATTCAAAGTAGATACTTAGTGAAAGATGGTGGTACTTGATTGTGGAAGTTGCTATATGTTGACCCTTCCCCAGAGTCCTTGTCATATAGTGGCACATGGTGGTCCTTTTTAGGTGTCCCTACTACAAGGAGATTAAATTTTCCTTACATATATAAATTCCATAGTGTGGGTATTGCTCATATGACTTGGGTTTCTTGTTGGGAACAACATTGTATAGTTATTGTTCATGATTAAATTATTTTACATATTAGTTATTGATTTATATTAATATTAGTTTCTAGTAATATTTTTTATATTAAATTATATATATATTGTAGTTAATTATAGTTTATGGCCTCTCATGTATGATTATACCTTCTTAGTTGTAGTCACCACCTCGTAGCCTCTTAGGGGATGGCATGGGGTGGTACAGTTAGTTCATTATCTACTGAGGAGGGGTTCTGGTGGGTTAGGTCATGTAAGAATGGTATAAAAGTAGTTAAATTCATTATTATAGATTCTAGAGTTAACAGTATTTTAATTATTTATTTTATTAATCAAGAAACAATGTGAGAAGGTTTCCGTTTAATTTTCATACTAGTGGACCTAGAGTTTCTATGTTGGTTATTGTATCCAATCAACAAGACTCTAGTAATATGTTTAACGACTTGGGATCTCAAGTCATAAGATTCAAGGTACATTTTTTTATGTTTATTGCATCATATAATAGACATTAGTGGTCTTTATATCCTTCATATGTTATCTCACCCAAATATTTTTTAATAATTTTTAGCTCATCAAAATGAATAAAGGATTCCACATAAAGATAAAAAATTACATAAAGGTAGGGTTTTGAGAAACCATGTAGTACTTGATACTCTTATTAATTCCCAATTTAGTGATGGGGAATATAGCATCCCGTCTTTTTATAACATAACTTTTCATTCCATTACACGGAACTGAGGATCTTTAAGGTTTAGTGTCTTGGAAACAAGGAACATAAAACATGAAACAAAAAAAAACATTCTTCTCAAACACTTGAAAGACTTCTCCTCATGTTCACCCTAGGCTCATTACTGCATCTCATAACCTAGGGACATACATCAAAAGGAAGGGTGAGCAGAAGGCCCAGCAAGGGAAACAAGTGAAACATTTTACATATGAACTTGAGATACATCAATAAAGTCATGAAAAGAACTTTAATGCATGAAAATGAAATCATGAGGCATATCATAATAAAAATAAAACTTTTTCATAACTTGAAGATGTGGCTGCAACATTTAATATTGACAATCGTTTCGTTTCACCAAGGTCCATCCCCAAGGTGTCGTTAAAAATTACCAAGGTTATTCACCAAGGCGTCGTTAAAATGGTCATCTCTAGAGATTAGGTCTTTACCCAATGCATTGGAGCGCTATCAGGGCGCACCCTTAAATTTTCCTTTATTATCATGTGAGCCACATATATCATCATCAAACAATTCATAAATAACCCATATATCATAAAATAAATGGGTTTCATTTCATAATCATAACGTTTTAAAAACTGCTTTAAAGACATGATCTTTACGTCACTTTAAAACCCACAGAAAAGGAAGTTGGGTCTCATGTATGTAAATCCCAGAATTTAAAATAGAACATTTTGGTATATATGTGAATACCCCTTTAGAAGAAAGAGCTTTGAGTATTCACTTAATAATATAAAATAACTTTAGAAAAAAAAGAGAGACATTTTGAGACGGAAATTCTGCAGCATAACGGCTATGTTATGAGGTTTTAGAAGACATTAAAAAGAGAGGGAAAATGGGTCAAACATTCATAAATGACCCATAAAACAGTAGATGTACAGAATAAGAAGGATACATGATCATGGTAGTGAAATTTCAAGGACATACCATTTGAAATGAAAAACATGGAAGGAAGACAAAAATTAGATTTCTCTTATGAAAGTTCGACAGCCTAACGGCGTTACTTAAACTTCAACAAAAAACGATTTGAAAAGATCAAATAGGGTCTCTCATCATGTGAACATAAGAGTTCAGTATGATAGATATAGAGATAATTCCCCAACATAACAAAAAGTAACTTGAAAGAATTGTCATGAAAGTAGATCTTCAAAACGAGAAGGGTGAAGAACCACTTAAAAATTCGGCAGCCTAACGGCGCCACTTAAAACTTCAAAATACTGAATTGAAGCGATCAAATGGGGTCTCTCATCATATGAAAATAATATTCCAGTATGATAGATATAGATATCATACCCCAATATAACAAAAAGGAACTTGAAATAATTCACATGAAAGTAGAACTTCAAAACGAGAAGGGTGAAGAACCACTTAAAAATTCAGCAGCCTAACGGCGCCACTTAAAACATCAAAATAATGAATTGAAGAGATCAAATGGGGTCTCTCATCATATGAACATAAGAGTCCAGTATGATAGATATAGAGATCATACCCCAACATAATAGAAATTAACTTGAAAGACATGACATGAAAGTAGAACTTTGAAAAAGAGAAGGGTGAGAGAATCCCTTAAAAAAATTCGGCAGCCTAACGGCGCCACATAAAACTTCAAAAAAAATGAATCGAAGAGATAAAATGGGGTCTCTCATCATATGATCATAAAAGATCAGTATGATAAATTTAGAGATCATGCCCCAACATAATACAAAGAAACATGAAAGACTAGAATGAAAATAGAACTTGAAAACGAGGAAGGTGAAAGAATCCCTTAAAAATTCGGCAGCCTAACGGCGCCACTTAAACATTCTTAAAACGATTTGATGAGAGCAAGGGGGCGTCTCTCATCATATGAACATGAAATAGGCAGTAGGATGAATATAAAAGAACATCCTCCAACATAAGAACATGGAGTATAAAAGAAAAGACATAAAAGAGATTACTTGAAAAGAAAGAGAGAGGTCAGATCCCTTACCTTAAAATGTAACTCTTAAACCTCAAAGGTTGGGACCATGAGGGCTTGGGGGCACCTTGGGAGGACTCCTTGGGAGGTAATGAGACCAGAAATTCGTTGGGAATGAGTGGGGAGTCGAATGGATGAGAGGAGGGCTTGGTATTTATAGGGAAAGTGAGGGGACAAGGCATTAATGGCCAAGGGACACCTCACATGGGCTTTTCTCAAACCCATGTGCTCTCCCTTGTCATTTATCATGGAGTTAGGACACATGGGGCCCCCAAAACAATAATTCATCACCCTTGGCCGGCCAACCCTCAAAAGATCTCATGACATCATCATGACACCGTTATGATGTCATTAAACATACCGAAACCCTAAAACTGTATTTTTACTATTCACTGAAAATTCAACTTTCTCAGAAAAATCCCAAAATTTCACATTAACCAAATATCAATGCTCTGATTTCAAAAATGAAATCCATTTTATAAAAATAATTTTCTAAATATTTTTAATTTAATTTTTAAATAAAAACACTATTCATCGAAAATTCATTTTTTCCAGAAAAAACCCCAAAAATTACCATAACATAATATCGATGCTCTGAGTTCAAAAATAAAGTCATTTTTATAAAAATAATTTTCTAATTATTTTTAATTAAATTTTTAATTAAAAAACACTATTCACCCGAAAAAACTAATACTTGAATAATAATTAATGAAACCGTTATTTAACTATTTTATTGAATCACATTACTTAATCAAGGTGCCTAGATTATTTTAAAACTTTCTTTGAGTGAGATTACTAATCCATTTGGTCATATTACTAATCCTAATCATAAAATCACTATTCATAATTTACTATTCATCAAAAATCAAGTTGATCTTATTAGACTCTAAATTTAGTACTGAACATAATTGTAGAAGACCATTTTTTGAAAATCATTACACATTTTTAATTATTTAGGGTTTACATAAACATATTTAAAATATCCTTTTTCTAAAATTCATCAAAAATATGCATACTATATTTATCCGGTCATTTCAAAATTCATAAACTTCATCATAAGAAGAAATCCCAATTTTTATTTAAAACAAGGATTACACAAGGTAGTTATGGTCTCGTTACATAACCCCTTATAATACCAGCGTAAGACCTAAGAGTAAGGTGTGCTAGGGTGATAGAAGCTTGGGGCGGCTCAGTCAACATTGCCCGAGTAGTAATTTCTATCAGTTTGAACTTCTCACGAAGGCGATTTCGTTCCAGCTTCACATGATGAAGTTCGGCTTGGATTTGATCCAGAGCAAAGCCCAGTGGTGCTACCTCCTTCCCAAGCTCTGTTAGATGGGCTTCGATCGGTCCAAGACTACTAGGTGAGGCCATCGAATCTTCTTTTTATAATAATTAACCAAGATTACTTATATTTAGAGACAATAATCAAAACATTTTGTTCACAGCGGTCATGTTGACCGATGGTTATATAATAGTCAAAACCCACTGATCTCATTTTAATTATAATCATGTTTATCAAATAAAACATTTTTGTTGAGTATAACAATAACACATAAAATTAGGGAACAAAATTTATTTAAAAATTTCGGGTCGTTACAATCTTCCCCCCTTAAGAAATTGCGTCCTCGCAATTTTAAAATTGGGTTTTGAAATTTCATTGAAAGTCCCACATCGGAAAAGGAGTCAGTAAAACTATTACTTTAAAATAAAGAAAGGGAAGTACAATGGTCACCCGAGTTAACCCACACTAGGGTTCCATGTAGGAAAACATGGACATGGAGGAAAAAACAAAGGGTCAAGTTCTGAGGGAGAGTGATAGAGAACATGATTAGGAGAAAGTTAACCATGAGAAAATCCCAAAATTATGATGTGTGTAAACGGTCTTTGATTACCTAGTAGGAAACGTAAACCAACAACATTTTTGTTTTACGTTTCTTTTCATAATTTTGAGGATTTCATTTACCACATAGAACAAAAACATAAGAAAATATACCTACCTTCAAGTAGAGTTTCATCCTTTAACAAGTCCCTACCAACACTAATCTTTTCTCCAAATGATTAGAATTCAAAAACACTTGGTCTCATAAAAGCACAAGAATCATCTTCTATAGAATCACATAATCTACAAAAGATTAACTATCTATTTCTTCTATCTTTAAACATTATCCCAAAAACAGAAAGGTTAAGGTAAAACAACTCTTCAAAAAGAAAGAATCCCATAGGAATGGAAACTACTTTTAAATCATCAAAGTTCCATGGTACTACCCAAAGTTCATCATAGACCATTCCATAAATAACGGTTCTTAAAATTCCTCAAAACAAACCAAACTAAGATTGAAACCCAAATACAATAAGGATTTGATAACATAGTCTTCCAAAACAACTTCATTGTTCATCTCCAGACAACATCAACCACTCCTAACATCTTATAAAAAAGTAGCTAACCTAAACATATTTTACCCAAGATAGGTTAGTCATTCCAATAAGTAACCTAAATTACTATAAGTTCACCTTAAATTCATCGATTCTTCAAAATATAAGTCATCCTTACTCCTCAATGAAAATACCGTAGTAATCTATTTACCTCGATCAAATATGGTTCCCAAAATAATGAACGTCTTCCAAAATAATAATCATATTTTAATCCCCTAATCATCCCTGTCATATTAATACGAAAATCGTCGCATTTCCTATCACATTGGTTGTCGGAACATGTTCTTCCATTTCTCATCATTAACTAAGAAGAGAAAGCATAATTAGGGGCTTAAGTACTTAGCTAATAATCATGAAAATGAACTGAAAGCATATAAGGATAACTTGTATATGAAAGGTATACCCTAACTTGTGATCTCCTAGGTTCCCATCTAGGTTATGAATGATCATATATTCTTATGTGAACCTTTATTTTATTTTATCTTTGTTCCTTTAACAATGGTTTATACCAAGCTTACGAATTTACCAAAGCACATCCCTCGGGAGTGTCGTAACCAAGAGTGCAGCAAGGCCCGTTGTCGTGTACCAGTTCCCGTTCGAGTCTAGCTCAAAGCGGTGTTTTCGGGTTTTACCCCTATGTACATCTGTGCCATAGCCACCTCTACCTGCTCGTATCCAGACAGGGATGTATTTGCTTGGCAACCCCTTACTCAATACTCACCAAAATACCAGGAAGATTTCCTATATTAAACTTTTCTATAGGGTTCCTCCTAGAGTTTTCATATCCTAATTTCCACAAATAACTAAACCATCCTTTGATACCAACTATAGCATCCCGTCTTTTTATAACATAACTTTTCATTCCATTACACGGAACTGAGGATCTTTAAGGTTTAGTGTCTTGGAAACAAGGAACATAAAACATGAAACAAAAAAAAACATTCTTCTCAAACACTTGAAAGACTTCTCCTCATGTTCACCCTAGTCTCATTACTGCATCTCATAACCTAGGGACATACATCAAAAGGAAGGGTGAGCAGAAGGCCCAGCAAGGGAAACAAGTGAAACATTTTACATATGAACTTGAGATACATCAATAAAGTCATGAAAAGAACTTTAATGCATGAAAATGAAATCATGAGGCATATCATAATAAAAATAAAACTTTTTCATAACTTGAAGATGTGGCTGCAACATTTAATATTGACAATCGTTTCGTTTCACCAAGGTCCATCCCCAAGGTGTCGTTAAAAATTACCAAGGTTATTCACCAAGGCGTCGTTAAAATGGTCATCTCTAGAGATTAGGTCTTTACCCAATGCATTGGAGCGCTATCAGGGCGCACCCTTAAATTTGCCTTTATTATCATGTGAGCCACATATATCATCATCAAACAATTCATAAATAACCCATATATCATAAAATAAATGGGTTTCATTTCATAATCATAACGTTTTAAAAACTGCTTTAAAGACATGATCTTTACGTCACTTTAAAACCCACAGAAAAGGAAGTTGGGTCTCATGTATGTAAATCCCAGAATTTAAAATAGAACATTTTGGTATATATGTGAATACCCCTTTAGAAGAAAGAGCTTTGAGTATTCACTTAATAATATAAAATAACTTTAGAAAAAAAAGAGAGACATTTTGAGACGGAAATTCTGCAGCATAACGGCTATGTTATGAGGTTTTAGAAGACATTAAAAAGAGAGGGAAAATGGGTCAAACATTCATAAATGACCCATAAAACAGTAGATGTACAGAATAAGAAGGATACATGATCATGGTAGTGAAATTTCAAGGACATACCATTTGAAATGAAAAACATGGAAGGAAGACAAAAATTAGATTTCTCTTATGAAAGTTCGACAGCCTAACGGCGTTACTTAAACTTCAACAAAAAACGATTTGAAAAGATCAAATAGGGTCTCTCATCATGTGAACATAAGAGTTCAGTATGATAGATATAGATATAATTCCCCAACATAACAAAAAGTAACTTGAAAGAATTGTCATGAAAGTAGATCTTCAAAACGAGAAGGGTGAAGAACCACTTAAAAATTCGGCAGCCTAACGGCGCCACTTAAAACTTCAAAATACTGAATTGAAGCGATCAAATGGGGTCTCTCATCATATGAAAATAATATTCCAGTATGATAGATATAGATATCATACCCCAATATAACAAAAAGGAACTTGAAATAATTCACATGAAAGTAGAACTTCAAAACGAGAAGGGTGAAGAACCACTTAAAAATTCAGCAGCCTAACGACGCCACTTAAAACATCAAAATAATGAATTGAAGAGATCAAATGGGGTCTCTCATCATATGAACATAAGAGTCCAGTATGATAGATATAGAGATCATACCCCAACATAATAGAAATTAACTTGAAAGACATGACATGAAAGTAGAACTTTGAAAAAGAGAAGGGTGAGAGAATCCCTTAAAAAAATTCGGCAGCCTAACGGCGCCACATAAAACTTCAAAAAAAATGAATCGAAGAGATAAAATGGGGTCTCTCATCATATGATCATAAAAGATCAGTATGATAAATTTAGAGATCATGCCCCAACATAATACAAAGAAACATGAAAGACTAGAATGAAAATAGAACTTGAAAACGAGGAAGGTGAAAGAATCCCTTAAAAATTCGGCAGCCTAACGGCGCCACTTAAACATTCTTAAAACGATTTGATGAGAGCAAGGGGGCGTCTCTCATCATATGAACATGAAATAGGCAGTAGGATGAATATAAAATAACATCCTCCAACATAAGAACATGGAGTATAAAAGAAAAGACATAAAAGAGATTACTTGAAAAGAAAGAGAGAGGTCGGATCCCTTACCTTAAAATGTAACTCTTAAACCTCAAAGGTTGGGACCATGAGGGCTTGGGGGCACCTTGGGAGGACTCCTTGGGAGGTAATGAGACCAGAAATTCGTTGGGAATGAGTGGGGAGTCGAATGGATGAGAGGAGGGCTTGGTATTTATAGGGAAAGTGAGGGGACAAGGCATTAATGGCCAAGGGACACCTCACATGGGCTTTTCTCAAACCCATGTGCTCTCCCTTGTCATTTATCATGGAGTTAGGACACATGGGGCCCCCAAAACAATAATTCATCACCCTTGGCCGGCCAACCCTCAAAAGATCTCATGACATCATCATGACACCGTTATGATGTCATTAAACATACCGAAACCCTAAAACTGTATTTTTACTATTCACTGAAAATTCAACTTTCTCAGAAAAATCCCAAAATTTCACATTAACCAAATATCAATGCTCTGATTTCAAAAATGAAATCCATTTTATAAAAATAATTTTCTAAATATTTTTAATTTAACTTTTAAATAAAAACACTATTCATCGAAAATTCATTTTTTCCAGAAAAAACCCCAAAAATTACCATAACATAATATCGATGCTCTGAGTTCAAAAATAAAGTCATTTTTATAAAAATAATTTTCTAATTATTTTTAATTAAATTTTTAATTAAAAAACACTATTCACCCGAAAAAACTAATACTTGAATAATAATTAATGAAACCGTTATTTAACTATTTTATTGAATCACATTACTTAATCAAGGTGCCTAGATTATTTTAAAACTTTCTTTGAGTGAGATTACTAATCCATTTGGTCATATTACTAATCCTAATCATAAAATCACTATTCATAATTTACTATTCATCAAAAATCAAGTTGATCTTATTAGACTCTAAATTTAGTACTGAACATAATTGTAGAAGACCATTTTTTGAAAATCATTACACATTTTTAATTATTTAGGGTTTACATAAACATATTTAAAATATCCTTTTTCTAAAATTCATCAAAAATATGCATACTATATTTATCCGGTCATTTCAAAATTCATAAACTTCATCATAAGAAGAAATCCCAATTTTTATTTAAAACAAGGATTACACAAGGTAGTTATGGTCTCGTTACATAACCCCTTATAATACCAGCATAGGACCTAAGAGTAAGGTGTGCTAGGGTGATAGAAGCTTGGGGCGGCTCAGTCAACATTGCCCGAGTAGTAATTTCTATCAGTTTGAACTTCTCACGAAGGCGATTTCGTTCCAGCTTCACATGATGAAGTTCGGCTTGGATTTGATCCAGAGCAAAGCCCAGTGGTGCTACCTCCTTCCCAAGCTCTGTTAGATGGGCTTCGATCGGTCCAAGACTACTAGGTGAGGCCATCGAATCTTCTTTTTATAATAATTAACCAAGATTACTTATATTTAGAGACAATAATCAAAACATTTTGTTCACAGCGGTCATGTTGACCGATGGTTATATAATAGTCAAAACCCACTGATCTCATTTTAATTATAATCATGTTTATCAAATAAAACATTTTTGTTGAGTATAACAATAACACATAAAATTAGGGAACAAAATTTATTTAAAAATTTCGGGTCGTTACAATCTTCCCCCCTTAAGAAATTGCGTCCTCGCAATTTTAAAATTGGGTTTTGAAATTTCATTGAAAGTCCCACATCGGAAAAGGAGTCAGTAAAACTATTACTTTAAAATAAAGAAAGGGAAGTACAATGGTCACCCGAGTTAACCCACACTAGGGTTCCATGTAGGAAAACATGGACATGGAGGAAAAAACAAAGGGTCAAGTTCTGAGGGAGAGTGATAGAGAACATGATTAGGAGAAAGTTAACCATGAGAAAATCCCAAAATTATGATGTGTGTAAACGGTCTTTGATTACCTAGTAGGAAACGTAAACCAACAACATTTTTGTTTTACGTTTCTTTTCATAATTTTGAGGATTTCATTTACCACATAGAACAAAAACATAAGAAAATATACCTACCTTCAAGTAGAGTTTCATCCTTTAACAAGTCCCTACCAACACTAATCTTTTCTCCAAATGATTAGAATTCAAAAACACTTGGTCTCATAAAAGCACAAGAATCATCTTCTATAGAATCACATAATCTACAAAAGATTAACTATCTATTTCTTCTATCTTTAAACATTATCCCAAAAACAGAAAGGTTAAGGTAAAACAACTCTTCAAAAAGAAAGAATCCCATAGGAATGGAAACTACTTTTAAATCATCAAAGTTCCATGGTACTACCCAAAGTTCATCATAGACCATTCCATAAATAACGGTTCTTAAAATTCCTCAAAACAAACCAAACTAAGATTGAAACCCAAATACAATAAGGATTTGATAACATAGTCTTCCAAAACAACTTCATTGTTCATCTCCAGACAACATCAACCACTCCTAACATCTTATAAAAAAGTAGCTAACCTAAACATATTTTACCCAAGATAGGTTAGTCATTCCCATAAGTAACCTAAATTACTATAAGTTCACCTTAAATTCATCGATTCTTCAAAATATAAGTCATCCTTACTCCTCAATGAAAATACCGTAGTAATCTATTTACCTCGATCAAATATGGTTCCCAAAATAATGAACGTCTTCCAAAATAATAATCATATTTTAATCCCCTAATCATCCCTGTCATATTAATACGAAAATCGTCGCATTTCCTATCACATTGGTTGTCGGAACATGTTCTTCCATTTCTCATCATTAACTAAGAAGAGAAAGTATAATTAGGGGCTTAAGTACTTAGCTAATAATCATGAAAAGGAACTGAAAGCATATAAGGATAACTTGTATATGAAAGGTATACCCTAACTTGTGATCTCCTAGGTTCCCATCTAGGTTATGAATGATCATATATTCTTATGTGAACCTTTATTTTATTTTATCTTTGTTCCTTTAACAATGGTTTATACCAAGCTTACGAATTTACCAAAGCACATCCCTCGGGAGTGTCGTAACCAAGAGTGCAGCAAGGCCCGTTGTCGTGTACCAGTTCCCGTTCGAGTCTAGCTCAAAGCAGTGTTTTCGGGTTTTACCCCTATGTACATCTGTGCCAGAGCCACCTCTACCTGCTCGTATCCAGACAGGGATGTATTTGCTTGGCAACCCCTTACTCAATACTCACCAAAATACCAGGAAGATTTCCTATATTAAACTTTTCTATAGGGTTCCTCCTAGAGTTTTCATATCCTAATTTCCACAAATAACTAAACCATCCTTTGATACCAACTATAGCATCCCGTCTTTTTATAACATAACTTTTCATTCCATTACACGGAACTGAGGATCTTTAAGGTTTAGTGTCTTGGAAACAAGGAACATAAAACATGAAACAAAAAAAAAACATTCTTCTCAAACACTTGAAAGAATTCTCCTCATGTTCACCCTAGGCTCATTACTGCATCTCATAACCTAGGGACATACATCAAAAGGAAGGGTGAGCAGAAGGCCCAGCAAGGGAAACAAGTGAAACATTTTACATATGAACTTGAGATACATCAATAAAGTCATGAAAAGAACTTTAATGCATGAAAATGAAATCATGAGGCATATCATAATAAAAATAAAACTTTTTCATAACTTGAAGATGTGGCTGCAACATTTAATATTGACAATCGTTTCGTTTCACCAAGGTCCATCCCCAAGGTGTCGTTAAAAATTACCAAGGTTATTCACCAAGGCGTCGTTAAAATGGTCATCTCTAGAGATTAGGTCTTTACCCAATGCATTGGAGCGCTATCAGGGCGCACCCTTAAATTTGCCTTTATTATCATGTGAGCCACATATATCATCATCAAACAATTCATAAATAACCCATATATCATAAAATAAATGGGTTTCATTTCATAATCATAACGTTTTAAAAACTGCTTTAAAGACATGATCTTTACGTCACTTTAAAACCCACAGAAAAGGAAGTTGGGTCTCATGTATGTAAATCCCAGAATTTAAAATAGAACATTTTGGTATATATGTGAATACCCCTTTAGAATAAAGAGCTTTGAGTATTCACTTAATAATATAAAATAACTTTAGAAAAAAAAGAGAGACATTTTGAGACGGAAATTCTGCAGCATAACGGCTATGTTATGAGGTTTTAGAAGACATTAAAAAGAGAGGGAAAATGGGTCAAACATTCATAAATGACCCATAAAACAGTAGATGTACAGAATAAGAAGGATACATGATCATGGTAGTGAAATTTCAAGGACATACCATTTGAAATGAAAAACATGGAAGGAAGACAAAAATTAGATTTCTCTTATGAAAGTTCGACAGCCTAACGGCGTTACTTAAACTTCAACAAAAAAACGATTTGAAAAGATCAAATAGGGTCTCTCATCATGTGAACATAAGAGTTCAGTATGATAGATATAGAGATAATTCCCCAACATAACAAAAAGTAACTTGAAAGAATTGTCATGAAAGTAGATCTTCAAAACGAGAAGGGTGAAGAACCACTTAAAAATTCGGCAGCCTAACGGCGCCACTTAAAACTTCAAAATACTGAATTGAAGCGATCAAATGGGGTCTCTCATCATATGAAAATAATATTCCAGTATGATAGATATAGATATCATACCCCAATATAACAAAAAGGAACTTGAAATAATTCACATGAAAGTAGAACTTCAAAACGAGAAGGGTGAAGAACCACTTAAAAATTCAGCAGCCTAACGGCGCCACTTAAAACATCAAAATAATGAATTGAAGAGATCAAATGGGGTCTCTCATCATATGAACATAAGAGTCCAGTATGATAGATATAGAGATCATACCCCAACATAATAGAAATTAACTTGAAAGACATGACATGAAAGTAGAACTTTGAAAAAGAGAAGGGTGAGAGAATCCCTTAAAAAAATTCGGCAGCCTAACGGCGCCACATAAAACTTCAAAAAAAATGAATCGAAGAGATAAAATGGGGTCTCTCATCATATGATCATAAAAGATCAGTATGATAAATTTAGAGATCATGCCCCAACATAATACAAAGAAACATGAAAGACTAGAATGAAAATAGAACTTGAAAACGAGGAAGGTGAAAGAATCCCTTAAAAATTCGGCAGCCTAACGGCGCCACTTAAACATTCTTAAAACGATTTGATGAGAGCAAGGGGGCGTCTCTCATCATATGAACATGAAATAGGCAGTAAGATGAATATAAAAGAACATCCTCCAACATAAGAACATGGAGTATAAAAGAAAAGACATAAAAGAGATTACTTGAAAAGAAAGAGAGAGGTCGGATCCCTTACCTTAAAATGTAACTCTTAAACCTCAAAGGTTGGGAGCATGAGGGCTTGGGGGCACCTTGGGAGGTCTCCTTGGGAGGTAATGAGACCAGAAATTCGTTGGGAATGAGTGGGGAGTCGAATGGATGAGAGGAGGGCTTGGTATTTATAGGGAAAGTGAGGGGACAAGGCATTAATGGCCAAGGGACACCTCACATGGACTTTTCTCAAACCCATGTGCTCTCCCTTGTCATTTATCATGGAGTTAGGAAACATGGGGCCCCCAAAACAATAATTCATCACCCTTGGCCGGCCAACCCTCAAAAGATCTCATGACATCATCATGACACCGTTATGATGTCATTAAACATACCGAAACCCTAAAACTGTATTTTTACTATTCACTGAAAATTCAACTTTCTCAGAAAAATCCCAAAATTTCACATTAACCAAATATCAATGCTCTGATTTCAAAAATGAAATCCATTTTATAAAAATAATCTTCTAAATATTTTTAATTTAATTTTTAAATAAAAACACTATTCATCGAAAATTCATTTTTTCCAGAAAAAACCCCAAAAATTACCATAACATAATATCGATGCTCTGAGTTCAAAAATAAAGTCATTTTTATAAAAATAATTTTCTAATTATTTTTAATTAAATTTTTAATTAAAAAACACTATTCACCCGAAAAAACTAATACTTGAATAATAATTAATGAAACCGTTATTTAACTATTTTATTGAATCACATTACTTAATCAAGGTGCCTAGATTATTTTAAAACTTTCTTTGAGTGAGATTACTAATCCATTTGGTCATATTACTAATCCTAATCATAAAATCACTATTCATAATTTACTATTCATCAAAAATCAAGTTGATCTTATTAGACTCTAAATTTAGTACTTAACATAATTGTAGAAGAACATTTTTTGAAAATCATTACACATTTTTAATTATTTAGGGTTTACATAAACATATTTAAAATATCCTTTTTCTAAAATTCATCAAAAATATGCATACTATATTTATCCGGTCATTTCAAAATTCATAAACTTCATCATAAGAAGAAATCCCAATTTTTATTTAAAACAAGGATTACACAAGGTAGTTACGGTCTCGTTACATAACCCCTTATAATACCAGCATAGGACCTAAGAGTAAGGTGTGCTAGGGTGATAGAAGCTTGGGGCGGCTCAGTCAACATTGCCCGAGTAGTAATTTCTATCAGTTTGAACTTCTCACGAAGGCGATTTCGTTCCAGCTTCACATGATGAAGTTCGGCTTGGATTTGATCCAGAGCAAAGCCCAGTGGTGCTACCTCCTTCCCAAGCTCTGTTAGATGGGCTTCGATCGGTCCAAGACTACTAGGTGAGGCCATCAAATCTTCTTTTTATAATAATTAACCAAGATTACTTATATTTAGAGACAATAATCAAAACATTTTGTTCACAGCGGTCATGTTGACCGATGGTTATATAATAGTCAAAACCCACTGATCTCATTTTAATTATAATCATGTTTATCAAATAAAACATTTTTGTTGAGTATAACAATAACACATAAAATTAGGGAACAAAATTTATTTAAAAATTTCGGGTCGTTACAGGGAAATAATTCGAAGACCTAATTAAGAGAAATTTTTACCATGAGTATGGGTAAATTCGGTCCCATTTTTTACTTAGTGTGTTCTTATTTAAAAATGAGATGGTGATTCCTACTGAGTTGAATAATGCAACCCATATAAATTATAATCTCTATAGTTCCATTAATAGTGGTTACCTAGACTCTGATATGACCATAATATTCCTTTATAATATGGTTGATTAGAATCAGTGACTTACACATTCTATATGTTTCAAAAACCCATTGGTAGAATAACGATTATTTCCATAGTTGCACTATGGTTTAGTGAGATAAAAATGGATGATGATTCTATAAAACTCATAATGGGATTTCTCTACCATGTTTATAGTTCCTATCTATATTGAATATGTGGTTCTATATAGTTACATATTGATGATTTCTGTTCTGGAGATTCTAGACCTCTTAGAGGACAATATAACCAAGTATGAGTTTTAAATCAGAACCATTAACCTCACAAGGTTATCCATAGACATAATTTATAGAATATGTTTTTTGAGATATTTTCCCCTCAATTTCTATTTTAGAATAAAACATTATAATAAATATCCTACCTAGACCCATTTGAATGAGAGAATCTCAATTAATGATAACCATATTTTACTCAAACCTTTTGTGGTACTTCATTATGGCAGTGATGAGAACTGATGGTTTCATCCTTATATTATATTTAATTCCAATTTTTAGCATTTTAAGTTAATGAATAATTTATAAGATGAAGAAATTTTGAACCTAGTGGATAGTTGGATATCCAAATATGATGAGAAAAAATAAGACTCCAGGATTTTTATTCGACTACCCATTAAGGAATCATTTTAATATTATTAGTGTGGTAGGTGTACTTAACGATTCACACATTGGTTTTTGAATGTTCCCCTTGAATCTTTCCAAATTAGACCCTTGGTTTTCCATCATAGTTGAATGATATATGAATAACAACATCCATTCCAAGATAATGGATTTTTAACTATAAATATCATAGATGTGATGGTTGTAGAATTAAAAGTGGAACATCAGTAGTGTATTGGATTCCACCATAGTAAGAAATTCAATTTTCTATTGGTGGTGGTGGGTCTTGTTCAATTATCCTTAAAGTAGTGGACTATCAATGAGATGCATATTTTTCTCACCATTAATTGGTGATAATGGCCTCACAACCTTCCTCTATGTGAGAGTCACTCTAGTGGTGTTATCACACCACAAACCTATTTTTTAATCTATTTTTTTAGTACCACATATTTATCCATATTCCAAGATATTTTTTATTTGAAATTTATAGTTTTTCATAGGTGTGGTTCTTTTCATACATTTAAGTTTAACAATTAATTCTAACCAAGGGAGAAATGTGTGATGAGCCTACAATTCTTTAAAAATGAAAAATATATTCCCCCTTTTTATCTTAAACACCTAATCACACCAATCTCCTTAAATTAAACATAATGTAAAATGAGATCCATATCCATTTATTCCCTCTCCATTCAAGGTATTTACCAATATATTTCATCAATTCATGAAGATGGACCTTAAAGGTAAAATTCTTATAACATCTTCCTCTATCTCTCTCTATATTATTCATTATTTCTTTCTTTAAATTCCATATCCTTGTCTCTGTGACCAAGGACTTTAGTGTAGTTAATTTTTAAACTAGGTATTCCTTATTTTTGGGTTTCCTATTATTCTTTTAGGCTTTCTTTGGTTTGTTTTTTGTGGACTTTTAACACTATATCAAGAAAACAAATGGAATAATGATAGGTGGTCCCTTTTATAGCTTATTAAATTTAAAATTATTATTTATTGAGGTTTAAATTCATGATTTAAATTTTTAAAAAATGAGATTATGTATAATTAGTAAATTTTTAATAGGGAGGGTATTCCTATATGGGTTTTAAGAAATGGGTATGCGTTTTTTATGAAAACATACAGTTTTTTTTTTTCAAAAATATTTTCTTACTAAGTGTTTGAATTAATTAATGGTTGGAACTTTGAAATTGATATTTAAATAACTGTCTTTTTTCAATATTTTGAAACATTTTTTATGGATCAATTTTTTTAAATTACCTTATATTTCAAAGTTATCAATTAAAATGATGTATTTAGAAAATAAAAACACCTTCATGTAATAACCCTATATTATATAGAAATGGTTGTGTTTGATGAATGGTTCTTGATATAAGAGAATATGTTTTTGTTGTATTCTTGTATATAAGGGAATTTTTTATGAATGGATATTACATGTAAGGAAGATAAATATTTTTTTAATTATGTTTTAATATATACATGTATATAGTAATTTAACAAACTCACATCCATTTAAATATCGAGGGAAGCTCTGGGTCTCTAGGACTAAAGTCTAGGTACACATACTATACTAATTTAGAATTTCACTCCATCTAGTTTAATTTATATAAATCTTATTCTACAAATGATAAATTCTCCTTAGTTAATAATGTGAGGAGATTACATGGTGTTTGGGTATGTTGTTTATATCTGGATCCAATCTTGTTTAGTTGTTTTATATCCTAGTCCTATACATTCCCAAGTATATCCTATGTTTCAATGATATATTAATTTTCTAATTATCCATGTTGGATGATTTAAATATTAGAGTTATAATTTTTTTGTATTTTAATTAAAACCCCTTGATCCTTTATAAATTTTTAATTGAAAGGAATAATGGTTTGATTAATTCTGTTTTATTTCCCAAAAGATTGGTTTAATGGTATAATGCATCATTTATTTCTTCTAAAATGTGAAAACCTTCTATTTAAATATTTATACCTATTTTCAATATATCATAGAATATATATCTACGTAAAAGGGGAATCAGGGAATAGTTGGTGGTTTATAACTAGGATGTATAGCTCACATCAATCATCTTTATAGGCTGCCATATTCTTCTTAGATACACACCATTAATATCCAAACCATATTTTGTCTTAGTTTTGGATAATGATAGGGGAAAGTGAATATGATGAAATTATTAATAGAGACGGTCAATGAGGAATTTTTTTGTTCTATTTATTAATCTTTCATTATTGATGTTTTATCCTTTCTATAATTCTACTCATACTATATACCTTGGGTTGTATCAATGTTTATATTTTCTTGTGTTATATTTATTTATTTATATTATTATAATTATTCTTAGAATTTATCTCTTTTATACTTTCTTTATTTTTTATACCCTGATAATTATTATTTGGTGGTGTGACCGTCCAAAATATTAGACGGTCATGCTAGGTTTCACGGTGGAAACCATATGATTTATATTCATTATTTAGGATAAATAATTACATTTGGTAAACTATGTTTTCCTCGGTGATTTTCATAATCCCAAGAGGATTTTGTATTTCTATTGGGAATTTTATGGGTTGGATTAAGTGCCTAGTCCAGGGGTGTCCAGGGGACTTTCATGAAAAGATGGCATCAAATCCTAGGTTCTTGTAAAGGTTTGTGTAATTGAGTTTCCCTTGAAATATTAGGATGTATAATATATTATTTCTAGTATAATCAAGCTTTTAGTGGTTAGTCACAAGTAGGTTTTTGAGGACAATATATTTTGGATGAATTGGGAGTTATTAAGGTGGTATAGGGTGTTTATGTCACAATTTTGATCCTAGTTTATGGAATTGTTTTGAGTTTATTGTCTTTATTTGATTTTTATTAATGGAATTAAATATGTAGGGGTTATTTTGAGAATATATAAGCCTTGTAGGGATATTTAGGAATTATTTATATGGTTAAAAATTAATTCTCATGGTTTTTAAAACCATGTGAGGACCAAGAAGACATTTCTAACATCCAATAAGTTTCATAGTGCACAATTTTCCAAACACTGAAACCAAACTGTTCATGGATTTTTATTCTTATATATTTCAAAACTTGTGATTATTTATGTTTTGAGTTGCAATTATATATTTTTTATTTTGACTTATTTTGATTTTATATGTTTAATTATAGATTGAAAATGAAATTCTAGTTAATATATATGTGATTTAACATAAAGAAACCATGGGTGTCTTTGAAAATGATTAGAAATTTATAAAATATTAGAATAATGTTTTAAAAATTTTCATAATTAAATATAATTGTGATTTTATAAATTTTCATATTTGATAAATAAATTATTTTTCTGAAAATTGGTTAGGATATTTTAAGAATATTTTTCTTTAATATATAATAAATTATTTTTAATTCTCTTGAAAAAGTAAATAATGGAAAATACAATGTTTTGAAGGTTGAGTGTGGGGAGTTAAATGAATGGATTCAATAGAGAATTGATATTTTAAATAAAAAATATTTTTTTAAAGAAGTTTTTAATGTGATTTTATAGGAAATATAAGACATTTTTATATGTCTTTATGTTTTTATTAATGAGTATTGATTTGAATATACTTTTGATGCCTCAAGATTTACTCCTTTGTTGTTTTTTTTTGGGTGTTATGGGATTTGATCATTCTTTAAAAAGGTATTATAAGATTGACTTATTAGTTACAATTTGGTTTATAGAATTTGATTTCAGGGTGTGATTTAATTTTTTTTGTCACTATTTATTTTATGGTATACCCCAATCAAGTCCTAATGAATTTGAAGGACAAAATTATGGGTGGTTAACTCCAAGGATTCCTTTTGGTGGATTAAGGACCTTATTAGAAAATTCATTATTCTACTTTGAACATGGATCCTATCATTCTTGTTACTTTGGTTTATGATTGTGATTTGATATGGAAATTTAAGAGATAAAATTTTCCTCATTTCCATGGATAACCTAATTCTCAGATAGTAGAGGAATGATTGTTGATTACCATGGGTATGTTCATATATATTGATCTACCATATTCTATTATGATTAATTTTTCTACCTTTATTATTGAGTTATAAACTTGGTAATGGTGTAATTTGATTATTTAGATGAATCCACTTGGGGACCGTTCCTAGGAAATCTTCAAGGCACTATTTATCATGAAATTATTCCCTGAATCTATAAAAATACCAAAGGTGATGGAGTTTTATTACCATATCTAAGGTGATAAATTGGTAATAGAGTTTGAATGTCAATTCCACAATATTTTTCAATACATTCCAATCCTTTCCTTGTATGAATCCTTAAACGATCCATATTTTTTATTGGGGCTTTCAACAGACTTCTATCAGTAGGGTCTTCCTTTTTCCTTAACACTTATAAAGGTGAAGTGAATAATTCCTTGAGGATTGAAGCTAGTTTTTAATGTTTTACTAAATCAATCAATGTTTCACCTATTCAAGGTAGTGGTGTTGGTTATTTTATAAATGTTAAAGTGAAACATTCCATTTCTAAGAATTCTTGAAGGGACATCAAGTGTCTTTCTTGTTTATTCTCACCAAACACTTTTGGGAGAAATTCTAGGGTGCGTTACTAGTGTGGTAAGTAAATTACTAATAATTATACTTTTATAGAAGCACTGAAATCCTATCATACCCATGTATTTTTGAGTCAAAAAAATTATTTATTATGAAGTTTATTAAAATAAATGTGGAGCTTAATCTAAACCTTTGAGAACCCCCTAGTCCAACCTACTAAACATGATTTCAATGAAACTTCTAATTTAGATTTTCCAATAATATATTATATTTTTTAAATTTATTTATAAAAAAAAATTGATTTTTTTCTTCTTATGATGTAATTTTATTTGATAGTGTTTGTCGATTTATGGAAAAATATTCTTAATAGGGATGTATTGAAGAGGACTTTGGTTTTTGATTTCCTGCAATAGTGGGCTTTGGGTCATGCCCCTTTTCTTCTAATCCTCGGGATCATTGTATTTATGTGATTTATGTATAGACCTAGAGGTTGGGATTTAGTGATAATTCCCAATATGATTATGAGACCACCATAGATGATCCTCTTGATAATCTATAAGAATTTCTCCTTATCTCCCTCTACAATTGTGGTTTCTGATTGGTAGGACAGTCCTTTCCCCCCACCCAACCAAGCCCCTCTCATTGTGATATGGTTTTATTTTGGTCATGGACTATGTGAGGGATTCTCATAGATATTCAAAACACACCATGATGGGTTTGTTTTTCCATTCCTCTATTTTGGGTTTTTTGTTATGAAGGTACTGAGGAACGCATTGGAATCCACTGAGCCAAGAATTTAATATTTTTATCACCTTAGTGAAAAAACATTTCATCTATATAGATCCAATCATATGTATTGTTTAGGATATTTCATGATTTAAATAGAGAATGGAAATAAAAACTTAATAAATACCTTGTTCAAAATGAATCATGCTCGAATAGAGCTATTCACTAGTGACTGTTTCTCAAAAGATCTAAATATAAACCCCTCTAGATCATCTATACACACTTCAATAATCCACATGAACATCATTCATTTAATTCTAAGTTATATCATGGATTTTGGAAGTTCTATTAAAAATCATGATGATCACCATGATCTCGTGTCTTTGATCTACGAAGGTGTTCTTGGATCATTTTCTTGATTATAATGTTTTTATCTATATGAATAATTAAGAGAGATAAGATCTCAATTAATAACTCACTAATATTCACTAGAATTATATTCTATCCTCCAACATATAATGGATTTTAAAATTCCTAGAAAGGGTTCCCAGACCCCTGTATATTTAACATTCACTAAATAACCAATAAATAAATAATTATGAATTATTAACTGCTACAAAAGTATTGTTAATATTTTATCACATATATATAATATATATTAAATATATTACATGATGTAACAAAATAATTTACTCAAATAATAATTAATATTAATATTAAGAGAGCCTTGAATATTAAAATAATATTTTTCATATAATATTATTCCTTGAATTAACATAAACATTTTTAAATAATATGAATAAATTAATTCAACAGAATTATTCTATAGTTGAATAAAAATTAATTAATTTATTCATTATTTATTTTTAATACTTGGAAAACCCTTGGACCATGTGGTAGGTCCCACCATGTCCAGTAAACCTATTCACCATAATAGGGTAGATTCTAAAATACTCTATCATATATGACCCTCTAGGCCCTTATCAAAATAGTAGAGAATGCTATTCCCAGACCAAGAGAGGAGTCTTGAAACCCATCAATTCCACTAAGGAGATAATAAATAGTTATTGAGACGACAACCAACCTATGAACATAAAATTTGTAATATCATATCATTGTATTTCGATATATCATAAATCTAGATGCAGACTTGTATCATCATCCTTTCAAGCTTTATTGTTTGATGATCTACCTATATGGACTTACATATGACTACCTTGGCCAAGGATTTATAAAGTTAATACCATCATGATCAAAAAATATGGAGATATTATATCCTCAATTAAAAAGAGACTGATTATATATATATATCATTCAACCAATGTCATACCACCAATAACACACCCAACACAAGCCACTATGCCACAAATTTATTGTCAGGGTCTATCCCCGAATGTAAGTATTTAATCAAATGTGACACATTGATAATGATATCATTCTAGGATACCAATGCTTGTGTCTATTTATAATAACATCCAATCACACCCAAAACATGTGGTGTTTCTATTAGCGGGGCTATCCTTATGATCTCACATACCAGAGATCACCGAGTGACAACTAAATGCAAATAATTCTCAATGATTATGAGTTCACAACAATTGATAGTCATACATCCATTATGTCCAGTCATTACAATGTACGAAAACTATATGAAATATATTTAATTTTAATTTCATAGTATTTATGGGTTGTAATTATTGCATGATATCTTCTATAACCTTTTGATAAAAAAATTATTCTTTATAAATTACCATTTAAATAGTGGATGTTGTAATGTATACACTATAACGGTAACTGTAATTCATTTATATTTCACTGTATCCCAAATATGGAAATGAAAAAGAACTAAACAAGTTGGGTATAGAGAAACCGTTATTAAAACATGTTTGATAAAGCATATGAAGAATAAATTTCATATACGTTACATCTTTTTGATGAATATTCATTATATATCCAAAATATGAATTCCAATGAAAAATAAAGTTATATTTTACATGGATTCCAGATACATAAATATCATTTTTAATTACAATATTCATCATTTCAACCATTTTTCATTATATAAGGGCACATTCTGGGCTCATCATGCTTAATACCTTTCTTCATAACCTAGAGAGAATTTAAACATAAGAAGGGGTGATAATAAATGATAATCAATGGTAAAAATAAGAGATCTCAATCAATGATCATATGTAAGAATATCATATTAATAAGTGTATAATAACACATAATTTTCAATATAATATCATACCTTCCAATTGATATATCAAAATTAGGAATTGTGGAAAAAACAATAGTATCCATAATGTTTTAAGAATCATAAAATAATTAAAAATGAGAAATGAGTTCAAATCATAAGTATATCATCATTTCATAAGATAATATAACCATCATAGGCATAAAAACTATATCATATATTAAAGTTATATATTGAGATCATCATATCAAATTGGATCAAACAACACTATCTATTTTAAAATCTATAGTGGTTTAGGCATCCCTACATATTTTCCAGAGTGGATTGAAAAAAATTCATTTTCTAATAATTATTTAATAAGACATCAGGATTTACCCAATCCATTTGTGGGGAATAATAGACTAAAACATGGCAAAAATAAAACAATAGATTTGTGTGACACATGATCATTAACCATTTATCATTTCAATACATCATAACCCATGGAAAAGTAATATGTTTCATAAAGATCACATCATAACATCATAAAACCATGAGAAATAAACATGTGTAAAATCAACATCATCATAGGCCATTTGATGAAAGATATTTGATGGCATCATAAGAATATAATCCTAGAGAAATGTAAAAATCCTTTTGGATGATTAATTAGATGAAAAATAAATTAAAAAATAATTCAAACAATTCATTGAAAAAAATAAAAAAAATATCCTTTTCCATTGATAACATTCTAACTAAAAATAATATGAATATTAGGAACATCATTTTCTACAAAGGCACCAAAAAACGTTTTAAATTAAGATCCATTGTAAATAATTACCCGAATGGTAAGAAAATATGTTAATTCTAAATATATCAAAATAGAATATTATTTTCACACTTTTATATGAATTTTAAAACAACTTCTTCAGAAAACTATTATAAATATTTTTTTTTATAAATTTGGAAATAATTTTAAAGTTTGTAACTATGATGTTATTAAGAAAATTTCAATTATATTTAATAATGTTCATAAAATAATGTTGAAGATTATGGATGTGGAAGAATAAGTAAAGCGATTAAAGAAGAAATAAGGTCATCTTTCCTTAAAAAACATTTTCACGATAATTTTAAATATCGAAGAGAAAGAAATGATACTAATACATTAAAATTACAATATTAACCTATGGAGAATAAAATATTTAGCATTTAAATGATAATTTCCATAGAATTTTTCTCAACGTAAATTTAGCAGAGACAATCCCAATAAGAAAGAAGAGTAAAACATAAACCCTTACCGCTTTTGTAGCTTTTGAATCA
This sequence comes from Viscum album, assembly GCA_963277665.1. Taxonomy (NCBI): domain Eukaryota; kingdom Viridiplantae; phylum Streptophyta; class Magnoliopsida; order Santalales; family Viscaceae; genus Viscum; species Viscum album. The sequence goes on along the minus strand of OY728140.1, from coordinate 974,515,524 downwards.
CAACCCCCATGAAAGAAATAACATCAATTGTAAATTTAAATACCATGAATATAAATTGATTCATCACACACATATCATAGTGGTATTATATAGACCATAAAAAAATAATTATTTAATATGACATGTTTCTCATAGAAACAAAAGTTAGATAATAGAATGATTACCTAAACTATTACCTCTCTTCATACTATTTGATAGAAATAGTTTATGATGGATAAAAGCGGGGGGGGGGGGGATTGTATTTTAAAAATTAAAATAAAACAAAACCCAAAAATTATTATGTAATAAATGATCAAAATCATACTTCTTCTAATTATCAGAGTATGACAATGTAATTATGATATTATCTTATTAAATCATAGATATTTATATATTTTACATTCATTCCAACAAATATAAATATTATATTTATTGGTTACATAACAATTTCTAAATTCATGCCCAAAAATAAATATAACTTATAATAACAAGTGAAAATTTTATTATTATAGTAATAACAACTTAAAATATTATAAATTATTTTCTTCATTAACCAGAAATTTGAAGCTAATCTGAAATAATAGATAAAGATATCCAAAATTTAAGTACATACCTTAATGTCTGTGTTTCCTTAATAAGAAATCCCTCGATCTAATAGATTGGTACAACTATGTCTTGAAATCCAATGGAATTCCTTGATATGACGATTAGTCTCTATATTCTAAGCCTCATAAGCCCTCGATCTAATAGATTAGAATAAACTTTGGATTCCTATCCCAGGAATCCATTAATTAGTATCACTTTCAAACAATGATTACAAATGAAAGTGTTTATTAATGAATTAAAATCCTCATAAGTATTCCATTGAACTTCAACACTATAAATAATTATAAACACTAGGAATGAGGAGATCAGGTATAGAAATATTTAGTAGAATTGAGTTATGAATGTATATGCTCCAACATTTTCCAATTAACTCCTATTTAAAGTAAAATTTCCAATTGTGATATTTATAAGTAGTGTAAATGAAATGAGATAGTTTTCACTTTGACAGCTAGGTTCATGATCATAACAGGTATAAATTATTTTTTTCTTCAATTATTTGATGTCATTTATTTTAGAACCATTACAGTGCTATTACGTATTTTATCCAACAAATAAAATTATAATCACTTTGATTATAAACATTGTATAGTCTAAGGGACTTTATAATTTACTATCAATATGATAAATCAAACAAGTGTCAGTTGGATGTATATTTACAAATTCCATTTAAATGATCATGATTTTTTTACGTTCGATATACATTACATATGTCTAACCCCTCATCAGAAAAAAAATTCAGTCTGAGTAGTTGAAAACATCTTTAGTCTGATTGATCGAATTGAATAATAAAATATTATATTAATAAAATATTATAACTATTTTTATTTTTGGTATAACAAAATTTTTTCCAGAAAAATCTATTAAAAAACTTGGGAAATATAAATCTAGTAATCGTTGTTTTAATAGAGTGTGTGATTTACAAAACAAATGAAAGGAAAAGTAGAAAACAAATCTTTTCCTTTAATAACATCTCCCTTTTTGGAAAATATAAAACACACTACTAAAAAATAAAAATACTAAATTTTAAAATATTACAACCCTTTATTATTTTAGTAACTTCATATATGTACTTAATTTATTAACTCCCTATCATTTTATAACTCATTTATGATATGATATAAAGTATTAAATCTTTGGATTATTTTCTTTTATAAACCCCCATTAAATAAATAATTTAAAAAAATCTCCCTAATTTCTTTTCAAAGATTTATTCCCTTTTAAAATTACACCCCTTAAAAATTATCTTCTCAAGGATACTCTCCCAAAATTTCTCCCCCTTTTATGATTTTAAAATATTATATGTAAAATATATTGTCTTCTAAAATTTTTGGAATGTAATAGTATATAAAACAATAATATTTTAAGTTACTAATTATCCATGAAATAAAAGAGAAAAAAAAACATCCAAATTATTCAAAATACATTACATCATGATGTAAATGTTTGTAAAATTAATTCATATTTAACATTCATTAGAAATGTTTCAAAATATTACATCCTGATTTTAAATGAGAAAATATTCATATTTTCTTCATCATCTTTTTCACAATATCATTTATTTTCTTCAAATCATTATGATCCTTTTGAGTTACTGTGATCGATTACTGATGCTTCATGATATGATCATCAATTACTTCTTGTTCTAAACTCTTGACTTCAGCCTTTCAAAATCCTCACTATTATTTATATTCTCTTCCTTAATAAAAAATAACTTATCCTCACATGTTCTGAGTCTACTATTTTCTAACTCGGAGTTGTGAAATTATTCTTTCAGAAGATTCACTTCATCATTATGATCATTAGTCAAATATTTGAACTCCCCAACATATTTAACATAATCAAAAAAAAAATTAGATATCTTTTCGTAGGATTCAACCATTTTCAGAGAATGTTTTTTCACTTATATGAACTTATAATCATGATCGTTGATATAATTTTCAACTCGGTTTGACTACTTAAGCATATTATTTAAAGACATCCTTTGTGCCTTGGTTTTTCTTTTAATGATTTCACATGTGACTCAATGTGAACTATAGATTCTGTCAAAACATTTTGAGGCTCTTATTTTTTTAGGTTGTTTGGAATTAGTTTACAACTTTCTTCAATGTTTGGATGATATGAGATATAATTGATTATCCTCTTTAAGGTTCGGAAAATATAATCAAAACCTTGTTGTGTTATTTTTAATTTAGAGTCTGATGATCAAGATAAATCCTTAGGAGTAAGTCGTTTGGAAGATCTATCATATGTATTCTTTTATACCTTATCATAATCTACTTTTTGGAAACCTTTACATATTTTTATACTTTTAAAATATTTACATCCTTATCATATTCAACCTTGTATGATATTTTTTCTTGGGATTTTGGATCTTATTCAACTAATTTTGAATATTATTTGACTTCCACTTGAGATGATGAATTTAATTCTTTTGATTTTTTAAATATGTCTCCCTATCTTACTAGGAATGAAAAGGTGTTGATGATGATTATGGCTCTAATGTTTTATATCCATTTTTATCATTATATATCTCTATTTATTCTTCATCACATTCTTCCTCATATTCCTCCAAATCTTCTTCTTCTTCTTATACTTATTTACCATCTTATTCAAATTCCTTCTATAACTGTAATTCATCTCTAAGTACTTGTTTTCCAAAATTATTAGATACAAATTATTTTTTCCTTCTGAACTGACTTATGATATTTTACTAGAATACATTTCATAACTTCTTCAACAATCCATTTTCCTTTTAACTTATTAGAAAATGTTGGGAAAAATATATAAATTATTGATGTTTTAACAAACTTCTATTTGACATCATGGATTATTGGATTTTTTGAATATTTTTCATCATGATTTATTAAAAAATTTACCACTTTAGATGCATAAATCATTGTATTTTGATTCTTTCTATTCATAAATTCTTTTAACTAAGCAGTTTTTCTAATATTCATGGCCAAGGCTTCAAAATTATTAAGCCCCAATATAGGATATTTAGGGTTTTCTTGGCCATATGTTTCATGAGTTTCTTAAACACATCATATGAAATTTTTTATTTTTTTTTTATTTTTTTTGGAGAAGTTTAAATAACCTTTCTATTTTAGTTATCAACAAATTCTTTCTATATCACTTGTCATGTATCGAACGTGATTCCTTCAAATTTATCAATAATTATCTTCATATTTAAATCGAATACTAATTTCATTCTCATGATGGCTTCTTAACTAATGAAGAAAATATTTTACCCATTGAGATAATTTTGATAAATTATAAAAAATGGTCCATGAAAGTAAAAAATAAATATACTTATAAAAGAACGAAAAATTAATATATTTTACTTCATTGAGGATTTCTTAATTATTTCCACACAATGAAAAATAAACAGCACCAGGTAGATTTTCCTCATGTTCAAAAAAAAATCATAACAAATATATCTGATACTTTTAGTGTATCCATATGAAAATTTATTAGTATGAGATAACCATTCATCAATATCGTGATAAATCTTCCATCTCGTGTGAGGTGAGAATAATTCCATACATTCTCCTAAGATGTGTTCAAAGATTCTTCATCCTATGATTTCACTAATCTTCCAAGAATATCATGTAATTTATGAGATGAGAGATAATATTCCACATTATAAAGAATACCCACTAAGTCAACAACTTTTTATTATAAAATATTATAAATTTTTGAAAACATTGAAAAACGAACTTCTTCCTTATCATCTTTTAATAATAACTCAAATAAATAATATACTTTTCTTAATATTTTTGAGAAATTTAAATCAAAATCCTTATCTATTATCAATTAAAAATTTCATCTAACCATTAATACTAATTATATTTTTAATAACAGAGTCATAATTCTCATACCATGATCTTTTAACAAGTATTTCTTTGAAAATGTCCCTTTTTACAAAATATCCTATTATGGCCATTGGAATGAGACTATTTCCTACTAATTGAACGAATGACAAAAAATTATAGTAAGTACTTAAATAGGTGGGGAGAGTTAGTGTAATTGGTTTGAAATTTGATCTATGGCATTAAATGTACCACCTTTATCTATATAGATATAGGCGGTATTTAACATTCCCAAATAATTTCTATGGCATAGATTAAAACCATATTTAATCTGACGATGAGTATTTATTAGAATATTGTTTTGAAATATAAATATAATATCTTAATGAATTTTGAAGAAAATTTTTATTAGAGATAGGATCATTATGAATATAAAAAATATAAATTTTATAACAAAAATAAAAACAAAAAAAATGTCCAATATCATTTTGAAACTAAAGTAATGAATCAGTATAAAAATGAAAATAAAAATACCTTTTAAAGTTGTATGGTTTCATTTCTGTGAGAAAACTTTTCATCATTGTTTTTTTAAAAGAAACTGATAATGATAAATTTTATAAAAGAAAATTTTTATAGAAATGCTGATGAAAAATTTTGAGTCCAAAATATTTTTAACATAATTTGAATATGATAATAATTTCTAAAATATTTTCACTCCATAAAATTTATATACAAGATTTTGATTCTAAAAAATAAAAACGTTAGAAAATAAATAATTTTTGGAAACCCAATAATATATGTAATACCCATATGAAAAGGTGTTCGTTAATATAGAGATATTTGTTCATAAGAAGTATATATGAATGATAACATAACTTTGATCATTTCTATATTATATTTAATAAATTAAAATCTATCAGAACTATGGGGTTTTGTAAAAATATTATCATGTTGTAAATATTATCCAATGAATTGTAAAATTATATATATTTTAAATGAAATACAATCCTATATATATGTGATTTGAACATGAGTGTTGTTTTTGTTTTTTTCTTAATAAAATTGAACTTGTGTTATCACACAATATTTTAGTTTTAGTAAAACTCATGACATAGTCAGTGAGTGTGAGTTTCATCCACAAAAAATGATCACACATACATTTCCATGTAAATATCATCTTTAGTAGTGGAATGTAATACAATTTTTTTTATTTTAAGAAAATGAAATGAAATATTATTCAAATAAATCAAATGATCTGGAATTACTTTTTCTATCCACTCTACATCCACCAAAGTCAACAAATAAAACATTATTAACTCAAAATCATTTCTATAATAATAATAAAAACCTAAATCCATATGTACATTAAGGTAAAAAATAATCATTTAAAAAAATATAATATGTTATTATTGTGGATTATGTTGATATATAGGATATAGTCATTCTGAAAACATAAAATATGGATGACTAGTTATTACGTAAAGTAAACTTCCAATCATACCTCTAAACTTTTATTGATCAAATAGTTTCTCGAATTCATCATGATCTAAATTATTGAGGTTTAGATGCGAGTAAAAATCATTTAGTGTTTCCATATCTGAATTTTTTAAGATGCACTTTTCTATACATATGTCGATATATAATTTTTTCTAGTTTTTGTAAAATTTGAAATAATAGAAAGTATGACGACTCACCCATAACACTCATTTCAAACTCCAACATGCTAAGATATACAAATAAATCTGTTAAATAGTTATGAGATAGAACAAATATAACATCATCAACATATATTTTTACAATAATATTTTTGTAATAAATTATTTTATAAAAAGAGTTGTATCTACAACTCCCTTAACAAAATTGTTTTTTACCAAAAATATAATTTATCTATCATGCCAAGGTCTAGGGGATTGTTTAAGTCCATAAATTTCCATCTATTGTTAAAAAAATGTTCAGGATATAATGAATTTTTAAAACTACGTGGTTTTTCTACATAAATACACTTCTGAACATATCGATTCAGACAATCACACATTAAATCCATTTTAAATAGGTTAAAATTTAATAATTCTATATAAACTATAAGTATATGAATAGCCTCATGTCCTGCTATCAGAACATATTATTATTATTAGTTTTTTCAATATTCATGATTATAACCCTTATCAAAAATTCTATCATTATTTCTATGTAGAATTCTATTTTATAAAGATTTTATCTGAAACCCAACTTTACTCTAATTATATAATTTTCTTTAGCTCATTCAACCAAAGTCCAAACTTTGTTATTTTAAATATCATTGAGTTCATATTTCATATATTTTATCCAATACTCATCATCTAAAGCCTTATCAGGATTCTATGTTTAGAATTTTGATAAAAACTATAGGAGTGAAATTTGATCTCTTAAATATATTCTAGTTCTATTTGGTTGATCTACATCACAAATTATATTATCACTAGGATGATTACTAAGAAACAACTAATTTCATTGGTTTTCAAAAGTATTTTCTTCAGAAATAGGTTGAAATTAATCTTTATGAATAAATTCTTAATCATATCCATATATTATTTTCTCATATAAGTAAACTTCTAACAACAGATGAAAATTAGTTTTAAAAATAACATCAAAAGATGTATGTTGAGGTTGTTTGAGAACCAAAGGTTCAGTTTTATAAAAAGTAACAAATATTGTTTATTCAATAGTACTTTTATTTTTATTAAAAAAACTATACTCTTTAATAGTAGTTTAATAACATGAAAATATTACTTCATCAGATTTGGGAGATTTTTTTTAAAATTATCATTAGCATTCAAGATGAATACTTTACATCCAAATACCTTGAAGTAGGAATTTTTTGGGTTTCTTCATGTCTACAACTCATAAAAAGTTTTATTAATAAAACATTTTATTAAAAAATGATTTTTAGTATATAATGTTGTACTAAATGATTTACTATTTTTTTTCAATGGATTATTCACACAGCATGGTTTTAGTAATATTCTATAGAATTATATTTTTTCTTTAAACTACCACATTTTACCATGCGGTTCTATGTGATCAAAATTTATATATAATACACTTCTTACTATAAAATGTTTCAAAAAAATAATTTACAAATTATGCACCATGAGCACTCTGAATAGTTATCATGGATACATTGTTCACATTTTCAACAATGGCTACACAAATATTAAAACAACTAGGGACGTTGGATTTTATTGCTATAAAATTGACCCATGTGTGTCTTATGTAATCATAAACTGAAACACATAGATATTATTTTACAATAATACATCCATTTTTTGTATGACTATATAGATCCATGTGAACTAACTATAAATTATGAGATGTTTATACTTCACTAGTATATTAAACAACTTAACTATTTTTCTTTTCATATTGACAAGGATTAAAAAATTTAGAACCATCACACTTAATTATTGTTAGATCATTAAAAAGGCCATTATTAGAAATTTTAGAAAATAATATAAGATTATAGTCTCCTAAGATTCTATTCCATAACTAAGAGTGATCTTCCATTGCACTAAGGAATGATAAATCTTTCCTCTTAAGGTCTTGTATGTTTAAATTGTTGAAATTTTCATTCCTATTAGAAGAAAGAATAAATTCATATATAGAAAAATGGAAATTAAATTTTTCATTTTTTATGTTCATAATATAACCTTCATCACATAATTGGATTATTTTTATAAGGTTGTGATTAAGTCCTATAAAAATAACACACATTAAATTAAAGCTTTTCCATGAATAACAATATTACCTATACCTATTATTTCACCTTATGAATTATATCAAAAAGTTACTTTACCACCTTTTACCTTGATAATATTATAAAAGAGATGCTTCTTTCTAGTAATATGTGTTGAAACCCCACTATCCATGTAACGAATATTCTTTTTGTTTTAACTTACATTATTTTTTGGGAAAAAATGATATTAGTTTTTTTGAACCCAAACCTTTTTTTGTTTGGTATTATCAGAAAATAAAATCTTAGGTAACCATTTTTTTCAGAATTAATTCAATAAGAAAATTTCATTTCTTTAGAAAAGTAGTTTTTATGAATACCTATGGATGAGAATTTTTTAAGAGAACATTTGTTTTTTCAATTCCAAACTCTGTTATTTTGTTCCAAATGATGGACTTTTTGTAAAAAATATTCATTAATAGAAATATTTATATAGTAGTAAAACCCATACTACAAATATTAGAATGAGATCTAATTTTTTAAAAAATATTATTAAAGTTTTACATACCAGTAGTAAACTTAGATAAAAATTTGTTCAAACTAGATATTTAGGATTTTAGTGTCACGACCCATCCTCGGGGCCCGTTCCATGACTACCCCAAGCCGGCCTTCCATAGGATAGGGGCTGGCGACTAGCACCAATGACATAAATCCTGATAAAAAGGGAAGGAATTACCTTTATAAAGTAAACAAACACCATAGAGTACGCAAGCTGAAGTAAACACTAAGTAAACTGAGTACAAAAGTAAGTGCTGGAAGGTAAATGTGCCAGAATACAAACCCAACTGAAAGCAAAGTACAACTTAAAAGAAAGTAAAGTAGTAGAAAAGTAAAGCAGAAACTCTGAGCCATCCTCTAGAAATCCCACCTAGAGGGTGGGTACAGATAGTCTCCTCACCTCCTCGGGTCTAGCCGTCTGCTCTGTGTACATCCTGTCCAGTGATCCACCTCCAGGTACCATCAAGCTCCATGAGCCTCCACCTTGATCAGCATTGTCCATCGTCTGCATCCAACACAACATAGTGCGGGCATAGCCAGTGCAGGGGTGAGTATATGATACTCAATAGGCACTCGAGACCCACAAAGGTCTCCCATAATCCACAAAAAATAAAACACAAAGGAAATTTACAATCACGAAATAAAAATCATCCCTACTTAGGTATATGTCCATACATATACCAAAATCATCAAACCCAGTTTGGATCCAACATCCGAGCCCAAGTTTAACCCAGTCGACACAGGAATGTACAACCCAATCCATAGAATAAAGCACAACCCAATCCATACAGGAAAGAAAGTCAATCATATCGAAGATAATGATTGAAAGTCAAGAATAAGCTCACACAAGTATACTAATCACGTAGGGGGGTGGTGATGATCGATGTAGCCTCTGAATCATATCCTCTGCCAAACCCACGTATGATCCATGTACAGATGTCATTGCTTCCAGAACCTTGTAGGATCAAACTACAGTAACCATCACTGCCGAACCCACGTAGGATCCAAGTATAGTCATCATCGCTGCCGAACCCACGTAGCATCCAAGTACAGTCGTCCTCACTACCGAACCCACGTAGGATCCAAATATAGTCATCCTTGCTGCCGAACCCACATAGGATCCAAGTACAGTTGTCCTCACTGCCTGTAATGGCCCGGTCCTCTCTGGCCCATTCCTTTGTCGAAAATAAGGTCATGAAGTGTTCTAGAGGGTAGAAGGGACTTTTCCCACAGTTTTCAGAATTTTGTAACTACACGCCGTGTAGTGTGAGTACACGCCATGTACCACCTCGCCGAGTATACCCCTTGTTGAATTTGTGTCCTTACCATGTGTAATAAACGAGTACACATTGTGTAGCCCATACTACACGCTGTGTAGTTCTTCCCCACGTATGCATTACCTTCAAACCGTGTGTTGACCAGTCAACGGCCGTCTGCCGTGTTGAAGCCGTGTCCTTACCATGTGAAATAAATGAGTACATGCTATGTAGCCCATACTATATTCCGTATAGTGTATCCCCGCGTATGCGTTACCCTCAAACCATGTGTTGACCAGTCAACAACTGTTTGCTGCGTTGAAGGCCGTGTTGGAATCCACGTGGTGACCGGGTGAAATGGTCGAATACATGCCGTGTACTATAATGTACACGCCGATACATTATTTTTTCTCACCTATAAAAGGAGGGGTCCTCTCCTCCTTTTCAAATCACCCCTCTCCTCCTATATCCTTCGAGAAGAGCTCCCTTGAGAGACTCAAAAGCTCTTTTCCTCCATAACATCTTTGTCCGAGCTCCGATTTATGATCCATCAGCGGCCATGAGATCATAACGACGTGGTGGACCTTATGAGTTTGGATCTGTTGTATCCCCTCAGCCTTTCCTTCCCAGATTCCACCCAAGTTGGTTTTTCCAGGTTTTGACAGAAGCGACGGACACCGACGGACGTCTTCTAAAGATGATCTGGGGAGGCATTATTATCAGAACCTGTTGAGGTAGGGTTATTACCTTTGTCTCTCTAATTTGTGCATCATGTGGGGTGGGTGTACTCTTGTTTACGTGAAACACTTCTGAACCAGTTTAATAAATATAATAACTGTCTTATTTAATGGAGATGGGACATTTGTGAATGAAGTTACATTATTTATATCCTGTGATATTATGTTGTGAATTGAATAATTTTATGCCTACTAAAAATCACGGTCGTTGGGGGCCTTTGCTTGCACAATTAAGTGATTCCCTATCTTTATAGACTGTTTATGGATGGAAACTTTGTTGAATGTGGAATTTGGTTAATCACATAATGGTGGATGATTAAATACCTGGAACCCTTGTGTGATCACCCAAGTTGAACAAAACTGAAATAATTAACATGCCGGTGCAGATTAGGGTTTATTTATGTGAATGAGGTGTTTTGTGGGTTGTTGTGGATCGTGTGAGCATCGTGGATAGATTTGTCTTGGTTGTGGGTTGGTGTGAATGTTATGTTGGTGATGGGAAGTGGGGTTGCGACGAAAGGTATCAAGGGATGTTAACGCGCGAGTTTCGACGTGTTTGTGGTTATGGTGGTTGGCAGCGGGACTACTGGGATGTGTTTGATTATGAAAAAACAATGGGTTGTGAATAATAAATAAAAGTGGAAGAGTTAATGAATAGTGGGTCATGGTAATGGAACGTGAGTAATAATCAATGGGGTTGTTTGGTTAATAAGAAGGGACTTGTTTGTGTTGCTTGTGTATTCCTAACTTGATTTGTGGATGGAAGGGATATGTTTTACGAACGATCGATGTGGTTGGTTGCAGTTAATTGCCCTGTAGTTAAGGAACTAATAAACTAATTCTGTTGAAACATGAAAACCTAAAAGGGGTTGGGGGTTGTTTTTTTGTATGCATGCTTCGTAGTAGCAATGCTGAGGCACGTGCTCAGTTTCTCTGTTTAGAAGCCATAGGTTGGGAAGTGTGTTTGGTAAACATATATATCTGTATCTTTGTGTTTTGTCGCACCCACCCATGTTGAGAACTTAGTGATGAACACTCCCATTTCATGGGAGAGGGTGTTTTCTCCTTAGTTACTAGCTACTTCCTTCTCCTTCTTCCATAGGTTGTGATGGATTGAGGTGACCTTACACCCAAGACTCGGGTTGGTTTCGATTGGGGTGGTTTTAGCCCAAGACTCTTCAGGTAGGTTTACTTTTTCCCAAGAATCATCGGGATGAGGCCCATGTGTGTGAGGGAGGGGTACGTGGTTGTGAGGCCCAAGTGTGTGCGGGAGGGTTACATGGTTGTGTGGCCCAGGTGTGTGCTGGCGGGATACGTGGTTATGAGGCCAATGTGTGTGCGGGCGGGATACATGGTTGTGAGGCCCAGGTGTGTGTGGGTGGGATACGTGGTTGGGAGGCCCAGGTGTGTGCCGGTGGGAAGAGTGTGGTAGAGTCAGGACGTTCTCCATTAGGAAGAGCAGCTAACTAGTGGGAAATGGTGCGGGGTACCCAATAAGCTTGTTCTTATATACTACTACTACATGTTTATTTGTGTTTTTGGTGAGCATGGCTGGTGAGGTTGGGTGGATAGAACTCCTTTCTAGGTTTTGGTTTCTTTTGTTGTTCTCATGGGACTTTAGGATGTCTCCCTACTTGTGCATGAGATCTTTAGGTTTCCCTATTGAGTATACTTGTATGCTCACCCTATGTTTACTTTCAAGTTTCCAAGAGGACTACCAGGGCCGTGCGGGACCCTACTAGTCAGGACAGTTGGATTTGTTGCAGTTTGTTGTACTCTTGTTTCTTTTGGTATTGTACTTTTGAGCTTATTGTACCTGTACTTTGTTTTAGAATTGTTTAAACATGCATGTGGGTTTGGTTTGGGTTTATTTCCATTTTCTTGTCCTTTTTTTCTTTTGGTGTTTGACTCATCCTATTTCCCAATATTAAATAATTAAAAGAGTAATGCCTCTCATATTTGTAAAAACTCATACCCATGGTGCTAGTCACCACCCCGGGGCCTACTGAAGGTGGGACTCGGGGGTCATTATCTCCCTTTTTCCATTTCCAGCTCAGGAGGGGCATCTTTGGTGGGAGGGGGTCATGACAAAACGGTATCAGAGGTGATGGTTGAGAGATAAGATGGAGTTTGGGGTTAGGCACAATGAGTATTGCATGGGATGTTAGGGAAATAGTGTTGGCTGATCTTGGTGTGTGACATAGGCCAGGGAAAACTGGCTAGGACACGAGATTTTAGGGCCCCCGTGATCCGATGCAAGGACTCTGAGCCTACTAAACGACCATGTAAGACTATATTGATTGCAGGGTAAAGACCCTAGGGAAGGTACATTCATCATCATGATTGTGTTTTACTTGATTTGGGTGTTCTGGGAAAGAAATTGAAATAAAATGATAAAATAAAACCTTGATAAATTTCCTTACTACATGGGATTAGGTGATCTTTGTTTACCGTATAGCTAAGGCACCTGGATGACGTCCCCGGGTGACTCAAATGGCCAAGGCCCAGCAGATTCTGGCAGTCGATCAGTTGAGGATTGACCAAGAGCAGGAAGATAGCCAGTGGCAAAAGACTCTCCGCTCTTTCCAGTGGAAAACCCTCATGAAGTATGAGGGTAGTAATTCAGATATAGAGACATAGGGGTGGATTGAGGAGCTAGGAATCTCTTTTACCTTGATCCATGCTCTGAGGGTGTATTGGGTTCCCCAAGGAGTCAGTCAGTAGAGAGGTGCGGCATGTCAGTGGTGGAAGCTCTACCTCAGAGAGAGGATAGAGGCAGAGGTTCCATGGTCGGACTTTGAGAAGGAATTCCGAGAGGAATTCCTTTCATCCATGATCAAGGCGGAGAAACGGCAGGAGTTACTCTCCCTCCAGTAGGGGATTATGTCAGTATGAGAGTTGGGGATTAAGTTCCAGGATCTCCTACACTTTTCTCCCAATCTCTTTCTATATGAGGAGTCTCGGGCGAGATGTTTAGAGGAGGCGACTCGCCCTTCACTCTAGTATGCTATCACCCCCTTCACCCTTTCGACTTACTTGGAAGTACAGAAGAATGCAGCAGTTGTAGAGAGGATGCACTCATAGGGAGGTGGACCACGAGAGGGGATCCAGCCGGGTTCATCGAAGGGGAAGGCAGTCAGTAGCAGGTCTCTTGCGACAGGACCTTCTAGATTCAGGCTAGTGGGGAGCAGGCCCCAGCAGTTCCAGTTCAGATCATCGGGTCCTCGTCCCTTTTTCATGAGCCCAGGACCTAAGTGTTTCTCTTGTGGTGGTTTCGAGAACATTCAGAGTTAGTTCCCAAACCAAGCTCAGTATGGTGAAGGTGGGTAGGTTCAGCGCCTACCTCAACAGCACCAGTTGTCGGCGAGGCCCTTCCAGCAGCAGTAGGACCCTACTCCTCCAAGGGAAGACTTTGCGGGAGGAGGCCGACCTCAGGGTGCTCCTCAGGGACCTCGACCGGGATGTGGTCGGGGAGGTGGAAAACATCAGAGAGGCATAGGAGCTGGGCATGGACAGTTTCACGTAGCAGAGTTGGCAGCTCCGGTAGGACCATAGGTGGTGCGAGGTACGATTTGTTTGTTTAGCACTCTCGTTTCTGCTTTCTTCGATTCGAGAGCTACGCAATGCTTTGTTACACCTAGTATATCCCATGCTTTGGGACTATAAATAGAGAGACATTCCATACCACTGGTGCTAAGTACACCAGTTGGAGGCCGGACCAATGTATCTTGTGTTTTTCGGGGATGTGGGCTGACGTTGGGATCACATCGATCTAGTGGGTACCTTCTTTTTCTACAGATGCAACCATACTATGTCATCATAGGAATCGAATCGTTGTTTTCTATTAGTGCCATTATCGACTGCTTTCGAAGAAAAGTCATGTTCTCTGATGTGGATGGGCATCGTGTATCTTTTGTTAGAGAGAGGAGCTATCATGTGGGAAGCCGGCATGTGAAGCCTCTTCTTTCCTTATTAGGTTGGTTATTGGTGATTACAGATGATACAGAGATGATGGATGTCCCAGAAGTTTTTGGGGAGTTCCTCGATGTTTTCCCCGAGGAGTTTGTGACTCTACCCCCCCGACGTGACGTTGAGTTCGGGATAGACTTAGAGCCTGGTTCCCATCCAATTTCGATGGCCCATTATCGGATGGAACCTTCAGCGTTGCAGGAGTTGCATATTCAGATTGACGATTTGATGGAGAAGGGTTTTGTTTGACCCAGCGTGTCGCCATGGGGTGCTCCAGTTTTGTTCCTAAAGAAGCCAGATGGTGGTCTCAGGTTATGCATAGACTACCAAAGGTTGAATCAGGTAACAGTCAAGAACTGTTACCCCCTTACAAGGATAGATGATCTCTTTAACCAGTTTAGGGGAGCAGGTTGGTTTCCTATGATTGATCTACAATCTGGGTATCATCAGCTGAGGGTAAAGGACAATGACATCTTGAAGACGGCTTTCAGGTGCTGGTATGGGCACTTCGAGTTTGTAGTGATGCCGTTTCGAGTTACGAATGCACCAGTTGTATTCATGGGACTTATGAACTTTGTCTTCTGAGAGTTGCTGGACCGTTTCGTTGTTGTGTTTATTGATGACATCCTGATC
Organism: Viscum album; assembly: GCA_963277665.1. Classification (NCBI taxonomy): domain Eukaryota; kingdom Viridiplantae; phylum Streptophyta; class Magnoliopsida; order Santalales; family Viscaceae; genus Viscum; species Viscum album. The sequence goes on along the minus strand of OY728140.1, from coordinate 974,500,268 downwards.
TACTCAAGATCAGAGGAGGATCACGTTGAGCATCTCAGGGCAGTCTTGGAAGACCTTCGACACCACCGACTTTATGGGAAATTGTCAAAGTGTAAGTTCTTGACGCATGAAGTACACTTCCTTGGACACATGGTGTCTCAGCATGAAGTGTCTGTGGACCCGTCGAAGGTGGAGGCAATTTTTTCTTGGAAAGTACCCAAGAGCGTGGCAAAAGTTCGTAGTTTCCTGGCGTTGGCAGGTTATTATCGGAGGTTTGTTTCAGACTTCTCTCGAGTTGCCGCTCCATTGACAGCTTCAACTAGGAAGAACCAGATCATCCTATGGAGAAAGAAGTGCCAGAAAGCTTTCGACTACCTAAAGGAGAAGTTGGTCAGTACTTCAGTACTCAGGTTTCCAGAGGAAGGGTTGTTGTATAAGGTGTTTTGTGATGTTTCTGGCCTTGTTTTGGGGTGCGTACTGATGCAGAATAAGTGTGTGATCTGTTATGGGTCTAGGCAGTTGCGCCCTCACGAGCGTAACTATGCCACCCATGACCTAGAGCTTGAAGCAGTAGTGTTCACACTGATGTTGTGTGGACATTAACTCTTTGGGCAGTGCTTTGTGGTCTTCTCAGATCACAAGAGCTTACGTTATATCTTCTCCTAGTGTGACCTGAACTTACGACAGCGAAGATGTGTTGAGTTTCTCCAAGACTATCACTTCAAGATCTCTTATACTGAAGGTAAGGGAAATGTTGTGGCTGATTCCATTAGCAGTAAGTCACATAAGGAAGTGGTTTGGGAATCCACTGATGCCTGGAGAGCAAAGAGAGAGTTGGCTGCCTTGCACTTGGATGCAAGGGTAAAAGGTGTTAGAGGCGGTTTATTTCAGATGATGGTGCAGTCCTCCTTGTTGCAGCAGGTGGAAGAGTCTCAGTGGGGGGACTCCAAGGGGAAGTAATGCAGTATCATGTCGATCATGGAAATGCTCCAGAAGGATGGTCAGAGGATAGCCGACACCAGATACTTTTCCATGGAAGGTTGTTTGTTTCGGAGGCGATGCGTGAGGGAGTTCTCTGTGAGTTCCATAACTCAGCCTTGGGGATACATCCGGGAGTTTCAAAAATGTACCGAGGCTTGAGGGAATAGTTTTGGTGGACCAGGGTAAAACGAGCAGTGGCAGAGTTTGTGGATAAGTTCCTTGTGTGATAGAAAGTAAAGGTTGAACATCGTGTTCCAAGTGGTTTGTTGCATCCTTTAGATGTCCCCGAGTGGAAGTGGGATGACATCTCAATGGACTTCGTCACATGACTACCTATATCTCAGAGTGGTTATGATTCTATCTAGGTAGTGGTGGATCTACTGAAGAAATCAGCTCACGTCTTAGCAGTTAAGGACTCGGGCATGGTGAGTACCTTAGCACAAAGGTACGTAGAAGATGTGATGCGTTTTCATGGAGTTCCAAAGACTATCATCTCAGATCGGGATACTCGGTTTACCTCACGAGTCTAGAGGAGGTTACATCATGATTTTGGCACCTAGCTACACCTTAGAACTGCTTTCCACCCCCAGACCGATGGGAAGACATAGCACACTATCCAGACGTTGGAGGAAATGATGTGGGCATGCGTTCTGGATTTCGGAGGATCATGGGTGCGACACTTTCCCTTAGTAGGGTTTTCTTAAAACAACAGCTTCCACTCTACTATTGGCATGGAACCATTTGAGGATTGGTATGTAAGACCATGTCGTTCACCCCTTTTCTGGGCAGAGGTGGGTGAGATAGGTGCTCTTGGTCTAGAGGTAGTACAAAGCACCATAGAGAAAGTCCAGCTTGTGCATGAGAGGATGAAAGCGGCTCAGGACCAACATAAGTCTTATGTTGATTGTTGGAGTAGGCCCTTGGAGTTAGAGGTGGGAGATAATGTGTTCTTTATGGTTTCCCCTCGATGGGGGTAGAGGAGGTTTGGCAAGGGGAGTAAGCTCTCCCCTACGTTCATCGAACCTTTCGAGGTGCTGAGGCGAGTCGGCGAGGTGGAATATCTGCTAGCTCTTCCACCTCAGTTGGAGAAGGTTCATGATGTCTTCCACGTCTCCCAGCTATATCGATACTTACATGACGACTCTCATGTTATCGACTTGGGAGAGTTAGATATGGGAGACGATGCGACCTTCGAGGAACAACAAGTCAGAATCGAGGATCATAATGAGAAGGTGCTCCGTGGAAGAACCATCGCCTTGATTCGTGTGTTGTAGAGGCATGGTGGCCTTGAGGAGAGCACTTGGGAGCAGGAGGCCCAGATGCACGCTCAGTACCCAGAGTTGTTTTGACTTGTGTTTTTTTCCCTTGTTCTTCGGAGCCTTGTTTTGATGTTATACTCTGTACCTTTGATATATGGAATGCTTGGATTTTCGGTTGTGAGAATTTATGTTTCCATGTTATCTGGAAGTTTCTAACATGTCCGGATGTGTGGGGAAAGGAAAATACCTAATCCATAATCGAGACGTATTAATGCGGATGCGATTGAACCCATGCGGGTGAGTCAGTGCAGCCTAAAGCGGATAATATCTCGACATAGGAGAAGAAATTTCCCCAAACCACATGTTCGGGCAGTGTGTTGGTTGTACGGTGTTGGGGGAAGTGTAAGTAGAAAAAACATAATGTATGGAAGTGGGAAGAACCAATTATTAATCGAGATGCATTAATGAGGATGCGATTAAACTCGTGCAGGCGAGTCATTGCCGCCTAAAGCGGATAATATCTCGACATAGGAGAAGGAATTCCTAACACATATGATTAGGGTTGTTGGTTGGGTTCCTATTATAACAAGAACCCTAAGAGGTATCTTGTTGGGTTCCTCTAGGTTGTTTTTTTAAATTCTCAGGGACGAGAATGTTTTAATAGGTATCTGATGTAATGGCATGGGCCTCTCCGGCCCATTCCTTTGTCGAAAAGACGGTCATGAAGTGTTTTGGAGGGTAGAAGGGAATTTTCCCGCACTTTTCAGAATTTTGTAACTACACGCCATGTAGTGTGAGTACACGCCATATACCACCTCGCCAGGTATACCCCGTTTTGAAGCCGTGTCCTTACTGTGTGAAATAAGTGAGTACACTTCATGTATCCCATACTACACGTCGTGTAGTTCCTCCCCGCATACGCGCTACCTTCAAACCGTGTGTTGACCAGTCAACGGTCGTTTGCCATGTTGAAGCCGTGTCCTTAACGTGTGAAATAAATGAGTACACACCATGTAGCCCATACTACATGCCGTGTAGTGTCTACCCATGTATACGTTACCCTCAAAACGTGTGTTGACCAGTCAATGACCGTGTGCCGCGTTGAAGGCCCTGTTGGAAGCCGCGTGGTGACCATGTGAAATGGCTGAATACACACCGTGTACTATAAAGTACACACCATGTACTTTAGTTTTTCTCCCCTATAAAAGGAGGGGTCCACTCCTCCTTTTCAAATCACTCCTCTCCTCCCTTCACCTTCGAGTAGAGATCCCCCGAGAGACTCCAAAGCTCCTTTCCTCCACAACTTCTTCACCTGAGCTCCGATTTATGATCCGTCAGCGGCCACGGGATCGAAATGACGAGGAGGAACTTATGAGCTTGGATCTCTTTTTTACCCTCGACCTCTCATTCCCATATTCCACCCGAGTAGGTTTTTCTAGGTTTTGACATAAGCGACAGACGCCGACGGACAACTTCTAAAGCTGATCCGGGGAGGCGTTGTTATCAGAACCTGTTGTGGTAGGGTTCTTACCTGCGTCTCTCTAATTTGTGAATCATGTGGGGTGGGTGTACTCTTGTTTACGTGAAACACTTCTGAACTAGTTTAATAAAGATAATAACTGGCTTATTTAATGGGAATGGGAATATTGTGAATGCATTTACATTATTTATATCCTGTGATATTATGTTGTGAATTGAATAGGCTTATGCCAACCGGAAATCACGGTCGTTGGGGGCCTTTGCTTGCACAATTAATTGCTTCCCTATCATTCTAGACTATTTATGGATGGAAACTTTGTTGAATGTGGAATTTGGATAATCACATAAAGTTGGCTGATTAAATACCTGTAACCATTGTGTGATCACCCTAGTTGAACAAAACTGAAATAATTAACATGCAGGTACTGGTTAGGGTTTATTTATGTGAAGGGGCTGTTTTGTGGGTTGTTGTGGATCGGGTGAGCAGTAGGGCTGCGATTGGATTAGTTGTGGGTTGGTGTGAATGATATGTTGGGGATGGGCAGCAGGGCTGTGACAAAAGGTATCAAGGGTTGTTAACGTGCGAGTTTCGATGTGTTTGTGGTTATGGTGGTTGGCAGCGGGACTGCAGGGATAGGTTTGATTATGAAAAAACTATGGGGTGTGAATAATAAATAAAATTGGAAGAGTTAATGAATGGTGTGGCATGGTAATGGAAAGGGAGTAATAATCAATGAGGTTGGTTGGTTAATAAGAAGGGGCTTGTTTGTGTTTCTTATGTTTTCCTAACTTGATTTGTGGATGGCAGGGATATGTTTTACGAACGATCGATGTGGTTGGTTGCGGTTAATTGCCCAGTAGTTAAGGAACTAATAAACTAATTCTGTTGAAACATGTAAACCGAAATGGGGATGTGGTTGTTTTTTGTATTCTTGCTTCGTAGTAGCAGTGCCGAGTCACGTGCTCAGTTTCTCTGTTTAGAAGCCATATGTTGGGCTATGTGTTTGGTATACATATATATATATGTATCTTTTTGTTTTTTCGCACCCCACCCATGTTGAGCACTTAGTGTCGAACACTCCCATTTCATGGGATATGGTGTTTTCCCTTTAGTTACTAGCCCATTCCTACTCCTTCTTCCATAGGCTGTGATGGCTTGAGGCGACCTTACACCCAAGACTCTCGGGTAGGTTTCGATTGGGGTGGTTTTAGCCCAAGACTCTTCGGGCAACTTTACATTTTCCCAAGAATCTTTGGGATGAGGCCCAGGTGTGTGCGGGTGGGGTACGAGGTTGTGAGGCCCAGATGTGTGCGGGCAGGGTACGTGGTTGTGAGGCCCAGGTGTGTGCGGGCGGGATACGTGGTTGTGAGGCCCAGGTGTGTGCGGGCGGGATACGTCGTTGTGAGGCCCAGGTGTGTGCGGGCGGGAAGAGTGTGGTAGCATCAGGATGTTTGCCGTTAGGAAGAGAATCTAACTAGTGGGAAATGGTTCGGGGTACCCAATACTCTTGTTCTTATATACTATTACTACCTGTTGTTTTGTGTTTTTGGTGAGCATGGCTGTGGAGGTTGGGTGGATAGAATTCCTTGCTAGGTTTTGGTTTCTTCTATTGTTCTCATGGGACTTTAGGATGTCTCCCCACTTGTGCACAAGAGCATTAGGTTTCCCTACTGAGTATACTTGTATTCTCACCCTACATTTACTTTCAGGTTTCCAGGAGGACTACCTAGACCGTGCGGGACCCTACTAGTCAGGACAGTTGGAGTTGTTGCAGTTTTTTGTACTCTAGTTTCTTTTGGTATTGTACTTTTGATCTTATTGTACTTGTACTTTTCTTTAGAATTGTTTAAACATGCATGTGGGTTTGGTTAGGGTTTATTTCCATTTACTTGTTATTTTTTTCTTTTGGGGTTTTCTCATCCTATTTCCCGATATTAAATAATAAAAAGGGTAATGCCTCCCATATTTGAAAAAACTCAAACCCTTGGTGCTAGTCGCCCCCCCCAGGGCCTATTGGAGGCGGGACTCGGGGGGTCATTATCTCCCTTTTTCCATTGCCAGCTCAGGAGGGACATCTTTGGTGGGAGGGGTTTGTGACACTGCTGAACCCACGTAGGATCCATGTACAATCTTCATCGTCATCACAGTTGCAACCAGCTTTAGGGTTCCCGCACACAGCACACTCGATTCTGGGAGGGTCCACTCCACAAGCCAAGGGGTCGATACATCAACTATTATGAAGTCCAGAGTTGATGTATCACAAATTTCTGTCTCGTCAATAGGAACTGAACGCGACAGACGGCGCGTCAATCGGACGCCTAGTCTGAGATATATTAGCTTTTCTGTCCCAGGGGCGTGGTTGGTTTTTAAGTTAAAACCAACCCGGCCATACTCCATCTGCATCCAAACATCGAGCAGAGTAAGCCAAAAGAACCGTATCACTAAGTGGAAACCAAAAAAGTTGACGGCACGTCAATCGGACATCTGGAGCTCGAGTTATAAGTGTTTCTGCTCCGAGGGCCCTGTTGGTTTCATGTTCAAACTAACCTGGCCATACACAAAGTTCTCCGAAACCTTGAGTGTAATATACCAAAATGACCGTCTCGATCCAAGGATCCCATCACTACTAACGGTGTGTCGATCGGAGGTCCGTAGACCACGATATGGGAGTTTGAATGAATCTGTCCGAAATTAGGGGGTTTGGGCCCCGACCGACCCGGCCCAATACCCCCTGGGTCGACCCGAACCAGGAAATCCGACCCGGGTCCGGGTCCGGCCCAATTGAGCGCGGCCCGACCCGACAGGCATGGCCCAGCCCGGCTGGCGCGACCCGGCCCAACGATGGAGGCCCGACCCGACGCTGGTGGCCCGGCCCAGCGTGGCTGGCCCAGCCTGCGTGGCTGGTGACTCGGCTCTCGGCTGAGCGGGATGCAAAGGGGGGAGGGGCACTGCCCCCCTTGATTGAGGAAACGACCAACCATTAAAGCCAGCCTTTATTGTAACTGCGGGACCCAAGGGGTTCCCGCCTCCAGCTGGTGCCGACGGCCGGCTCAGCCAACCACTCCTCTGAACCGCCGCACCCATAGGCCGCGAATCCTTCCAGTCCAACGTGGCGCGACGCCGTTGTGCCCCCCCACCGCGGCCTGCACTGGGCCTCGACCCCCTTCGACCTCACCGACTCGATGTGACGGCACCACGCACCATCGCCGTGTTCCGCCTCGGCCGCGGCCCCTTTTCGTTCCTACGCGGTGCAACGACACTGTGCCACCGTTGTCTCAAGCTTCAACAATAATGAACAAGAGAAGGAGAGGATATTTGGCCGTTTTTGTGAAGTCTGACCTCCTCCCGTTATGTTGATATCAAGCTGCCAAAAGAACGATAATTCTCAATGAAAAAAAAGAACAATCTTAATTAAATAAAATTGAACTTAACCCCTACCTCTACAAAAGTTGTCGAACGAAGAGAATCACTGAATAATGGTGTCGCGGGGTGGGGTTCCGTAATCATCGACGGAGAGCGTCCGAGGAGGAAGTGGTGTCTCCCTTCCTTTGTCGCGGAGAGAAGATTGTATGGAGACTCCGATGGTGAGTTTCGTCGTCGGTGCCGCCTCCTTGGTCGTGGAGGAAGAAGATGACGGAAGAAACCGAGTCTCTGAGTTGATGCTCTCCCTCAGAGAAATAGCATTCTTCGTTGAAGTGGGGACATTCTTCGCCGAAGAAGATGAAGTTCTTCCAAGGGACCAGAGCTCTCCCTCACCCAATATCCTCACATAACTAGCCAACCTAATAAAATAAGGCCTCCCCCTTATTTTATTATGTTTTCTGTTCCTTTTCAAAAACTCAAATTTCAAAAACTAAACCATTTAATTAAATGAGATTGAGTTGTCAAATTAAATTGGGTGTTATGTTGGAAATATTAATGTGGAAGAGGAGAAGCCACATAATTAAAAACCAGGGAGGTTTAAAGGGAGTTTAAGGGGTTATGGGAAATGTGAAAAGATGGGGGCTCATGTGGGCCCCAACTTTCCTTTAACCTCTCAAGAGAAGTTAGAAACCTAGTGGGTCCCATCCAAACTTCCAAACATAGTTTATAACCACTTAGAAAAGAAATAAAAATGTAACACATATTTTATTTCACTCTTCAATTAAACAAAATTTTCTTTAACAAATCCTCTCGAAAAAACACACCTTCTCTTAAGCAAAAACTGGCGCTGCGGTTTCATCGATGCCCTCATATTTCAATTTCGAGCACCTGATCAAAAGTTAGAAAAACCCGCTCGTTCGTTCACTGAACGTACCCAAGATAAACATTGGAAAATTATTTCGGGAACACCGAGCCTCGGAATTATGTGCTGTCAAAAACTGTGTACTCATAAAATCCCAAAGAATTTGAGAAAAAATTTTCCTTGAAATTTACGGGTCCTTACATTACTCCCACCTCAGGGATTTACGTCCCCATAAAGTTACATCAAAAACTAGGGAAACAAATGGGCATACTGTGCACGCATCTGAGCTTCCCACTCCCATGTGCTCTCCTGGAGGTTCCCGTTCTGCCATCTGATGCGTACTAGAGGAATTGACCGTCCACGTAGGACTCGCTCTTGTCGATCCTCGATCTCCACCGGAACCTCCGCAAACGTAGCCTCGTCATCAATTTCCAGCTCCCCATGATCGATGATGTGCGTCGGGTCGTGCACGTACCTCCTCAGATGAGATATGTGGAAGACGTCGTGCCCCCGGTGCAACTGAGGTGGTAAAGCCAGGCGATAAGCCACCTCACCTATCCTACTGGGAACCTGGAATGGTCCGATGAAGTACGAAGATAACTTTCCGCCTTGGCCAAATCTCCGTAATCCATATCGAGGTGAGACCTATAAGAAAACGTGGTCACCATCCTCGAACTCTAGTGGTCTCTGCCTCCTGTCATCATATGACTTCTGTTGGCTCTTGGAAGTCCTCATCCGCTCCTGGATGATTTGTACCTTCTCCGTCATGGCCTGGACCATCTCTGGTCCTACAAGTGCTGACTCCCCAGGGTATGTCCAACACAATGGTGATCTGTAAGGTTAGCCATACAATGCCTCGTATGGTGTCATTCCGACAGTGGAGTGGTAGCTGTTGTTGTACGAAAACTCCACCAAAGGAAGATGATCCTCCCAACTATGACCAAAGTCGAGGACACATGCATTGAGCATGTCCTCGAGAGTCTGAATGTTCTTCTCCATCTGACCATCCGTCTGTGGGTGAATGGCGGTGCTCAGGCATAGCTTCATCCCAAATGCCTCTTGTAACCCCTTCCAAAGCCAGGAAATAAAGCGAGCATCTCGATCGGAGACGAAAATCGATGGAACACCATGAAGCCATACGATCTCCTGATCATAGAGGCGTCCCATGATCTCCATTGAGCCCTTCTCCCTGATAGGTAGAAAGTGGGATGACTTGGTGAGTCAGTCGAAAATCACCCAAATGGAGTCGTGACCTCTAGAAGTACGTGGTAACCCTGTCACGAAATGCATAGATATTCTATCCCACTTCCTCTCCCGGACCTCCAAGGGTTGTACCAAGCCTTCTGGTACCTGGTGCTCTGCCTACACCTGCTGGCAGGTGAGGCATCGTGAAATGAACTCTACCACAGCCGAATTCATACCCAGCCAGCAGTGCTATCGTGTGATATCCTGGTACATCTTCACCACTCCTAGATGTACCGCTAATGGAGAAGTGTGAAATTCTATTAGAACCTCCTCCTCTAATGCAACTGGTACCATGGTACGTCCTCTGAAGAGGATGACGTGCTCTCCTATTACAGAGAATCCATCAGGTGCCTGTCCTGAGGATATCTGTGCACGTCGCATCTCACAGTCAAAATCTCTATGTTGTGCCTATCTGACCCACTGAAGTAGTGGAGGAGTGACAGTGAGTGACTGTATAAAATCTTCTTTATCTCTATCCACGTAGGATATTTGTAAAGAGGGTAACTGCTATGCCGCCTCTCCAAGTAGTTGAATGCCCCTCCTCCTACTGAGAGAATTGGATACTACGTTCCCCATTACCGAAGTATAGACTATCTCAAAGTCATAGTCCTGGAGGAACTCAAGCCATCACTATTGTCTCAGGTTCAGGTCCTTCAGTGAGAAGATGTACCTCAGACTCTAGTGGTCAGAATAGAATGTAAAGAGCTCTCCCATCAGATAGTTTAGCCACATCTTCAAGGCGAAGACCACTACTGCTAACTCCAGGTCATGGGTAGCATAGGTCTGCTCATGCTGCCTGAACTGTCATGATATATAGGGGATCATTGCCCGCTCCTACATTAGGACACACCTGAGTCTGGTCCTTGATGTATCACAGTAAACTATGTACCCTACGCCCTCCTCCGGTAGCCTCAAGATGGGTGCAATGGTCAATCTCTGTCTTAGATCCTGGAAGCTCTGCTGACATCTGTCTGACCACATGAAGGATTGCCCATGCTTTGTTAATATTCTGGAAAGCTGCAAAGATTTATCCTTTGTCGAAAAAAGAAATCCGATCTCATCCCCTGGATGTACCACGTTCCTTGCCTAATATAGTCAACACTGACATGAACAGTTGTAATTCAGGCCTTGGATGACGTCGTAAGGCCTTGACGCTGCTATCAAGAGATCCAATTGTTACTCTCGCATCCAAGGGTTGAGTCACACTGTCGGAATCAGTGTGTGTTCACTGGGTCTTCTCCAATAGGAATCTCGTATGTGAGGGTCAAGTCTATGGTGTTTTTAAATAGGAACCTCTTAGTATTATCATACAAAAGACAAGATAGAAAACGCCACAATTGGAAGTGTCTTTTATTACTGAAACTCAAAGAACAAAGTCACAAAGCAACACAAACAATGATGTCAACGAAGCTAGAAGCATTATGGACAAAGGCCTCCATGCCTGGAGCTAGTCCCGCTCTTGTCTACCCGCTTCTGGAGCTCCATGATCATAAGATTTAGCTTCCTGAAGCTGTGCTCTACCCTGTCCACCTGTTTCCTATGGTTGGGGTGGACCTCCTGGTGGTGGTGGTGGTAGAGCCTTGAAATGTTGTGCACCACCCTCTGCTCGGCCAGCTCCTCTTCCACGTACGCCTGATCTTGGAGGACCACCACGGTCGAACCTCTTCCACTACCTGGGAGGTCCCTCTATGGTCTGCTGCTCATCTGCAGGGCGGGTCAGGCAGTCACGAGACATGCGACCCTACCCGCTGAATGCATAGCACTATCTGCCTCTCGTATGACTGGCTCTGCTGCATATGCCCCGAACCTCCGAGCCAGTATCCTGAGGTCGCCCACCTAATGGTCTAGTCCGGTTGGACCCCTGTGACATCTGTCGACTGCCAGATGCAGAATACTCCACTACGTGCCACCATGCGGTAGGTCTCGATGATGGTGTAGGCTCAGCAAGAAAGCTCTCTACATGAAGGGCTTGCTCCAGTACTCCTACATGTGTAGTAATACTGTGGGATATCATCGAAGCCCTGATCTCATGCCTCAGTCCCTTCTTGAAGGTCTGGGCCCAGAAGAATGGGTCTTGTACCATATCTGTGGAGTAGCGTGAGAGATCAGTAAACCTCGCCGAGTACTAGGCTACTGTCATGCTGCCCTGCCGCAGTTGTAGCAACTCCTGAATATGCACCGCATGGAGGGTGGTTGGAACAAACTCCGAGCGAAAGAGGTTCTCGAAGTCTGTCCAAAGGAGATATGCCTCGTAGTGTACCTGGAGCATCAGGCTCCACCATCTACCTGATGCCGCGTGTAGGAGAATCGTCGCAAGGATCCCCATTAGATCTGCTAGTGTCCCTACCAATATAAAGACTCGAACAACAGCCTCCATCCAATCCTCGACTGCCTGATGGTCCATCTCTCTGCGGAACCTGGGTGGTTTCTGACGCCGAAACTTGTGCAGTGCACTCAAGCGATGTGCACTCTCAGCTACAGGGGCTGGTGGCATCTGTGGCTCGGCGGGTAGAGGTACCTCCGGTACCTCCGCTGTAATTGGGCCTTGCACCGAGGCCTCATCACTCGGTGGGCTGCCGTCTCACACAAATCTCGGAACCCTAGCTAGTTGTCGTCGTGGGGTCATCATGAATGGAAACAGGTGTTCCACGGTTAATACAGTATACCTGGTGAGCTAACACAAATTAATCACAAAGAATAATTTGAAACACACATGCAATCAATGTTTTCGTGCACTGAGTTGGAAAACAGAAGTCAGGGTCCTGGTGTATGGAAACGTCAGCCACCGCACCAACACTGGACTCACTGGACTGATAACCACACTCAATATCCTTAAAAAAATTGATTCACATAGAAGAAATTATCAGATTCCGGAGTTCTGCGGTAGAACCGACTCCTCTGATAACAATTTGTCACGACCTATCCTCTGGGCCCATGCCGTGACTACCCCCAGCCCGCCTTCCATAGGCCAGGGGCCGACGACTAGCACCAAAGGTGTAAATCTAAATAAAAAGGGAAGGTATTGCCTTTATAAAGTAAAAAAACACCACAGAGTACGCAAGTTGAAGTAAACACTAAGTAAACTTAGTACAAAATTAAGTGCTGGAAGGTAAATGGTTTAGAATACAAGCACAGCTGAAAGTAAAGTACAACTAAAAAGAAAGTACAACAGTAGAAAAGTAAAGAAGCAACTCTAAGCCCTCCTCTGGAAATCCCACCTGGTGGGTGGGTACAGATAGTCTCCTCAGCTCCTCGGGTCCAGCCGTCCGCTCCGTTTATGTCCAATCCAGTGATCCACCTCCAGGTACCATCCAGCTCCACGACCCTCCACCACAATCAGGGATGTCCATCATCTACTTCCAACACAATTTAGTGCAGGTATATCACGTGTAGGAGTGAGTATATGATACTCAGTAGGGATTTTGAGACCCTCGAAGGTCTCCGAGAATCCACAAAGTATAAACCACAAAAGAAAGTTACAATCACGAAGTAAAAAATCATCCCTATTTAGGTATATGCCCATACATATACCTAAGTCATAAAACCCAGTTCGACTCCAACTTCTGAGCCCAAGATCAACCCAGTCCACAGAGGAAAGTACAACCCAATCCACATAGGAAAGCACAACCAAATCCACACTAGAATGCAAGTCTATCATATCGAAGGTAATGATTGAAAGTCATGGCTCAGATCACAAAGGTATACTACTCACATAGAGGGGTGGAGATGATTGATGTAGCCTCTGAATCATCTCCTCTGCCAAACCCATGTAGGATCCAAGTACAGATGTCATCGCTGCCAGACCCACATAGGATCCAAGTACAGTAACCATCGCCGCCGATCAAACATAGGATCCAAGTACAGTCGTCATTGCTACCGAACCCATGTAGGATCCAAGCACAGTCGTCCTCACTACCAAACCCACGTTGGATCCTAGTACAGTCTTCCTCGCTGCTGAACCCACGTAGGATCCAAGTACAGTCGTCCTTGCTGCCGAACCCACGTAGGATCCAAGTACAATCGTCATCGTTGTCATAATCGCAGCCAGCTCTAGGGTTCCCGCACACAGCACGCTCGATTCCGGGAGGGTCCGATCCACGAGCCAAGGGGTCGATACATCAATTTTCATGAAGTCCAGAGTTGATGCATCAAAAAGTTCCGCCTCTTCAATAGGAACTCAATGCGATAGACGGTGCGTTAATCGGATGCCCGGTCAGAGAGATATTGGCTTTTCCGTCCCAGGGGCCCGATTGGTTATTAAGTTAAAACCAACCCGACCATACTCCAGCTGCATCCAAATTTCGATTGGAGTAAGCCAAAAGAAAAATTTTACTAAGAGGAAACCATCAAGGTCAACGACACGTCAATCAGACGTCCGGAACTCGAGTTATAAGCATTTCCGCTCCGAAGGCCCGGTTGGTTTCGTGTTCGAACAAACCCGGACTTACCCAAAGTTCTCCAAAACCCTGAGTGTAATATACCGAAACGACCATCTCGATCCAAGGATCCCAAATCAACTGACGATGCGTCTATCGGAGGTCCATAGACCATGATATGGGAATTTTAGCGAATCTGTTCGAAATTATGGGGTTTGGGCCCTGACCGACCCGACCCAATACCCCCTTGGTCGGCCCAAACTAGGTTCGACCCAATTGGGAATGGCTCAAACTGGCTGGCGTGGCCCATCCCGGCTGGCGTGGCATGGCCTGGCGCTGGCGGCCCGGCCCGGCCCGCGTGGCCAGCGGCTCGGCTCTCGGCCGAGCGGGATACGAAGGGGTGGGGGCGCTGCCCCCCTTGATTGAGGAAATGACCGGCCATTAAGGCCCGCCATTATTGTAACCACGAGACTTGATGGGGTCTTGACTCCAGCTGGTGCCGGCAGCTGGCTCAGCTGGCCGCTCCTCTGAACCGCCTAGGCCACTGGCCGCGGCTCCTGCCCGTCCGGCGCGGCGCGCCGGTGCCGCGCCCCTCCGCTGCGGCCCGCCCCGGCTGAGGCCCGCACTTGGCCGCGGCCTCCTTCGGCCTCACCGGCGCGGCGCGACGGCGCCGCGCACCATCGCCGTGGCCCTCCTTGACTGAGGCCATTTTTCATTCCCGTGCGGTGCAATACCACCGCGCCGCCGTTGTCTCAAGCTTCAACGATAATCAACAAGAGAAGGGGAGGAGATTCGTCCGTGTTTGTGCAGTCCGACCTCCTCCCGTTATGTTGATATCAAGCATCCAAAATAATGATAATTCTTAACGATAAACAAAGACAAATCTTAATTAAATAAAATTGAACTTAACCCCTACCTCAACACAAGTAGTCAAATGAACAACGTCGCGGAATAACGACGTCGCGGGGTGGGGTTCCTTAAACATCAATGGAGAGCATCCAAGGAGGAATCAATGTCTCCCTTCCATTTTCATGGAGAGAAGATTGTATGGGGATGTCGATGGCAAGTTTCCACGTTGGTGCCTCCTCCTTGGTCATGGAGGAAGAAGATGACGGAAGAAACCGATTCGCCAAGTCAAAGCTCTCCCTCAGATAAATAGTGTTATTCGTTGAAGTGGGGACGTTCTTCGCCGAAGAAGATGAAGTTTTTCCAAGGGACAAGAGCTCTACCTCACCCAATATCCTCACACAACTAGCCAACCTAATAAAATAAGGCCCCCCTTATATTATTATGTTTTCCATGCCTTTTCAAAAACTCAAATTTCATAAACTAAACCATTTAATTAAATGATCTTGAGTTTTCAAATTAAATGCGGTGTTATGTAGGCAATATTAATGTAGAAGAGGAGAAGCCACATAATTAAAAACAAGGGAGGTTTAAAGGTAGTTTAAGGGGTTATGAAGAATGTGAAAAGATGGGGGCTCGTGTGGGACCCACCTTTCCTTTAACCTCTCAAGAGAAGTTAGCAACCTAGTGGGTCCCATCCCAACTTCCACACATAGGTTATAACCACTTAGAAAAGAAATAAAAATGCAACACATATTTTATTTCACTCTTCAATTAATCCACATTTTCTTTAACAAATCATCCCGAGAAAACACACCATTGGAAAATATCCTCTTAAGCAAAAACTGGCGTTGCGGTTTCATCAGTGCCCTCAGATTTCAATTCTGAGAACCGGATCAGAAGTCAGAAAAACCGGCTCATTCGTTCACTGAACGTACCCATGCTAAACTTCGGAAAATTATTCCGGGCACACCGAGCCTTTGAATCAGGTTCCGTCAGAAACGGCGTACTCTTAAAATCCTAAAGAATTTATGAAAAACTTTTAATTGAAATTTACGCATCTTTACATTTAGTTTTATAACTAAATTACTATAATCATTAAAAATAGTATTTGAACTATGTTTCAAAATTTAATTTTGTAAAATAATTTTCTCAAAATAGATGTTTCATTATCTTTTAAAATAATATATTTTTTAAAATTATACTTCACTAGATCTTTATAATGATTTGATACTTATTTAGTTAACATAAAAATACATAAATATTCCTTAAAATGATTAGCTTTATAATTATCATGTTTCTTAGAAACTTTTAAATTCTCATTAGTAGGAAATTTATGAAGATGAGGTACTTATTCACAACTAGGTAATGTATTGTCATCATATGCTGAGGAAGATTCTACATTAGAAGATGTAGATTTGTTTTCATCATTACTCTCCAGATAATTTTTATTAAGAGTAATATTAGTATGTGATTCATGATTTTTCACCTTATCCATGGAAAAATTATTTACCATAGGTATTTCAAAAAATAAAATAATTTTCCTCTATTCAGAACTATGGTTGTCTAATGATTTTTATGATGAGTTATCACATCCAAATTCACTACAAGTGTCAGATGTGCTCAATGTTTTTTACTTTGACAATTATAATACATCTTTGTATTTTTTTTGGATATTATATGTTTCTAATCATTTATTTTTTTAGTAAAATCAGGTTGAATATTTGTTCACTTCTAACATTCATAAAAATAACTTTAGTATAATAATTTTTGTTATTCATATCCTTATGATATTTATTATATCCAATTTGATAATCTTGATTGCCTAAAATATTGTTTATTATTCTGTTAAGATTTTTTATGTCATTCTCAGATGGTTTTAGTGAAATATAATTAGATTCAACAATAAATTTATTCCTCTTGGTTTATTTTATAACTTTTTCAGTGGACTGAGATTTATTAGAAAAAATATAAGTAGTTACAAAATATACAATTCTATTATCATTTTTTATCTTTCAATCATCTATTTTTAATCAAACTTTTTATTCCTAGAGAGTCCCATTATGATCATCTAAAGCACGACTTGTAATATTCCTGGTATCAACCAAGGATATCCTTTTGGATTCCCATTAATTAGGCATGATCTATATAATATTTTCATCCAATATTCAATTTTAAGTTTTTTTTCTCCAAAATAATGTAAAATATTCACAATAGTCTTAAATATTTAAAGAATTTATACTAATGATTCTATAGATAGAAAATCAAAATCATGATAGTATGTTATCATCAACCCTCTTTCAGTCTAAAAAACATTATAAGTTCTGAAGTGAGTAAGTTCTAAATTTATTTAAATAATTTTATCAAATTCCCATGAAGAAATATGACTACATATATTCCTTTTCATTGAACTAAGTAAATTATTCCTTAATTTATAATTTAGTAGATATTATTTATTTTCATGATGAGTAAATGTAGAACATTCATTCTTAGGTATCTTATAATATATATAAATAATTAAAAAAAAATCAATTCCAATATTGATAATAATAATTTTCATTATGTCTCACCAGTACTCATTATCATTTCCCACAATGACAGGTGGTCAACTGGGATTCATATTTTCAATTGTTACAATATTAAGACCTTTTATATTAAAGACAATATAAACATGTTTCTATCGAAACATTGTAGTTCAAAACAATTTAAAGACAAGGATTTTATAAAATATTAATAACTTTTAGTTTATTGTGAATGTAAAAATTCTACAATTAAAATTAGTATAACCTATAATGATACCAATTATTGGATTATAAGTGTCTATATTGGCCATAATAGGGTTTGAATTATAGTTTAAAAATTAAACTAAAACAAAACAAAAAAACTCTTATGTAAAAATGATTACACTCATACATCATCCGATGATAAGAGTAGTATAAATAAATTCAGGTACTATCTGATTAAATTAGTGTTATTTATTAGTGTCCCTTTCTATTGGATAAAAAATAATACTAAAAATATTAATTATATACAACTTTCAAAATAAATACACTAAAGAAAATATATCATGAATAAATAAATGTAATATAAAATATTATAATAATAAGAATGAATTATAATATTATAAAATATTTTACTCATTATCCTTAAGAGTTATAGTAATTTGAAATCATAACTAAAGATATCCACAATTTTCAGTACCTATTGTATGATATTTCTTTAATAATTAAGAAATACCCTAATCCGATAGATCAGTGAAACTTTATCTTCATATCCCCCGAAAGCCCTCAATCTGATGGATCAATATCAACTCTACCTTTATGGAACAAGAGATCCATTGATATGAAGATCAATATCTATCTTCATAGTCTTAGAATTCCTTAATCAAATCAATCAAATTCATCACTATATTCCTATCCCAATAATCCCTTGACAAGTACCATGATCAAAAATAAAATAAAATTGAAAAATATTTCTTAATGAATTAAAATCCTCCCAAGAATTTCTTATACCATAAAATCTGTAAATAATTAAAAACAATAATAATGAGGTGCTCATGAATGAAAAATCATTATATGACTCATGTTTTGAATTCATAGTCTCCTAAATTTTCAAATGAAATACTATTTATAGGAAAACCGTCAATGGTTATATTTATTTATTAGTTTAAATGACCATTGATTGCTTGTACATTGAAAACATGGTACTTTATTTGAAAATTAATACGAATTTTTAATTCCATTATCTGACATCATTTATTTTAGAACTATTAAAATGCTATTGTGTATTCCGTCTAAAAGATATAATTATAATCACTCTAACAATAAACTTTGAATAGTTACATGGAATTTAAAACTGATAGTCAATCTGATAAAATGAATAAGGGTTAGTTTGATGGAATGGTACTAATGTCATTCAGATCGTCAATAATTTTTCAGTTTGATAGACATAACATAAGTCTAACCACTGGTTAGTATAAAAGTTCGTCTGATTAATCAGATACACCTTCAGTCTGTTGAATTATATTGAATAATAGATGTTTATATTGTTAATAAATTATAACTATTTCTATGTTTGGTATAATATAATGTTTTATACAAAAAAACACTTGAGAAATATAAATTTAGTTACCATAGTTTTAATATATTATTCGTGATTTCCCAAACTAAGGAAAGGAAAAATATAAAGTATAAATTTATCCTCAACACACACATAGTCCAAACACTTATATAATAAATATAAATTTATTATAAATATATAACCAAAAAATATACGTACATATTCTACCATATAATATTTACTTATAACATTTTATCACTTGTTTATTATTATTTTTAAATCATTGTTCTGTGTTTTAAATACTTATCTTTTCATGCATGTTTCATTTTTGAAGTCCAGAAACCTGTACATTGATCCTGATTTTTTCATGTCTATAATTTTAATCACTTAATTAGTATCGTATGTAATCAATATATAAACTATTATAACTAATAATATAAAACATTTATTAATAATTAATTTCATTACTATATGGAGATGGTAGTCTGTACGTACTCATGAGTGACGTTTCAACTTTTGAATGGATGGAAAAAATCAAAAAATAATTACCCATTAAAGAAATATAATACTAGAAAAAATATAAAAAACATTAATTAAATTTTTCATTATATCCTTCAATGTGAAGCGATGATGAAAAATGATCATAGAGGTGGTAGTATACACATATGTATGAAAAATTGTTTTTGTTCCCATCGATTGGAGAGGAGGTATATAATGGTTGTAAATTCATAATAATGAAAAATAAATATATCTAATATACTATATTAATTATTATATAATGGATACCATAGACTTATATGAGGTATAAGAATAAATATATTTGAATGTACTATGTGAAGAGTTGTAACTCTTCATTGAGAAACATCCATTGTCTTACACCTTAAGCCTTGAAAGGATTGTATTTTAGAAAGACCATAATTTATTGAACTTGGGTAAGGAAAATATATTGGTATTATTTTAATTATTTTCTGATATATAAGGTTAAAAATATGTGAATAGGGTAGTCGAGGAGGTGAAATTTTAAATGTGAGGGAAAAGGATACACATGGAATTACTTAAAGACTTAAATATAATAAATATCATAATCATGTAATGTGGAACCGAATGAACAAAATTTAGATGGTAGGACATGGTAAGTTCAAAATTACTTGAAAAAAGAAAATATATACATATTTAAGTCTAATTTTAAACCTTATCATTTGGTGTAACAACTTCATCAACCCTTCTTAACCATAACCACGGTAACAAATTTTTTAACCTTTAAAGGTAATGAATTTATATAAAAGCAAAAAATTACCTAAAAAATTATCCATGGATTAAAATTTAGACCATTTAAAATCACACATGTCCCCTTTTAGGTTTTTAAATCATTTTATAAAAAATTACATAACATAAAATAGTATGAAAGTTATTTTTGTGGGAATTTATTTAATATGACCTCAAAAGCATCATGGCTGAAATGGAAATCAATTATAAAAAATATAATCTCATTTATAATTTTTAGTTATATATTTAATTAAATTAATACCAAAATTAATTCAAAATATATTAATTTTATCATTTTTAAATGCATTTACCTTTAATTTTTTAGCGCTTGGTCAAGATATATATCACTATTTTAATATTGTTTAATGTAATTACACCATCCAAAAATTTAAAGAATTAAATAAAAAAAATAAAAAAATAAATTTATAGAAAAAACAAACTTTTATATCTATTCATCAATTATATTCATCCCAATTAAAATGGAAAAGATAAATTAAAATCAAGAGACTGACATTTTGTATTTATCTTTTTCTTAAAATAATATAAATGTTATAATAAAAGGATAGTGAAAATAAATTTATACATTTTCATATATATATTGTATGTATTTGGTCTAAAATCTCCCATATAATATGATAAATTCATGTTTTTTGGTGATTTATAGGCCTTCTCTCATTGTTTTGAACCCCGTGTTGCCCGTTTTACCCTTCCCGAGGTGACAAATATTAACTACTATTACTATTCAAAATGAACAAAAATAAAATGATACTATTTTCCAAATTTGAACCTCGTGATTTTAAATATAGAATACAATTTTAAATATTAAATTTATATAAATGTAATAAATTCATTTTAATATAAGAGTACAAAATACAACATTAATTGTTTTTCAAAAAAATGCATTCTTAAGCATAAAAATTGATTTATAATTTTTCTATGACTAGTTAAATCTACTAGATGAATATTAAAAAAATTGACTTAATATATATTAGAAAAATTCATTAAAATAATTAATCAAGTAGTATTAATTTAATTTATTAATATAAAAACACAATGTTCACATAAAAACATGTTTTTTGAAAAAAAACTTTTTTACTTCAAAACGATTTTCTCAATTGATAATGAATGATTGCATTATATAAATGTGTAAAAAAATTTATTTCATAATTTATTTATTCCTATTAGTACCCACTAATATAATTAATTAGAAGAAACAATCACAATAAATAATAATATTTCAATTGTATATCGTGGCCTCTTAAAACTCGGTGTTGCATGTAATGAAATCCATAAAATGTATTTAAAGAGAAATATATCATAAAATATTAGAGAGTTAAATTATAACACACATTAAATAAATTTTACCTCAAAATTATGTCATTTATATACGAAAACAAAGGATTATTTTTCCTCATCACATATTCTATTTCCCATATCGCTTCCAAAAATTTATGGTTTTGCTGTAAAACATTGAGCAGGTGAGTGATATTATTCGACAACACCTTTTCTATTTAAACCAAAATCCTCATCAGTTGTTCCTAATAAGAAATATCATTCATAAATAATATGAGTTCTTAGTTTATTAATTTTTTAGTGTCACATATTTACTTACTCAAGATAGAAACATGGAACTCATCATGAACATGAGAGAGATTCAATGGGAGTTCCAAGATATAACCTATTATTCTAATATAATTCGAAACGTGAAAGGGAAAAATATATATATTGATAAAATATTTCTTATGTTCAAATATGAAAAACATATTCCAATGATATTTTTATATTAATACCTTATTACCAACTTCAAAATCTATATATTGTCTATGATTTCAAAACAAATTTTTTATTGATTTTGAGATGCACTGATTTATTACGGAATGAATCTAACCTTCTCTATAATTTCCATATCTATATCTAGTCCTAATATCTTTATTTTTCTAAATTCATCGCACCACAGTGGAATTTGTAACCTCCTTCCATTAAGGTATTAATAAGGATCTATATAAATTTTTGAGTAAAAGATATTGTTGTATTTTTAATTACACTAAATAAAGATGTTGATCCAAAAAACCATCGAAATCCATAGAAAAATCCCTAAAAATTTATTCTACATTTTGAATTGTCCTCCAAGACTGACCATCTATATAAGGATTATATGATGTACTGAAACTCAACTATTTATCAATATACTACAAAATAGTCCTCCAGAACATTGAGGTAATACTTAGATCCCAATCTAATAGAATTGAGAGTGGTACTCTTTGAAATATATCCACTTCAATAATTTATAGTTGAGTAAGTTGATCATGGGATAAAGCATCCGTAATATTAATTAAATGTTCTTACATCACAAGGAGATTTGATACAACCAAACTAGTATTATTCCCTTTAGATGTATTGGTAAATCTCGTAATAAAATCTATTGGGATGTTTTTAAATTTCTATTTAGGTATGGGTAATGGTTATAACATCCCAGTATACTTATATTTATCAATCTTAACTTTAAAACAAATCATAAATAATGATATAAACTCTTCAATAAATATTTTCATATTATCCCGCAATATATATTCTTTTAGATCTCTATACATTTTAAAACTTTTTTTATGAATAGAACATTAAATACTATGAGCACATCTTACAAATATTTGTTCAATCATGGTACTAAAATGACTCCTACAATATTCTTTAACTATATCACTCTATTAAAATTAGGGTTGAAATAACATTTCTCTCTTTATTCTAGAGTTTTGAATCTTCCTTATGTTCTTCTTTAATCATCACATAGATAGATATTTAAACATTCATTTGAGAGAAATCAGACATCTCCCCTTTCCATAGGATTTCTAGTTCCATATTCTATAAACACATAAGCACCAGATCTCTTTAAATCCTCATCATAGAAAAAATAGAGTGTTCCTTCCAAATCAGAGTATCAACCACCTAATTAACCATACCAGGGTGCTTATGTACTGAGTATTCCTATCCATTAATCAGATATAACTATATTATATAGCTCATATTCAACTCTCTATATGTGAATATATAATTCCAAATTTTATAATTCATATACATAATAGACCTTTCACCATATAGAAAATTTCATCATATCATTAATAAAAATATGACAACTATAATATCAAAATAATGATTTGGGTAAATTTCTATTGTATTTTTAATTGATCAGAGGCATATTTTACCACTATATAATTATATATAAGGAAACATCCTTTTACCTTAATTTAATGATCACTATACGTAAAAATCCCTTATCCACTATAGGAAAATGTGAGAAAATGTGCATTTACCAACATTATATTCATCTATATTAAATTATATTCACATTAATAGGTCCTTGAGAAAATAACCACCTTCCATGTTAACATGGTGAGTAGATTAGATAGTAATAAAAAATCATTCACAAATTGTCAGTAGTATCTAGAAAACCCTAGAAAGCTATATAAATCACTAACTATGGTTGGTGTACAACATTTCTAAATAAATTAAATCTTTTAAGGATCCACATATATATCCTCAATTTATATTATATTAACCAATAATAGATCATGTTGAATAAACAATTCACACATGGTAAATTTAGCATAAAACAAATCATTCTTTAGGGTCTTTATAAAAATTATCAAATGATCTTCATGATTTTCCTTAATCTTTGAATATATGATAATATCATCTATCAATACTACCACCAAATGATCATGGTAATATATAAATACAAAATACACTAAATTCATGAAAATAACAATGGAATTAGTATGTCCAAATGGAATAACTATAAATTCATAATGACTATACCTTGTATGGTATTTTATATTGGTAATGTACACATTTTTGACTCCCAATTGATGATATCTAGAATGAATTTCAATCATTGAAAATTAATGATCTTTTTAAATTTTATCAAAAAATAATTAATATGGAGTAATGGATACTTTTTATAGATAGTGATATTGTAAAGTTCCTAATAATCAATGAAAATATTCGTTAACCCATATTTAGTTTTAACAATAAGAACAAGTGAACCCTATGGTGAATCACTAAGGTGTTTGAATCCCCTTTTCATATTCTATTGATGATTCTTCTTTTTTCCCCTCAACTCAACCGAGGCCATTATATATGGAGTCTTTAAAATAGTAATAACACAACAATTGAGTTTTATTGAAAAATCAAGTTCACAATTTATAGGAATACTAGGTAACTCTTCTAGAAAGACATCAAAAAACTTTCATACAATACACAGATCATTAATTTTGAGTTTCTACTAAGCCATCAAATATATATTCCCCTCATGGATAGTAATTAAGACCCATAAAATATAATATATTTATATTGGAAGTTCGTATTCATCGCCATTGAGATAAAAGATCACATGTTAATTCAAAATATAAAATTTGAAATTGCTTCCTTAATAGTTGATCACACCACAATGGAATTTTCATATCTAGTCCTAATATCTTTATTTTTCTAAATTCATCGCACCACAGTGGAATTTTTAACCTCCTTTCATTAAGGTATTAATAAAGATCTATATAAATTTTTGAGTAAAATATATTGTTGTATTTTTGATTACACTAAATAAAGGTATTGATCCCAAAAGACCATCGAAATCCATAGAAAAAACCCTAAAAATTTCTTCTACATTTTGAATAGTCCTCCCAGACTGACCATCTAGATAAG
This sequence comes from Viscum album, assembly GCA_963277665.1. NCBI lineage: Eukaryota > Viridiplantae > Streptophyta > Magnoliopsida > Santalales > Viscaceae > Viscum > Viscum album. Next base: position 974,475,857 of record OY728140.1, on the reverse strand, counting down.
GATTATATGATGTACTGAAACTCAACTATTTATCAATATACTACAAAATAGTCTTCCAGAACATTGAGGTAATACTTAGATCCCAATCTAATAAAATTGAGAGTGGTACTCTTTGAAATATCTCCACTTCAATAATTTATAGTTGAGTAAGTTGATCAAGGGATAAAGCATCCGTAATATTAATTAAATGTTCTTACATCATAAGGAGATTTGATACAACCCAAATAGTATTATTCCCTTTAGATGTATTGGTAAATCTCGTAATATAATCTATGGCGATGTTTTTAAATTTCCATTTAGGTATGGGTAATGGTTATAACATCCCAGTATACTTATATCTATCAATATTAACTTTAAAACAAATCATAAATAATGATATAAACTCTTCAATAACTATTTTCATATTATCCCACAATATATATTCTTTTAGATCTCTATACATTTTAAAACTTTTTTTATGAATAGAACATGAAATACTATGAGCACATCTTACAAATAAGCATAAGATCTCTTTAAATACTCATCATAGAAAAAATAGAGTGTTCCTTCCAAATCAGAGTATCAACCACCTTGTTCACCATACCAGGGTGCTTATGTATTGAGTATTCCTATCCATTAATCAGATCTAACTATATTATATAGCTCATATTCAACTCTCTATATGTGAATATATAATTCCACATTTTATAATTCATATACATAACAGATCTTTCACCATATAGAAAATTTATTCAAATCATTAATAAAAATATGAACACTATAATATCAAAAAAATTATTTGGGTAAATTTCTATTGTATTTTGAATTGATCAAAGGTATATTTTACCACTATATAATTCTATATAAGGAAACATCCTTTTACCTTAATTTAATGATCACTATACGTAAAAATCCCTTATCCACTATAGGAAAATGTGAGAAAAGGTGAATTTACCAACATTATATTCATATATATTAAATTATATTCACATTAATAGGTCCTTGAGAAAATAACCCCCTTTCATGTTAACATGGTGAGTGGATTAGATAGTAATAAAAAATCATTCACAAATTGTCAGCAGTATCTAGAAAACCCTAGAAAGCTAAAGAAATCACTAACTATGGTTGGTGTACAACATTTCTAAATAAATTAAATCTTTTAAGGATCCACAGATATATCCTCACTTTATATTATATTAACCAATAATAGATCATGTTGAATAAACATTTCACACATGGTAAATTTATCATAAAACAAATCCTTCTTTAGGGTCTTCATAAAAATTATCAAATGATCTTCATGATTTTCCTTAACTTTTGAATATATAATAATATCATCTATCAATACTACCACCAAATGATCATGGTAATATATAAATACAAAATTCACTAAATTCATGAAAATAACAATGGAATTAGTATGTCCAAATGGAATAGCAATAAATTCATAATGACTATACCTTGTATGCTATTTTATATTGGTAATGTACACATTTTTGACTCTCAATTGATGATATCTAGAATGAATTTCAATCATTTAAAAATAATGATCTTTTTAAAATTTATCAAAAAATAATTAATATGGAGTAATGGATACTTTTTATAGATAGTGATATTGTAAAGTTCCTAATAATCAATGAAAAGATTCGTTAACCCATATTTAGTTTTAACAATAAGAACAAGTGAACCCTATGGTGAATCACTAAGGTGTTTGAATCCCCTTTTCATATTCTATTGATGATTATTCTTTTTTCCACTCAACTCAAGCGAGGCCATTATATATGGAGTCTTTAAAATAGTCATAACACAACAATTGAGTTTTATTGAAAACTCAACTTCATAATTTATAGGAATACTAGGTAACTCTTCTAGAAAGACATCAAAAAACTTTCATACAACACACAGATCTTTAATTTTTAGTTTCAACTAAGACATAAAATATATATTCCCCTCATGGATACTAATTAAGACCCATAAAATATAATATATTTATATTGGAAGTTCGTATTCATCACCATTGAGATAAAAGATCACAGGTTAATTCAAAATATAAAATTTGAAATTACTTCCTTAATAGTTGATATTTGATCTCTATAAATAAATCAAATACATTCCTCGAATCAAATTAAATTGAACTAGATGTAGAATATAATAAAATTAATATATATGGAGAATAATAATATTGTCATGAATTGAAATCCCCCAAACATCAATCCCATGGGAACTTTAGGCTTGAGATGTTATCATCGTACCATTAATAGTTTTCACTGCTAACTCATTATCAAAATATGGATGTGATAATGTGATTCCCTTAGAAAATTACATTGTTATAAAATAATGGGTAGTGATAGAATCAAATAAGGAATTATCTATCCTAGAATGAATGTTAATTGTACCATTCACTATTAAGATCTCTTAACCCAGTTTAAATGTCACAATAACATGGAATTTTACATTCTTTTGGGAATAAGTAGTTTTTTATGCCAATCATCATCATTATACATTATATTTATATACTATTTGTCATAATATCAATATTCTTATAATTTTAAGCATTATAGTGTGAGAGGTGCATTAATTGGATTCTTAATTTTCCCTATTGTATGCATATGAAACTTTATCATCTTTTGACTTTAAGGGGATTTATAGCAATACCTTACACGTTAAAATAACCACTTTATTCCATTCAATAAATTTAATTGGCATTTCATCCCCCATTTCAGGTATAATGGTGACTGTAATTTTGTTCCTACATTTTATTTATTTGAGTTTTCATGACACTTCATCTTCATTTTCTTATTAAACCATGAGAATAATTAGAATATCTGATTTATATTTCTAACTAGAGAGCACATTGAGTTATTTATCCATAGTTAATGAAGCATCCAATATTGAATTTCATTGAGAGACTTGGTTTTAAGACACCAAATAATCAATAAGTTTTTTAGGGATGATGGTTAAACCAAAAGTAGACCTCTAAATTATTGTACAATTTTACCTAAAGGTACCAATGGATTCACCATCCTTCTGCCTAATCTCAAGTATTTTCTTTTCTATTTTTGTATGTTGGATATGAGGTATGTAGTTATTGAAAAATGTGTTCTTAAACTCATTCCAATACATGGATTAAATTTCATATTCTAGCATCATATTTTTAATATGATCAAAGCATCATTATTCTTCACATTCTAAATGATAAATGTATATGATAACTTTTTAATGTTTTGATGATTGGGAAATAGAAAATATTTTTTCTATGGTATTGATCTATCACTTATACACTAGTGGATTAAAAGAACCACTAAAAGAAGGAGGATATTGCCTCATGAAATACTCACAATTATGTTTTTCCATTATTTATATTTTTATAATCTCAATAAGATTCATGGATGGAGAAATTTGTGTGAGCATATAAAATTTATTTTCTATTCTATATCATATAACATTCAGCTACCCAGGAGGAAAATAATTTCATTTTCCATCACTTTTTTTGTTAGAATGATTCCATCTGGTTCCATCCATTGACTAAAACCAAAAACCACAGTGTATGCATCAAGTCACAAAAATTATTTAAACATTCAAATAATTAGGAAAATCATTACAAAAATTTCTTTCATAATGACACATTTTTATAAACCTAGGAAAATTAAGGTTTATCTTATACCAAATTATGTTCAATATAGGTTGTTTAATGTTCTATCACTAAATTTATTATAATCTAATCTCTAAAAATAGGTACTCAATATTCAAATATCTACTATTTCAACCCAATCATAACATAAAAAGATATTACTTATTTTCATTTAATATTCAATATATGTCTTATATAAACATTCATTAGAACCGTAAATGAATAGTGTACATGGATAATAGTTACATAATAATCTTAATAATGTATAATATTCATCATCACAAACATATTTATTTATATAAGGAACCCATAAGAATTCATCATACTTAGTAAACATGTTCATAAACTAGGGAACAATTAAAACATAATAAAGGGTGAGATTAACATGGGAGATTCCGATCAATGATCATATGAAATAATACCATGAGAATAAGGGTATGTAAACATGTAATTAACAATATAAAATATTCCCAATAATTCATATATATTGGTCATGATTCATGGAATAAAACCTAAGTGTGTCATAATATTAGAGAATCATCAGAAAATTAATCATGAACCATTAGTTGAAATCATAAGTATATCAACATTAAACATGTGTGTGGAACCATAATTGGTATAGAAACTATATTATATGTAATTTTTAACTATATTTACCATCGTAGAATATAGGATAAGGCATTACCACATATTTCCCATATCATAGTGGATAAGGAATCCCTACCTATTTCTCATAATGGATAAACAAAAACCACTCATTTCCTCTTAATATCACATGATATATTAGGGTATATACAATTAATTTGAGGTATATAATTTACCCACTCATAAAATAATGAAAACTATAATTTGTTCCATAATATCATAAATAATTTATTATTTCAACACCTCATAACCCATGGAAAATAAATGAGTTTTATAGATATATCATCACAACATAATTATACCATAGGAAATCAACATGTTTCATAGAATCATCATCATCATCATCATATACATCAAAGGAAATAAAGTGGTTGGAATCATAATATGATAATTTAGAACCCTTTTTATTAAAATAAAGAACACTTTGTTTAGTGTTATATACGACACACAACATCGAGTTTAAATGACCATGAAATATTATTGTGCCCATTATAACCTAGATATTGAACTAGTGGGTATGAAATGAAATAAAAAAATCATGAAATATATATTAAGGTAATACTAAATAAAAATTTATTGATAATTTCTTATGAAAAGACATTTATTTTTTAATATAAGTTATATTACGCTTTAAAAATATATTTCCTTCAAAAATCTTTTTTATTTATTTTTAAGAAAAATTTATATTTTAAATTATTATCCACTTTTCGTAAATTTATTTTAAAAAATAATCTATATTTTCAAAAAACATATCAAAATTATCATATATTGATGTTTTTGGAATTTCCTTAAAAGATTGATTTTTGGATAAATAGTGAAAATATTGATGATTAATGAAAAGTCTATTTTTTTGAATCATATAAAAAGATATTTTTTTTAAAAAATGATTTAAAAAAATAATTTAATTATATCATTTATAATGTAATTAAATTTATTTCAATCAATTTTATTATTTAATTTAATATAAAATAATACTACCCTAAAAATCCATTTTTTGAAAAAACGAGTTTTATGCACATAATGTGCTTTATTCGTAACAAAACAATTTCAGTAATATTAGTGAATTAATTTTTTAATTTAGATATTATATATTATATAATTTTTTCAAAAATTCATCTCAATTTTTTTTAAATGATACATTGTATAAATTATGTTATATTCTTTAACGTATATTTTTCAAAAAAACAGGGTTCGTCATGGTTTTCACACTTATTTTAAAATTAATTTTTTTCACATATATAAATTGAATCCAAAAAATGATTCCACATTAGAAATAATAATTTTACAAATATGGTAATAATTCCCCTTTTATTTTTTTTGTTAATATACATAGTAACGGTGGTATAATTCATTACCTTAGTAAAAGGAAAATCAGGTTAATCTTGGTCAAAACTATGTGATAAGGTCACCATTATTAATATAAATTTTTATTGGATGAAATTAATTATATCCTTATCACCTTAGGCTCAAATTTTGACTCTTTAATGGAAACTTATCCATTAAAATGACCTATATAACATTTAAATCAATAATTGTTACAAAATGTCGATCACATTGTGTTAAATATCTCATTTGTGATAATATTGAGAAAGAATAAAGTGGTAGGTTGATATTAATGGTTATATTGTGAATAATTAAATTAAAACCTTTATTATAATTTATTTTTATATTTTTTTGATTAAATAATTACATTAAATTCTTGTTAAACACAAATACATTATTTATTCAATATATAGATAAATGAAATAAATGATTTTTAAATTATTGAAAGAAGTATAATTTCGGTGCCTTATAGAGGTACATGAATTGTATAAGTGAATATAAAATATTAGTTATATTTACTAGGATTATATTTTAAATTCATCTTTGTATTCGTGCTTTCAAGTCAAATTAAATGAATAGTTCCAAAACTGATGTTAATGATATTTTATGGAAATAATATTTCATTAAATTATTTAACAATAAAAAAACATAAAATAGGGAAATTATGATAAAATATAGTCTTAAATTTCACCATGTTTACTTTTATTAGGAAATATATACCTTATATTTAAAATTATAACCCTTTAAGAAAGAAAATATGTGTTTCCATTGTTAAGGACAAAAGGGTTAATTAAGGGGTTAAACCAAATGATATGGTTTAAAACACAAATTAATCCTCTAAAAATTCTATTGGTTTATTTTATTACATAAATATAAATCTTTATACTCTAATCTAGGAAAATTTTGGTCTATTATCATGGATAATGACTTTATTATAATTTAATCTTTTAAGAAAAATCAAAATTACCCCTCACCTCAATTATAAAAGGGTACCTCCACTCCTCATTAATTCACACATTTTAAGAAATATATATTGAATAAGGCCTTACAAAATATATCCCTAACATCCTTATAAAAATTCTATCTATAATATTATTCCAAAAATACAAACCCTATGATCTTTAAGAGGACCTATAATGATCCACTTTCAAAGAAGAGTTAATCGCATTAACCGATCACATCCTTTTTTAAATGTTATTTTACCTCATATAAATCTATAAGATTTATCATAAAATAGAAAATTAATCATCCTATGTATAATAAAATTTTTATCATGATTATCTATCCACTATTATCCTACCTATTTCCCATCAAATGGGAAGTGAACGTATCAATAATGACTACATACGACTTACCGTCTCCACACAGTGATACACTTCATTTCTTATGAATATGTTTTTAAGGGGGATATTATTATGTGTTCAATATATATATATTTTATTTATAAAATAATTAATATTTTTAAAATATAATATAATATATACCTTCTCACATTCCAATCCATTAGAAAACAACAATGCCACTCGTGTGTACGTGTGGACTACCACCTCCACAAAGCGTTGTGATTCATTTTTCATTTTTTTACATGGATGGTAATAAAGAAATAATTAATGAATTGATATTATATAAATACGATATATTTATGATTCTATATATATTTATTTTTTATTTACATTTCTTTAGCTTTATCTTTCAAAAAAATAAAATAAAACAATTTCCATGTGTATGTATGACTTACCGTCTTTAGGAACAATGTAATTAATTTTTTAATATCTAATTTTTATGGATGAATATATTTATATATATATAATTACTTAATATGAGATTTATATTATTATTAATGTTCTATATATTATATAACCATGAGAAAATTAAAAGTGTTGTAACCACCAAACCTGAATTCCTATAAAAAAATGAAACAATTTACACCCGAGAGCAACGATTTAAGTGAAGAATAATTGAAAATTGGTGTTGGAATGATATAAAGAGATCATATATAATTTTATAAGTATGTAAATGATTTTATTATATATGTATAGTAAATATTAATTTATTATACATTAAGATATAGTGATTTAAAAGTAAGTGGAAGTTGGGGTAGGGGTTCAACGTCACAAATTTTTTTCTTTGAGACATATGTTATGTTATGAACTATATTCTATTATTAGGTGTACGTAAAGAACCTTTGACATGAAAAATAATGAATAAACTTATTTCCATGATATTTAAGGTTTTTTTTGATGTTATTATTTTCTGGCTACTAGGATTCAAAATTTAACAAAGTAGTATGAGTTTTATGTTACAATCTCATTGATTATTAATATTGTTAATGATTTAGAAATCTTATGAAATAATATAGTCTAACTGTAAAAAAACTCATAAATTTGTTTACCATGTGGATATTTTTAGATATTACCTTTTTTCTATTCATTTTCCTACATTTATGTACTCAATACATAGAAATATTATTTTTAATGAAAAATGACTTTATTTCTATTTGATCGGAAATTATTTCTCTTCCATGTCATTGTTATCAAAATATGTTCTCAAAAAAAATTATTATTTTTTTATGATTATTTAAATTAATTTTAATTTTTTGATCACTTTTTAAAAAATGGTTTAAATGTGATTTTCTTATAATTTTATGAGTAATGTTCTTTAGATGTTTTAACAAAAATGTAAAATGAATATTTGTTTTAACTTATGTGACATGAATGGAATTTTATAGCATCATGAACTCAAAATTATTTGAAGAATAATTTAATATTTTCCAAATATTTTTTTAAAGAAATTTTTTTCATTAAAATTTGGGATCATTTTAATTTTTAAATAATTTTTTTCAAAGTGAAATCTGTATTTTTTATGATGAAATATTTCAAGTGATGTTTCATGGGAATTTGTCCTTTAGGATAAAATATTTTAATTCTCCCTAAATATTACTTGGTTATAATCCAAGGATACCATTCATATAATATTTCTACATGGTTTATGTTTATGATTAAAATATGTTTATGTAATTAGATCCTATTCTATGGGTAATACTATGATGAAATGATGAAATCTTTATGAAACCTGTTTATTTTTCACAAGTTATGATATGATGAAATTATTATGTAACCCATTTATTTTCATGGGTTTTAATATAAATAATTTTTTCATCTGTGGTCCACGTATGTATGTTTTTTATTATATAATTTTTTGGATCACAATTATAGATCCATCCAATGCATTGGGTAATGATAAATATCTAATGATATAAACCACACTATAATGGGGAGTGAAACTAGTTTAGTAAGATACTTTGTAAACTATGATTCTATTGGGAGTGAGAATTCATGACTGTGATGTTTTGGTGAGTGAAACTAATCCACAATGATAGACCTAGATGTGATCCTTGACTAGTGTGGAAGTAATTTTCTATGTATTGGTGTATGCCACAAACATATATTTTGTGAGAATGTTATGCACTCATTGATAATAATCATTGATTACTTTAAGAGTCACAGTTTATGAAGTACGAAGACTTATTCCATGACTCAATATTATGATATATGATATACTATTTATGGTTTTCAAATGTTAATATCTTGTTCTCATAAACATTTTATCATGTAATGATTCTGTGTTCATTAATATCTCCCTTGTTTACCCTTTCCAAGAATCTGAACTCACCCCTTATTATATTTTATTTTCCAAAATATATAATGAGTGGTTTTAAATATTATATTTATAATAATGGATCTATTTATCAAAAACTAAGTGGTAGAAAATGTAGATATTTTATAAATTAGTAATTTATATATCCATGTTTACTAAGAAACAAAACCTTAATGGTTCTCGTGTGGATCATAATTTTATGATTTGATATTAATAGAAAAGATGAGATATTTATGTATTAAATGTTCAGGTAACTAAATATAACCCCAATGAAGCATAAAATTTCTTAATGGATGATTTTATATATTAAAAATACATTTAAAGGGTCATTTGAAAATATATTTAAAGACATGAGAAAATCTTATTTTCATTAAATTAAATTTTAACAAAATATTACTAGTTTATTGATAAAATATTTTTCTATGAAAAAATAAAAAAATGTTTGAAAGAAATAAATATCATGTGAAGCCTTGGGTATAAATATCACAACCACCTCTATATAAATATGATGTGAAGCCTTGGGTATCTTGGAGAGAATTTATAGAACACATGATGCACTATTTAATAATTATCATCTAGCAAGTGGTCATGAGAAAAATATTATTCTAATTTTAGGATAGGACCCTTGGGTATGATAGTGAGGGCAATGTCATTTGTTAGGGAAGGTTGTTAATATCTGACTGTGGTCTTATTTAGTAATTGTACAACTTATTCCAAGATTTTCCAACATTGATCCATGGTTCCCATGATATATTTATTTTCCAATTATGTATTTTTGAATATTTCAATAATATATGTGTAAAGTTTTCATTTTTATTTAGAAAACACAGTTCCCTTACCTAGTTCCCATTGACATAATGAATTTTTTCATAAATTCATTTCCCCAAAAATATTAGTTTAATGGTGTAATTAATCATTTATTATTCTAAAAAGAGAGAACCAACAATATATGTAAATATTTTCAAAGTAGAATGGAATAAATTTTTCATTAAATGGTTATTCTTGGAATTATATGTGGTTGTATATTGGGATGTATATATCATGCATATCATTTTTATAGTTTAGTCAATTTTTCCTGGTTATGACCCTTTGATATCCAACTAATGTATCATCCTTTCCAGATTTGTGATCACACTATATACCTTGTTTTCTCGTAGTGTTTCTCTTATTGAGGATTGAATTAATTTTTTCCCAGATTATAATTATTCTTGAAATTTATATAATTTATTATTCACTTGGTTTTGTTTATTACTTGTAAATTCTTCTTTTTATGGTTTCGACCAATTTATGGGATGGTCATGTTGAATTTCTTGGTGGAAACCCTATTCTTTATATTTATTGATCAATAGAAATCATTCACTTTAGTACTCTTTAACACCCCTGGCACCTATCTCTAGCCTAGAAGGATCAAGAATACCTCTTAGGTATCTTATGGTATGGTTTGAGTATTCAACCTAAGGGAGAACCATGTTGTTTCATGATAGGTGGTATTGAGAAGGTGGTCCATCATGACTATATATATCCATGTGATTAGCATTAATTTTATCATCAAAAATAGAAAGAGTACTATAAATTTTTATAATAATATTTTCATTTTTTAAATAGAATACATTTTTTTGGTATGTATAGGTATTTTATAATGGATCTTCCATATTCTTATATTTAAATTGGCTAATTATGTATTATTGTATTCAAATATGATTAAGACAACTCAGAGGGGGTGAAGCAGTGGTTCCTTTTTCTTTTAAAAAAATGTTTCTTAACTTCTTTAGTAAACCTTAATAACCATTGAAACCTATTAAATTTTTGATACACTAAAATAAATCTCTTTAAAATTACCTTTAATATGATAAAATATAAATACAACACAACACATGATATTTATAGGGTTTGGTAAAAAGACATACTCCTTGACATGTTGGATAGTCCGACCAACACAGATTCTTTCATTATATTCATTATGGAATACAGAGGTATAAGTAGGGAAAATTATACAATCCTAGTAGAAAAATCCCTAATATAGTTGGTTATACCCCACAAATATCCTATTTAGTATCCACTTTCCACAACTAGTTATACACCCTAACAAAAAAATCAATCCTTTTCATCAATTGATAAGTATCCAAAGTTACAAGCTTCACATTAATTTTTATTTTTTAATCCACATTCGAAAGACTTTACATTATTCACAAGTAAGATGAATAAAACATTACATGTATACAATCTTTAAGAGCCTCAATAATTATTTATATATCTTTTTAGTCTAGAAAAATTCTACAGGAACCCTATCCGAAAAACATTTTCAAAAAAATCATTCTGATTTGCCGAAATTCAGTATCCTTTGCCCAATGGTCTCTATATGATTGGCCTTGGTTCAATTATGCTAATACTGTTACCTTCCCCAAAAGAGTAGAAATTAAATTGGAATCTCACAATATCATTTTCCAATGAAACTATGTCTAATGAACATTACTACCATGGATGTCATTCTATAGGCTCCTTGTGATGGAATGGCTGTGATGAAACATCATCCATTGGAACTTTATCTGATGATCATATTGAAAACCAACCTGATAATCTTCCTTAGATTCAATCTAAAAAACAATGTCGGGTTGGGAACTCAATACCCCTTACACAATTGTTGGATCTCCAGCACATGTTAATTGTTCATGTTTGCAAAGTACAAATGTAATGTGCTCTACTTTTATAGGCACCCCATGATGGAAAATATTGGAAAACCCATTTCACATCTTGCCCAATTAAATTCACAAATCTTATTTTATAATCCATTTATATATTCATATTTTGCTTCATCAAATCTACATAATACTTATAATATCTTATAGAATATTCTCAAAACATCATATTTTTTCAGGTTTATAAACTTTTTTTAGTTCGAATCGTCATTACGATTATTTATTATGATGAACACATATATAATGCTGTAGATGGACCATTATGAGGAACTATTTCAAAAAATTTAAATTATTATCATATATATGCTCGATATAAACTATTTATCAGCACATCTCAAATTTCTTATATTTTTTTATCTTTTTCATTAGTTCCTCAGAATGATGATCTTATATCTGATGATGTTTAGCATATAATGAATTTATTAGCTCTAACATCCATATGATATATTGGTCTCTACATGAATCTGAGAGATCAGTGTCAGCACGAGTCTAATAGTCTGGAAATATTCTTGAGAAATAATCAATAATCTTTTTCTTTTTCTCTTGAACCAATTTGTATAAGAAAAAAGTATGTACTATTGTTTCCATGACCCAATTTAAATATAATTCAACCTGATGAACAAGTTTGACTACATTGTTGGTATATCTATGATCTGGTCATGCATTGGTCCCAAAAATTCCTAATAAAAACAATTATAATGGTGATTCCATTTATTATCCATTATTGAGTATAATGATCAGTGTTTGAATTTCACTAATTATTGGTGGCACTCTATGTCCTATAATCAGTTTCAATAGATCTGAACTTAGAAACTTATTTCCTTGTCAGATTATAACACACACCAACTTCGTTTCTCCATAGATTTATATCTCATGGATTTTTGGTCTGGTAAAAAAATAGAATATTTGTTTTCTCACATTCTGGTCATCCTTCTCATCCTTCAAATAAATCTAAATTTTGTGATCTCACACTGATTAACTGAGACTAGGAAACTTCAACTTAAAAAACACACTTCTTTCCAACTATGAATCAATATGACTGGATGTAGAAGATCCCATCATTTCCTTCATAAGGATTGCATCACAATTTCCCTGATAATGTATGACTTCTATGAAATACAAAAAAAATAATGCATCATTAGATTTAGTATCTTATTTATTCTCAAATAAATATTATCATTACCAAAAAAATAATACAAATTTCTTATATTTTATAATTTTTTATTCTCCCCATTTATTTCTGGATCCCCTTATTTAATATCTCTCCCCCTTATTCTTAATAAAATTCAAAGGGCCATCTTGAAAAGTTTCCCTCTCATTGGGAAATTACCTCATTTCCATGTTTCAGAACTTTTCATCTAAAAATATTGAAATTATTCTTTACAATAAAATAAGTATTGCATGTTTTTATTAATAAAGAGCCCTTATCTAAAAAGTTGATTTCTATTTGGGTGATCTCTGTGTAAAAAACAGGAGTGTATAATGAAGGTTATCAATTTTATCCATAACACAACATTCCTCTAATAAATTTTAATGATTCTTTCAACATTCTCATTTCTGGGGAATTAATGAAAGGTTTTTTAAGTTAAAAGTAACCTTCCCCCGTCTTAACATATCAAAAAGTTCAGGTGAATTAACAAAAATTTCAAAAACTAATATGCTGTCACCTCATTAATTTCATTTCTAAGAAAATCAAGAGACATAAATATCACATTTCATACATAAACTCCTTTATTTCCTTACAATTTAGTAAAATAAAAAAAATTTGAATAAGGAGGAACCTCAGTAGGTTTTAGAAGCATTCTTCAGACGAAGAGTCCTCTCTAATATTTTCCTTTTTCTTCTTGTTCCTGGATTTTTCACTGTATTCATTTTATTCCATTTTTTGATCTTTGTCAAATTTAGTGACAAGTTTTATTTATCTATACAATCTTCTAATAAGTATGTAAATTAAAATTACCTTTTAATAACCATTTTGATATGGTTAGTTTATAACAATTATTTCATGTCTTCCTCTTGATCTGGTAGGATTTTCAAACAAATATTATTAACATTCCCTTCTTGTTTACATCTACTGCATATTTTCTGAATTTTTAAACCACAATCTATTGATATATTTTTAGCATATATCCTCCCATATTAAGAATCATTTTTCATCTTGTTTGCTTCATCTTATTTTTGTTCTTCATCAAACTATATAGAAAAGTCAAAATGTTCAAGGAAAATAACTATGAAATTGTTCGTTTCAGACTCAGCATGTTTTTTTCTCATCATTATTAACATACTCATCTTTCTTCATCTTCCAGGTTTCATTTTTTGGTTCCACTTAACTTTTATGAACATTTTATCTTCTTCTCTCATCATATATCCTCTTTTATTCATACCTATTTATTGGTAGATAAATTTTATGCCATCATGAATATGTGTCAAAAAGTGCCACAACACTAATAGTGACATCTGAATCATGAATTTTTAGACTAATAGTGAACTTTTTCAGATCGTTTTTGTCTTTTTCTATTTACAAATCATGGTATAACTTGTTCAGGAGTATAATTTACTAATGAATTATAATCATTTTTGGTGAAATTTGTTCTCTCACAAACCTAGATTTATAAACCTTTCATTTCACAATATTTAAAAGTTTTACCTTTTACATCAACTGTGGTGGTGAATTCTTATCTCATTTTTTCTTTTAATAATAGTTGATTTTGTTTAAAAAAACACACTTCTATCTCAGCTAGACTAACATTCATAATATCTATCATACATTTTTGATTCAACTACCATTAACTTATTATTCTTATTTTCTTCAATAAGGGTGGATTATTTCAGGTTGAGGTTCCCATTTTTAACTGATCTTTATCCATAGATTTTCAGTTTTCTTTGAACCTCACCAACCATCATATTCTGATATCTAAAAAATGAGTTGTGTCACCTTTTTCTTCATTAATTCTTCAGTCTAAAAAGTTATATATTTAATATCTTTATATAACATTATTATTTCTTTCTTGATTTGAGTAATATTCTCAATTTCTTTTTCAATTTTTTTAAGAATAAATTCTATTTATATAATCTCATCATCATCATAATCAATGTGTGAATAATTACTTCAATTTATTACTTGATAAATAAATTTGAGTTAGTGATCTAGTCAATAACAAGATGATGAATCATTCTTGTTTCTTTTTCTCAGATAAATTTTTCTCTTCTTTTCATAAGGAAATATTTCCTAATGTTTCTTCCACTTTTATTTGCGAGGTTTCTCATCACCTTTGTCAAAATCATACTCTTTAAACTTCTTCCTTATAGATTTTTTAAAAAAATGTATTTTTCTTTCACAATTAAAACATTTGTGTGTTCTAAATTTCCATTTTACCATATTGTATTTCTCAAAAGGAGGGAAAAAATGGTCATTAAATCATCGAATTATTCCTCTTCTTCTGAATCAATTGATTCTTCTTTTTATTTTTTTATCTTTTTCCGTTTTAACAAATCCATGAAATATATTTCTCTATTAGAAATTTTCTTGAAATAAATTTATTTTCTAGTCATATATGCCAAAAAAAAATTCTTATGTTCATCCAAGGATAAATCATCATGATTTTTAGAACTTAAACATTGATATCAAATATATATGGAAAGATCCTTAAAATTTTATTACCAATTTTAGAATCTTCTAGCTTCTCATCAAAACATTTTATGTTTCTTAAAATCCCATTTACACTTTTAAAGAATCTATATATACTTTCATCATTATCCAATTTCTACTCAATAATTCTAATTCTCTATATTTATAACCTAGATTCATTAACTTTCTCATTCCCTTCATAACTACTTCACAATTTATCCCACATTTGGTAACCTATTATAATCCCTATCATTGTTTCAAAAAAATCATATGTAATAGCTGTAAAAAATAATTCTGATCTTTTTGATTAGCTTAAATAATTTTCTTATTCCCAGCTATCACAACAACTTTATTGATGGGAGGAAATCCCATTATTACAATTTTTCTAACATCAAGTCAAATAAAAGAAGACAATGTAAAATCCTATTATTCAAATGCTAATTGATATTCCAATTAAAAAAACGAAAATATGATTTTTAACTAAATTTAAATTTTCCATTCACATAGATGAATCATTCAGAGTGAACATCGGATCTGATACCAATTTTTTTTCTCAAATAGGATTGATTCCACTAGGGGTGATCATTGGTTCCATTTTATTTTATTAAAATGTTTCTAAACTTATTTAGTAAAATTCCATAACCTATAAAACCTATTAATGTTATCATCCACACAAATAAAACATCTCAAAATCACCTTTTTTACAAAACAAATATAAAGACAAGACATCAAAAAATATTCATAAGGATAATTATAAGTACCTACTCCTTACATTGTTTCATAGTCCCACCAACATGGATTCTTTAACTATCTTCTTTCCATAATATAGAGGCACAAGCACCGAACAATTAAAAAAAATATATCCTATTTTCATATTTCATACCATATTTGGTTATACACCATACTATCCTTTTTAGTTTCCACTTTCCCATAACTATCTATACACCCCATCTAAATAATCAATCTTTATTAGTTACTAGAAATCATCCACAATTAAAAGAATAACAACCCTTCTTCTTCATTGATCCACATTAGAATGTCTAAAATTCCTCTATACGTAATCTAAATCAAACATCACATTAACATAAACTGAAATAACTTCATGAATTCAATAAGGAATTTTTTTTTCATGAAATATTCTCTAGAAAATATTTCTAGAAAACTTCCTTGGAAAACGTCTGTCCGATGTGGCTTAGTCAAGTAACCTATATCCGATGGTCTCTATCCAATTAACCATAGTCTAATTCTCCTTCTTCCGTTAATTTTTCAATTGAGTATAAAATAAATTGGAAGTTTACAATTCCTATGTCCAATGGAACTTTGTCCAGTGAACCTAGCTCTAGTGGGATCACTCCGATGAACTTGCTAGGATGAAGCACCATCATTTTGGAATTTATCCGATGATCAGAATGAACCACACCCTGATAATATTCCTCAGAATGAAATGAAAAACAATTTCTTTATGGGAAATCAATATATGTTACACAGTTTTCAAATATCTAGTGTACATGAATATTTTATGTTTTCAATGTAAAAAATGTACTGCACTCTCCTTTTATAGGAACCCTAAGAATGAAAACGTGGTAAGACAAGTTTCACTTCCCGCTCAAAAAAATTTAAATCCGGAATTTCATAATTATTTGATTTGTTATATTTGACATATTTGAATCTTCATAATACTTTAGGAAGTATCTCAACTATTCTCAAAACAACATACTTATTCATGTTTACAAAAATTTATTCAGTCTGATTCTTTATTATGATAAAGAAGCATTCAAGGATGAAGACAAATCATTATGATGACCTATTTTAAACATTGAATGTATTCTCATGAAGATGATTTGTATCAACTCTTTTTCATTACATCTAAAATATATTCAATGTAATTATACTTTTCTTGAACTCTTCATACAGATGATCATGTGTTCAATTAATTTTAGTATACGATGAGTTAATCGGTGTCATTATGCATATGATAGCTCAATCTCTTATTCACCCTATTGGATTAGTGTCAGTGCCATTCCAATATTTGGCACCTATTATTGAGAAATAATAAATAATATTGTTCTTTTTCTCTTGACCCAATTTGTAAGGGAACAAATTATGGACTCTTTTTTTCTTGACCTAATTGAAATACAATTCAACATGATGAACATGGTTGACAACATTGTTGATCGATATATGATATGATCATGCATTAGTACCAAAAAGTCCCCAAAAAATAATTCTACATCTAATTTCCTTTTTCGACCATCAATGCGTATGATACTTGATGTCATTATTACTCTGATGTTTGGGGGCACACCACATTCTAGGGACTAGTTCTAGCAGCTTCGATTTCGTCAACTTCTTTCCTTTTCTAATTATAATACAAAAAAATATCATTTATTTGAAGATTTATATCTCTTTTCTTTTAGGTATGACTGAAAACCATAATATTTATTTTCTCACATTTTAATCACCCATCCTAGTATTCAAAAAAATATGCATTAGATGATCTGACACTGATGAACTGAGACAAGAAAAATTAAATTTCATAAAATTATTTATTTCTAACCAATCGTCATTATGAATGGAATCAAAAGATATCTGCATTTCCTTTATATGTAGTGGATCACAATTTCCCTAAAAACATATGACTTTTTTGAAATAGAAAACCAAAAAACATCATTAGATTTAGTATCAAATGAATACATAGATACATATTCTCATTATAATAAAAAATTTCATTCTAGACTAAATATGATTCACAACATCTTCTGACATTCTATCAATATCGAAATCTGATGAATCATATTCATTAACTCGTGTCAATGTACTTAGTATGATCTTATAACTACGAATCAGATTCTAATAATTATGCCAATAGTTCTATATTTTATTGAAAAATTCACACAGACATCATTCATTAACACATATATCAAATACCTTATCAACATAAATTATTTCGTCATTATAATTAACAAATTTTTCTATTAACAAAAAACCAAAAAACAAAACATGGATGTAACATGTATATGAGATACTCTGGTTGTTCCCAACATAAATATATATCATTTATGTGAAGGATTATGTATCTTAACAACATGTGGGTTTAGTTCCTTGAATTCAATAGGTGTTATAATATGATTTAGATCCAAAATAGTAGGTTTATCTAAATTATTAGGACTTTTTTGCTTCATATTATTGAGAAATGGGTCACCAATGTGAATTAATATGTTTTTTTGGAATTCTTGATGAGGTCGGTGTTTTTTCATGATGTTATCATTAGTTGATTTCATGAATAAGTGAAAACAACACTACAATTTTTTTTGAATTGGAATGTGATATTGTTTGGAGGA
This sequence comes from Viscum album, assembly GCA_963277665.1. Taxonomy (NCBI): domain Eukaryota; kingdom Viridiplantae; phylum Streptophyta; class Magnoliopsida; order Santalales; family Viscaceae; genus Viscum; species Viscum album. Next base: position 974,456,957 of record OY728140.1, on the reverse strand, counting down.
CTATGTGCATAGTTGAAATTCACATTAAATTAGAAGTAATGTATTGATCATCCATTTCAAACAAAAATATTGTTCTAATAAAATTATTCCATGCATATTTATGATAAGAGATTTAAAACACTAATTAGAACATTGAGAATATGTTACACTAATGTTCTTCCCATGTGGGGGTAGAAGAATTATTATTTTGGTTTCTAGATGAATTTTACATATAATGAATTTTCCCATATAAAATATATCTAGAACTCTAATACAGGTGGGGATCATAATTGTATCACATGATTTATCCATTGTGATGAACCACTTTATAATGAATGTCACATGTATTTTGATTTGTTTTGTTTCTTTTAGTTAGATGAGCTTTAAGTGAGGAAATGTAATTGGTGTTGATGGATTACATGAATCATGTGAAGTTATTCTATTCTAAGAATATGGTTATTATTCTAGAAAATCTTTATTTTATAGTTTTAATGAATCATTTTTAAATGTAAAAACTTGGACAATTTTGAAGAATATTTTAAAAGATACGTGCTATGTCATTATAGGATTCTGGAGACATGGGAGCCTAGATATGGATATAATAAAATTATTAAATATTTTATATTATTCAAACTTATTTTTTCTAAAATTAATGAATAATTACTAAATTTACTATTGTATGTGTAAATTGTTACTACCATTAAACTAAGAAAGTGTATATTACGGTAGCCACCACATATCCTTTTTGCGTGCTGGGTGTCTAGTTTAAGAGTTTTCTTAGATGGATTAGTAAATTAAAAAATTAATGAATTAATTTTTTATTTATTAATTTTTTTGTTCTTACTCTCTCATCCACATAATTCAAATTATGGAAAAATCCATGGGATAACCATGTAACCATAAGGATTTAAGAGGAGTGGTTGGAGGAGAGCCTTGATGAACTATGTCATCATTTTTGACGATCAACATTCCAAGGAGGCCATTCATCTCACCAATGGTAATGTTGTAGAATCATTTTTATCATAGATCAGTTTATGTTTGGGGAAATATTATTTATTATATTGGATTTAATCACCATTTCATTATCTCATATTGAATTTGAATCAATATTTCTAAAAAGAGGCTTCACGGGTTGATCATTGATTTTAGGGTATGGATTTATATTTGTAGAATTAATATTGTTTATGATTTTATTATTCATAATTTATTCTATACAATCAATTTTTTCACCATAAGTAGATTCATGCCAATCCAAATAGTGGTTGAGGTTCATTCCTCATGTATCTGTTTTGTACATTCCGCACTTTTTATTTATGCATTCATCATTGATATTTTATTTTCTCAACTATTTTAAAAATACACATAAACCAATCATTGTGAAATTGATCTTTGCAAAAAGAGATCATTTTTTAAGGATTATATTCTAGATTTATAACCTGATCAGGGTATTAAAATGACTCTATCCAATTAGGGATGGGATTGTGAGTTGTTTTGTTTGTAGTTTGGCATTGTAGTGTTGTGATGTGACAGGATGAGATTCTATAGGATAAGGGGCGACATAATCCGGATGCCGATGACATCCGAGACATGTTCAAACAAAACAATGGTGATATATGGTTAAAATTCACAGGAGAATCTATGTGGTTGTGAGAAGGACACGTTGAATATACATGGTAAAATATAAAATCCCAACATACACGACATATACTTCAGAAGGACACCCACTAGGTAGTCCATTTACTATGGTGGATAGTGTTACATGTAGGGTTAAATATCACATGTCATGTTGGATTACCACACACCATGTGTTCCGATTCTAGTAGATCATTTTTAAACCTTGGTGTACACAAGTACAAACACAACTAGACACATAGGAAAATCAAATGTACATGGTTATAAATGGGATCTCAGACACCACTAGGTACTCGTACATGGCCAGGTGTTTGGTCATGAACAATGTTCAAGGTAAAACCAAAGTATATAATAAAAAGATGATAAACATGGTAATTTACACAATCATTTCCATACATAACAAGACAAAACATGTAAATTTTCTAGGGCTGGTTGAGGCCGTCATTCTCTCCAGTCTAGAGAAGTATCAGTATGGTGTGTTTATTTGGTCAATTTCAATGAGGATGTGGTGAGACTTTCCATCCCGAGAATAGGATAAGTGTTCCCCTAAATGTTGTACTATTATATTGAGTCAGGTATCCCTCAATGTGTCCTAGGGTGTGATACTCTATCATCCTTCCCTTGGTTGGGTCAGGAACTGCATTACCGACTATCAAGGAGATTGATCCCCATCATAGTTGTTTACTCTGGGTATCATCAGGAATCCTTCATAGGCCTATTGCTTGATCCCCTATCCGTGTGTTAATATATCCTAATATTCATAATGTATCATTTTCATTGAAATTATTAAATATAATGATATCTTGTATGACCATCATAAGTTATATCAGACCCAAGGAATCATTTCTCTAAGACGATCTTACCTTGAAAAATCGAGCATAATCCTATGTTGGCATTTTGTTATGACTGTACATTGATACTTGGAGTCTATCATGAGAATATTAGGGTTTTTTTGTTATGAATCATATTATAAATAACATAATTTCAGGATGATTAAATGAATACTCACATTATGATTTATGTTTAGTGATTTCAGAGTGTCTTACCTGATATGTATATACACAACCCTACATGGGTTATGTCCATTAATGATATATCTTATATAGAAGACTATAAGTATGCTGGATTCATAGGTGTAATGGGAGAAGGTTGAGAATATTTGATCTAGGTGTACCATAATTAGTTTTGAGTCAATAAGGATTCCTTATAAATTTTCCATTCCGTCTTCTTTTGAAAATCAGAAACACCCTATCTTGAGGAAAATTTCATTTACCCTAAGATTTATCTTAATAAGGAAAATTTTCCTTCTCTAAGGAAATTTTCTCTATACATTTTTTTCATTATTCATGATATAGTTTCCATAAATCTAACTCATTTTATTTATAAGTGTAAAATTTGGTTTCATATCTAAAACATCAGAATCCTATAAATACATTGATATAGAGTACTTTTTTTCAGGATCCGAATTCAGGTTCTGAATTTCTCTAAATACACACTCTGAATTCTCTAAAATTTAGACTCTGAATTCTATGAAATTAAAACTTTGAATTACTCTGAATTTAAATCTAAATTACTTCAATTCAGACTCTGAATTCATCTGAATTCAGGCTTTGAATTCTTTGAATTCAGACTCTGAATTCTCTAAAATTCACACGTCTAATTCTTTGAAATTCAGACTCATAATTCCAAAGAATTTGGACTCTGAATTCCTCAGAACTTTAACTTAGAAGTCTTCAAAATTCAGACTCCGTGTTTCCTTGGAATTCAGACTCTGATGTCAATAGAATTAGGATTACAAATTCATTGGAAAACAGAATCGCAATTTCCATGTATTTTCGACTCCGAATGATTTTTGATTATACTCCAAACTTTTATTTTTTCCTTAGAATCTAAAAAAATGATTTGGTTATGCAACTGTATTTTTCATAACCTTATTATAGTTATGAGATGATTTTTTATAATTTGTTTCTAACCAACCGTTTTTTGGGTGACACATGTACAGGTCCCTCTGAGATTCAAGGAAAAATATAACCATTGGAGGAGGGAGTCGATTGTTGGAGAAGTGCCTATAAATAGGATCTATTTTGAACCAGCTTAATACATAATGATAGTTCCAGAACTCTAGAGACCACATGCTATTGAAGTTATTTCTACAGAGAGAGTCTCTCATAGTTTCTACATACTGAACATCTTGTTCATCTTGCTTCGTGCGACTCCAATTGTTGTTGTGTATTATCAAGGGCTTACAGGGATATGAAGACAGGGGTACCAACTACCTTAATGTTTGAGGACTTCCTTGGTTAGAAAGATAGAGGTGCTGACTACCTTGAAGTTCAAAGTCTTGAGGGGATTTCCAGACAAATTCCGATATTCCTATCTAGGGATTACCCTTATGTGGGTAAGACATAATTTCATGAAAGTATAAATCAATGGATCTTTATCCAAGGTTGTTGGATATCCTACTCTTTGGGATAAAAGATTTCATAATTGTTACTTTTTTTGTTTCAAGTTTATTTTCCACATCATTTTAATTAATCAGGAAAGTATAATTATCTTATACTTCATTGTACTCTTGTATACTCTGATTAGTAATGTTTTATACAATTTAAGTTTGAATATTTTTCTTGTAATCTTTTCTACATTTCATTTCCGGAACCATATTTTTGGAACCTAGAAAAGTTTGTAGAACTAAGAGGTCTTGTGAATTTACTTTATTTGAACTTGTTAAACATAGGTTTACTTAAGGATAAAAATGAAGGTTTTACACCAACTTTAAAGGTTCCAAAAGAATTTTTAAAGCATAAAATTAACCCCCCTCTTTTGTATTGATCATTTACATCATATTTCAATCATACAATTTTTATTAGAGAGACCTCTGAAATACTTATATTCACATACATGTTTTTCTTCCTCAGGTTTTCGATGTTCTAATTTTTCTTTTCATTGGAATTTTTTTCTTTACTTAAAAACTTTTATTATTAACAAGTTTTAGTGGAAAGATATACTCTTAAGATTGCATGAATTAATGTTGGTTTAATTGACAATATAAATCCTACTAGACCACCTATTTTTATGGGAATGATTATGAATATTGGAGAGATAACAAGAAGAAATTTGTTATTAACACTGGAGTGGACAAATTTTTCATGGTTACTAGAGATTACAAGATTCCTGATAAGGAAGTCAAAACTTTTACAAATCAAGAAAAGTCATAATAACAACTATACTAAGAGGTACAGAATAATTTTTCATGTTCCAGGACCAGGAATATATATACTTAGACTTTATCTTGTGAAGCTGGAAATAATATCTAGAAGAAATTGGATGTTACTCCTTTTGGTAAAACCAAAGTTATAGAAACTAGAAGAGCAATGAATAGAGCAAAATATAATGGATTTCTATTTCCTTATGGAGAACCAGTATGCACAGTGTAACAAAGTTTTATGACCATTGTTAATATTTTACAATCTATTGGTGAAAAATATCTTTATGATTAAGCTCTTGTGGAAAAGATTATAGATTTTATGCGTAATGAGTGGGAATCTAAGAGAACCGCTATTTATGAGAATAAGAAACTATCTCAAATCACTCTTGATGAGCATTTCTTAACTCTTCATCAACATGAGACAAGAATAAAAAGATATGATGATATGAATAATAAGTAGAATAAAAATGGAAGTGTAGCCTTTACTACTACTAAAGCATAGACTCCTAAAAGGGTTACAAGATCCAAGTCTAATAAAGTCACTGTTTTATCTGAATCAAGTGGAAGTGAACATTCTGAAAATGAGATAGATAATATTGATCAGAGGATGGAAAAGATAGTTGGGAATAAATACATTCATTATATATTTAAGAAGAAAGAAATAAAACACAAGAAATACTCAAAAGTCACTTCTTATGAATGCAAAAGAGTAGGAAATATAAGGCCATATTTTCCTATGCTTAAGAAATAAGATAGAAGAGAAAATAATTCTGAGAGAAATAGAAATAATTATTACAAAGATAAATTTAGGAATGTTTTAAAACATAATTACACCTAGATTGCTATAGGTGGTGACTCTTCTGATGAATCCTCATAGTATGAATCTTCTGGTCAGAAGAATCTTGGTCTCCCTGCCAGGCTACCCATTGAAAACCATTGTCTAATGTCTAAGGTACACAATGCTGAATCTATCACAAATATATCTTTGAATACAAATTATAGTGATGATAAATATTATGAATCTTCAGATTAATAGTCTTCTTTTGATAAATATAATACTTTACCTACTTAGGAAGAAGTCTCTAGTTTTGTTAAACTTCATGAGAATGAAAATTCTAAAGACAAAAAAAATCATGACAACAAAAATTCTAGAATTTATATTTTTACTAAGGATGTATTACATCTTTATAAAGATATTAATAAGAAAACGTTTTATTTTTAAAGTGTTTCAAAAAACCATGAGGAAGTTAATTCTAATAAGGATAAACTTTTCATGGATCTTGAAAATGTAATTTATAAGAAAAATATTTTAAAGAATAACTGTAGTTCAAAAACTAACGTTTTTAAAGATAAAAACTTTTTAATTAATCTAAAGTTAGAAATATTTTCCTTGAGGAAGTTTTTTTCAAACTTTACCTCAGGTAAGGAAATGATTGACAAGATGTATTCTCAAATTCGACCTCTAAGGAATTGTTCTGGTTTTGGTTATGCAAACTCTCTTAGAAAAGACATGTTAAGGATCTAACAGTTCTTAGATTTTATTCTTCAAAATTCTGTGATCCTCTCAATATGGAAATCAACATAAATCATGTTTTAAATCAATTAGTGAAGTCTCAACAACTGATGCATTATAGTTGGTCCATATAGATGTTTTTGGTCCAATACAAACTGGAAGCATTAGAGGAAAATATTATGTATTTTTCTTAGTTGATGATTATACTAGATTTATGTGGGTCTATTTTCTAGAAAATATAAAATAAGTTTTTTCTTATTTCACAATTTTTAGAGCCCAAGTTAAAAATGAGAAAAACCTTCCATTGAAAACTATATATAGTGACCATGGAGAAGAATTTAAAAATTCTGATTTTGAATCTTTTTGTAGTAAAAAATTTATTACTCATAACTTCTCAGCGCCAAAAAATCTATAGAAAAATGGTTTTAATAAAGGAGAAATAGAATTCATCAAGAGATAACTAGAACCATGTTTAGTGAATATTTGATAGCTAAACATTTTTGGGATGAAGCTTTAAGTATTTCTTATTATACTATATATCGAGTTTTGATTAGACCTTTTCTTAACAAAACCGCTTATGAGTTATGGAATGGTATAAAAAATAGACTTTCCTACTTGAAGGTATTTGGATGCAATGTATTCATCTTGATTACTAAAGACAATCTACATCAATTCACACCCAAATATGAGGAAAGAATTTTCTTAGGCTACTCCACAAATTCTATGGATTATAGAGTTTTTAATAAAAAGAATTTCATTGTTGAAGAAAAAGTACATGTCAAATTTGATGAAAATTGATCCTTTTTTAAACAACCTCAACATACATCCTCGTATGTGTTTTCAAAAACTGATTATCAACCCCTAATAGAAGGTCATAATGATAAGGAAAATATTCAATAAAATGTTTCTTAATTGTTTACCCCAAAATACATTCCACTATATGTTGATGACTAGGTTCTTAAAAACCTAAATCAGTTGTTTCTTAAGATTCATCTCAGTGATAACATCATTGGTTATGTAAATCAACTTCTAAGGACTAGAATTTACTTAAGGAATAAAGTAGAATTTCTAGAATTTCTTTCTCAAATAGAACCTAAAATCACTGATGAATCTTTAGGTTATGATGATTGGATTAAATCCATGAAAGATGAGCTAAATTAATTCGAAAGAAATAAAGTCTGGAACTTGGTTGAAAGACCTAAGGAAACATCTGTTATGGGAGTAAAATGGGTCTTCAGAAATAAATGATATGAAACTGGAATTATTTTATGAAATAAGGATAGATTAGTTTCTAAAGTATATAATAAAAAGGAATTAATAGACTATCAAGAAACCTATGCTCCGGTATCTATACTTGAATATATTCGTATTTTACTTTACGTTGTAGAATTCTTTAATTTCAATCATTTTCAAATTGATATTTAATGTGCTTTCATTAATGGTTATGTTCAAGAGAATGTTTTTGTTGAACAAAATACTAGTGTTGAAGACAAAAAATATCCGTAAAATGTTTTCAAATATACCAAATATTTATATGGACTTAAACAAATCCCTAGAGCCTGGTATGATAGATTTACAAGATTTTTTCTTCAAAATGATTACATTAAGGGAAATGATGATCCCACACTTTTTATAAATAAATATAAGAAAAATGTTTTGATTGTTCAAATTTATGTTGTTGAAATTATATTTTGTTCAACTCAGCAATCTTTAACCGATTCCTTTGTGGATTTAATGAAATCTGAGTTTGAAAATGAGTATGATGGGTGAGTTTAAATTTTTCATAGGATTTCAAATTTCTAAAAAACTAGAATAAACTTTTATATCTCAATATATGTATGTTAAATATCTTCTTAAAATGCATGGATATAACTATAATGAAAGTTTTAGTACTCCCATTGGTACAACAAATACTCTTGATACAGATGAAGCTGGGAAACCAGTGGATCCAACATCTTTTAGAGCTATGATCAGAAGTCTACTTTACATAATAGCTAGTCATCAAGAAATAATTTTTTAGTATGATTATGTGAAAGATATCAATCCGATATTATGGAATCTCATTTAAAGGCAGTGAAAATAATTTTTTTCTACCTAAGGGAACCATGAATTTAGGACTCTTTTATACTTCTGAAAATGAATTTCTTTTAAAAAGTTTTTCAGATGCTAACTTTGGTGGATGTAGAATGGACAGGAAAAGCTCATCCGGAACATTTCAATTCTTAGGAGATTCATTAGTTTCATTTTCATGAAAAAGGAAACACTCAATAGAACATTCCACTACTGAAGCTTAATATGTAGCAGTTGGAAGTTGATGTGCTCAAATATTGTGGATGCGAAACACACTCATAGTCTATGGTATGTGTTTTACCAAAACACAAATTTTGTGTGATAATACTAGTGCCATTTCCCTAAGAAAAACATTTCACATACCTATCATTCAAAACACATAGATATTATTCATCACCTTCTTTGGTTTCACACACAAAAAAGAGATATCATTCTTTAATTTATCGGAATTCAAGATCAAATTGCTGATTTTTTTTCACAAAATCATTACCCTCTGATAGATTTTAATACATTAAACAGAATTTAGGAATGATAACCATAAGGTAATACTCCTAGTTAACTTACTGTTGAAACCTATCACTTTACAGTAAGAAGGGGGGGGGGGGGGTACATTTACTTGGTAATTAAATTGTTTCATAGTCTAAGATTTTTCGTAATCTAAAATTTTCTGTAGTCTAAAATTTTTCGTATTAAAATATTTTTTTGTAGTATAAATTTTTTCATAGTATAATGTTCATCAAAACGAATTTTCCTCATCATGGATAATTTTTATAAGTAATCAGAAAGGTATGTTTTCTTTCCTATATTTTTGTAATCAGCTTTTACTTTCTGGTATTTTCATTTTGTTTTAAATTTTTTGGATTCACATATACTTAAATCAGAATTTTTATCTTAAAAACCTCAAAAGATCGGAACCTATCAAAATTATTTCATCTTCTATCATCTCAACCATTAGATTTGATATGAAGTTTTTCAATCGTTGGATCAACCATATAAGTTGAATTATCACCTCAATTGACTATATAAATCCCCCTTTATGGTTGTCTGCCATTCTTTTTTCAAGCTTTCGCATGATGAAACTCTTCCATGGTACTTATGGTCGTTCTGAATTTTCAAATTTTAATCAGTTCTGATTGTCTATGGAAAACCCTCTTTAGAAATAAATGTCAGCTGTTAAGAAAATAATTGAGTGGTAGATATACAAGTAAAGGTTTTTTGATCTGATGTTTTGTTCTATGTATGACTCTATCATATCTGAGAACATCAAGAAGAATTTTTTGGAGACTGTATATATTTCAAAACCTAAGGCACACGATCTGGTCTATTCAAACTTGTTGATGGAGTTCTGTGATACAACAAGTTTCTTCAAGGAAGGAGTAATGGACAAGTTCTATTTTAAGTTTTATGGAAAGAACTACTCTCTTTCTTACAACAAGGAAGAAAGTCTAATCGGAATTCCTTACGAAGGAGAAGTATAGTTCTGTACTCAAAAATTACCTGATGTATCAAGATCTTTTAATAAGGAAAAATCTATAGAGTGTCCTGGATTGAAAGAAGTGAAAACTCCAAATATTGTTTATCTCTCTATAAATCATCAGATTCTTCAGCTATGGGTTTAGGGATTTCTTATTCTGAAGAAATGAGATAAGGATACTCTAATGAAAATTGATATCTACGTCTTGGATTTCTTGGTGAATCTTAGGAAGATAAAATTGTTCAAGTATATATTGATTACGATTGAAAACATCAAGAATGGAAATTTGAAGTCTCAAACTATCATATATCCTGCTATTGTTTCAAGGAATATATTTATTTGCCTTAAATATTTCAAAATTCCTTGTAGTTTAATGCCATGGAATTTCAGTGTAATGTTTTTGAGTGACGATACTGTAAGAATAATTAATATTAGTTTTTCTAGTGATTCATGGGAATTTTATGATTTATCAAAATTAGAAGTTGAAGCTTTGAAAAAGAAGATGGATGTTGATAAAACCTCTAAGAAAGGTGGAAGGAAGAGGAACTCTAAGGAACTAGATGATAAAGGAAAAACCCTTATGGGTAAGGAAACTCAAACAACACCACCATATCAAAATAATAAAAAAACCTATCTTGATGATGTAGTGTCAAAGTGGAGAGAAGATAAGAAGAAAAGGAAGGAAGGGGAGACAAATATTTCTTGGACAATGTAGAGGCACAAGCGCTAAATAAAAGGCTACTGAGAATCTTGAAAAGAAAGAAAAAAGAGTAGAAGAAATATAAGAAGATGTATGAGGCTGAGATCATTCAATTTCTACTCAAGGATACTGAGAAAGCATATGAAAAAATTTCGGTACTAGAATATTTTTTACTTGAATCATTACTAGAGAGTCCGGGAAAGCAGTTGGTGATAACGGAAGGAGGTCAAGAAGAAAAAATGGTTCAAAAAGAGGAAGAGAAAATAGTAGAAGAAGAAGAGGAAGAAGAATAAGGGAATGAAATTGATGATATCATAAAGAAAGTAGATAATCTCCATTAGAAGGAAAGTCCCTCTGTAAATTATCAATCCAGACTTCTCAAGAAAAATCCACAAACCATTCTACTCCAGGGAATGAAGAGAATGTTAAGGAAGAAGTAAACAAACCATCTGAAGAAGAAAGCACTAATCATGATTTCATTCATCCAGAAGATCAATTGGCTGATGAAACGAAAGAGGAAGTATAGGAAGATAAAAAATTTCAATTATCGGATAATGATCATCAATCACCTAGAACACAAGAAAACATTCTGAATGATGATTTGGGAAAGAAGGTGGTAGTGGATACAGCTACGAAATATGTGGTGAAGAAGAAAGAATTTGGTGCTCCATAAAAGAGGAAAGATATTGAATTGGAAAAAGAACCCTCACCATCCAAACCCTCTGATTTGGAATCATCTTTCCTTGGACATGATTTTGTGGTATAGTGTTTGAAAAAGTTGGTTGGTACTATTCCCATATTCCCAAGCATAGTCTCATGATGCTAGATGCTTCAAAATATGATAAATCAGAAATCAGATTCAGTTTCCATGGTTATGGACAAATGTGTTAGACTAGAGGCTGATTTCAATGTCTTTCTCAATTGTTATGAGGCTCATAAAATATCTTAAAAAAGATTACAAGATGGTTAAAGAAGAAAATAGAATAAATTAGAATATTCGTTGAATTTCATCATAATGTCAAGGATGATTTTGACACCTAAGATGGGAAGATCAATGATCTTTCCAAAAGTGTTGAGTAAAAACTAACCCTTGAACAGACTACTCAGAAGCAGGAAGTTATGGATCTAAATGGAAAGATTAATTCTATGTCCATGAATTGGAAGAGGGAAATGGATCTCAGAATTGAGATTGAAGAGAAGCTTGTTATGTAAGAAGAAGTGTTGAATTCTCAAGAAGAATGTATTAAGGCTTAGGAAGAAAATGATAAAGCCTTGGAGAAGAAAAATGAAGGCCAAGATTAGCTGCTCCAGCTTATGGAATAAGATCACAAGGGTCTCAAGAAGCTAAAAACTGTTGTCAAGAAGCTGATGGCGAATGATAAATAAGGACAATTTCATTCCATTCCAATATTTTTTTTTATTTTCTTTATTGTACAAATTTTTCCAATTTTAATGAAAATTTTATTGTTCTCCATATATTTTTGGTTGTTTAGTACTAATGTTTCAGGTACCAATTTTTTCCATTCTCTTTATTCCTTTTTGAAAATAAAAAAGGGGGAGAAAGGAATGATAAAAAGAATACTAAGTTAGAAGATATTTCCTTATGTAAGGGGGAGTTCATATAAGGGAGACTTCTTATCAATGAAGATTTTCATATGATAGATAATGTAAAATCTCATTCATGAAATAAAGAAGATGATCTTTAGGGATTAAAAAGCCTAAAGGAAGTTAGTCATATTCACTTTGATCCATAAGTAATTGGAGATAAGTTTTTATTTTCAAGATCATAAAAATTCTATGTTCTTATATTCTTTTTCATAAGGATGTTTGTGCTTTCCAGAAATGGGGATATTGTTGAGTCAATAAGGTTTCCTTATGACTTTTTCATTACTCCATGTTTTGAAAATCACAAAGAAACTATCTTAAGGAAAATTTAATTTCCCATATGATTTATATTAATAAGGATAATTTTCCTTCTCCAAGGAAATTTTCTCCTTACCTTTGTTTTCATTATTCATGATATTGTTTCTCTAAATCTAACTCATTTTTTTCTAAGTGTAAAATTTTGTTTCATATCTAAAACCACGAAATCCTATGTATAATTTGATATGGAGTATTCATTTTTTAGGATTTGAATTCAGATTCCAAATTTCTCTGAATTGAGACTCTGAATATTCCAAAACCTAGACTCCAAATTATCTGAAATTCAGACTCTGAATTAAATTGAATTCAGACTCCGAATTCTCTAAATTCAGACTCCAAATTACACTGAATTTAGAATCTGAATTCTCTGAATTTAGACTCTGAATTCTTTAAAATTCAGACTCCTAATTCCTTGGAATTCAGACACCGAATTACCAAGAATTCCTACTATGAATTCCTTAGAATTCAGAATCCTAATTTCCATGGAATTTGGACTCCGATGTCAATAGAATTATGATTATGGATTATTTGGAAAAAAAATCTGAATATCCATGTATTTTAGTCACCGAATGATTTTTGATTAGACTACGAACTTTTATTTTTTTCCTTATACTCTGAAAAACAGATTAGGTTAACCTACCATATTTTTCTTACCCTTGTTATAGTTATGAAACGATGTCATACAATATGTTTCTAACAAACCATTGTTTGAGTGACAAGAGTACAGGTCCCTCTGAGATTCAAGAAAAAATATGACTATTGGAGGAAGGAGCCGACCATTGGAGAAGTGCCTATAAAATATAGAACATTTGAATGAGCTCAATATATAATGATAGTTTTAGAACACTCAATACCACATGTCGTTGAAGTGATTTCTAGAGAGAGAGACTCTCATGCTTCGTGTGTACTGAACATCTTGTTCATCTTCCTTTGTGTGACTCAAATTGTTGCTTTGTACAATCGGGTTCTTTCAGGGATAGGAAGACAAAGGTAATGACTACCTTAATGTTCTAGGACATCCTTGGTTAGGAGGACAGAGGTGTTAACTACCTTGAAGATTGAGGGATTGCGGGGATACCAGAAAATATTCCATTATTACTATCAAGGGATTACCCTGGTGTGGGTAAGACATAATTTCATGAAATTATAAATCAAGGGACCTTTATCCATGGTTTATGTATATCTACTCTTTGGGATAAAAGATTTTATATTTGTTACTTGTTTGGTTTGATGTTTATTTTCCACTACATTTTGATTAATAAGGAAAGTTTAATTATATTATAATTCTTTATACTTTTGTATACTCTGATTAGTTTGATTCTATACACATTAAGGTATAATTTTTTCCTTGAAAACTTTTCTTAAGTTTCATTTCCAGAACCATATTTCCTGAACCTATAAAACTTATTATAACTATGAGGTCTTGTGAATTTAATTTATTTATCCTTGTTAAACATATTTTACCTTAAGGTTAAAAATGATTGTTTTATACCAACATTAAAGGTTCCAAAGGAATTTTTAAAGTGTACAACTCACCCCCTCTTGTATATTTAGAATCTACATCATATTTTGATCCTTAAATTAGTTTCATAAGTTTCATTTGATATTATTCCCCTCTTTTCTAAGAAGCTAGCCTCTTACAGCTTTGGTGGGATTTTATATTTCCCTTTATTATTTCCCATACATTTGTTATACTATGATGTGGGATATAGATTTATTAATGTGTTTTGGTATCATTTGTATTTTTCCATTATACATTGTTTTGTTTCTCAGAGTTGTGTTTGTCTGTATATCCACCTTAGGATAAGGACTCTCATGTATAATTTATTATTAATCAATGCTATTCGTCATCCCTTGGCCTACTGTAGGTGGTTTTGCGGTGTCATATATGGTTTATCACTAGCCGGGTAGGCCCTTGTGGGTTGGTCAATGAAAAATTAGTTTCACAGAAGGTTCACCTTTAGATTAGAGTTTGGATATTGTATAACTATGAGGATTGGTTTGGGAACTAGGAAAATAATTTTAAAGTGTCTCACGTTTGAATTTCGAGCTTGGGAACCTAGTATTGATGTGGTGGAAAACATATACCTTCACTAATATTTTGATAACCAATTTTTTAAATTTTTTACATGTAGTCACTTGTTGTAGAAAAAATACTGGAACATGCATCATATAAGAATGGGTTATAGTTTCTATTTCATTCTTAAGTCTGCTCTGTAGATATAATTTTTAACTATTAAATGTATTGAATTTTCATGATACCTCCATGATTACAGCTAGGTAGGACTCCACTATAATATCATGAGGATGACCATCATATTAATAATTATGTAGTTTAGGGTCATGTTCTTGAGGTGGTACCTCCTTATGGTTTTCTAGTCATACCACCACGCATTAAGAAACTGGTTGCACTAGTAGTACCGATTGATTATATGCATAGGATGAGATATATTCACGAGTTTTAGAGGAAAAAACCCCTTAGGATATAGGTATATTGATTCCATCAAGTAGTATAGGAATTTTTGGAGGTAGTTTTTTGAGTTTCCCAACTTTTTTGGACACCTACTGATCATATGGTTATTCTAGTGGAGAGTCTTTTATAAGGCACCATAAGGATATTTTTGAGTCTAGTGAATTAGTTTTATGATGAGGAGACTCTCTCTATGAAATAGTTAAAGTGTCTATTCAAAGAGGATTTATATATAGCTACATTGATATAAGTGTAAATCCAAAAGGTTTTGGATCTCTAATAGGGAATCATGGATATTGCAAAATATACATCGAGGTTCACTAACCTCATGATATACTATATGGATATAGTTTAAGATGAAATATTTTGATATTAGAACATTTATAATTTTTTTAATTGATATATCTATGTTGAAGTGATATCTATTTTAATTCCAACTAATTTTAGGTTACTTATGTGAGCCTTGGGGGTAGAGATCTTATTATAAAAGTAGTAGTCGATAAATGGTACTGGATGTGGGAACCCTAGAGCTGAGACTTCAGTAGATCGAAGTTGATGATAGACTTAGTGACCCATGTAACTATGGTATATATAAAAATAGTCATATTAAAAATGTCATGTCATTAAGGTAACTTAATATATACCCATCTAGTCAATGGATAGGAAATTCTAATCTTGTGATGGTCAAGGAAATCTCATATGGGATTTTCCTACCCAATATGAAACTGAATGTTAGACAGTCGATGGACCATGTATGTTGTGGAAGTTTCTAGAGAATGGAGTTTCATAAGGTGGTGTATGTATTCGATGGTATGGGAAAGTAGTATGTGGTGTCGAACATTTTTATCTGTTTCCACTACTACACCCAAGTGGTGCACATTAGGCTCACAAACCTAGTTGTTAGGGATAAGGGAAGCTGTAGGTAGTGGAGGCCAATGACCCAAATCCCCCATGGATGATTAGAGGTATGATATGTGTCTTCTATAAATTAATTATAATACTAATAGATATAAATTGTGAGCCAATATTTTCATTCTACATAAATTTTTTGGTATCTTGATATTCCTGTTGATCCTTTGGCATGACCCTAACATTTGGAGACTCATATTAAAGGAGATTCAGTGATCACACACTACTAAAAATAGCGTGACCTAAATCTTGGAGGAGATATATTACTTTTAGATATATTTATAGAAACATCATGTCCTTAATATGGAATACATTTTATAGATAGGATATCTATACTTCATACAGAGAATAACCATTATAAGTAAAGGATGCAACATAACCACATTTATGGGATGAGTTTTTCCTTTATCGATGTGATGGAAACATGTGTTGAGAATGATGGGCTCATACATTGAATGATACAACATATTTCTCACTAGTTCTCTAGTGTTACATTTGGATCGGCAGATTATCTAGGATTTCACCATCCTGTAGTGATAGAAGAGTATGATTTTGTCTTATCTGAGGATACAACAGGACTACATCCCCCTAGAGAGATCAAATTCTATTTAAAATTTTCACCCATGTAATGTCTTGATATTTTCTCCATCATATCAGACTGATCCCATAGAGCTTATATAGAAGAAGGTGTGGTTGTAGGATATTCAGAGGAAGAGATTTGCCAGACCTAGTGTGTCTCCCTAGGAAGCCCTAGTATTTTTTTCCAAGAATAAAGGTGGGAGATTATGTTTAGGTGTGGATTATCATCTCCTAAACTAGGTTTTCATCAAGAATAAGTGTCAAATTTCAATAATTGATGATCTCTTCGACCAATTGAATAGTTTGAAGTGGTTATTGAAGAATGACCTCAGGTTGTGATATCAGCAGTACCAATTTCAAGGTATTGATATATTCAAGATGACACTAGAATATATCTATGGTCACTATGAGTACATGGTGAAACCCGTAGGTGTGATAATTCCCCATAAATGTTAACAAAACACATGAATTGGATATTTCTACCCATCTTATATCACTTCATGGTAGTGTTCATCTATGAAATCTTAGTGTACTCTCTATTATTGGAGAAGTTCACAATGAATTTAAGGATGGTCCAAGACATACTATGAGAGAACTAGATTTTCGGAAAACTCACAAAGAGAAATATTTTAATTCGAGAGGTACACTTCCTAGGACATGTCATTTAATTAGAGGGAGTGGTTGTGGACCCAATGACAGTTGAGGCCCTTATATCTTGGGATCCACCCAATATTTTATCATGGTTGTGTAGACTGTATGGGTTAATAGACTACTGAAGGAAATTCATGCTTCATTTCTCTAGGACATCATAGATATTTTCTAATTTGACCTGAAATAAGAATCCTTTTATGTTGATTTATAGGTCCCTTCATTATTTTAGTTTTTGTTGAAGTGGTTTATGATCAATCTTCATTATGAGACTGTTCTAGGATATTGTTGAATATTTGGTATTCTATAATTCTCGGAAAACTGGGATTATATTTTTTCTAATGAAGAGTAAGGTAGTGATTTCCTCTAATTATTGATATTTGATACCCCATGAGAAGAAATATATTATCCATGGTCTTCATCCTACAACGGGTTTTCCTCCCTAAATATGTGGATATAATTTCATATTGGAGAACAATTTATCATCTATTTTAAACACATGAGAATCAATAATATAACTTTATATAAAGATATTAAATCAAGGAAAAAGTGATTTCTAGAGTTCCTCCATGATTATGACTTTGATATTGTCTGTACTCTCACAAAGCGGAATATGGTAATAGATTCTCCAAAAAGTAGATCTTGATTTCAATTATTGATTATTGTGTCAGAGTAGTTGGCATTGTTCAATTTTTATTATTGGAAAATTATGGTGAAATTTACATCTAATTGATTGACTTTCCCTCTTATTATATAGTGTGTTAGGGAGTCTCAAATTATAGATATCGACTATGAGACCATACATGTTCATACATCCACTGGATGTGCTCCAGATGGATTTTTTGAATGTTGGGACAATGTAAATTTTTTTTAAGGATATAATATGGTAGATGTGACATTGGGATATGAGGTATATATCGAGATTAATACACCCCTTAGTTATAAATTTTGATGTGGAAAATATGTATCAGGAAATTCGGTGTTAGTTTAGATGGCATAGGATGAAGAAGTGCATAACTGAGTTTTTCTTTCATTTCGTCACTTGTCAGTATGTGAAGGCCAAGAATTAGGTTCAAATGGGTTTATCCCAACCCCTAGTATTATTCATAGTGAAAATTGGATGGTATATCTACAAATTTTATGATGTGGATTCCAGGATCATATAGACGACATGATTCTATATGGGTGATCATATATCGACTAACCAAGTCATCCCAGTTCCTAGATATATGAGAGAAGTGTTCATTGGATATATTTTTATATCTTCACATGAATGAGATAGTACAAATACCAAGAGTTCCCAAAATGATTTTTATTTGGAAATTATTCACACTTCAAATCAAGATTATGGAGAGTATTATAAGAGGTCTTTGAGAATCAATTTCATTTGGGCACAATTTTTTAGGCCCAGTCATATAGCCAGATTGAGTTGACTATTTTGGTTCTAGAAGACATGATTTTGGCATTCACATTGGAATTTGGTCATAGTTAGTAGAATCATCTACCCTTGTTGGTGTTTTCATACAATAGGAACTACCACTTTACCACTAGTAGAGAGACACTTTGTTCTTTGTTCAGGAATCTCTATAGGTCACCACTATACTGGATTGATCAAGGGGTGTTAGCACTCGTGGGACCAAAGCTAATGAGATAAATTAATAATAAGGTTAATATCTTCTAAGATAAAATGGGGTCTGTGATAATCCATCATAAGTCTCATGAAGACTGATGTTAAGGACTTTAGAGTTTGAGAAGGGAGACATTTTGTTCTTGATGGTATCTCCTCGAAAATAATGGATGATACTTAGATGGGTTTGAAATTTATCTCCGAATATCATTGTAACCTTATATATATTAAATCTTCTTGGTTAGGTGGCATACCATTTAAACCAACATCCTCAATTAGATCGAGTACACAATGTATTCCACATGCCACAACTGAGGAGGTATGTGCATGACCCATCTCATGTTTTCGACATTGGTGAGTTGGAGATCAAGGATGGAGATACCATAATAGAGTACCAAGTATAGATCAAGTATTAAAAGGAGAAGATCCTTCATGGGTGAGAGATTCCCTGAGTGTGTGTTTGGAAGAAGCATGTGAATCATTAGAAGAGAACATGCGAGTGGTAAAACTAAATGGAAGCACAATATCATCATATACAGAGTAGGTATTTTCTTTCAAGTATGAAAATCTCATAGTTGGGGATAATGTAACTATTTTTTCCATTTTAAAACATTAGAATATTTTGAGTTATATTTTCAAATCTAGGAAAAAGTCAGCATGTCCGTCTAGGGGCTGGGGAGACTCAGTGTTGTTATAATAAAAAAATAAAAATATTATATCATGTGTGTGCTGTTTTTAGGAAATAAAGTAATAACACTAGAACAGTGTCTCAAATTGAAAGAATAAGACCTCTATTTTTTCTTCCTATTTGTCTATTATTTATCATTTTTTTTGGTTGTGGTGGAATATCACTATTTTTTGAAAAGGTGAAGGGATTCAAAGTTGGTTTTCCATTTTATAGCTCTTTAATTTTAGAACAATTTAATACAAAAATTTAAATGAATTTTTATCTCGTTAATAAATGATCATATTTATAATTAGTGGATTTTATTTATGGTATGGTGTTATTTATTTGTTTTCATTAAATGTTAATGATATTTCATTTTATTTTAAAAATAATAGTCTTATTTTGGATATCATTTTTTTCTAAGTGTTCTATTTATTGATCAATTAGACCCTTCGAATTGATATCGGAATTAAAAGTGTTTTTTATTTAGAATAGTTTATGTGTTTTATAATAATTGTTTATATGTGGTGGTCTTCACTTTCAATTTATGTCTTTAAAAAATGAAAAATCCTTTAAACAAGACACTTATTTTATTGAGGAATGGTTGTATTTTATAAATAGAGCATGGGTTAGGTGTTTATTTATTGAATCTATTTTTTGGAGTATGGTAATTTTTATGAATACATCATAGATGTGAATAAGTGGTGTGTTTTTTAATTATTTTATGATTTATACTATAGATATTAGTTTAGCACAACCACCTCTATATAAATATCATGTGAAGCCTTGGGTATCTTGGAGAGAATTTATAGAACAAATGATGCACTATTTAATAATTATCATCTAGCAAGTGGTCATGAGAAAAATATTATTCTAATTTTAGGATAGGACCCTTGGGTATGATAGTGAGGGAAATGTCATTTGTTAGGGAAGGTTGTTAATATCTGACTGTGGTCTTATTTAGTAATTGTACAACTTATTCCTAGATTTTCCAACATTGATCCTTGGTTCCCATGATATATTTATTTTCCAATTATCTATTTTTGAATATTTCAATAATATATGTGGAAAGTTTTCATTTTTATTTAGAAAAAATAGTTCCCTTACCTAGTTCCCATTGACATAATGAATGTTTTCATAAATTAATTTCCCCAAAAATATTAGTTTAATGGTGTAATTAATCATTTATTATTCTAAAAAGAGATAACCAACTATATATGTAAATATTTTCAAAGTAGAATGGAATAAATTTTTCATTAAATGGTTATTCTTCAAATTATATGTGGTTTTATATTGGGATGTATATATCATGCATATCATTTTTATAGTTTAGTCAATTTTTCCTGGTTATGGCCCTTTGATATCCAACTAATGTATCATCCTTTCTAGATTTGTGATCACACTATATACCTTGTTTTCTCTTAGTGTTTCTCTTATTGAGGATTGAATTAATTTTTTCCCAGATTATAATTATTCTTGAAATTTATATAATTTATTATTCACTTGGTTTTGTTTATTCCTTGTAAATTCTTCTTTTTATGGTTTCGACTAATGTATGGGATGGTCATGTTGAATTTCTTGGTGGAAACCCTATTCTTTATATTTATTGATCAATAGAAATCATTCAATTTAGTACTCTTTAACACCCCTGGCACCTGTCTCTAGCCTAGGAGGATCAAGAATACCTCTTAGGTATCTTATGGTATGGTTTGAGTATTCAACCTAAGGGCGAACCATGTTGTTTCATGATAGGTGGTATTGAGAAGGTGGTCCATCATGACTATATATATCCATGTGATTAGCATAAAATTTATCATCAAAAATAGAAAGAGTATTATCAATTTTTATAATAATATTTTCATTTTTTAAATAGAATACACTTTTTTGGTATGTATAGGTATTTTATAATGGATATTCCATATTCTTATATTTAAATTGACTAATTATGTATTATTGTTGTCAAATATGATTAATACAACTAAGAGGGGGTGAAGTAGTGGTTCCTTTTTCTTTTAAAATAATGTTTCTTAACTTCTTTAGTAAATCTTAATAACCATTGAAACCTATTAAATTTTTGATACACTAAAATAAATCTCTTTAAAATAACCTTTAATATGATAAAATATAAATACAACACAACACATGATATTTATAGGGTTTGGTAAAAAGACATACTCCTTGACATGTTGGATAGTCCCACCAACACAGATTCTTTCATTATATTCATTATGGAATACAAAGGTATAAGTAGGGAAAATTATACAATCCTAGTAGAAAAATCCCTAATATAGTTGGTTATACCCCACAAATATCCTATTTAGTATCCACTTTCCACAACTGGTTATACACCCTAACAAAAAAATCAATCCTTTTCATCAATTGATAAGTATCCAAAGTTACAAGCTTCACATTAATTCTTATTTTTTAATCCACATTCGAAATAATTTACATTATTCACAAGTAAGATGAATAAAACATTACATGTATACAATCTTTAAGAGCCTCAATAATTCTTTATATATCTTTTTAGTCTAGAAACATTCTACAATAACCCTATCCGAAAAACATTTTCAAAAAAATCATTCTGATTTGCCGAAATTCAGTATCTTTTGCCCAATGGTCTCCATCTGATTGGACTTGGTTCAATTATGCTAATACTATTACCTTCCCCAAAAGAGTAGAAATTAAATTGGAATCTCACAATATCATTGTCCAATGAAACTATTTCTAATGAACCTTACTACCATGGATGTCATTCTATAGGCTCCTTGTGATGGAATGGATGTGATGAAACATCATCCATTGGAACTTTATCTGATGATCATATTGAAAACCAACCTGATAATCTTCCTTATATTCAATCTAAAAAACAATGTCGGGTTGGGAACTCAATACCCCTTACACAATTGTTGGATCTCCAGCACATGTTAATTGTTCATGTTTGCAAAGTACAAATGTAATGTGCTCTACTTTTATAGGCACCCCCAAATGGAAAATATTGGAAAACCCATTTCACATCTTGCCCAATTAAATTCACAAATATTATTTTATAATCCATTTATATATTCATATTTTACTTTATTAAATCTACATAATACTTATAATATCTTATAGAATATTCTCAAAACATCATATTTTTTCAGGTTTATAAACATTTTTTAGTTCGAATCGTCATTACGATTCTTTATTATGATGAACACATATATAAGGCTGTAGATGGACCATTATGAGGAACTATTTCAAAAAATTTAAATTCTTATCATATATATGCTCGATATAAACTATTTATCAGCACATCTCAAATTTCTTATATTTTTTTATATTTTTCATTAGTTCCTCAGAATGATGATCTTATATCTGATGATGTTTAGCATATAATGAATTTATTAGTTCTAACATCCATATGATATATTGGTCTCTACATGAATCTGAGAGATCAGTGTCAGCACGAGTCTAATAGTCTGGAAATATTCTTGAGAAATAATCAATAATATTTTTCTTTTTCTCTTGAACCAATTTGTATAATAAAAAAGTATGTACTATTGTTTCCATGACCCAATTTAAATATAATTCAACCTGATGAACAAGGTTTACTACATTGTTGGTATATCTATGATCTGGTCATGCATTGGTCCCAAAAATTCCTAATAAAAATAATTAGAACGGTGATTCCATTTATTATCCATTATTGAGTATAATGATCAGTGTTTGAATTACACTAATTATTGGTGGCACTCTATGTCCTATAATCAGTTTCAATAGATATGAACTTAGAAACTTATTTCCTTGTCAGATTATAACACACACCAACTTAGTTTCTCCATAGATTTATATCTCATGGATTTTTGGTCTGGTAAAAAAATAGAATATTTGTTTTCTCACATTCTGGTCATCCTTCTCATCCTTCAAATAAATCTACATTTTGTGATCTCACACTGATTAAATGAGACTAGGAAACTTCAACTTCAAAAACACACTTCTTTCCAACTATGAATCAATATGACTGGATGTAGAAGATCCCATCATTTCCTTCATAAGGATTGCATCACAATTTCCCTGATAATGTATGAATTCTATGAAATACAAAAAAATAATGCATCATTAGAATTAGTATCTTATTTATACTCAAATAAATATTATCATTACCAACAAAATAATACAAATTTCTTATATTTTATAATTTTTTATTCTCCCCATTTATTTCTGGATCCCCTTATTTAATATCTCTCCCCCTTATTCTTAATAAAATTCAAAGGGCCATCATGTAAAGTTTCCCTCTCATTGGGAAATTACCTCATTTCCATGTTTTAGAACTTTTAATATAAAAATATTGAAATTATTCTTTACAATAAAATAAGTATTGCATGTTTTTATTAATAAAGAGACCTTATCTAAAAAAGTTGATTTCTATTTGGGTGAGCTCTTTGTAAAAAACAGGAGTGTATAATGAAGGTTATCAATTTTATCCATAACACAACATTCCTGTAATAAATTTTAATGATTCTTTCAATATTCTCATTTCTGGGGCATTCATGAAAGGTTTTTTAAGTTAAAAGTAACCTTCCCCCGTCTTAACATATCAAAAAGTTCAGGTGAATTAACAAAAATTTCAAAAACTAATATGTTGTCACCTCATTAATTTCATTTCTAAGAAAATAAAGGGACATAAATATCACATTTCATACATAAACTCCTTTATTTCCTTACAATTTAGTAAAATAAAAAAAATTTGAATAAGGAGGAACCTCAGTAGGTTTTAGAAGCATTGTTCAGACGAAGAGTCCTCTCTAATATTTTCCTTTTTCTTCTTGTTCATGGATTTTTCACTGTATTCATTTTATTCCTTTTTTTGATATTTGTCAAATTTAGTGACAAGTTTTATTTATATATACAATCTTCTAATAAGTATGTAAATTTAAATTACCTTCTAATAACCTTTTTGATATAGTTAGTTTGTAACAATTATTTCATGTCTTCCTCTTGATCTTGTTGGATTTTCAAACAAATATTATTAATATTCCCTTCTTGTTTACATCTACTGCATATTTTCTGAATTTTTGAACAACAATCTATTGATATATTTTTATCATATATCCTATCATATTAAGAAACATTTTTCATCTTGTTTCCTTCATCTTATTTTTGTTCTTCATCAAACTATCTAAAAAAGTAAAAATTTTTGAGAAAAATAACTATGAAATTATTCGTTTCAGACTCATCATGTTTTTTTGTCACCATTCTTAACATAATCATCTTTCTTCATCTTCCAGGTTTCATTTTTTGGTTCCACTTAACTTTTATGAACATTTTATCTTCTTCTCTCATCATATATCCTCCTTTATTCATACCTATTTATTGGTAGATAAATTTTATGCCATCATGAATATGTGTCAAAAAGTTCCACAACACTAATAGTGACATCTGAATCATGATTTTTTAGACTAATAGTTAACTTTTCCAGATCATTTTTGTTGTTGTCTATTTACAAATCATGGTCTACCTTCGTCAGGAGTATAATTTACTAATGAATTACTATCATTTTTGGTGAAATTTGTTCTCTCACAAACCTAGATTTATAAACCTTTCTTTTCACAATATTTAGAAGTTTTACCTTTTACATCAACTGTGGTTGTGAATTTTTATCTCATTGTTTCTTGTAATAATAGTTGATTTTGTTTAAAAAAACACACTTCTATATCAGCTAGACTAACATTCAGAATATCTATCATCCATTTTGGATTCAATTACCATTAACTTATTCTTCTTATTTTCTTCAATAAGGGTGGATTATTTCATGTTGAGGTTCCCATTTTTAAGTGATATTTCTCCATAGATTTTCCGTTTTCTTTGAACCTCACCAATCATCATATTCTGATATCTAAAAAATGAGTTGTGTCACCTCTTTATTCATTAATTCATCATTCTAAAAAGTTATATATTAAATGTCTTCATATTACATTCTTATTTATTTCTTGATTTGAGTAATATTCTCAATTTCATTTTCAATTTTTTTTAAGAATCAACTCTATTTATATAATATCATCAACTTCATAATCAATGTGTGAACAATTACTTCAATTTATTACTTGATAAATAAATTTGATTTAGTGATCTAGTCAATAACAAGATGATGAATCATTCTTCTTCTTCTTCTCAGATAACCTTTTCTCTTCTTTTATATGGAAATATTTCCTCATGTATCTTCCACATTTATTTGCGAGGTTTCTCATCACCTTTTTCAAAATCATACTCTTTAAACTTCCTCCTTATATAATTTTTTAAAAAATGTATTTTTCTTTCACAATAAAAACATTTGTGTTTTCTAAATTTCTATTTTACCATATTGTATTTCTCAAAAGGAGGGATAAAATGGTCATTAAATCATCGAATTATTCCTCTTCTTCTGAATCAATTGATTCTTCTTTATGTTTTTTTATCTTTTTCCGATTTTAACAAATCCATGAAATATTTTTTTCGGTTATACATTTTCTTTAAATAAGTTTATTTTCTAATCACATATTACAAAAAAAATAAATTCTTATGTTCATCCAAGGATAAATCATCATGATTTTTAGAACTGAAACATTGGTATAAAATATATATGGAAGGATCCTTAAAATTTTATTACAAATTTTAGAATCTTCTAGACTCTCATCAAAACATTTGATGTTTCTTAAAATATCATTTACACTGTTAAAGAATCTCTACATACTTTCATCATTATCCAATTTCTACTCAATAATTCTACTTCTCTATATTTATAACCCAGATTCATTAACTTTCTCATTCCCTTCATAACTACTTCACAATTTATCCCACATTTAATAACCTATTATAATACCTATCATTATTTCATAAAAATCATATGTAATAGCTGTAAAAAATAAGTCCGATCCTTTTGATTAGCTTCAATAATTTTCTTAATCCCAGCTATCACAACAACTTTATTTATGGGAGGAAATTCCATTATTACAATTTTTATAACATCATGTCAAATGAAAGAAGACAGTGTAAAATCATATTATTCAAATGCTAATTTATATTCCCATTAAAAAAACAAAAACATAATTTTTTTACAAAATTTAAATTTTCCATTCACATAGATGAATCATTCAGAGTGAACATAGGATCTGATACCAATTATTGTTCTCAAATAGGATTGAGTCCAATAGGGGTGATCATTGGTTCCATTTTATTTTATTAGAACGTTTCTTAACATATTTAGTAAAATTCCATAACCTATAAAACATATTAATGTTATCATCAACACAAATAAAAAATCTCAAAATCACCTTTCTTAAGAAACAAATATAAAGATAAGACATCAAAGAATATTCATAAGGATAATTATAAATACCTACTCCTTGCAATGTTATATAGTCCCACCAACATGGATTCTTTCACTACATTCTTTCCAGAATAAAGAGGCACAAGCACCAAACAATTCAAAAATCCTACTTTCATATTTCATACCATATATGGTTATACTCCAAACTATCCTTTTTAGTTCCCACTTTCCCATAACTATCTATACACCCCATCTAAATAATCAATCTTTTTCAGTTACTAGAAATCATCCACAATTAAAAGAATCACAACCCTTATTCTTCTTTGATCCACATTAGAATGTCTTAAATTCGTCTATAGGTAATCTAAATCAAACATCACATGCACATAAACTAAAATAACTTCATGAATTCAATAAGGAACTTTTTGGTCATGAAATATTCTCTAGAAAATCAATCTAGAAAACTTCCTTGGAAATAGTCTGTCCGATGTGGCTTAGTCAAGTAACCTTTATCTGATGGTCTCTATCCGATTAGCCATAGACTAATTCTCCTTCTGCTCTTAATTATTCAATTGAGTATAAAATAAATTGGATGTTTACAATTCCTATGTCCAATGGAACTTTGTCCAGTGAACCTAGCTCCAGTGGGATCACTCCGATGAACTTTCTCCGATGAAGCACCATCCATTTGGAATTTATCTGATGATCAGAATGAACCACACCCTGATAATATTCCTTATAATAAACATGAAAAAAAATTTATTTATGGGAACTAAATACATGTTACACAGTTTTCAAATATCTAGTGTACATGAATATTTTATGTTTTCAATGTAAAAATGTAATTCACTCTCCTTTTATAGGAACCCTAAAAATGAAAACGTGGTAAGACAAGTTTCACTTCCCGCTCAAAAAATTTTTAAATCCTGAATTTCATAATTATTTGATTCTTCATATTTGGCTTATTTGAATCTTCATAGTACTTTAGGAAGTATCTCAACTCTTCTCAAAACATCTTACTTATATATGTTTACAAAAATTTATTCAGTCTGATTCTTTATTATGATGAAGAAGCATTCCAGGATGAAGAAAAGTCATTATTATGACCTATTTTAAACATTGAATTTATTCTCATGCAGAAGATTTTCATCAACTCTTTTTCATTACATCTAAAATATCTTCAATGTAATTATACATTTCTTGAACTCTTCATATAGATGATCATGTGTTCAATTAATTTTAGTATATGATGAGTTAATTGGTTTCATCATGCATATGATAGATCGGTCTCTTATTCACTCTATTGAATTAGTGTCAGTGCCATTCCAATATTTTTCACCTATTATTGAGAAATAACAAATAATATTGTTCTTTTTCTCATGACCCAATTTGTAATGGATCAAAGTATGGACTCATTTTTTCTTGACCTAATTGAAATAAAATTCAATGTGATGAACATGGTTGAAAAAATTATTGATAAATATATGATATGATCATGCATTAGTACCAAAAAGTTACCAAAAAATAATTCTACAACTAATTTCCTTTTTCTACCATCAATGCGTATGATGATTGATGTCATTATTAGTCTGATGTTTGGGGTTACACCACATATGATGTACTAGTTCTAGAAGCTTCGAATTCATCAACTTCTTTCCTTTTCTAATAAAAATACAAAAAACATCATTTATTTGAAGATTTATATCTCTTTTCTTTTAGTTATGACTAAAAACTAGAATATTCATTTTCTCACATTCTAATCACCAATCCTAGTATTCAAAAAAAATATGCATTAGATGATCTGACACTGATGAACTGAGACAAGAAAAATTAAATTTTATAAAATTATTTATTTCTAACCAATCATCATTATGAATGGAATCAAAAGATATCTGCATTTCCTTCATATGTAGTGGATCACAATTTCCCTTAAAACTTATGACTTTTTTAAAATAGAAAACCAAAAAACATCATTAGATTTAGTATCAAATCAATAAATATATACATCTTCTCATTATAATGAAAACTTTCATTCTAGACTAAATATGATTCACATCATCTTTTAACATTCTATCAATATCCAAATCTGATGAATCATATTCATTAACTCGTTTCAATGGACTTAGTATGATCTTCCAAATACGAATCTGATTCTAATAATTATCCCAATAGTTCTAGATTTTATTGAAAAATTCACACAGACATCATTAATTAACACATATATCAAATACCTTATCAAAATAATTTATTTCTTCCTTATAATTAACAATTTTTTCTATAAACAAAAAACAGAAAAAAACAAAACATGGATGTAACATGTATATGAGATTCTCTGGTTGTTACAAACATAAATATATATCATTTATGTGAAGGATGTTGTTTCCTAACAACTTGTGGGTTTAATCCCTTGAATTCATTAGGTTTTATCATATGATTTAGAGCCAAAATAGTAGGTTTATCTAAATTGTTAGTACTTTTTTGCTTCATATTATTGAGAAATGGGTCACTAATGTGAATTAATATGTTTTTTTGAGTTATTGATGAGGTTTGTGTTTTTTCATGAAGTTATCATTAGTTGATTTCATGAATAAGTAAAAACAACACTACAAATTGTTTTTGAATGGGAATGTGATATTGTTTGGAGGACTATGTGCGTAGGTGCAATTCACATTAAATTAGAAGTAATGTAATGATCATCCATTTCAAACAAAAATATTGTCCTAATAAAATTATTGCATGCATATTTATGATAAGAGATTTAAAACACTAATTAGAACAATGATAATATGTTACACTATTTTTCTTCCCATGTGGGGGTAGAAGAATTATTATTTTGGTTTCTAGATGAATTTTACATATAATGAATTTTCCCATATAAAATACATCTAGAACTCTAATACAGGTGGGGATCATAACTGTATCACATGATTTATCCTTTGTGATGAACCACTTCATATTGAATGTTAGTGGTATTTTGATTTGTTTTGTTTCTTTTAGTTGGATGAGCTTTAAGTGAGGAAATATAATTGGTGTTGAGGGATTACATGAATCATGTAAAGTTATTCTATTCTAAGAATATGGTTATTATTCTATAAAATCTTG
This sequence comes from Viscum album, assembly GCA_963277665.1. NCBI lineage: Eukaryota > Viridiplantae > Streptophyta > Magnoliopsida > Santalales > Viscaceae > Viscum > Viscum album. The sequence goes on along the minus strand of OY728140.1, from coordinate 974,427,171 downwards.
ATTTTATAGTTTTAAAGAATCATTTTTACATGTAAAAACTTGGACTATTTCGAATAATATTTTAAAAGCTATGTGCTATGTCAGTGTAGGAATCTGGAGTCATGAGAGCCTAGATATAGATATAATAAAAATATTAAATATTTTATATTATTCAAACTTATTTCTTCTAAAATTAAAGAATAATTTCTGAATTGACTATTGTATGTGAAAATTGTGACTACCATTAAGCTTAGAAAGTGTATATTACGGTAGCCACCACATATCCTTTTTGCGTGTTGGGTGTCTAGTTTAGGAGTTTTCTTAGATGGATTTGTAAATTAAAAAATTAATGAATTAATTTTTTATTTATTAAATTGTTTGTCCTTACTATCTCATCCACATAATTCCAATTATGGAAAAATCCATGGGATAACCATGTAACCATAAGGATTTGAGTGGAGTGGTTGGAGGAGAGCCTTTATGAACTATGTCATCATTGTTGACGATCAACATTCAAAGGAGGTCATTCATATCACCAATGGTAATGTTGTAGAATCATTTTTATCATAGATCAGTTTATGTTTGGGGTAATATTATTTATTATATTGGATTTAATCACCATTTCATTATCTCATATCGAATTTGAATCAATATTTCTAACAAGCAGCTTCACAGGTTGATCATTGATTTTAGGGTATGGATTTATCTTTTTAGAATTAATATTGTTTATGATTTTATTATTCATAATTTATTATATACAATCGATTTTTTCACCATAAGTGGATTCATGCCAATCCAAATAGTGGTTGAGGTTCATTCCTCATGTATCTATTTTGTACATTCCACCCTTGTTATTTATGCGTTCATTATTGATATTTTATTTGCTCAACTATTTTAAAAATACACATAAACCAATCATTATGAAATTTATCTTTAGAACAACTGATCATTTTTTAAGGATTATGTTCTAGATTTATAACCTGATCAGGGTATTAAAATGAATCTATCTAATTAGGGATGTGATTGTGAGTTGTTTTGTTTGTAGTTTGGCATTATAGTGTTGTGATGTGACAGGATCAGATTCTCTAGGATACGGGTGGATGGAATCCGGATGCCGATGACATCCGAGACATGTTCCAACACAATAATGGTGATATATGGTTAAAATTAATAGGAGAATCTATGGGGTTGTGAGAAGGACACATTGAATATACATGGTAAAATAGAAAATCCCAACATACACGACATATACTTCGGAAGGACACCCACCAGGTAGTCCATTTACTATGGTGGATGGTGTTACATGTAGGGTTAAATATCACATGTCGTGTTGGATTACCACACACCATGTGAACCGATTCTAGTATATCAGTTTTAAAACTTGGGGTACACAAGCACAAACAAAACTAGACACATAGGCAAATCAAATGTACATGGGTATGAATGGGATCTCAGACACCACTAGGTACTCGTACATAGCCAGGTGTATGGTCATGAACAATGTTCACGGTACAACTAAAGTATATAAGAAAAAGATGATAAAAATGGTAATTTACACAATCATTTCCATACATAGCAGGACAAAACATGTACATTTTCTAGGGCTGGTTGAAGCCGTCATTCTCTCTAGTCTAGAGAAGTATCATTATGGTGTGTTCATTTGGTCGATTTCAATGAGGGTGTGGTGAGACTTTCCATCCCAAGAATAGGATGTGATCCCCTAAATGTAATACAATTATATTGAGTCAGGTATCTCTCAATGTGTCCTAGGGTGTGATAATCTATCATCCTTCCCTAGGTTGGGTCAGGAACTGCATTACCATCTATCAAGGAGATTGATCCCCATCATAGTGGTTTACTGCGGGTATCATCAGGAATCCATCATAAGCCTAGTGTTTGATCCCCTATCCGTGTGTTAATATATCCTAATATTCATAATGTATCATTTTCATTGAAATTATTAAAGATAATGATATTTTGGATGACCATCATAAGTTATATCAGACCCGAGGAATCATTTCTCTAAGACGATCTTACTTTGAAGCATCGAGTATCATCCTATGTTGGAATTTTGGCTATGACTGTACATTGATACTTGGAGTCTATCATGAGAATATTAGGGTTATTATTGTTATGAATCATATTATAAATAACATAATTTCATGATGATGAAATGAATACTCACTTTATGATTTATGTTTAGTGATTTTAGAGTGTCCTACCTGATATGTATATACACAACCCTACATGGGTTATGTCCATTAATGCAATATCTTATATAGAAGACTATAAGTATGCTGGATTCATAGGTGCAATGGGAGAAGGTTGAGAATAGTTGAGCTAGGTGGACCATAATTAGTGTTGAGTCAATAAGTATTCCTTATAAATTTTCCTTTCCGCCTTGTTTTGAAAATCAGAAACACCCTATCTTGAGGAAAATTTTATTTACCCTAAGATTTATCTTAATATGGAAAACTTTCCTTCCCTAAGGAAATTTTCTCCATAAATTTGTTTTCATTATTCATGATATAGTTTCCCTAAATCAAACTCATTTTATTTATATGTGTAAAATTTGGTTTCATATCTAAAACATCAGAATCCTATAAATACATAGATATAGAGTACTTTTTTTTTCTGGATCCGAATTCAGTTTCTGAATTTCTCTGAATTCAAACTCTAAATTATCTTAAATTTAGACTCCGAATTCTATGAAATTCAAACTTTTAATTACTCTGAATTTAGACTCTAAATTACTTGAATTCAGACTCTGAATTTATCTGAATTCAGGCTCTGAATTCTCTGAATTTAGACTCCGAATTCTCTAAAATTCAAACTTCTAATTATTTGAAATTCGGACTCATAATTCCTAAGAATTTGGACTCCGAATTCCTCATAATTTTCACTTTGAATTCCCCAAAATTCAGACTCCGAATTTCCTTGGAATTCAGACTCTGATGTCAATAGAATTCTAATTCCAAATTCATTGGAAAACAGAATCCCAATATCCATGTATTTTAGACTCTGAATGATTTTTGATTATACACCAAACTTTAATTTTTTCCTTAGACTCTAAAAAAAGATTTTGTTATGCAAATGTATTTTTCATACCCTTTTTATAGTTATGAAATGATTTTGTAAAATCTGTTTCTAACCAACTGTGGTTTGTGTGACATGTGTACAGGTCCCCCTGAGATTCAAGGAAAAATATAACCATTGGAGGAGGGAGCCGATTGTTGGAGAAGTGCCTATAAATAGGATCTATTTTGAACCAGCTTAATACATAATGATAGTTCCAGAACTCTATAAACCACATGCTGTTGAAGTTATTTATATAGATAGAGACTCCCATAGTTTCTGCATACTGAACATCTTGTTCAGCTTGCTTCGTGCGACTCTGATTGTTGTTGTGTACTATCAAGGGCTTCCATGGATAGGAAGATAGGGGTACCAAATACCTTAATGTTTGAGGACTTCCTTGGTTAGAAATATATAGGTGCTAACTACCTTGATGTTTGAAGTCTTGAGGGGATTTCCAAACAAATTCCGATATTCCTATCGAGGTATTACCCTTATGTGGGTAAGACATAATTTCATGAAATTATTAATCAAGGGATCTTTATCCAAGGTTTTTGGATACCCTAATCATTGGTATAAAAGATTTCATACTTGTTTCTTGTTTTGTTTCAAGTCTATTTTCCACATCATTTTGATTAATAAGGAAATTATAATTATCTTATACTTCATTGTACTCTTGTATACTCTGATTAGTAAAGTTTTATACACTTTATGTTAGAATATTTTTCTTTTAAAATTTTCTAAGTTTCCTTTCCAAAACCATATTTCTGGAACTTAGAAAAATTTATAGAACTAAGAGGTCTTCTGAATTTACTTTATTTGACATTGTTAAACATAGTTTTACTTAAGGATAAAAATGAAGGTTTTACACCAACTTTAAAGGTTCCAAAAGAAATTTTAAAGTATATAATTAACCCCTATCTTGTGTATTGATCATTTAAATCATATTTTTATCATACAATTTGCATTAGAGGACACCTCTGAAATATTTATATTCACATATAAGTTTTTCTTCCTCCGGTTTTCGATGTTCTAATTTTTCTTTTCTTTGGAATTTTTTTCTTTACTTAAAAACTGTTATTATTAACAAGTTTTAGTGGAAAGATATACTCTTAAGATTACAGGAATGAAAGTTGGTTCGATTGAAAATATAAATCCTACTAGACCACCTATTTTTTTATGGGAATGATTATGAATATTGGAGAGATAGCAAGAAGAAATTTGTTATTAAAACTAGAGTGGAAAAATTTGTCATGCTTACTAGAGATTACAAGATTCTTGATAAGGAATTCAGAACTTTTACTAATCAAGAAAAGTCAGAATATCAACTAAACTAAGAGGTATAGAATAATTTGTCATGTTCCTTGACCAGGAATATATATACTTATATTTCATCTTGTAAAGCTGAAATTGTATCAAGAAGAAATTGGATGTTACTCGTTTTGGTAAATCCAAAGTTATAGAAACTAGAAGAGCAATGCATAGAGAAAAATATCATGGATTTCTATTTCCTTATGGAGAACCAGTACGCATAGTGCAACAAAGGTTTATGAACATTGTTAATATTTTACAATCTATGGGTGAAAAATATCTTTATGATGAAACTCTTATGGAAAATATTATAGAAATCATGCCTAATGAGTTGGAATCTTAGAGAACAACTATTTACGAGAATAGGAAACTATCTCAAATCACTCTTGATGAGCATTTCTTAACTCTTCTTCAACATGAGACAAGAATCAAAAGATATGCAGATATGAATAATAAGTAAAATGAAAAATGGAAGTGTAGCCTTTACTACTACTAAAGTATAGACTCCTGAAAGGGTTACAAGATCCAAGTCCAATAAAGTCAATGTTTTATCTGAATCAAGTGGAAGTGAACATTCTAATAATGAGATAGCTAATATTGATAAAAGGATGAACAAGATAGTTGGGAAGAAATACATTCATTATATATTTAAGAAGAAAGAAATAAAAGATAAGAAAGACTCAAAAGTCACTTCTTATGAATGAAAAAGAGTAGGGCATATACGGCCATATTGTCCTATGCTTAAGAAAAAAGATAGAAGAGAAAATAATTCTCAGAGAAATAGAAATAAGTAATACAAAGATAAAGCTAGGAATGTTTTAAAATAAAATTACACCTAGAGTTCTAGAGGCGACGACTCTTCTGATGAATCCTCATAGTATGAATCTTTTGGTCAGAAGAATCTTGGTCTCCCTTCCAGGATATCCATTGAAAATCATTGTCTAATGTCTAAGGTACACAATGCTGAATCTATCACAAATGTATTTTTGAATAAAAATTATAGTGGTGATAAATATTATGAATAAACATATGAAAATTATTCTTTTGATAAAGATAATACTTTTCCTACTTATGAAGAAGTCTCTAGTTTTGTTAAACTTCTTGAGAATTAAAATTCTAAACACAAGAAAAATCATGACAAGAAAAATTCTAGAATTTATATTCTTACTAATGAAGTATTAGATCTTTCTAAAGATATCAATAAGAAAACTTTTGATTTTGAAATTGTTTCAAAAAACCATGAGGAAGTTAATTCTAATAAGGATAAACTTTTCATGGATCTTAAAAATGTAATTTATACGAAAAATATTTTAAAGAATAACTGTAGTTCTAAAAGTAATGTTTTTGAAGATAAAAACTTTTTAATTAATCTAAAGTTAGAAATATTTTCCTTGAGGAAGTTTTTATCAAACTTTACCTCAGGTAAGGAAAAGTTTGAGAAGATGTATTCTCAAATTCGACCTCTAAGGAATCGTTCCTGTTTTGGTTATCCCAGTTCAAAATCAGTTTTTATTAATAACTATTTTTTTACTCAATGTGCTCCATTCTGCACTAAATGTTAGTATGGTGGATATTGGGTGAAAATTTTCTCTTTAAACCAAACCATGTCTCTATGTTTTTATACAACTTATTTTTTTAAGAAAATGTGGATTCCTAAAATTTTGTTTTCTAAAATTTCCTTATCCAAGAATTTTTGGGTTATGAAAGTCTACCATTCTTATTTTCATGAAAATAAAGATAGTACCAACAAAAATACATTATACATGGATAGTGGATGTTCGTGGCATATGCCTGGTAACAAAAATGTTTTTGATAATATTATCACGATGATAGGAGGAAAAGTAACTTTTGAAGATAATTATCCGGGATAAATTATTTTTATAGGTAACATTTTACTTCTTGGGAAAACTATGATTTCAAATGTTTTATTTGTTAAGGGTCCTAAGAACAACCAAATTAACATAAGTCAATTATTTGATGAATGTTACCTTTTGAGTTTTAGGAATTATAAGTTCTTAGTACACAATTCCAAGGGACTTTTTATTCTTTCAGCCAATAGGTAAGAGAATCTATACACACTAAACATAAAATACCTTAGTAGCGAAGATATACCTTGACTTAGTATAATAAATATCAATCTTAGTTATGTAATAGAATGTTAGGACACTATAACCTTAGGAACCTATGCAAACTCTCTATGAAAAGACATGTTAAGGATCTACCAGTGCTTGGATTTGATTCTTCAAAAGTCTGTGATCCTTGTCAATATGGAAATCAACATAAATCACGTTTTCAATCAAATAGTGAAGTCTCAAAAACTGATGCATTATAGTAGGTCCATATAGATCTTTTTGGTCCAATAAAAACTGGAAGCATTGGAGGAAAATATTATGTATTCTTCTTAGTTGATGATTACACTAGATTTATGTGGGTCTATTTTCTAGAAAATGTAACATAAGTTTTTTTTTATTTCACAATTTTTAGAGCCCAAGGTAAAAATGATAAAAACCTTCCATTGACAGCTATTTATAGTGACCATGGAGAAGAATTTAAAAATTCTGATTTGGAATCTTTTTGTAGTAAAAAATTATTACTCATAACTTCTCATCTCCAAGAACTCCATAGAAAAATGGTTTTATTGAAAGAAGAAATAGAATTAATCAAGAGATAACTAGAACCATGTTGAGTGAATATTTGATAGCTAAAATTTTTTGGGATGAAGCTGTAAGTATTGATTGTTATACTATAAATAGAGTTCTGATTAGACCTTTTCTTAACAAAACCACTTATGAGTTATGGAATGGTATAAAAAATAAACTTTCCTACTTCAAGGTATTTGGATGCAAAGTATTCATCTTGATTACTAAAGATAATCTACATCAATTCACACCCAAATATGAGGAATGAATTATCTTAGGCTACTCCACAAATTCTATGGATTATAGAGTTTTTAATAAAAACAATTGTATTGTTGAAGAAATAGTACATGTCAAATTTGATGAAAACTGATCCCTTTTTAAACAACCTCAACATACATCCTCGTATGTGTTTTCAAAAACTGATTATCAACCCCTAATATAAGGTCATTATGATAAGGAAAATATTCAATAATATTTTTCTTAATTGTTTACCCCAAAAGACATTCCACTATATGTTGATGACTAGGTTCTTCAAATCCTAAATCAGTTGATTCTTAAGAATCATCTCAGTGATAACATCATTGGTGATGTAAATAAACCTGTATGGACTAGAAGTTTCTTAAAGAATAACATAGAATTTCTAGAATTTCTTTTTCAGATAGAACCTAAAATCACTAATGAATCTTTAGGTGATGATGATTGGATTAAATCCATGAAAGATGAGCTAAATTAATTTGAAAGTAATAAAGTATGGAACTTGGTTGAAAGACCTAAGGAAACATTTATTATGGGAGTAAAATGGGTCTTTAGAAATAAATGAGATGAAAATGGAATCATTTTATGAAATAAGGCTAGATTAGTTTCTAAAGGATATAATAAACAAGAATTAATAGACTATGAATAAACCTATGCTCCAGTATCTATACTTGAATCTATTCGATTTTTACTTTCCTTTATAGCACTCTTTAATTTCAAACATTTTCAAATTGATATTTAATGTGCTTTCATTAATGGTTATGTTCAAGAGAATTTTTTTATTGAACAACATCCTAGTTTTGAAGACACAAAATATCTGGAAAATGTTTTCAAACATACCAAAGATTTATATGGACTTAAACAAACCCCTAGAGCCTAGTACGATAGATTTAAAAGATTTTTTATTCAAAATGATTACATTAAGGGAAATTATGATCCAAAACTTTTTATAAAGAAATATAAGAAAAATGTTTTGATTGTTCAAATTTATGTTGATGAAATTATATTTGGTTCAACTCATCAATATTTAAAAGATTCCTTTGTGAATCTAATGAAATCTGGGTTTGAAATGAGTATTATGGGTGAGTTTAAATTTTTCATAGGATTTCAAATTTCTAAAAAACTATAAAGAACATTTATATCTCAATATATGTATATTAAATATCTTCTTTAAAAGTATGGATATAACAACACTAAAAGTATTAGTACTCCCATTGGTACATCAAATACTCTTGATACTGATGAAACTGGGAAACCAGTGGATGCAACATCTTTTAGAGGTATGTTAGGAAGTCTACTTTACTTAATATCTAGTCGTCAAGACATAATTTTTTTAGTATGATTATGTAAAAGATATCAATCCAATATTATGGAATCTCATTTAAAGGAAGTGAAATTAATTTTTTTCTACCTAAAGGGAACCATGAATTTATAACTCTTTTATACTTCTGAAAATGAATTTATTTGAAAAAGTTTTTCAGATGCTGAATTTTGTGGATGTAGAATTGATAGGAAAAGTTCATCCGGAACCTGTCAATTCTTAGGAGATTCATTAGTTTTATGGTTATGAAAAACGAAACACTCAATAGCACATTCAACTAATGAAGCTTAATATGTAGCAGTTGGAAGTTTATGTGCTCAAATATTTTGGATGCGACACACACTCATAGTCTATGGTATGTGTTTTACAAAAACAAAAATTTTGTGTGATAATACTAATGAAATTTCCCTAAGGAAAACCTTTCACATCCCTATCATTCAAAACACATACATATTAGGCATCACTTTCTTTGGTTTCACACACAAAAAAGAGATATCATTCTTCAATTTATATGAATTCAAGATCAAATTGCTGATTTTTTCATAAAATCTTTACCCTCTGATAGATTTTAATACAGTAAACAGAAGTTAGGAATGATAACCATAAGGTAATACTCCTAGTTAACTGACTGTTGAAACCTATCACTTTATAGTAATAAGGGGGGGGGGGGTACATTTTCTTGGTAATTAAATTTTTTCTTAGTCTAAAGTTTTTCCTAATCTAAAATTTTCTCTAGTCTAAAATTTTTCATATTAAAATATTTTTTTGTTGTAAATTTTTTTTCATAGACTAATGTTCTTCAAGAAGAATTTTCCTCATTATGGATAATTTCTCGATGTAATCAGAAAGGTATGTTTTCTTTCCTATATTTTTGTAATCAGCTTTTACTTGCTGGTATTTTCATTTTGCTTAAAAATTTTTGGATTCACATATACTTAAATCTGAATGTTAATCTTAAAAACCTCAAAAGATCAGAGCCTATCAAAATTATTTCTTCTGCTATCATCTCAACCGGTAGATTTGATCTGATGTTTTTCAATCTTTGGATCAACCATAGAAGTTGAATTGTCACCTCAATTTCCTATATAAACCCCCCTTGATGGTTGTCCCCTATTGTTTTTTCAAGCTTTCGCATGATGAAAATATGCCATGGTATGTATGGTAGTTCTAAATTTTCAAAGTTTCCTCAGTCCCGAATGTCTATGGAAGACTCTCTTTAGAATGAAGTGTCAACTGTTAGGAAAATATTTGAGTGGTAGATATACAAAGAACGGTTAGTTGATCCTATGTTTTGTTCTATGTATGACTCTATCATATATGAGAACATCAAGAAGAATGGTTTGGAGAGTGTATGTATGTGAAAACCCAAGGCACAAGATCTAGTCTATTTGGACTTGTTAACGGAGTTATATGATACAAAATGTTTTTTCAAGGAAGGAGGCATGGACAAGTTCCCTTTTAAGTGTTATGGAAAGAACTACCCTCTTTTTTAAAACAAGGAAGCAAGTCTAATCAGAATTCCTTATGAAGGAGAAGCAGAGTTCTGTACTCAAAAATTACCTGATGTATCAAGATCTTTTGATAAGGAAAAATCAATAGAGTGTCCTGGCTTGAAAGAAGTGAAAATTCAAAATATTGTTCATCTCTCTATAAATCTTCGGATTCTTCAGCTATGGGTTTAGGGATTTCTTATTCCGAAGAAATGAGATAAGGATACTCTAATGAAAATTGATATCTATGTCTTGGATTTATTGGTGAATCTTAGGAAGATAAACTTGGTCAATTATATCATGATTACGATTGAAAACATCAAGAATGGAAATCTGTAGTCTCAAACTATCATATATCCCTCTATTATTTCAAGGAATATAGTTATTTGTCTTCAATCTTTCAAAATTCCTTGTAGTTTAATGCCAAGGAATTTCAGTGTAATGTTTTTGAGTGATGATACTCTATAAAGAATTGATATTAGTTTTTCTAGTGATTCAAATGAATTTTATGATTTATCAAAATCATAAGTTGAAGCTTTGACAAAGAATATGGATGTTGAAAAAACCTCTAAGAAAGGTCAAAGGAAGAGAAAGTATAAGGAACTAGATGAGAAAGGAAAAACCCTTATGGGCAAGGAAACTTAGACAACACCACCAAATCAAAATAATAAAAAAACCTATCTTGATGATCTAGTATCAAAGTGGAGAGAAGATAAGAAGAAAAGGAAGGAAGGGGACCCGAAGTTTTCATGGACCCTGTAGAGGCACAAGCGCTAAAGAAAAGGCTGCTGAGAATCTTGAAAGGAAAGAAAAAAGAGAAGAAGCAATAGAAGAAGATGTATAAGGCTGAGATCATTCAATTTCTACTCAAGGATACTGAGAAAGCATCTGAATAAATTCTGGTACTAGAATATTTTTTACTTGAATCATTATCAGAGAGTCTGGGAAAGCAGTTGGTGATTTCGGAAGGAGGTCAAGAAGAAGAAATGGTTCAAGAAGAGGAAGAGAAAATAGAAGAAGAAGAAGAGGAAGAAGAAGAAGGGAATAAAACTAATGAATTCATAAAGCAAGTAGAGGATCACCATTATAAGGAAAGTCCCTCTATAAATTATCAATCTAGACTTATCAAGAAAAATCCTCAAAGCATTCTACTCCATAGAATGAAGAGAATGGTCAGGAAGAAATAAACAAACCATCTGAAGAAGAAATCACTAATCATGATTTCATTCATCCAGATGATCAATTGGTTGATGCACAGAAAGAGGAAGTATAGGAAGATAAAAAATTTTCATTATTAGATAGTGATCATCAATAATGTAGAACACAAGAAATCATTCCGAATGATGATTAGGGAAAGAAGGTGGTAGTGGATACAACTACTAAATTTGTGGTGAAGAAGAAAGAAGTTGGTGCTCTATAAAAGTGGAAAGATATTGAATTGGAAAAAGAACCCTCACCATCCAATCCCTCTGATTTGGAATCATCTTCCCTTGGACATGATTTTGTGGTACAGTCTTTGAAAAAGCTGGTTGGTACTATTCCCTTATTCCCAAGCATAGTCTCAAGATTCTAGATGCTTCAAAATAGGATAAATCAGAAATCAGATTCAGTTTCCATGGTTATGGAAAAATGTGTCAGACTGGAGGCTGATTTCAAAACCTTTCTCATTTGTTATGAGGCTCATAAAATATCTTAAAAAATTTTCGAAGTTGGTTAATGAAGACAATCTACGAAATGAGAATATTCGATGAATTTCATCGTAATGTCAAGGATGATTTTGACACCTAAGATGGGAAGATCAAGGATCTTTCCAAAAGTGTTCAGTAAAAACTAGCCCTTGAACAAACAACTCGGAAGCAGGAAGTTATGGATCTAAATGGAAAGATTAATTCTGTGGCCATGAATTGGAAGAGGGAAATGGATCTCAGATTTGATATTGAAGATAAGCTTATTATGTAAGAAGAAGTGTTAAAAGCTCAAGAAGAATGTCTTAAGGCTCGGGAAGAAAAACATAAAGCCCTGGAGAAGAAAAATGAAGACCCAGATCAGCTGTTCAAGCTTATAGAAGAAGATCACAAGAGGCTCAAGAAGCTAAAAACCATTGTCAAGAAGCTGATGACTTAGGAGAAATAATGACAATTTCATTCCATTCCTATATTTTGTTGTATTTTCTTCATTGTACAAATTTTTCCAATCTTAATGAAAATTTCATCGTTCTCCATATATTTTTGGTTGTTTAGTACTAATGTTACAGGTACCAGTTTTTTCCATTCTCTTTATTCCTTTTTGAAAATAAAAAAGGGGAAGAAAGGAATGATAAAAATAATACTAAGTAAGAAGATATTTTTCTATGTAAGGGGGAGTTCATCTAAGGGAGAGTTCTTATCAATGAAGATTTTCGTATGCTAAATAATGTAAAATCTTATTCAGGAAATAAAGAATATAATCCTTAGGGATTCCAAAGCCTAAAGGGAGTTAGTCGTATTCACTTTGATCCATAAGTAATGGGAGATAAATTTTTATTTTTGATGATCATAAAAATTCTATGTTCTTATATTCTTTTTCATACGGATTTTTGTGCTTTCCTAAAAGGGGGAGATTGTTGTGTCAATAAGTTTCATTTTGGATTTTTCATTCTTCCATGTTTTGAAAATCACAACCACACTATCTGTAGAGACCCTAATCTTGACGTACATGGACATTACATTACTTTTGCGGAATACTTAGTACATAACAAAAACACACACACAAGGATCGTAATAGTATAGTGTCTTTGGAAACTCGAAATATAATCTTCTAATCATGGTGAATGATCTTCAAAATCTCCCATAAAGATCTTCCTTTTTTTACCTATAACCTTTCTTTATATCCTGGGGAAAATAAAACATAAAATGGTGAGCTCAAATTCTCAGTAAGGGTAAATAAAAGAAATATCAATCACATCATATTCATAAGAACATAACATTTTGGAAATATTAACCTGCAAAAGAGAGCATAATTTCATAACATGGGATAAATCATAGTAGTGAAATGAAAGCCTAATAATCAAAACATAAAACATCAAACTTTGTGGACAAAGTCCCTTTCTGAACCGAGTTCACTCCTCGTTTCAGTCCTGTTTCACTGAACCGGTATAACCTACCGTTCCAGCCATGTCTATCTCATGAGATATAAAATCTTTACCCAATTCATTGGAGGGAGATATAGGTCCCACCCATATCATAATGATACCATTCTTATATGTGACACAAAATCATAAACCATACATCATTGCATAACCCATGTAATAAAAATGGGAATCTTAAACATCATGACATCATAAAACAATTCATATACGATAAAGGAATTCATAAACATATTTCCATCACAACATAATCAAATCCATGTAATAATATGGATAAAAACATAACCCTATATTATCTTATATGGAAAATAATTTTGATAAAACACTTGAACTCCATTCTTGAGGAAAATATCCTTTCTACCTTAAAAACATTTTTCCTTTCTTAACATGTCAAACAATTTTAAACTAAAAGAAGTTGATTAAAAATAAACTTGAAAACTTGTAAATGAAGCTTCTTGGAAGTAATTTTTTAAAAATCCATTCATGCCGTATAAGTTAAAAAAACATTTTTCCCGTACTTTTGTCGGAAAAGTCAAAAAGTACCTCGTACGAAAAACGACAAAAGATTCCTTTCATATCTTTTACTAAAAACTCACCGAAGGGTAAAATTGGATTTAAAAAATTGTAGGTGGATGGAAATAATATTACATATTGAGGAAACATGTATTTGGATGATAAAATACACCCCAGTAAATACCAAAGTATAAACAATCTCGGATAAAAACGAGATTGTGATATTTCCCTTACCTTAACTCCAATTTGCTTTGTAAGTGTCCTAACCTCATGTATATTGATTTAAATAATGTCATTAACTTATTAAAGAATCATATTAATTGTTATGATATCATATATGGTTCACTTATGACTTTATATTACTCATTCATTTGTAAATTCCATGTTAAAGAAGTGTTTTGGGTAAAAACGTTACATTTATCGTAGGTGTTTGGAAATGTTGTTCTTGACATTATTATTACTTATATCATGATTTTCTTACTTACAGAATATAAAACATGATTTATATATCATATATATTCAGTATATATATATATATAATAGATAGATAAATGAAATGAAACACACCGTTCATGGAGACGGTAGTCCGTACGTACGCATGAACGCTGTTTTCCTTTCCTTATTGTCTTGAATGGAAGTAAGTAGATGACATACATATATACATAAATACAGTAGGTTTATAATGTCATATATTTCATTATTATTTCTTATATATACTTTATAATCATTCTTAAATGGTTAACATGGAGAATGAATCTCATCGCGTCGTGGAGACGGTAATCCGTACGTACGCACGAGCGATGATATCGTTCTCATGATCGTGAACTTGTGTTGAAGTGTATGTATACTATTTCAGTATCAATATCAGTTTATAATAATCATATATAGTTACTCATTACACCATTATACCCATCCAATTTAGGTGGTGGCGGAAAATAGATTACACCACGACGTGGAGACGGTATTCCGTACGTACGCACGCGTGGTGATTTCCTTTTTCCGTAGGATGGATAGAAGGGTAATTAGAGTTGTTTCATATTTATAATAACATATCAGTATATAATAAATACTTATGTTATTAATTTATCATTAAACAACTAAATAAGAAGAAGTTGAAGAAGAAAGAAATTGAAAAAGATCGGTAATGGATATTACCTCTTTTTGACACGCCTTCACTTAACCTCCACTTAATGAACTAAGGGTGGTCTTTGAAGAAGAACAGGACCTCTAGGATGATACTAGGGAAGTGGATAAGAGATTTATTCAGGGTTTGGCCGAGCTTGAAGGCTCAAAGTGGTGTGAGGAAGAGGGGGAGGAGGTGCCCTTTTATAAGGGAGGAGAGGGGCACCTTAGGAAAATCTCAAAATATTATTTTATATTAATGTCAAATTCGGTTTATAATGGTTAAAAATGGTATTATTTAGAAGATAAAGTGTGGATGGGTCGAAATCCTCTCATACAATAGTATTTAGACAAATTTAGGTTATTATTTTAACATTATCAATTATATTTAACTCTAAGTTAAATAATTTAACTTTTACCGTGTCTTTTTGTTTTCTTACACTATATGGTTAATAAACTTACCATAACAAGAAAAACGAACCCCAAGTTGTTTATTATTAATATATCTATCCTTATCTAAGACATTTTGTCGATCCTTATATTTTTAGGAATTAAATAACAATTAATAATATAATATTTGTTTTAAAAACTAATTTATGTCAATTTTGACACTATTTGGTACATGATTTTTATGAAATTCATAACAGAATGATAAGTTCAAAACAAGTTACTTATATCAACAATTCCATGTCATATTAACCTAGAAAATTAATGTAAGTCATAAAAAGTCTCAAATTACATTTATTTGGGCATTTATAACATCAATTATGTCAATATTTCATTAATAAGGCAATTACTGTATCATCTTTGTGTCATAATAAATGATAATTATTTAATCCCTAAAAATTCTAAATAAATTCCTATGATGTAGATAATTGTATTATATTTCTGGAGACTATTTATGTTCGAAGTTTCATGAATTTTATCACTAAATTAAAATTATTATACTTATAAGATTTAAGAAAGTGACCTGTTGTCACATTCTTTGGTTTTAATAATAATTAAATTATTTTCATGGAAAAAAGTCCATAAAATGAATCTAATCCGACCCTTATGTTATATGGGTCTACCTTTACCCATCCAATAGGATTTTTAAAAGTGTTAGGGTAATTTTATAATCTTATATTTACCCTTAATTACCCGATTTACCTTTAACTATATTAAATAAAATTTACCGTAGTTACTATTCACAATGCCCAAAAATAAAAAGTAGCTTATTAACATAATTTGGACCCACTGATTCCAAATATGGAATCAATTTTTCCAAATTCAATACACAAAAGATGCAGAAATTAAATTAAAATTAATCCTGTTGTCGAAAGAAAACGGGTTTTTCTTTAAAACATTGCAAAAGATTGAATTGATTTAACCTACGAATTCAAGGTAAAATCAATGATAATGACATACATTATATTAAATGGTAAAAATATATTCTATTTATTCTTTAAAACCATTGAATATTATAATTTAACAACTTAAGATATTACGATGAAAAAAGTTGTTTTTAATTAAAATATAGCGTGTTTTTACTATTCATTAAAATATGAAAGTTATCGGAAAAATATCAAAACTTTATATAATGTAAATTTTTATATCCTGATTCAAAAGAAGAATTTTATTTTGTCAAATTTAACTTATAAACATGTCAAAAACTAGATTTAAAGTGGGTGCGCCATCAAAAGGCGGCAAAACTGCATTTTTTGAAAAATACTTATTTTACCCGAAAAATTTATTTTGTTCTTATACCATGTTCTAGAAATGTGTAAGATGAATAATAATGTTACAAAATTCAAAATTTAGTTAACACTATTCATAACGGCTAGTTCATAACAATATTATAATAATATATCGTTGTTTAGTAAAACCCGATATTGCGTACAAGACACGCTATCGAGGAAGGTCGCGATTGCGTGTAATAAAATCCAAGTCAGGGTTGCGTGTAGTGCACAACTCCTTTGTTGTTGCGTATAACAGAATCCAACCATATTTTATTTATACATTGAATATATATATATATATATATACTCAATGTTGCGTAGAATAACTTCTATCAAACGAACTTGAAATTGTGTGTAACAAGAGCCAAGAAAAGTGTTGCTTATACAGCAAACTAATACAGTGTTGCGTATAGCGCAAGAAAATCTTGGTGTGTCGTACAATAGATGATATGAATGAAATTAAAAAGAATGTATCTTATAAAATCTCGGGTTGTTACATTCTACCCCCCTTAAAATGAATTTCGCCCTCGAAATTCGTCGGGGTTATAAATCGTTTACTATTCAAAAAAACCTACATCATAAAAAGAAATACAAAAACTGAAATTTAAAAACTAAAGTATGAAATATAACGGTTACCCAAATGAACTCATCACTGGGTTTCCATATAGGAGAAAATATGGACATGGAAGAGAAATCTAACCGTCATGTTCTGATGGAGAGTGGTAGAGAACATGGTTATGAAAAAGCCAACAATCACAAAGCTATTGATTTGTGGTGATCTAAGGTACCATCCGATTCATCGGATATAAGGGCAGTAGGACAACATTTTTGGTTTTTCAAGATCATTTCCTTAAAGTTGATGAAATTGGAATTAGAAGAAATACTTTCGTGATTTTGGTATAGTCTCACCATTTTTCATTCTTTGGAAAATTTCCACTTCATATCTTAAAGAAATGAAGTTGAATTTGTCATTCGTGATGTGTTAGCAGATCATGTGATTGAATGATGGGTCATTCCATCTGTCTCAAACAAAAGGTTAGAAAATTTATCAAAAAAAATACATAAGTCCATCTATAGTAAGATTAATCTTATATGGTTTCTAAAATAGTCTCATACTTCTTATATCATACTGCTTAATATAATAAAACTAGTTTCTACTAAACAAGGACTTCCTATAGGACAATGGTAGGCGAAAAAGGACAGTCACACTTCGGTTGTGGGTTCGATTCCCACAGCCTTGTCCGACGCGATGGGCTGTCGCCCGTCCTGCAGGTTGTCCTTTTTCTAAAACTAAATTACTATAAAATCCCATCAGTAATATCGAAAAAAGTTCTATCCTTAAAAAATACTTAGAATATGTCCAACATAATCCATTCCAATATTTAGGCTTATCTAAAATACTTCGGTCCAAGCTCATAGTATAAAGAAAACGATTACTTGAAATGTCATCAACCAAGCATGTGAATACCATCATTTATCCCCCATATATATATATTGTAGGTCACATTCCAATCATGTGAATACCTTAATCATGTATTCTCTTGAAAAAATGAATACCCATTGAACCATAGTGAAAACATGAATGCAGTTAAAAGTTAACACTTTCCACATACCAAAATCCTCAAAATTCTATATACTCAAACCATGATATCACTTAGTCCTTATATCAATCATGAGCTCATGAATACTGTTAAACATTTCATTTTCTCGTTTTCCCTTCATTATGCGCATATCATCTTATTTCCAAAAATATCTCAATCACTTTGAATACCACATTAGACCAATACATAAATATTCCAATACTCCATGATACAACATTATTTTGGAATCCCATTACATAAACACTTAATCATTGCACCACATCGTTGTCATATTCAACATTGCCAATAGTGATCGCATGTGACTTCCCTTTGTCCTTTGAATTAAGCGGTTGCTCATGTCGATCATCACTAACCCTTGGATTAGGGAATTTATTAGCATAATGACCCATTTCCTTGCACTTGAAGCATTGAAGTGTAGTAGGTTCATTCTGTGTATCCCTTCCTTTGTTTGCATCATTAGACATCTTCTTCCCATCATTACGGCATTCAAATGCCCTATGACCTTCCTTTCCACATTTGAAACATTTACTTGTCCCTTTAAGACAATCTCCACCATGCTTCTTTCCACACTTTTAGAATAAGGAAACATTCATCTTCTTTTCACCATTATTCTGAGATATCTCCTTGAACTCCATCTTTCGTTTCTTTTCAAAACTATGTGATGGATAAGTAACACCAACTTCCATTTCTACCTTGATAGAACAACGCACAATTTCTTCATAGCTACTGAAGTCTCTTATAGCTAATGCCCTTCGAAGACTTAGTTTTAAGAAACTGAAAAATCAATCAACTTTACTTTTAGGTTGGATGATAATGCCAGATACATACCTTGCAAGTCTTGTAAAATTAACTTCATATATACCAATAGATTCATCATCCTTCTGAATCATCTCAAGAAACTCCTTTTCCATCTTTGTTCGAAGAATATTAGGGAAGTACTTACTGAAAAACAAGTTCTTGAACTCGTCCCATTCCATGGACTCAATTTCATCTCTTGGCCTCGTATTCTTGATAAGATTCCACCATTGATAAGCTTCACCTTCCAAATGATATACTGCTAAGATGACTTTATCATGTTCAGAAAATTGAAGAACTGAAAATATCTTTTCAGTGGTACTGATCCATTGTTCAGAAACAAGTGGATCAGAAGACCCACTAAAAGAAGGTGGACGTTGCCTCATGAAGGAATCAATAGAATATTGTTCCCTTATCTGCTCATTTGGAAGTCCAGAATGATTCATAGCTTGTTTAAGTATAGTAATAAGATTTTTCACTCCATCTCCCATAACATTTGTTTGTCCAGGAGGACAATCATTTCATTTTCCATTGCATTGATCAACACGGTTCCTTCGGGTTCCAGCCATCGTCTAAAACCCAAAAAGAATAGTGTGAGAGGAAAAAATCATGCTAGGGAAAACAACATAATAAAGGGGGAGTACCCTTAATATCTAACATCTTAGGTTAAATTATAAGATTGTTACCGTAGTTCTAGGACCATATCCTATACGTATACTTATCCTTAGGGACATCCCTAGACATACCTTAGAAATATCTCTAAGGATCTCACTAACGTTCTCACATCCTAGTTTCCAAAGTTTGACTAAAACTTTACTTTGATACCAACTATAGAGACCCAAAGCTTGAGGTACATGGAAATTACATTAATTTTGCGGAATACTTAGTACATAAAAAACACACACACACAAGTATAATAATAGTTTAGTGTCTTTGGAAACTCGGAATATAATCTTCTAATCGCGGTGAAAGATCTTCAAAATATCCCATAAAGATCATTTTTTTACCTATAACATTTCTTTATATCATTGGGAAAATAAAACATAAAAGGGTGAGCTCAAATGCTCAATAAGGGTAAACAAAAGAAATATCAATCACATCATATTCATAAGAACATAACATTTTGGAAATCTTAACCTGCAAAAGAGAGAATAATTTCATAACATGGGATAAATCATAGTAGTGAAATGAAATCCCAATAATCATAACTTAAAACATGAAACTTTGTGGCATACAAACATAATCATAGAGAATCATATCTTATTAGTCAAGACTCATTTCCAAGACTATCTTAGTGGACAAAGTCCCTTTCTGAACTGAGTTCACTCCTCGTTTCAGTCCTGTTTCACTAAACCGGTATAACCTACCGTTCCAACCATGTCTATATCATGAGATATAAAATCTTTACCCAATGCATTGGAGGGAGATATAGGTCCCACCCATCTCATAATGATACCATTCTTATGTGTTCCACAAAATCATAAACCATACATCATTGCATAACCCATGTAATAAAAATGGGAATCTTAAACATCATGACATCATAAAACAATTCATATACGATAAAGGAATTCATAAAAATATTTCCATCACAACATAATCAAATCCATGTAATAATAGGTTTAAAAACAGATCCCTATATTATCTTAGATGGAAAATAATTTTGATAAAACACTTGAACTCCATTCTTGAGGAAAATATCCTTTCTACCTTAAAACATTTTTCCTTTCTTAACATGTCAAACAATTTTAAACTAAAAGAAGTTGATTAAAAATAAACTTGAAAACTTGTAAATGAAGCTTCTTGTAAGTAATTTTTTAAAAATCCATTCATTCCGTATAAGTTAAAAAAACATTCTTCTCGTACTTTTGTGGGAAAAGTCAAAAAGTACTTCGTACAAAAAACGACAAAAGATTCCTTTCATATCTTTTACTAAAAACTCACTGAAGGGTAAAATTGGATTTAAAAAATTGTAGGTGGATGGAAATAATATTACATATTGAGGAAACATGGATGTGGATGATAAAATACACCCCAGTAAATACCAAAGTATAAACAATCTCGGATAAAAATGAGATTGTGATATTTCCCTTACCTTAAGTCCGATTTGCTTCGTAAGTGTCCAAAACTCCTGTATAATGATTTAAATAATGTCATTAACTTATTACAGAATCATATTAATTGTTATGATATCATATATGGTTCACTTATGACTTTATATTACCCGTTCTTTTGTAAATTCCATGTTAAAGAAGCGTTTTGGGTAAAATCGTTTCATTTATCGTAGGTATTTGGACTTGTTGTTCTTGACATTATTATTACTTATATCATGATTTAATTACTTCCAGAATATAAAACATGATTTATATATCATATATTTTCAGTATATATATATATAATAGATAGATAAATGAAATGAAACACACCGTTCATGGAGACGGTAGTCCGTACGTACGCATGAACGCTGTTTTCCTTTCCTTATTGTCTTGAATTGAAGTAAGTAGATGACATAAATATATACATAAATCCAGTAGCTTTATAATGCCATATATTTCATTATTATTTCTTATATATACTTTATAATCATTCTTAAATGGTTAACATGGAGAATGAATCTCATCGCGTTGTGGAGACGGTAGTCCGTACGTACGCACGAGCGATGATATCGTTCTCATGATCGTGAACTTGTGTTTAAGTGTATGTATACTATTTCAGCATCAATATCACTTTATAATAATCATATATAGTTACTCATTACACCATAATACCCATCCAATTTAGGTGGTGGCGAAAAATAGATTACACCACGGCGTGGAGACGGTATTCCGTACGTACGCACGCGCGATGATTTCCTTTTTCCGTAGGATGGATAGAAATTTAATTAGAGTTGTTTCATATATATAATAACATATCAATATATAAGAAATAATTATGTTATTACTTTATCATGAAACAACTAAATAATAATAAGTTGAAGAAGAAAGAAATCGAAAAAGATCGGTAATGGATATTACCTCTTGTTGACGCGCCTTCACTTAACCTCCACTTAATGAACTAAGGATGGTCTTTGAAGAAGAACAGGACCTCTAGGATGATACTAGGGAATTTTAGAAGAGATTTTTGCAGGGTTTGGCCGAGCTTGAAGGCTCAAAGTGGTGTGAGGAAGAGGGGGAGGAGGTGCCCTTTTATAAGGGAGGAGAGGGGCACCTTAAGAAAATCTCAAAATATTATTTTATATTAAGGTAAAATTCGGTTTATAATGGTTCCAAAGGGTCTTATTTCAAAGATAAAGTGGGGATGGGTCTCAATCCTCTCATAAAATATGATTTAGACAAGTTTAGGTTATTATTTTAACATTATCAATTAGATTTAACTCTAAGTTAAATAATTTAACTTTTACCGTGTCTTTTTGTTTTCTTACACTATATGGTTAATAAACTTACCATAAAAATCCAAAAGAACCCCAAGTTGTTTATTATTAATATATCTGTCCTTATCTAAGTCATTTGGCCGATACTTAGATTTTTAGAAATTAAATAACAATTAATAATATAATATTTTTTTTAAAAACTAATTTATGTCAATTTTGACACTATTTGGTACATGATTTTTATGAAATTCATAACAGAATTATAAGTTAGAACCAAGTTACTTATAGCAACAATAACATGTCATATTAACCTATAAAATTAATTTAAGTCATAAAAAGTCTCAAATTACATTTATTTGGGCATTTATAACATCAATTATGTCAATATTTAATTAATAAGACAATTACTGCATCATCTTTGTGTCATAATAAATGATAATTATTTAATCCATAAAAATTCTAAATAAATTCCTATGATGTAGATAATTGTATTATATTTCTGGATACTATTTATGTTCTAAGTTTCATGAAGTTTATCACTAAATTAAAATTATTATACTTATAATATTTAAGAAAGTGACATGTTGTCACATTCTTTGGTTTTAATAATAATTAAATTATTTTCATGGAAAAAAGTCCATAAAATGAATCTAATCCGACCCTTAGGTTATATGGGTCTACCTTTAGCCATCCAATAGGATTTTACAAGTGTTAGGGTAATTTTATAATCTTATATTTACCCTTAATTACCCGATTTACCTTTAACTATAGTAAATAAAATTTACCGTAGTTACTATTCACAATGCCCAAAAATAAAAAGTAGCTTATTAACATAATTTGGACCCACTGATTCCAAATATGGAATCCATTTTTCCAAATTCAATACACAAAAGATGCAGAAATTAAATTAAAATTAATCCTGTTGTCGAAAGAAAACGGGTTTTTCTTTAAAACATTGCAAAAGATTGAATTGATTTAACCTACGAATTCAAGGTAAAATCAATGATAATGACATAAATTATATTAAATGGTAAAAATATATTCTATTTATACTTTAGAACCATTGAATATTATAATTTAACAACTTAAGATATTACGATGAAAAAAGTTGTTTTTAATTAAAATATAGCGTGTTTTTACTATTCATTAAAATATGAAAGTTATCGGAAAAATATCAAAACTTTATATAATGTAAATTTTTATATCCTGATTCAAAAGAAGAATTTTATTTTGTCAAATTGAACTTATAAACATGTCAAAAACTAGATTTAAAGTGGGTGCGCCATCAAAAGGCGGCAAAACTGCATTTTTTGAAAAATACTTATTTTACCCGAAAAATTTATTTTGTTCTTATACCATGTTCTAGAAATGTGTAAGATGAATAATAATGTTATAAAATTCAAAATTTAGTTAACACTATTCATAACGGCTAGTTCATAACAATATTATAATAATATATCGTTGTTTAGTAAAACCCGATATTGCGTACAAGACACGCTATCGAGGAAGGTCGCGATTGCGTGTAATAAAAGCCAAGTCAGGGTTGCGTGTAGTGCACAACTCCTTTGTTGTTGTGTATAATAGAATCCAACCATATTTAATTTATACATTGAATATATATATATATATACACACACTCAATGTTGCGTAGAATAACTTCTATCAAACGAACTTGAAATTGTGTGTAACAAGAGCCAAGAAAAGTGTTGCGTATACTGCAAGCTAATACAGTGTTGTGTATAGCGCAAGATAATCTTCGTGTGTCGTACAATAGAAGATATGAATGAAATTAAAAAGAATGTATCTTCTAAAATCTTGGGTTGTTACACTATCTTAAAGAAAATTTAATTTCCCATATGATTTATATTAATAAGGAAAATTTTCCTTCTCTAAGTAAATTTTATCCTTACGTTTGTTTTCCTTATTCATGATATAGTTTTTCTAAATCTAACTCATTTTTTTTTCTAAGTGTAAAATTTGGTTTCATATCTAAAACAAAGAAATCCTATGAATACTTAGATATGGTGTATTCATTTTTCAGGATCTAAATTCAGATTTTGAATTTCCCTGAATTGAGACTCCGAATATTCTAAAACGTAGACTCTAAATTATCTGAAATTCAGACTCTGAATTACATTGAATTCAAAATATGAATTCTATAAATTCGGACTCTGAATTCCACTGAATATAGAATCTGAATTCTTTGAATTCAGACTCTGAATTTTCTGAAATTCAGACTCCTAATACCTAGGAATTCAGACACCGAATTACTCAGAATTCATACTCCGAATTCCTAAGAATTCAGACTCTGAATTTCCATGGAATTCAGACTCCGATGTCAATAGAGTTATTATTATGAATTATTTGGAAAACAAAATCTGAATATCCATGTATTTTAGACACCTCATGATTTTTTATTAGACTAAGAACTTTTTTTTTCATTATACTTTGAAAAATAGATTAGGTTAAGAAACCATATTTTTCTTACCCTTGTTATAGTTATGAATCGATTTCATACAATATGTTTCTAACAAAACACTGTTTGAGTGACAAGTGTACAGGTCTCTCTGAGATTCAAGAAAAAATATGACTATTGGAGGAGGGAGCCGACCATTAGAAAAGTGCCTATAAAATGTAGCACATTTGAATGAGCTCAATATATAATGATAGTTCCAGAACACTCAAGACCACATGTTGTTGATGTGATTTCTAGAGAGAGTGACTCTCATGCTTTGTGTGTACTGAACATCTTGTTCAACATTCTTTGTGCGACTCAGATTGTTTCTTTGTACAATCAAGGGCTTTCAGGGATAGGAATACAGAGGTAACTACTACCATAATGTTTGAGGGAATCCTTGGTTAGGAAGACAGAGGTGTTAACTACCTTGAAAATCGAGGTATTGCGGGGATATCAGAACATATTCCAATATTCCTATCAAGGGATTACCCTGGTGTGGGTAAGACATAATTTAATGAAATTATAAATCAAGGGACCTTTATCCATTTTTTTTGGATAGCTACTATTTGGGATAAAAGATTTCGTATTTGTTACTTGTTTGGTTTGATGTTTATTTTCCGATGCATTTTGACTAATAAGGAAAGTTTAATTATAATATAATTCTTTATACTCTTGTATACTCTGATTATTATGATTCTATACAAATTAAGGTATAATTTTTTCCTTGTAATCTTTTATTAAGTTTCATTTCCGGAACCATATTTCCTGAACCTATAAAAGTTTTTATAACTATGAGGTCTTGTGAATTTAATTTATTTATCCTTGTTAAACATATTTTTCCTTAAGGTTAAAAACGAATGTTTTATACCAACGTTAAAGGTTTCAAAGGATTTTTTAAAGTATAAAACTCACACCCTCTTCTATATTGAGCATCTATATCATATTTTGACCCTTCAATTAGTTTTCGGAGTTGCATTTGATAGTATTCCCCTCTTTTCTAGAAAGCTAGCCTCTTACAGCTTTGGTGGGATCTTATTTTTCCCTTTATTATTTACCATATATGAGTTATTCTATGATGTGGGATATAGATTTATTAATGTGTTTTGGTACCATTTGTATTTTTCCTTTATACATTGTTTTGTTTCTCAGAGACGTGTTTGTCTGTATATCCACCTTAGGCTAATGACTCTCATGTGTAATTTATTATTAATCAATGCTCTTCGTTATCCCTTGGACTACTGTAGGTGGTTTTGCGGTGTCAAATATGGTTTATCAATAGCCAGGTAGGCCCTTGTGGGTTGATCAATGAAAAATTAGTTTCATAGAAGGTTCACCTTTAGATAAGAGTTTGGAGATTGTATAACTATGAGGATTGGTTTAGGAACTAGGAAAATAATGTTAAAGTGTCTCACGTTTGAATTTCAAGCTTGGGAACCTAGAATTGGTGTGGAAAACAACATATACCTTCACTAAGAATCTAATAACCTAATTTTTTAATTTTTACATGTAGTCACCTGTTGTAGGAAAAATACTGGAACATGCATCATATAAGAATGGGTTATAGTTTCTATTTCATTCTTAAGTCGGCTCCACAGATATAATTTTTAACTATGGTATGTATTGAATTTTCAAGATACCTCAACGATGATATCCAGGTAAGACTCCACTATAATATCATGAGGATGATCATCATAGTGATAATTATTTAGTTTAGGGTCAGGTTCTTGAGGTGGTACCTCCTTATGATTTTCTAGTCATACCACCACCCATTGAGAAACTATTTTCACTAGTAGTACCGATTGATTATATGCATAGGATGAGATATATTCATGAGTTTTAGAGGAACAAACCCCTTATGATTTAGGTATATTGATTCCCTCAAGTAGTAGAGGAATGTGTGGAGGCAGTTTTTTAAGTTTCCCAACTTGTTTGGACACCTACTGATCAGATGGTTATTCTAGTGGAGAGACTTCTACAAGGCACCATAAGGTTATTTTTGAGTCTACTGAATTAGTTTTATGATGAGGAGACTCTCCCTATAAAATAGTTAAAGTGTATATTCAAAGAGGATTTATATCTAGCTACATTTATATAAGTGTAATTCCAAAATATTTTGGATCTCTAATAGGGAATCATGGAAGTTGAAAAATATACATTGAGGTTCACTAACCTCATGATATACTCTATGGATATAGTTTAAGAAGAAATATTTTGATATTAGAACATTGATAATTTTTTTAATTGATATATCTATGTTGGAGTGATACCTATTTTAATTCCAACTAATTTTAGGTTACTTATGTGAGCCTTGGGGGTGGAGATCTTATTATAAAAGTAATAATCGATAGATGGTAATGGATGTGGGAACCTTGGAGCTAAGACTTCAGTAGCTTTTAGTTGATGATAGACTTAGTGACCCAAGTAATTATGGTATCTATAAAAACATTCAAATTAAAAATGGTCTGTCATTAAGGTAACTTAATATAGACCCATCTAGTCAATGGATAGGAAATTCTAATCTTGTGATGGTTAAGGAAATCTCAAATGGGATTTTCCTACCCAATATGAAATTGAATGTTAGACAGTCGATGGACCATGTATGTTGTGGAAGTTTCTAGAGAACGGAGTTTCACAAGGTTGTGTATTTATTCGATGATATGGGAAAGTAGTATGTGGTGTCGAACATTCTTATCTGTTTCCACTACTACACCCAAGTGGTGCACATTAGGCTCAGGAACCTGGTAGTTAGGGATGAGGGAAGTTGTAGGTAGTGGAGGCCAATGACCCAGATCTCCCTTGGATGATTAGACGTATGATATGTGTCTTCTATACATTAATTATAATACTGATAGATATAAATTTTGAGCAACTATTTTCATTCTACATACCTTGTTTGCGATCTTGATATTCTTGTTGATCCTTTGGTATGACCCTAACTTTTTGAGACTCATATTAATGGTGATTCAGTGATCACACACTATTAAAAATAGAATGACCTGAATCTTGGAAGAGATATATTACTTTTAGATATATTTATAGAAACATCATGTCCTTAATTTGGAATACGTTTTATAGATAGGATATCTATACTTCATACATAGAATAACCATTACAAGTAGAGGATGCAACATAACCAAATTTATGGGATGAGTTTTTTCTTTATCGATGTGATAAAAACATGTGTTGAGAATGATGGGATTATACATTAAATGATACAACCTCTTTCCCACTAGTTCTCTAGTGTTTCATTTGTATTGGTAGATTATCTAGGATTTCACCATCCTATAGTGATAGAAGAGTATGATTATGTCTTCTCTGAGGATACACCGAGGCTACTTCCCCCTAGAGAGATCAAATTCTATTTAAAATTTCTCCCATGTAATGTCTTGATATTTTCTCCATCATATCAGACTGATCCCATAGAGCTTATATAGAAGAAGGTGTGGGTGTAGGATATTCATAGGAAGATATTTGTCAGACCTAGTGTGTCTCCCTAGGAAGCCCCAGTATTTTTCCCATGAATAAAGGTGGGATATTGTGTTTATGTGTGGATTATCATCTCCTAAACTAGGTTTTCATCAATAATAAGTGTCAAATTTCAATAATTGATGATCTCTTCGACAAATTGAATAGTGTTAAGTGGTTATTGAAGAATGACCTCTTCTTGTGATATCACCAGTACTAATTTCAAGGTATTTATATATTGAAGATGACACTAGAATGTATCTACAGTCACTATGAGTACATGGTGAAACCCTTGGGTGTGATAATTCCCCATAAATGATCACAAAACACTTGAATTGGATATTTCTACCCTTTTTATATCGCTTCATGGTAGTGTTAATCTATCAAATCTTAGTGTACTCTGTATTATTGGAGGAGTTGACAATGAATTTAAGGATGGTCCAGGACATACTATGAGAGAACTAGATTTATGGAAAACTCACAAAGAGAAATATTTTAATTTGAGAATTCCACTTCTTTGGACATGACATCTCATTAGAGGGAGTGGTTGTGGACCCAATGACGGTTGAGGCCCTTATATCTTGGGATCCTCTCAATATTCTATTATAGGTGTGTAGGATATATGGGTTAATAGGCTACTAAAGGACATTCATGATTAATTTCTCTTGGACATCAAAACTATTTTCTACTTTGACCTGAAATAAGAATCCTCTTATGTTGACTTATATGTCCCATCATTATTTTAGTTTTTGTTGAAGTGGTTTATGATCAATCATCATTATGAGACTATTAGAGGATATTGTTGAATATTTGGTATTCTATAATTCCCTGAAAACTGGGATTTTATGTGTTCTAATGAAGAGTATGGTAGTAATTTCCTCTAATTATTGATATTTGATACCCCATGAGAAGAACTATATTATCCATTGTCTTGATCCAGCAGCTGGCTTTCCTCCCTAAATATGCAAATACAATTCCTTATTAAAGAAAAATTTATCATGTATTTTAACCACATGATTATCAATAATATAACATCATAGAAAGATATTAAATCAAGGAAAAAGCGATTTCTAGTGTTCCTCCATGATTATGACTTTGATATTGTATGTACTCTAATAATGCGAAATATGGTAATAGATTCTCCAAAAAGTAGATCTTGATTTCAATTATTGATTTTTGTGTCAGAGTAGATGGCATTGTTCAATTTTTATTATTGGAAAATTATGGTGAAATTTAATTCTAATGGATTGTCTTTCCCTCCTATTATATAGTGTGTTTGGGAGTCTCAAATTATAGATATCGACTATGAGACCTTACATGTTCATATATCCACTGGATGTGCTCTGGATGGATTTTTTGAATATTGGGACAATGAAAACCTTTTTTAAGGATAGAATATGGTACATGTGACATTGGGATATGAGGTATATAGGGAGATTAATACACCCCTTTGTTATAAATTTTGATGTGGAAAATATGTATCAAGAAATTTGGTGTTAGTTTAGATGGTATAGGATTAACAGGTGCATAACTGAGTTTTTCTCTCATTGCATCACTTTTCAATAGGTGAAAGCCAAGAATTAGGTTCCAATGTGTTAGCCCAACCCCTAGTGTTATTCATAGTCAAAATTGGATGGTATATCTATAGATTTTATGATGTGGATTCCAGGATCATATAGAGGACATGATTCCATATGGGTGATCATATATCGACTAACCAAGTCATCCCAGTTCCTAGATATATGAGAGAAGTGTTATTTGGATATATTTTTATGTCTTTACATGAATGAGATAGTACAACTCCCAGGATTTCCCAAAATGATCCTTTCTGGAAATTATTCACACTTCAAATGAAGACTATAGAGAGTATTATAAGAGGTCTTTGAGAATCAATTTAATTTGGGCATAATTTTTTAGTCCCAGTCATATAGCCAAATTGAGTTGACTATTTTGGTTCTGGAATACATGATTTTGGCATTCACATTAGAATTTGGTCATAGTTAGTAGAATCATCTACATGTGGTGGTGTTTTCAAACAATAATAACTACCACTCCACCACTAGTAGAGAGCCACTTTGTCCTTTGTGCAGGAAACTCTATAGGTCACAACTATACTGGATTGATCTAGGGGTGTTAGCACTCATGGGACCAAAGTCAATGAGATAAATTAATAATAAGGTGAATATCTTCTAGGATAAAATGAGTTCTATGATAATCCTTCAGAAGTCTCATGAAGACTGATGGTAAGGACTTTAGATTTTGAAAAGGGAGACATTTTGTTATTGATGGTATCTCCTCGAAAATAATGGATGATACTTAGATGAGTTTGAAATTTATCTCTGAATATCATTGTAACCTAATATATATTAAATGTTCTTGGTGAGGTGGCATAACAGTTAGACCTACCTCCTCAATTAGATCGAGTACACAATGTCTTCCACATTCCATAACTAAGGAGGTATGTGCATGACCCATCTCATGTTCTTGAAATTGGTGAGTTGAAGATCAAGGATGGAGATACCATAATAGAGTACCAAGTAGAGATCGAGTATTCAAAGGAGAAGATCCTTCATGGGTGAGAGATTCACTAAGTGTGTTTTTGGAAGAAGCATGTGAATCATTAGAAGAGAAAATGCGAGTGGGAAAACTAAATGGAAGCACAATATCATCATATACTGAGTAGGTATTTTCATTCAAGTATGAAAATCTTATAGTTGGGGAGAATGTAACTATTTTTTCCCTTTTAAAACATCAGAGTATTTTGAGTTATATTTTCAAATCTAGGAAAAAGTCTGCATGGCCTTCTAGGGGCTGGGGAGACTCGGTGTTGTTATAATAAAAATAATAAAAATATTATATCATGTGTGTGCCGTTTTTATGAAATAAAGTAATAACACTAGAACAAAGTCTCAAATTGAAAGAATAAGACCTCTATTAAATATAGAATGTGGGTTTTAACCTTGGATCCATATAACCTTCTTAAACATCAGGTGTTTTATTTAAGAGTGATCATTATAATATTTGAAAAATAACCAGTTAATTTTTTTTATTAAATGTAAGAACCTATATCACTGCAAAATATAATACTTATAATAGAAATAAATTACTTTTAACCACATAACCCTAAGTTATTGAGAGGATCCATTCAAGGAGAGCCCTGTCTAATGACAAGACCATGGTTTAAGATTGCTGAATCAAGGTGTTCATGGACCTTGTTGAGAATAATGACGTAGAACTGTTCTTCATTAGTGATCAATCGATACTTTAGGTATGATAATTTTTTATATTTTATTTAATCCATATTTTATTATCTCATATCAAGAACAAATCAATATTTTTAACAAATTTATTCTCATGTTGATCATTGATTTGTGGGTATAGATTTATTTTCATATAATTAGGAATGGATATGTTTTTGTTAATCCTTGTTTATTCTTCATGATAGATATTTTCTATATCAAATGATTGAGTCTAACTAATTAAATGGTCGATCTTTATTCTAGACTCGTGTGTTTTTTTTATTTTCTCTCCTTTATGTATATGTCTTTGTCATTGATAATTCTTCTGGTTGACAGTTAAAAAAACAAAAACCAATCATTGGAAAATAGATATTGGGTTAAATGAATTTTTTGCATGTTTAGACCATGTATTGGTTAAATGATCAGGGAATGATGATGAATATAGACTATTTAGGATCCTATCAAGTGTTTTTGGGTTTCTGGGATGGAATTACGATGATTAAATTATGCATGAGGAGATTCATGAGGTCAAGGGTGGTTTAAATATGAAAAACTAGTGATATCTCATGAAAGGTCAACCCATAAATCATGTATATACATGGGTGATTTAAAATGGAATTTGAATTGGTGGTGGTGTATGTGAAAGACATTGAAAATATGGGGGTTTATAGAAAACCATGGGATATGCAACACATGCTTCGGAAGAACACATAGTGTGTAGTACCTTTTCCGCGGCGTCTAGAGTTCCACATAGAATAATATATTGCACTCTGTTTTGGATGACCACACAACGTGTGACCCAATGCATACAAATAGTTGCGTACCTATGGGGAATAAGGGAATAAACATGACCCAACACATGGGAATAACTAGATTATATGGAAATGATTAGGTACTCTGAAATGTCTAGCTATCCAAGCATGACTAGTGTATAAACTTGGTACATGTGAATCGGTAGATAAATACAGGAACAAACATAGTCAGGTACAGATATAACAATATAATCCATGTAATTTTACCATGGATGGTTTAGGCCTTCATTATCTTCAATATAGAGAAGTATCTACAGGGTATGTTCTCTTTTTCCATTCTTATGAAGGCATTATGAGGCATCCCATCCGAAGCATAGAATTACTGACCCCCTATATGAATTTATCAGGGATAGAGTCTAGAATATCTCTCTGTGGTCGCAGGGGAAATCCTATATTATCCATCCCTATGTCAGGTAGGTAATCACATTACCAACTATTAGGTTGAATGATTCATCTCCTAGTGGTTTACTCCTAGTAGTGTTAGGAATCCCCCACAGGACCTGGGTGTTAATCCTTATATACGGATTGATATATTTATAGTTTCAATGTATATATTATTCATGGAATGTTAAGAAGAGGATGACCTCTCACATGAGTGTCATCAGTTATATCACACCAGAGGAGTGAGTTCTTCTAGATGTCAAATAATTTGAAGCCTCAAGAATAATCACAGGCTAAAAATTTGGTTATGACCATACATTGAGTCTTGGTGTCTATACTGAGTATATCTAGGTTATTATTATTGTGTATCATATTATTATTTATATACATTTTTGATAATGATATGATTAATCTCTGGATTCTTTATGTTTTGTGATTTTTGGGTTTCATACTATGTTTTTATATACTCACAGTTCCATGGGATCCTAGCATACATTTTATATCTTATACAGATTCCATTATTTATAACGGTGTCCTAGGTGGACTAGGATAAAGCAGAGAAAAGATGATCTATATAGACCAAATTTTGTTTCAAGAGTTTTATTTGATATAAAACCCCTTGTTGTTACAACATTGGACTCTTTTATAGCTTTTGTGGGATGGTATTTTCTCCATTATGATTTCTTGTACTTGTATAATACAGTAATGTTTGATATAGATGTATTCATGAATTTTTGTATATTTTTATTTCACCTTTTCGAAATGTGTTGTTACATGGAGATGTGTGTGTTTGCATGTAACTGTGTCTAATTCCTCCCATGGTTTGCATTCCTACTTGACATTAGTATCCACCCCTATCCTATTATAGGTTTTTTTGGGGTATCACACTCATCTTACCACCGACCAGGTTGGCCGCAATGGGTCGAGTCATGAAAAAAGAACTAATAATTTAGTGTAAACATGGAGGAAGAATTTTAGGAGAGTGTATGAAGGATAACATGAATTTCTTATATTTTTTTTCCAATATTTTCATAGAGATCACACCAAAAATATAGAATTAAGTACATGTGAGTAGAGTTATTTATTCATGAATTAGTATTGTGATCTTATAGTATAGTAGCTTTAGTTTTTTTATGGTTAAAAAATTTTAAATATTGAGAGTATTTAGTGTGCTAGATATGGTTTTGATTGAGAGTTAACTCATTTTTGAGTTTTGATTTCTTGGGTCCCTAAAAATAGTAAAATGATAATTTCACCAAGGAAAACAACCTCAATTTTTTATTATTCTTTTGACTCTATAACATGATTTTTAAAACATAGTAAAATTTTTGTAAAATTTTGAGTGAATTAAATTTAATAGAATAAAAAAAATTAATCCAAAAATAAAAATCTTTTTTATAAGTATAAATATTTTTTTACTCTAAATGAGAGTTCATAAAGATATTCATATACTTTTATTATGTTAATAATGGGGTATTTTTCCTAGGAGTGGTATAATATATGTACTCTAATGTGGATCCACAATCATAGTTATTTCCGATCCTAATATAAATCATGGTTTTATTACACATATAACATATAAAAATAATATATATTTTATAGTAAGGTGGCGTTAGAAAAGACACACAGAAGTAATTTATCTTATAATAGGATTGTTTAGTAGAAATATTTTTATAGCTGACTTCAAATATTTTATGAATTATAGAGGGGGTTTAATGGGTGGTTACAATAGTGATCAATAATAGAAATATATGATATTTTTGAGTGTATCATCATGTCACCAATAGTTAAACATTAATATTTTGTAAATTCTATAATTTGGATCTATATCTCCCTACCATTGACTCGATGGAAATGAAATTTTTAGAATGAAATCATCACTTTTTTCTCATAGTGGATGCCGCTCATTGGGTGGAAGTGATGAAATGTGGAATGATTAAAAACTACTAAGGTAGTTAAATATAAATCAAGATGTAGTATATTTTATTTATCTATTTTCACATTTTTATCTATTTATTTATTTTCCTATCCAATATTTATCATTCTAAAATTCTTATTGGTTGGATCAAGAGGTAGCAATGGATTGTGTACTGTATTTGGAATCTAGGAAATTTTATCAAAAAAATTTCTTGTAGTCTTAGGCTCACACATAATATATGTTGGATTACATATCAACAAGATTTTATGTTCCTTACATATCACACATCATGTGACTACAGGTCACACAATTTGTATTGTGGGATGTAGAGAATGAGCCTATACCGTATATACATTTCAAGGAACCAGAAATACATACACACTCTTTGAACCATCATACACATCATTTATATTAGGCCCCTAGACTCAAATAGTAACTAGAAAATAGGCCAAAAATCCCATGTATCCTCATATTCCATGGATCTTTCATAACACATTTTGTAAATTTCATTCCACATGTTGTGTAGACTTCATAAGAATAATTGAACAACCCTGTGTGAATCGAGGATTAAATTATGTGCCTCTTAAACATACACATCAGGTACCCTACAAGGCATTCTATATTGGTTGACTTCACATGATTTAGGTTATGATAGTGCACAACTTTATTACCCATGTTACCTTATATTTCATGCTCCCCATAGGAAAAAATCATGTATAGGGAGTAATTAAAAAAAATTCACAACTTTACTCCTTGATGATAATTTTCAATGTATGACTAGTTCATTTAGAGTTATTTATCACATAGAATATGATGGTACATATACCTTAATCTTATGAGGTTTATAGATGATGCATTAAATCATTTATGGTTTCATAGATTTGTGGGGATGATGGCGTGTGTGGGTGGGTGACTAGAGTAGTCACATGATTGTTAACCCTATTGGACATAGTTGTCTCCAAGATAGGGATCCTAAATGTATATAGTGTAGTGGGGTGCACTGTTGAGTGATTTACATTACACACAGATGGTAAAGGGTCCTCTATAGGGTTCGATGCTCCCTAGACAGTTGTATTATGTAGAAAAGCTCAGGAACCCCATTTATATTGATAATGAGGGATGATATATATGTGACTGAAGAGAGATAGTTTAGGTGATCTAAGAATTAGAAATTACATTCTAGTATTAGGAATCTTAATATATGAACCATGGACATCGACTTATATTTCTTTTATGTGACACATTCCCACTCGTTAATCAAATGGTGGTGACATAAGGATTTTATGAAAATGGATCATATGGTGGATTATATGAAGTTCTAAAGTTCCTTTAGTTGTTGATATAATAGGATTTAATCCCTAGTGGTCTAAAAATTCCTCTTTTTATGATTACTCACTACAGATATGTGACTTGTATCTTAGTTGTGGATCTGAAATACCCCAGATCTCTTGTTGACCTATGAGAACTTGGGTTCTTGTTTGATGTGATTATTTATGGAGGTGAACTAATATATGATGATAAGATACTTCCATGTGTTCTATTAATTCATTCCAATAATGGAAATTTGAGTTTTACTTTTCTAATTACATTTTTTGTGGGGTTTTTGATGTTACTAGTTGTTTTATTCTTTATTTTTTATTTCATGGAATCTTAATGGGTATATTTATACTCATTCCTTTATTGTCCTTATGCCCACACATGTTGTGTCTCTGGAATGATTCATAGTTAAAAGGTGGGATCACTGACTATGGTGTTGGAGCAATTTATACAAAGTATGTTCTTGGTGGGATATAGTTGTATTAGATGGTTACAGTTTCTATTGGAGGACCCTTCCCAATAGTCCTTGTCATAAAATGGAATATAGTGGTTCTTATCTAGCGTCCTATTTATGAGGATACAATGTTTCCATTGTACACATATATTATAGATTGTGGGTGTTGACTATCAACATGAGGTTTCCCATGTGGAATAACACTATAGTTAATTTATGAAAGCATTTTTATACAGATCTATTTTTAATTTATATTGATATAATATTCCTATTATATTAGGAATATTATATTCCATATATGAGAAAAACATTTATAGGTAATAACCTCCCATATATGGTAATTAATTATTGTTTCTTTTCACCAATATATGGTATATTGAAGATAGGATTGGGGTGACACAAATGTCTCATCACCGGACTAGGAGGGTTTTAGTGGGACGAGTTCTGTCATGGTACACCGTTTTTATAAATTATCCCCACATTTTATATACTTGAGATTCATCCTATATTTATTCCCCATTAAACTAATATGACCTCCATTCATGTATAGATAAGAATATGTTATTTATTCATCTTATGGGGGATAACCATGGTCTATTCATGAGTTATTGTTCCTCATTTTAGTTCTTTACATAATCCTCATTTTGAGTATATAATTTTTATTAATAAATGAGTAACATATTAGATTTTTTTTCTTAATCCTTATCAATTTTGTCTAATTCATTGTTATTTTATTTTTAATTCCATCTACATAACTTATTGCATTTATGATAGAATATAGTGATTAATATATAGATTTTATAGTGATCACTAACATGTTTATGAGAAATAATGCATTTTGTCACTACATGAAGTTTAATTTTCTTGGTTGAAAGCTAAGAAGTAGGAAAAAATGGAATTTTTTTATCAAATAGTGGTTTATAAGTTTTCCATTACATACATGATAGAAAATAGAATAAATACATTATAGTCATTTCATGTTGAAACTCTCATTTCAACACAATGTAAAGTGTGTTTTTTATGATCAAATATTTTCTCACTAAACAAGATCAAAAGTAGGGGCTTAACATTTTATGAACTATGATGGAATGGTCTATAGGAAAATATAATTTATCAGTAAATAATTACATTATTTAATAATTTAATCTTATTTCCATTTTTTTCTATCTTTATTAATTAAATAATTCAAAAAATATTTTTAAATTATTTTCACTCATTACTAAAAATATAAAAAAATGAAACAAAGGTAAGGAATATTATGTGGGTACACACCCAGAGAGGAAAACTTGGGGGTCTTCATAATACTATATTTTATTAGTTATAAATATTATTTTTAAGAAGTCAATGTTAATGTTGTAAATATTTTTTTTCTCATAATTTCCAATTGTATTTATTTTATTTAGATATTTATTTTCCATTTTTCTTTCAATGAATTTTCTATCTGTTTTCATAATTTTAATGACTTGTAAACATTATTAGAACAAGAAATTATTTCCTACTAGAACATGAATCTAATATTAAAAAATATTATTTTTTGGAATAAGGAAATATAGATATTGAAAAATATTAATATAATTTTGTTAACATTTCTCTATAATTTTCTAGAGGAACTAATGAGACAGTTCGAAATCACATATAGATAATATTGTTACAAAAATTTAAAACATTGATCAATCATTGGGGAATATTTTTATAAAAAATATCAGTTATCCCAATAATCAAATTTCTTATCCAAACATGAATGTAAATTTTGATCTTAATCATACTCTAATATATCTTTTTATTAAGTTCTATGGAATTTCAAATCAGTTCCCCAAAAGAAACATAATGTATTTTTCTATTTCTTATGAAACATTGAATAGAAGTAGATTATATGAGGAGATGGTAAATTTGATAGATTTACAATTCTTATTATAAGTAAATGATAAGTGGGGGTTGTAGAACCTGTAATATAGAGATACACAATATCTAATAATGTTAAAAAGATATTGCTATAAAATTTTCCACTACTTATAGAAGCCATAATATTTAGATGGAGATTTATACAATCAAAAACATTTTTGCAGATATATTAAATAGGTATTAAGAGATATTAAAAAATATAAATAAGTTTTATATGGACAAACCCATAATGGAGAATCATTTTATGGTGTTAATTATCAAGGTTTAATAGATATTTATTGAAATATATGGGATATATACCTAGATAGTGTTATACCATACCCTGCATGTATGATGAAATTAAATTCATTTATATGTATTCCTTGATATGTTATTGTTCAGCTACAATGCCTATTTTTACCTTTACTACTTTGATATTCATAAAACCTATTTGTACATGAACTGTTTACATGGATTGATTCCTTCAAATTTGAATTTTTTTACTTTATCTGGAACATTTTTATCATTATGTTAATAAATTTAACTGATACTATAATTAATATTGATAAAATTACCTTATCATGCATTAGGTGTGTTATTTTTAGAGTTCTGGAATAACATCACCCCTGCAGCATCCAACTAGACACGTCCACATGTCCTACTTCATTAGGACGTCCATGTGTTTTTGAAGAAAATATTTGATCTGGATTATCCACACTGCATGCATCCTACTATTGTCACCTGCATTGTCTGACTATTCTGGGGAACACTATAATGGATCTCTATGACTTCATCCTTTCAATTCATTCTCTTTATTCAATTGATAACATTTTTTATAGTTTGTAGAAGACTTGTAGATGATTTTCATGTGATTTTATGTAAAAAACCAAGAGTGTGTGGGTGGGGGGGATCAAAGGTTCCCCAACCATCCATATGCCTCATCGTCCTTTTTGTGTCGATCCCAACAACTTGAGATTTTGTTTCTGATATAGACTCGATGGGAGATGGATGTATATTTAGTTTAGGAGGATAGTTCACCACAAAGGAGACTCAACCATTGATTTTATTCCTCATTTCAATGCTATAGTGAAGAAAACTTTCACTTTGTGATATTTTATTTTTCTTTCTAGTGATGCTTGATCTTATATCCTTTTTGGGTGCGTTTTCATATCCATCCATGAGTAAATGACACTAACTCCTCATGAAGTGCTTCCCCATGACTACATGGTTCGAAAAGGTAATCCCCCATAGATAGTTACTTTAGATCACCTTCTTTGAATTCTATAGCATTCTAATACTTTTACACATATTATTACAATTTTTTAACATACACATCAAATAATCAAAACCCGGAGATCTTGAGGACTAGTTCATTGGAAGAAGATGTACATAAAACATCAAAATAAACTAAAAAAATTGAATCATAATTTTTATTCCCCTTAGAGGGATCCTAAATCTCTTTGACCTCCAAAATCTATATAGGATAACCTAGAGAACACATAAAATAATTGGGTGAGATATGAAGACTAATAAGGGGGTAAACATGATTACAAGGAATAACATTATATCATAAAAGATAAGTCTCTTGAATAATAATAAGGGAGCATAAAAAAATAACATGATATTATAAGATCCTGGGAATACAAGAAAGTGGAAGAAAAATATAACATACGAGAATCATAAGTCAAGGAAAACTTCCAAGACAACATCACATAGTGGACATAGTGCCTTAATTGATTAGTTTTACTCCATAATCCCATACATAACATTACATGTGGCCAATATTTTAATTTAATATATTTTTTTCATTGATAATGTTATGTGTGTGATTAAATTTTTTAAAATATATATTTTAATTATTTATCATTTAATACTTTTTGTAATTTAATCATCTTTAATGTTTTATACATAATTATTTGTCAAAATATTAATTTTTTTTGTAATTTATTCAAATTCATTGTTCAATATTTTTGTAATTTTAATCATTTTCTAAATGTTGTTTATACATGTCTGTTTATTAGCATTTAATTATTTCAAAATTGTTGTAATTTACATATTTAATTTTTATTCATTTTAACTTCAACATATATAAATATTCATTTTAATTTTTCTTTTAAATTATCAATATAATTAATAAAAGTTATAAATTTTTTATATTTATCCATTCTTATAATTACTTATTTAATTAACATATGTTAGATATTATATAAATTTACAGTTCAATTTAATATATATCAAAATTATATATATATATACACACACATTAACTATACAAATAGAGATATTTACATAATTAATGAAATCTTATATTGAAACACACACGCCAAATATTTATGTAATTTATTCAAATTTTAATATTCATTTAATAATTTCATTTAGTAAAATAATATAATTATTATATATTGTTTTTAATCATTAAATATAATTTTGAAATTTTAATATTATTTAAGGTAGTATTATTTATTCATTTCATTCATTTTTTATTTTTTATTGTTTCTGAATTTAATAATTTAAAAATATTTATTTATATGTATTTATTTACATTGTTTTAATAATTGTCAATATATTTTCATATTCACTTCAATATATATCAATATTTTTTTAATAATTTGTCTAATTAATAAAAAATATCCAATTTCTAAATTTTTTATAAAGTCTACAAATTTTTAATAAATCTATTTCACTCATTTTTAACATTCATGCATTTAATATTTTATATTAATTAATAGTGTTAAAAATAAATTTGTAAAAAAACATTTAAAAATAAATATATTTATAAATATATATTTACTATATTTATAAAATTTTATATTTATAATTATAAATAATAATATATATTTTTTTATAAATAATTTATATAAATATAAATAAATCATTATATATTTAAATAATTATAAAATTTTAATAAATATATTTAAATAATGAATATATTTTTTATATTTAAAATTATATTTCTATATGTTTATTTAATATATACAATTATATAAATATATATAATTATATAAATATAAATAATTATATAAAAATATATGATTATATAAAAATATAAAAATATATAAATATTCATAATTATATAAATATATATAATCATATAATTATATATAATTATGAAAATATATATTATTATAATTATAATTATAAATATATTTCTATTATTATATTTGTAATTAAAAATTTATAATTATTTTAATTAATTTATCATTATATGCATCTTGTCTTTTTAATTATATTGATTATATTATTAAAATTAATTATATCAGTATTTATCATTACTTATTATTTTAGTACTTATAAAACCTCTCTTTATCGTCCATTTTTTGAAAATTATTATAAAACCCTACTCGGTCTATTAAATAGAACCCCAACCAAACCAATTTCCTCCTGTAAAAGTTTAGCTCTACCACCACTCCCCCTTGACCTTCTCTTGGATGATTCAATTCTCTCAAATATAAGGTATATTATCATTTATTTTCTTATCTCCTTTAGTAATTTCATTGATCACCTCAATCATGTATACCTGGTCCAAACCACATTATATTTTAATGTCCTTTATTTCTTTCCTTATGTCAACCGCCTCCCCACCATATCTGTCTTTAATTGGGGCCGACAAACCACCATCATGATGTAGCCCTCCCACGACCACTCTTTCCCCATATTCCACTCCCACAACTGACTGATGCGTCAAGCCTTCCCCTTATAACTTACTGGCCACCTCATTGGCATTGTTGTCTCAATTATTTGAGAATTTCTTTTTTTGTAAGCTAAACTAGTGGTAGATTGGGTTCACGATTTTATTATTCCACATTAGGTGTTGGATTCAATATTTTACCATTTAATATATATTTTTCACCAAATTATTATCATATATTTTGATTTTTTTATAATCGAGATGTCCTATGATGATTATAATAGAAATAGAGTAAGTAAATTAAATTATATATGTGATAT
This sequence comes from Viscum album, assembly GCA_963277665.1. Taxonomy (NCBI): domain Eukaryota; kingdom Viridiplantae; phylum Streptophyta; class Magnoliopsida; order Santalales; family Viscaceae; genus Viscum; species Viscum album. The sequence goes on along the minus strand of OY728140.1, from coordinate 974,384,985 downwards.
TAAGTGTGTATCCATTATTCATCCCCATGATTTGGGATACATTTGTGATAAATTGAAATCCTATTGATTTAATTTCTATTTTATTTATACTTAATTTAATTATTTCATTCTTAGAGAGTCGTGAATTTAATTGTAAATTCTGAATTTCAATTCATTTATGATCACATAATGAAGGTTGTAATTTTCATTTGAGTGAATTGTTTATTAGATGGGTTTTTAACAATATTAATGAGAATTAGAGTGATTTTAATAATTGGAATAAATATGTTTTTTAATATTTTTCATATTTTTTTAAATGTATTATCTAAATGTAGATTGTATACTTTTATTGAATATTGGTTTGCATTATTTAGATTCATAACTCAGTATTGTTTTTTTACAATTTTATTTAAAGTCTTTTAAATGAAAGAATTTATTTTTGGATTTTTTATGTTAAAAATAGTTTTTTATAAACTTTTATTATTTTTTGGTGATTTTATGAAGTGGTTTTGTAGTCAATTTAGTGAATTCGTTTTGAAAATGAATATGAATAGTCAAGGATTTTATAAAATTAATTTCTAAAGTGACTAAATGGTTAAATGGATAAGTGGTAATTTTTTTTGAAACTAAACATTGAAATAATTTTTATAGTGGTAAATATAAGAATATGTTGCCTAAAATTTAAACACAATGTTTTGATTAATGTTATATACGATTTGGGGGACCTATTAAATGGGTTTATTATTGGGTTTTAGCGTGTGTTTTAATTTATTAATTTAGTATATGATCATGCTAATATATAAGGTTTGAGGTATCAAATTATTGATATTATATTATATGTTTTACATTATGTTTAGATAGAGTTAAAATGGCATGGGTTATTCCAACCATACGAGGATAAAAAATCATTTTTTATTCAACATGTTTTATCCTTACTCTAGTAAATAGTTATATAATTGACCAATCAATTCCTAGGTAGGTTACAACATGTTTTAGAGTGTTTTATTCCTTTTTTTACTAGAATAGAACTCCTTGGATTGAAGGTGCTTATATTTTTCCTTGGTGAATATAGATGTCATGAAAATGATTTTTATGACTCATTTTCCTTACTAGTTACCATAAATATAATGGGTGGACAATGAAAAGATTAGTCATTATTTGAGGTTGGTTGGTATTTCTGATTTTCATCTTCTTATTTATAACATTATTAATTTTTATTAATCCATGTACATGATAATATTATTTTCATACAATGTGTATCATTAGAAATGGTTTGTGTGAAACTCTTAAGAAACTATAATTTAAAATAAATTTCACTCAGATACATACAATATTAGATGATAGTGGATGAATTTTATAAATCTTATTGTAATATCCCCAAACCATACATGTGGTATTTATTTTAATAATAATGGCTATTCTCTTTTTAATATAACTAAATGGTTTTGAATTCTAAATGTGGGAGATAAATTATAGTAATATGAGTCGTTATGGTGATGGATTTAGTAGTAGGTTCTCTTTTGGGATTAATGCCATGATTTTATTTAAATATTGCTAGGTAGTTTTTATGTGACCTTTTAAATAAATATGTATTAATATATATATTGATAAATACATATTGTGTTCATTAAGTCTATCATGAATTTTATATAATATTTGTTTTCTTTAATTTATGTATTGAGAAAAAATGACACTAATTCACTGAATATTTTCTCTTTCATGTTTCAAAATTTCAAATATACTAATATGTTATCCCGAATTTCTAATAAAATTAGATATTAGTTATTTTTTATTTGTTGGATGTCCTAAAAACCCCAAGGATTCAATAAATTCCTTAATATATTTCTGAACCCTTTGATATAAATATTGGTTACCATAAGTTTACTAATATCACCGTATTATGATTAGGTATGTCCAGAGATAAGTAATTAATAAACTATATAAGATAGAATTTTAGGAATAGTGAATTTATATAATATCATACAGTATATGTTATATTTGGAATAAGAATTTTTTTGGATCTAAATGATGTGAAATCCATGTAAACTAATTTTTTTGTAATGTTTTTTATTGGAATGTATTTGGAAGTTTTAAATAAATATAATAGTTTATTTGGATATTGTAGGATATGTGAAATAAAACTGAGATTCCTTTCTCTTCTATTTTTTAAATATGAGTTCTTTAGTGGGTTATATTAAAATTATTTTTTTTATCCCTATAATACATGGTCTAGAATAATATATCGAAAAATAGAGTATCCTTGAATCCAAATTCACTTATATTTTCAATAATAGGATCATCAATTCATTTATTGAAATTATATGACCCTAGACCATTTTTTAAAATATGGTGATTACATGAATATATATTTCCTAAGGAAATATATTTTTACCCAAATTTTATAATCTAGGTCAAAATTAAAAGGCATGAACGATTAAGAATTTCTAGGGAAGGTTTTCCATCCAATGATAAATACTATTTTTCCAATATATATATCACTAATGATTATATTAATATATTTTTGTGGTTAATTTAGTTGAGTAAGAAATCTATTTTATTTACATTATTAATAATATATTTTTTAAATTATAAATGAACTAATGATTTTAAATCCCTTTGTTTATGATGTAAATTGTATCATAACATGGTAAATGAAAATAAACAAGAGATGAAACATTTATGATTAAACTAGATACCTATCATTGGTAAATTTTCATAATTAAAATAAATAAGGATATAGGGTAGACTTATTCCTAATAGTTTTCAAATGAATCATACGATTTCAATTTCATAATACTTATTCTGGATCGTTGAATTAAACATACATGATATTTTCCCATTTATTTATAATGGTCACATGATCTTTCCAACCCATTTGAATCTATACTCAAACATTCAATAAAACACTATCTGGCGCACCACGTTCTAACTGAATAAATGAATAAACATAAAATAATCCCTCTTTTTGTAATCCCACCAAGTATGTTTTCAAAATACATCCTAGAATTACCATATTTTGTCCCACACAACATTAAATAGAATACAAAGACCAAAAACCACATTTTTTCCCTATGTTGTTTCTTTTCCTGATACCATTGTGTAAAATTATAACTTTTTTGGAATCATTACTGAAAACATTCAAATGTTGGGTTCCCAATATTATAATTACCTTTAACATTTTCTTTTCTTATGAATATATTATGTGTAATTTTTTATCAAAATAAAAAAAAAATTGAACCTAATTGGAAGGATATGAATTAAAAATGGATTCATGCTAATAGTATGAAAAAGGAGTATAAAGATATAGTTAAATAGTTAATCATATTTTCAATAGAGAATACATATGACCCTTTTCAGAAAATTTCTCATTGTTTACAATTTTTTTATATAAGAAAAATTGATCTAAAAGAGTTATAAGAACATTTTATTTGTGATGGAATAGATAAAGATATAAATCATGGACTAAAAATGGGGAAAAATGACTATCCACACCAATTGAGATGATACCATGGATTATGGTTCATTTGATATGAATAAAAATGTAAATTATGAAGGAGAATATATATAAGAAATTAAAATGGAAATTATAGATGGCCTTCAGGATTTTATAATGTTGTTTGAGAAATTAAATAGCTATTCTTAGAGACTATTTTATATTTCTTGTACTAAATAATTTTTTTTTATCATTATCAATGTTATATAATCTAAAGTTGAAAGAGAATGAAGAAGCATGAGATTTATAATATTACATTGTCTCAAGAATGATATGTTGGAAGTAGAAAAATGGAATTTATTATTTAACATATGATACTGAATGAATACTAATTTGAAAGGATATGATCACTTAAAAAAACATTCTTGTCCAAATGATCTCATATTGTTTTTCAAGGGCTATGTATCACTCATTAAATTCCCAATGTGTGGTACGGATTGATACATGAAATATGAATAAATTCATTTGAAATATGTATGGTATTTTACAATCATTACATGGTTTAGAAAACTACATGGGTGTTAAGAAACCATGATACAATTGACATAGAACGAAAATACATTATTTATAGATAGGAAACTACACTGTCCAGAAGACTTCCCTTAGTAGAAGAAAATTGATTATAAATATCAAGAATTTTGAAATGAGTTGAGATACAACAATATTGAATTATCTACATATATAATAAATCCTTTTGGTGTACAAATAATTAATCACAGTTCAATTCAAGTTATGTAGTTAAATTCTAAATTTGTCCATATTTTTATACATGAAGAATAAATAAATAATGTTTTCTCTACTTATATCTACAAAAAATTGATAAGGATGCTGATTTCTATTTGTATTTATTGATCGGTAATCTGAAATTGATGTGGGATATAGGCGTGACAATGTATGATGCTCTTAAAAGTGAAGAATTCAAATTGACGGTCATGATGTAGGGATGATAAATGTTTTTCCTATATATAGAATTTTGTTTAGCTATAACATTAAAAGAAATTTGGGGTTTCCAATTTGTGAAGAATGAACACATTATGTCTGGCTAGAACATTTTTTGAAGTCTATGTTTTCAGGACGTCGAAATTTTTTACCATGATGACTTAAAGACCATTATTGGACATCAACATTTGATGGGAATACCGAACTAGGGGAAATAGTTACTCAAATAACTGGTGAAAAACCATTTCATAAAATAAAATAAATTCAAACTATTTTTGGTAAACCAATTTGAAAAAACCTTATGGAATCAAGTTGGAAAGCGAGATTAATTTTTTTAAACTACCATTCTATAATTGTTTGTACATAAAACATTTACATGATGATAAGAATATGAAAAAATTTATTTGATAGTGTTATTTGAATGTTACTAAATATTCTTGGAGAATCAAAATAAGGAATCCAGGCTTGGATGGGCAATATTTACAAGAGGATAAGGGAAGATTCGTCACAAATGAAGGGTAAAAGGATAGAAATTTTTCATCCAACAACTTACAATCTATATAGAATTGAATATTTAAATTATTCATTTTCTTAATGGCCTAAAAAATAAAGAGGTGTATTCTTCAAATATCAAGAATGTCATTTCAGTGAATAATTCAAAGTTACAGGGACTAAAATTACATGAATATCATGTTTTGATGAAAGATTTTATACCCATTACTCTATGGTGAATTATGAAAAAATTGGATGACATACATTAACTAGAATCTGTTTCTTTTTCAGATCCACATATAATAAATTCGTAGACATGGAAGATATTCTAATGAAGAATAAATAGGTTGTAGTCCTATTATGTGAATTCGATATGTTCATCCCAAAATTATTTAATGATATATTGGTCCACCTAATGGTTAACTTGGTTAGAGAGGTTCAACACTGTGGTCCTTTCAATTATTGATAGATATACCCCATTCAATGGTATAAGTTGATTTTGAAAGGGTACATAAAGAATCAAATTCATCTAGATGTTTTTTTACATAATGATATATTATTGTAGAATTCTATACATATTTTCAACTAGATATTGATAGCATCATCCTCCCAAATACCATTTATAGGGGATTTCTTATGAGATAATGGGTTTCCAAAAAATATGTTGTTACAATTACAATCATAGATAGAGAGGATGCTAACCTTTACATTTTACATAATAGCAAAGATGTTGATCCATATTTTGAAGCCCAAAAATAAATTATTCCACATTTGAATCCATCAATTCCTGAACTAGGTATATCAAATACACATAATAAACAATTTATACGATGGTTTTAAGAACACATTATTGAGAATATATCAGAAAATTTGAATTCAATTGCAGATTGACATTAATGTCTATCCAAAGGGCCAAATACAAATTTTATATCTTGTACTACTTTTGTAACTAATGGTTATATATTTAATAAAAAATAACCTGATAATTTTTCTACTATGAAAAGTAATGGAGTTATTCTTGTGTCAATAGTGATTCACATATTTGGTTCCAAGGATAGAAATCCAATTTATGTGAATATATCATATTTTAGCATCATAAAAAAGATATACAAGTTGTATTATACAAAATTTCAAGTGTAGATTTTCCATTGAAAATTGGATTCCAATAGGAGTGTAATGAATGATTATGAAATTAGTATCATGACGGTGAATTTCAGTGTGGAAGGGGGGAAAGAAGAGTTGTTTAAAATAGAATCACAAGAAGTGTAGGTATTTAAAGACCCATCAACCAATTATGTATATATATATTATAAACTATAAATCAGGGAATTCTTTCATCATATGTCACAATGAGAAAACATTTCACTTGCATTGTAGTTGGTAATATATTATTTTAAATTTCTTATTCGATCATATTTGACTCAAAAGGGTTAATTGATAAAATATCAAAAGTGTACTAAAAATAAAAAATGTTCTTCAGAACCAATGTACCCTTATCTCAAATCAATAATGAGTTATTATTCCCTAGAGAATAAAATGGTATGTATTTAAATCTATAATGAATGATTTATGTGATATGAAACAATATGTGTTCAATTATTTATATGATGATTTATGCTTCATAATCATAAGAAACATCTATCCCAAATAATATGATATGGAAGGAGGCCCACATAAATACATAGGGTAATCTAGTAGATTAAAATAATAAAAAATTCTGGGAAACATGTGTATGTATGACAAAAAAGTAATTCAATATTATTTATATTAGTGTCACATAAGAATATCTATTTATGTTCATATGTTTTTATGGTTTATAAATAATAATAAACATTGATTGTACCTTACAAAAAACTACTTTCAGTATCTTTGAAGTGGACGAAACAATACAGTCACGTTTTGGATATAGGTTTTGGAGTGTAACCACAATCATATTTCTGGAAGACAGAGCCACAAGAACATACATCTTATATGTTGAAAGTATTATAGATAAAATATATTATTTGAAATATATTATTGTTTTTACTATTTTGGAAGACCAGTATATGTGAAAGGGTCAAAGAGAACAATTAATGAAACAATGATCTGCACATAGAGAGAAAATGACCCCACTATATTTGAGGATAATAATTCCCCTCAACCACATAACATACCTGAGGAAATATATTTTTTCATTAATATATCTCTTAAATGTTAATCTAATAACTTATGATAAATTTATACAAATAAAATTATTCTAGTTAAATTTGTATGAGATTTCAGTCAATCAAAACCCATACACCACCTTGTTAAAAGGCGTTTGATGTATAATATATCTGAAGACACTCAATCCCAAAATATTACATGATAGTGGTAATTGATTTATCTAAAGAGGATAATTTGATGTTTAATTTACATTTAGTGATTTTGATATTACAATGGTAAATATTTCCACTGTAAATTTCATAGCATGGGAATATAATCATATAAAGTTACATGAGGTATGTCATTAAAAATTGTTTAAAAATTTAAAAAATATAACAGTTGATGAAAATAGGTTTTAAGTGAGGTATGGTATTAAAAATAGATAAAATTATGGGGAAACTGAAGTTTTGATCAAGATAATCTAGTGAATAATCCAATAAAACAAAAGGACCTTCTGATAGTACCTTCTCCACACTAATTCAACTATTGCATATTTTAAATTTATAACTTCTTGGAGACACCACATTCAATGATGGAGATGTGTCCAACATTCTATATAAAGAGTAAATATTTAGAAACATCATTACAAATGAAGTTGGCCACAATAGTATAAATGAAATTCTAAAGCTTGAATGGCTTAGAGTCACAATTTTAAATACATACATTAGTCACATTTTCAATAATTGTCTATCAAAAAAATGATATACTATGTTCATTAATGTTTATAAATATTCATATTTTCTATAGGTTTTTATATTACTAATATATAAAGGTAAACCCCATAACAAACTTGACTTGGATTCATCAATCCATATATCATTTCTACAGAATAAATTTCATTGGGTTTTAATGAAATTGATTAGAAAAAAGATGATAAAATCAAGTAATTTGAGAATAAAATAAAAGATGATAGACTCTTGTTGATACCAAAAAATACAGGGGTAAAATATTGCAATCGAATCATATAAAATATATTTTTATTTTTTTCTTTACTTATTTTTTTAGGAATCATAGGATACTAATCACAATCAATTTGGATACCCCAAATTCATATTTTTTGGATCCAATTCTTGTATTTCCATCAAAATGAATAATCATGAAGTGTATTGTGAATTTTTAATGCACTAAAATCAATATTTTTAAGATAAAAATAAAATTAAAGTTCCCTTTAGTCTATTAACATGATTTTTTACATTAAGGTGATCTATATAAATAGGATATATCATGATATGAGTTTAGTGACTGAACATAATAAATTAATGGTGTTATTCAAATGTAAAGAGATTGAGGTATATTTTTAAATGATTTAACTGTAAAAACCAATTTAAATTCAATTTATTCGCTTTGGTCAATTTTTAAACAGTTTCCAAAGAAATATAACAATTTTTTTATTGATATTGGGTTTGAAAATTTAGGAAAAAAAATATAATATAGAAACAAAATACTAGAATCCGTGAATAAGTAATTTTGGAAAGTAATTAAAACCTCATTTAAAATATTTATATTTTATATGTTTTTCTATATTTTATAAGTACTAGAAATATGTACTATAATCTATATACTCAAAAGAATAAATAAATCTTTTTAGTGGTGAGTGGGAAGAGTATATAGTGTCAGAATGTTTTCCACCCTCAAATTTATGTGATTTCCCATCATGTTTGTGATGTCATATAGGATATGATCTTAAAGATACACTTGGGATGTGAAGAATTTGTATCACATTGGTTATATATTATTTTTTATTTATTTATCAAGTAGAATTATAATATATGAAATAGTTATTTTTAGAAATAAATGGGAAGGATACATTGTGTCAGAATGTGTACAGACATCATCAAAATTGTGACTTCATACTACTTATTTTTACAAGTTTATCATAATTTTATCAAAAAATTTAGTTAATTTATTTATTATTTTTATATTATACTTATGGTGAGTCATTTAACTAAAGGTATGTTTTCAGTGACCCAAATTACATTTACCCTAACATGTATAGAACCAGTAATGGGTCGATCCACATGGAACAAAGAGGTTATTTTATCTTTCTTAACTTAGTTAGTATTTTTATTTTTTATGAAGTATTATGAATTTAGAGTTGATTTCTGTTGATTGTTTGGGTACAAAAAGAACAATTGGTTTTTAAGCTTCTTTTAACAACATAATTTATAGAATTAAAGTGAATATGGGAAAATATGATTTTGATGCAAATAAAGCTAGAAATGTATTGGGGTTATGGATTTTTGATAAGTTGATTATTAAAAAAAATTACCTATGTGGTTGTGTTGTTCACAATAACCCAGCTCTCTAGGTTTAATTTTTAGTAAAGTTTCCTTGTTCTGGTAAACATTACATTTAGAGCTGATGAAACTAACTCATTTGTCTGATAGTTACTGTTTAACATATCTTTATTTTACTTGGTCCATTTTGAGATGATGGATACTTCCAATGGTCATGGAGTTATTAATCATTGTTCTTCTTTTAAATCCCTGAAAATTATGCCCTTGGTCCGATACATAATTTCCAGTGATAATATGAAGTGAATTAAGAAGAATAAGAAGGGATTATTAAGAAAAACACATTCAGAGAAACTTAATTCAAATTACAACTCATCAGCTTCCACAAACCCAACACACTGGGTGTTTTGTTACACATATTAAAAATTATAAACAAAAACCTATTGATACCTGATGAAATCATGCTTGGAGATTTGAAAAAAGAATGATTTTTCAGTAGACGGATGTACAGTGGTAGTATAACAGCAGGGCGCCAATCCTTCAAGCCTTTAACCTCTTCTATATAATTTCTCTCCACACCACCCCCTTAGTTTAGAGTCCATGTACTCCTTTTATACAAAAAATAAGTACACAAAATGTGGCAAAAGTACACGCTGTGTACTTTTTTCAATGCGTTTTTTCCTTTGTTTTCTTCGATGGTAGGCACCCTAACACGCCTTCTTTGACTTGGAACACGATTCCGCCTTTTAGGTGAATGTACATGGCATGTATTGCTTCCATACACGGTGTGTAGTATCATATTTCGGCCACCAAATGCTTCTAGAAGTATATACAGGACGTCTATTAGTGGAACACGGTGTGTCCCCTTCGGCTGGCCACGTGGGTGTATGGACTCTTTTTGGCCACCAACTGCTTCTGGATCGGTATACACAACGTGTTGAAATGGGACACGATGTGTCCCAGCTTCTGGCTACATGGGCATGTACTTTTTTTCATCAACTTGTGTCTGAGCTTGAAAGTACACGGAGTGTATATAAGTACACATCGTTTAGTTGTAAATTTTTGCTTTGTTCTTCTCCGTTTTGTGTATTTGGCCATAAACCTCCTGTAAATGAACAAGATCACAAAAATAATATTAGTTTTCCCCTAATTAGTAGGTAATTTCTGAAAACTTGTTATTATTTGTCAATAGAGTATATGAAAATATATACACCAATTGGATATATCAAACTCCCCCATACATAGTCATTTTCTTGCCCTCAAGAAAATATCAACATCTAATTAAAAGAATTTATATTTTAAAAATAATAACATTCGTTAATCATAAATGTAAATAATAATTTATAGGAGAAATTTTAAAAAGAATACCATGTGGTTTCAATCCAGGAGATATTCTAATCATGCCTCATATATAATTTCGATTGACTACTTTCATCCTATTTTAACACATGTTTCTACCTTTCAAAAATAAGCAAGCCAGTTGATGATTTACCTCACCTAATAACATACTCACACTCAATATGATTTTAATCAGAGTTGTGCTGAATCAAAGATATATACACTCTATCCATATGATTGGAAGAAATATAGTTCTTCACTTTAGAAAATTTGACTTACAAAAATCATGAGGTCTTTTCAATAAGGATCATATGTTTTTATGGCTAAAGGTTGGTAGGTAGGGATGTGAAAACAACTCTGAGGCTTGAAAAAGGAGGCTAAATTCTTAAATAACAATGCATGATATTCAAAATTCAACACAATGTAAAAACATCCTCAACAAGCTTTTATCAAATAATATCATAACCACCATCTCCTTTAGATGAGTAGGAGTCACAAACCAACAAGTGTGTATAGGGCCCCTTTGTTAGTATGACTTTTTTATTTTTTTACACAAAGGGAACCTTTTAGAATGTCCAAAAATAGAGGTTTGGAACCCTTTTCACCCCAAATGATCAAGAGGATCTACCCCATACATAATTTCGTGACAATTCATGAAATTATTCCATGTGTTTCCAATCCCTTCTCTTGAGCTCAAATAAATAATCATGCAGAATCATAAAATAATTAGGGTAGGAAGGGAAATTGGCTGGTAATATGGCTTCCTATAAAGGCTATTCAAGGTTTCTAGGGGCTTTACAAAGATAATATGTAGGGTAGGCTCAAGATAAATAGGTTAAAACAATCTAATGCCACAATCATTTTAATGTAATTAAAAAAAAAGTCATCTTTCGAAAAGAAAAATTTCAAATTCTGGTTGTTATGTATATTCTAACAATCGCTCATGAATGAGGGTATTAGAAAGAATATGAAAAAGGGTTTACAGTACCTCTCTGGAGTGGAAAAAATAAATAAAGAGAAAATCAGGTTATGCCTTGAAAATAATTTATTAGTCTAATTGATGTAATTATCCAAGAATTACAAGTTTCAATTTTAATTATATCAGCAATCATTTTAAAATACTTAAGAAACAAAATAAGCATGATTTTTTTTTAAAAAAAAATCCACTTTCACCTAATTATTTAAAAATATTATTATCCAAAAATGTCTTTACATTTTTAAATATATCTTCTAATAGTGATGTCTCCTTGAATCTGAAAAGGGAACTGACTAAATAGTTCATGAGATGCCCCCCATACTTAATATCGCACGTGGTCCACAAAGTTCCCAAAAAAAGGAACACGGGAAGGTGGAGACACAATAGTGGACTAGACTGTGGGAAAGTAAGGAAAGAAGTAAACCAAGAATGGAAAAAATAATGGAAAAAGAATAATCCCCTCGTGTTGAGGTGAAGAAAAATGGTAGGTGTTGGAAAAGCGCATCACCAAACGTGGCAGAGGATCTGTGATGGTGGGAGAAAGAGAAAAATGAAAGAATACACAACATACATAGGCATAAGATATCACAATAATATATATACAATGAAAATCATGTGCCGAAAAACTAGTCATAGAGTCACCTCAGAAGAGGCATCATCCAATATATAAACAGCTGATAGTGATGGATCTTGAGCCTCAAAATCAGCACCGGGGAGGGAATCCAAAGAAGTAGGAGCTGTAGGGGCTGGACTCGGAATGAGAAGCTCTGTATCACTCCCTGGACTAGCAACAACGGTTGTAGTAGTAGTAGTAGTAGCTGGGCCCAGAGTAGATAGGAGAACAGAATCCATGGACAACGTAGTAAAGGGCAGCATAACTGCATAAGAAGGCCCATGAACTGAGGCAGAGGAAGGCGGTGGGGGAAGGGGAATACCAAGATGATGAAGAATAATCCCCAATAGTTGCTACATGCGGTCCTATCGGCTATCGACATGAACCAAATGTTGCTCCAGCATATCGAGGAGGAGGGAAAGGTCGAGACCGCTCGAGGGAGTGGCGGAAGGGGGTAGGTGGTGGTATATAAGAAAGAAGGCTTGAAGATGTGGGATCAGTAGAAGGGGGTGTGGTGGGTAAGCTGGTGGGGGTGGGGAAGGAGGATGTGGTGCATCGACAGGTGGTGCAGAAGTGTCAGCAGGTGGGCTGGCTGAAGCCTGGACAAGGACGTAGGCACCCCCTACTTCCAGAATAGTCCCATGCGAATAAGCATGAGATAGTCCATACACTAGGGGAAACCTACCAAGTCATGTGGTAGGGAAGGCTCAAAGACTCCAAGGTGGTGGGCGAGGCGAGTGGCGTAAAACCCACCGTTCAGGTTGACCTGACGGCCGATAAACATAGTATGGAAATAGGAAGCTGCTATGTGAGGGAGGTCCTGGTAGTCCTGCTAGATGACACAGGTAAGGAGATACATGTCATGACTGGACATGACCCCCATATCCTCACGGTGGGGGAAAAGAGTGGCACTAAAGCACCGATGGGTAAAACGAACGATGGGGTCAGTGATAAGGGAACTCTTCTACGAGGTAGGGGTGTAGTGGTGGTCTGGCCCATCAATCTCCCACCACATGGTAATGATATCAGAGCGCTCAGTCCTGTTCAAGGTAGAAACAGGGGGTGGGGTGAAAGGATGGGGGTAGAAAGTGCACCCTCGGCCAAACTCGGTCATGGTGAGGGAAAAATGTAGGCCGCCCAGCCTGAACCAAACCATGCACACCACATCACCAGGTGTCTCCCAGAACTCAGCTCCATGGAACTTGAATAAGGCAGAAAACTCCAAATATTAATCTTGAAATATAGGAGTGTTGACCTGGAAAATAGCGAGCAGTGGAGTTTGCCCAAGGAGATCCTCTAACTCTCCCTAGATGTCGAGCTGGTATGTGATGCTGTTGTCGAAGTAGCGACCACTAAACAGAATTGTCCGGCGAGAGAATTGTTGGACCAGGTCTTGTGGAAAGTCAGTGACCTGGAATACCATGCATGGGTAGGGAACAACCGCAGGTCCCATTCTAGGTGGAGTTGCAGCAGCAGGAGCTATCTCTGGGGGTGAATCTTCTGAAGTAGATGGAGGCCTGCTGGATGGTGCAGTCTATGTGGGTCCAATAGCTAAAAGTGAGGGATTTGAAAGTACGGAAGCCAGTGGAGAAGTATTTATGGTTCTTGGAGGGTCTAGATGGGGTGGTGAAGGATCGGCTGTTCTTGGCCCAGCCTCCACTGAGGGAGTGGATGGTGGAAGGATGGCCAACGAAGGGAGCTCATAGACTGGAGTATTGGGGTCTGGCTGTGTTGGAGGCCGGAGTCGTATCCGATGAAAAATGGGCCTCTCAGCCTTAGTGGCAGTGGCAGGATGCTTCCCACAGGAAGGATCTCGATCTTCCATAACCTGAAATAGAAATAAGAACCAGACAAAAGAAACTGAAAAGAAAAAAACAAATAAAATGTGGGAAATTTGAAAAATAAATGTCCATTGAATTTACATCCAGAATACACGGTGTGTAGTACAAGATTAGTATCATCCCATGTTCTATTGATTAACTCGCCGAGGGAGCAGAAGATAGACCATGTAATGGTATACGTCATGTACCAAGTATACACGCCATGTTCATGCAATGTAGACATGGTCGTGTATGAGTAAAGACATATCCATGTTTATTAACAGTTCTAATAATATAGGAAATGCCGTGTAAGGTCCGACACAACATGTATATGAGCAGAGGAACATGATCGTGTGGAGGGCTAGACATGGGTTGGTCGAAGGAAATGGTAGACAATGTGTGTATCGAACACACACGTTGTGTATATGAACCTGGTATGTGAGGCTGTGTTAAGTGCTACACACGGAGGGGACAAAATAAATGACACACACAGCATGTACTGAACACACATGATATGTACCTGAAAATGGTGTGTGAGGCCATGTGAAAAGGGTACTCAGGAACAATGGGGTAAGGTACATGGTGTTTAATGAACATACACACCGTGTATTTTCAAATTGTGAAGCATTTTGTGTGTGGTCGTGTACAAAAGTACATGACATGTGTTCTTCCTTTCATGGCCATGTATTGCAGAAGAAGAATGTTCAGTAGATCCCAAAACACCCAAAACACTTCTAATAATTTGAAATATTTAGTGTATAAGGGCGTACCATGACCAATGATCACAATGCAATAGAAATCATTACCTGAAATGAACCAAATCGATAGATCTGGAAGGGGGGAGGTCGGGTGGCGTTCGGGAGAAGAAACGAGAAGAGAGGAAGTGCCGTTCCACACGACATGAATCCAGGTGGCTGTGAATTATATATCCAAGGTACACGGTATGTACATCTGGACTACACATCATGTATCTTGATATTTTTAAACACAAACACACATATATATAATTATTATAGTAAACTATATAATAAATAATATTAAAAATTTAAAAATTATAGAAATGGATATATATATATATACAACATTGAAAAATAAAACTATACATGTAATTTAGTGGTCCAATACATGACATGTGTTTAAAAATTGTAAAAAGAGATGTACAAACTTTGGTCTGGTGATTGGGGCGAGGTTCGAACTGGTGATCGGCCATTCTGAACGGAATCCCTCAACCACTGGAGCGAAGGTTGTACTGCTTCCTAGATTTATCATTTATATACATTTAATCTATACAACCTATACACACTGGAAGAAAGAAAATGCACGGCGTGTGGTTTTTAATTATACAAGAAGGGGATGAAGCGGGAAAATTAGTGGAGTTTGAACTTGGGTCTTTTCGATCCAGGGATGAGAATTTGGAAATCTACCAACTTCATCCATATGAATTAATTTATATGGATTTTTTTATTAATTTAGTTTTAGAAAGAATATATGGCACACAAGACGTATATTGGAAGACATGCCAGGTGATTTTATTAAAATGGTAAATGATGGAAATGGGGCAGTTGTCAGGATTTGAACCCGGGTCTTTTAGAGCCTGGTTTCGATCTTGGCCAACCGAACCATCCCCATCATGGGTTTTATTATAAGGAAATATATATATGAAATTTACTACACACACCATGTATGAAAATATAAAAAGGATGAACCCCGTGCCAAAGGTAGGTCAGGATGATTCAAAGCAGGGACAACTCAGATAAACTCTAGTGACCTTACTATCGAAACATGCATCATCCCTTGTTATTTATTAGTTACTATAAATATTTATAATAGATAGGTAAATGGGAAGAAAAAATTACACGTCGTGTGTATAGGTGGTACATGGCATGTATCATCTAGGTTTCCTCCCTGGATTCTCCTTTGTCTTAGGTCATTGGCTCGACCTACATCCATTTTCATACCTAAGATGTACGGTGGACAATGTTACCACCATGTCATCTATGTGATGGTAATCCTTCAACCATTTCTCATTCACTATGAATGGTTGACCATCATCTCTAGAAATTTCAACCACTCCATGATGGAATACGTGTATGACTTGGAATTCTCCTGACCATCGTGACTTTAACATTCATGGAAATAAGCGGAGATGAGAGTTAAAGAGATGTACCTGATCACCAGGTTGGAAAGATTTTTTTTTGAAATCATCCAGTCATGAATAGATCTCGTCTTATTCTTGTAAATCTTGTCACTTTCGTACACCTCTAACCTGATTTCATAATGTTTCAACAGTTGGAACTTTCGCTTCTCTTCGGCTGCCTTCAGATCAATATTCCGGGCCTTGATGGCCTTGTAGGCTTTGTGTTCCAATTCCACTGGAAGATGGCATGGCTTTCCATAGATTATGCGGAATGGGGACATTCCAAGTGGTGTTTTGAATGTAGTATGATATTCCCACAAAGCATCATCTAACATCTTGAACCAGTCTTTCCTTAAAGTGTTTACTATTTCTCCAGGATCTGCTTGAGCTCACGGTTAGAGAGATCCACTTATCCACTAGACTAGGGATGATATGGTGTCCCCATCTGATGCTTTACTCTATAATTAGATAGTATTCCTCTCATTAGTGAGATGTTGAAGTGGGTCCCTCTCTCGCTAATCATTACTCACAGAACTCCAAACCTGCTAAAAATATTTCTTTTTAAAAATCTCATGACTACCTTGGTTGTGTCGTGTGCTGTAGAAGTGGCTTCCACCCATTTGGAGACGTAGTCGATGCAGACCTGGATGTAAGTGTTCCCAAAAGATGGGGGAAAGGGACCCATGAAATCTATGCCCTATATGTCAAAAATATCGACCTCCAGGATTGGGTGTTGGGGTATCTCAGCTCTATATCTGACAATACCGGTCCTCTGGCACCAATCATAACATGAAACAAAGGCCCAAGTATGTTTATACATGGTGGTCCCGAAATACCCAGACTGTAGGATCTTCGCTATTGTATGTTCAGGCCCATGATGTCCCCCAACTGGCGAGGCATGAAAAAACTCTAGGAAATGTGATCTTCATGCTCCAGAATGCAAAAGCAGATTACCCAATCGCCACATGGTCAAAATAGAAGAGGATTATCCCAGAAGTACCTCTTCATATTAGTGAAAAATCTCCTCTTTTACTGGAAGGAGAAGTCGGGTTGAACGACACCTATAACTAGAAAATTAGCAATATTAACATACAATGGTCTAGGTGTTTTGTTGACTAAAAAGATGTGTTATTCAAGTAAATCCTCCCTAATCTCTCGATCTTCCTCGTTCTCTAAATGAGGTAGCTTAAGCTGGGAGAGATAGTCAGCATCAACGTTCTCACTCCCTTTATTATTTCGGATCTTCATATAAAATTATTGTAAGAGGAGTACCCAGCGGATCAATCGGGGCTTCACATATTTCTTGTTTAGTAGGTACTTTATTGATGCATGGTAAGTATAAAAAATAACTTTATACAAGACTAAGTAAGAACAGAACCTGTCAAATGCGAAAACCACTACAAGAATATCCTTCTCTGTGGTGGTGTAGTTGATCTGAGACTCATTGAGCATCTTTCCAGCATAATATATATGTTGGAAAATCCCATCAAGCTATTATCCCAAGACTTCTCCCACAACATAGTCACCGACATCGCACATCACTTCAATTTGTTCCTCCCAGTTGTGTGAAATCATCACCAGAGCTTCCACTAGACCCTGCTTCAGATTCTCAAAAGCTATGGCGCATGTCTCATAGAAATCAGAATATTGGTGAGGGGATAGAATATTTTGGAAAATCTGCGGAAAACCCGCTTGTAGAAACCGGCATGCCCCAGGGAAATGCATATGGCTTTGACATAAGTCAGAATAGGTAGTCCTAAAATGACTTCTATATTTATTGGATCCACCTCTATCACTTTTTCTGAGATTATATGGAAAATTAAGATGACACTTTTCACTATAAAATGACACTTTTCCTAGTTCAAAACTAGGTTAGTGTTCTTACAATGTTCCAAAACCGGCTCCAGGTGCCATAACCAAATGGCGAATGATTTCCCATAAACATAAAAATAATCCATAAATACATCTAGGATTTGTTCCACCATGTCATGGAAGATAGCCAGCATGCAACACTAGAAGGTGGCAGGGCCACTACACATGCCAAAAGACATCCTTCGGTAAGAAAATGTACCATAAGGGAATGTGAATGTTCTCTTCTCCTGATCCTATGGAGCAATGGAAATCTGGTTATAGCATAAATAACCGTCGAGGAAGCATAGAAGTTGTTCCCTTCTAGTATCTCCAGCATTTGATCCATGAATGGCGGGGGGAAATGATCCTTCCTTGTGGTATCGTTTAGCTTCCGATAATCCAAACAGAATTTCCGGCCTGTGACAGTGCGTGTATGGATGAGCTCGTTCTTTTCATTTAAAATTACAGTGATACCCCCTTTTTAGGATCCACTTTGAGGGGAATCACCCACAGACTATCCGAGATGGTATAGATGTTGCCAAAATCCAAAAAATTAATCACCTATTTCTTTACAAATTTTTTCATGGGGGGATTCAGGCACCGCTGTGGTTGCCGTGATTTCTTGGAACCTTCTTCAAGTAGTTCCTTGTGGGTGAAAATGATAGGGAAGATTCCCATTAAATCAGAGATTGTCCACCCAATAGCGTGCGTCCGTTGTTTCAAAACCTATAGAAGTGCATCTTCTAGATCTTGTGATAGTTATGCGTTAAGTATGACATGCAAAGTTTGATTGGGTCCCAAATACCCATACTTAAGAGAAGATGAAAGAGGTTTCAGTTTCAGTTCAGGTGCCTTTAATATCGAAGGTACAAGTGGTTGCACCTTTTTCCATTCCAGACTATCATGAATAGTATTAAGTTTCCAATAGTGGCTGCCCTGGCCTTCTAGAAATTGAATGTCCTCTGGCACTTCATCTGGAATGTCAGGAAAAATAAAGTTATCTGAAAAAGAACATACCAGATCATTCCCATTTTCACTCAAATGATCATCCATGGTGGTTATAGTGTAACAATCCTTATACTCAGGCAATGATGCATGTTTAACATCCTTGAGGACATTATTGTAGAATCCCTCATCTCATAACTGGAAAATCATCTCTCATTGGTGTACGTTAATCAGTACCTTTCCAGTCACCAGGAAAGGTCTTCCAAGTATTAGAGGTGCCTCTTCGTCATCCTCCATGTCGAAGATGATGAAATTAGGTGGAAGGATTAGCCGAACCACCTTGATGA
This sequence comes from Viscum album, assembly GCA_963277665.1. NCBI lineage: Eukaryota > Viridiplantae > Streptophyta > Magnoliopsida > Santalales > Viscaceae > Viscum > Viscum album. The sequence continues at coordinate 974,365,637 of OY728140.1, read as the reverse complement.
GCACATCCTCTAGTAGTCCCTTCGTATGTTTGATGGATCGATCAACAAGTTGAAAGGCTATTCAGGTAGGCTTCAAATAATGAAGCCCAAGATTCTTGAACACTCTATGGGGCATGAGGTTCACGCTGGCCCCCCAGTAATAGAGAGCGTTCCCAAACACATGTGGTCCAATGGTACATGGAATAGTGCAACTACCTGAATTCTGGTGTTTTAGATGAATTGAGTGTTAGAAGTCTACAAAACACTCCTTGGTTAGGGTAATGATTCCCAGATCCTCCATATTTCATCTATTGGAGATTATTTCCTTCATGAATTTGTCATAAGTAGGAATCTACATAAGTGCCTCTACAAATGGGGTAATTATGTGCAGCTTCTTGAATAGGTCCCTAAATTTCCATAACTGGTGGTCCGGCTTTCTCTATTACAATCTCTTTGGAAAGGGTAAGGCAGGTACAAAAGGTTTTACAACCTTCTTCCCTTTAGTTTGAGAAGCCTCCTTCTGTGGGATTTTGGATGATGAGGGGCTGGTATTGGAACCTTTATCATCATTAGGGGGTGTAGATACATCTGGATGTGCTGGTTGGTTCTGTTGGATCTCTTTTCCACTCAAGAGTTTGAAAAAATGGTCTTCCTCTCTCGGGTTCTCCTCTGTTTTTCCCAGTAAGTACCAGGTTTCCTTCCTGAGAGTTCGTTTTCCAACTGGCCAATTTGGTTCTCCAGGACTCAAATTTACGCCTCCTGATTTTGGGAGCTGGTCTTAGTAGTAGATATGAATTTGTTCATAAGATCATCTAACCTTGAGGTGTTCTCCTGCTAAGGAGGTTGTTGAGATGGTGGAGGTGGTGGCTATCGTAACTGCTATGGGTTAGGGTTCTGATACCCTTTCTGCTGATAAGTGCCCTGTTGGGGCTATTACTGCCTCTACTACTGGTTTGGATAGGGAGGCTAGTTGTAGCCGGGTGGTCACTGGGGTGATATATTTTGCTGTTGTTAGCCCCATCCTATGTTTTGCTGATCACGCTATGCCGGGATCTTGTACTGCCGGTACTGTTTGGGCCCTTGGTTTTGTGCAACATAACATACCTCATTTTTTTATGGTCCTCTAGCAAAACCCAGGAATTTCCCATTATGTGGTTATCACCACATTCACTGCATACCGGGTGGTTTGCCGCATGTACTTGGGACGTGCCCCTCATATTGAGCACATCGATCTTCTTGGACACACTGTCCGACTGGGATGCTAACATGGTAATTGCATCTATTTTATGCATAACTCATTTATGTGTTCCCCATTCAGAATTCCACTTGATGATGTTGACATAAATATCTTCATGTAGTTAGAATAGTTCTTCGGGGGACTTCCTCATTACCATACCTCTAGCAGCAGCATCCACCACAGAGTTTGTATTAGTTGTCCACATTGCATAGAAGGTTTGGACTTGCATCCAAAGTGGATTTCCATGGTGTGGGAAATTGCGCGACATCTCCGTAAATTGCTCCCAGGATTAGTACATTAATTCAAAATCATGTTGATGGAAATTGTGTATCTTGTTCTGTAGTGTCACTGTATTTGAGGGTGTGAAGTATTTAGATAGGAACACCTGGGCTAGCTCCTCCTAGGTGAGGATGGATCATTGTGGCAATCCTTTAATCCAATATTTTTCCTTATCCCTTAGATAGAAGGGGATGAGGCGAAGATAAATAGTGTCTGTGTACACTCTGTGGCAACAGAATGTGTTGCAAACCTCCTGAAAATTGGAGAGGTGGGTATTTGGATCCTTTCTGGGCAGGCTGCCGAATTGAATGGTGTTCTGGATCAACTGCATGATAACAGGCTTGATCTCGAAGTGTTGTCCCTACACCAGAGGTTGGACGATGACCATGTCAGCTCCGTGGATTGATGTCATGCCATACTCCATGAGAGTACAATGTGGAGGTGGATGTTGAGGAAGGAGAACTGGCATGAATTGTTGGTCATGAGGGACGTAATATGTCCCCTGACCTTGGATGAATTATGGAATCTGATCTAGTGGGAATTTTTGGAGCTTCTATGTGCCATATCCCAGTGCAAGTGGAGCTTTCTAGTTCCGGTTGTTATCTGGTCCTAATTACTATCTAGCTCCTTGGACAACAGATGGATTGCCTTCCTCGTTCTGCACCAGTGGGGTGGTTTGGTTTTGTTCATCCATGAGTACTCATTGGCACCTCAAAAACGTCTGTTTGATCTCCAGGTCAGTTGGAGAAAACGCTGATGACTAAGTTCTCTTGGAACGCATGAGGTGGCCACTCATAGACCTAATGACCTGCAAAAAACAAAACAAAACAGCAAGCGTAAAAAAGTAAAAAGAATGAAAAAATATGACTAGAAAAGATATTTTTGTGAATTTTTAATTTTTATTTTCACTATAATTTTATAAAAATTCAATTAAAAAAAGAATAAAATTAACTCTATGATTCCCCGGCAATGGCACCAAAAATTGGTGAGTCATTTCACTAAAGGTATTTTTTCAGTGTCCCAAATTATATTTACCCTAACAAGTATACCACTAGTAAGGGGTCAATCCACTGGGAACTAACAGGTTATTTTTTCTTGCTTAACATAGTTTTTATTTTTATTTTAAGTTAATTTTGCGGAATTTAGAGTCAATTTCTATTGGTTGCTTGGGTACGAAAAGAACAATTTGTTTTTTAGCTTCTTTTAACAAATTAATTTCTATAATGAATTTGAATATGAGAAATATGATTTTGATGAAAATGAAGATAGAAATGCATTGGGGTTATGGATTTGTGATAAGTTGATTATAAATCAAATTATTTATGAGGTTTTGTTGTTCACAATAATCAAACTCTATGTGTTTAATTTGTAATAAAGTTTCCTTGGTCTAATAAACGTTATATTTAGAAGCAAAGAAACTAACTCCTTGGTACGGTAGTTAGGGTTTAACAAATATTTATTTGGATTGGTCCATTTTGAGCTGATGAATACTTCCGATGGTCTTGGAGTTATTCATCGTTATTATTCTTTTGAATCCCTGAGAGTTCTTCCCTTTTTCTGATAAAAAATTTCTAGTTATAATATGAAGTGAATTTAGAAGAATAAGAAGAGATTATTAAAACAAACACATTTAGAGAAACATAATTAAAATTACAACTCATCAGCTTCCACAACCCCAACACATTTGGTGTTTAGTTACACATATTGAAAATGATAAACAAAAAACTATTGATACATGATGAAATCATTATAGGAGTTTTGAAAAAGGAATGATTCTTCGGTAGATGGAGGAACGATGGTAGTAAGAAGGTAGGGCGTCAATCCTTCGGGGTTTTAAACTTTCCTCTATAAATTCTCTCCACACCACCGCCTTAGTCTGGAGGCCAAAGCCTTCTTTTATAGAAAAAATAAATATAGGGCATGTGGAAAAAGTACATGCCATATACTTTTTTCAACGCGCTTTTGGCTTCATCTTCTCCACTATTAGGTGGCCTAACACGCCGTCTTTGACTTGGAACATGGTGCCGCGTGGTAGGTGAATGTACACGATGTGTAGTGCCACAAAACATGGTGTGTAGTCTCATATTTTGGCCACAAACCACTTTTAGAAGTGTATACATGGAGTGTATTATTGGAATACAACGTGTCCCCTACAGCTATCCAAATGGGAGTGTAGACTCTTCTCACCCAACCACTGCTTCTAGATTGGTATACACAGTGTGTAGAAATGGGACACGGCGTGTCCTAGATTCTGGTTACATGGGAATGTACTTTTCCTGGTCAACCCGTGTCTGAACATGAATGTATATGGTGTGTATTTAAGTACACACCGTGTAGTTGTAAATTTTTTCTCTATTCTTCTCCGTTTTGTGAATTTGGCCATAAACCTCCTAGAAATGAACAAGATCACCAAAATCAATGTTTTTGTTTCCTATGCAGTATGTAATTAATGAAAAATTATTCTAATTTTTTAATCATGTATAGGTAAATTTATACACCAACAAGGTATATCAACATATTTTTTAAAATTTACACATTAGTTCAAAACATAGGCTAAATGATCAAAAATTAGAAAAAAATTAGATTGTTATGATAAATTATTATAGTTATCCAAAATTCATTTTCCCTATATAGGAGTTGAACACAAATCAATATTACACATGATGTCTTCATTATGAATCGATGTGGGTGTGTTAAATACAAACGTTTCTTTTTATTTTGAAACATGTATCACATCATGAAAACTATTAAAACTAGCTAATTTCTTTTCCAAACATTATAAATATTATCCATAATTCAATTTTGATGTCTAGGAATTGACCGCACGTCAAAAAAAGACCTTATATGGTCAGTGTGAATCTGAGAACATATTTTCAATATAAAAGTGTAATTTTAGTTTAAAACACACATCACAAGGATAAAACCTAGAAAACCAGATTTTTTTTTCAAAATATAGGACAATATTGCATAATTAATTTATTGCAATTAGGAATTGTCTATATTACAATTTGATAGATGATGATATTAGTATGACCCAAAGTATCTGTTTCGATATAAAATAGTGATTTTACTTTAAAATGAGTTACATGTCACCAACACTATTAAAATGATCTCTAATTTTTTTATAATATTTCTGAAAATGTGTAATAATTCATTTTTAGATGGAGAAATCAACTAGAAGTGAATCTGAAACCTGATTTTTTCAGCATGACTCAAAGTGTGTGTTTTTAATATAAAAGTATCAATTTAATTGAAATTGTTTGTCACGTCTCTAAAAAAAAGATAAAAATTCATTCAAACATTACGAGAACAATCCATAATTTAATTTTCATGTGTAGAAATTGATTGTATGCCAATATGACACATGATGTGCTTGGTATTAATCTAAGTATGTGTTTTCAATATAATAGTCTAATTTTAGATTATAATATATCACACATCCAAAACTAATAAAATATTATTGGATTGATTTTAAATATTAGGATATGAATTCAAAATTTATTTATGATGTGTAAGAATCAGCCATATATCAATCTGACACCCGATGTGGTCAGTATGAATCCATATGTATGTTTCAATAAAAAATTTCATTATAGATTAAAAATAATAAAATATCTATAATTGAGAAAAATTTATTAGATTTTTTTCAAACCATATTAAAATGATTGATAATTCATTTGGGACATGTATGAATTGACCACATGTTAATCTGACACCAGATGTGGTCGGTAGGACTCGTTGTGCATTTTTTAACTCAAAAGTTCCATTTTACATTAAAAATCATGTCACATCTTAAAAATGAGAAAAAGAGCATGGATTTTTTTAAAATTAAGTAAAATGATCAATAAATTATTTTTGACACACATGAATTAACCTCACATAAATCTAACTTACAATGTCATTGTTATGACTCAAAGTACTTGTTTTCAATAAATTAGTGACATTTTAGTTTAAAACACACATCAAATAGAAATAATTAAACAAACGACTTGAGATTGCTGTAAAACATTAAGAAAAGGGTATATAATTTATTTTGGATATGTAACAATTGACCTAAAATCAATATGAACAACAATGTGACCGAGATGACTCTAAGTGTGTGTTTTTAGTATAAATGTGTCATTTTTGTTTAAAATGCACATCACTCGCCAAAACCAAGAAAACAAGATCGTATTGTCTTCAATAAATTTGAAAATGATGCATAATTATTTTTTTATTATATAAATTGAACACATGTCAATCCAAAAAATGATGTGGTCAGTATGAGTCCAAGTGTGTGTTATCAATATATAAGTTCCATTTTGGTTTAAAACATAAATCACATAGGAAAAAGGAATATGAAAATCTCATATTTGTCATCATCATTTTATTTTCATATTACTTAATTAATTTCCTTATAATTATAATCATATTCTTATTTAATTAATTTTTACAGATATAAATCAAGAAGATGAACAATAAATAGAGTGACAATTGAAGTATTATTCTCAAAATATTAAGTGATCCTGAGATGGCTCACATCCGTAGTGAATTTTTTTTCACCACAGATGTGAAAAAATTCAAGAGAATATACTAAAAAATGGTCTGACAAGTAAGAATAAACCAAAACTCAATTTAATACATGGTGTTCTTGGTATGTCTAAATGTTTATGATTTTAGTTTAAAATTGAAAATTGTTAATTATTTTATTTCATTAGATTATTATTAACATTTTAATTAACTTCTTTTATAAATGAATTTATTTTATCGAGCTATGGTGGTTTGTTTATAAACTAATCACATTATCAGGGTTCAATTTAAAAGTAAAAGGAATATTGAATTTTTTCAATGTCTATGAAAATTTTTAAATACTCATTTAATTGTATAAACCCATATTTGATGTTTGTATAATATAGTTTATTTCATTTTATTTGTATTTAAAATTTTATTTCAATTAAATTATGTATTTTCTGCTTATTTTTTCTACTATAGGATGCTGTAAATTTAACAGAACTTTTATACAGTATTCACCACTATCAGTTCAAGTAATACCATTGATAAAGGTACCCATTATTAAAATTAGAAAAAAGTATTGATAAAAGGATCCTTTATTAGTGATAGAAAATGAACTCATAAAGGGATTATTTATCATGACTAGGAAAATACTTGACAAATGGATCCATTATTAGTGCTAAAATATATAGGATAAAGGACCCAATGTGTCAATGCTATTGTTATTGAGGATAAAGATCCAACATTATTAGCTCTTTTCCAGCACTTACAAGGGATTGGGTCTTTTAAAGGAGCTCTGATTTCAATGCATTTTCACAATCAAAAATACAAATTATTGCACTATAAATGGTCTTTAGGTGTATTAGTTTATGGTATATTAAAGCACATTGATATTAGGATTCATTTTTAGGGATATTATATAATTCGAGATAGTGTATTTAATAAAGATACACATTATAGACAATATGACCAATAGTTTGACTAAAGATGTTACATTTTATAAATTTAAAAAATAGTAACGGTGATGAATTGGATCCCAATTATATAGTCTATGCAGTGAGAACACAATTCGTTGAAATTAAATTATATTCTTGTCATGCTATTTGATTATTCATGAATTGAGCCTATTTTATTATTTCTAGGATTATTTTATTTTCATGAAACTTTCATGCATGGGAGCTGTTTCTATGGCATGATTATTTCAAATTAAAATTTACTTAGTTTACTGTGAATATTTTTTTTCATTATGCTAAGAGATCTTTCTGGGATCCTAGATCCTATTGATCCAACAACCATGCATTTACTCAAGTTTATTTGTATGGAATTTTCGCATCACTCCAAATGTGGAAAACTAAACACCTTAGCAGGTTCTTAACTGGGATATCCATAGTTTTTCGAACCATCTATTTGAGCCATATCATCCAAGAACCTTGTGTCATGTTATTTTCACATGCAATATGTTACTCATCTCTGACGCACTATAATGGATTTTCAAAGCTGTATCCCAGAAATCAATCCTCTCAAATAATTTTCATAGATTTTCATCTAGTTTAGAGAGGACTCTGAGATGAGTTTTGTGTAGTTTTAGGGAATGATTTTAGGGAAGAAGGGAGAGACCAAGGTTTCCCAGCCATTAACACTACCTTTCATCTTTTTCTGTGTGTCAAACATAGTAACTAGAGATCTATTCATGTGGAGACATGATAGATAATGGTTGGATCATGGGTTCATGATGATCATATAGTATAACGATGATTCAACAATTGACATCATTCCTCATTTCCATGCTTCAGTGAAGAGACATGGAATTGTCAGCTATTTCATTTTTCTTTTCAGGAATTTGTGAGCCTATATTAATTTTAGGGGTTTGTTATTTCATTTTGTTCTTGTAATATATAAATTTATATTTAGTGTTTTGATATTTAATTAATTTTTTTTAAAAATGATTTATCCTATCAATTTGTAACCCAATAATATGACTTAGTGGGTTCTCTACGATTCTTGGAGGCAACCCAAAAATGTTTTCCATAATATATTGATGACTAATTTTTTCCTAAAAATTATTATTTTTGGATATTGAATGAAGATTGACTTTTGGAGTTAAGTGGTAACCTAAATTGTCTGGATAATTCATCCTAAGAACCAAAATACAATAATAAATTTTCTTCAAATAATTGGGATGGGATAGTTGAAAGAAGGTTGGAGGTGGTGGGGAGATCTATGTAAAAGTTTATAAAAATATGTTCCCATGTTTTCTTGCACCCAAAACACCTCAATATTGCACAACCGATATCCAAGAATCACACACTTCCCAAGACCAGACTTCATCACCATGCAACACCATCATGGATCATCAAGACACTAAATACAGAACGTAAACCACAAAATCATAGACGAAGTGTTAGGAATTTGTCATGCACAATGAACACTATAACAAATTTAGCCTTAAAATAAATCTCTTTAATGCCACACTAAAGTTTCCTTAGTTGATAAGAGCAAATGAACGATGGAACACTGATAAGACATCATGAAATTCATCATGAAAAAAACTACATCAGGATGCCACACCACCAAACCGCACCACTTGATATAGTGGGGTCTCCAATTTGTAGAAAAATATGGATATTACATTTTTAAATATATGAAAGATATCATATACCATCAAAATACTTGCATCACTAAAAAAGTAAATTTTGGGGGTAATTATAAATTAATAAAAAAATATTTCTTAATTTTTTTTGTCTATATTTTATTAGAAATACAAAGATTTTAAAAAATCTATATTCTTTGAAGATGTAGTAAATATTTTTAACGGTGAGTGGACATAGTACATGGTGTCATAATTTTTTCAAACTTCAAATTTAGGTGATTAAAAATTATGTATGCGATCTATTAGGGGTTATCATCTTAGAGATACACTTCAGATGTGAATTATTAGTATGATAATTATTAAATAATATTATTGTTCTATTTATCAAGGAGAAGAGTAGCAGATGAAATCGTTTTTTAAATGAATAGTAAAAATATATAGTTGGAGAATGTTTATAGGAATCTGGAACATATGACTTCCTACTACTTATTTAGTTTATTTTATCATAGTTTTATCTATAATTTATTTAATCTCCTTATCATTTTATCTGATACTTATAATGATAAATTTAAACATTAGTTAAAAATACACATCACATTCTCAAAATCAATAAAAAAATCAAATTGTTTTGATACTTTCTGACAATGACCTATAATTCATTTTTGAAGTGTAGGAATTGAATTCATATTAATCAAACACATGATGTGATCTGTATGACTCAATGTCTATGAATTCAATAAAAAATTGTCATTTTAGTTTGAAACACATACCACATAGCCAAGAATAATAAATTGATCTCATGATTTTTTTCAATCTTTATAACAGTAATCCATAATTCATCTGTGACATGTAGAAATAGACCATACATCTATATAAAACCTAATGCAGTCAGTCTGATTCGAATTATTTGTTTCCAAGATGAAATTGTTATTTTAATTTTAAATGAATGACACATAGAAAAAATTGAGAGAATGATGTACAATTATATTCAAATATTTGAAAAAATACCAATAATTTATTTTTTATGTTTAAGAATTGATTTCATATCAATATGACATACGATGTGGTTGGTATGACTCAAAGTCTATTTTTTCAATATCAAAGTGTCATTTTATTTTTAAATACATGTCACATCACCAAAATTCAGAAAATAATATTTAATTTTTTAAACCTTATGAAGATTATTTAAAACTCATTTGTGATATGAATGAATTTACCTGACATAAATTTAACACAAAATATAGTCTGTATGACTGGAAGTGTTTTTTTTCAACATAAAAGTGTCATTTTATTTTAAAACGCATGTCACATCACCAAAACTTATCAAAAACGCTACTTTTTCAAAATTTTGCAAAAATATTCATTTTTCATATGTTGGAATTGACTGTATTCCGATATGACATGTGATATGGTTAGTATGACTTGAAGTATATGTTTTCACTATAAAAGTTTTATTTTAGTTTAAAATACATCACATAACCAAAACTATGTAAAAAAATTCATGTTATTTTTAAACTTCTATAAAATGATCCATAATTCATTTTTTATGTGTATGCATCAAGAACATGTCAATCATACTCCCTATGTGTTCAGTAGTACATGAAGTGCGTATTTTATATACAAAAGTGTCATTTTTGTTAAAATTCACAAAAAATAACCAAAATTGAGAAAATAAGATTTGATTGTTTTTAGAAATTAAGAAAAATAATTTTAATTTAATTTTGATTTGTACCAATTTACCAGACATTAATCCGACACCCAATGTGGTTGGTTTGAATCATGTGCATTGTTTCAATATAAAAGTGTCATTTTAGTCTAAAATTTAGGGAACAACATTAAAAATTAGAAAGAAAGATAAAATTGTTTTTAAAATTTATGAAAATGCTCTATAGTTCTTTTATTACATGTATGAATTGAGCTCACATCAATCAGACAGACAATGTGGTACTAATGTATCAAAGTGCGTTTTTTCAATACAAAAGTGGAAATTTAGTTTAAAACACACATCAAATGGCCAAAATAGAGAGAACTATTTAAAATAATTCTTATACATTAGGAAAATATTCTAAAATTATTTTGTGATGCGTAAGAATTGACCAAAAATCAATACAAATCATGATGGGACCTATATGAATCAAAGTTTTTAAATATAATGGTTTCATTTTAGTTTAAAATGCATGTCACTACCCAAAATTGAGAAAAATCATGGATTGTTTTAAACAATTTGTAAAATGAACAATACATTAGTCGTGATGTGTAATAATTCACCTCAATTCAATCCAACACACGATGTGGTTGCTAAGAATCAAAATGAGTGTTTTCAATATATAAAAACCATTTTTGTTTAAAATACACATCACATAGAAAAAAATGAAAAAAACATGATCAGATTATTTTATCATTATTTTATCTTATATTACACAATTACTTTTAATAACTTTTTATTTCGTACTTATTTTGTTAATTTTTACATAGAAAATTTTAGAAGATGAAAAATCAATGGTGTGACAGTTGAAGGCTTATTCTATAAAAGAATGGGATATTGAATTGGCTGACATCTATAGTGATATTTTTAGCCCCATAGATGTGATCCAATTCAAGATCACATTATTTTCCGAACCAAAATAAATGTTGTGATATGAAAGAAACAACCACAACCCAATTTAATACATAATATGTCTGGAACGACTCGAAGAATATTTTTTTAGGTTTGAAATTGACACTTTTTATTCAATTTATATATTTATTGTATTATTATAATAATAATTTTTCACTTATAAAGATGAATTATTTTTCTCTACCTCAAGTTATATTTTCGACAACTAATAGCATGATCAGGGGTTAGGGGCCAAATACAATGGAACTTTGATGTTTTTAAATGTTTATGATAAAATTTACTTGCTCATGTAATTGTAAATACCAATTTTTGAAATGCCTATAATGCAGTGTTTTTATATATTTGAGTTATAAATTTTATTCAAAAAAATTAAATATATTCTCCTTTTTTTCTTCTGTAGTGTTCTATAATTTTAATAGTACACTTTAGTATTATTATCCTTTATCAGCACTAGAACATGCTTTGATAAAGGATTCCTTTATCAGCAGAAAATAGAAGTGCTGATAAAGGCCTAGGGATTGTAATGGTTCTCCGATTTGCAATTTTTTTAGATGAAAAGGCCCTATTATAATGAAATTAAAGGCCTTATGTGTAGTAGTGTGGGGAATATAAAAGAAAATTGAAATTAGAAATCATTTTTTTGTAATATTATAGATTCTGGGATAATGTGTGTGCCACGAAGATACGCATTGGAAATAATCAGATCAATAGTTTGACTGAGGCCATTCCATTTTATAAATTCCAAATTTTTAAAAAATTGATGAATTTGGTACCAATTCTATTGTTTATCATTTTTGAACGCAATGATTAATTCATTTTACTATAATGTCGATATTTTTATACCATACCCCTTCATGTATGTGTCATTTAACTTCTTTTAATGGTATTCCATACTATTTAATGATTCATGCATTGAGACTGTATTTTTCTCTATTACGCTGATCTACCTAAAACCAATAGGCATGGGGCCTATTTAAGTGTCTAGATTCTTTCAAATTACACTATAAATAATTTACTTGTTATATTTGTTTTCCTAATTTTTAGAAGTTTAACCTGGATCGTGGATCCTATTAATCCAACATCTGTGGATTTCCTAATGTGTCTTTGATTGGAATGTTATATACCTATGTCTCCCTCATTGTGGCCAATTCGATGACTCAGTATATCCTACCTCACTAGGATATCTATGGTTTTTTGAAATGACTCTTTGATCTTGGTCGTCCATGCGGCTTGCATCCCTCTATTTTCTCATGCACCACCAGACTCGTCCCTGACATTCCACAATGGATTTCTGTGGCTTCATCCCTAAAATTCACTCTCTAAATTTATTTATTGATATATTCATATAGTTTTGAGAGGACTTTGAGAGGCTATTCGAGCGATTTGAGGGAAATAAAATGGGGAAGAAGCATGAGACCCAAGTTTCTCAGCAACCCACACTCCCTTTCATCCCTATTGTGTCAATATAGGGAACTGTATATCTACTATGATACAACCTTGATAGAAGATGGATGGATCCTGGGTTCTGAATGATGATGCACCAGAAGAGAGCTTTAACCATTGACATATTTCCTCATTTCCATGATTCAATGAAGAAACATGGCAATGTGAGATATTTTTTTTCTTTCTTGCCATACCATTGCATATATCATTTTACGGTGGTGTTATTTCTTTCTATTATTGTAATAAAGAAGTTTTATTTTTGATGTTTTGAAAATTAATTTATGTTTTTTTAAATAATATGATTTATCTTATGAATTTGTAACCCAACAATTTGAATCAGTGGATTCTTGAATATTCTAATGGATAACCACAACAATGTTTCTACCAAAATATAGAGCACTAATTTGATATTTTCCGCAAATTCCTATATTTTATTATTTTGAATGATGATCCAATATTGAGTTTAAGTGGTTACCTAGAGTTTTTTGGATAATAGAACCCAAAAAAAATACAACTAGATTTTTGGGAAAAAAAATAATGAATTGGGATGGGCTGGGTTAAAGGTGGTCGGATAGTGATGGTAATATCAATGAACTAGCGGATATGAAGAATATTGGATCCTTCTATGAGCCTAATACATATTAATATTCTATGAAACATTAGAAAATAATCACTTTCAGTCCAAGAATAGGCTTCCTCACATTGAAACATCATCATGGATCATCAAGCTAATGAGGTTATAACCCAAACCCCAACAAAAAACACAAAGTTTTCGAAATTCATGCTGCATAATGAGCATGATAAAAAATTGGCCTTACCATCCTTCTCCCTACTTCCACCCCAAAGATACCTAGGATGACATCTTTATATCCCTCAAGTACAATGAAACAGAAAACTATGATGGATTCTTCTAGAATAGATGATATCAGTATCCAATTAATAATCACAATTAGTAGGAGAGTAAAAATTTCCAATATACAATTATATATTAATAAAAAACTAAGTCAACCTTTCTTTCGATGTTCTTAATAAACCTATAATCCCCCACCTTTCTAATAATGAAGTGTCCCCAATAATTACAACTTTTAACCTCAATTATAACCATAAAACCCAAATTTTGGTTTTAATGAATTTACATAAATTTAAATAAAATAAAAATTTATTAAGTCAAATTACTACACCTATGGGTGAGTTGATGGATAGAATCTCATTTATCCTTCCCTCTCAAACCATTACAAATTTAAAAGGCAATGTGAGCATGATCTACATAATAAGTGGGAAATAAATACAGAAAAACCTACAAGAAGAAAAATAGACCTTTAACTTAATTGGTAATAAAGATAAGTCCATTTTAATAATAATTTTTTATAACTAGTGGACCAGCCAGAGGAAAATAATTTCCTTAAGTAGGTTAAGGGAAAGAAGAAAATTGAGGATAATTCACACTTACCAACAACATTCTCTTCTAGAATACAACACTCAAAGATGTAGAATGAAAAAGTTCTTTAGAATGAGTTTTTGGAAACATATAGAAATGAATAAATTAATATACCACTCCATGAATCTGTTGATAAAATCTCTAGATATGTAAAAATTTTAAATAAATTTTCATCATGAAATTTATGAGATTCAAAAATATTTACATTTCTCTATATCATAGTTAAGTTGAATTGTAAAGATTCTCTTTATGATTTAGGGTTTTCTATAAATGTCATGATTCGGTTTATTTATTCCTCCATGTATACTAGAGATATCAAGACTGCTAGAGTGGATGTGAAACTAGAAAATCTAGCCATTATATTACCAACAAGTGTGTTTGGGTATATAGAACTAATATTTGAAATAATATTTTTTCTTCATAATTTTTAAGTTTTTAATATGAGCTATGTTAGAAATAGGTTTATTCAGAACTACATTATATCATCACTAATTAAATTAATTGATAATGTTTTCCTCACAACTACATGTTTCTCATTTCATAGTGCTAAAAGTTATATTTAATAGCATTAAAAAATAACTATAAATCTAAGAACTCTTAAAGCCTCTCTTTGTCAAAACTTTAAAAAGTGTTGATAAAAGAACCTTTTATCAGTGGTAAAAAGAGATAACACAATTACAATTCATACCACTAGAAATCACCAAAATGATTCATCAATGGCATTTATAAATCACCATCTGGCTGGTTTTGGAGTTCACAGTTGGAACGCCGCAAAAGGGATATAAGAACTGCCAAATATGGTCACTATAGATATTACCTATGAAGAAATCACTAGAATTACATGGGAAGAAAATTATCCAATGTAAAAAGTTGTCACAACCAATAAATTTATATTTAACTCCATAGGAAGTCATTAATGATTCCCAAAAATAAAAGCATTAGCAACTTACTATGGTGGTTTCTAACCGGTAGTTTTTTGAAAAAAAATGTATAGTTTTACAGAAGATAAATGAAAAAAAAATCCATCAAAGAACAAAAAAAACATAAAAGACCAATATAAAGAAAAAACTAGTGACCAAAAGAGAAAAATATCCTTCTGATATTCTCTCTCAATCAACAGACATATAAGAGGGAAAAAACTATTAAACAATGACAAATAAAATTAATATGTTTAACATTAAAAAAATTAATTCAGTTTAAATATATAGAATAATAAAAATAGTTTATATTGGGTTATTCATAGAGGGAATCATAAATTCATAAATGATGCAAGGTAATACAAAATGTATGCATATAGTATTTATTAATTAATTAATGAATATTTAATGTATAAAAAAATGTTTATAATATACTCTCTAATTTGGGAATCATATTGATTCATGGTTAATTCTAATATATCAAAAATTATTTGTGGACTTTTATCCAAGATTTATACATCAATCAAACATTTCTTTCCTATTTTTGATACTCTAAAGGAATATATTCCATTTTAATAGCACTAGATAGTGTTACCCATCATTTTCCATTATACTGGTGACCTGATAATAAGATGGTTTTTGCATTCATTCGTTTATATAAAAAAGGTCTTGGTGATCATTCTAATATTATTTCATTTCAATACAAGTTAACTTTATTAGTATTGTCCCTTATTCTAGGATTTTTCACTTAACTCAAACTATGAGGGACACACATCACTTTTGATCATATTAAGAAATTAAGGTATCTGATCCATGTGTCGATTCCTCCTTCTGATTTTAATTTATATAATATCAATTTACTTATATTTCGTTTCAATTGGAGATCATTTGGTTGGTTTTTACCCCAACACACACGAGTTTCTCATTATTTCAAAAGTGATATTAAATTTTATAAAGAACATTTAATTTAAATGACCTTTTTAGGAATTGTATTGATGTGTAATTGATTCCAATAGATCAGATACACTTTTAGTAATTTCTCCCATCTTTTCACATCAATCATAAGTCTTTTTCCCATTTTAACACCTTGGTATGTGATATGACATTTTAATAACTCTAGACAATGTTATCTATCATTTCCTATCATACCCGGTGACACAAGCATATGATGGATGTAGATTTGATTAGTATTGATTTTAAATGGTGTGATGATCATTATAAAATTATATCATGTTAATACATGTCTATTTTCTTGGTATTGGCGCCTTTTATGTGATTTTTTCACTTTACTCTAATTATTGTGAAAATACACTATCAATAATACTGATAAATTTATGTATATGATCTATTTTTTGATTCTTCCTATAGATTTTAAATGATTTAAACTTTATTTTCCTATTATTACATGTCAATCAAAACTCATGTGGCTAGTTTTGACCCATACACACATGATTACCCCATTATTACAAATATTATTATAAATTAAAAAATGTAATTCTAATTGTACTGACCAATCTAGGGACCATAATGATGTGAAGTTTATTCTAATAGATTACATATGATTAAATTAATGTTCTACTATAATTTAACATCAATCATAAGTTTTTTTATTTTTTTGACCCCCTGGGATGATATATGTAATTTTAATAACACATGACAATGTTATCTGTCATTTTCTATCATATTGGGTGACACTATTATCCAATGGATGTGGCACTGATTCATACAGATCAAGAAAAACTTTTTCATCATTATCCTATGATTTCTTGTCAAAGAAATCTCATTTTATTGATATTTTTTACTTTTATTTTATTTTTTACTTATCTTCAAATCCAAATAACAAGAACAACTTTTGATCATACTGAGAAATTAATGCACTCGATCTATGTGATGATGATTCATACATATTTTCAATGAAAAAAATATCATTTTATTAATATATCATGTTAATAAGATATTTTTTGGTTAGTTTATTTCCCTACACACTATATTTTCCCATTATTACAAAAATTAAAATAATTGGGAAATGAACATTTCATTATAATGAGTAATATAAGGATCTTATTGAAATGTGTTTAATTCCAATAGATCAAATATGATTATATGAATTTTATCTTAAATTATCACATCAATCAAGATTTATTTTCTAGGTTTTTATCCCATGATGGGAGATATTTCATTTTAATAACACTATACAACGTTATCTATCATTTCCCATTATACAGGGTGGGACAAGAATATGATGGATGCAGTGTTGATACCTATTGATAAAAAATTATTAATTGATCATTCTATCATAATTTCATGTCACTTAATGTATTTTTTCTCTGTATTATCTACTTTTACATGCTTTTTCAAAGAACTCCAAAACTAAGGGGAAAACAACAATTTTGATCATAAGGATAAATTCAAATATCTGGTCCACATTTTGATTCATTGAACATATTTTAAATGACCTAAATATCAATTTTCTAAAATTTCAATTCAATCAGTGCTCATTTGATCAGATTTGACCCCTATACAAACGATTTTCTCACTGTTGTAAAAAATGATAATTACTGTAAAAATGATCTTTTAATTATTCTGACTAATCCAGACATCTTATTGGTATATATTTAATTAAAATATACAATATATAATTTTTGGAATGTTCTGATTGATTTTCACATCAATAAAAAATCATTTTACCTTTTATGACTCCCTCACTGAAGATATGTTATTTTAGTAACAATAGACAATGTTATCTATCGAATTCCATCATGTTGGGTGACACGAGCACTAGATTAATGTGGTGTTGACTCATAGAGATAAAAAATGTATTCTTTTCACTATCTTATTATTTCTTGACTATCCACGTGTGTTTTCTTTTAATTAACCTCTCCTATATGATTTTTCAATAAACTAAAAAATTGAGGGATAAACGAAACTTTTAATCATACAGAGAAATTCAGGTATCTTATCCACATGTCGATTCTTCCTGTAGATTTTAATAGAATAAATTACAATTTTCTAATATTCCATGTCATTCAAAACAATGGAATTTGTTAATGGAGATTGTGGAAGATAAGTAATTGTTACATTCTAATATGATGGTGATAAAAAAGGATCAAGGTGGCTTTGTCAAAATTTATAGAGACAAAAATTAAGCTATGATACCTTTTAAGTATGGAAATAATGGTCAATGAGTTATTTTTTTTTCTAATTTAAATTCACATAATGAGAATGAATAATTTTTTTTTCTTTATACCAATTTTATACTCCTGGAATATATAAAAAATACATGATTTGGTAATTGAAATTGAACTTCTATAAAATGGCCACGAATATAATTTATATAATAATGATTTTAATAATAGGTTTCATAACTCATAAGATTAAATCCTTACACTATTTAAAATAGTTAATTCATATAGCTAATTTTGGAGCATAATTTATAAAACTATGTGATAGGAAAATTTCTTTTTTACTAATCTATAAAATCCAACTATAATTTAAAATCCAAACACATAGATTAATTTTTTTCTAGAGATCTTATAATAAATAGATTCCAACATAGATAATATTTTTATGTTTTATAAAAACTAGTTTAATAGACCTTTTTCTCATAACATTAAAAACATTTTTGATATGATTCCTATTATGATTAATATGGTAGATAATGGTATACCTTTAAAGATAACATACATGAAGGAGGTTTAATAAATTAACTTATATCCTCTTCATAATAGATCTCATAGTACATGAAGGAGGTTTAAAAATTAACTTGTTTTTTTTGGAATAATTGGATATCTTACCCTATGATTTATCGAAGATATTCTAATACAGTTTCATGAAAAATTCCTTTCTTTCATGAATAAATTTCAATTTTTTTGTTCTTTTTCCCAAACTAGAGAATATAAATCCTTTGGATTTGTTTATTCATATTCTTATATCAAGTTTAGTTTATAAAATCCATAGAAAAATTATCTATCATTGAAATTTTCTAGTAATTAGAAATTTTTTCTTACCTAGAAAGTTTACATGATGGTGGTTATATTCCATTTCCATCCAGAAAATATGGTAAAAAAAGATTCCCATATACATTGATCACTAGAAATGGGTCATTGGGTATAGGGATATCCTATTTTGGGAATAAAACGATTCAGGTGAATACTGGTTCCATGAAATTGGTAATATTTTCTTGATTATGGATGTGAGTTCAATATGTAATAGAATTTCTCTAAAATCTAACATTTTGGATGCTCCAATTGTGATGTGTGGTTAATATATGAAGATATCAAATCACATAATAATTATTTTCATAAGTTTTATCATTAGTATAAATGTATTTAGTTTTTTTAAAATACATATTTGGTGAATTTTAATTTTAATGATAATGTAAATTTGACTCGCGAATTTAATAAAAACAAAAAAAAAACAATATGAGATGATCAAATTTAATAAGAAAAAAAATGCAAGCCCTTCATATGATGTGCCATGCATGACAATGTCTGCTACCTGTGTCTAGTTCGGTAAGGGCCCAATTTTTTTTTAAAATTTGATGATAATGGAAATTAATATAATAAGACATAAATAAATAAATTTAGTATTAACCAACATCATAGGATCCCCTATACTATCACCATAACACATATACTCTTACAGTTCTCTCACTCCAGATAACAACTACACATTTACATCATCAAAATAATGTATCTACGTCACGAAATGTTTCAACAACTATGTCATCATAGAACCAAAATAATCCATATCCTCAATGCATGACACTATAGAATAATGAGACCATGTTCCATACGTCAATCTATATCCATGGACATCACAACCAATAATGCGATAAAATATCGCATCCCTTCACATGGAAAGTTTTCACTAGTCCCCTGGTAATTGTTATAACTAATCCTAAAATTGATCTTCTGTAGTATATAAATATAAATAAATATTTAAATATAGAAGTATTTAATTATTTATAATTTGTATAAGGAACATACTATAAGATCTACAACCTCCAGAACATTTTAATCACAAGTTATCATCCACATCGAAATTTTATCAGTAAGTAAACCTTAATCCAATAATTATATACCTATAAGATATAAATATAGAAATCAAAACCATATTACATAATAAATTTATTATGTGAACAATAAATACATCATATCACATTTTGGACATGTGACAACTCCCAATCAAGTAAGGTGGTCACTACATCACCTGATTCTTGGAATGATGTGATTCCACCATATAAATTAAGTCAAATCTAATTTAGAAGGTGTAAAATAGAAAACATTCTTTGAAATATTTAAACCAAAATAAATTTACTCACTGATGAAGCCTCAATGAACCAATATTAATGTAACTCATTCCACTGAGACGGGAGAACACCTCTTGGGACTCTTTTTAGAATGTCTGGGGAAACCACATTTTTTACCCAGTACTACCTCTTGACCCTACAATTATAATATTTCCACATTTTATGAAATTATTCTAAAAAAATAGAGAAAACTCATTTAGGTCACAATCGTAGATTATTTTATTTAATGAAAAAATATCACAATTCTAAGTATTTTTAAAACATAGCTAATAATAAAAAATGATCCTCATACCAGATCATCCCTCTATAGTTGATCTAATGTTTCATAGGGTAATGAAGAACAGTCATATAATGACCCATAACTAACATACATTGATATTAATTTAAAATTGAAGAATACTCATTACCAAATATAAGGAATCCATGACACGACTGTATAATATAGTGTCTTTAGAAACCATGAAACATAAACAACTGGTTCATAAGACTACTTACTTATCTCACACTTATATCGTGTATCTAGGCCAATTTTTGAAATATCCTACTTAATACCATTCTTAATTACTTTGGTAAAAGAAACATATGAAATGGTGAGATCAGATGCTCTATAAGGGTAAAAAAGAGTGATATCAATCGTATCATAATCATAATACTTAAGAACCTAAAATTTTAAAATATTATCCTACATAAGAAATATTATGATATCATTCTATGGGATAAATTATAAATGTTCATAAGAACCAAGGAACGTAATCCCAAAGGCAAAACATAAGACCTGAATTTGGTTTTCATATACATAAGCATAGAAAACAATTTCATATTAGCCAATGTTGATTTCAATGACCACTATAGTGGACACAGACCATTACTGAACCGAGATAACTACTCGTTCTATCCCTGTACTAATGAACTGATATTATTTCCCATTACATCCATGTCTATATAATGAGATATAAATATTTACCCAAATAATTTTAGGGACATATAGGTCAAACCCATCTCATAATGAAATCATTCTTATGTGTTCCATAATAACATAAATCACTCATCGTAACACATGGAATAAAATGAGTTTCTTTTAACATCATTCCACCATAACATAATCCATGTAATAATAGTGGATTTCATAAATATAATTCCATAATAAACATAGTAAAACCATAGAAATAATATGGTTACTATTTTTTGAAACATAACCCTATTAATGAATTCCATCTTATATTGAAAATAATTTTGATATGGCACTTGAAATTAAATCTTGATTAAAATATCCTTTCTTCTTCAAAAACAATTTACTTTCCCAAAATTCCACAAAATTTTAAAATATAATAATGTATTTGAAAATAGACTTTAAATTTGAAGATAAAAGTTCATTTAACTATGTTATTATGAAAACGTAAAAATACGTTCATGCTGTATACGTTAAAAAAGTAGTATCCTCACACGTTTTCCAGAAAAATCAAAAAGTTCCTCATATAAAAAATGAAAAAATATTCCTTTAATAACATTTAATAAAAATTATGAAATAGACAAACATGACTATAATAAATTTTAGAATAATATAATGAATATTTTTGAATACATAATGTTGTAACATATACATCGATGTTAAATATACCCCAGTTTATACTTATGCATAAAAAATCTCAGATAATAATGAGATCGATAAATTATCCCTGACCTTAGGTATAATTTCATTTATACGTATATCAACATTTTATATAATTATTTAAATAAATTCAATGACTTATTTTAGAAGTATTGTCATTTATATTATATCATACATTATCATATTATCATCTGTTAGTAACATTATTACTCATCTATCTGGTACTAACTTCTTTATTTTCCTATGCATGTTTTGTTAGATAAGTGCTTATTCATATTCTAATGTTATAGTTATATCATTTAAAAAATAATATTATTATAATATATATCATATTTATTCATTACATTCATATATATAATCATTCATTAATTATGATGTTGAAGAATGAATCGCATCACATCGTGGAGACGGTAGGCCCTACATGCACACGAGCGACAATATCATTTCCATAATTACTGAGCAGTATTAAAGTGGACGGTGTATAATATTTCATAATAAATATCATGTTATAATAATCATATATAGTTATTATTATTTTCATTATAACCATCCATGTAATGTGGTGGTGAAAAACATATTACACCATGATGTGGAGATGGTATGTCATATATAGGCACGCATGGGGATTTCAATCAAATATAACAGAAAATTACATGGTATTATAATTTGAAGGAGTGTGAAACTAAAGAAAACCATGATAATACCCAATACTGTATTCGTCATGGGTAACGATCAGATCATCGAAGGAATCCTCAGACAAATCCACTATGATTGTTAAGGTATAATCATTAGCTCACTTAGACTACAATGCATTTGCACGTGCGGTGATTTAATTTTTTGTAGTATGGATAGAAGATGGAAAATGGTTGTATCATAATAAAAATAACATTTCTGTACATAATAGATAAATTATTTATTAATTTATAATTAATAAAATCCAAAATATTAAATAGAATAATAATTATGTTTGAAAGAATTGGTAGAGAAGATTACCTGCTCTTTGACGTGATCCCTCTAAATCTCCACTTAATGAACTCGAGTTGGGCATTGAAAAAAAAGACCAAAAACACTAGAATGTAAATAGGGATGTTGAGAAATGAAATGAGAAATTTATGGCTGATATTGAAGGATCAAAGTGAAGTAAATAGGTGAGGGAGGATGTTCCCTTTTATAATTGATGTGAGGGTCACTTTTTAGATCTCAAAAAATATAAATTTAAAACAAATAATAAAACTTCATACAAAAAACCAAAAAAATGTCCCAATTCAGAATATGAGATGATATAATCTTGTAAATGGATCTTAAAATGAGTTTTAGATAAGTTTTTGTATCTATTTCAACTGTATCATTTTAATTAACACTTAGTTATTCTATTTATTTGTTAACTAAGTTAACAAATACTTCAATATTAAAAGGGTTAAATAATTAATTATTTGATGTAAATAAAACCATAAATAAATAACATAGAACATTTTATCCCATTCAGTAACTATTAAATTTTTTTAAAAATGTTTTATGGTTTTCAGATAATTTAATAAAATAATATTTTGATAAATAATCAATAGTGTCAAGTTTAACACTATTCAATTAATGGATATTTAAAAACATTTTGATAAAAAATTTAAGTTCGAAAAATTTATTTTATTATATTACTATGATTTCAAAGTCATCTAGAAAATTTATTGGATATATTAATTATCCCAAAGTATATTTATTTTAATATTTTTAATTATATTTATTTGATATTTTCCTTAATAAAATAACTACTAAAACAGAATTATGTAATGATTTAATATGCTTATTTGTTGAGTAAAAATTAAAAATAAAATACTATGAAAAATATAAATCTAATATATTTAATAATAATAATTATAATCAATTATATCTTATTTATAATCCGTCATTAAAAATGTTATACTTATTAAAATATGAATGTGACAAGTTTATCATCACTTTAAATAAAATAATATAAGTATTGTAATCAATTATATAAGGATAAAAATGATATGTAAATTAATCCTTGGATTTTTATGGTTGATATACACTTGAACAATAAGATTTGGTCAATTGTTTGGGTAATTTAATGGTCATTATCACTTTTATAATAATTATTTTATTATTTTCCCATCAACTAAATAATTTTCGGAACCATAAAAGTATATGTCTTTTGAAAAACTATTTATTTCCAAAAAATTACGAATAAATTATCATGATAAACGGAAAAATTTTATATTTAAAATGGATTTTTATAATCAAATATATCTTTTGTATAACAATATATTAAAAATGACATGGTTATCAAAATTTCAGTAAGACATATTTCTCTTTTTTATATAAAAAAAATTAAATATCCTAATCTCATCCAATTGGCTTCCAATAGAATCCATTTAGACCCAAGGAAGTTTTAGGTAAAAAATAGTTATCAAATCACATTAGGACAAGATATAAGGTAATTCTATTTTATTATTTTTCCCTTCATTACCTGATTTACCCTTTTAATGTATTCATAAAAAATTATTGAAGTTATTATTCATAATGCCCTAAAATAAAATTAATATATTTATATAATTTGAAATTTATGATTCAAAATATGTAATATATATTTCAAAATTAAAATAATATATGTTTAATTAATTAATTTAATATTAATGTTTTTGTCAAAAAGAGAGAACATATTTATAAAGTTCTAACATTTCAAAAGATTGAAATTTTTTTACAATTGGATTCAATATAAAATTATTTCTAAAGAAATACATTTTATTTAATTATTAAAATATATTCTATTTATTATTTAAAACAATTCAATATTATAATTTTACTGTATAAATTATTTTTATGAAAAAAGTTGTTTTCAATTATAATTTAGTGTATTATTAATATTCATCAAAACGTGAAAGTTATCAAAAAATATCATAAATTCTACCAAAGTAAATATGTATATCCTAATTCCAAAGAACATGTTTATGTTTTAATATAAAAATTATTAATGTGTCGAAATATTTATTTCAAAGGGGCTCACCATTAAAAGGCATAAAATTACCCTTTTTAAAAATATAGCTTTTTATACATGAAATATGGTTTATTCATACTCTATGTCAAAAATATCTATTGGATGAATATTAAAAATATTTTATTAAGTATATAACAACTATATTTCATTATTTTCATTTAATAATAGTAATATACTCAATTTATTAATACAAAATACAAATATAAAAGTTATATATATATATAAATATATATTTCATAATTGGGAGCCAATGAATGCACCATAAAATTTTATAAGTTATTTATATTTATAAACAGTAACCTAACGACATGGATAAAATGGCCATTTTATAATAAGGGTGTTTCATGGTTCATTTAAACTCATGATTTTATGTTGTGCATGCTATTAAAGAATTAAAATTATATAAAATACTTCATAAAAACATATAAGTGTTACATTCCCACATAAAATATATTTCACACTATAAATTCATAATTTAGAAATAAAAATATTATGAATATTTTTCCTCATCACATTCTCAAGTTCCCACATAGCTTCCTCAATTTGGTCGTTCCGCTATAAAACTTTAACCAAGAAAGTGGTCTTTTTTCATAGAAATTTTTCCCTACGATCCAAAGTCTTTATTGGTTTCTCTTCAAAAGAAAGATCATACTATAGTGATAAAAAGTCTATGATTAGAACATGTAAATTATCAAGTATAAAAATTCTCAGGGGAGATATATGGAACACATCATGAACTTGAGAGATATTTGGTTGAAGTTCCAATTGGTGATCTACCTCCCCTACATGATCCAAAATTTTAAAAGGAAGGATATACCTAGGTCTCAAATTTCCATTCATTCAAAATATCACTACTCTCTTCCAGGTTCATCTTCATAAAAACACATTGTCACACACTATAAAATCTAGGTCATTTATCCAGTTTTCAAAACTAATTTGTTGTCAAATATGAGATTCTCTTATATGTGGTTGAATAGATCTAACCTTTTATTTCATTTCATAAAAAAGATAATGTCCTAATATCTTTCTTTCCCCAACTATTTCACAGTAAGTTGGAGTTCTCCACTACATTCCATATAGTTCTTCATAAGGAGTCATATTAATACTTGAGTGAAAACTATTATTGTAAGAAAATTCAACCAAAGGTTGGTTTTGATCAAACCAGCCTTTGAAATCCATAGAGAAATCTCTCAATATATCTTATATAGTTTTAATTTCTATCTCAGACTGAGTAACTGTCTGAGGATGATAAGTAGTTCGGAAACATAAATATGTATTCAGAGCCCAATGAATATTTCTCCATAACATCAAGGTAAAAATTTGATCCTGGTCGGATATAATAGAATATCGTATAGCATGAAATCTGACCAATTCCTTTACATATATCCTACCAAGAATATCAAGAGATGGTTCCTCTTTAATAGAAATGAATTGGGTAATCTTCATAAGGCAATGACCTATTAAAAAAATAGTATTATTTCCTTTATATGTTGTTGGAATTACGATAAAAATCTCATAGTGATGTTTTCACATTCCCATTATGGTTTTGTAATGGTTGTAAAATCCCCTTAGACTTTGTTCTATCTTCCTTAACATGATGAAAAACTAAACACCGAGAGATATATTCAACAACATATGTTTTCATTCTATCCCACCATAAAAACTCTTTATGGTCCATGTACATCTTTCTTCTTCTTGGATGAATAGAAAACGAAGAACTATGAGCCTCATCCAATATAACCTTCTTTAATTCTGGAATTCAAGGAATACAATCTTGGTTCATAAACCTTATTATTCCATCATAATCATGTTTTAATTGGGGAAAATTTCTCACCATCTTTTGTAGTTCTACATATTCCTTATGTGCCTCCTTAATATTCATTTGTATAGATAGTTGAACATTTATTTTACAAAGACAAGCTTTCTCCCCTTCCATTTAAATTTCAGATCTATCCTTTGAAAATCCCCAAATACTAGATCTTTTGTCATCCTAATCATAGATATGCTAGCATGGTCCTTTCAACTCAATGTATCATCCACCGTATCTGATGTCCCATCGTGGTAATGTAATGATAATTCATAATATTCACTCAACTCTAACCATCTTCTTTGATACATATTCCGCTCCTTTTGAGTGAAAATATACTTTAAACTATTATGATCTGTATAAATGTCACACCTTTCACCATAAAAATAATACCTCCATTTATTTAGTGCAAATATTACCATAACTAACTCCAAATAATGAGTTGGGTAAATTTTCTCATGGATTTTCAATTTTCGTGAGGCATAATCTATTACCATATCATTTTTCATGATAACACAACCCTACCACTTATTGGATGCATCATTTTAGATTACAGAACTTCTTCCACTATAAGACAGTGTGAGGATAGGTTCATCGGTTAACATTCTTCTTAGCTCTTTGAAATTTTCTTCATATTCCTCCATCCACACAAACATAACTCCTTTCAATGTGAAATTGGTTACTGGATTAGATAATTATGAAAAATAATTCAAAATACATCGAAAATATACAACCAAACAAAGAAATATTCTTATATAAGATATCATTGTTTGTTTCTTCCATCTTTCAATAACTTCTATTTTTGATGGATCCATAGATATCTCCTCTCTTGAGAGTATGCGACCAAAAAATAAAACTATCTGAATCCAAAATTCAAACTTTGGTAAAACTTACATAAAGATTATTCTTTCTCAGGTATTTCAGTACACTTCTCAAGTGATATTCATACACATTCGTTCTCTTTAAATAGATAAGAATATCACCTATAAATAGTAAAAAAACTGCTCAAGATAGTTTCTAAAGAATATAGTCATTAGATCCATGAACGTAGTGTGAAAATTAATAAGACCAAAATGCATCACTGTAAATTCATATATTTCATACCTTGTACAAAATGTCAAATTTGGTATTTCCTCCTTCTAAACCCTGATTTGATGATATCCTGAATAAATATCAATCTAGGAAAAGTATTGAGATTCACATAGTTTTTCAAATAAGTCGTCAATGCAGGGAATATGATATTTGTTCTTGATAGTGATATTTTTAATTTCTCAATAACAAATGTAGTGTCTCATTTATCCATCTTTTTCATAAAAAACAGAATTGGTGTACCCAATGGTTACTCACAAGGGTATATGAATCCCATTTCAGGATTCTCTTTGAGTTACTTCATGAATTCCAACTACTCAATTGGGTTCATTCTATAAGGGGTCCTGTAAATTTTTATAACACCTCGTATGAGTTCTACTAAAAACTCAACCTCATGATTCAGTGGATGACCTGGATATTATTAAATACATCATCTAAAACTTTTATAATGGGATTATTCATAATTGTGAGCATCCCCCCATCCATTTGATATGTCTATCCTTCATTTGTCAGAATCAAGACCCTTAAGGTGGATGAAATTTCTACTAACAGGTCATATTCATCATTACATTGAAAGATGATCATAGATATATTCAGAATATGATATGTAAGTCCCCTTCCTTGCAAATTGATATAAGCTCCATATAGATAAATCAAATCCATGCCAATAATAGCATAAAATTATACTATAGGGGGTATCACATGATTTTAAAGAGAACATTCCCACAATCTTCAACTGGGGAAGAATTATAATCTTTTTATGTGACCATTATGCTATTATGAGTTGTCACAGCTAACTGAACATCAAATTGTTGAGGTAATATGATGACATCCTTATAAAATTCATCAGAAATAAAAGAGTGTCTGGATACAAAATAAAGTAAAACATTTTCTAATTTATCTTGGATGGTATCTGTAACTTTCAGCATTTCATTATCATACTAGACATCACTGATAGTTAAAACATGTGGCTTTCCTTGTTTTCTTTGTCCATAAGAGAGTTAATGACATCAATAATAATCAATAAACCTTGGATTAAGCTATTGATTAACATAATAAACCATTTCCTTTCACTTGTAACATTGAATATAGGAGGTCTATTATATGTATCCTTTTATCTATTCACATCATTAGACATCATTTTACCATCACAACAGTATTTAATTACCTAATGACCTTCTCTCATAAACATAAAACATTTTCTTTTCCCTTTAAGATAATTTCTTCTATGTTTCTTTTTAAACATTTCTAATAAGGGAAAATATTTTTTTTGTAGTGTGATATTTATATATTCCCTATAATTATATTTATCTATCCTTATTAATCCCATAGGAGAGACGGGTTACTCCAATATTTATATCAACACTGATAGCACATTGAACAATTTATTTATAGCTATTCATGTCCCTTATGGCTAATTCTCTTCTGAGACTTGGTTTTATGACGCTAAATAAGTGATAAAATTTAATTTCATGTTTTATTATAATTCCAGAATCATTCCATAAATGTTTTGTAAAATTTTCTTAGCAGGTACCAACATATTCATCATCCTTTTACATACACTCAAGAAATTACTTTTCTATATTTTTTAAGAGAATATGAGGAATTTAATTATTTAAAAATAGGTTATTGAACTCATCCCATCCAATGGATTCATTCTAATATCTTTTCATTATATTCTTTATAAGGTTCCACCATTGATCAGTTTCACCTTCTGAACCGTTGACTGCTAAGATGACTTTATCATGTTTTGAATATTGGAGAACTGAAAATATATCGTTAGTGGTACTAATCCATTGTTCAACTACGAATAGATCATAATAAATGTTGAAATAAGGTGCATTATACCTCTTGAAAGACTTAATAGAATATTGTTCCCTCATTTTCTTGTTTTTTTGTCCTTAATGATTCATAACTTGAGAAAGATGTGTAATCATAGCTTCATTATTTTTCATTCTAGATCCCATAACATTTGTTTTCTCAGGAGGAAAAGCATTGCATTTCATACCACATTAAGCATTAATGCAGTTCCTCTAGTTTCCATCCATTTAATAAAACCAATAATAATAGAATGAGAAACACTAATAATAATAGAAAAACCACATAATCAAGAATGAAAAAGAAAATTTCGACTCTTTATGTTTTATACTATAATATTCATGATCATTTATTTATAAAAAACTAGGATTGTAACCAATAATTATAAATATACTTTGGGTTCTTATTTAGGTTTCTCTTCCTAGTTTCTAAAGGGTACTATAACATTTCTATTATACCAACTACAACAACTGATACATTACATACATTGATATGACTTCAAAATAGATGAATATTCATTAAAATATAAAACAAATTGATGATGGGATTGTATATGTATACATTATTTAAAAAATTTGAAACATAAATAATTGGTTCATAAGACATCTTCATTATCTCCCACTTATTTAATCATAACAAGACCCCTTTTTGACTATCTTACTTAATAACCTTCTTCATGAACTGACAAAATGAAACATATGAAATGGTTAGATTAGATTCTCAGTGATTGTAAACAAGGGAGGTATAAATCATATAATAACCATAATATATAAGAATATAACATTTTAAAATCTCATCCAACATATAAAATAAATTTATATCATGAAATGGGATAAATCTTAAAATCATATAAGATTCAGTGAACATAATCCCAAAATTAATAACATAAGACATGAAATTGTGTAGAAAAAACTTAAGAATAAAAAATCCTTTCATGTTAGACAAGGATCAATGCTTAAAAAAGCATAATAGACAAATTCCCTTATTGAACCATGTTCACTCCTTGTTTCAGCCCTATATCATTGAATTAAGATCAATTCCCATTAAAACCATGTCTATCTCATTAGATATAAATCATTACCTAATGAATTGGAGATAGATATAGGTCACATCTATATAATAATAAAATAATTCTTACGTGTGCCCCAATAATGAAGATCATTTGTCATAACCCAAGGAATAAAATGGGTTTCTTTAAACACCAAGCCACCGTAACATAATCCATGTAAAACAAATGGACATCATACATATATCATTCTATAATAAAAACAATAAAACCATAGAAAAATTATATATATTATACTTGAAGCATAACCCTATTAAATAATTCCATCTTAGATAGAAAATAAGTTTGATATAACACTTGAAATTAATTCCTGAGGAAAATATCCATTATTCTTCAAAACCATTTTATTTTCTCAAAATGCAGCACCATTTAAAATGAAAAGAATTTATTTAAAAATAAACTTGAAATTGTGAATTGGAAAATTCATAGAAATAAGGTTTTATGAAAATTTAAAAATCCATTCATACCATATCAGTTAAAAAAATATCCTCTTACTTTTACCAGAAAAGTAAAAAAGTACCCTGTATAGAAAATAAAAAAAGATTCATTTCCAATAATTTAATAAAAATTACCGAATGGATAAAATTGAATATAAAAAATTGTATGAAAATAGAATGAAAATATTTTAAAACATAATTAGGAAATATGGACATGGATGATAAATATACCCTAGTAAATACTTACGTATAGACAATATCAGATAATAATGAGACTGGGAAATTATCCCTTACCTTTGTTCGGATTTCGTTTGAATGTTTCCAAACCTCCGATATAATGAATTAAATAATGTCATTGACTTATTCAATAATAATATTCATTTTTATTATGTCATTTATGTCATATAATCATCTTATTTTTAGTAACATTATTACTCATACATTCGGTGTTATCTTCATAATGTTCTTTCCTTTGTTTTTTCGAATAAGTTCTTATTCCAAATGTTATATTTTATTTATATCATTTATAGAATGATATTAGTATAATTTATATAATATTTATTCATTTAATTAATTTATATTATCATGATTTAATGATGATCATGTATAATTAATCGCTTCACATCATGGAGACGGTAGACTGTATGTATGCATGAGCAATGATATCATTCCATTACTTATAGAATTGTATTTAAGTTTGTAGTGTATAAAATTTAAGTTTTAATATAAAGTTTGTGTAGTAATATATTATTATTTTAATCATTATACCCATCCAAGTAAGGGGATGGTGAAACATAGATTACACCAGGGGTGGAGAAGGTAAGTCATACGTAAGCACGTGTGGTGATTTCATTTTTCACAGGATGGATAAAATATGCAATATGGTTGTTTCATAATCATAATAAAATCTCAATATATAATTTATGCAGGATTTATTACATTATAATGAAACAAATCGTGAATATTAAGTAGAAGAAGAAAGAATTTTGAAATAATCAATAGAGGAGGTTACCTCTTCTTCGACATACTCTCTCAAAATATCCTCTTAATAAACTAGCATTGCCCGTGGAAGAAAACAAGAACCTCTAGAATGTATCAGGGAAGTTAGAAAATTAAATGTATAGGGTATGAAGTATCTTTAAGGATCCACATTAAGTGTAGATGTGAGGGAGGAGGTTCCTATTTACAATTGAGGTGAGTGGCACATTTGGGATCTCCAAAAATATTAATCAAAAACAAAAAATAAAAAACAATCCAAAAACCCTAAAAATGTATCAATTTAGAAGATGATATGAGATTTAATATTAATCTCATATACCAATAATGTATATACATGTTTTTTTTCAACACAAACATTATCATGTTATTTAACACTTAGTTATCATATTTAATTTTTAACTAGGGAAACAAGTATTTCAATATTAAAAGGGTCAAATATTTACTTATTTGAAGTTAATTAGTTCATAAATAAATACATAAGATCATTATAGACAATATAATAATAATTTTATTTTTTAAAAAAGGTTTTATGATTTATAAATAATTTAATAGAACATTATTTATATATATAATCTATATTGTCAATTTCATTAATATTCAATTAATTGATTTTTAAAAATATAGAGATCACATGTTAACTTCAAAATAAATATTTTATTATATTTATAAAAGGTCAGGGTAATCTATAAAATTCATTGGGTATATTAATTATCCAAAAAATATGTTTTAATATTTTTTATAATATTTAATTGTTATTTCCCTTAATTAAATAATTACTACAATAGTTTTGTGTAATTATTAAATATACCTAATTGTTCATTTAAAATAAAAAATAAAATACCATGAAAATTTAAATCATATATATTTCATAAGATTACATATAATCAAATATATATTTGGTTGAATCCATCAAGAAAAAAGTTATACTTATTAAAACATGAATGTGACATGTTGATCATCACCTTAAAAAAATATAAGTGTAATAATATCTTTTATAATGCTCAAAATAGTCAATAAATAAACCCTATGATGGTTATGATCTATATATACTCTGCCAAAATGATTTGGTCATCTTTTTGGGTCTTTTAATGGTTATTATCATTTTAATAATGATTATTTTATTGATTTCCCATTTATTAAATATTTTCTATGTTATTAAAGTATAATCCCTTAAACTTATTATTTATTTACAAAAAATTAAAAATAAATTATTATGATAAATTAAAACATTTTATCCTTAAAATTAGTATTTATTATAGAATTTATCTTCTATAAAATTTATATTAAATTTTATATATTTATTAAAATTTTGGTAGGACATATTTAACTTTTCTTTAAATAAAATAATTTAAATGCCATAATATCATCTGAGTTGCTTAAAAGGATACCATTTCAAAAAATGTATGAATTTGGCTAAAAAACTCATCCAATTATCTTCGGAAAAGTGTTATGGTAATTTTAAAACATTATTTTTACCTTTAATTACCCAATTTACCCTTTTATCGTATTAATCAACAATTACTGAAGTTCTTATTCATAATTCACAAAAATTAGAAGCAAGACATTTAAACAATTTTAAATTAATAATTCCAAATATTGATTCCTTTTTAAAAATTAAATGCCTATAATATATAGTAATTAATTTAAAATTAATCATGTTGTCAGAAAAAGAGAACATATTTTAAAAGTTAAGACATTACAAAAGATCGAAATGTTTTTACGACCGAATTCAATGTAAAATTAAAGATAATTATATAAAAAATATTTAATGATAAAAATATATAATATTTATAATTCAAAACCATTCAATATTATAATTTTTCCATATAAATTATTTTGATGACAAAATTTTTTTTCAATTAAAATTTAGTGTATTTTTATTACTTGTCAAAACATAAATGCTATCATAAAATATCAAAAAATCATCCAAACTAAATTTTTATATCCCACTTCCCAATAAAATGTTTATTCTATCATATAAAAAATTATTAATGTGTCAAAATTTTAATTTGAAAGAGGATCACCTTTGAATATTCAAAATTTACCCTTTTAAAAAATATCGATTTTTATACATCAAATAGGGAGTATTCGTACCCTATGTAAAAAATATCTATTAGATTAATATAAAAATATATTATTAATTTTATAAGATATATATTTAAAAAATATCAATTACTAATAGTAATTCACTCATTTTATTAATAAAAATTAGGTAATTTATATATATATATATTTCATAAATATTTGGTTTCCAATGAATTCATTGTAAATATTTATAAGTTAGTTATATTTATCCTCATAACCTAAAATCTATGTTAAATAGATCATTTTATACTGAAGGCGTCTCATGTTTCATTTAAATTCACCATTGAATGCAATGAAATCTATATTAGAATTAAAATTATTTAAAATAATTCATAATAACATTCGGGTGTTACATGTCACATGTAGTCAATGAAAATACTTGTGGGTTGCGTATGATATAACCCAACTGGAGAAAAAATCTAGGGGTACTCAATCCCATAAGATGGTATGTCCTGTAAAATGATACATCAAGGGTCATGTTAGAATTCCATGATGATATACCATTACCATGACATCTCCCACAAGAAGAATAAGTAGAAGTCTGATCCTATTAAAACAAAATTCAAACGTAATTAGTTGGATGTGAAAATATATGTTTAACACTTAATTAAAAAAATAAAAACACATTTACAGTCAAGCATAACTTGACCCATTGGCATATATAGATATGCAGAATGATGTGAATCTGATTCATATTCTCTTGACATGTCTATATTTGTAGAAAGAGCTAGTAAGTAAAGGAATCATTTCCTATTGTAGTTCCCTATATTGTAAACTACAAATGAATTAAGTAATTTTTATTTTCTATACACATATATCCTCAAATACAAAGGTGTGGTTGGATCAAAACACTTTTCTAGAATAAGATATGATATTTTCTTGTTTCATAATCTTGAAATATCATATAAATGAAAAATATCCAACAACCATTTATTTTATTCATTAAAAATGATAAATTCACAAGAGATGAGTTCATCAGCACTAGGAAACAAATGATGTTTAATTCTTCTTTCCACTACCAAAAAAAATATTCACTATCATATACTGGAAAAGAGGCACTTAAATAATTAAAATAAAAATATTATTTCATAAATCATAAAGAGATAAATTAAACTTATATAGGTAGAATATTATATAAAAACATAGAAAGTCCATTCCAAGGGGACCACTCAAGTTAACAAGAGGATCTAATTTCATCTGAATTACATTATAACTGCATGATTATCAAAGAATATTAATAGAAATATTTTCCACTAATTTAGGTCAACATATTATAAGAGACACGTGAATGTATATTTAGAATGTGAGATAAATAAAAGGTAGTGGTTGAATCACTCTTGTTCTCCCTAAATAATTATGATGAATAGAACCTTATAGATTAATGTATAAATATAAGGGGAGGATGTCACATAAAAGTGATCATGTGAAAGAAACAATTCTCAAGGATTTATATTGGAAGGATGATAAATCAACGGGAGATACTTTAGGCCTGAATAACACTGATCGAATGGTGTTTTATTCTATTCAAACCATTTTTATTCATTACACATTCATCCCATTCATTTATAATCACCTTCCATTCATTCTATTTCATCATTTAATAAATTTTGAGGACAATTCTTAAACAATAGAAGGATAATGGGTTCAGATACAAGATATATTATAATTTTTTACTCTATTTATATATTTTTTAGTATTCTATAATAGGAACTCTTATTGGGGAAAATGGTACATAATTAATTGATTACATGTTGTTAATTGAAATCTATAAATATGTGATTCGGGATGTTGTTCTTAAAAATATAATTTATTGATTACTAGTTAATAGATTTTAAGAGGAGGGTTATGGAGAGAGATTGGAAGACTAAATCATGTAAAATAGGTATAGCCAATGTATTTTTTGAGTGATATTTCTGGGACTATATATTTTATTAAATGATATTTTTTAGAAAACAATAACATTTGGTAATCTGAAATTTTCAGGTTAATAAAACTATATATCAAGATGATGTTGGAAAAACAATTCAATACATTAAATATTTTGTTAAAATAAATGATAAATTAGTAATAGAATTTTTTACTATGTGAAGGTTAATAATAATTAAAGTAAAATTTTAAAATAATCACCATTCTAACTAATTGATAATGAAAATCAATACTGACCCTGAAGAATCACCGTCATGATGCTTTATTTCACATCAGTAGAATATTCAATATTAAATTGGAAACAGAGAACACACACATATATATATAAGTGGGAAATGTATAACATATATTTTTTACATTGAGATGGATAATATCAACCATGAAATTTTATTTAGTTCATAAAAAACATAAATTTTACATGAGAAATATGAAATGGAATGATTATTATTATACTAAAAAAATAAAAACAAAAACTAACGAAAATATTATAGAGAATAGGGGTTTAACTCCCCATTGATATGTGTGTTGTTATATGTCCCGAGATCCTTTATAATATTATAAATTCATACCCATTTTTTTGCAGGGTATGGATTATTAATTTTTAACCTCTACAACTTACCTTCTCAAGTTTTCAACTAGTCACATTTCAATGTGAACTGAACTCCCACAGATATGTTTTCTCCTTATCATGATTTCCAAACAAGACATAATCCATTATTATTTTACATTCTTGGTACATATGTAAACTAGTGATCTATTCAATATCCTATCGTCATGGATATGGTATGGTCATTACTAATTATTGTGATAATAATTCCTTAAACACTTTTAAGATTTGATTAGTTTACAATTTCGTAAATTCATTAAGAAAAAATTGGTATTATTTCATGGATATGGGGGGTTAAAAAAAGTTTCAATGTAATATTTTAATAAAACAAGTGATAACATGAAACATCAAAAAATCATTAATTTTTGGATTTCAAGGTAAATGCCATCAATGTTATCCAAGTGTATTATAAAATGGGATTCATGTGTATTAAAAATCCTTTATCCTTATTAAAGAGAAAAAATATATTTATTTTGGATATTTTTTTATAAAATTCAATTTAAATTATCATGAAATGAAGAAAAAATATATGTATTAATTAAAAAAACTAAAATCCACATCCAGTTTACTCATGGAAAATTTTATTGAATAGATAAATAGATTGACCAATTTATTCAAAAAAACCCATTCATGTATCTTAGACATTAAAACCCATATAAATTAGAGTACTAGATAAAACAGTATGATTGATAATGGAAGAATTATAATTAGTGCTAAATTTAAATCAATTTATTTTGTTAAAGATATTATTATATTTAATAGTAGAGATATTAATGAATATGGTCTAAAAAAATTGGACAATGATGTGATGAATGAGAAATAATATATACTAAAATTTAATTAAATTTATTATTGTTTGTGTATGAGTAAAATAATTTAGATAACAATTTTTATCAAACTCTATGATAAACATCACATATAAATCATTTATTCATCTATTATCATCACATGAGGATTAAATAGTTGAATATAATTTAAGTGAATAAAAATTTATCCTTTATAAACTGTAATAATATACTCAACTTTGAGTTATTTGGGTATTGTACATGAGTCTCACTATAATGAATATTTCTAAATAACTAATTATATAGTGTCATTTTAATTGGAGTAAAATGATAATTTTGGTACATAACATTATTTTTATGGAGAAATCATTTCCTAGTGTGTGTGTCTTTTAAAAAGTAAAGAACATAATATGATTTAAGATAAATATAAGATATGGTTATCATGAATATCTTACATTCCCTACTTACAAAAATAAATCTCAAGGGTTGTTTTTTTGGAATGGTTTTTTTCTGAATTTTAATATACCCATTACATGAATACATTTTATTCTTGATAAATAGATTAATAAAAATATGTATATTCATGTCAAATGTGTTCCTTGTTATTAAAGGTCATGTTAAGGATGTCAAATACTTAACTCTGATTTCTAATATGTAAATGAATGTATCTAATTAATTGTGTAGTGGAGAATACCTGATTAGTGTATATTGGGTAGTATGGTGAGAAGCTTGAACAAGAAGAAATTGAAAATCTGTTGTTATATCAACATTATTATTCAAATACTTCTTTACAATTAAGAGTTTTTGACCCATGCTTAATAGATTTTATGGAATGAATTATTATTGAATCATTTCATTGGATGAAATTACTTGAAGTGAATTAGTCTCTAATTTTTTTGGGATACTGTGAACATATTTTCGTTATTATTTTCTTATCATATTTTACATATATCTTAGTCTTTTATATTATATAAATATTATATGAACTTATATTTTTATATTTTTTTGAATTAAATAACTTTAATTATTTATACTATAATTCATTACATTTCTACTGCATATATATATATATATATCAAAGATATAGTCAATAAACAAATAAAAATAGTTAAACACCTTAGAAAAACATAAAAATTTAAAAAAATGTTTTAGAATGAAGATAATGAAAAGAGTCATACATTTCATTAA
Source organism: Viscum album (assembly GCA_963277665.1). Classification (NCBI taxonomy): domain Eukaryota; kingdom Viridiplantae; phylum Streptophyta; class Magnoliopsida; order Santalales; family Viscaceae; genus Viscum; species Viscum album. The sequence continues at coordinate 974,326,909 of OY728140.1, read as the reverse complement.
ACGTGAAAATTGTATGTTTTTATTTCAATGATCTCGCTAACCCCATGAATATCTTCTTTATGTCGAACAATTTTTGTTTTATCAAGCTATTTAAAAACAATAGAAATGGTCTTGGGTTAATATTATTAATTTTAAAACACTAATTACCTTGACATTTTAATTGAAAATTTCCAATTTCGATTAGATGGTGAGGTAACAATGAAAAATGTACTCTTTTTTATGCCAATTTGAAAAGTTCATTATAATCTCGTTAATCTTTATATAAAAAACTATTAAAAATCACCAATGTAAACTAATATTGATCAAACATATCTCTATGGACTAGATCAACCTAATTGAACTTTAGTAGTATGCATTTCAACCCATGTGTGTATATAAAATAAATTATTTCATTCAATTTAACTTATTATGAACCCAAATTGATAGATAGACAACCAATTCCACTTTTTGTGTTGTTCATTTTTCATCAAAATATATAATGTGAAATAGAAATACATTTTCATATAATGATTTGAAATGATGATCCATTCTATTTGAAATCATATCTAGTTAATTAAAATCATTAGTTGGTGTAGTTTCACCAAAATATCACAGTCTACAAACCTATATATTTCATAGAATTCAATAAAAATGTTACATATAAAGAAATTAGTATTATACTTCAATTATAAATAAAAAACATTTATACGCACAAAACCCAATAACCAATCATGAAATTATTCCTGATGGGACTATTGAATTTTATAATGATTCTCATGAGAAATATATTCACTTAGACAATTTATTTTTCCCTATAAATGAAAATTTCATGTTTAAATAATCAAGTTATAAATTCATTCAAAACATATAAAAGTAAAACAATGAAACTCAGAAGACTGTTACTGTAGAAATAGTTAAACTTATAGAGTATTGTAAAAGTTATATCGATGAGATTGTACCCACTCAATTTTTCCATATAAAATATAGTTATTTATCTAACTGAACCATAATGAATCCGTTTGGTATTATCTAATTTTATTTCAAAATCGAAAAGATATTCTGAAAAAAATTAGTTAATTCAACCATCAAATAACTATTTCTTGTTGATGCCGATGGATGGGAATTATTAAAAAAAATCACTTCAGTGTATTATAATTCTTCTTAATAGGATTCATACACATTAATTTCACTAGACTAGCAACAATTATGACATCAGTTATATCTACTATCAAGTGAACAATAACACAAAAAAATGTCGGTGTAAATTGTTTATCCACATTAAAATCATAAGGAAAATATTTTCCTAATTTTTTTTTAAATCAAAAATTTGTTTATTTCTTAAATAACTTCTCCTATAAAAATTAATCATCTCAATAGATGGTTGAAGAAAATTGGGAGAAAAGTAATCAAAAATTATGATTTGAATCAAATGGAAAAGTATTGTGTGGATTTCATGACTTTTCAACCATTATAATGTCCTTAAAGAAAAATTCACTCTATTTAGAATATTATAAGAGTAACCATCAGGAATCTTGAGCTTTTTCAAAATGCAATTAAATGTATCTTTCTCTTTTTTACTCATCTTATAGCATGCATCAGGAATGTATTCCTTGTTTCCCTCACCCAACTGTAAATGAAATGTTTTTCTTAAATGCATTTATTATAATACATTTTTTTATTGACATGTTCCTTTGAATTTCCGATGACACATAAAATGGTCCACAATATATTATATAAAATATATTTTTTATTTTTCATGACATCATGCTTATTATTTATCATGTTAGTTTTTGAGTAAGGGAGACTAATTTTTTTTTTCCAACTGTGACTACGCTATCTATTTGCACCATGAATATTGAGTAATGGATGAGCCGCCATTTCACTTAAATCATATACTATGTTTATATTTTATTCCTCTATATGTGATAATATTTATACTCCTATCATGATCTTTTGTGTTGTGTTTAATTCTCTAGAACCCCTAAATGTAAATTTATCATTTCAGAAAATATACTAAGGGGGAAGAAAATTTATATCAACCATGTATGGAATTTTATTAAATTTTGTAATCAATGTATAATTTTTACATTTATTGAAAAATGGGAATGAAAATTCCCTTTCATACTCCAACTAGATAAATTTCTATAATCCAGGAAGCTATTGATTTTAAATAATAAAGAAGATTATAGTTTTAACAGTTCATTATTTTCATACTCGTAATTCATAACACCAAGGACAAAATATTCATTCAACTAATCTATTAATGGATGAGGGTAAACATAAATATTATCCCCTATAATTTTATATCCATCAAGAAGAGTTTAAATTAATATAAATTATCATTTCATACAAATCCATAGAAGAAGATTATATGGAAACCACATCTTATGAAATTTTCTTTGAGTTACACCGATGATAGACCAAAATGGATTGATTATACTGGTAACCCAAATATGACATTATGACTATATTTATCATAGACATGGTGTCTTTGATCGAAATCCTTCCATGCAAGAGACCTAGCTAGGCGGGTTTTCATATCACTTTCCTTATTTCATTCCACATTCTATCTCATTAATTTTGAAACATACAATAAAATAAATAATATTTCAAACCTTGTATTCGTTGGAATGTAATGAATTTGATTTAGCACATAAGCCTCTGCCTGGTTGGTGAGGACCCAAAAATTTCATCTGTGAGACTCGAGATAAAATCTGGGCGGAGAAATTTTTATGGGATATTATAGTAGTACTATAGTAGAAACTATAGTATATACTATTTTTATTGTATTAGCAAGATCTATACATTTGTTTTGGCCATCATGACATAGGTTTGGTCCTAGATTACTTCCAGGACTTCGGGTCAGAAAGGATTTTGAGCCACCTCAAGTCCTTCATTCCACCTCAAGGCCATTAAACAACTTGATAATGCAGATACAACCAGATAGATTATAATGAACAAGGCTTTAGATGAGTATTCATAGGAGGTGCATTTACTAGATAAGATATAAACAGAATTGGAAGATTGAGAGGGAATGGGATTCCCATCGGTACCGAGATTGTGTAGCTCTGCACGGGACATCTACTTGACCAGGAATGTGAAGATGGAGAGATTACATCAAGAAATTTTCTAGGGAGTGGCAGTTCCCAGTTGTCTTGTTTTGGATTATTTCCTCTAAGGCCTGTGAGTCAAGTAATTCTTCACTTAAGTATTAAGGCCCTGTAAGGGTTCCACCCAAACCATGAAAGGGGTATTATAAAAAATAATAATAAGAAAATTCCTTCCTTCTATTCAGGATAATTGATTTGATATACAAAAAATTGGTTTCCCCTACTTTACAGTCCGACTTAATGAGTCTGATTTCCCCCATTATCTTTCCACATAGAAGTTTAGTTGACTATAAAATTATTAAAACATATAGTTTTGTTTATAAGAAAAATATAGCCATTTTCACGTGCATCTACGGTATCATATGTCAAACCAAATTTTTCTGTCATCTTAGATTATGGTAATATGAATACGGTATCTTAACATCTTCAAGAAGTACTTTTTTTAACAACACCAATAACATATAAAATGATGTATATGGCGACTAATACAAAGTCTTCAAATGAAAAAACTCTATGATAAATTAAAAATTTCTATAAGTAGCATGACTAGAATATAATTATTATTTTTAATTATAATATATTTCATAAAATGATAATGAATCAGGAAATGTACTAGAGTGCCGATTGATCACACTTTTCACAACATTCTAGATGTTAATACCTTCATGATAAATCCAACGTTCCTTTTTAACCAATCATTTCATGGATTAGATCAGTCTTCCTCACATCAACATTCATATAAATTATTTCTGTATGATGAAAATGAATGTATTATTATCCATTATGATTCTAACACTTATAATTTTCTAGAAACCCCTTATAGAGTTGGTTCTACCTCATTGTATCTCATATGAATTAATATCTATTTTCACATTTTAAACAAGATCAACTAGTACAGTAACTTCAAAATCATTGAGTGAAATTAATAAACTACATTATTCCATGAAAATGTTCTATATATATTCTATTTAGAAGAGAAATCCAACTATTATCTATATTTGTATCAATAGAAGAAGACATAAAATTTACACCAGATTTAATATTTCATCAATTTTTATATTATCATATCAAAAAATATATTTAAAATAAATACCAACAAATTTTTTGGGATTCAATTTATAAACATCTAAAATAATAAAACAACTCAAAAATGACATGATCATTAAATTTTTGGTTATATTTAATTATTTATACATTTTCTTTTTTAAAGACTTATTTTTTACATGAATAAATATTTTTTCGGAGGATCTTATAAAACATCATAATATATGAAAATATATTTTAAGGGAAAGAAATTATTTCTCAAATAAATATATAAAATAAACTCTACTAGAATAAATTTTTGTAATGAAATGATAATTTTTTCTATTATATGTTAATAGAGGAATATTAATTTAAAGGACAAGTATATATAATGAAAACATTAAGTGTGGATTATAACATATGAATTAGTTTTAAAATTTATTTATTTTGTAATAATAGAAGAAATAAAAAAATATATTATGGTGGGGACCCTACTGGTTCTAGTATAATCAATCAATCCTAAAAACTGAAACCTTAAACCTTAGATGGTCTATCACTTGAGAAAAAAATGAATTCAATGTTCCATCATCATCATTCCACTCTTTAGTTATTGATATATTTCTTATTTTTCAAACATCCATGTGCAAAATAATAATCAATCATTATATATATTTCATAATATCAATTTAATTAAATTTCATAAAATTATAAAATTGTAAAATTATAATAAATTATGAATAAAAAATAATCAATTCAGTGGTGCAAGATAAAACGAAGTGTTCTTGGTTGCAATTCACATTTTCATGATAATAAAATGATATTGTTATAACAAGTAAACAATATATTACCATATCAAATTGAGAGAATCGTGATAAAAAATTATAGTCACATACCAGCCATAATAAATTAAGTATCCATGATATAAGACTATATTATTTTAATAAACTATAATTAGTAAACACCAAAATAATGTACAATTCGTTTTTTTCAAAAGCATGATTATTTTTTTCCAAAAACCAGTTTATCAAAACTCATAATATATTGAGTAAATTAAGGAGTATTGATATCTTTATTAGATATATTAAACCAAACAATATATCACTTTATGGTGAAATAGTTTATAGTACCACTCAAGATATTATTAAGGACCATTCATTGACTAAAATAGCAGATTCAATCCGTCACATATCATTAAAATCAAATTTCACTATTTATTTTCTAGAAATTATCACTATACAATGAATAAATGTATCAATTAATGTATGGGTTAAGAATTGATACATTAATTTGTAAAATTGAGGCATTTAATTGACAAGTGACTCGTGGCTCTTGGTGGATGCAGGCGGTTGGTTTGATGTTTTGAATTTTGAATTTTGAACTCTGATTTTTGAATGTGGTGTGTAATTTTTTCCTTGTGGGTGTGGAATTTATGAGATCAGGTTGTTGTATATTTTCCACTTACCCAAAAAGTGTCTTAAAAATTATGGATTGGAGCATAAATCATATTTATAATTCTTCAAATTGGATTTCATTAATAAATTAATTTATAAATTTTAAAAAAAGAATTCAAATTTCAATAATTTATAAATTAATTTGTGTACCTGGTATATTATTTCATTAATATATATTGTTAAGAAAATTGTTTTATTTATTTGATGTAAGGAATATTAAATATTTCTTCAAAATTAAGAATTTTAATTTCTCCCCCATGGATTTCATTAGATAATTTTTGAAAACCTTATTTTTAAAAAATGTATTAAATCAAATCCCAGTATATACCAAAATATGACACATTAACATGGTAGATATGATATTTTATAAAAATAATATTCATACATATGGAAATTCTCATATAAAAAATAATTGAAAAATAATTACATAAATATTTCAATCAGTTTTATAATTCTATGAATGGTCACAACATCACAAAATGAATCATGTGATAAATGTTTTCAATGAGAAATCATCATAAAAAATAGATATTTTATAAAAAATTATTTAACAAAGATTAGATCCCTCACATACACAATACATAAAAAACTCATCCAAATATATATAGATTTATTGATTAATAGTTAATTGAAATGGGTATGAAAGTATGTATCAAATTTGGAACCCAGATAATTAAAAAAAATTACATAGTTAACCTAAAATAAAATGATGTATTCATGATGGTAGTAAGATAACCAGTAGTGGCAGAGAAGGGATGATTTTAGTGACCCAGATAAAAGGAAATGGTTGTAGTGGTTTTGGTAAGGCTATAGCGAAGGTTAGGGAATAGATAAGGACAAATGTATAGGAGGCCTGATAGGGGGTTCTACGAGGGTCAAGGGAGTGGGAGAGATGAGGTAGGGTGGGCAGTCACGATGAAATATCTAGGTGCGGCGAAGATAGCTACAGGTATGATAGGTATGTTTTGGAGGGAGGGAGGAAAGTAGTTTCTATGGTCTGCGAAGGAGAGGTGCGTGTGTGTGAGGGGGATCAATTCCATCGATGGGGAGGAGGGAGGATGTGAATCAATGGCTATAGGTGAGGCGACATGGGTGGTGAGGGGTATTGTTTTCAAAGGAGGCAAGGGTACCATGGGGGAGTGAGGGAGAGGAAGTGCACGATTGGGGTGTGGGTATTTGTAGACCTTCATTTAGGAAAACTGTAGCAAATGGATATCACCCATTTCAATCAGCACGATAGTCCCAAATTATAGTAGTCAAATAAATCCCCCCATAATCAGTGCTAATAAGTGATGATAGGGGGGATTATTATTTTTGGATCCCCCCACATCAGCACTAAGAAGATGCACTAAAAAATATCCATTATCTGAGGAATAAAAGTTCTAATAAATCTCTGCATTATGAGTGCTATAAACCATATTGATAATGTGGGTATTTTTTATATTTATCTACCCCCTTATCACTGATTTCTCCATCTTTATCATTTATTTTGACCCACTCACCACTCACCCAACCTCTAACCCAATTTCCACCCCCACATTTTTAGTGCTCTGAATGAGGCTTCTTTCAGTGCTTTTATAATTCCCAGCCTCCATCTAACCCCCTTCTCCTGCCCAGATTTGACTCTCGAACCTCTCTTTTAAAATTGGAATGTCCTTAACACTACACAAAAATGTTTTATATTCTATTTTATGATTTTTCTGAATATATATATATATATATATTCATATTTTTTATTAATATATCAATATTTTTTATAATACTATTAAAAAATATATATGTGTGTGTGTGATATATATACTTTTATTTATTTAATTATGATGTATATAAATATTACTTTACTTATATTTGAATATATATGTATATATATATATTTATATGTTTATCAATACACATACATACATAGGTATAAACAGTATACAAACACACACACACACACACACACACACACATATATGTATATTTTTTTAAATATATATATATACATATTCAGATATTTTGATAATGTAAAAAATTGTTATATATTGTTTTAATTACCTTTTTATAATGTCTATATATGTTTTATTTAGATATAAATTTTATACATTACATATCTATTTATATTTAAATATATATATTTATTAATATTCACTTATAATTGTATATTTATATAAAATTTTTATATTTTATTTATAAATATTTACCATAAAATGTGTTTATAAAATATATATAATGATAATGAAAATGATTTATTTATGAAAATACATTTATATATGGTTTATTTACATAAAATTTACAGACATACATATTTAAACAAAAAATATATATTTTTATTTCTCACATACTAATACAAATATTTACACATATATATATACATATATAAGAATATACATATAAAATTATTTTTTTATTGAAAACACATGTTTATATATAAACCTTACTTGTATAGGTATATATAAAAATAAATTTTTATAATGTAAATAGAATGGATAATTTTTTATTTAAAAATGATGACGATAATTTTTTTTCCATTTGGTTTAGATGTTTAAAATTACATTTTTATGTAAATATTTTTAAATATGTATTAATACAATTCATTTATTGTAATTAAATATTATAGAATATGTATATATTTATTTATTAATAAAACTATAATATGAAAAACAAAAAAACGTAACCAATATATATATATATATATTAATGTAATATCTAGAATAAATAAAAATATCACATAGAAAATGACATGAAGATTCTCTTAAACAGAGCAAAAATACCATCGAATATTAAAAAAATAGGGCCTTCTAACTAAACACTGTGTTTTTTATGCCTTCTTGGCCTTTCTACCTCTAAAAATAGTTATAATGTCCTTCCAAATCAATATAGTGTATATCTCATCGAAGGATTCAATTTGATATGTGGTAGAGATCATACCAATGCCAAGATCAAACGTTATGACCACTTGAAGTTCAAGTCATGTTTTCAAATTATCTTAGATCTTTCATTAGCTTATTTAATTTATATGTCATCCGATTGTTATTAAATTAAAATTACTCGATAGTAATTTTATAATTTTTAATTAATATAATTTTTACTATTTTGTAATACATTTTTCATTAATTATCTTATATATTATGTGTAAATTTGTACTAAGTGTTATCTAAATCATATTTGATAAAATATATTATATTTATATCAATATAAATATTTAAATATAATATTTTTAATGGCATATAATTTTTATGATATATAACCTATATCAACACTGGAAAATAAGCACTAATAAAGGTGAATTTCATAGTTGTAATAAAGAAGAACTAATAAATTGGGTGTTGTAGGACCTTAGAACACTATGATAAGGGAGAGGTGAACCGCAGTGTCAACTTTTTCTTTTAAAGAGACAAATGTTACTCCCACATTAGAGGAAACCTGTAAATCCTTTCTAATAGAATCATGTTGTTATTAAAGATTCATATGAAGAGATAAAACACATCAGTTTTACTTGATTTTCCACTAAGGGATATTCTAAGTATCATATGATGATAGTGTGTCAGTTATACCGAAATCCACTAAGTTTCACTAGTCATTGTGGTTAAGAAAAGATCATATATAGTCATTTTGGTCCAGGAACACTGAATTTACAGAAATTTTAGGGATATTAGACTTCCACCCTTAGAACACTTTAGTAAAATCATCCTAGATCACTGCCTTAAGTGAAGTCTTACTCAATTTATTGACTTGAAGGTCACTTTAGTAGATTGAGAATATAAATCTTTGTCCCTGATTATCATGAGACACTATTGGACCCATAGTCTAGAGTTGATGAACCTGAAAGGACATCTCACTTAAAACAGATGTTCCAAACTACTATTCATGAACTCCCAAACTTTTTCAAACACCCTTGATGTTTTAATGAAATACCACTGTTCACTAACCCACACACATTTGTGAAGAAAAAAACATTTTGAAAGATCAAAACATTTGAAAATCACCCATCCTTTGTGAAACTTCCAGTCATCATGGAAGACTATGTCTTCAAGAAACAAATAGTATTAATGAAAGAATGTTTTCTGAAAATCTTGAGAATCAATTAATACATCAAACGTATTTCCATGCTGTTTAAGCTCACAATGAGTTCCAGATTCTCAATGATTCCGAACTTCAGGAATTCAAATAGATTAAACATTTTATCTAATTCTAGACATTTAAAATTGGTTTGTGTGGTCAAATAGTGATATAATTATCCATTTGAAAATCATTGGGGCTCACCACATCCTTTTCATGAACATCGACATTCATGCTTCCAAAAATCCTTTTTTTTAAGATGATTTATTGTAATATTCCAATTTTTGAACCTCTCATAGTCATGTAGTATCACCTTCATCCCATCACACATTCACGAACCGTCACACATTCTCAAAACTGGATTTCATTTCTAAAGCTCCACATCTTCATGAAACTACAATCCTCATAAAACTCATGTATTTACCATATAAATGAATTGACAGTTCTAGAAATCCATGTTTCATGAATATTATTCTTTTATCCTATGTTTAAGATCTATAAAATTGGATACAATTATGAAATGATGCCACCTTAATCGTTGAGTCTATATACACTAAAAGAACACTTTCCTTGGAAACACCCTGATCAAACTTATTATGGATCAACAAAAAACACAAAATAAAATCTGTTTATAGCCATGAAAATCCATGGTTCAATCAATATACCACATTTGGTTTATTGCAAATATGTAGATAAATTAAAAAAATCACCAGCCTCTACCAAAAACCATATTTACTAGAAATAACTCATAAATAAATCTATGTATATCTGAGAAAATATTAATGTAGAAAACAAGAATGGTAAAAGAGAATTTAGTTTCGTGATAGACCATGAACCAACCCTAAAAACATACAATTCGTTGAATTTTTGTTTTCCCCCTTTGCAAATAAACCAAAATAACCTATATCTAAAATTTTAGTGTTAAAAAACTCCAATGATTGTATATCCCTTAGATACATGTGTAATATCCAAAAAAATATAAAAATTGTTTTCAAAAACAGGGAGAGGGGGACCAACTATAACCTCTTCCATCACATAGAGGTGGATGAACACCGAGGATAAACTGATGTTTCTTGAAAATATATGCAAAAAAAGTATTTTTCATAATTTCTACCACTTGATCATTACATAAATAATCTTAAATTTTAATCACCCATTATTTAATTTTTCTTTTATGAAGTGATAACAGATCACAATTTTTTTGGTACAAGAGTGTTCAACTGAATTTTACATAACATAGATCAGACTTTTTTGTACCAATGTATCACTATTAACTATTTCATCTCATCACCAATATATATCATTTGTTTATTCATCCAAAATATTTGTGTGTATGACTTTTTCATAGAGAAAAACTCTTCTTCATCCATACTAAAAGAAGTGATTTCTTGTTTCCTTCTCAACCACCCCACACATTTGTTTCCAATAAATAATGATCCCCCAATTGTATACTTTATATCAACCACATCTCCATCACAGTCAGTATAAAAAATGACGATAATTCACTATCTCTTCATGATGAAACGTATAAGAAGAAAACTGAGAGTAACTTGAATATCTCTCATGATTATTTTAACAGCTGCAAAGTTTAATTCCATCAAATTATTTTGGGAATGACCAACAAATAATGTTGTAATGAAAATATCTTTATAACTCTTAATCATGTATAATAATCTGTTAATGAGCCGCCTATATATTTTTGGGTCCTCATATTTTCCATGCTCATGCTTTTGATGTTCTTACAACCACAGTCATAGACGACATTGGTTTGGATTCATGCAAGGGGAATTTCATCAAGAGATCTCGTACATATTTTTTTGTTAGAAAAAATGGTGTAATACTTCTTTTTAACCACTTATAACCGAGAAAAGTATGTGAATTACACAATCATATACATTTCAAATTCATATTTTTTATGTGTAGTAAATTCTCATACTAATTCATGCATTCTTCATCTAAAAATAATATTATCCAAATACAGAAGAACCATAAATTGATCCTTTTTATAATTCTTCACATTTAGATTATTGTCAAAACCACCTATTTAAAATTATTTATTCTTAAAATAAGCATCCAAATGAGAATACCACACTCATGGTTCCTACTTTAGATTATAGGGAGATACCATTAATCTATAAACCTTAATCACTTCATTTAAAATCCTAAATCCTACTGGTTGTTGAATGCATAGTTGTTCTTCAAGAACACAATTTGAGAATTCCATTTTGAAATCAATATGTTGAAATTTTTACCCCATTGAATTTCCAAGGAAAGGGAGAGCCTGATTGACTCCAGTCCATCTATTGGAAAAATTATTTACTTAATATCAATTCCTTCAATTTGTGTATAGTCATTACACACCAAGAATGCAATATTTCTGACAACATTTACATGATGGTTGATTTTTTTAAAGATGCACTTTGATCTAATCACATTGTGATTTTTAGGTCTCTTAATAAGATCTCATGTCTCTTTCTTATCAATCTGTTATATTTCATCATTTATGGAATTTACCCTTGATTCACCCCCACTGATTCTTCAAATGAAGGTGACCCTAAAATTGATAAGTAGGAAGAATGTGATTCATTATTTATTCTCCTTATCTATGTGATTGCACTCGAATCCCAAATGTCATTGGAATAATCATGTTGTGATATTTTATTTATACTATGATTTTTTATGATGTTTCTTCAGAAATTATTCCCTCCTCTAATTCTTCTTATAAATAATTATCATTTTTGTGAGCATAAACAGTTTTTCAATCCATCCACTATTTTTTCTTTTTAATATTTCCCATTTCCACTTATTTATTAATCTTAATTAGTATCATCATATGATCTTTTTGAGGTATTGATGGTATTATCCTCAATAATCATGACATAACTTCTTTCTATATCATTCTAATACTATTATTATAACATTTGTAGGATTTACTAATCATTGAATATCCAAATCATATTCCTTCATATGAACCATCACCACACTTTCCCTAATTTCCTTATTTATATATAATGAATCATTTACTTCTAAAAAACAAATATAATTTAGATATGTATTTTATTTAGACCACATCTCATATTTTTTCTTGGTATCTTCTCTGAAAAACCTATTTTCTTTTGATTGTACACTACCACTTGAATCCCTTCATTCCTATAATGATGAGAAACACTACTCTCAATTAATATAGTTGTAGACATATTATTCACACATCGATTTATATATTCAATGAACCCACTATGTTATAGGGTTCTCACTACAGACACCTCATCCTTTACCCCATCTTTTTCAGTAGTAATTTTTAAATTTAATGGATATGTAATTTACTCAATTACCTGATCATAGAATCTTTATTATTTGCTAAGTTTCATTCTAATCTCCTTGATGATAACTCTTCACATATCCGTGAACAGTCAATTTATTTTCCATAAAAACTACCCAATACATTATACTATAATCATCAATAAACTATATAAATTATCTCTCTCCGAATGTTCCATCCACATATATTGGAACATATATGTCTGTGTGGACGAGATCAATAGAATTCAATCATTTCTTGTTCTTTAGTCGATATGAACTCTCGAATATCCTCCCTCACATTCATGTTCCACATGTTTTTTCTCTATTACACTTCATATTGGAAATACTAATAATAATTTTACACTTATATATGAATTCCAGGCACTTTTTATTAATGTGATCCAACCTCTAGTGCCCCATGTTGTTTTCTTATTCTATAGTTAAGTAACAAGTGTTACTTTTACTATCATCCAAGTATAAATTGATTGATGTTATAAATATTTTATTGAGATAATTACCTATATTTACATTAATATTACTCATATTCTAATTAAATGTAACTATAAATCCTGAGTAATAGAGTAATTACACACAAAGAGTATAATGACTCAAATCATCTATACATAGAACCTCTATTTTCTATATCTGGTCATTTTAATTTTATATGATTCCACTACATTTTATATATAAAGTAAATTCATTGAAAAATATAAATATTGTATCATTCATTTTCTTATCATTATTCTATAAAACTACATTTCATTTCATGTGGGATGAGCATCCACATTCATAAATCCATGTGATACTGTTCTTCGCAGCTTTGAGGGCTATATATAAAAGATTGGATTTTTTATTTTATTATTTTATTTCCATGAGATAGATTATTAAGTGGAGGAAAAAGATTTTACTTACAATATATATCAATATGTATGGGTTCATCATAAACATATTATTCTTGTATATAAGAATACTTATCTTCAAGGGTAATTTTGTTTGGTTGATGGGTATTAACATGCCTCAGAGATTAATACTTATTGTTCCCACAATTATTCTACCTACAATGCATAGCTTTATTTCCATACTTAATATATTGAAGAAATATACATAGAAAAAATTTCTTCTATAGGATTAATGATTAGGTCTCATTCTCCTTTGATGAATTCCCAACTATTCCCCATTCTGATAGCTCTTTGACTCTTCAATGTATGTTATGTTATGGCCCATAAATCCATAGAATTGATATTTAATAAGGGTAAAATCTAATCAAATACATTACTTCACATTTACCATATTTTGTAAGGATATTTGACTAGAGATCCTTTTGTGGATACTTGAGTATTATTTTCAGCTCCCTTTTCAATTTGATTTTATTATTTCATTGATTGGGTATCATGTTGATTTATGATATGTAAAAATTATGATTCCATTATTTTTGTCTCATCTCATTTCTAGACCTGAATGTTTTTTCATCACATATAATTCTAATTTTTCCTATATATGTGGATCTCTAATCATTTAAGGGCTTCACTACTCCTCAAAAACAATGTTTTCCACATTAAAAAAACTCTTCATCTAAGAATATTCTATACTATAATTTCTTTTTTGGTTCCCTTAATTTTTATTAATTTTCCTATTTAATCCTTATAATGACATCTTCTTCTTTATGTCTTTCAATCGTATTAGCCTTTTACTCTAGTCTCAATGTATTATCATTGATAACATTTGACTGGTCTTTAATCATAAGATTAAACCACACAATCTCTTTCGAGCTTTCAATATTTTTCAAGTGTTCATATTCCTCTCCTTTAAGTCGATCAATTTCTAATTGAAGATAATTAATATACTCTGATTACTCTTTCAACACATCTCCCATGATTCTTTTTTTATTTCTTTTAATGTTCATATCATCAAATAGAACCATAAAGTTACAATTTGAAATAAAAAACAAAAATGAACTTATTTTCATCATCCTTTTTTGGATATACCTTTTCAAATATGGCCATCATGGAAACTTTGGGTTTGAATTTAAACTCTAGTACAATGTCTTATATAAATTCATTATCATCTTGTTATTATTTTCATATAAAGATCTTTTTTCAATTATTTCCTTCCAAATTTTACATCTCCCTTTTTAGGGAACCTATTTTAAAGATTCTACATGATTTATTCTTTTCATTATTAATCATCCAATATTACTTGTACATCGAACAATAATGTGCCCTAAATTACCACATTAAAGTAAAGATAAGGGAATATTACCTCCAAATATACCTTTGTCTCTATTGAATTTTCTAGAAACACGATAAATAAATTTATCATCAAAATCATCTCAATCATCAATATATATTACATTGTAAATATTTTCCAAGGATTTGAATGTCATTTATTTTCATTCTTGAATTATTGTTTCTTCTTATTTGACTCGCTTTTCATAAGAAACCAAAATGATTATCAGATCATCAAGAGAAAGTTTTAAAAAATCCCTTTAATCAAGGGAAAACACTTTTAGATTACACATATAGGGAATACTTGACATTATTTTTCTCTCAATGTCAATATCTATAAATTATTAACAAGTTCCTAGAATTTTGCCAACAAATCCCACAATTTGGTTACAAAAGCTATGTGAATTTTTATCTAGATACATTTTTATATCATTAAACATATTATTAAAAGGCATAGATTTTGTCCTCCTTCACATTGTTATAACTTCTATTTATATTTTCTAGTTTCCCGCACATAGACCTGGATGAATTAAAAATCATAACCTTCAAATAGATATTACTAGTTAGAGGTATAGAAAGTGTATTTTGGGAATTGGAATATGAATCAAGAATTTTATTGTTTGTTTGGATGATAGAAAGAACTATTGCATCACTCAACTCAATACCATGAGATTTGGAAATTTGAACATCCATCCTAAAGAATCAATGATGAGATGTAATCATATTCCTCCAAATATAGAATTTGATTCTATCAAAGATAATGAATCCCATAAAAATCACTAAATTAACTGAAAAAATATAATAAATATTGAACCCCAATAACTTGTACCCTCTAATATCACTTTTAGAACCCTAGAACACCCTGAGAAGGGTGGAAAAAAGAAATGTGTGAAAATTTTCATTTAGGGAAATGGTTATTTTTCCCATGTCAGCAGGAACTTGTAAAACATGACTAATGGAATCTTGTAATTATTAAACATTCATATACAGGGAGGAATCATAAAATATTTTGTTGGTTCAACTCTAAGGGATATTACAAGGAGTACTCTCTGATATTGTGTCAGTCATACATATATTCATTAAGCATCAATAGTTATTGTGAAGTACAAAATATTAGAAATATTCACTCTATGACAGGAAAAATACCTTTACAATAATTTTAGGGATATCAAACTACCTACCTCAGAACACATCTGTTAACTCCCCTGGTTTACTTCTCTGGGTGAAGTGTTACTCATTTTTTACATTAAGGTCACTTTAGTAGATTGGGAATTTAAATCGTTGTCCCAAATTACACAAGACTCTATTATCACCATATTATTGATGTGTTGGACTTTAAATCACTATTAATTTAAACAAGAGGTTTATCACTATTATTCATTATTCTCATAACGTTGTGAATCCCCATTTAATTCTTCAAAAAAAAATACCAGCTTTCTTGAACCCACAAACTTTCACAAATCTCCCTACCTTCACAAATCACCCTTCCTTAGGGAATCTCTAATCCTTCACAATATAATAAGTCTTCCCGAAACTCCATGTCATCATGAAACATACTATTTTAAAAATCCTGAGCATTAGTTATGACTCAACCAATATTTTAGTGATGCTTATGCTTGAGCTAAGTTCCTAATTTTAAAATCTCAAAACCTTTATAAATTTTTAGTGATTCCTCCTTTTCTCTAATTCACTCTATTGAAAAATTATGAGTGATTATTCATATATATAGAAATTTATTTTAATGAATTATGGGAGATAAAAAGGGATATTTCACATACCTCAATATTCATGCTCATGGATCTCCTTGTCTTTGTGAATCTTTATTGAAATTTTCCCATTCGAGATGCTTCTAGTACTAATATAGGATCTCTATGATCCAATAAAAAATTTATGAAAATTAAAATTATAATGGCATGAAATTCCTTCGCAGAGATAAAAATATTCATGAAAATCCATTCATCATGAAAATCATTCCTTTACCATATAAATGAATAGAAAGTGATAGATATCAATGTTTTGTGAATCTTCTTCCTTCCTCCTGATGTTGAGATATAAGAAAAGTCCAAAACTGGGAAATGATTCCACTTTCAACAATGAATCAATATGCATTATAATATCACCCTCCTTTTTAACTCCCTCATCAACCCTTGTGTGGATTGAAAACAGACACAAAATATGGTCTATTTCCCTGTATGGAAATCTTTGGTTCCAAAAAGGCCTTTATCAATGATCTTTTAGAACTAATAATCACCCCCATTAATTAGTAATTTTTATTAGAACTAATAAAGGATTCCTCTATATCAGTATTAGAAAAAATATATCACAAAGGGGGGCCTTTATCATCGATAAAAAATCATTGATAAAGGCCGCATTTGTCATTAATTTTTCATTCATTGATAAAGGGTCCTTTTATAGCCATTTTTAATAGTGATGATAAAGTGTACCATTATCAAAAAATTTGTAAGCACTAACAAATTCTATAGTGGGATATACACAAATTTTTTGTAGTGTTTGTGCTAAAAAATGTTGGTAAAGGGACCCTTTTATTAGTTCTTAAAAAAGAATTGATAAAAGAAAACATTTACCAGTGTATTTTCTGGCATTGATAAAAGATTTATTTATTAGTTCTAGTTAAAGCACCAATAAAACTAAATTGATCGTGCACTCGATTCCCAAATAAAACATAATGATATTTTGCCACTTCATTTTATATGAATCCATTGCATCAACACATCAGAAACCTATAGCTGGGATGGGCACTCATGTACAATCTTCACACATCTAAATGGTTTTGTGCCGACATGCATGAGGCCCCACATGCCTTGGTTCACACTCTACTCACCATGCTCCACTTTCGATAAGCCTCGTGGGTGTTGGCCCACCGTGTTCCCGTCGTGGTCCACCCATCCCTTTGGTGGGATAGCTTAGTTAATTAATTTTTTATAATTAAATTATTATCTCATATATATATATATATGTATGAGTATATTAAATACATATATATATATATATATTATTTTTTTAAATTTTTATTTGTTTAATATTTCATTCAAATTTATTCATATTAATATTTATTAATTTTTCTATAATTAAATTATTAATTCTTATATAAAAATATATTTTGATATATTATATATATATATATATATATATAGATATATATAAATTTTTTTATATAAATTTATTCATTTATTGATATATATATATAAATAAATTTAATATAAAAATATATATTGATATATATTAAATACCGATATGTATTAAATTATATATTAATATATATATTAATATATATTAACATATTTTAATAAAAAATATATTAATAATTTAATTATATATAAATATAATTTATTAAATTAAATATATAAAGTAATAAATAATAAAATATTTATTTAATTAAAAATTATTAAATTATTAATAAATTATTAATATAATTATATAATTAACACATTATTTATAATTAATGAAACTGAATATATTTATTGAATAATTTTTATTCTAATTTAATAATTAATATTGTATTTATTGCTATATATATATATTATTTTTTTTATAAAAATTTCTTTAATATTTTTTTTAATATTTTTTTAAAATTTAATGTTTTTAATATAGTTTTAATTTCATAGAATTAAAATGTATTCATTTTTATTTAAAATTATTTTCATCCGGGTTCACGAGTTGGACCGAACGAACCCCCCAAAAATTTTATAATCAAATTTATTAAATTTAATATATACGAATATTTAGTATTAAATATTAAATAATATATATATATATAATTAAATAATTAACGTACTTTTTTCATTAATAAAAATAATTAAAATTATTAAAAAACAAGAAATTAAATATATATAGTAATAAATAGTTTACTAATCATTCAATGAATATATTATATATTTAATAAGTTTATTAATTTATATTAATTATGAATAATATATTATTTATTTAATTATATATATATATACAATTAAATGTCACTCATTTTTAACATTCATTTATTTAATATAATTTTTTAATTGATAACGTTAACTCTGTGCTAATTTTTTTTATAATAGATATATTTTAAATATTTATTCATTTTGTATTTTTAATTAATTCTCTATTTTATTTAAGGGTTGAGGCTCAAAAGGACTATTTATTAAATTATTTAAAATTTAATATAAAGATTATAAGATAATACTCACATGGTCCAAAATAAGAGAAGAAGTCCTTAAACCATATTATAGAGGGTACCCATATTGTAGTGAAGGGGAAGTCCACACCTACCATAAGGATGTTGACCCTCACTCTATGTTCTGGATTGCATCCACTGGCCATCATTATCATCCGATTATTCAATCACAACAACATCATTCAAGATATTAGCCAAGAAACAACAATGTTTTTGGTCTATCATCCACACTACTAGAAGTAACAAGAAATTCAAATGAATTATATAATCTAACATTTCATCATACCTTACCAATTTTAGATTGTGTACTTACGATTGGAACCATAGATTCTATTAAAATATAATCTTTAGGTCCCATAAATACCTCGTCGTAAGGGGTAAAACTAACATGAATCCCTATGGATTCAGAAGGTGGCTCAATATTTTTTGTTCTCCCAGAACCAGAGGGAGGAGTCATCTGTTGGAATTTGGGATCTACAGTAGGAGGTACATGAAATTGGGTGCTTCAAGGGGGGAATGGTTCACCATTGGGAGGCCCTTTTTGGTGTCTAGTTTCAATAGTAGGAGTGTCATGTTGATGTTTAGAACTTGTATTTAGAAATACATGCATTTGGTTGGTACCAAGGGAGAAGGTGTTGCTATATGTATACCTCTGTTGGAGTATGGGGTTTTTAGTAGGGGTGGCCTACAATCAGGTGGAACCATAATTTTTTGCTGAGTGAATCTATCTAGTTTTCGAAGATTCAAAAACATTTATTTGGCTATTGTCATCAGGGGAGTCAGAGTTTACCTTCAACTTCTCCATTATTTTCACAATATGTATATCCTTATCAAATGGATCACATGTCAGGAAATATTCTATCTAATAGTTGAACTAACATCAACATATCAATTAATTACATCCACATCATTAACTTAATTTACCTTTATTGGCACTAGCTTTGGAATAAGAGCAGGTATCCCCTTGGAAGACAAGTCATTTCCTTTCTTTGAAGTGGAGTCACATGGGGATTTATGGCCATGTGTAGTTTAAATTAACATATATCAAACTATTGTAAAACACATCCCAATTATTCAAATACAACCACAAATTATATAATGTCATTGTTCTATTGAACATATATCAAACTTGTAAAATACCCATACCTAACTTTCAAATGGAACCACAATCGAACATATTTCCCTATTACAATTCAATCCCTCATGGATGTTCATCCATTCCACCCCCCCATCAACATTCTCTCAGACAAATAAACTCTCTAGAATTAAAGGTATGTTATTATTTATCCTCATCAGTCATTTATTAGTATTTTCGATCACCTATCTTGAGCATAACTGGTCCAAAACATGTTATGTTTTTGTGTAATTTATTTTATTATTTCTTCCACCTTTCCTCCCCACCATCTTTGTCTTCAACCATCACTACTACAAAACTAGGTTCATCCAGCACTTGGGTGTTAAAATAACTTTATGAAAGAACTCTTAAAGACCCCCATTGTCAGCAATTTTTTTTTTTCAAAGTGGGTCTTTAACATTGTTTTTTAGCACTATTAATGGGGGTTTGTAAAATTGATTTTTTAGAAAATATTAAAGTGGCTCATTAATAACAGTAAAAATTAATTGTCAAATGGGTACCTTTCTCATCATTTTTTACAAGTTTTGATAAATGGGGGGTTTTATCTGTACCTTTTTAGAATAACTCATAAATACACACCTTTATTATTTATTTTTTAAAAGTGATGATAATGGTACGCTTCAAAAAATAATTATATTTCAATAGAAATAATATATTTATATATTTATATATTTATATTGATATAAATATAATATATATTTCTTAAAATATGTTTTATATAAGGTAAATATGAATTTAAACATAATATATATGATATTTAGTGAATATGTCCTATAAAATAAAAAAATATTTATAGTTAATAATTTTGTTATTATTATAGAGTCAATATTTTTTAATATCAATTTTAAGGAAAAAATTAAAAAAATTAATAAATGTTCTGAAATAATTTTTGTAACATAACTCAAATTTCAAAGAGACATAACTTTTGATATGGGTGTCATTTTGGGCTATACCATCTCTAAAATAAATGATGGTGATGAGCTCTACGCCCTCAGTAACACATGTAAATCTATTTCACATTTTTCAAGGCAAAAAATTGTCTTTAAGGCCTCTAACACTGAGTTTTCTACAATGGTACCCCAACTTTTAACATTCAATTGATTTTCACCCTCATTTAAGGGGGGTATTATTGTCTTTTTTTGGGACTAAATTTATTCCTAGAGTTTATATTAATATTGATATTATGGAATTATAATTTTTTCATTTTGCAAAATGTAATTTTATTGGTAATTAAATATATGCACGTTTTCTTATATTTAATTATAATAAATCACTCATTTTAATGCATATATAAATATATTTATTTAGAAATATATATTTTAATATATATAATTAAATAAATATTCTAAAAATTTATTTAAAACAACATGTAATTTTTTTTTCATTATATTATTATTTTTATAATGTTTAAATGTTCATATGTGTGTGTCTTGATAAAAAAATATAAATTTATATTATATTTTTGAATATTTAAATGAATATAATATAAAATAAATTTAAATATATATATAAGTATATATATATATATCATACACACTCATATTGAGTAAATGTATTTAAAAATTATTATATAAATATATGAATAAAAAAAATATATGTAAATATAAATTTTATAATATGCATATATATATATATATATATATATATATAATATAATTAATCAGACAACAAAACATCATGGTGTAGTGTTAAAGGTGTTGAATATCTGAAGGAAAGGTGCAAGATTAAAATATAGGATGGTGCACATGAGGTTGGAAATTCAAAAAGCACTCATAAAAGGGGTGGTGGGGTGAAAAGCATAGATAAAAGTGGGTGGATTACTGTTAAAGGTGTCATGGATGTACTGATGAAGAGTTTGGGCTCATGGGAATATGAGAAAACATAATTTTATCCCCATTAATAGATCTTCCTATATTAGTACAAAAAATATTCTCGTAATATCCCCCTTTAACAGTGCTAAAAACACTATTAAAGAGACCCTTTAACAGCACTAAAAAACTGTTAAAGGGCCCTTTTTACAGTGATTTGTTAGAGATAATTGAAGATCCATGATTTTAACCATGCTTTGAGTATCGACATTTTTTTTGCACTCATAAAAACCTATTCTAGAAATCTTTATGGATTATTTTGAATTAGTGTTGGACCAACCAACTACCACCATGAAGTAGCCCTCCGAATAACAGACCTTCCAACCTTCCACTCTCTTAATAAATCTATGAAAATTAACCCCCTGTTCCATTCCTAATGATCTAACAACCATTTATGTACCAAATTTTTTTTTGATTTAAATGTTTTTTAAGATATGATAGTGGGATAAATGTGTGACAAATATAAATCATATTGATTTAATTTCTATTTTCTGTAATCTTATTTTAATTATTTATAGATTAGAGAATCGTGAATTAAATTTATATTTTATAACTTTAATATTTTTATCATAACATAATAAATGATATTATTTTCATTTCTTTGATGTTTTCATTAGATATTTGTTCCAACACATTAACGAAAATTACTGTGATTTTAGTTAAAGGAAGGACTATGTATTTTTGGTGAGTTCTATTTTTAAATATATTATTTAAAGATAGATTTTATACTTTTATAAATTCAATATTGTGGTTATTTGTATTGAAAAATAAATATTGTATTTTAATATTAATTTTAAGAATATTTTAAAATGAATCATGGATTTTTGGTGTTTTGAAATTTAGAAATAGTCTGGTAATTAAATTTTATTGTTTTATAGTGATTTCTATGAAATGTTTTTGAGGTTGATTTAGTGAATTAGTTTTTAAAATGAATATTAATAGTTAATTATTTTAAAAAATTAATTTTTAAATAGATATCATGATTAAATGGGAACATGATCTTTTTTTAAATAAAGAATGAATTAAATTTCTTTAGAGTCCCAAATCAGAATATATAGTATTAAATGTAATCATGTGGTTTTGATTACACTTATCTATGATTTTTGAGATCTATTATTGAGTGTATTATATAGTTTTTGCAACTATGTTATTTTAGGTATTTTGGATATGATCATATTAATATATAAGGTTTGGAATATATAGTTTATGATAATATAAAATAAGGTTTATATCATGTTAATATATTATATAAAGGGTATAGATTTTCTCCCCTTTTCCTAGGTGACAAAATCATTTTTTAAATTCAACCTAATTTGACCTTACACTCTAGTAATTAGTTACATGATGGGATTGTTAATTCCTAGGATGTTTTCATGGTGTTCTAGAGTGTTGAATTTCATTTTTTCTTAGAATGAGACTCATGGGACTGAAGGTGTTGTGAGTTTTACATGGTTAATAGAAGTGTTGAGAAAATGATTTTTCAGATTCATTTTCTTATCCAGTTAACAAAAATATGAGTGGTAGATTTGGAAAACGTTATCCCTTATTTGACGTGTGTGTGTATGTATAAGTTTCATCTTACTGTTTTTAACATTATGTATTTTAATTAATAAATATACTTAATACTATTATTATTTCGATCTACTGTGTATCATGAGGAATGGTTTGACTATCACCCAAAAAAATTCTAATTTAAAACAAATTTACCTCAAACAAATAAATGATTAAAAGATAGTGGATAATTTTTGTAATGTTTATTGTAATCTCCACTAACAATATATATTTTATGGATATTATTAGTAATGTGAATATTCAATTGGGTATACCTATAAAGGTTTTATCAACTAGATACAGGAGATAACTTTTAGTTACTTGTGTCTTTATTTGAGTTAGAATCAGTATGGTTAGAATTTCAATGATGTGAAATATAGGGTAACTAAATTTTAGGAATTTTTAGAAATGGAAATTATTTGTGGTGTTATTAATGAATTTCAGTTTCTTTTTTATATTATTGGATATGTGAAATATAACTATGATCGATAACTTGACTATTTTTGATATAGTGGTTCATAGGTGGGTCATAATAAAAATATATACGATGGTATTTCAATAATACAAGGTCTAGAATAATCTATATAAAAATAGAGTAATATGTAAAAGAACATCAATTATATCATTAATAATTGTTTGATCAATTTATTTCATGAAATTCCAAGCTGCTTGACCATGTGTTAAAATCCAACGATTGCATGAACTTGAATATTCATAGGAATAATATCTTTACACACGTTTATAAGTTTATGTCATAATTAAATGTCAAGAAAGAACTATACCTTCCATGGGAAGTCTTCCATCATATATGAAATAAAATTTCCATCATATTTATTACCACCTTTTATCCCAAAAAACATCAAATCAAGATCCTATGACAAAAACCACATGATTACCACATGTTGTTTTTATTAGTGACACCCTTTTGAAAAAAGGATATATTGATAGGAATCATAACCAATAACAATCAATTGTTGGGTCTACCTTATTATAATTATCTATAAATTTCTACTTTGATTATGAATATCTTATGTGTAATTATTTAATTTTTTTAAAAATTGAATATTTTACAAACCTAATTTGATTGATATGAATAGAAAATGGATGCATGATAATAATATAGAAAAGATCATGAATAAATAGTTAAAGATTTCATCATGTTTTTAATAGATCATGCATACATCAATTATAAAATCCGTTTTTGTATTCTCATTTTTTTATTCAAGAAAAATTAGTCTAGAAGAGTTGGAAGAACGTTTTATTAAAAAAATTGTTCAGAACTATAAATGTTGGACTAAACAAGGGAGAAATTGGAAAGTTCAGAATGATTGGGGAGATACCAGAGTTTATGGATCATTTTATATGAATACAAGTGTACATTATGATGGATATTGTATAGAATAAATGAAAATGGAAATTGAAGATGACCTTTTTGATAGTACAATGTTGTTTTAGAAGTTAAATAGTTACGCTAAGAGACCATTGTATACCAGTTATACTAAATACACATTATTATCAGGTATATTGATGTTTAAAGTTTTTTATTCTAGTAGATGATAGAGTTCCACCAGCTTTATAGAAGTAATTTGTCACTTTAATGACGTGATACTATAATTAAACAAATTTCCTAGTAAAACATTTGATTCTAAAAAAATTCTATATTCAATGGGAATGATGTATAAAAAAATACATTCTCTTCCAATGATTTCATATTATTTTTCAAGGAACAACAATAAATCATAAAATACCAAAACTGTTGTGCACATCGATACAAGAAATATGAATCACATATTTCCCAAGATATATGTTACATTGATATCATTCGAAAACATAGAAATATATATGGAGATCAAGAAAATAAGATACAATTTTCCAAGAACAAACATAAAATAGTTAATGATGGGAAACTTTGTTATCTAGTAGACTCTCTATAGTTGAAGAAACACTGTTATGGGTATACTGTTTTTGGAAATGAGTTGAGAAAAAATATTCTTGCATTATATACATATAGAATAAATAATTTTAATGTAAATAGTAGTTTTCATAGTACAAGGACAGTTATATTAGAACAATATAACTTTCTTCCTCAGTTATGAATAAAGTGAAAACACATATTTTTGTCTTGACTTATATATGGACCAAAACAACCCAGTAATGATATTGATGGCAATTTAGATCCATTGATCGGTGATGTGAAATTTATGTGGGATCCATGTGTCATAATTTATGATTTTTATATAAGTGGAGAATTCTAATTGAAGTTCATGTTTCATAGTATGATAAATGACTTTCCTACATATAGAAATATATCAGGTTGAAATAAAAAAGTAATGTTGGGGTGTCCCATTTGTGAAGAATACACACAATTAGTTTGTTTGAAGCATTACATGAAGAGAATGTTTTTAAGAAATTGGAAATTTTTTATGTCAATGAAAGAAATACATATTTTGATTAACGGAATTCTATGGGAATATTGAACAAGTTACAACACCAAATCCAGTAACAGGTGAACAAATGTTTGATAATGTAAAAGAAATTTGCACTATTTTTGGTAAACCATTTTCTCAAAACATATGAAGTTATGTTTGAAAAGGTTATTAATTTTATTTTAATTATCATACATGATTTTGTTATTTCATACATTTTCATTATCTGATGCATATAGAAAAAAATGAATTTGATAGTGTTATGGGAATGATAGTAAAAGCTCTAATAAAAAAAATTGAATCAATGAAAGGATGGATATGATTAAAATGGGGATATGGGAAGAGATAGCCACATTGAAGGTTTAGAGGTAGAATTTTATTCCTCCAAAATCTTATAGTCTATACATATGAGAAACGTTTCAGTTTTTCATTTTACTTAATGGTGTAAGAGTTCCATAGGGGTATTTATTAACAACCAAGAATGATGTTTCAATGGAAAGATTGATGTTACAGGGACAAAAGTCACATGAATATCATGTTTTGATGTAATATTTAATGACTGTTACTTTACATTGAATTATTCCTAAAAATGTATGACATATATTTACCATACATTGCATATTTTTCAAATCTATGTGCATTGATGTTATTGACCAATAAACTTTCGAATCATAAAAAAGGAGGTAGTAGTCATATTATGTGAATTAGATATGTTCTTTCTAAAATCATTATATTATAAAATGGTCCACCTAATGATTCACATGAGAGGTTCAGCTACATAGTTCTATCCATCACAAATGGACATACCCCATCAGAAGGTATATAAAGATTTTGAAATGGTACATCAAGAACCAAAGTAAGACACAAGGTTGTCTTGAGAAAATATATATTGTTTGAAGAAGTTATTGGATTTTTTGTGAATTAACTATCATATTTTGATAGGTTTAGTACCCTAAAGTCTCATAAAAGATACTTATTATAAGAGAATGTATTTTAGGAAGGGATGTTGTTATAATTACCAGCATAGAGAGGGAGTTGTATTTTTTTTATTTTCTATCATATTTACAGAATTCTTAACTATCATAATGATACTATTACTAATAAATCATACTAAATCTCATAGGAAATATTTTCTTGAAACGTTTTAAGGAAGTCCATCAGACTAAAAAAATTATATAATCAGAATACATAAATTTTATTCTACCATAAGGAATAGCTTTAACATTGAAGTGGTGTAAAACAATTCTACATTGTGAATTCAGTTACAACTGATCATTAATGTACCAACAGTTCGATTCTATTGCAAAAAACTCCAAAATATGACCATTGGATCATCATCTATAAATATATTATAATTTTAAGAGTCTGGAGCTGATCAATTTATAACTCAAGTCCTATAACGATTGATCTACATGAAATTCTTTTTGTTAGTTAGTGTAATTTTGTAAAGAGTTGTCATTATAAGGAATCAATGTTTGTGTGTTTTCATAGGAAATTTTTTAATTGTAATCCACATTTGATCATTGTAATGATTAAAATATTTATGGATATGTATATAGTGAAATTGATCCATTGGATCAATGGATTATAAGGCTAAGAATATAGACCGGATCATTGTATCGAGGGATTTAAGGGGTAAGAAGATAGAGCAATTTTGATCATTACAAAGAAGTATTTCCAAGTAATAAAATTAATACTTTACAGTAAGTATATTATTGTGGATACCTATAGTAAAGGTTATTGAATACCTTAATATTACGTTTAAAAGTGGCAATTTTTTAATAATATATTATAATTAATTCTTACTTTTACATAGAATTAAATTTCAAATTTTTACCATGTTTCAATTCTACTATTTCTATTATAGAAAGTAAGCCATCATACTCATCATTCTATTTTTTTACCAATATAACTCTAATTATATAAAATATACATTGATTAATTAGACCAATAATGATTACAATATTTTAATTTGATATAATGAGATTTTTTTCGAGTAATGATAATGTGACTCTAATAACCACACTGAGTCTGAGTATGATTAAGTTAGTTTAGGACGCTTTGGATTTTGTATAATTTTTTGTCTATAAACTAAAATTCTCCCCTATTGTATGTATAACCATAATAATATTTTTCGGATGATCCAATATTTGATATTAGATTAGGTTTCTACTTCTCATAGACTTGTTTATTTTTTTGTTTCTTTAATATTTCATGTTGTTGAAGTTTTAATATAAATTTTTCATTTATAAAATTTTTTATGCTATCCTTTATTATCCAAAAAGATTATTTATATTTATTTTAAGAAATAAGGTTTTAATGTTGGATCTATAGATAATCTAAATCCAAATAAACTATCTAACTTTGAGAGTGAAGATTATGAGTACTTAAGAGACATGATAAACTCCTTTGTTACCAATACTAGAGGTTATCATTTTTTCATGATTTTTACAGTAAATAATATTCAAGATACGGAAGAAATTTTTTTTCACATCAATAAAAACAAGTGTATGAGATAAATTATGGAGTAAGGAATAACCTTTTATATTCCACATCCGGAAGTATTTATAGTTAGATATCTTCTTATGAAGCTGAAAATTGTCTATAGAGAAATATCATCGCCACACACTTTTGTACATATAATGTTATTGAGATCATAAGATCCATGGTTAGATCATACTATTAGAACATTGTTTGTTTAAAATAGAGTGTCATTTTCAAAGATGTCGCAGAGGTTCTGGAAAGTAAAAAATAGTTTACAATATATTAGTGAAAAGGTTATTGATGATGAAATCTTTGTTAAGAAGATTTATTAATATTGTGAACAATGAGTGGGAATCCAAAAATAATAGCTCTAGATGAGAATTTTTTTTTAATAATATTAATTTGGATGATGTTATTGTAATGTTATACAGTATGAGGGAATACATAAATGATATGTTGAGAAAAATAAAGAGAAAAGAGATGCCATTTCTTTTGATACAACTTATATAGTTCATACTAAAGTTTATTATATTGAAAATGGAGAAAAATATTTAATGATTTGTAAATTTATTTCTCAATGAAATTCATGTACATTAGTTCACATAGATAATGAGTTAGATAATCTAGTAAAAATATTTTTTTTTGGAAAAACTACTTTCAATACAAATATAAGAAAATTCATAAGGATAAGGGTAAAAATAATGGTTCTGAAGTCCCATTTTATGAATGTAATAAATCATTACTAATCCGTCTTGATTTACTAAAGAAAAAAATAAAATAAATAAATAAAATCATAAATAAACACCATGAATTATTATAAATATAAATGAAAGAATGTGATGAAATATTCTAACATGTGGAGTTCCATTGGTGGTAATTATATTGATAATTATTCTGAGAATTAATGTTCTGGATATAGGAAGATAAGATTTTTTTTGAAATTTATCCATTATAAATAATTGTATCATGGATAAGTAAAAAATAAATGAATCCATTACTATCATGTATTTAAATGAAAATTATCCTCTTGAGAAAAAGTCTACATTATATGATGGTGAATCTTCCTCAAAAGAAGATAATTATTTACCCAGTTATGATGAGGTTTCCCGATTTTCTAAAATTTTAGAAAATCAGAATTGAAATATTTTGATGAAAAATATTGATAATACTAAGCATAAACTTGATATGGATTATTCACGAATAATAAATTTTACAAATGAAATATATAATCTCTCTAAATTTCATTATATGAATAATTTCGGAAAGCATAATATCTGTTATGGATTTGAAAAAGTAGTTTTAGAGAAATATGTTTTACAGAACAAACATAGTTCTAAAACAATTACAAATGAAGATTAAAATTTATTAATAAAGATAAAATATGACTATCTTAGCATTACCAAAATTTTATCAAATTTTACCCCTGGTAAGGAAAAGTTTGATAAAATGTACAAAAAATTAGACCTCATATTAATAGTTTCAAAATGGGTTTTGTAAAGAAAAATGAAATTTTTGGTAACAATTATTTTATTTCTAAAAGATAACCTTTGTAGCAAGTGATAAAGTGGTGGTAACTATAAGAATTTTTTTTGTTATATAGAGAAAAATCCATAGGTTTTCATAAGTCTTATATTTCTAAACAACTGTGGATATATATAGTTTTGTATTTTTATATTAGAGGACCCAAGAAGGTTTTGTTTCTTAATTTTTTTAGGGTAACAAAGATAGTACTAAAAAAATATATAGTACATGGACAGTGGATATTTCTGCCACATGATTGGAAAAATAGATTTATTCAAGAACATATTCATGATAAAAGGTGGTAAATTAACTTTCATAGATAATGCTCAAGGATAGATTATCAGAATATGTGACAATTTTATTCTTGGAAAATCCCAAATTTCAATTTTTTTGAGTCTTAAGAATAAACTTATAAAAATAAGCCAGTTATTTGGTGATTGTTACCTTGTGAGGTTTAGGAATTATAAATATTTAGTACATTTTTCAGTGTAATATCATTATTTTTATCAATCGTGATGAAAAGTTTTACACACTTAACATATAAGATTTGAGAAGCCAAGACATACCTTGACTTAGTTAAATGAAAGATCAATATTGGTTATGAAATATAGGCTAGGACATTGCAACCTGAGAAACTTATATATATTGGATAATAAAGAACTTTGTAAGGATCTACCAAAACATATGTTTGATAAAACAATTATATGAACTTTATCAATAAGGCAAGAAAAATAAGTCAAGTTATAAATATATTAGTAAAGTATCACGTTTTTCTGCTTTATAGTTAGTTCACATGGAATTATGTGGTCATAAAAAAACTTGAAGTATTGGTTGAATATAATATGTATATGTTTTATTTGAGGATTACATTGGATATACTAGGGTTTATATTATTATAAATAAATCTGAATTATTTAGTTATTTTAAAAAATTTATAGTCATATTTTAATCATTGAAGAACCTATCAATGATAATTATTCATAGTGATCCTAGTGGAGAATTTGGAAATTATTATTTTGAACTTTTTTTAGAAATAAAGGTATTAAACATAACATTTCACACCCAAAACCCACAGAAAAAATGTTTAGCTGAATGATGAAATAGAATTACTCAAAAAATAAGTATAACCCTAATTAGAAAATAATTAATTACTATATATTATTGGGATGAAGATATTTACACTTACTTATATACAATAAATTGAGTTTTAAACACACCTTTTATTATCAGATCTTATTTTAAGTTGTGGACATGAATTAAACCGAAAGGTTATTACTTAAAAGTGTTTGGTTTCAAATTATTCATCTTTAATACTAATGTTAAAT
Source organism: Viscum album (assembly GCA_963277665.1). Taxonomy (NCBI): domain Eukaryota; kingdom Viridiplantae; phylum Streptophyta; class Magnoliopsida; order Santalales; family Viscaceae; genus Viscum; species Viscum album. The sequence goes on along the minus strand of OY728140.1, from coordinate 974,295,299 downwards.
TACATAAATTTTCAACCAAATATGATGATGGAAAATATTTACGTTATTCCACAAATTCTAAATATTATAGTGTTTTTAATAATAATTCATGTGCTCTTGAGGAAACAGTACATGTTAAGTTTAATGAAAATGATTCTTTAGTTTTTAAACTACCCCAACCAATATCCTAGTATTTCATTACTAAAACCTAATTTCAAATATTGTTATAAAGTAATTTTCATAAGGAAATTACTCATGAAATAGTTACTAAAGTTATTCCATAATAATATTTTATACCGATTGTTGAAGTGTAAATGTTCAACAACCTATAAATTCAGTTGTTTCTTTGATATCATCCTAGTGAAAGTGTCATTGGTGATGTTGATCAACTAGTTATTACTATAAGTTCCTTAGGAAATGAAATTGAACATAAATACTTTGGATCCCAATTTTAACCTACGAATCATGATGAGACTTTAGGTGATTAAGATTGGATTCTGGAAATGCATGATGAAATCAATGAGTTGAGAGGAAAACAAATTGTAGTTTAGTTAAACAACCTATAGAAACATCAATAAATGGAGTAAAATGGGGGTATCAAAATATATTTATTTAAATTAATCTATAATTTTTGTAAAAGAATATAATAAACAAGAGGAAATTTAATATCAAGAAACTTATTCTATGGAAGCAAGACTTGAAGCGATTCAAATACTTTTAGATATTTCAGTATTTTTAAATTTCAATATATTTGAAATGGATGTGAGGTGTGATTTTCATAATTTTTATGATTAATAGGAAGCTTAATTTGAAATAATTAATAGTTTTTAAAATAAATAATATATCCAAAACATGTTTATAATCATACCAAATTATTATATGGACTTAAGCAATCCACTATAGCATGGTATGATAGATTAACTGTATTTATGTCACAAAAAATTTGTTACGAGTGATGGGGATCCAAAACATTTATAAAAGGAGTTAATAAAATAATTTTAATTTAAAAACTTATTTTGATGACATTATATTTGGATCAGATGAAAATATATAAGAAAATCATTTTTGGATCTTATAAAGTCTGAGTTTTAATAGATTATAATGGGAGAGGTAATATATTTCCATAGTTTTCAAATTTCACAAAAACTAAAAGAAAAGTTTATAAATTATAGTCTTATGAAATTTGTATACAATGATACTAAATGTGTTATTACTCCTATTGGTACCTCTAATACCTTATATCATGATGAGGGTGTAAAACTATTTGATCAAAATATTTTTATAGGTGTGATAAGAAGTTTACCTTAATTAATTTTTAGGAATATAGATTTAATGTTTTTTGTGTGGTTATGTGCACAATATTAAGAAAATTAAAAATAATCCCATTTAAAATATGGAAACGAATTTTTTTATTATCATAAGAGAACAATGTATTTAGGAATTTTTTATTATTTTGAAAATGTTTTTGAATTAATTTTTTTACATGTTGACATTGGTGGATGAAGAAGGAATAGGAAAAGTAAATCACTAATATGTCATTTATTAGGTTATTCTCTCAGTTATTGTTCTTATAATAAAAGAAACTAAATATTAATTTCCACTGCTGAAAATGAATATGTGGAAGCTAGAAGTTGTTGCACTCAAGTGTTGTGGATATTACACACACTCACTGACTAAGGAATGAGTTTTGAAAAACTTAAATACTTTTTGATAATACAAGTGCCATTAATTTATGTAAAAAAATCAAATAAATCACATTATAATCACATAGATATAAGATATCATTTTCTTAATGATCATACACATACAAGATATATAATTTTACAATTCATTGGAACATAAGAACAACATGCACACATTTTTTACAAAACATCTTAGTTTTAACAGATTTTATTGTATCAAACTAGATAAAGGAATGATAAAAATATATTAATCCTTCATATATTATTCTTATTGACCAATCTACATACATTAATATACTCATTTTCATGGGGGGGGGGTTGCATATATTTTATGTTTTTCAAAAACATTGTTTCTTAAAAAATATTAGTTTTTTTAAAAAAAAATTAGTTTTATCTAAAACTTTTACCTTAATGAGATTCTAAGACTCAATATTTTTTTAAATATTCTTCTACTCTGAAATTGTTAAACAATTTCTGTACTCAAAATTTCATAAAAACTTTTTTAGATTCAAATTTTTTAACAATCAATTTTCACATAAAAATTTTCATAAACAAAATTTTCTTTCCATAGTATGTTTTTATATAAAAATATTTCATTTCGCGTTTCATAATAAAAATTATGATAAATATTTTATGTTAAAAAACATATAATAAATGTTTAATCAAACTGATGAATCTTTCCACTTTAAAAGTTACTCTTCTATTATTTTAGTTCGTACACTATTTCATTATATTATTTTTTAATTTTTGTTATTATACAATCATTTTTATAATTTTTTTTTCATTTTCAATGTTCTAAAACATTTTCTAATGAGATTAATTCTAAATATTATACAAGGGTTTAAAAATTTAAAGAGTTTAAAAAATATTTTAAAACATTATTTTAATTATTATTGACCATCAGATGATAGTATATTTTTATCTCAAATGTTGGTTATCCTATGGAAAGTGAACCATCACCCTTGACGGCTATATAATGGTATGACACCATGATACCCACATTGGTTATTCAAAATTCATTCTACCAAGTTGTTTTATACTTCAACTTCACTCGTCTGAAAGTTTTACATTTTGGTAGATCTCTATTTTGAGGTTACGGATCCAATGGTGTCCATGGGATATGTTTCAAAGTGGTTTGTAATCAAATTTTTTTATTGGATGTTCCTTTTTGAAAAATATTATTCGACTCTTAAGAAGATCATTACACTGCATGTATGGAATCAATATGTGTAGAAAATCCTAATTAGGACTTCATTCTTAATTATACTAAGGTAGTAAATGAGTTTTACGAATATTTTTAGTTTCTTAAGGAGTAAAGTAATGATTTTTTTTCAATGTATGGAAAAAGGAATAAAGTTCTACATAATAAACTTGATGACCTGGTTGGTGTTCCCTCGGAATGAGAAACCTATTTTTCATCTCATAAATTGAATAATAGTTTTGGTAATTTTAATGAAACTGATGTTGAAGATTTTTTGTTTTCTCATTATAATAATTTTATAAAGGTTTCACAATTTATTCTGAAAAATATAGTGGTTTACCTATATATTCAAGTTTTCTTGATTGTTATAAAAGGATGCCAATATACATTAAATGTTTCAGATGTTTTTTGGATTACTTGGTGAACATGAGGATGATAGTCCTTTTAATGTTCATACACCTTATAATGAAAAATATAAAACATATTCACTCAAATAAAAGATTATTATGTTCCTATATATTATAATAAAAATGGTTGTAAAGTGTATTTAGATCATTAAGGTTGAAAAAAATCAATTCCAATTTGAGAAAAGATTTATTTAATTTGCGATGGTATGGTGTCAAGGATTATGTTTATATTTTATTAAAATTCAATGAAATTTGTAGAGAAAGATGATGGTGTTATTTTTAAGGAACAAAAATCAAGAAATTATAAGGAGGATGATAAGAAAAAGAAAAAGAGAATGGCATAATCATATCCTCTGATGAAACAAGTGATGGAAAAGAAGATTTTTGATTATTTCTTTAAACAAATGATGAAAAGAAAAGATGAGAAAAATAAATTGGATTCTCAAATCAGATTTTAAAATGATGAAGTAAAAGCCTTGATGATTCATACTTCTGAAGCTTTAAAAGATAAAAAATTTAATAAGTAGAAGGAAATTATACAAGAACCTCAACATTGTGAAAATTTGTTGAACTATTTTGAAAGAGATTTAGAGAAGCTAGTCCTTCCCACATCCCATTTGGATCATATTAATCTGGATTCCAGATTAACATTTTACGGAAAGTTAATGGTTCATATTGAGATTCCTTATATCACGGAAAATGGAGAAGAAATATAGGTTATGGAGTTGGCCGCAAATTGTTTAGAGAAAAAATCAGTATCAGATACAGCTTGAAGGGGAGTTTTGAGAATGGAAAGACAACTAGATGATGAGATCAATAAGTAATTTTAAAAACTGGTTGATGGAAATGAAAACAATTTGAAGATGAATGAAATAAAGATGAATAAATTGAGGAATAATAGTTTGAAGAAGAATATATATAAGAAGATATTGTAGTAGATGATGAAGAGGAATGGAAGAACAGGATAATGAAGATGACGATGATAAAAAACTCACCCCGATAAAAAATCATCGAATTAATAATCATCATAATAATTAGTTTTACCCTCCGATAGTGATAAGGATGAAGAATCTATATGTACTGAGGAAGAAGCAACCTCATCAAAACAAGAAGCACAATCATCATCAAATTAACTATTAGAAGATATGCATTCTTAAACCAATTTTCCTAGTAAAATGAGAAATGATGATGTGGAGGTTATGGAAATATAAGATGATACGAAGTCCTATAAGATCTATGTTAATAATTTAAACGAATAGTAATTCAGAACTAGTATATATAAACCCCCTCATCCTGACTTAGAACAATTAGGATCTTCAGGAAAAATAACTCAAAAAGGCATTCCCTATATTTTTCATGTTTTAAGAAGGTTAAAAGGAACTATTTATTACTTTCATTCGCTTTAATAAAATATTCATCTTATCAAATTTATTCTTAATCACAATAATTAATCGATAAAAATTATAAAATAATTGGTGATTCATATTGAATCTTAATTGAACTCTCTTTAAGATTGTTCCCAGACTCATAATAGATCATAAAATCAAATGGTTATGTGGTCCAACTGGGATGATTCCAATATTTGTATGCATGTTGAATAGTAGGAATAATTTAAGAATATTTTGTTATAATCATAAATTTATTTCAATTGGTTATCATTCTACATGGTATAATGAGTTTAATTTGTTGAACAATTTAGGGATTCCATCGATGAACGATCTGAAGATATGAATACTATAAATCAAAAAAAAACATGTGATTTGGAGTTAGTGATGATCAATATGAAGTCTAGTGAAGTTTAAGTAATTGATTGAGGGGAAAAAAATAATTGTCTTAGGAATTCAAAAGGTTGAATAATCATGATCATAATAAATTAAAAATGATTGTGAAGTTGGAGAGTGACTACCATTAATTCATGAAAATGAAGTTGTTTATCAATAATCTAATGAAGAAAGAATGATTTTTTTTATTTTGAACTCTCGATGTATTAAATTATTAGTATTTTGTAAAACAATTACTATTCATGATTGAATTAAATTTTAATACAATTCTAATTTCTTTAAATGTATTCGAATTGTGATGATTTATACATTATTTTATATTTATATGGATGTTTATTTTGTTGAATATTTTTTCATTTTTAAAATTTTATAACATTTCAGGAAAAATAATATTATCTCCCCTTAAAATTGAAAATCACAAAGGGGGATATCTTATATTAAGGGCTAGAATACGTTTTAAATGGTGGAATTATTCTTAAAGTGATATTATTTCTTTTCATGGGGATATTGTTTTATTTAAAGTGGGGGAACAAGGTCCTTAGGGGGAGAATAATTATTATGGGGTTAAAGATTTACTTATGATGGATTAATATAATACTATAATATTTTCAAAAAAGTTTTCAGAAGAGTTATAAACTCTTGGGGAGTTATGTATCAAAGAATAACCTTGAATATGATGGAATTAAAATAAAAAAGGACTATAATTTTTTTCATGTCATTTTACATTTTTGTTTTGGTGTTTTTATTTCTAAAAAGAATGATATTGTTGAGTAAAATTTTTTAATTATAACTATTAAATTTCATTAGTTTTTGAAAACATAATAACTTTTTTAAAACATGTTTACTAAAATTTTATGTCCTAAGTGTGTTAGTATGTTTTTTTAGAAATCATTATCTATTACCATAAATAGAAAACATTGTAATTTATTAAGAATATAAACAGACTATTATTTATTATGATAGTTGTATTGAGTTTGAATCAAAATATTGGATAAAAATTTGGTCTGATCAGGAGTAAGACATTTATCTTGTCTATCATATTGAAAAAAGTGATGAATATCATACTGATAATACTACTTATATATCCTATTGTCTCTCATAAGGTTTATTTTTTTGAAATTTTTTTAGGAGATCTGTTAGCCTAACCTATGTTTATAATCAGAAAAGAGAAACATTATTCTATCATAAGGAATGTATATACCATTTAATGGAGTTAAACAAAAGGATATTGGGAATTTAGTTTTAAATGATCTATTGAGTTCCAGCTGTTAGAGGCTGTTGCAACAAACTAAAAAATTTGATGGTTGGAGCATCACCTATAAATAGTGATTCATTTGAAGTGTTTAGATATGGTCACTTTCACAACTCAATTATTCTTAATAACTTTCTCCAGATACCAATTATTATTAGTGAGTGTAGTTATTTAGAGTGTTTTTGTTCTAAGGATTCATTTTTCGGGTATTTCCTTAAGAAATTTTCCAATTGAAATCTGGGTCCGATCATTGTTATGATAGAGGGATTTTAGGTATAGGGATATGGTGAATCTGATCCATCGTATCGATATATTATGTGGATAGTAAGACAGTTTTTTTCATCGTATTTGGGGATTCTAGAGATAGGAAGAAACATTAATTCTGATCATTGTATCGACAGATTTCATAGTAAGGAATGATAGACTTTACAGTAAGTATAAAACTCTGGGTAACCTTTTTCAAGGTTATTTACTAACTTTATCTTAAGGTTAAAATAGGTAATTTTTTTATAATAGATTTCCAAACATTCATAGGTATATATAGATATTATATTGATTTATTTTACAAGTTTTGATTATGTTGTGCTAGTTATAGAAAGTTAGTCAAAAAAGAAAGGTTTTTAATTTTTTTATCTAATTGATATAACTCTGATTATGATCAACATACTTTGACTAATATGATCCATCTTGATTAAGATATTTTATTATGATATAATAAAAATGTTTATAGTTCTAATTATATGAGTCTAATAATCAGAATGATTCTTAGTCTGATAAAGTTACATTAAGAGGATATGAATTTTATCTAGTTTAATGTTTTTAAACTAAAATGCACCAACCCTCTTATAAGCATTGATATCATATGGTATTCTTAGAATCCTTCAAGAAGAACTAATGATGAAGTTTAGTGTGAGTCAGAATGCCTTAATACCCTACCTCCCAAAAACTAATGGATAGAAAGAAATCATATATCATGAAGTGAATAGAACTCTTGAGAAGAATATCCAATCGAACATGAAGGACTGGTAAAGAGGTTTAGATTAAAATTTATGATCATATAAGATTACTTATAAAACACTAATTATAATTATCCCACATATACTGGTGTTAGGAAAAGATTTCACCTCATAGTGTAATTAGATCATATAATATACTGATTAATAAATAGAATGTATATGAAATTTCTGAGTGCTGGTAATTTGGGGAATCTTAATATTAAAGAAATAGAATAAATAATGAGAGAAGAATATTGTAATTAAATGGTAATTAAGGTAAAATAAAGTACATTTCATGATAAAAATAATTTAATGGAAGGACATACAACATAGATAAAAAAATTTCCATAAAAATCTAGGATTAAGGTCATACTATGTATGCAATGATCCATGCATGAAAACCCATTTTTTGTTACTAATTATTACCTCATGGTTCAATAGAATAAATGGAATAATAATAATATAATAAAATATCAATAAATATCTAGAAGTTAAAACATTTCCATAGAGACATTCCCAATCATCCAGTGGATTAGATCACACTCCTTCAACCTAAGTATACTTACTATGTTAGGTTATATCTCTTTATCACCCTCATTTTATCATTGTCCTAGTATAATCCATGAATTATTTATTTGAAATAAATTTAGTTATACTATGAAAACTAAACATGGGTGAGGGGCATACAATAATATGATTTTCATTTTTTTATTTAATTTTTGTACATATTTTTTGGTTTTCAGAATGTTTTTCGGGTTTTTTGAGTTTATAAAAAATGGAAATAATTTAATAGAAAATTTAATTATATTTTTCAAAAAATTTATGTTGTTAATTTAATTTGATTATACAAAAAATATATTAATACTAATGTGATTCCAGATGAATGATTTTAATTTTTTATAACATTCAAAATATTTCCACATATTAAAAAACCCATTCCATTAAATTTTTACAATATTTTTTAATTAGTTTTCAATGACACAATATAAAATTATATATGTTATAATAATTTTCCATTCTGTAAGAGTATTTATATGCATTGTTAGATAATAAATGCTATAAATATTCTATAAAAGTATTAATGATTAAAATTTCTATCTATGTGGTTATGGTATCTATTTTTGAAATATTATTTTTAAATGAATAGGAACCACCTTGGTATTTTATCCTCCTTTTTAAACCCCCAAAAATTGATGGAAAAAATAGCAAGGATCAATATTTCAATCATATTTTTCTCACCTAACAAGATGTTAAGTAATCTAGATGTTTACAATTTAATAAAATCATGAGGTAGATCTTTTATAATGGACATCATAGAGTTTTTATAGATTTGAGAAAAAAAGTTATGCTATTTTCATTCATATGGGTATAGGAGTTCACATAGTCATTTCAAAAAATAAAAGGATTCAACTATTATTCTAAAAAGTCTATATAAAAAAGTTATCTTATTTTTTTGAAATATTAATAATTTATAGAGAATATAAGAAGTATAAGTTACTATTTAGTTGATTTGATATGTGATGTTGTATTACCAAAAAGTAAGGATTGTGTTGGTTTATTTATTTTTAAGGGAATGTGTAATGAAAGATTCATTTTTTGATGAAATTTTATATCCTGAATTTTACCTAAAGATATTATCATTATCATTTTATATTATTGTATCCAAAGGTTTTAATGTTGGATTTTTTTATCAATTAGGGTCAGTAGGAGTTAGTAGTTTGAATTTTGGAAATTTGCAGTGGGAAATAATTAGATTAACCATATAGTGGCCATTCAAAAAAGGTCTTACATTGGATTGAAATCAATATATTTAAGAATAATATGGAATTTAAATAATAATAGTCTAAAGTTTTTTCTGATTTTGGTATACTGTAAAGAAAAAGACCATTGAAAAAATATATTACATTGGAATAAGCTCAATCTATATAAGAGTAACGTCATGTGTTCTATAAAATAACTTGTTTTATGAAGATGTAATTAATGATACATAAGATTTAAAAAATTTTGAAGTAAGGAGTGGTTAGATCATGAGATCACAAGGCAGCACCTGGCCATATATATTTTCTTCAAAACGATGTAAATATGGAAGTGGAGATGGGCCATGTAGTTTGATTCCATGAAAAATAAACTTGTTTAAAAAATAACAAATGTTTTGTAAGTGTAAAGCATATAAAAATGGAATGTCCTTGAAAATGTGTCTTAGTTCTGCTATGTTAAAAATATAACATTATTCCATAATATGGATCAATATTCAACACCTTGTATTGAATTTCATAGAAACAAATTCAGTAAATAACCAACCACTTTACAATTAAAGAGGTAATCTAATTATATATAATGAAATTTATAGTTTTTTAATGACTGATGAATTGGAGATAAATTTTTTATGGTTTTGGGATGACCATTAACAATCTAAATGGGGATCAACGACGATGCTTTACCATAAGATGATCCAATGATATAATTTTATGTTCTGAAATTTTAAATTCAATATTGTTTTATTTTAAAATTTTAATTTTAATAATTATTTATATTTATAGAAGGTATTTCTTCTATGTATCAAATATTTAATAGTATTAAATGAAGATATAGATTTATTAAGATAAAAAATGAGGTGTGGTAATATCATTTAAAGTCTTGAATTTTAAAAAACCTATTTTTACATTGAATATAATTTATGATGGGGTTCTAGAGGAACTATTTTTCTATAAAAGTTTTGGTATATAAAATGGAAAAGTATAAAGCATCACCATGAATAGTTTTTGTTGTGTGGTGACATTTTAATGTAAGATATAATTTAATAATTACCTGCATGTCCTAATTATCATTAGTATATCCCTACTCAGAATTAGTGAGTGGATGAGTGAGAGAGGTCATGAACCTTGGATAAGTAGTGATCTTTTCCTCAAGATAATAATCTCCAACTAGTGGAATAGTAATTATTGTTCATATTATCAAACTACTGATAAAAGAATGTTGGATGTATCTCAGTGTAGGTTGAAAATCAAAAATATTGGTGTATGTGAATATTTATTTTCAAAAATTTTTTGTTTGGTTTTCTTATTGTCATAATATATACCATGTGTCTTTGAAAACATTAAAATAAGATTTTTTGATATTGAGATAAGAATAAATTTTGAGAAAAACTAATTCACCCACCTCTTATAGAGTATATTGGGACCATGAGATTCCATGAGTGGTATCAGAGCCACATGTTAATTCTTATTTAATCTTTCATGTTAAATATGTTATCATGGAGAATATTGTGAATTCAAAAGCAGTACAACTATTTTGTGGCTATGATTTTTAGACTAAAAAATAGGTTGAGATCACATTTAATGTCACTATGGATTATTGTATTCTTGGAAACATTTGAAGGAATAAATGTTAATGATGTTATATAATTTTTAATTTAAAAAGAGGTCATAATTTTTTTAGAAGTTTATGGTTATTCCTATTATGATACATCATGGGATTTTTCAAATAAAATATACATAAATTTGATGACTTTAACATTGAATAATAGTATGTTGGAAAAATTTTCTAACAATTACGAAGATTAAAATAAATAAAAAGTGATATAAAATATTTTATTCATAAAACAATTATTATATAATGATTATATAAGTGAAAATATAATGGCTTATTCAACCATATCATTTAGGATTTTAGAGATATCCATGGGGTCAATGATGAGATATAATATTTTGATATTTTGGAAAAAATATATAGATATTTCAACCATTATATATTCCAAAAGTCATGGTTCTTGAAGAAGTTATCCTTTGGGAATTATTTATTTATGATCTATATAGAATGATATTTTCATATGAAGTGGGAGTGATCCACAATATTTATTAATAACATTCATAAAATGGATTTATATTTAATGATATAGATAATATGAGTATTTAGGAGGTTGGAAATGAAGAAGGTGATATAAGTGGTGATTTATTATAGATTGTGGTGTGTAAATTAAAGATAGATAAGGGAATATTTGAAGGTAGGATACTCAGGGATTGCTTTTGTTGTGGAATGTTCAGAATCATTATTAATTTGTGTTCAAAAAGAATTAATGGAGAGGCTAGTGAGATTGAACTCATTAAAAATAATGAAAGAAGCTTTCCATAGAAGGAATTATAATTATTAAAATACATGTCAGATGAAGTTCCATAGAAGCATTTTTTTAATTAAAAAGAATATTATCGTCACGACCCCCCTTCACCAAGATGAGGGAAGAGACAACATATTGCCAGACCCTTCCTTTTTCAATTTGAATAAGTGATAATGAACCCCAAGACCCGCCTTCAATAGATCTCAGAGTGGTGACTAGCACCAAGGGTATAAAATCACACACAAGATAGAAGGAATTAGCATTTTTTTATTTAGTAGGATCAGGAGATAAGATTGTAAATCCCAAAAACACCAAAACTGAAAGTAAAATTTAAGACAAAAGAAAACCATTCCCATAATCATGTCCAAAATTAAATGATACAAAAGTACACGAAATACCCAGAGGAAAGTACTAAAGAAAAGAAAAACATCAACAAAGAATATCCCAAGGTCCGAGATAGTACTGCCCTGCACGATCCTCGAAGTATTTCTAGAAACCTGCAAATAGTATATATATATATATATAGGGTGAGTATATAGGTATACTCAGTAGGGAAAACCAAAATCTCTCGTGCTCAGGTGGGGAGGTATTCTAATGCCCTGTGAGAAAAGGAGATAACCAGAGCACCTAGCAAGAAAACTATACACCACAAACTCACCAAGACACACTCCCCAAATAACACAAGTCAATTATGGTAATAGTAATAACAAATTGATGTTTGGGTACCTCACACCACTTTCCCACTAGTTATTGAATACATCCTATACATCTGACCTCTCCCGCCATTCTCACCGTAGTCCCACTGCCTTATCCCGCCCACACACACCTGGGCTATAACCACACATCTCGCTCGCAAACAACGTGGTCACAACAACCAAAAGTAACCCCTCCTACACACAACTAGATCCTAATAACCACTTCCATGCCTGAAGACACCTGCGAATTATCTTGAAGAAACTTGGGAAACTACTTGCCCGCACACACCTAGATACGAATAATTACTGCCTTTCCCAAAGACACCTGGGCCTCATCTTGAAGACGCTTGGGAAACCACCTGCTCGTACACACCTGGGACCACCACCACCACGTACCATGCCTGAAGAATCATGGGCTATAATGGATGTCAGTCCATCAAAACCTTCCTTAAGAGTCATTGGATACTCGGGAAAGGGAGCATAAGGGAGCTAATAACCAGTTACTCATATGAGTGTTGGGATAAAGACCCTCCCCCATGAAATGGGGGAGATCAGCACAAAGTGCTCAACTTGGGTGGGGCGTGAATAAAAAACATAAGAACTAAATTATACATATAGGTAAACAAGTACTCATCCCAACATGGGTATTCAAAAACCATCCCAACCAAAAACACCCTCATTACTTTTCATTCATAAGAAGCAGCACACCCGCAACCATGTCGCAACTCATTGCTGGAAAAAAATTCTCCATCGAACCCATTCTCATTTTAATATTCAAGTGATTCCATTTAAAAATAATTCTTCACTACTAGGAAATTAAATGGCATATCCACAAGGCAATGAAAGGAAAAATAGAAAAACCACAATTTAAGCATTCTCACCCAGTTCTCTTGTAAAGTCACAACAACAAAAGGGATCCATGAGATACCTCGAAGTACATGAACCAAACGAATCCATAACATACTTCTCTACATGGACTCATATCCAAAACCCAAGAACCTCACCATAATAGGAGATCTCATCAACACCCATGTAACCCCATGAGGATCTAGCAGAACAACCACACATTCACTAAAATAGAGAAAACAAGGGGTTTTCAGATTTTAACAAACTGCTCATTTAATTCCTTCTCTTACATTTAGTTAATCGGGGTGACACATAGGGATTCTTGTTCACTGGACATCATTTTATCAACCAAAATTACATGATTAACAAATTTCCATGTACAGTCACTTAATCACAGAACTATGCAGACAAAGGATCATTAGTGCATAAAGAAGGACAACTAATTGCCCCGATTTTCTGTGGACATGAATACATACTAAACACAACATATAAGAAATTAAAAAAGATTACAACAACACTACTAAACACAGCCCATTGTTTTTTAAATTTTTGATTATTATATTCATTATGGTTTGCTTTCATCCCTCCCCATCGAAACATCAGCATACCCGCCCCCACATGATACACAATAAAGAGATATGAAGGAAGAACCCTACTTGGATGATCAAGGATCGAAGATTCTCTCCATGTGCCAAGAACTAGGGATGTGAGACTTATAAAGGAGGAACTTGAAGGACTCCATGAATGAGAAAGAACGGCTCTGGCACAGGCACACCACTAGCCTCAGGAAATAAAACTCCAAACTCAGCAAAGAATGGAAGAAACTAACCATAAAAAAGAAAGAAGGAAATACCATGCAATAAAAAGGTGAGATCCTTGAGTTACGGGATATTGAATTTTGAATGGATTTAAAGAAGGATCATGGTTTCACCATGTTGTTGGACGGTTACAAATTTTGGAAGTAGTTTTTATTTAATAATTCTCATTAGGGAGGTGTCCATAACAGCTTCAGGTTAAAATATTTTATGGAAACTACGAAAATGGGTAACACGGACGCACACCATGGGTCTATTGAGGGTCACCCCACTCTTAGGGGACTTAAGATATCATTTATCATCTTAAAAACAACCTTGGACCACATTAAAATGTTAAAAAATACTTAAAAGTGGCATTAATAGGGAAGAAACACCCAACACCCCCCCATGGACATGATCTTTGATAGACCGAGCAGTGTCCCAACAATCTAGGACACACTGACCAGTGACCCACCGATCAGTGTCATAGATGTTTGACACCGCGATGACATCCTGCCATAGAGATATCACCCTTAGGATATGGTCCTGATGTGTCCAGGGCATGCCAGACAGCAGAAGGTTTGGCAAAGGGATGGATGAGGAGGGTCTGGTCCATTACAATTATATTTAATAATACCCATTAGAAAAAGATAAAACCATGTTTATATCAAAAATATAATATGTTATGATGGTTACAGTGGATAAATATAAAATTGAGCTGGAATAAGATGATCAAATGGAGGGATTTATTGATATCAAGGTATAGTTGGATGGAGCTTTAGATGAACTCAACATATAAGGAATGAATTGTAGAATTATCTGAGTTTGGTCAAAAGAAAAATTAACATATATATATAAGATCATGATGTGGAAATTGATAAAGTAGAGAAAATAAGGGAATAAAATGAAAATGATAAAGTAAAATATAAAGAAGTAGTGAACCACTAATTCAAAATATCGGAACATGATAAGATCATTAATGATATTAATAAGTATATCTAGGATAAATTAAATAATATTTAAATGTTTGAATAGGAAGTGGTATATCTAAGGAAGTATATAGAGTGTAAAGTAAAATTAGTTTATTTAAATAAGAATCTATTGTTCGGAAGAATTATGGATAAAGAATTAATCTAAACAAAAGAACATATTAGTAGAGGTTTTGAATAAGTATTAAGTTCTAAATTACCCAATTTCATGGGGAAAATGTGACTTGGATTTGATTCTCAAACATAAAAAAATAATATAGCAAGTTAAAAGATAAAATAAAAGATCTTGATATAAGAAATTTCTAAATCATAATGATCTTATAAATAAAAATACTTATTAAATATTTAGGGATATGTAGTGAGATAGAAGGTACATTTTTTCCATTGAATAAGTATTAAATATGTGGCTAATTAGGCCACCTTATGTCTAACTACGATTCAACCAATTCCTATTTTAATGGAATATAATTTGAAGTCAGCAAAGGAGAATAGTAACAAATCCTTCATATATAATGTCAAATTCATTCTATGTATTTTTTTTAATTATTATATATTTTGTCATAAATATATTTAATATATGAAATTAATAAGTGGGAATTATTTTTAATTATGTTAGATTTGGATGTATGGGATACCATCTAAAACAATTCCTTTTGGAAATAAACTTTATCTGCCCTGTGAAAAGAGTTTGAAATGGACTCTAATATTAATGAAAATGAGAAGGTCACGACACGCCTCTAAACTCATATTAGGATCTCCTATAAAGAAAACAATCAGAATATATATAATAAGGATATAATTACTAAAATTTCCTTGAATGAAATAAATAATATAAATAAGTGGATTCTTGATAATGGATGTGTATCCTACACAAAAAAACGTGAATATTCGTATGATTTTGAAAAGAAGATTTGATAGAATAGTTAATTTTTTAAATGTTGGAGTTTTAAGCATTAAATTAAATGGTAAAAGACATTTGGTTATAGATGAATTGAAAAAAAACTAAATTACTCAATATAGAAAATCTAGGAAACATTTTTTTATTTTATATTCAATTATGGGACTCAAGATTTGAAGATATATTCAATAGTAAAGGTTATTATATTAATATATTTATAGTAAAATCTCTACTTTTTTATTAGATAAAAAATAGTTATTTGGATTTGGTGGAAAATAAGAAGAAAACATGTCTCCTCACTATGGAAGAAGAAACAAATATATGGAAATAGAGGCTTCATCACATGCATAAAGTAGTATAGAAAACACCTCTATGTAAAAGGCATATGTGTGAATTATTATCTTAAAGGGGAATAAATAAATTTTGTGTGATGCATTCTTTATAATAAAGGCTCAGAAAAACCATTATCATCAATAATAGAAGAGAGTTTAAAATTTTGTTCTATTTGCTCCACATAAATATTTTTGGACCTATAAGTCATGACATAACATGAAAAGAAAAATATTCGATCTTATTCTTCTTACTATAAATCGATATTTTGTGTTACGTTCATTCCATATATGAAATAATTTTTGGACTACATCAAAAAAATTCTAAAGAAGAGTAGAAGATTAAATTAGAAGAACAATATAGATTCTATGATCATATAATGAAACAAAATACATATTAATTGAAGTAAAAAATTATTTTAAAAACATGTAATAAAGCATGAAGTGTCTTTATTATATACCACTTAAAATGGAGTGGTGGAATGATGGAATCACATTCTTAATAACATGGCTAGAACATTATTAGTTAAGAGTAAAATCTCTCACCATAACAAGATTAAATCTATACAGGTGTCCATAAACACATATAATTTCTGATTTATTAATATTAGAGAGGATAAAATTTATAAGTAATGTGAGAAGATATAAAACCTTCATTGAACCATTTTAATGATTTTTATAAAGAACTATTTCATATATAATAAATAAGAAAATCAGTATAAATATATAGATGCGGTGGATTATGGATTTTTTTTTGTTTACTCATCAAAAATTAAATACTATAAATGTTTAAATATGAGACTAATTTTTTTGAATGTATAGATTCTAATGTGATTGATTATAATTCTAAAAAACTTATGGAATTTTCATAATTTAAGAAAATTATTATTAAAAAGAATGTATTTATGTAAATTTTTGTGAACATTATAATATTACAAATAAGGATTTTTCAGATGTTGAATAAAATTATGGTCTTGGTGATGAAGTTTAATACCCTGATATGTTTTATGAAATAGATTTTGTTTAAAATATTTTGATTTCTTTGATGTCTTGCATTACACGTAACCTCCACATACCTTACTTTACATGCTGCACTGAGTTTCTATGACACATAATTTTATTATTGTATTTATTTAAACAAGAAAATTATATGATATCCATTAGATTAACAGTTATTAAAAATATTAATTGAACTATTAATGTATGTTTTACACATGAAAATCCCTTTTAAAATTAAACCGAATTCTTTTAATCAAAAACTATTTAAATGAGGAGAATTGTGTTTTATACCAATAAAATAAACTAATGAATCTTATTGAATTATATTAATATATATATATATATAATATTAAATCCAATTTTTATCATTCACCATATTTTTTTCTAGAAATATTTTAAAAGAAAATTCAGTTTAATGCTTCAAAATTTATTTTTTCTAAAAGAATTTTTATTGTATTTTAATGAAGAAATTGTTCTAAAACTAAAATTAAACAGTTTTGTAAATTAAATTTGAAAAAAATATTATTTGTACTTGGGAAATCAAAATTTACTTTTTACATTTTTTTGTGTTTTTTGGATAAGTATCATGTTTTGATGAATAATGAAAAAATACTAAATTTTAATTAAAACACATTTTTTATATAAACAATTTATAGTGTTAAATTAAAAAATTGGCTGTTTTTAATATATAATTAGATAAATTTTATTTTGTTTAATCCAATTTGGATCATTGGAATCAATTTGACATTACATTTGGATATAAAACCATTTCGATCTTTTCAATATTTTTACATTAAAAACTCATTTTTTAATTCGGTCAATGGTATTGATTTGAAGTTAATTTTAGCCATTTATATGTTTTGACTTTTGAGAAATGGATTCAATAATTTTAATAATATTTTCTGAATTTGGTAAATAGTACCCTTTTATTTTTGGACAATATGAATAGTAACGCTAGTAATTTTTATTACCACGATTAAGGGTAAAATAGGCAATTAAGGATAAAAAATATTATAAATATTATTAAATTTTCACTAAATAATTAGTAAATGTTAGTAGATTAATTTAATTGGACCCTAAATGAATATGGTTAAAATTTAATAATATAATGGACACTATTCCTTGAAAATGACTAGAATATTTTTAAAATCCAATAGAGGGAGAAAATGTAAAACTTTTAGTTTTAATAATTATAATATTTTTAATGTGGTGTTAAATTAAAGATATGATAGACTATTTTAATTCTTATAAAATATAAAAGGTTTATATACATCATGAAATATTATTTTTAAATTTTATTTAAGAAAACAATTTTTTTTAAATAATTACACAATGATGATGCAGTAATTATTCAATTAATGTAATAATAAATTAAATGATAATATGAATTTTAAAATAAACATAATTTATATTAATTAAAGTTAAAAATGAATTTTAGAGGGGTATATGACATGACAGGAGTGTATTAAAAGAATTTTTTATAATATATCTTTCTGTCTTGATTTTCATAATGTCAATGTTCTGAATAGTGTCAAAATTTACAAAAATGATCTTTTATGAAAATAATATTTTATTAAATTGATTAAAAATCATAAAAATAATTAATAATGAAAAAAAGAGAAATTTTGTTCTTAAATATAATCAATTCACCATTTATGGTTATATATACACCTTAAAAGTTAAACTCCCAACCTTTTAATATCTAAATCATTGTTACCACCGTTAAAATTGAAATCTATTAACTAAGGATTATTAAATAATAAAAGGTTTACAATTACACCAAAATCTATCTAAAATAAATTTTTAATTGTATTATCACCCTATAACAAATTATCTTATAATTACTTTCTATTTTATGGTATTTGGATAGAGATTTAATTTGTTATAAATTAATCTTTTTGGAATTCCAAAAGTGCCCCTCCACTCTATTATGAAAGCGTACCCCTTATGATTTTTTATTCACACTTTAAAACCTACTTGGTTATTTAAAAACTATCAAAATATCCTCCCAAAATCCCTACCTTTGTCCTAGAATAATTAATTTTATACATAATTTCAACCAAAGAAGTCCTTTTATGAAAATCAAAAGAAGATACACAAAAAATGAGGTAACACTCATCAATAAACGTTTTTGTTTTATTTATTCTTCAAAACCATTAGATGATTATTATTTAAAATATATATAATAACCTCTGTATAGCCAATATAATGAGATTTATTAAAAATAAATTTTTAACCTAAATTCAAACACATTTCCTCCAACTGGGATATGTAATCATCGTTTGTGTGTTAGGAAGACTACAGGCTCGTGAAACGATGCCATTCGTTATTCCATTTCAACCATTCAAGGATGGGAATGAAGAAATAAATTATGTTTTATAGGATATATATAATATTTATGATTTTTTTATTTTTCATAAATTACTATATAACACTTATCTTCACGCTTACCATTTTTTGTAAATATGATAACTTCATTTGTGGATGTGTGGACTACCGCCTGCTCATGGTGATGTGATTCGTTGGCACTTTTAATAGAATGTATTAAATCTGGTTTTATTGAATTTATATTTTATATATGAAATATTAATTCTACTTTAATGATATATATTTATATATACATTTACACACTTTACTTTCTTTCTTTTAGTACAACAAGAAAATGGAAACAACCCTCATGCATATGTACGACTTACCGTCTCCATGAATGGTGTACTTCATTTAATAATTTTATCTTTTATAAATTATTATAAATACATATATTATGAATATATATGATATTTATATCATTTTTATCTATCTTTATATTATGAAATTAAGATATATGTAATAGGATATGAAATATAACAAATCAAAATGCATACGAAAAACAAAGTTGTTATTACATGAAACATAAGTTTACCAATGAACTATTAACAAAATGTTAATAGAAGGTCTCTATTAAATAATATATTGTATGAGATAACTGATGATGTTTTTGTAATAGATTTATAATAATATAATATTTATTATAAATGAGTTTTTACTTAGTATAAAGTGATTCATAATATAAGATTATAGTTTTCACTTCTCACTATTATTTAGAAGATATATATTCTATATTCACAAATTATTCTTATTGTTTTGTTTATATATAGAATTATGACATGAATTGAATTTATTTCATTATATTACAATTTTTAATTGATTTTACTCTTTCATGGGGCTCATGATACAAAATTTACTCTACTAGTATGTAATTTTGTCTCACTTTTATTTCTACCGGAAACAAGCCTTATACATTACCTGATTATTTTATGTTGTGTATATATGGAACATGAATCACTTTTATGAGTATTATTATTAAAATTATTGATTTTTAATATCCCAATAATTTTCCTTCTTTCATGGGAAATATGATTCAACGGATTATAAAGTGATAGTTGATTATTTCATAATCTCATCAATAAGCAGGATTTTTTCGTTTAAAATCACTATTGTGGAATATTTATCATCGACGTTAATGTTTTCAAAAAATGTTTTCAAAAATATTTCCTCTATTTTCCTATGAATATTTAACATTATTTTTACACATGTTTTACTTTTTATTAAATTATTTGAAATTAATATGTTTTTCTTTCTATAAACAAGGCTCTTTATGACATTATTGAAAAAAATATACAAAGGAATGTTCTTTAACTTAATTATAATAGAATGTAATATACTTATATTAGGAAGCCTTAATTATATAAAACATAAATTAATATATTATGAATTTATTTTCAAATAAAAGTTGTTCCTTTAAAATTTCACGCTATTTTATGAAAATAAAATGTTTTTAAAACAGAATGTATATTTCTCTCAAGAATTATTTTATTGTATCATTAAATATTATTTTACATCTACGATAACATTCATTGATGTTACTGATGTTTAATAGGTATATTTTCCTAGGATACTATACCGATTATCCCTATTGTTAGTTTATGTTAATGTAGAAAGGATATTTATGAAACAGTTTCTTTTCAAAGGGTGATTTTATGATTGAATGATATTTATGAAACCCATTTCATTCCATGGGTTATGATATGATTTATGTTATTATGGTCTACATATTTAGGATTATCATTATGTGATAGGAGGAACCTATATCTCCCTCCAATCCACTTGATAGAGATTTATATCTCATAAGATAGACTTTTCTGGAATGGGGAGTGAACTCGGTTTAGTAAGACACTTTATCCTAAAAAAATATTGATGGGAGTGATCCTTGAATACTAATACAGTCATGGGAGTGAACTATGAATACCAAGATTGTTTTGGGAGTAAATACATACTATAAATATGTAATTGGTAGTGATTCCTTGAATATAATGGAAATCATTATATATTCTTATGTGTCTACCACAATTTCATGTCTTATTGTTACATTATGATTTCATGGCATATTATCTTGATTTACACATGATTCATGTCTTATTAACGAACATTATTTATTCTAGGACTCAATTATATGATCTATGATATGTAGTGTATGATATTAATATTTTATACCTATATTATCTTAACCTTATGCTCATGATTATGCTCACGTATCCTCTTTTTTAACCTTAGAGAGTATTTGATCTCACCATTTTCATATAGTTTCTTCTCCCCAGGTTATAAAGAAAGGTATCATGTTGGGTAAATAAAGGGGGAGATCTTTGCTAGAAACATTGAGGATGTTTTTCCATACTATAATTTTGTGCTTCATGTTTCCCAATTCACTAAACTAATACGGTGTTTGGGCATGTGATTGTATATTTTGAGAAGATGATAAAATAAAAATGGATGTTAATATTTTGTCGTTATTATTGGAATTAGAGAAAAGGTTTACTCATACATTAGAAACTAGGATTAGAAAGCATTAATGAGGTCAATATATATATTTCTAATGATATGTATAGGGACACCTCTAAGGATAATTCTATGTATAAGTAAAAATCCTAGATCTATGGTAACAATCATTAATAACATAGGATTGAACAAAAGATGTTATAAATTGATGTTAATTTACCTTGAATATGATGTTTTCATAGTATGAGTAGTGTTTCTCACAATATCTTTTTATTCAATGTCTATAATTCGAAGGAACCAAACTAATGTGGAATTCAATTGACAATTCCCTGATGGCCCTCCCAAGAAATATAATATTATGGAAAATATAATGAAAACCACATTGTTATGAACCATCAACCTTATCAATACATGAATCATGATGGACTTCCAAATGATCAATGGTGTGAAAAAATTTCCTTAAATCCTTGTTAAAAGGAAATCCACCTAATATTATTGGACTAAATGATCCACAAGTTTGTGAGAAAGATATTTGTATCATTGGAAAGTTATTTTGGATTTTCTATTCTTCTTTATCATGAAAAATATAAGTTGGGAACTTATCGCATTGGTGTTCAAGTGAATAAGTGGTAGAGTTTATCAAGAAAATTAAGAAAATGATAAAATTTACTCCAAGGATTGGGATGAGTTCAAGAACTTATTTTTCAATAAGTACCTACATTTTATTCTTATTACAAAAAGGTATATCGAGGTTTCCCATATATCTGATGGTTATTATATCAATATTAGGATATAATTATGAGGAAACAAAAACATATATGGAAAGAGAGAGATTAAAATTAAATTTTGACCAATGTGTAGAAGGAAACATGGAGGAAATTTATTTAAGGGTGATGGTAAATGATATAATGGTGGGAAATAAGGTCAGTGAGAATTTTACTTCGGAAGTAATTTGAATAAAAATATATCTCCAAAGAGTGCACCTATTGTCATTTATTTTTTCAACTGTATATAGTTTGGGATTAAAATAATGAGTGGCCTAATACAAGGACCAATGTGGATGGTATTCCACAAAAATATGTTAGAAAAAAGGAACATATTTAAAGGTTGTGTTATCATAATGGATAATTTAAACCATGATAATCCTGGAACACTTATCGTCCTCTCATTTTTTTGTGAATTTCATATTTAATTTTGAATGAATAAACCTTATAGAAATATTATTATTCATCCATTAGTGATATTTAATGAGGTTATCTTCTCAGATTCTAGAATAATGAAATCACATATTATATCGATAAATGGATGAAATAATGCTCCCAATGAAAATGTTTTTGATTTATAAATGAGCTCTTATAAAAATGGAATAAGTGTTTGTGTGTATTCAATATGGTATTATGGTAATTAGGGTTATTACAATATTTCAATAGAATATAATATGAAGGTATTCACATGGCTAGAATGTGAAACCAAGAGATACTTTCTGATATATGATGGGATCAATTCTATGGGGGGTTTTAGAAATTTATTTATCTTATTTTTAATGTTTTTTACATTAATCATTTGGGTGGTTTATATGGTCATCCATTTTCTGAATATTTCATATTAAACATCAGATGAGGTTTTAGAGAATAATGTATTATCTCTCCATAAGATTATTTATGCATATTCTATAACTTGTGAAAACCATTTTCTTTATAAATATAGGTGGGAATAACTATAATTATATTTATGGATATCATGATCCATTAATGTTGTAGGAATGAAAAATTCAACTTCATCTCCTTGAGTAATAGATGAATTGGAAATTGATCGAGGACCAAAATGGGTTATGTTGTCCTGAAATCATGTAAGTATATATTCTCTTGAAAATTATTAAAATTTTGGAAAACATTTATTCATATATAATCTTCTCTGTTTTTCATAATTTTTCATGATATCAATGACCTTTTCAAGACTCTTTGGGTTATGGATTTATGATCGTTAACATTCTTCTTACCATATTCTCTATCAATATCCATAAGAACATGAAAATTAGATATATATTCAATCTCAGTTTTTTCATATGCCACATATGGTATCCTATGTGGAATCCTAGTTAGTGTTACATTGTGTAATATTGTTGTTTCCAAATTTCTCTTTTTAAAAGGATGTTTTAGTATGCATTTTTACAATGAAGGTTTATATGAATAAAAATTTCAAGAACTAAACCCTTGAGAAACTAGAAAACCTTTGAGGGAGAAATCCATTTTAAGGTGGGTAGAATGAAACACCTTGATATTTTTATAAAATATTTTTTAAAAAGAATTTTTTTTATTTCTTTGATATCTTGCATTACATGCAACACTAACCAAGCTTGCATTATACACAAAACTGATTTTATATGAGTCAAAATTTTAATATTAAAATTATTTAAACAAGAAAATTATGACATATTCATTATAATGGAAGATAATAATTGAAGGACCCCGGGACACCCTAAGAGGGGAGGGATGAATCAGGGTGAAAAATTTTGCTTTTAATGTGATGGATCTTTTTCCCACGTTGGTAGGAACTTTTTTAACCTGTGTGATGAATATGATCAGAAATCAAACATTCACATGCACATAGAAGACACGAAACGTTTTACTTGGTTCACCACTAAGTGCTGCGTCCAAGGAGCATACACCGACAAGTTGTCGGTCATACCAAATTCCACTAATCTTTAATAGGTATGGATTACAAAGGTTTGGGAACAATCACTATGTACCAGGCTCACTGCCCTTACAAAGGTTTAGGGATAGCTCACTGCTTCTCTCGGGTCACTCCCGTTGACTCTCCCTGGCTCGCTGCCCTTGGTGAAGCCACAATCAGTTTATAGACGTGATGGTCTCTTCATCATTGCATAGGAATGAATCCTCTGTTGTATATAGATGCTCTATTGATGTACAACTCTCACCTGAAGACGAATCTCACTTTGCGCTGAGGGTACCAGATGATCCTCCAGCTTTGGTGTAGATTCAAAAGGACGGATGTACTTTAACAACCCTAGCGCGCTTCTCCATGCTCTAGTATGCATGTTTCAGGAATGGCATGAAAGTCACTTGTGTAGTAGAAACTCGACATGCATGTGACTCCAATCAACTTGTGTGACACTGCCTCTTTGAACTCCAATCTTGCGCGACTCAGCGCCTCTAAATCCCAAACCACTTTGGACGCGCAGCCAACAGCCGGCGCACAACCTCTACTTGCGCGACCCAACAACCACTTGCGTGGCGAGAGCTCAAAAAATCTCTAAGTCTCGAACTTCATTACAAATGATGAGGGGTGGTCCTCTATTTATAGGAAAACTGGACCCCCTGCGCGGTGGCGTGCAAGTCTTCACTCAGCGCGCAGGTTCCGGTGCGTAGCTCATCCTCTCTAGCCTCTGTCGTGCTAATCACTTGTGCGACCACACAAATACTTGCACAAAATTCTTTAATTTGCCATATTTTGAAGTTATAATCTTGAAAAACAATAGACTCACAAGTTTCCAATCCTCCTAGGAATCGGAATGCAAGTCTCTTCACAGCGCGCAGGTCACTTGCGCGACCAACCCAAAACTTGCGCTGCCTTATCTCATTGTCATTTTCCCATATTCGGATCTTGAAAAACATATGGCGCGCAAGTTTTCTCTCCTTCAAGTACAGGGTGCACAAGTCGCTATTCCAAAAACACTTTTCTCCAATTGTCGATTTTTAGGCCCAGAAATTTGGAAAACACTGGGAAACGGTGCCACCTTAAATACTGTTGTCTGCTTGAACTGTATGATCTCTTTGCTAGTACACATTCTGAACATCCACTAAGGATTGACAACAAACTCAAACCACACTCTAAATCATGCATATAAGACCCTGGTTCCAACATTAATATGATTAACTAAATTATGAATTTTCGCTTTACATAGGTAAAATCCTTTTGAAATTAAAAGAAAATGTTTTTTTAAAAACTATTTATATACAAATAAGTTTCTTTAATTCTAATCAAATAAAAAAATAACTCATATTGGATTATATTATTTAAATTTATATATATAATATTAAATTTAAATTATATAATTGATCCTATTTTTTGAGACATGATATTAAAAGAAAATAATTTTTATTTATAAAAATACTTTTTTTTCGAAAAGAGGTTTTATCGCCATTTAATTTCATACTTTTTTAAAACAAAAATTTTACACTATAAAAAATTATATTTGAAAAAATAAACTTCTTATTTTAATTAGTTATATAACAATATTTTTTTTATTTGGTTTTTGGTATTTTTCTGATAAGTTTCAGGTTTTGATGAATAATGAAAATAATTTAATTTTAATTGAAAGCATATTTTTTATAAAAATAATTCATTAATTTAAATTTTATTTTTATTCATTTTAAAGTATAATTAGATAAATTTTATTTGGATTTAATCTTATGTGGGTCATTAGAATCTATTCCACAATCTATTTGGGTATAAAAAAAATCCGATATTTAAAAAATTTTTACATTAAAAACCCATTATCTCATTCCATCAGTGAGATTAATTTTAAATTAATTTTTTCCAATTATGTGGTTTGAATTTTATAAAATGCATTCCATATTTGGAATAAGACGTTCCTTATTTAGTCAATTGGTCCCATTTATATAAGGACATTATGAATAGTGACTTTTGAAATTTTTATTACCAGGGTTAAGGATAAAACGAGTAATTTATGGTAAAAATAATATTATAAATGTTATAAAAATTTATGTAAAACCTTAGAAAATGTTATTGGTTAAATTTAATTCAACCTGTAACACTTATGGTTCTACATTTAATAATATAATAGAAATATTTCATTTAAAATTACTTAAATATTATTAATAATAATGAGAGTAAAAAAATCCCACACTCTTGATTTTAATAAGTAAAATATCTTAATTATGGGGTTAAATAGAATATATTCTAAAAAATATATATTATTATTAAATATAAATGGTTTATCTACTTCATGGAATTTTATTTTTAAATTTTATTGCAGAAATAATTTTTTTAAATAATTACACAGTGATGAGGTAGTTATTATTCAATTAATGAAATAATCAATTAAATTATATTGGAATTACTAAAATAAAAATAATTTGAATTAAATAATGTCATAAATGAATTTTATGGGTGAATATGAAATGTTAGTGGTTTACTAAATTAATTATTTCTAATATAGTTGGATGTATTGATTTCCTTAAATTCAATATTATAAATAGTGTGCAAATTTGGAGTAATGATATTTTATGAAAATGACATTTTATTAAATTATTTTAAAATAAAAAAATACTAAATAAGGAGAAAGGGGATAAATTATTATTTAATATATGATAAATTTACCATTAATGGTTCAATTTATACCTTAAATGTAAAATCCACAACTTTTCAATATCGAAAAACATGTTACCGTATTTAAAATTAAAACATGTCAACTAAGGGTTATTCAAAAATATAAAATTTAAAATGACTCCAAAACCTTTATAAAATCAATTATATTATGGTAGTATCTCCCAATAACAATGTTTATTTGAATAAATTTCCATTTTTTGGTATATTTAATCAGATTTAATTTATTAGAAATTAATCTTTTGAGAAATAAAAAAAGTGTCCCTCCCCTCTCATATAAAAGTGGATATCGTATTATTTTTTATTTAGAGATCAGAAACTATTTGTTTTCACCAAAATCTATCAAAATATCCCCCCAAAATACTTCCCGAAATCTTAGAAGCCTTAATTTAGGTAGAAATTCAACCGATGGAGTCCTTTTGTGAAAATAAAGATGGGATACCCTAAGAAGAGGTAACATTCATCAACAAATGTTTTTGTTTTATTTCATCTTCAATCCCATTAAATTATATTTATTTAATATTTTTATAATAACCCCAATATAATAAATATACTTATAAGTTTATATACCATGGTTTCAACCAACAATTACAAACATTCCTATCAGATGAGATACACCGTCATCATTAATGTGTATGGAGGGGAACCGCCACGTTGACTGATATCATTTGTTCTTCCATTTCCACCATTAAAAATTTCGAATAATGATATAATTTCTATTTTTATATTATATATATAACATTTATTATGTATTTATGCTCCTATAATTATTATATTACCCATACCTTCATACTTTCCATTTTGTGTATATATGATAACTACGTTTGGGGACGTGTTGACTACCGCCTCCTCAAACCGATGTGATTTGTTCATACATTAAATTAAATGTATTAAGGATGAGTTTACTGAATTTATATGATTTATAAGAAAAAATAATTATAATTTGATAATATTATATATATACATACATGTCATTTAATTTTTTTTTCAATACATCAAGAAAATGGAAACAATTTTCATTCGTACGTACGACCTACCATATCAATGAACAATGCATTTCATTTTATTGATAGATGTTTTTGAGATTATTATAATTACATATATAATAAATATATATGATATTTATATAATTTATATCATTCTGGATATGATAATATCACGATATAAGTAATAGTATCTAAAATATAACAATCAAAACACATGCGAAAAACAAAGTGGATATTACCAAAAACATAACTTTAAAATAGATTTTTTAAAAAATGGTTAATAAAAGGTCGTAATTAAATCATAAATTCTAATATATAATTGAATAAATTTTTTAAAAGATTTATAATCAACTTATATTTATTATACATGATCATTGAATGAGTACAAAGTTAGTTATGACATAAGGTAATTGTTTTCTCATCTCACTTTTATTTCTATGAGATATATGCTATATTCAACACTTATTATTGTTGTTTGAGGAATAAATTGAATTATAAAATTAATTTTAGTTATTTAAATATATTCAATGTTTCAATAGATTTTACCCTTTCACAGGGCTCAAGATACAAGATATCCTCTAATAGTAATGGATTTTAGTCTCACTTTTATTGCTGTGAGACACATACCTTATACACTACATGATTCTTTTATGTGGTGTATATACTGTACATGAAAGTAATTTAGGATTATTTTTAGGAATATTATTTCATTTTCACATCCATATAATTTTATTTACATCATGGGCCATATGATTCTACTGATTATAATGTGATAAGTTATTATTTCACAATCACATCAATAATCAAGATTATTTCCTTTTAATTTATCTTCGTGGAATATTTATATTCCATATCAATGTTTTCTTAAAAAGATTTGAAATTTTATTAATATTACCCTTTTAATATTTAAAATTATTCTTTCCCAAATAAGAGTTTTTGTAAAATAGTTTGAAAAGAATACTTTAGTTTACTTCTAAACAATGTTCTGTTTGACCTTACCAACAAAAACATAGGAAAAAAATGTTTTTTACCATACACAACAAGAATGGAATATTCTTCCATATAAACACATTAATTATTGAATCTTACTTTACAATTTTAAAAATTTACATTCATTGTAAATTTTTTCTTTTTAAATTTCATATTGTATTAAAAAATAAAATGATTTCAAAGATAAAAGGATATTTTTTTAATTAATTATTTTGAAATGTTATCTAATTTTTTTTTTCAATATATGATATCATAATTTGATGTAAATTATGTTTTAATAGGGATATTTTTCTATAATTATTTCCCTATTATTCCTATGTTTGTTTTATCCTTATTATAGAATAATATTTATGAATTCATTTCTTTTCAATGGGTCATGTTATTATTTATTGATGTTTATGGAACCCATTTCATTCCATGGGTTCTAATTTGAATTGTGTTCTTATGGAACACATATGAATTGTTTTCCTTATGTGCTGGGTGTGACCTAAATGTCACTCCAATTCATTTGTTAAATATTTCTATCTCATGAGATAAACATGGTAGGAATAGGGAGTGAACTCAATTCAGTAAAGGAGTTTGACCGTAATGATGGTCTTCAGAGTGAACCTTGACTACTAAGATGGACATGGGAGTAAAACATGAATATCAAAATGTTATGAGGAGTAAATAAATACTAAAAATATGGATATGGAGGTTATTCATTGACTATTATGGAATCATTTTTATATGATAATGTGCCTACCACAATTTGATGTCTTATTCCTATGTTATGATTTAATGACGTATTCTCCTGATTTCCTCTGGATTCAAGTCTTATGAACTGCCATTATTTATAACATTACTCATGTATATGATCTTTGGTAATTAGGGTATGATATTTTAATATCACTATCGTATTTTAAAAAACCTTATTTTTTGGATTACGCTTATACACACAAGTGCATAAAACATTTTTACGTCAGTTATTTTTTAATTTTTACGTCTGTTTTTAGCCGACGTTATTAAAGGTGACATTATATATATTGATTTTTTTACATTTTTTATTTTAAAATTGATGTATAAATCATTAATATGAAATTTTTTTCATGTCTATTCTTAGATAACAAATGTGAAAAACCCTTTCAGAGGCTCGATTTATCACATCAGTTATTTCATAACTGACGTGCTATATAGTTTTTCACGTCAGCTATTAAATATACGACGTACTAAATCGATCCTCTAAAAATGTTTTCACGTTAGATATTTAAGATCCGACATGAAAAACCCTTTTGAGGCTCGATTTATTATGTCGGTTATTTAATAACCAATGTGGTATGATGTTATTATGTCGGTTATTCAATAAATGACATAATATATCATGCCTCTTAATCATTTTTCACATTGTTTATACAATAATCAATGTGAAAAATGATATACGACATCAGTTATGTAATAACTGATGTAATAAACTATACCCAGGAATTTATTACGTTAGTTATAAAATAACTGACATAAAAATTATTTCATTGGAATTTTTTAGATCGGTTATAAAATAACTGATGTAAACAACTAATTTTTCTTAAATAAAACAGTGAAACCATTAGTGTGCTCTCCAAATGTTGACCTCAAACAACCAGAATCCAGACCAAAAGAAGACCAAAACCATACATGAATCCATACCAGAAAAACATCAGAACTTGACCAGAGCAAGAATAACCGGGGAAAAATTAAACATTCAAATATACAACATTCAAAAAGTACAATGTCTACTAAAATCACCTAAATCCAACCAAAACAACTACCAAATACACAATTGCAATTACAATATTCAAAATTATATTTTACACTACAAACAAACTAAAATGCAATCAATCCTATAATATAATTTTACCATTCCATTTTTAAGTGTGAAATATTGAGGAATATATTGTTGAGGGTTATAAAATATATAAAAATTAAAAGGAAATTTGTTAACATTAAGAATTAATAAATTAAATGAAATAAAATGGAAACGTTTATAATGAAATCTAACCTGTTCAAAGTTCATTATTGTTCTAGTTTTAATTATTTCATACATAAATCTTAACATATAATATCCTCATTCGGTGATGTCTTATTGATCATGATTTTTTTTAAATGAGTGTAAATTACAAATATCATTTTTATGTAATAAATCCAAAATTACAAATTATAAATGGATATTAACCTTTACTTTTACATATTTGATCATGAAACACTTTTTCATTTTGTTTTTTTGGAAGTATGCCCATCCCCTATTAGAACATAATATGAATGGGATAAATTTAAAATTAATTATAATATAAAAAACTATTAAAAAATTGAAACTTAATTTTATAACCACTTCTTAAAACATCCACACACATCGCTATGGAAAGATCATATCCAATAAAGTGTTTTCTCCCTTGAAAAAAAAACACCTAACATCCATTGATCACTAATATAAAATAGAATTTATGGTTAGTGGGTTTTTATGTTAAAATATAAATAAAAATTATCTAGATATATGTTTCATGACACTCACAAAAAGGTATCATCCAACACTGCATGATTATATTCTTTTCAAATCTTTCTACAAAATAAAGTGTTCTTTGTTCCTCATCAAATGCATGTGCTTAAGGGAAAATCATATGTGGGTCCATGAATCCATATACATTTGTCTGATTATTCTTCTCATACATGTTATAATGATACCTAAAACATAAAATACACAATTATACATTTTTAATAAATATAATGTAGTGAAAGGTTTTAGGATTTACATGAAAAAAATATGCACCTCATTGATGCCTAACTTATCTCCAGTAACAAGCTCCATGATATCAGTTTTCACAATCCCCATATTTATTTCAAGTCCACAGACATGAGCTTCTATTGGAAACGAATAATTATTCACCAAAAAATTGAATATCTTAACAATCTGCCAAGACTACTAGTTTTTATATCTGATGTCATACACATTTTTCTTTGTATTTTTCTATACATTATTTCATTGACATTTAAGTATTCTTATAAATAAATAAAAAATAACTTTTAAAATTTTGAAAAATATTTAATAAAAAAATAAAATATATAACATACATACCTCTATGGTAATGAGTCACATAAGTCTAGATGGAAAAACTGAAATTTGGTCGACACTATGTCCAAATTTCATCCCATCATTTTATGTTAATGACACTCTAGTTGATCTATCTATAATATCTTTTACAATGACGCAATTATTCTCTACCTCTAATGGTTGATGATGAATTGTATATCTTATACAATATACGAGCCCATATGAAACTATATAATGGCGAGGACCATCAACATACAACTCACAATAAGTAGGATGTTGTGGCGGAGGAGTATGATAAAAAAATGGGCCTGCAGGATAAGGTGGAGGATAAAAAATGGGGTTTGGTGGTGTATGAGTGGGAGCTATTGGCGAAGGTGGAGGAAAAATAATGGGGTTTATAGCAGGAGGTGGAGGAGTGAGAGTTTCAGTCTGAAATAGTATTTGAATGTCTGTAAACATATACTGTACCAATGATCTAATATTTTCCACCATTATCGCATTAATATTATGAACATCATCCTCCTAGGATTTTATTCTTTTATATAAACCCTCAATTTATGATGTTTAGGAATATGTAAATAGTTTCTCGACAGATACACCCATCGGGTATCCTCATACATGACCAGTGTGTTTGAGCTTTCACAATTTTTCATATAAAATATCTTACCTCCCAACAGCTATAACTACCCCTTGTGTGTTGTACTGCTCAAGAGAATATTATATTAACTAATTGAACATTTCTGTAATGATTCAAAGTATACAAAGAATAGATTTAACTTAAATATTAAATGTAAATATCTTACAATACACTTAGCTAATATTCTCGATTCTTTTGAAAGATATTTCCCCCTTTTCCCATTTGACATCTCTTCCATTTTTCATGTCTAAATGGAGGGGATAAAGGGGAAACCTCTCCCGATCTAGAAGACTCATCTTTTATTTTTTGTAATTTTTCTGCCATCATTTATTCTTTTAATAAACTATACCTCCTCTAAGACAAACTATGAGGGTATACATTTTTAGATTATATCTCCTGATGAGATGTCCTTGTTGTCTATAAATTAAGAATAAAAATTCATTAAAAGAAAAATAATAAGATAATTTATATAATAATTATTTTAAAATGTTACATTTCGCTTATGAAAAATGACTTTACTCTTCTATATTCAACAAATTATTTCCATGTGTCTTGATCTATGAAAGGATATATATGATAAGGATTGTCTTATTTCCTATAACCTAAAATTAAATTAGATGTGAAGGTTAATTTTAAATCACCCCATCTCCTAGCATCCATCAATAAAGATTTCCTCTTGAATCCTCTAGTGTGTGTAATATCAAATGTCATCTGATAAAGAAGAGGTAAAATATTTTATACTCTAAAAATTTAAATATTATTCAAAAAATAAGAAAAAGATCATACCAAAACTATCACCCATAACTGATATATTATTACTTTTTCCACACTTCTCCAATCATTATAAAAATTTATTACATTACTTTTTCCCTGATTCGATAGAAGGCTCTTAAAATATTTTGCATTTGGACCTCTAGGAATATCGTATTCATAAAACTCAATTAGTATTCTTTGGGCATGGCTATAGGAAAATGATAATTTTGATAAACATGTGAAACCACATTTGCCAACTCTCAAAAAATTCTTTTTTGTTATGGGAGAACATAAAGAAGATTGGGTAACATCAAGAGGAGCATGGGAATTTTCCTCCCTCGAGGTATAATCATGATCCACATCTCCAGAATCATGTGGTTGATCAACTAATTGACTTCCCATTATCCGTAAAATCAATAAAGATAAACATTAGTTCACAAATATAAAAATTAAAATATTACAATACTAATGTTAATAAAAAATGTAAAACTAAACTATGATACAAAATTGTAAATATGGTAAGCATGCTCAACAATGGTAAATATGGAAAACATGTTAGTGTAATTTTCATTCAACAAAATAAATTAATATATAAGTTACATAAAGGTAAACTATGGTAATCGATGATAAACATGGTAAACATGGTAATTTAATTTTCATTCAAAAAAATCAATACATATATAAGTTACGTAATGGTAAACATGATATACTAAACAAAACCAAGTTAAAATAAACAAACATTTCATATTATTTGTTTTAATACGCATTTTAATAAATAAAAAAATCACAGTATCTATCATTTAATAAAATTAATAAATGTAAACAAGAAATAATCCTATGTTACATGAAATATTGGGAATGTATTAATGGATTGTTTTCAAAATTTTCTTCATCAAGATCGTTCCTTATGGAACAAACCATGTCTTCAACATGGTCATCATTATTTTCAGCTAATCATTCGATTAATGTAGGGATATCACATAAATTAGAATCTTTCTCATTTGATCCTCACCAAAATTATTTTTTCCTTTATAAAACAGTAAACCACTGCATAATTTATTGATCAACAACATAGAAAACCATTTTTCATATTTTTCCAGTGTAAAATAATTTTATGTGTCTTCCAATCTATTCATATTAAGAAATTTCATTCCAAATTCACTGTGTCTGACACTATTGTTACCAGTAAACTATTTGTAGTAAAAAATAGGAACATTAATTTTAAAGTAATCAACCAACCATGTTTTTTCAATGACTCCATCATATGCACATGATGTAGAAATTTGGTTTTTGTCTTTAGAACTCAAAAAATGCATTGCTTCTGCAAACCCCAATACACTATTATTCTGAACTACACTTTTTTTCCTAAGCTTTCGTATGAAATGTATAGCCACTAATGTTATACCCGGAAAATGTTTTCACATTTAAACATGGACCACCCAAAAACCATATTAATGTCTCTGATACATGTGATCTACCAACTAAGGTCTTTTTAAACCAAGGAAAGAATGTTTTTCTGTGCTTATTAAAATCCACATTTCTTTCTTCTTTATATGACATTGTTTTAACTCATTAATATGAAATTTTATATATGGTTGAGTATCAACTATGTTATTCATTATTTATAATTCTATATTCTTCATCGGTTCAGCTGAAAACAATTTTATTTAAAGACAGAAATCCCCTTTCCCTCATTATTTACACATTGATGGCAAGATGAAGGAAAACCTATGCGATCCTCTGTAGATAAATAGCTTATAAAAAAAATCTATAACCTTCTCAGAAGTATTATTTTCAATAATGGAGGCTTCAGGTCTATATGGATTCTTAACATAACCCTTCATTATTTTCATATACCTTTCAAAAGAATACATCCAATAAAGATATACAGGTCCATAAATCATTATTTCTCGAACCAGATGAACCATTAAATGTACCATTATATAAAAAAATATGGAGTAAAATAAATTTACAATTTACAAAGTATATAAATTGAATCCTTTTCCCAAATTTTCAATGTATTCACATAAATCAGATTATTTAAAATTGAATTGAAAAAATAACACACCTTCATTATAGTCATTTTGAAATGGATGTGAAATATTCCATGCAATGAAACTGGTAGAAGATGTTGCATCATGACATGACAGTCATGATATTTCAAACCTATCAACTTCAAATCCTTTAGAGAGACAATTTTTTTTTACTTTTGAAGAATAACCTTGAGGTATATTGATATCATGAAGACACTTAAAAAAGATAATATTATTCATATTGGATAATGTATGAAAAGATGGGAGAAGAATTTTTAAACTTCCATTAGGAGTGGGAGCTAACTCCAAACATATTCCCATATAAAGTAAGTTTAATCTTGTATTCAACCCATCTATCATCTTTCCTCTAATATCTAACAATTTTCTAATCAAACTATCACATATGTTCTTCTCCACATGCATGGCATCAATATTATGATTCACTTCATGATATCACCAATAAAGTACCTCTAAAAATATTCACATTATCTTCCAAATATGTCTATCATTACCAAAATTATTTATCTTTCCTAATGTCACATCAAGATTTGGCATCTTCTCAAAATAGAAATTAGTGGATAATGGTTTGGGGAAATAATAAATTATTATGAGAAATTGAATGCCTTTTTTATTCTTCTATATGATAGATCCAAAGGAAAAAACATTCAATGACCCATGTATATTGTTTTCTCCCCATTATGAAATTCAAAATATGAAGTCAGTGGTTCACAAATTAGACATGCTTTATATCCCTTAATAGTATATCTAAATAAATTCCCATATGTTGGGAATTCATTTATAGTGAACATAAACACTGCACAAAGTTGAAAATGTTTCATTTTATAAGAATCATTCACCCAAATACCATCCCACCATAAAAGTTTCCATCATCAATCAATGGTGAAAAAATAATAAATATAATTTCCGGGTTTTTTCAGACCAGATATTATTACATTAAACATGAAATATTTTTGAATCATGCAAACTTCAAGAGGGAGGTTGTAAATAACCAATAAAACAGGCCATGAACAATGTGTGCTACTAACAGTTTTGTATGGATTCATTCCATCTGTGGAAAGCCCAAGTCTGAGATTTCTAATTTCATTTACAAATGTAGGATAATGCTCTTAAATTTTATTTCATTCTGGGCCATCAGATGGATGATGTATTTTTCCATCACATATCCTCTCATCAGCAATCCATCATATCCTTTTTTCATCATGTTAATTAGCAATTTTTTTTTTCAAACAATGAATTATAGGATGATACCAAAATAACTAGGTAGGGATCTCTTAATTCTCTACATCAGCCTATGATTTTTCTTTCAACTTATACCATGATGTCACACATTTAGGAAACTCTGACAGAAATTCTTATTCCTTCATATATATCATACAATCATTCAGGCCTGTATGCATTTTCTGGTATCCCAATCCCATTGGGCATAATATTTTATAGGACTTAAAATTTAAATCTAGAAGATCATTAACTTTTGAATGAATGCATTTCTACAATTTTAGAATCTCTGTAAAATCGTTGTCACTCCATCCATGTTTTTCATTCAGGTTAATCAATCTTAACACCGTTGACAAAATCGTAAAAACCGTATAACCAAGATATAATGGTTTTTTAGTATCAATATATAGGTTTTTAACTATAAATTCTATCTCAATTTGTTATGCTGAAATATCATGAATCATTTCTTCAATTCCATCAGAGTTACCATCTTGAAAATCATCATCATCAATAGATCTGACATTCTATCCTATTTCACCATGAAAAATATAAGGGATGTAACTCAGATTAAAACCATGAAAAATAAGAAGTTCTTTGATCTCTCAACTATTCATCTTCTTCATATTCACACGCTTTATGCATGGACAAAAAATGTCATTTCTTGTAAAATTTATTTGTGGAAATTCCAAAAAGTCATCAACACCTTCCTCATATTTGTTACTCATTCGATGTGCTGTAATCCAACTTAGACTCATTATTAACTATAAAAAATATCAAAATTATACATCTTTTTAAGATAATACAATTTTATATTTATATGAAAAATATCATATTTTGAATGTAAAGTAATATTGAAATATAAAACCAATATATGAATATTTGAAAAAAAAAATCATGGAAATAATTATAAAAAGAAAATATAGTTAGATATAACAGTTTTATATTTATAAGAAAATAATTTTAGGATTACATATCTCTCTTATATGTATCATTATATAATAATATAAATTCATCTTGGATCATTTCTTATTTTGGTACATAAGGAATACATTTTGCGGCAACTGGATACCAAATCCACCCTTCCATATACATAAAACATGAGGTATAAGTATTACAATATGTATACATGCACTACTAAAAATTTACCTTATCCCAACATTTTGAAACCATTGGAATGATGGCCATTGCAATTTCCCTATACCAACAGTTCTATAGAAACCATTCGTATAGATTTTCTGATGTTACTATATGCCAACAATTTCAATGATACCATTGGGATAAATATATATATACAAATGGTTCAAGATTAGTTTGTATACATATTTTCCATCATATAATACATTCCAATGGATTCATGGAAACTGTTGTGATATATGTATCACAACGGTTCAAGAACCGTTGTCATACACTCTCTAGAATATAATTTATTGAAACACGAGGGGGTTCTGTCCAGGGGGTGGGGGTGTCTGAGGGGTGGGGGTGTCCAGGGGTAGGGGAAATCCAAGGGGGTGAGGGGGTTTCCAGGGTGTGGGGTGGTGTCCAGGGGGTGGGTGGGTGGTGGTCCAACGGTGGGTTTGTTCAGGGGTGGGAGGTTTTCGAAGGGGGTGGAGGTGTCTATGGGGTGTCCAATGTGGTGGGGGTGGTTTCCAGGGGATGAGGGGGTTTTCTAAGGGGGTAGGGGTGTCTAGGGGGTGGGGGTGTCTAGAGGGGAGGGGGTGTTCGGAGGGGAGGGGGCATGTCCTTGGGGGTGGGGTGTCTAGGGGTGGGGGTTACCCAGGGGTGGGGGAGGATTCTCTAGGAGGGAGGGTGGGGTGGAGGGTGGGGGTGCTTTCCAGGGGGGTGTCTTGGGGGTGGGGCAGTCCCGGGGGTTGGGGTGTCCTTGGGGGAGGGGGGGGGGGGGGTGGGGGGGGGGGGGTTGTACAAGGTGGTCTCCAGCTGTGGTGTCAAGGGGGTGGGAGGATGTCCAGGGTGGTGGGGGTGTCCAGGGGGGTGGGGGGAAGTCCACAGGGGTGAGGGGTCTATCCAAGGGGGTGCGGGGGTGTCCAGCGGGTGGGGTGGTGTCCAGGGGGTGGGGGCTGTCGAGGGGGTGTGGGTGTCCAAGGGTGTGGGGTTGTCTAGGGGTGGGGGATTTCTAGGGGGTGGGGTGTCCACGGTGTGTGTGTGGGGGGGGGGGGTGGGGGGTCCATGGTGTGTGTGGGGGGAGGGTGTCTGGGGGTGGGGGTGTCTTGGTGGGGTGTCCGTGAGGGTGAGGGGTAGGGGTGTCTGAGGGGTTTCCAGGGGGTGTCTGTGGGGGAAGGGGATGTATGGAGTGTGGGGGGGGGGGGGGGTTGGGGGTGGGGGATGGGTGTCAAGGGGATGGATTGGTGTCCAGGGGGTGGGGGTTGTGCATAGGGGTAGGGGGTGTCCATGGGAGTTGGTGGGTGTCCAAGGGGGATGTCTTGGTGGGGGGGGGGGGGTTGTCCATGGGTTTATTGGTTTCCAGTTGGGTGGGGGTTGTCCAAGTGGTGGGGTTTGTCCAAGAGGGTGGGGGTGTCCACGGGGTGGGGGTCTCCAGTGGGTGGGGGTCTCTAGGGGGTAGGGGTGTCCATGGGGTGGGGGGTATCCAGGAGTGGGGGAAGGATGTCCAGGGGTGGGGGTTGTCCAGTGAGTGGGGTATCTAGGGGGTGTGGGTGTCTAGTGGGGGTGGGGGGATTTGTACAACCATGTTTATTTTTAAGGAAAATGAATGAGTAAATTTTTATTCAAACACTTAATATAGAGTATTATTATATAAAGAAAAATTAAATATTGAATATTAAATGAATTTTAATTTGAACATATTACCAAAATTAAGAATTAAATAATGATAAAATTATTGATGGTAAAGAAATGAATTGAATAAATTCCTTGGTTGTAAGGTTATAGGTCAAAACATGCACGATAATGATTTCATGGTTTCACACACATTGAAGTACACATACATGATAGGAGACACATGGTTGCAACAAAATTCATTGAACATGCATGATATCACACCCATGGTTTATTTTACTAGAAAAGAAATTATCATGGTATAAAAGAATAATATGACACTTATCATGATAGCAAGAACAATGATAGAAAAATAATATCTCAAAACCAATATTTAGGGCATCAAGATAAAGAAAAAATGAAACTGAGGTGTGTGAGGCTTAATTGAGTGTTGAAAGTTGACCTGATAGATCTGTTTATAAAAAAGATGATTAATGTTTTTGGAAAAATTAGGTTGGAGGGTAAAAATTCAAAGAATCATTTCATGGTTTTCCGTATAAGAGAGACAAGTCACATGTCGCCCGATCAAAGAAAACATAATGACAAAATACAAGGAGTGATAAATCATTTAAAAGCGTTATCAGGTCGGTTATTTAATAACCAACATGATAAACTATTTTTTGTTTATGAAGTTGATTATTTAGTATCCAACATGATAAAGCACCCAGATTCTATATGTCATGTTAGTTATTTTATAACTGATGTGATAAATAAAATCTCAGTATTTTTGGCATCGGTTATAAAATAACCGATGTCATAAAAAGATTTTTGGTGATTTATCTGGTCAGTTATAAAATAACTAACATGATAAACCAATTTTTACATCTTTTCACATTAGTTATATATAACCAACGTAAAAAAAAAGCCGACGTGGTAAACTTTTTTTTCACTAGTGCATATCTTTATTGATTACCTTTACTAAGCATCTAATCTTACCATTTTCTTATATTTTCTTTTCCTCGTGTTATAATGATTGGTTTTAAGTGGGGGTACTAAAGGGGGTGATATAGAGACCCTAGCCTTTTAAAAATTTTATTACATGATTTTACGAATAAATATCCCCCAAATAAAAACTAATGATCATAATGTTTAGTGTCTCTGTAAGATTGGGCATATAAAACTAAAAACAAGGAACCAAAATAAACAAATATTTTATTTAAACTCCATAATGATCTTTTAACTTCTATTGATCTCTTAAATATTTATAGGGTAACCTGGGGAATACATAAATACATTGATGAGATAAAACTCGCAATATGGGTATAGACATTGAAATAAAGAATAAAACATGTGTTAGAAGGCATAACATGATGGCATAAAAAGTCATGAAACATGAATAAACATAAGGAATAATTACATGTATAACATAGGATCTTGTAATAATACAATCATTGGAATTTAGAAATAACATGCAACATGACATAAAAATTGGTCATGGATAACTACTAAGACCATTTAATATGGAGTAAAATGAGTCAAGGATTACTACCAAGACCATTTCACATGGTGAAACAAGCCCTATAAAATATTTAGATTTACCACCTATCTCAACATGATTTATCATGAGACTAAAAATCACCCAATGAATTAGAGAACTACTTGGGTGCCCCCATCATAACATGTTCATGAATGTGAGTTCCACATGATGAATTAAAAATATTTATCAATGCAAGGGTTACCCATGTAATTTTATGGGTATCATAATCATATCATAAGGCGTAAACAATGGGAATATCATAGTCATGTCACAAAAAAATGGATTAAAAACATAAATAAACATTTATAATGGATATAAGACATAAATAATGATAAATTATTTATAACTAATGTGAGAACATAAATACAGAGTGTTTAAGAATCATTATAAATGATCCACTTTGGTGGTGGTTGAGGAAAAATATTAAAGTGTCTTTAAGGCAGGAAAATGTATAATAGATTTCATAAAATTAGAAATGAACATAGGTAGTTTTTATGATATGAAGAATTATTTTAGAAAAAATATTGATGGATTAAACATATTATGTAGGTTACATGACAATGTCTATGAAATTCAGAAGTTCCATTTAATAAGGCTTGCTTATTGGGAGGAATTGAGAAGGGAATCTTATAAAACATGTATTTACCTATCAAATGAAAAAAATAGATACATAGGTTTTTAACATTGACATATAATTTATAAAAATTATATAATATAAAAGAACTATTGCGTTGTAGTTGAGAGAGAATGTGTGACATAAAGGAAAAATGGGGGTTCAGAGAGAATCCCTTACCTTATTTATAAAACTACTCTACACTTGCACTTAATTTATTGGTTAATGATATTAGATTCATTATTAATTTAATTAATAACCTCATAAATATTTATTTTATCTATTATTTTTTTAATGTTCATTTATTACCTTTTTGATGAGTTATAAGATTAAATTTAATCATTTTATGGTGTCCATTTCCTTGGATTTCATGATTGGTTCACTTTTATAAATGTATCGAAATCATATAATATTAGAATAGTTATACATAATTGAATTTATATGTTATTAATAAAACTCATTAAGATTATTTGATCTTATATATACTTTTTCTTCTAGATATTAGGATGATTCGTTAGATAAAATGATAATGGTTACTGTTTAGATTATTTTGGCATTTTTTTTGGATCATCATAAATTATTTTTATTTTATTAAATAATATTATGTTTATATACTTCACAAATAATAGTAAATAATTCGTAATATAAATTTTACAATCTGATTTAACCATTATTATAGTTTTATGTCCAACCATTGAAGAGTCATTGGAAAACAAATATTCGCCATCCATTAAGGAGGTGAATCAACTCCTCACGGATGATGTTTCCATTTTAAGAACTAAAGGGGAAGAGCAGATAATTAATGGTGGATATACAAATAACATAATAAAATACAATTATATAAAAGATATTGGATTTATTATAACACTTTGGGATAAATAGGTGACTAGAGTAGAAGAAAATAAATGAAATTGAAAATAGATTAAATAAAATTGGAAGAGGATTTTACATCTTGAAAAATACTCTACTTGGGAATCTCCATAAAGCTATTGGGTTTGGTATTTTTTTGAGACCAAACGATCATGGACATAGTAGAGAGTGTTGGGAGATTATTGGGAAAAATTTGGCAAAGTTTAAAGGCTTGGAAGGTGTGAGGGGAAGAGGCGGTGATGGGTGGTATTAATAGAGGAGGAGAGGGGTGTTTTTTGATTATATTGTTTATTTGATTGTTATTTTGGAACAAGACTATCAATAATGTGGATTATTGTGGCCATTTAAAGAAACTAGTAAATGTGATTTCCAACGTTTTATTATTTTTTCACTCATATATCATTCATGACTCAAGAATTAATGTATTTGATAAATAAAATAAATCACCATATTTAACAATTAACAAAAAATTCACCACAACCATTTTTTGAAAAGTAAAATTCAAAAATAGAAAAAAATTGAAAATAACCCTCAAAATATGAGAAATTTAATTTTTAATTAAAATCAACATTTATACAAATTACTAATTTTATTATTATATAATATTTTATGCCCATTTAAAAAATTAATTAGAGTCAATAAATTATATTATAATTATAAAAAAATGATTTTATCAAATTATTAAATGAAAATAAATTTATTTTAAATCGTTATATTAATTATAAAATTGCAAATTAAAATTTACATTTCATAAACATACCAAAATATAATTTATCATTTTGAAACATTTATTTAATTATTCCATGATATAAATACATAATATTTTCATTTATGAGTTTCCAAAATTTTATTTAAATATTAATAGGTGAGGTTAATATTTTATTGGACAGTTAACAATTCTTAATGGTAAAATTACTATTCCAATGGTCATGTTACAATTCCATTGGTATAGGTTCCTTCATTATATAAATACAACTTATTTAATTAATTATTCATTTACAATGATTGTATGATGTTCTATATTATATTTCTATGTTAATTATACTATATAAAACATTTATTATAGTGGAATTTCATTGATAGAATTTTGAGATGTTACGGGAGATCATTGTGTTGAAACATTGCAGATCTTTTACAAAAATAGAAGTTTCTATGACATGATTCCAAAGGCACTAAACTAATTTGGTCTTTGGGAATCTGTTCGGTTATTT
The DNA here is from genome assembly GCA_963277665.1 of Viscum album. Taxonomy (NCBI): domain Eukaryota; kingdom Viridiplantae; phylum Streptophyta; class Magnoliopsida; order Santalales; family Viscaceae; genus Viscum; species Viscum album. The sequence goes on along the minus strand of OY728140.1, from coordinate 974,251,496 downwards.
TAAAAAAGATTATCTAATGTATTTTAATATTAATATTTGGTCTTTAAATGATGGGAGAAAACATATGATTCCAACAAGAAGTCGAAGAGTTGAAGTTTACACAAGAAACATAATTATAGAAAAAATATTCTATTATGGAAACTCATAGAATTTTATATAAGATTCATAATTCTCTATTATCATAGGTGTAATCAATAAAATTTAAGGAGGTATCAAATAATGAATCTTGGGTGAAATAAATAAGTTAATAGTTGGACCAAGTTGGAATAAATCATACATGGGAGCTTAGGGAATGAATTGAACACTAAAATTTTGATTTGTAAAAAGTGGGCCTTAAAAAAAATTTAATGAACATAGAACAATATTTAAGAATTTGATTTTTTTTTGTAATGGATATACTCAGATCCGAGGAATTGATATTGATGAAAAAAATTCATCAATGGAAAGGTTAGATTAAATCATACTTTTTATCACACTATATTTCTAATGTTTGATTTATATCAAATAGATGTGGTGATGAAATTTTTAAAAGGAATTTTGAAAGAAGAATTCTATATCAAACAAATGATAATATTTATTTTTATAGTTCATTACACAAATGTTTATAGTTTTAAAAATGACTTATATATCCTAAATAAAGATCATGATTTTTTGTAAGCATAGCTCGAAACATACATGAGAAATTTGGAGTTTTAGAAAGGATATATAGACAAAATATTTATGTGAAAATATTAGATAAATTAATGTAGGGTGATGGTGTTTGTGGATGAAATTATCATTGGATGTAATATGTATAATTATATTTAAATGAATTTAAATTAAATGAGTTTAGAATTTGAGATAATAATGATTAATGTTCTAATAAACTTCCCTAGGATTAAAGTACATTAAAAGGATGGAAAAATATTCATATCACACATGAACTATTCAAGGTAGCTATTAAAAAAGTTTTCAATGGAATACTACAATCTAGTTTCAACTCCAATAGTGGCTAGAACCAAACATGGAAATCAATTGGAAACAAGGAATTCGACTCATGTTTTTATATAAGAATTATTGGGTTCCTATTTTATATCATAGAAACAAGGTCATTTATATTTTATACAAAATGTTTGGAAACACAATTTTAGTGTTATCCAAGTAATATTATCTATCAGTGGTAATTAGAATATTGATATCCAATCCTATAATAATGAATTATGGATTTCTTATCACTGTGGTAAAAGATCATTATTTGGTTGACTAGTTAGACTCATACTTGGTTAGAGATATTTTGGATTTAGAATATATGACTAGTTAAATATTATTACCTAGATTGAATTGTTTTGGATGGATAATTAATAAGTTTGAAAGTATATCCTTTCGAACAATCACGGTGGAGATCATTTTAGTAACTAACAAACTGTACTCAATTTATGTAGATGAAGTAGTTCCTATAAGACCATTGAGAAGTGGTGCAATAGACAATGTTGACTCAATATGAGAAAATGGTGTTATTGAGTAAATAACGAACCTAGTACAACATTATCATACAAATCATAAAGAAATTAACTATCACTTTTCAAAGGATAAAATCAGGAAAAATTTTATGAAATTGTTTTTCTTTTGTACTCAACATCGAGTTGATGATATCTTTAAAAAACCACTAAATTCACATTTTTTTGTTAATAATTATTTTTAACTCCTCATAAATCCAATTTCGTTAAATAAAGGTGGTTATTAAATAGACCCTCTCCTTAAGTCACATTTTTCTCTATTTAGCTATTATTTGTTTTAGTACTAATTATCTCTAAAGGGATGTATTAATATTAAGGGTAAAATAAATCAATGGGTACTATTATTAAGATATATAGATCTTTAGATATTTAATATAGATCATAAAATCTAGATAATGGTGTTTGGAATGAAATTTAAACTTGTTTCATAGACCAAGATTTGACTCTTATAGTCTTATGGAAATGTTTAATTCCCTTTAGCTAAGAAATGGAAAATAGTGATTGAAGAAGTCAATAAAATTTCGATATGTGGTTTTCAGTTATATTAAAAAATATATCAATGGGGATATTTCATGGTTCTTACATGATCAAGTATATAGAAAACGATTATTTAATTTTTTTTGAAAGGGGATAACAGATACCCCGCCTCAAATCTATTTAAAACATTGGGGGAGTAGTTAGATGACAATTATTTTTTGAGAGGTGAAATATAGTTAAATATTTATGAATGGATTGAAAAAAACCAATGGGAACTAATGTTGCAACAAAATTGTGGTATTAATTTTTCTTAAAAATTATAGTCACTTTGAGATAGTGTTTTGAATAAGCAAAATCTGGTGTGACAGATGATTATACGGGTCATTAAGGAAGATACCACACTTAAACATGTCTTCTGTAGGAGTAACCTCATGATATGTATGAATAATTTGTATTATACATAATAATAATATAGGTACTTGATAATTTATATGTACTATGAAGGAAGATACCACACAATAATAGGTCTTGTATAGGCATAATATCTTGCTATATAAGAGTAACTTCTTGAGTATCATGTAAAAATATGTGTTAACACACCACAATTGGTGACATATAAGATTACAAAATAATTAAGTGTGGATTGCGTGGATCTGATGATCACATTTCGACACTTGATCATAGATATTTGGTATGTTACTATTTTAATATTGAAGTAGAATTTAATTTTAGTGTAACATACCACATGACAATAAAATTGTGTAATAGTAAACCAAGGATGTGTAAGTGTAAATCAAGATATAATGTTGAGGCCATGAACATTAAGCCCAGTTCTATTTGGTAATGAGTTAGAAATTATTCCATTAAGTGGATCATCACCCTAAAACCTATTTAGATGTTTCTAAAAACAAACTGAGAAACCAACAAATAAAATCATAATTTAGGTATTCATGTTGTGATATATGAAGAAATATAGAGGTTTATATAGATTTAGTATTTGAGACTATACTGTTTCGGGTGGTTTTGGGATGTACACAATTTGATTAAATGGAGTTCAATAATGGTGTTTTACTCCAAATTGATCCAATGGTTATATTTAATGAAAATGATGTATTAAGTTGTTTTGTTTTTAAATAGGAATTAGAATCTAATTTTATGGATAAATTCTTTTGAAAAAGGGGAGTTTATCTAAAAAAATATAAGATTGTAAACATAATATCTTCATCGATAAAATTAAAATGGAATAAATATAATATCATGGAATACATAAAATTGAAAATAGAGTTGTTAATGTATTTAAAATAATTAAATATTAGATTTGATATTAATATTTTCTATATGAGAGTTGGTAAATATTGGGAAGAATTGTACGAAGAATCGTGGAGAATATTTTTCTTATTATGTGTCATTGTATTCTCAATTGTATTAATAATAATGACCCATGTTTCATAATTACCATCACAATTTCACTATTGGAAATAAATGAGTGAATTATATGAAAAGGTCATGAAATTTTAATTTTTAATATTATTTTAAAAAATATTATAACCAACAACTAGTGAAGTACTAATTTTTAGTCATATCTAAAAATTGGTGTTAGGTTATTTGTGAATGTAGCCCATTATGGGTGAAACCAGTAAAATTTCATTGATCATTTATATTTTATTTCTATATTTTGGTGGTGTGGTTGTGTCAAATACCATGTTTCATTACAAAAATGAATAAACTATCTATTCGAGATGGAGAAAATATGATATTTTTGAACTACTTAATTTTCCCCCTATTGAGATGTATATCGGGGCCTTTAGTTATAATAGAACAATGTTTTTAGTTTTGAAACCCTACAACATTTACAATTATATATACCTTGTAAATATCATAATATTGACACAAATGGTTGATTGTACGAGTAAATATATAAATTTACCAATAATCTTATGGATAAATGTGCAAGTTATTAAAAAAGAAGATAAAATTTCATAATACTACCACTTAGTGAAGAGAAAAATTATCATTGGTTAGTTCGTAAAAATGATCATGGGAGTAAGTAATAGGCTGGAATGAATAAATATGTATCAAAATGGGAGTTAGGGAATTGGATTTATAAATGAGTCATGATAGGTTTTAAAAAATTAAGATTTAAATAGTTTATCACTAATGACATGTTAGTTTGAATTTAACTCAACTATTATTACTTGGGTTAAAATAGATTTTGATATACCATACATCTATAAAGAAACATGAAAATCTATATAGAAAAAATAAACAAGATATATAATGTTAAAAATTACCTCCTAATCACCCAATCACTAAATATTTTGTTTCATATTACAATTTTTTGGAACACATATTTATAGTAAATACCAAAAACCTACGACCAATCAATATTCAATATTTATACTGAATATTAAGAAAATATTCCTTGTCTATTGGTTTATGATACATCTATTGAATAAAATGAAAATTTGTTTATTATGGAAAATGGAAGTCTTCCACCCAAATACATTCATCCATTAATGGAATTTTAATTCCAATAGACAAAAAACCGCAATTCTTTATCTTATAGTTGTAGTGGTTATCTAATATTTTGAAAATCTATTCCACTAAAAATTAGTATTCAAATATCAAGTCATTTTAAATACTAGGTCCATTAAATTCAGCACAGCAAAAAACAACTCAAAGAAGGAAACTACAGTAAATCGCTGGCACATGGACTTCACCCCTGCGGCCTTCCCCTCACCCCACTAAAACCTTACCACCCCACCACCAATAGTGTAGATGAATGAAATTTACATAGATTTGGAAAAAGTTATTATATAAACAAAAATTGGATTAATATTTTGAGAAAACCACTTAGTCCTTTAAAATTTAATATATTCTTGCACAATCAAGAAAAAAAATCATAACTGGTCTTTTTTCCCATTATAAATCCATGTTCATAAGACTAAACTACATAAAATACCCCATTAAAGAAAATTCAGGAAGGAAATTACCCATCCATTTAATTTTATGTTTTATCATTTTTACCATATAACATTAAACTACATGGGTTCATTCATCATATTTTAATATCATAAATAAGAGAAAAATTAGTGATAGGGGTAAGATCTTAAACTACAATGCATCAGTGGTCCTAGTATCAAGTAATTAAACAAATTATAATGATACAACAACTATTCAATTGAAAAGACATAAATTATAGTCTGATAACAAGTTAATTAATTATTTTTATGTCTTTTTTATATGTATTCATAAAACATTAGTGAATAATTAAAATGAGTAATATGAAATGCTCGTGATACCAACACATGGGCCTAAAAATTTATCCAGATACACATATTAAACCCATAAATCTAGGATAATGTTTTGGGGAAACCCCATATTAATCGACCCAAACATTCCAAATCTATTCAATGTATCCCATTTTTAGGTAAACACTTTCTACATTGAGGTCACCCTTTTTTAATGGTGAGTCTCCATTTAATTAAGGTTGAGTATATTCCCATTTCCCCAATTTCATTTTATCAATTCTTAAAAAACATATTGAAGTACACATTGGTTAATTAATGTTTTATAGTTTATGTAGTGATACAATAATCCATGAATTGGTCATAGTTTTATTATTTTTCTTATGATTTATGTCTTAGATAGTCATCCTAAGACCAAAACACATCTTAGTTTCACTCAGGACGCCTAAATTTATTGATACGCCCTTATTTAATGTTAGGATTTTCCTCATTTAATTCAAATTAGTGTTTTCCAATTTTAACATTCATAGGTGGTGAATAATATCATCTTTATCTATCTTTATAATAAATGTAGGCTCCCATGCCTAATTTGTCTCATTATATGTAAGTTCACCATAATAATAAGGTCAAGCCTTTGAGATGTGACCTTATAGTGATCATACCCATATAGAATATAACCATTTTATATAAACACAATTCATGACATTAAATTATTGGTACTTAATAACCACCCAAGGCCTTTTATTATCTTATCCAAATTAAATACCGGTGTTTCACAATGATGACACATGAATCCTGCATATGTTCTTCTAATGATCTTCTAATGATCAACTTTTGGAATACAACATTCCCTTATCATCATATCTAAATATTATTTTTTTGTGATGACACATACATACTAAATATGGTAAACCTATACCCATCAGAAGCATCTATCACAGCGTATAACCCCCTAGCACCACATCTAAAATCCTAATAGACAACCATATGTTTATGGTGACAACAGATGTACCACCAACATGGATCACCTATACCCATTAGGAGACCACATCCAACTGGAAAAACTCTAATAATCATCATTTTTGTATTCAATAAATCATAAAACGTGATTTAACATTTCCACAAAATATGTTCAAGTATATTTTAATACATTCTATATCATGTCCATGCACCTTTACTATGAGAAAAATAACATTTAACATTAATTTTTAATGGTTGTTTTCAAAACCACCACTAGTTGTTTTTTGAAAATTTGAATGGAACTTTTTGGAAACTATATATAAAGTTAAGTGGATTTTAAAAAACTATTTCTCATTAAGTGACGATTTTTTATTTCCTAGTGTTTTTATATGAATATTTAGTTTTTAATTATTTTCAAAAACTTATTTTTTTAATTTCTCCCCCTCTTGCCGACCTGACCCCACAAATTTTTTAAAAATATTTAAAATAAATAATAAATAATTACTTATTTATAATAATATTATAAGTACTCTATAATTAGTAATAAATAATTTCTATTTAGTAATTAAAATTTAATAATTTTTTAAACTACATTTTTTTTTATTTTTTATTAATAATTACTCATTATTAACTATTAAATATATATTATTAATAGAAGTAAATATATTCACAGTTATATATATAAATATATATGTAAATACATTAAAATATACAATTAAATATTAAGATATGGGATTATATAAATACATAAATGACTTTGCTTATGTGTGTCTATGTGTGTATATATATATAAATATATTGATATATAAAAATGTATATAGATATATATAATTTTAAAAATTTAAAAATTTAAAATTTTACAATCATATAATCATATAATTAGATATATATATATATAATTATTTGTGTAAATATATATATGTAAATTTATGTAAATTTAATTATACATAAATATATAAATATATAAAAAGTATATTATTATATGGGAGTAAGTATATTTATTTAATTATATTTATATTTATAATAATAAATATATTTATTCTTATTTATATATAAATATATATAAATATATATAAAAATATAAAAATATAAAAATATATATTTATATATATTTATATGTATCAATAATTATAATTTTTTTATTTTTATATAATTAATAGATCTTAATATACATTTATATATGTATATTAATATATAAACACATATATTTACATACACATAGATGCATGCATACAAACATGCTTGAATGCGTACACACATACAAACATTAATTTCTCTATCTCTATATAAACATACACATGCATAAATATAGATATATATAAATATAATTATAATTATACATATTTAAGTACATATTTGTATAATTATATGCATTTATATATTTTATTAGTTATATATATACACATATTTGTGTTTATTTATATATAATTATAATCACATGTAATTATATATATTAATTTACATGTATTCAATTTAATATATATATATATATATATATATATTAGAATATTGAGGTCTATTTAATTAACACATAGAGGACTTTTAGAGTGACAGTGTAATTCCATAATAACCAAGAGGTAAGAGGTTCAAATCCCACTCTAATCATATTTATAATAAATTGTTAAATGTGAGACAGGGAATGTGGGTTCAGAAGGTGGAGAGCTAGTCCAGTTGGGTCTTACTAGCAGGGTCATTCGAGAGGGTTGGTGGGATGGGAGGGGCTATACAGATGGGTGAAAAAAATATTTTAATATAATATATTTAAATAAAACATTTCCACTAAAAATTAGTATGAAAAAAAACACAACTAATTTATTAGTGAAACAGCTAAACATTATAGATCTCAGATTGTGCAATTAATAATTTAGTGACAGCTTTAACCATACCTAAAAGGAATTTATGTCATAGTGACTTTTCATGTTAATAGTGTAATCTAGTATTAAAAATGATGCAATACTTGATTTCTCAGATAAGTTATGGATATATAGTATAGGAAGATTCATAATTAATACTCAAAATTATTTTGTATCATTATCATGAATTCTCAGATATATGTTTATTAATGTGATAATACATCTTTCAATCAAAACACTGTATTTTATTATTCTTAAATGGAGTAGGGATCATATTCAGATTAGAAACACTTCTTAAAAACTAAATTCAAATGAAGATGGTATGGGTAATATTTCCAACTGGTGGAAAATATGATAGTGAAACTTTTATTTATTGCCCAAGAAAATCCATTGAATGATGAGAAGTTCCATAATCTCATCAAAAATCTATCGACCATTCACCATCATCCTCTTATCTAGGAAAAAATTCATCAACCAATATTATTTTTTCCTTTTTACCATTCATGGAACTAAACATATTTTTTTCTATGTTGATTTTTAATAAGAATATTTTATATAGAAATAGCCCGATTCTGTTCTTTCTCCTCTCATTTGACAATTTTCTCCTAAAAAGATAAGTCTAGTGACTCAGATAAATGAGATTTTGGTTTATGGTTCACTGATTATGATTCCTTTATTATCACTAATTAATTAAATAATTTATAATGGTATTTATGGTTTTATTGTAAAACTCATTGGTTTTTAAGACAAAAAATAACTAACATTGAAAACTCATATGCTCCCCTAGTTTACATAACTGATTTTAGATAATCATATCTTGGATGTTTTACCACACGCTTTATCTAGTTCACTTGTACATTGAATTAATTTATGGATATAAATAATAATCTTCTACTAGGATTGACTAATAATTAGGAACCTTCTCACTTGAAGAGGTATAACCCCTATCTTCTTTCCTTGGAAAGTGTGACACCGAGGAAACCTTGGACTATGTTTATTCTTCATCCACATATCCCATGGGTTTGGATAGAGAGAAAAATAGATGATTGAATTAATTTCAAGTCACAAAATAGAAAATCATTAATCAATGAAGGATTTAATAATTATACATAGTAATGGTAGAGATAATGACTATAACCTCCATTACTCTGGGTATAGTTGTTTCAAAAACCAACATCTGGTGTATGGCCTTTAGTTATTCACATGGATTCTTAATGTGAGGTGATGTAGTTTATAGTTACATATTTGAAATTACTTTTAGCACATGTAAAAATTATATGTGGTTAAAATAGGTCAAAGATTCAATCCCAATATTAAAAATTAATGTTAATTAATCCAAAAAACGATGAGATACTAATTTAGATAATTCAAGCAACAATAAAAATAAAACCCATTCATATAGTTTAGTACTCTAAAGTGCCAATTTTTTCTATGATTTTTGAGTAATCCCAAAATTATTCCTATGATATCATCTATTTCCAATATAGATGATCATCCATGTTAAAAAGTATTTATAGATTGTAATAAAATTACAATTTGAACAAAATTGTACAGATACATATTTCTAATGAAAAACATTTTCATGGATTTCTTGTAAAAAACAAACATTAGTTTCAATATATGATGATTTATCTGGGCTAGTGGATGGACACATTAATGGACATTGAAATTTTATTGTTAAATTTTTAAAAAATAGTAAATGTATTGAGTAAGAAAGATTAGAAAGGATATGAATGAGACTAGAAAAAAAAACTATTAGGATAGTTCATAGATCATGGGATAACTCCCTAGATTCCCCTCGATGTTTGATTTCTTTTAATGAGGTTTCAAAATTTAGATCCAATGAGGGTGGGATATGAAGGGTCCGTTGGGTGTCGGCTTCCAAAACACCCAGTTATGTTATTATCTCTAGTAAAGGATTAACATTATCCCCTCTCCCTAAATATTTTCTTATCCCCAAATAGAATCAAATCAATCATGTATTATAGAAAAATCGTGGGAAGGATTTATTTTATTAAAAATTTGAAAAGAGAAAAATAGAAGATTAGTCATTTTAGAATATAGTATAAGGGATTTAGAGGCATAACATTACCTTTATATAGGTTCCTTTTGAAAATAGTTATTCAAAAGGTTCCCATTTATGATATTTTATTTAATTAAAATTAATTATTATAACTATAAAACTATGTACATGAATTCACCTTGATTATATATAGTTTGGATCAAGTCCACTAGCTCCCTAACATTGGCCCAAACCGCTTCAAGAACGGAAGGAAATTTTAAATCATTAAAATCCAGGAAAAAACCATTATATAGAATGTTGAAACGAACATTAATGGTTTTCCATACATATTTTAGGGATATTTTGGACATTAAATAATCCTATGTGTGACAGTACCCCATGAATTTTGATTTTTTAGGAATTGGATGTTTGGATTTGTTAGGAAACAACCCCTCGGGGTGATTTTTTTTCTATTTTTAGGTTGATTGAGTTTGTTTAATATAAAGGATTATAAGGTCATACATGGATTTCTATCATGATTTATGACTAGGTGTGTTTATAATGATTCAAAATAGAGGTATGAAATCTTGATATATGGTATAAATTTTTTTATGTATAATGTGGCGTTATTTCAAAGTATTTTTCACATATTTAGGGTCAAAAATTTGGACGAAGGGAAAAGTTTCATTAAACATGGATTTTTGGGAATTCCTCATGAAAATATAGAATATTCATGAAATTTTATTAATATAGGTTCTTTATTGAAAGACTTGTGGTTCTTTGAATAATGTTTATCAAAAGACAATATGTTCTGTAGATACATAAATTTCCTATAATTTTTCTTGAATGTTTAGAGTTTCATGAATAGATTAAAGACTTTCATGAAAATTTCTCGGTGATAGATAAAGATTCCTGATGGTTTTGAAAACATCTATAAATATTAGGATACCCATTATTTTAAAAAAAGACGTAGAAAATATTCAAAGGCTTTGAATTAGAAAAAGGGTTTTATGAATGATTTTGTAGTACCCCCAGTTTGAGGTATGTGGCCTTTTTTATGCATTTTTATGTGTTTAAAGTGCATGGGATGAGTTGGTAAGAGGTTGGGAGAGTTTGGAAAAGTTTTGAAGGAGTTTGGAGGCTTTTCAAAGGGAGAATCATTTGAGAATGGTTAGTGGAAACCGTGGGGATTCCCCATGAAACTGTGTATGGGGAGACAGTAGGCTTCGCATGGCCTACACATGGTTTTCAAAACTATCCAAGGAAACTATGAGGACCCTAGCTCTGAAAGAATTAGTGTGTGCATGGTTAGCGCACGGTTTTCCAAACCATGCGGGTTGACCGTGTGGCCACTTAAAAATGGGGTTTTAAATTCCAGGGTCACTCGGGCTTGCCTCATTCCTCTCCAAATTTCCTCCCACTCATGGCTCACTCAGTATTTTCGGTTCTCAAGGTTTGGAGGGGCTCTCCCACCTGTTTTGCAAGCGATTCAAAGGGGTTCCAAGGCTTCTTGATGGTGGTTTCTCCCGGGTAAGTCTCTCTTCTTGGTTTCCTTGTGTTTTCCTCAAGATCTACAACCCTAACTTTCTTGGTTTTCTATATCTAAACTTGTTGTGTGTAGATCTAGGGTTATGGTTTCCTTGGATGATGTTTTTAAGGAATTGGAATGTTATGGAAAGGGATCTAGAGAGGTTTCGGTGGTGCGTTCTCCGGATTGGAGGTGTGGTTACTCGTGGGTCAATTTCTTGGGAACCCTAAAGGTAGGTGGCTTCTCTCTCGACTCAACATGGTTAGAGCAAATGGTTTTGGGTAAAATTAATTTTTTGTTCTTGAAATTAATTGTGATTGATGTGAGAAATTCGTTAGAAATCCCTTGGGTGATATTTTGGGGATTTTTGGAAAAAATGGAGTTTTGTGGTGAAATGCTATTCTTCTGGATTTTAAAATGGTGATTTTAAAATGGGTTTCTATGGTTGATTTGTAAAAATGATCGATAGAAATTGTTTTTAATAAATAAGTTGTTTTATTGAAATGTTATTTGTCATGGAAAATGGTTTTCAATAAATGGGTGATTTATTGAAGTGGATTGATATGTAATGGAATTGGTTTGTCGCTTGTAGTTGTGACCTTGGTGGGTTATATGCTTGGAATTGTATTATTTTGATTGTTGTGTGGAAGTGGCGAGAATTACCACTATAAAAAGGGGATTGATAGTAGACGGAAGGGCCACCATAAATGGATACATGGACGGGAAGAGCCACTAGTAGTGAATGGGTGAACTGGTTGGGCAGAAGTCCCACCATTTTGGTTGTTTTTTTGTAGGAATGGATGAATGGGTTGGAAGAAAGCTCCAACATTTGGTTATTATGGTTGTTTTGCTGTGCAATGATTTGGAAGATGAAATTGATGTGCTAGTGTGTAAATGCTGGAATGGGTTTTGGATTGTTTGTTTGGCTTTCCCTTGGTGGTTTGGTTTGGGTGAAATGGCTTGGTAATGGTGTGGTTGGCTTATGGTAATGGTAGCACTTGTGATTATTTTATATAAACTATTTTATATAAATTTTCAAACGTTTTTATCCTAGTGGCATGTGTAGAGAATTCATTTGGAGAAAACCTACTGAGTTTTAGTAATCACCCCCTACTTTGGCATGTTTATGTCTTTGCAGATGTTGTGTATCATGGCGTGGGAAAAGGTAAGCCACCACTTTCCTTTAGTGGAGAATTGTGATCCCTTAATGGATATTGGAGCATTGAGATTTGTGTGGATCTATGGTGGTGTCATTTCTTGTGTGGTGTTTGGTTCTTTAGTTTCCTCAGTGCACTCTGATGTTGTGTAGACATGTCTGGTTGTATTGGTTTTTTGTTGTTTTGCGGAACAACTTGGTTGTTTTTTGGGAATACATGTTTGGGTTTGAAAGTGCATGCATCATTAGTTTTTGGTTTGGTTGGTTTTTTCCTAAGGTCAAATTGTTCCCCACCTTGATCTTGAAGCCCTCAGCATTTATTTCCAGCTTTTGGTGTCTTGAGAATGTCGCTAAAGGCCAAGAATCCCTCATCGCCTCCTCAATCCAATGAGGTGGGGGCAGGGTGTCACAAGTGGTATCTATTTGTTAGGTCCTTTGGAGTTGATTCTCGGATTTGGTGTTGACATTCGTTGTGGTGCATTCCTTGAGTCAGTATGGTAGCATGGCGTAGGCTTATTGAAACTTGGAATGAATAGTATAAAATGACGCAGCTATCCCTTTTATGATAAACATCATGTTACCAGGGAGTTGGGTACATAAGTGTTTTAGAGACACTTATAGGCATTGGAAATATTATTTTCGTGGGTGTAGCCACTGAGATGTTCATGGAATATAAGGTAAAAATGAATTCCCACTAAGATGCATCATTCATTGAGGTATAATGATTTATGATGTGATATGAATGTGCGAAATTGTATTGTGAATAATCTGGTATTTTTAAAATGGTTGGGTTTTCAAAATGGTGAAACATGGAAAATGTGAACTTGTGGAATGCCTTGTGCGATAGTGTTGTGTATTGTGATTTGAAATGGGATTTAGTCATGTCTATGGAAGTGAGACTCATGGTTATTTGTTTTCTTTTTATAGAAATGGAACCAGGTAGGCGTTGTAGAGACCATCCAAAGGAGGCTGCTGAGAATGTGGTAGCACCTGAGCCTCAGGTGAACCAGCTGTTATGGTAAAGCATAGTGTAAGCTTTCCAAGCTGTGGAAAGTGGAAATAAAATGGATGAACCAAGGGGATCATGCAGTTCAGTTTCAAAAGCAGAATCCCCCCATATTCCGGGGTGATTCAGAGCCGGAGAGAGAAGAAGCATGGTTAAATAGAATGAATAGGATTTTCGAGTTCTTGGGAACGCCGCTAGAGTTGAAAGTTATGTTGTCCATGTATATGATTGAAGATATTGCCCTTCAGTGGTAGGAGTTGGTATTCCAAGTGGGGAAGGACCAGGGTGTGATGTGGGAAGGCTTTGAAGAATTGTTTCATAAACAATTCTACCCACATACGTTCAGAATTTAGTGTACGACTGATTTCTTCAGTTTGAAGCAAGTTCTTATGTCTGTGATGGAGTATGCAACTATGTTTATAAATTTAGTGTGGTTTTCAACCGAGGTGGAGGGTAGCACGTCGTTGAAGGAAAGGATCATTGAAGTGGGATTCATGTAAGAACTACGATCAAAGATAGCGGTGCTGTGTATAGATGATTACACAGAGATGGTGAATAGAGCCTCGGTGGATGAGCTGGATTTGTTGGGAACTCCGGGTGGTGGAAGCATGGTGGTACCCATGGGGAATAGTAGGAACTCTAACACTGGGTTCAAGAGAAATAGGGACACTTATTCCTAGGGTGGTAATATGGCATATAATCCGACGTGAGGATCGGTAAACATTCCTCTAAATCCCCAGAGCAATCCGGGATGTTTTCAGTGTGGTTCTACGAGCTACATCAAGCCGGATTGTAAGACACAACCTCGATAATGTCATAATTATAAGAAGATGGGGCATCGAAAGTGTTATTGTCAGAATACTCCAAGGTTGGGTGCGTGTGACACACCTCAAGGATCGTAGACATCGTATGCTTCGATGTGATGGGGATAGCAACACACCCCTCATCAGCAGAGTAAAATGGGTCATGGTGATTCTCGGAATACCATGACGCCTCAACAAAGCAATAAAGAACCGAGTGTGGTGACAAAGGCATTGTTCGGATCTGATCAGGTTGTGGTGCATGATCATTCGGGACCATCCATGGTGCGAGGTACTATTATTTTAAATTCATCCTTGATGCAAGTGCTGTTTGATATGGGTGCTTCACACACTTTTATTGTTGCATGTATGGTTGAGTTGATGGTTTTAAGGGTAGAAATTATTCCCTCAGTTATGAAACTTCATACTCATCTTGGTTGAAGAGAGTGTCAATCCTTCTTGTGTAGAGAATGTTGAATCGTTGTGGTTGAGGTTCATCTAATGTGGAATCTCTCATTATTTGAGATGGATGGGTATTATGTAATCCTGGGAATAGATTCGATGGAATCTTTTAAGGCCCACATCGACTGTGAGACATGGACAATGTATTTTACGACACATGACGGAGTTAGACATCTTTTTAGAGGATAGAATCATGAAAGGAAGGGTGAAATGGGTTTGTTGGCACCAACTATGGGCATGTTATCGTATCAGTTGGTGGCGTTGTCATTGGAATCAGTATATGTTGTCGAGCAGAGTGTTCTTCCAACAATGGTGGATCAGTTCATGGATGTATTTCCTAAAATAATTCTCTGGGTTACCTAACGTAATAGAAGTGGAGTTTATGATTGATCATCTTCCAGGGACCAGTACAATCTCACTTCCTTCTTACCAAATGGAACCTACAAAATTTCTGTAATTGAAAGTCTAGATGGAAGATTTATAAAACAAGGGGTTTATCCGGCCTAGCACGTCTTCGTGGGCAGCACCAGTGTTGTTTGTGAAAAAGACGGATGGAACTTTGAGGTTATGTGTTGATTATCATAGACTTAACCAAGTTACAATAAATAATAGATATCCTCTTCCATGAATTGATTATTTTTTTGACCAATTCAGGGGTGCCCAGTGGTTCTCCAAGATCGACCTGAGGTCAGGATATCATCAATTCGGGTGAGGAAGAACAGTATTCCTAAAACATCTTTCAGAAGTAGATATTTCCATTATGAGTATGTGGTTATGCCCTTTGGTCTAACGAATGCGCCATCATTGTTTATGGAATTCATGAATCAGATATTTTAGAGATATCTGGATTCATTTGTGGTAGTATTTCTAGATGATATTATGGTGTATACAAAGACAAGGGTTGATCATGAGAAGAACTTGGAGACAGTACTAGGGATCTTGAGGAATCAGAGGTTATATGCTAAATTTCCAAAGTGTGACTTTTGGTTACATGAAGTTTTTTTTCTTGGCCATGTGATTTCTAAAAGAGGTGTTTCCATGGATCCGGAAAAGATAGACGTTGTTATCTCATGGCAGCCACCAAAGATTGTGTTTGAGATATGAAGTTTTCTTGGTCTAGGTGGGTATTATCGGCGTTTTGTTCATGATTTTTCAAGTTGGGCTTCGCCGTTGAGAGCTTTGACAAGAAAGGATGCTCCATTCTAGCGGAATGAATAGTGTCAGTAGTGTTACTAAGAGGTAAAGGGTCACTTTACATCAGAACCAATCTTTGTTTTTCCAAAACCAGGAAAAGGGTATGTGGTGTATTGTGATGCAACAGGATCAAGGTTGGGGTTAGTTCTCATTCAAGGGAACCATGTGGTTTCATGTGGCTCACTGTAGTTGAGGGTGCATGAGAAGAACTACCCAACTCAGGATTTGGAGTTGGCAGTAGCGGTCCATGCTTTGAAGGTGTGGTGTCATTATCTCTTCAGTGATAAATTCACGGTATGTACATATCATAAGAGATTGAAGAATATTTTCACACAAAGTTATTTGAACATGAGGCAAAGGAGATGGATAGAATATCTATAGATGTTTGATTTTTTACTTAATGCACACACCAGGTAAGGGAAATTCGGTGGAAAATGCATTATGTAGAAAATCATATGCTCAGTTGGTAAAAACCTCATCGGACTAGTGGAATTTGATGTCAGTTATAGCTGACATGTGGTTGGAATATGAGGACCAGGGTGATTGGGGAGTCTTCAATCAAGTTTTGATGATTCCTAACTTGGTTGGCCTGGTTATAGAGGAACATATATCTAATTCTGAGTATTTGACCATGTGGTCGAGACTCAATGGTGGGGAGACCATTGAGGGTTGGAAACTGAATGGAGATTCAGTTATGTGTTTTCAGAATCAGATGGTTGTACCAGTTGCTTATCAGGAGGATCTTCTCGGGGCTTATCATCCTTCCAGGTGGAATGTTCATCCTGGAATTCAGAAAGTGTATAAATATTTGAAAGTGCAGTTTTGGTGGGCTGGCATGAAAAGAACAATAGATGAGTTTGTTTCGAGATGCTTAACTTGTCAGCAGGTCAAGGCAGAGCATCAGAGGCCTACATGAATGATTCACTCTTTACGAATCCCTATTTGGAAGTTGGAGCAGATAGTGATGGATTTTTTCATAGGTCCCCTAAGAACCGTCAGAAAGCATGATTCCATTTGGGTGATAGTGGATCAGCTAATGAAGTTGGCCCATTTCATTCCAATTCATGAATTTCATACAGTGGAAGATCTATCCAAATTCTATATCCGGGTGTTGGTAAAAAGGCATGGTGTTCCAGTTTCGATGGTATCGAATATAGATCTGAGGTATACATCTCGTTTCTATAAATCCTTGTAGCAAGCCCTTGGGACACAATTGAGTATGATCACGACATATCACCCTGACACAGATGGTAAATCTGAGAGGAAGATACCAACTCTGGAGGATATGTTTTGGGCTTCTGTCATGGATTTTGGTGGCTCATGGTAGAATCACTTGTAGTTGGTTGAGTTCTCATACAATAAAAGTTATCAGGTATCCATACAGATTGCTCTGTTTGAAGAGTTGTACGGGCGGCCATGTTGTTCTCCACTATGTTGCGTGGAAATGGGTGAGTTCTCGATGGTTGGATGGAGCCTTTTCCAAGAGACTATGGAGAAGATCAAGTTGATTAGGAAGAGAATAAAGATGTCTCAGAGTCGTCAGAAATCATATATGGATCATTGTCGATGGTCGTTGTCATTCGAGGTGAGTGATCATGTTTTCTTGAGGATCTCTCATAGGTTGAGACATCGTAGGTTTGGGAAGCAGGGAAAGTTATCTCTGTGGTATATTGGACCTTTTTAGATTCTTGAGAAGTTTGGTGAGGTGGCTTATCGTTTGTCTTTTCCACATAGGTTTAGTGTGGTGCAAAATGTCTTTCATGTGTCACTGTTGAAAAAGTATAATCTGAATCGTGACCATGTGATTCGATGGGATCATGTTGATCTAGAACATAATGATTCGTTAGTGCACGTGCCAGTGCGAGTTGTCGATAGGAAATAGAAAGTATTTCATGGTAAAAGTATCAATTTATTTCATGTTTTCTGGAAACATGGTAAGATTCAAGAAGAGAATTGGGAGCGGCAGAATGAAATGGTTGAGTAGTGGCCCGAGCTCTTTCAGCAAAGGGCGAGTTCACTACTTTCCAAGGACGGAAAGACTAATGGTGGTGAAACTATAGTAACCCCAGTTTGAGGTATGTGGATTTTTATGAATTTTTATGTGTTTAATGTCAATGTGATGAGTTGGGAAGAGGTTGAGAGAGTTTGGAGTGGTTTTGAATGAGTTTGGAGGCTTTTCTAAGGGAGCACAATTTGAGAACAGTTCGTCGAAACCGTGCGGATTCCCCAGGAAACTATGTAGGGGGAGACAATAGGTTTTGTACATCCTGCGCAAGGTTTTCCAAACCGTGCGAGGAAACCCTAAAGACCCTAGCTCTCGAGGCAGTAGCGTGCACACGATTAGCGCATGTTTTTCCAAACCGTGTGGGTTAACCCTGCGGCAACTAAAAAATAGGATTTTAAAACCCAGAATAGCTCAGCCTTGCCTAATTCCTCTACAAATTTCCTCTCACTCATGGCTCACTCAGGATTTTTGATTCTCAAGGGTTTTATGGGCTCTCTCACTCATTTTGGAAGCAATTCAAAGGTGTTTCAAGGTGGTTTGAAGGTGGTTTCTCCTTGGTAAGTCTCTCATCTTGGTTTCCTTGTGTTTGCCTCTAGATCTACATCCCTATCATTCCTGGTTTTCAAGATCTACACTTTTTGTGTGTAGATATAGGGTTGTGGTTGCCTTGGATGATGTTTTTAAGGCTTTTGAATTTTAGGGAAAGGGATCTAAAGAGGTTTCGGTGGTGCATTCGCCGGATTGGAGGTGTGGTTACTCGTGGGTTGATTTCTCGGGAACCCTAAAGGTAGGTGTCTTCTCAATCGACTCCACTTGGTTATAGCTAATGGTTTTGGTTACAATTAATTTTTTTTGCTTGAAATTAATTGTGTTTGATGTGTGAAATTGGTTATAAATCCCTTGGGTGATGTTTTGGGGATTTTTGGGAAAAGAGGGTTTGTGGTGAAATGTTATTCTTGTGGATTTTAAAATCGTGATTTTAAAATGGGATGCTATGCTTGATTTGTGAAAATGATTAACGGAAATGGTTTCTGATAAAGATGATGTTTTATTGAAATGTTGTTTGGAAAGGAAAATTATTTTCAATAAATGGGTGATTTATTGAAGTGGATTGATATACAATAGAATTGGTTGATTGCATGTGGTTGTGACTTTAGTGGGTTATATACATGGAATAGGCTTGTTGTGATTGTTGTGTGGAAGTGGTGATAATTACCACTATAAAAAGGGGATGGATAGTGGACGAAAGGGCCACCATAAAACGATATGTGGATGGGAAGATCCACTAGTTGTTAATGGGTGAACAGGTTGGGTGGAAGTCCCGCCATTTTGGTTTTTTTTTGTGGGAATGGATGAACGAGTTGGAAGGAAGCTCCACCATTTTTTTGTTATGGTTGTTTTGTTGTGAAATGCTTTGAAAGATTAAATTGTTGTGATAATGTGTAAATGTTGGAATGGTTTGTGTCTTGTTTTTTTGGCTTTCCCTTGGTGGTTTGGTTTGGCTGAAATGGCTTGGTAAGTATGTGGTTGGCTTATGGTAATGGTAGCACTTGTGATTATTTTATATAAACTATATTATATAAATGTTCTAACGGTTTTATCCTAGTGGCCTGTGTAGGGAAGTCATTTGGGGAAAAAAATATTGTGTTTTAGTACTCACCCCTGCTTTGGCACGTTGGTGTCTTTGCAGATGTTGTGTATCTTGACATGGGAAAAGGAAAGGTATCATGCTCCTTTAGTGGATCATTATGATCCCTTGATGGATCTTAGAGAGTGGAGCTTGGTGTGGAGCTGTGGTGGTGTCTTGGATTGTGTGGTGTTTGGTTTTTCAGTTTACGCAATGTACTCTGAGGTTGTGTGGACATGTCTCGTTGTATCGGTTTTGAGTTGTGTTGTGGAACAACTTGGTTGTCTTTTGGGAATACATGTTTGGGTTTGAAAGTTAATCCATCATTAGTTTTTGGATTGGTTGGTTTTTTCTAAGGTAAAACCATTCCCAAACTTGATCTTGAAGACCTCGACATTTATTCTGAGCCTTTGGCATCTTGGGAACGTCACTTAAAGCCAAGTTTCCCTCACCACCTCCTCAAGAAAATGAGGTAGGGGCAGGGTGTTACATATTTTCATGTAAAAAGGTCTCATAATATCTATAGCTCTAAAAATAAATACATAGGGTCAATATGAACAAGGTAGGTTCATGAATGTTTAATAAAAATCATGAATGATTTAGGGTTTTTTGAAAGGGGAGTTTCACAAACGATTGGAAAGATTCATGAAAGTGATGTTTCATGAAGGATTTCAATGATTCAAGAAAGTAGAAAATGAGTTTAATGAAAATTAATTTTATGTTAACAATAGGTATTTTACCAAATATTCTATGCTAAAGAGATGTTCATAAATTTGAGGAAATTATAACTTCATGAAACACCAAATGATGTGTGAACTATATTTAATAAATTTATCAATAGAATGGTATTCTTAAGGAGGAGTTCACACACATAAATTGAGAGAGTTGTGAGATTTCAAATTGTGGTTGGAATTTAACCAAAAGTGATAGTGAGTCTAATTAAAAAACATTAATAAGAGAGAACATTAGTGGATTTGGTACATTTTCAAAATGCTTGTGTTTACTCCTTGTATGTATCCATGTGTGTGTGAACTAAATAAAATTTTTTTGCATCATGAATGCTTTAATTTTAGGCTCATATATTGCAATGGGAAAGGGAGAGAAGGGTGTTTTTGTTAAATTATGAAACAATATTAAAATGGTATTTTTTTTAATATTTCAACCCATGATTCAACCCACTCTTTGATTATTTAACATGTTCAGGTTAACCTGATTCTTTTGTTTTGGATAAAGGATATGGATAATGTCAATTATTTTGTTAGAATGGGAAATGATAGAGTCACAGTCAGAGGATTAAAAATGAAGATAAATTTTATAGAATTACTTACTAATATCGAACTATTACAGGTGAGTTTGTTTGAGTTGAAAAAAAAAGAATAAGAATAAACAAATACTCCCCTTATATTACACTAGGGGCCAAGGATCCCTGATCCTACAACCGAGATGAATGAATCATAACTATCCCCCTTTCCCATAACAAATTACTTACAAATATTAAAATAAGAAAATTAAAAATGTGCTCATTAGGAAAACAAGACTACCCCTTCCTCCAAAATTATTTCAATAATGGATCAGCATTAGTGGATGAATCAGGCCTATTAACACTCCCACCATCCCCATAAACCATATTATAATCAAGGTTAAAATAAGTTTATTATCATTGAATAAGAGCTACACTTTCCCATGTGGAATCCTCTTGAGAGTTACGAAACCAACAAATTAGCCACTGGAGTTCCAAATCCTAAACATGAACAATGATGAAAACATACATTGAAATGTTGAGTCTGATATCGTCAAGAAATAGAATTTGGAAATCGTTAGAAAAATGATCATATAATACCCACTTAAGTTGAGATACATGAAATATGGGTTGGAACTGACTATGGTCAGATAATTCCAACTAGTAAGAATCAGAGATAACATAATCAAACATAGTATATGTTCCATAAAAGCTAGAATCCATCATCTAAAATACATTAAAACATTAAAAATATAGTTACTCATCCTAAAACATTACCAGAACCATGTATCCATTATAAGAATTCATGGGGTAATTCTTCTTTTTAGTAGAAAAAAATATTTGATGATTGGAATTAGGTAGGTTTATAAAACTTTTTTAAAAACATTATCATAATATATTAAAAACCACAAAAATATCCTAGAAACAATTTATCCTTTGGTGAAATGAGTCAAGGTAGGAGTCCATATACCATAAGAATTTTCAAAAGGATTCCAAATACCATAAACATAGAAACAATTTTTTTAACTATATTCACCACAATATTAATATTGTTCCCATGGAGTTGGATTTTAATAGGAAAAATCATAAATAAATTTCAATACTATGGATAATAACTTCCATTTTCTAATCGATTTGTGGGTGATAATATGAACTCATATTCATTTTTTACCATGAAAATCAAATAATTATTTCTAAAAAACACTAGTTAACAGTGGGCCATGATCAATGAACATCAAACATGGCATTCCATATAGACAAAAAACCTCCTTCATGAACAAATCGGCCACTTACCAAGCTATATAGTGTTATATTTAGGGTAATAAATGAGAGACAATGAAAAGAGATAAAAAACTACAAAAATAAAATCATAACATAGTGATTTTTGGATCCTGTAAATAAAATCCACAGATACGTCTTACAAAATAAGTTTGGGTATTGGTGGAGGTTGAGGAACCCCCAATTTGAAAGTGACGGAGATTTATGATGTTGTAATATTATATATTCACAGAAACATTTCATAATTTCACGATTCATTCCTTTCCAAAACAAAGCCACAAAAATTTATAAATATTTAGAAAACTTTATGACCCCCTTCAAGAGAACAGTAGTAATAATGGAGAAGTGGTGGTGTTTAAGGATATTAATTTCTATGAACCGACCAATCATGAAAAAATAAAAAGTCATGCTTGTGGGAATATCCCAGTTTCACTCAGAGATCCTAAATCTGAAAGGAAACCAATATACTACAGGTCATTGTCCACTAAAAGATCAGATCACACCTTCTAAAAATCAACCAAAAGTGTTTTGAGACTTGGATCACCAACACCTTCTAATCTATAGAGTGAGACAAAGAATCAGTGACCGAATTATGTTTGCATGGTTTGTAAACAACCTGAAACTCAAAGACAAATAATATTTCCTTCCATCATTATTAGTCCATTAAAGGGATATCCTGAGTCAATAAATGATATTAAATCTTATGATCTATAAACGAAACAAAAAAACACCAAAAAATACTACTTTCAATGTTTCATGATAGAGAATAAATCTATTAACTCTATTACATAAGTTTATTTTTCAAAAATAGAATAAAAAGTGCCTTTAAAAAAAATACAAAATGGTACTATCATTCTATAAAAGGAAAACACCCATCCTATTAAATGAATAATCGCATTGAATTATAAAATTAATGGAGAAAATATGTAACTATAAAATGGTAGAAAAAAATTGGTATAACACAGTGTCTCAAAGGCCACTTGGTCCTCTGTAGTCTAGTGGAAAAAATATTTCTTAGTAATAAATTTAAAATGCTTTTCAATTTAACCATAGTCTTGAAAAAACTTTTGATGTTAACCAATAAGTCCTAAAAATGTATAAATTCCATAGAAATATTTAGGAACTGACCAAGACATAATATCACTCTCCTTTTCTAGATCGACTAAAACCTTTTTCTAATTAATCAAATACCCTTAGTACTCTATCGATGTTTGGGGAAAATTGAATTTTTTATGATTGAAAGAGAATTAATTTTCTTGAAAATATCTCAGAACCAAACATAAATGGGACAAATAATATTTCCAATAAGGACTATAAATTAGGATATCATTAAAAAATGTGGACACCCTTTCTAATATATGGTAATAATACCACATTAATGGACACTTTAAAAGTAAAATGACTATTCATTAAGATAAATGGCATACATAAATTCTCATAATGGACCTCATGAGTATAGAATGTAGTTTTCCCTATATCAGACTCACACATGAAAACCGGATAAAAATTAGTCTTCACATCAATATTAGTAAAATATGTAGCCCCATACATTTTAACCGAGAGATCTCTGATAAAAGTAATAATAAAACAATATGGTATAATAATAATATTATAGCCTAGAAATAATCTCATATACACCAGATTACATCTTTAATTATCAATATTTTTTAACTCTAGAATACAAACTATTACTATGTTGGATAACACATTGAGACAATAATTCCGGAACCTCACTTTCAACATCATATGTTAGAGAATGGGTCATAATATACAAGTGAATATTAATTTTTACTACTTCCAATCAGTGTTTTTAACATGATATATAAGTCAAAGGGGTGGTAACCTCATGGAATCGGTATAGAAACACTGGATTCTAGAAAAAATTAGTTTAAGGTCCTGCAAATAATCAAATTCCAGGATAGAAGGAGGGCTAAAGTTACACCAATAGATTTCAATGATGAATGAAAAATAAAAACACTTTCAGTTAGAAATAAAATAGTTAAATATGTTTTAACTCCAAAATATCTTATGGAATTTATCTTCTTTAAATTTAACTTCTTTGATAACTTATGTTCCATGCAACACCCATCTTAAAGCAAAAATAAAGTGATATTACTTTATTATTATAACCTAGATATTAAATCAGTAGGAATAAATATTATTAACAAAAATATGATATTTATATAATATTTATTCACTAAAATGATTTTACATTCATATAACATATTTTTTGGGGGTAATATATGAACAAATCCAATTTTCCACAAAAAATAAATATTTCTCAAAAGGCAGTATTCCACCTTTTAATGGTTCAGTTTTTTTAAAAATAATTTTTCATAATTTGATAAATTTTATTCGAAAAAAACTAAATTTTTAGATGATAAATGTAAAAATTATTATATGGTGAATTTCTTGTATTTTTCATGAAATATTTATTTTCCAGTGACTAGTGGAAAATTCTTATTGTTATTGATAGTTATATTCTTATTTCAACAATTTAAAAGTTATATTTTTTGTTGATTTTAAATTAAAATGACTATAATTTAGTTATAAATAATATAATTTATTTAATTTTAATCATCTCTATAGCTTATTTTGGGTTTCAATACTTTTTTATTCTTAAAAATATATTTTTCAAGAAAATTGTTTTACATTGCCTTTTATGGGATTAATAATAAAATAAATTATAAATATTATGTGTTTTGAATTTTGAAAAATGGATATTATATTTCCATTCATAAGTTACAAATTTATTAAATATTTCCCTTTTATTTTGGGCCAATATAAATAGTAACCTTGGAAATGTTTGTTACGATGGCAAAGGGTAAATTTTGTAATTTAGGTTAAAAAAATATGAGGACTGGAAAATGACCCTAACAGTTGCACCAATTTTGTTGTATTATTAAATTTATTCCATAATAAATTTGTGTGCTGTTATATGACTATTTATGGTCATTTGGATGAGGGTGTGATATTTGTAGTATTTTATTTCAAGAAAAGTCAAAGGTTTCGTATTCATTTTTTAAAAAACTATATAATTTATAATATAGTGTTATACCAATGATATGTTTGACAGTAAATATTGTATTGAAATAAAAAATATTTATCTTCATATTAATAATTTATTTTTAATTTTTAGTGAAGAATTAGCTAAATTATAATCTTGTGCAACAGTTATACAATAATTATTTTACAAATTAAAATATAAAATAAATGATCTTAAAAATGTTGAAATAAATATAATTTCCAATAATTAATGTCATGCTTGAATTTTTTATATTTTCATGAATTTCGAATGTTTTATTAAAATATTTTTTAATGATATTTTTATTAATTGATATTTTTAAAAGTCAATGTAATACATAGTGTCAAAATTGAAATTAATAATATTTTAAAATAAATAAAATTTTATTAAATTATATAAAATTCGTAAAAATATTATATTAATATAAAATATTTAAATAAGATTAAAAGTTCATCATTGATCAATTTATGGGTCATTTTTTATTTAATATTAAATATATTAACCCCCAAAGAGTAAAAATCCATGTTGTCGTGGTAATAGGTAAAATGATAAATATGGTTTAAAAATTGACAATGGTAACAATGTAACCAAAACATCAATAAACATTATTTTATAAAGAGGATTCGACCTTTATCAAATTATATCAAATTTAAAATTATTAATGGACACTTTATTGTAGTAAAAATACTTCTGTATTATTTAAATCAATGATAGTTACAAAATTATACTATCATTGTATTTTATATCTTTTATGTGTCTATACAGGAAAATAATAAGGATATTAATAGAAGTAAATTTAATTTTTTATATTAATGGAATTATTTTTATTAAATAATTTTTTTTATTTTTTATAAATTATATATTTTACCTTAAATTCTTCCACAGTGGTAATTTAGTGTCTATTTAATTAATCGAACAATATCATAATTGAGTTTAAAATTATAAATTTTGATATATTTTGGATGCCTTAATGTGTATAATTAATTTTATAAATCTATATAACATATTATATAGGTTTTAAGGCATTAAATCACAATTTCAACTTTATCTTGATGTATTTGATGTAAAATGAAATGAATTGTATCGAATTTGACAATAATGATATTTTATTGAATCAATATTTTATTAAATTATTTAAAAATCATAATATATTAAATATTGATAAGGGAATACATTACGGACTAAAATGTCATCCCATATTCGTTTATAGGACATTTGGTGGTATTTTTATCTAGAATAGCCTTATTATATTTTAATATTTTGAGAAATTTCAAAAGTGGACCCACACTTTAATTATAAAATAATCCCCTTGCTTCACATCTTGATAGTAATTTTAGCCTTATAAGTCCACCATAAAATAACCATATATCATTTAAATATCCTTATTGAAGTTATTTTGGTTTGTTTCCTTCCAAAATACCTTCCCTTTGTCCCTTAAGAAAAGTTATAAAAGAAGTCCAGTGAAGAGGAGATAATCTCTTCCTTAACGACTCATTCAAGTTTATTTATTATTCTACTTACTCATCAAGTGTTTTTTACATTATAAAGAATTACTCAAAAATAATATATTTTTAAATATGTTATTATGATTACATTATTAAAATATTCCACCTTTTATACATCATAAGAAAAATGTAATCACCCCACGTATGTTCATACAACTTACCATCTCCACTTCATGGTGTATTTTTTTTTCATCACCAGTTTACTTGGATATGTATAATTATTGATATAGTGGATCTATATAGAAATTATAACATGTTTTTTTATTTTTTATAGAAAATATAGCACCCAATTACTTATATTTTTACCCATTAATGGAATGATATCGTCACTCATGCATACGTATGGTCTATCAACTCCACAACATGATGCGATTCATTTTCCATGTAAAAACTTTATAAGTGATTATAAAAATGTATAAAATTAATAAATATGATATATACTGACCGTAATATCATTTTCTATTTTATTTTTCTATATCATATAGACAAGAATCAGGACATACATGGAAAAACAACCCAAGGAGAATGAAGTATTTAGCACCCGAAACAAGGGTAACAATGAAATATTATTAACCAATTGAAGGTAAAATAATATTAGAGGATAATATATGGTAGAATTATTATGTATATGGTTTTTGTATAAAATAATATTATTATTTAAACCATTATACAATATGTTAAATCATGTTCAACTAAAGGTAAGTGAAAAATAAGGGGTTCTCGCCTCACTTTTACTTCTATGCGATATATGAATTATTAACCACCTATTTATAATGTATGAAATAATTATACTAAAACTTTATATATAATCTAATTAATATATTTATATTCATGGTATTAAAAGATTAATTTTCTAATTATTAATTTTATAGGGCATACGATTCGATGGATTTCCAATTAATAAAGGAATTTGTCTCAATTTCACTTCATTGGGTTATATTTTAATATTATGAACCTAATTTAATTTATATGGTGTATATACTATTCAATTTATTTATTATCATAATTCATTCATGATTTAATCAAATATAATTTTTACATAGATCATTTATATGATTATTTTCAAATCCATGTGACATTTTCTACATACAGCGTTTGCTATGAATATTATTTGATTAAATATTAAAATATTGATAAATCTGTATCTTTAATTCAATACAGATATATGATTTTAAGGAAACATGATTATGAATTAAATTTATTATTCCATATATTTTGATTTGTTTGCAATGGAGGACATTTGTTGGAATAGTTAGAGATATCCCATCGATCCACCAATAGTCTCAAGAGATTAATTAGTTAAGTAAGAATTAAATAGGATTTTTTCGCATAAAGATTAAAGCATCTAATGAAAGGACTAGACGGTAGTGAAAACTATTCATGATACATGATGTTTGAAAAGTATGTGTTTCCTACATTCATAATTCAATTATTATAAGTATCTGAAGGATTTTTACTATAAAAAAAATATTTGGATGAATTTCATATAAAGTTCATTAATTAAATAGAATGTTGTCTTGGTTATTAAACTTTATATATTGGTTATCAATATTCATTTGCATTAACCTATATTTTACATCCCCCTTACTATGAATTTGGTATCAACCCTTTATTCGATTTTAAATTGCCCTATGTTTCCAAGAAGTTTATTATGATTGATATGCATGCTTATACTATGGATAATAATGGTGTTCTAAAATAAAATATTTTGTGTATTTTATGTTGACAGTGTAATTTAAATTTAAAATTTGTATCTACTGTACCAATAATAATAAAACATTCAGTTCTTTAGGAAGTGATTTATTGTTAATAGTCCCACTATAATAATGTATGGCACCACCTCAAAGATATTAGAGTCTCTGTCTTTACAGTTGTTAAAACATCAAACTTAGTAGAAACCAGGGGATATAGATTTAGAAAAAAATTGATTAGGGAACATATCCATATGATTGGATTTGAGGATAATTATAACTATATGACATTATCCTATAAATTTCAATGGATAAACAATGTTAAAATTGAGGATTCATATATTAATAAAGTGTCATAATTTAAACATCCTATAAATTATTCATCATGACTATGTAATTTTCCAATATGATTATTGGTGTTCAAATTATTATTTTTGGGTTTAGTCAATAAATGAAACTATAAGTAAGTGGTTTTATGATTAATGTGATAAATAATGTGTTAAAAATGATTGGAGTGAACGATATTGTGATTCTTCAAAATTAGTTATTATGATTTAAAAATGACACTTTAACCAACTATTAGAATCACAAAAGAAGAGAAGGATAATGTTTGCTGTTAGATCAGGTGGTAGAGACCAGAGGAAAGAAGACTCATTTTTCTATATTAAGGGAATATGAGAAGAAACTCCCATGTGAATGAATTAAAGGAATGGGATAAGTTTTTGGGTGGGGAAAATATAGAAAGAAAGTAATTTCCAAGGAAACATTAAATGTTTAGTTAACAAAATGGATGACATTAATGGTCTGCATAAGGAATCGTCAATGTTTTAATGTTTTAAATGTGGAATGTTTGGGAATTAAGAAAATATATGTCTTAGGGTGAAATCTTGTGAAGTGGATCATCTAGGATATATGAGTAATAATTATTCTTCCGTGGATGATGATACTAAAATGACTTTTAAATGGATGGATGAATATGATGATTAATCATAGTTAATGGATTGATAATTAATTTGAATGATTAATGGTGTTTTTTATTTTTATTTTATAATTATTTTATCAATATTGATATGGTTATAAGAACAATTAGATATATAATATTTTTATGGTCGAACATCTTCTTCAGGGATTTTGATGCATGAGTTGAATAGTACAAAGAAAATTGATTTAGTGGTAATTTTAAATTATTGTAAAATAAATTATTGAGGTAAAGATAACCCTTAATATGATAATTAAATTGAGATAATGATGTTGTGATGAAGACATGATTGATGTAAAATAATGTAAATTTGATTGTACTGATTACATTGGAAGTGATTACTTATTTGTTTAAAAAGTGGTTATGTTATTTTTGATGGAGTTTACACATTTTTTGGATTTATGGAATATACCCAAAAATATTTGTTTTATTTAAAGAAAAATGAAATATTATTGTTTTTTTAATGTTTTAAGTTGATCAAGGTATCATAAAATTTGATAAGAAGATATACATTATATTTTTTTGAGAATCTAATGTTATGTCAATTTTTTAAATTTAGAGACATTCCTAAGGAAATGTTTATAATTTGAATTTGGAAATATTTATTTTGGATGAACCTTAAGGTTTACTACTTATAGAATTGATTAAGTGAAATTTTGTTTGATGTAAAGTATGATTTTTCATATTATATTGCCTCAGAGACCATATTGGTTTGGATAAATATTAAATGGTCTAATGAATGAATTGTGGATCTTATGATTGGTTTTATGTGATTCAATCATAAAATAAATATTTATTATCCGTATCTTTGATAAAGAAATTACATGGATATATATTGATGTGAAACAAAAGGATCTGATTATTCTTATGAATTGTAATGGAATCAAGAAAGATTATATTGTTGATCCCTCTATCAAAATGGTAAAGGAATATCTCAAATTCCAGAAACATATCTTGAAATAAATTTTTTATCTTATTACCTTTATATTTGATAAGTCAGATGGCCTTGTATATCATCACTGATTTATTGTTTTGAGGCCCTTAACTATGCATTTACTATTTACTTTCATATGATACATGGAATCTATCATTAATTATAATTATTTTTCCTCATCTTCACTTGCCACCAATATTCTCCTATTTGAAATCAAAATTTGTAGCAGAATTCACATTTTTGTTTCCCTCCTCTAAAAAGGATTTCTTAATTACCATACATACTATGTGGGATTCCCAAAAATAAATTTTTAATATCAGCCCCTAATTTTAAAAGTGAAATTTAAAATTATGAGGATGAAATTTATCAATATAGAGGTGAATATAACACCCCATGATTTTATGTTATATATCCTTTAAATTTTATATTTTTTGATATATTATTTTTCATGAAACACCCATCCTAAATGAACAATGAAATATTATTATTGTAACATCTTGGATATCGGTGCCTCCAAATGGTGACCCGTACCCGGTTGGTCAAATGGCCTCAAGCACATTTTCCAGAACGCTAGAGGATACCAGCCATAAGTGAGGGCCTTGCATGTGATATTGGGGAATATATGACATCATTGGTAGAGTGTCACAGTAGAAAAAAAAGTGAACAATATCGGAAGAATTAATCCCATACAATAAAGTAACAACAGAAGACTAATAGTAAATAAAGAACTAGAGCACATATATCAATGATGCATGTTACATATATCTAGGAAAGTATCCAAACAAGTCACAATGCTGGAATACAGTAACAAACCAAAGTAAAAAAATAAAACATGTAATGTCCTACAACATCACAATCATCATCTTGGTCTCATGCTCTGTAAGTCTATAGAAATTAAGTACCTAACAAAGAAGGTTTATTTCCCTTAACTATACCTGCAACCATATAATCTTTTTGGATCAAAAATCATGACCCAAATATGGTGTGAGACTAATCCCTGAAGGTAAAATATAGGGACCTAACTCTCAGTGAATAAATATATAGCAAGATATATGAAAAATTAAGCAATAAACCAGGAGGTACTCAAATGTGAACAATCCTACAGTGTCCAATTACATTAATTTTAATTTTTTATTTATTCAAAATATTGAATAATGAATCCCTAGAATCTAGCCTATTCTCTATATCCCCTATGTAATAGAAAATATTATGTATTATAATACCATCTAATAATCAAGTAAGATTGAGTCCAAGATCAGGCTTTGGCTTGGCAGGCTCTTCACAATCAATCAATCGTTCACAAGAAACCATCTGGGAAAGTTCTCACAGTGTTGACCATTTTGTTAAACATATCATGAATTCAATAAATATATAATGACCCTTTGGGAATCCACATACAGTCTAACCCCTTTGGTCCAACAATCCAAAGCCTCTCTAAGGAATCACTCACCGATAATTCGCCTTGTGGTCTTTTAATGATAAACTACAGACTCTATGAGGAAGAACTCAATGTCCATTCCCCACATGGTCACGCAATGGTACACAATAGAAACTCTAAGGGATTACTCAACATCAAGTCACCCTATAGTCTCACAATGTAAAATTAAAATACACTATAGGGAATACCTCTAATTCAATTCCCCATTTGGTCTAACTACACCAGGATCTCACAACCCTGTCTAATACAATCATGCAAAACCATATCCAGCAGCCCAAAGTTATCTCAATTACTACAAGGATCAGATGATAAAATTCAATATAAGGACATTTAACAAGGATAAATAAAAAATAAATTCCAACCTAATAGGAAAGGAAAATAAACAATGTCTTCCACATAGGCAACCTATACCAAATGACCATTAACAATCAAACAAAGAAATTCACCCAAGCGGTGTCCATAAAACACGAAATTTAGAAAAATATAAAACATCAAAAATACCATTAATCTATCAATATATCTATGGAATATGATAATAGGGTTCAATTCCTTTACAAAAAATACCTATATCATGGGTAATCGGCACTTAGGCATATATAACACATAGACATACCCTGAAAGGCAACAAACCAACTACTTCAATTTTGAATAGAGATCACTCTTGAATATCGGACCTTGAATAGGCTTAGTCCATCATAGATCTAATTTTTTTAAAGACATTCAACCTTGGACAAATAAAAGGAGAGGAGAAACCAGGAAGTTATGCTCTATAATAAATAAGTACAGACCACTGGGATACCAACACACCTTCCGGAGTTCAAATCGAACCTTGGATGGAGAAATGGCGTCTCAGAATTTGATCGTCACTCCTGATCACTCCTGGATGAAACAAGGATATAAGTAGATCATTCTATATATTAGATTTGGCCCTGGTATGATTTATAAAATAGAAAGAAATACAAGGCGTTTTCCTTTAATGTACATGCTGTGTACATGCCTCAACTGACCCTCGCTCTAGGTAGTCCACACAGGCATGTAATTAGCTATTACATGAAATGTACACAATGAAAAATAGAAACTGCATACACAGTGTGTACTCAATAGTACACGACGTGTACTTATAAAATTTCCAAATCTTTATTTTTCCACAAAACACCCAAAATCAAGATCCATACCTGAAATGAAGATCTGGATTCTTAAAAACATCCCCCCTTAAATCAATTTTTCCTAGAATTTCCCTTATAAGTGTGGAGAATATTAAATCGCAAAAAACTATCTACATTATGATCATAGGTTGGAATCCCTTTCCCACGTCACGTTATGTACCCGCTCATGCTGTCATAGTACTCGTACCGGTGGAATAGATTGGCCACGTAGAACCTTCGCATTGTGATCCAAAATCAAAATAGGGTTCTCCTAAAAGGATGCATCCACCTCCGACTCAACCTCTTCGGGTTTAAAAACATGATATGGATTTGAAAATTAACATTGTAATAGAGAATCATGGAAGATGTCATGCATAGCCTGATACCATTTAGGTAACTACAACCTATAGGAAACTGGCCCCACTCTCTCCAAATACTCTAACGACCTGATGTATCTCAGTGAAAACTTCCTCTGTCTCATAATCCTCTTGTGTCCCGACCTCAGTGTGACATGTAAGAAAACCTAATCTCCGACCTTGAACTCAAGAGGTTGTATCTATCGATCATCATAAGGCTTCTGGTGAAACTGTGTAGTATCCATCATTTTTTGAATCAACTCCACCTGCTATGTGGTCTCTTGGACAAGATGAGGACCCAATATAGCTATTGGTCAGAGTTGATACTCAAGAAGGGGGTGAATTGAGTTACGATAATAAATTTCTGATGAAAATATAACTATTAAAAATCCCCAATTTAACAAACAAGTTAAATTGTTGTTAATTTACAAAGAGTATAAGTGTTCAATTAGTTTCTCAAAGATTCATTATTTATCAGTTAACTTAATCTAAATATTATGTTAGCTTTTGAAACTAACATACTGGATTATAATAATTACAAACACTTTCTAGTTAAACTATCAAAGTTACTTTAAAACATATTTGAATATCAATGTAATTAGCAGAAGAATATTGAAGATAGTTTAAACTAAAATAGGATGCACAACACTTTTAACCAAGGGTTTTAGTATCAAGCTGAGACTTTGTCCTCTCAAATAGTTTATATAAAACTTTGATCAACACCCTGTATCGGGGTTCACAACATACTCAAACTATCTAGGTCCTTATACCTCTACCACAGTTCTATGTGGGAAAGAAACAACAACTGTACACAGGCTGTCCAGGTCCTCATAGCTCAACCACAGTTCTACCTGGGATACAAAAATTTATAAAGAGTTTTGTGTGAGGATTTTAGTATCCTCCAGTTCAGCTTAGGAGTCAGTGTGTGTCCAAACAGACCGAAGAACACACATCATGTAATGTAATGAAAATAATGATCCCAATATAGAAATAATATGGATATGAGTTTAGAATGATCTTTTGTGATGTCAATACAGCTCTGGACTTCTTTATATTGAAGCTGATGAAGCATTGATTCCTTCTCTGGATGTTTTCTACAAAACAGATTGCCGTGGTTTTGTTCCTTCACTTCCAGTACAGGTGTTCCACTTGAATGTGGGAGTATTCCTTGTAGCACTTGAACCACCACTTTTAACTTCTTTTCATGATGTGTATGAGAGTTCTTTGAGTTCTTCGAGTGTTCTTCTCTGCATGTACGTGTTTATCTTCATGTATATCTTCGGTTCTTCCTTATGTGTATATCTCTCATGTAATGTATTCTACAGTAGCTCGATATTATTTTTTATTCCTTTGTTTCTCTGACAATTGGTATGATTAACTTTTATAGGTACGAGGTATGGTTCCCTGACATGCCAACAACCCACATTAATTAATAGAAGTTGCATTGAATTCAAAAAATTTGATCGTTAGAATTATATTAATAATATTGGCAAAGTATAGAGTTTGAGTAACAGTGACTGATTAACAGTCATATTCCATCAGTAGCTCTCTGTTGGTAGACTTGTAACAGCAGCGCTTGTAGTAGTAGCTCAAGTATTAGAAGCTCCATCTGTTGGTAGCTGTATGTAATGGTATCTCCTTATATCGGTAGCTCTTTATAATAGTGAACTTCTGTCTGTAGATATTCCTCACCATTAGTAGTTATTATCATCGGTAGCAGTAGATCTCTTTCTATCAGTAGCTTCCTATATCGGTATCTCCTTTCTATCGGTGGATCCACTCTATCTGTATCTTGTATGAGTTGACTTTTTTATCAGTGAACTTGTAGCGGTGCGTCTTGCATCGGTATCTTTTACTCTCTATAATGGTAGCTTTATGTATCAGTGACAATGTGTAGCAGTAGCTCTCTTGTTTCAGTAGCTCATTATATCGGTAGTTTTTCGTACCAATGAATTTGAATTGGTAGACTATGTATCAGTGACTTGTTATAAAATAGAAGGCTTGATCTATCAATGACCATTGTTTAGCGATAGACTTAGTCTATTGGTGGACTTGTCTTACAATGAACTTGTATCCGAGAGCTAGTCTGTATTAGTCAAAATTATAACTATCAGTGACTTAAGAACTTAAATTCTTACAATGTAATTGTTCTACCCATATCATTTCCATATTGAGTTAGTATCAAGATTAATCATTATTATTCATTTATAATCATAAATAAACATTGAGTAACATATTCCAATGATATGATATGATCATTTAGATATTCATAACAACTCATTATCATGATGGCATAATTATGAAACATAATTATTATATATATAAACATGATTTGGGATTATCAGAACAAATCTAAGTATATTTGATATTGTTAAAATAGGTGAGTCCAACAATAGTTGTCTCCCCTGCCTTCATCCAACATAGGGGTGATCGACATGGCCTACCATAAAAGGCCTCATAAGGTGCCATCTGAATCGTCGCCTGAAAACTATTTTTTGTATAAAAACTCCACTAGGGGTATATGTCTCTTCAAATAACCCCCAAAATCTAGGATTCATGCTCAGAGCATTTACTACAACACCTGAATCGTGCGCTTGGACTGGACATCATTCTGGTGATGGACAGCTGTACTCAGAAGGACCTTTGTACACAAATCCCTTTGTAGTCTCTTACAAACATGAGAAGTAAAAATGTCATCCCTTTCTAAAATGATAGATTAGAAAACCCCATATAATAGTACAATCTCTTGGATGTACAACTATCTAGGATCATAAACGTTGAAGGTCTCCTTGATCAATAAAATGTGTGCAACCTTCATGAGTCTGTCAATGAAAAACCAAAATTCATCCTTCCCTCAAGGAAGCCATGGTAAAACTGTCACGAAATCCATCGTGACATCATTCCATTTACACGCAAGAATGGGTAACTACTGTAATAGCCCTGCAGTTAACTGATGCTCTTCCTTCACCTGCTGATAGGTGGAAAATCTCTTAACAAAACCAAAAAAAATCTCTCTTCATACATGGCCACCAATACTGATTATGTAGATCTCGATACATCTTGGTGACACCTAGTTGAACATCCCAAATAGTGGAATGAAAATACTTCATCTACTCCTCATGTATGTCTTATGTCACCCATAAACGTCCATGAAAGTGCAATATCTTATCCTCGCCTATGGTCCACGCAAGAGTATGGTCCTCTCCTGAAATAATATTTTATAAGACAAGGCTTTAGGCATCTAATAGCTACCTCATTCTAACTCACTCTAGAATAGTATATGTAATAGATACAGAAGAAAAAATCATCTACCCTTGTCTATCGTGTACCTCCAAATCTATCTTAGAGAACAAATCCATCTACTACCACTCACTGCGGGCTTCCAGAACTGCATGAATCTGAGTCCTCATCCTCAATGTATCATCCATTACGTTGTCTTTCCCAAGCATGTAGGTATGCTAAATGTCAATATACAGAAGGTATTCAACCAACCATCATGGTCTCAAATTCATATCACACTAAGTAAAGATATACTTGATAATTTTGTGGTCAGTGAAAAATAAAAAATACTCTCCTAAATCAAAATGTCTCCAACACTATAAAGCATGAAAAAGTAGAGCTAAATAATGATCTTGTGTTGGGTAATTCCTCTCACTTGGCCTCAACTACCGAGACTCATACACAACGACTCCTTCCACTTACATAAGAACTAATTCTGGTCCGATACCTGATGCATCATAGTAAACAATGTAAATCTTTTCTGGATCTCAAAAAATTAGTATCGGTGTTGAAGTCATGATTTCTTTTAGCTCATAAAAGGATTTATCATAGGAATCAGTCAATACATACTTTGCTCCCTTCTTAGTCAGACCTGTCATCGATGATGCTATGCATGAATGGTCATGTGTAAAGAATCTATAGTAACTGGCCAGCCCATGAAAACTATGTACCACAAAGACGTTTTTTGTATCCTCCTAGGAAAATACTGCTCTCACTTTATCTGGTTCTACTAATACTCCTGTCTCTGAGATAACATGACCCAAAAAGTGAATTTGGTCCATCCAAAAATATCATTTTGAGAAATTGGCTTATAACTAATGCTCTCTCTGTGTACTCAAAATTATCTCAAATGGGTTGCAAGGTCGTGTAGAGTGTGAGAGTACACCAAGATATCTTCTATGAAGACTGCCAAAAAAGAATCCATGTAAGTATGGAACATTCGATTAATCAGTTCCATAAAAACTGTTGGCATGTTCGGGACACCGAAGAACATAATCACATACTCATATAGACCATACCAGCTCCGAATGATTGTGAGAGTTATTTATAATGATCTAACATGAAACAGATGATAACCAAATATTAAGTAAATCATAGAGAAAAACCAGGCTCCAAGAAGTTGATCATAGAGAACATCAAACCTCATCAAGGGATATTTGTTCTTAACCATCAACTGGTTTAGCTTCTGATAATACACGCAATGTCAAAGGGTACCATCCAACTTCTTCTCCAAAGGACATGGGAACACCAGGGAGAAGTACTAGGTCAGATGAAACCCTTTTCCTACAACTCCTCCAACTGCCTCTTGTGCTCTTGTAACTCTAGTGTTGCAATCCTATAAGCATAATTGTACCCCGGTTTCATTCCTCACACAATATTAATAGAGAAATCCACCTCTCTCCGGATGTAAACCTGAAATGTCAACTAGAAATACATCTCGTAAAAAATCCACCATTAGAGGAGTTTCCATCTATGGAGTCCCCTAGTCATCAAGATATAACCATGAAATCTAGGCTGTAATTCCTCCCATCCCAAGATTCCTGGGCTTAGACCTTCTCTCCTGAACATCATATACTCCTTTATGTAGAAAATAACCACCCTATGGTGATGTGAAACACAACCTATGATGATAACTATCAACAATGTCTTGGAATGAGTCCAACTAGTCCATTATGAGGATTACATAAAATCATATAATATATAATACATAGAGGTTCCAAAACAACTGACACCCACTAAACTCATGAAGGAAATCCTTGCATTGATGTTCATTAGTCATTCTAATTCCCCATGGAGTGTCTAGTGTTATAACATACTCACATGTAAAGATATAGAGCCCAAGGATCTCCAAAATGGAGATAGATATAAAATTATTAGAATACCCTGTATCAAAAATAGATGAATCCAAAACTGATGCAAATAGAATTATTACTCTAACTGTAGAGGGTATGGGAACCTCCTCCAGTTGGGTCTGCACTACTGCAAAAGTCTGACCTGTACCGCGACTCTATGACCCTTCCAAAATACCCTCAGCTAATCCACCATGTTGTCACTTTAATATTGTCGACTTCCTACCACAACCAAAACCTCCTCCTCGGCCTAAATGTCCTGATGAAATCTAGGTCTCTGAATAAGGAGAAACTGGTTTTCCTACTCTTGAATGTCGAGTTATAACAAAACCTTTGTCATTAGCTACTAGTGAGAAAATCCGGAAAAACACTGAAGATGGCCCATATTTCCGCAAGATCAGCACTCAAATGGGTCTTTCCAAAAATGTGGTATCATATGACCCCTCATCCCACACTGGTAGCATATAACCTGGATACCTGAAGGAGTAGTCCATCTACTTGGATCTCCATGCA
This sequence comes from Viscum album, assembly GCA_963277665.1. Lineage (NCBI taxonomy): Eukaryota > Viridiplantae > Streptophyta > Magnoliopsida > Santalales > Viscaceae > Viscum > Viscum album. The sequence continues at coordinate 974,212,449 of OY728140.1, read as the reverse complement.
TAGACTCCCTGTGGCGCTTCCAACTATTAGTCGGTGGAGTACCAAATCTGGATGTTGGACCAACCATGATCAATTCTACAGACTCTCTCATATTACACTAAGTGATTAGCATCTAGTTGACTATATATGATAAGTAAGATAACTTCAAGATGTTTACCTAGGATCATATGTCATGTGTGAGACCATCCTCAAACATCCTATCAAGAAAAAGATCATCACCCCCCTAAATGGATGTGAAGTGCTATCGATCTGTGATGTGAGAAGTATACTCCATTTCTAAAAGAGTACCATATTCCAGACCCATGAAATCTTGGGCTCAGTTGATCCTCAACGTCTCTGGGTAGAAATATTAATAGAAGGTCTACAAGAACTCATCTAAAGCCATAACTCATTGGTGTCCTGCCTGCGATATCACATCCCACAATCTATTGGCAGAATCTCGAAACCTGTTGGTTGTGAGAATCACCCTCATCTTAAGAGGAATCTCAAGATGCTCAAATATAGAAAACATGTATTACAATCATGGATCTGTAGCCTGAGGTCCTCCATCCCCAGTGAAATTGGTAGGATTCTACTACTGGAAAACTATGTGAACTCTACCATAAATGGGTTAGGATTCGGTTCTCCCTGGTAGGTTTGCATAAACCTCATGAATCCTTCTCGGAACTATGAATCAGTGCCTTTTTCTAGTATAACAGTAGTTTCCATGATAGGAATGATGAGAGGATCTTATGATATTACATGATCTACTATTTCTAGTGTCTGATCGTTTCCCTATATCTGGCGTATAACTAGAGGATGTCTTGGTGGTATGACTTTGTGAGGGAAAGCACACAACTGATTTCAATATTATCAAGGACTGAATCTTAGAATTTAAATAAGGGAACATGAGAAGAAAAAATTTATGTATTGAAAAAAAGGGTCACACAACCTTTATATGTCTACACTACGTGTTCCATTAGGTTTATTCATGGGTGTATACCTCTACCGAACCTGTTCGTGTAACACCCCTACACACAACATGTTCTCTTGGGACACGACATGTACTTTAATATCCCCTTCTTCCTAAGTTATTATACAAGAAAAAAACACGCAGTTCTCTCCTAGATAAAACATCAAAAAATGTTCAACCTATAAATGATGTATACCACTTATGTTCTAACCACCTGTTTCCTTAGTCACATGGTTTGAGACATGTTCGACTCTACACAGTTTTTATGAAATGGACATGGTGTGTACATCCTATATTTTATCCACTGGTTTCATTAGTCACATGGTCAGATACACGGTTTATAAAACACAACATGTACTTTCTATACACTACATGTTCTACCAAGAATTTCCCAACCTCGTTTCACTGCTGACATAGTCAGCCACACGGTTAAAGACTATATGACATGTACATACAGTACACGTCGTGTACATTAGAAATTTTTTTTATTAATGAATAGAAGAACACATGGGGTGTGTTCATAAAACCACACACTATGTTGTCTGGGTTTCTAGATAGTATGCCTCCAAAACTTTTCTGAGACCCCTAAAACCTAGAATTCAATCTAATGAATGGAATATTCCGACCTGTGAGAGCCCATACTCTCCTGAATCAATGGTTGGCATCCTCTTCCTCATTACAACTTGAACAAATTCCACTAAATTTTATACATTATCCAAAAAATAAGTATCCAAGAGTGACCGTAACACCCCTAGGACCAGTGTTTGGTGTCCATCCAAAAGAAACATTAAATATTTTTAGTCCCCCATAAAATTGTTGGTATTATTTCAAGTAGTCTATCACAACAGAATGCATATCTAGAAACCCATCTATCATAATAACATAAAATCAGTAATTCACCCTAAATGGCATGACTAGAATGTATGACATGTGATATCTACCATGTTCTTATATGATGCATTAGATGGAATACCCTCATCTCGTTGGGTTAAAATAGAAATAAAACCTCAATAACTTCAACAATAACAACATTATATAAGTGAATCCCACAACGGTGAAATCAAATCAACTGTAATAATTGAAAAATAAAAAAATTAAATATTCGAGGCAACATGGATTCTCACTATACATGGGTTATCTACTACTGGGTACAACTTCTTACCAACTACCCATTTCTTCATATTCCTATCTATAGGATCAAAACATTAAGGAAAAGGAGAAAGGAAACCCTTTGATACCATGTTGTAACTACCCGGATCTGGGTTCCGCCCAAAGGTGCCCCGTACCTGGTTGGTCAAATGGACTCAAGAAAATTTCCCCAAATTATAGAGGACATTGACTACTAGTAATGTCTTTGGGAGTGATAGTGGGGAATCTATGTCCTCATTGGAAGACTAACACAGTAGGAACAAACATTAAAAAATAATGGAAGTAGTAATACCATAAAACAAAGTAACAATGGAAGAATGATAGTAAATAAAAAAATGGAGAACATATATAAATGATGCATGTCACATATGTCTAGGAAATCAGATACACAAGTCACAATGTTGGAGTATAGTAATAAACAAAATTACAAAAGAAAATAAGTAAACTCTTGCAGCTTCTCAAGCCTCATCTTGGTCCCATGCACTACAAATCCACAATAATCATGTACTTGACAAAGAAGGGAGATTTACCTTATCTATACCTACAATCATATAATATATTTTGGGTCAAAAATCATGACCCAAATAGGGTGTGAAAAAATTACCAATAGGAAAACACAAAAAGTTATTTGCCTAACTATCAATGAATATATATCAAGAAATACACAAAATTAAGTAATAAACAAGGAAATTCTCAAAAGTAAAAAATATTATATTTTACAATTACATTAATTTTTAATTATTAACTATTAAAAAATTGAATAATGAAACCCAAAGATATAACTTAAGATCTATATTCCCTATGTAATAGAAAATCAGATGTATCAAAATACTATCTAACAATCAATTAATTATGAGTCCAATCTCATGAATTGGCTTATAAGGCTCATCACAATCAATCAATCATTCAAAAGAAACCCTCTAGAAAATTTCCCATAGTCTAACCCCTCTGGTTTAATATATTATCAATTCAAAAAAGATATAACAAACCTCTAGGAAATCTCACATAGTATAAACCCTTTAGTCCAACAAAATAAAGACTCTTTTAGGAATCACTCATTGTCAATTCCCCATGTGGTATTTTAACGATAAACTACAGAATCTCTAAGGAAGCACTCAAAATCTGCCATCCCTCTGGTCCAGTAACAGTATACTATAGAAACTCTGATGGATAAATAAACATCAACCCCCCTATGGTCTTGTAATGTAAAAGTAACAGACAATCTAGGGAATCCCTCAATGTCAATTCCCCCTTATGGTCTAACTACACTAGGTTCTTACATCCATTTGTAATACATTCGTGCACAACGATATCTAGCAACCTAATATAATATCAACTACTAAAAGTCTATGAAGATACAATTCAAAACATAAGAATTTAACACGCAATAATAAGAAATTAATTCCAACTTAAAAATAAAGGCATGGAAACAAGGTCTACCTCATAGGCAACCCAATCCAAATGTCCATAAACATTCAAACAAGGAAATGCACCCCCGGGGTGTCCCTTATACATGAAATATCACATAATATAAATCAATTAAAATACCATTAATATAATAATAAATCTAATGAAGAAGATAATTGGGTTCAATTAATTAACATGAAATACAAAAATCATGGGTAATTAGTAACTATACCAATATAACTCCCAGAAATACACTGAAAGGCAACAAACCACCAACCTCAACATTGTACAGAGATCACTCTTGAATGTCATATGATGAATCAGCTTACAACATCATAGATCAATAAAAAAAATTAATCCTTGGACAACTCAAGAGAGAGGGGAAATTAGGATGGGAGGCTCTATAATAAATAATGGATCACCAGTGGGATTACAACACACCCGTCGAAGTTCGAATCAGACCTTGGATGGAGAAACAGTGGCATAGACATTGTTCGTTGCTCCCGCTCTCTCCTGGAATAAATAAGGTTAGAAGAAGATAATTCTGTAGATTAGATATTACACACGTCAGATTATTCATTTAAAAAGAAAAATACACAGTTTGTTCATTTAATGTGCACGATGTGTACATGCCTCAACCGACCCCGGCATTAGGTAGTCCACACGGCCATGTACTCGGCTGTTACATGGCCAATACACAATGACATTCATCAACCGGGTACATGGAGTGTACTCATGAGTACATGACATGTGCTTAGAAAATTTCCAAAATCTTCCTTTTTCCTCAAAAACACCCAAAATCAAGATCCATACATGAAATGAAGATCCGAATTCTTAAAATTATTCTTAAGTTATAGCATAGCCATTAAATTGGTTTAAATGTATATTATTAACCAAATTATGATATTTTTCTATATCTTACATTCAATAAATTTTTTTGACAATCATCTATCATATTTTATAGGCATAAGATAATAAAAATACATATTTTACACATAAAATCTATAATTTCAAAAGGAAGCTTTGCCACCTTTTAATAGAGAACTTATTTTAAAACCAAAATTTTAAAATATTATAAATTCTTTTTGAAAAAAAAAACTTCTTTTCTAAAATTGTAATTTCATAATTTTAATATGTTTTTTTTCATATTTTGCAGGAAAAAATAATTTTCCAGTGAATAGTGAAAAATATGGATTTTTATTGAAAAGTATATTTTTATTTGGACCATTTAAAAGATCTATTTTATGATGATTTGAAAGTAAAATGAGTAAAATCTAGTTATAAAAAATATAATTAATTTAATTTTAATCATCCTTATACATTATATTGGCTAAAAGTACATTGTTATGATTAAAAATGAATTTTTGAAGAAAATTATATTTCGTTGGATTTTGAGGGATTCATTTTATATTAAATTTAGAAAATTAAGAGTTTTGAATATAAAAAATGGATATAATATTTCAATTTTTAATTTCCAAAATTAGTAAACATGTTTCTTTTATTTTGTTCCAATATTAATAGAAACCTTAGTAATTTTTGTTACCATGGATAAGGGTAAATTGTGAAATTTAGATTAAAAATAAAATGATGATGACTTTAGAATGACCCTAAAACGTGCGCAAATTTTATTGGATTATTCTATATCATCCAGAATCAGTTTTGGTTTGGTTATATGGCCATTTATGGTCATTTGGATGAGGTTATGATATTTAAAATATTTTACTTAAGGAAATTCATAGGTGTCACATTTATATTTTTAATAACTATAACATTTTTAAAATGGTGTTATCCAGAATATATGGTTGACCATAAATAGTTCTTTGAAATATAGAATATTTATCTAGATTATCATAATCAATTTTTACTTTATAATGAAGAAATAACTTTCTTAAATGCTTTCACAATATCGATGTAGTAAGTATTTTACTAATTGGAATATTTAATAAATTATATTATAATATTAAAATAAATTTAATTTTTGATAATTAATATCATCCATGAATTTTATATATTACATTTACATGTTAGTGATGAATGAAAATATGTGTTTCTAATATATATTTTTTATTGGTATTTTGAAAAGTGGAAGAAATGAATATTGTTAAAATTATAATTAATGACATTTTAAAATAATTAATATTTAATTAAATGATATAAAATTATTAAAAAACAATTATTTGTACAAGAAGTTTTTATAAGGTTAAAAATGTAATCAATTATCAATTTAAAGGGCGTTTAGAATTTTATAGTAAACATATTAATCACCAAAGTGTAAAAATCCTTGTTCTCACAGTAAGAGTTACAGGGTTTAAATAAGGGTTAATGAAAAATGATAATCTTAATAATGTGACCAAACCATTTCTAAAAATTATTTGAAAAATATGATTGAATCATTATCAATTTTTTATTTTTTTAATAGATTCTTTTCTAGGAATATACTATATATATTATTTAAATCAAATATAGTTACAAAATCCCACTCTCTATATATTTAATATATTTTATGTGTCAACATAGGAAAAAAAATAAACGAATGAAAATAAATTTATATATTGATATTAATGAATTTTATTTTGTTATAGAAATTTATTTTTAATTTTTATGAATTATATAATTATCTCGAATGCTTCTCCATTACTAATACAATATTTTTTTAATGAATAGAAAAAAACAAAAATTGATTTTTAACGAATTAATTTTGATATGTTTGGGATTATTTAATGTCTTTAAAGTATTTTATAAATCTATATAACATATTAAAAAGGTTTGAAATCATTATATTCAAATTATCACTTTGTCTATATGCATTTGTAGTCAAATTACATGAATAGTATCGAATTTGACAATAATGATATTTAAATAATTTAATATTTCATTTAATTATTTAAAAATACTAATGATATTAAAAGGGGGGATATGATATGGTTTATAATTTCATCCCGTATTAATTTATAGGCCATTTTGATGTCTTTTTATATTGAATATCCATATTATATTTTAATGTTTTGAGAAATCCTGAAAGTTCCCCTCACTTGAAATATAAAAGATAACCCCTTAATTCACTTATTCAAAACACTTTGATCCTTATTAATCACCAAAAACATACCAATTTCTATTATATATATCATTATTTAATTTTTGAGGTTCTTTTCATTCCAAAATACCTACGCAATGTCACTAAAGAAAATATGTAAAGGAAGTCAACTAAAGAAGAGGTAATCATCCACACAGACACTTTCTAGTATAGTTCTTCTTTTAATTCAAATTCATGTGTTATTTACATTATAAAGTAATTAATAAAGTATTATATATATTCCTAGATGTTATTTTGATTTTAGAATAATAATATTATACCTTATATTCAACCTTTGAAAAATTAATCAACCATGTTGGCATATGTACGACTTACCATCACCGCGTCGTGGTGTAAATTAATTTCCATAACCACATCACTAGTATGGGTATAATTATGGATATAGTTGATATATCTGTTAATTTTTACATGATATTGACTTTGTAACCCCCCGAACCCAGTTACCTAGAGTCAGTGCATTATTGCATAACAATGGCATGATCACAAAAGATCAAGTCTTGAAAGCCTAATTAGTTTAGAATCCTTGGAAACACTAGATACATTCATAAATGTTACAATACAATATAATTTTAAAAAACTAAAATAACATAGTCTCCATTTTCCACACTCATATATTCTTTAGACTATCCCTGCATGTCATTCCTAAAATACTTCTTCACATCCTGGAAAAATTAAAACATTGAAAGGGGTGAGCTCAGATGCTCAGTAAGGATAACAATATAGCGGAAGCTTTCATAAATAAACACAAACATTTAAGGAAATGTATAACTAAACAAAAGCCTTTTAAACATGAACTTCAACATAATATTGCAAAAGTAAAATCAAATAATTCCATTTACTTATTCACATGGATATTCTACTCGTCGAATAATCACATGAAATATCAATAACCACTTTCATAATGATGGAATGCATAATGCCAGACTATCATAACCACGTAGCAAAGGCCTTGTGCCAAGACTACAAATAAGATTTTGTCAAGGCCTCATGCCAAGACACTACTTTGTCTCATTAGACCTGCCGATGCATCGAGGAGGTATAGAGGGCTCCACCCATCACTTATTAAGTCCAATTAATTCCTCATATGAACAGGTCTAAACATATCATAAACCATAACATAATCGTTTCACATAAAACATGCATAAAGGAAACATAACATTTCCTCATTTTCATCATAGGATATTAATACAACACAATGATATAAAAAAACACTTTCAAAAATATTTTCAATACCAAAATAAAAGAAAATTAAAACTTTGTAATTATTTTTCTTTTAAAAAAGTTATGGATTATAGAGGAAGCCGAAACTCAAATAATGGTCACAGCGGTGGAGAAGTCTTTTTAGCTATATAATTACGACAAAAAAACATTCCCTATTGTCTTCTAGTAAAACTTTTCGTATAAAAAATATTCCTTTTGAATAAAAGTAAAAGTCAAAGGGGTTTATAAAATGTATAAAAGAAAGATGTGTATAAAACCAAATATGACTCAATGAAAGGAGATTGAGACAAAGTCCCTTAAAAATATCATTTTTTAAATAAAATATATCTATTATGTGTATTCACTATAAGTACACATAAATAAATTACAAATAAAAGATATGACATAATAATATCATGACATAATTTGAAAGTAAGAGATTAACCCAAAGAATGGAAGTTGGGTTAAGAAGTTCCCTTACCTCATGTCCGACTTGACTCGATCGTTCTTTAATCTCCTGAATAATAAACTAGAGTTAATTTATACTTTCTTAAGAACCTTTTCCATGTTAATTATTCCTTTTATATCACTTATTACCATGTTATGAACATTATGTAATTATTTATGTTAATAACGGTCATTTTTTCAATCTTTGGTACTTGAGTCAACAATAAAATTCTTATAATTACATGTTATTTATGTGGTAGAATATCCATTATCTTCAATATTATATTCATGATATAGATATCATATATATCATATATATCTAGTAGATACATGAATTTAGAATATTATATAAAATTTAGAGGTAAGAAATGAAATGCACCGTTCATGGAGATGGTAAGCCGTACGTACGCATGAACGCTACTTTCATTTCTATTTCCTATTTAATGTAATGAAATAATAAATATATAAAGGTTTATTATAATTAAAGTATAATATCATATATAATATCATTTACTTTATCCTTTATACGTCCCACATATGGCGTTAATGATTTAAATCAATTTGAGGGGGTGGTAGTCCGCACTTCCTAAAATTAAATTATCGTGTTTACCAATAATGGAAATCATAAAGTTATGCCATAAATGACAAATAAAAAAGCATAATGAAAACATAAAAATAATTTATATATTATATATGAAAATATTTCCATCAAAATGGCCACTATTAGAGGTGTTAAAAAAATATTGAACAATCATCGTTTCGTGAGGTAGTATTTCACCACCCACAGAAACAGTATGTTCTTTAACCATTAGACGAAGGTGTATGTAAGTGTAAATCAAATACATATCATAAAAAAATCCTTGTATATTAAAGATACTATTGTTTTTACAAAATAAAGGAATAAAAATATTTTAGGGGGTTGGAGAAGAAAAATAAAACAAAAGAACACAAGAGAAGAAATTACCTTAAAATCGGGTAACTCTTTTCTATTTGACCCAAAGGCTTCCTTGGGAAGAATTATGCCAAAATTGAGGCTTATAGGAGTAATAGAGGGATGTTTAGAGAGTATTTGGGCAGAGGTTGGCCAATCCAAATGTCTTTGATGGTGTGAGTAAGGTGGTAGAGGTGGGGGCCTTTTATAAGGGGAGAGGAGGGGCACTCTTGGAAAGATTGAAATGTTACTTTATTATTAAACTCTTTTCGGATTCTAAAGGCCCCACAATGATATATTTCAAGTATATGGTGATAAGGGTTATAAATATGCTCATTCAATAGGTTTTTGACAAGTGTAAGCCTTAGATTTTACAGTATCTTTTCATTTTATTTAAATCGTTAATTAATGAGGTAATCGCTGCATCATCATGGTGTCATAAACAATTTAATTTATTTAATTTCTAAAAATTATAAAACAAATATCATGATGTAGGAAATCGTTTTATCTTTCCAATGAATATTTATAATCGAAATGTTAACTTATATAACCTCATATAATAATTGTTTTTGTAAAACAACACATGTTTGTGACAATTTTATTTTTACTTTAAATAAAAAGTTATTAATGTCATTTTTTTTACCCAAGTGGCTCCATGGGGTCCCCAAGTTGACCCATGGATTGTCTTGGTCGGCCATGACTCATCCAATAAGGTTAGGACAAGTCTAAAGGTATTTTCATATTTTTATAATATCATTTATACCTTAAATTTCACTAATTACCTTTAATCGTGATTAATTAAACATAAAAGTTACTATTCACCAAAACATTATTTTAATCCCATTGAACCACATTTTAATTCCTAATGACAACCATGTATGTCGGATTTTTGAAAGTCAAATAATAGAAGTGGTAATGCTTCATTTAAACAAAAAATCAGTTTTTAACTATCACTTAGTGGTTTCACTATTCATAAAAAATTGATGTTTTTCAGAACAATAACAAAATTTCACCCTAAGCTATAATTGATATTCTGAATTAAAAAATGATGTCTATTTTAAAAAATTCCAAACATGTAAGTTTCATTAATTAATTTTATAATTAATTCCCTCTGTCACAACAAATAGCGTGTTTTTAAGAAATAATATATATCAAAAGATTGACAATTGTTTATGTCCAATTTCAAAGTGAAATTAATTATAATGACCACCATTGGATAAAATGGTAAAAATATATTATAATTATACTTTCAAACCACTCAATAGTATAATTTATCACTATAATATATTTTGATTAAAAAAGTTGTTTTTTAAGTATTTTTCACTATTCATAAAAAATTGGATGTTCTCAGAAAATTACAAAAAAATCAACTTATGATAATTTCGATATTCCGAATACAAAACTGAAGTCCATTTTGAAATATAAAATTTCTATATTTTTAAAAAGTGGATATTAATATTCATAACTACTACTTTGATTAGTCACGGTGTGTTTGAACTCGAAGTTGCGTACAATGCAAGCTATTATATTATTGAAGGAGAAGCGTATCATGGATGCTTGGGCTGTAACATTCTCCCCTCCTTCAATAAATTGCGTCATCGAAATTTGTAATTTTTCTTTGAAAATAAAAGGTTGAAAGTAGAAAATACCTTTGTGGAAAACCCACATCGAAAATAGGGTTAATAAAAATATAACTTTAAAATAAAGAAAGAGAAGTACAAAGGTCACCTGAGATAGCCAATACTAGGATTCTATAAAAACATGGATATGGAGGAAAAACAAACCATCAAGGTCTGATGTAGAGTTGTATAAAACCAGATTAGGAGAAATTTAACCACAAGAAAATCACAATCTTGTGATTGGTTAAACAGTCATTGAATCCCCAGTTGGAAAAGTAAACCGACAACCTTTTTGATTTAAGTTACCTTTCATAATGATGAGGAATTTATTTAAGAGATTTACTAAGAACGTAAGGAAATATACCTACATGTCATGTAGACTTTCATTCTTTAATAAATTTTACCACAAACCCATCTTTCACTCCAAATGGTAACAGAACTCAAAAATATTCTATTTATCCTAATTGTATAAGGTTCCAAATATTAACACATACCATTTAGATTAGGAAAACTATTTTGTAATAACTAGGGACTTCCTGTAGGCTAGTGGTAGGTAATAAAGGCCTGTCGCACTATGGTTGTGGGTTCGATTCGTACAGCTTTGTCCGACGTGACGGTTTATCCCCCGACCTGCAGGTTGTCCTTTTCCTAAAACTATAGTATTATAATATTTCAAAAATAATATTCAGAAATGTTTTAACCATAAACAATACTATCAAAAGTTCAACATAATCCATTCCAACCTTTATAGTTATCCAAAATACATCTGTCCATACTTTCTCTAAAAGGTCTCTAAATTCCAAAATCAATTGTAAAATCAGATTCCCCAAATAAAGTAAAGATTCTCTTATTATCACATACTAAAAATATGATGACCTTCATCATATTAAAACTTTAATGAAAACAACAAGTACTGCAGTACAATCCTTATATATTTCACATTATTATTATAACCAGAATATAATCCTTAAGTCCAAAAGTACCAATACATTAATTATTCCACTTCAACTGTAGTAACAACATAATATTGCCCTTGATCCTTTGGCTTTTTCTGGGGTAAGTTTTCCTGATGCTTAGGACATTAATTTGCATAATTCCCCATTTACCTACAATTGTACCATTCAACATTGATAGCCTCATTCTTTACCTTGCAATCACGAGCCTGGTGACCTTTTTCTCCACATTTATAACAAACTCCCATTCATTTTAGGCAAGTACCGGGGTGATTCTTCCCACAATTGTCGCATAATGGAAAATCCTTCTTTCCCTTTTTCCCTTTATCTGTCTCTTGTTCCACCGTTCTCTTCTTCTCTTGCTTTACTTTATTGTCATAAGATTTAGAGAATTCCATTTCTGTCTTGATAGCACACCAGACTATATCTTCATACAATGAGAAAGATTGTGAGACTAAGGCTCGACGGAGAAACGGTTTTAACCCATAAATGAAACGATCGATATTAATTCTTGGGTTACGTATATAATATGCTGCATGCCTCACTAACCTTGTAAAGTTAGCCTCATACTTTGCGACATTCTCATCCTCCTTCTCCCTCAGACTCAGAAATTGCCTTTCCATATCTTCTCTATGGTCATGAGGGAAGTATTTTTCTAATAAAATCTCTTTGAACTCCCTCCATTCCATATTAGATACTTCTTCATCTTGTTTCGTGTTTTGAATCAGCGACCACCATTGATCGGCATCTCCAGTGAGCTGGTAACTGCCATGAAAACCTTCTCCCTTTCGCTACTCCCCAAGTCGTGGAATATTTTCTCTAAGGAGTTTAACTATTTCTAAGCTACCAATGGATCAGTACCCCCATTAAATGGTGGCGGTTGTTGCCTCATGAAGCGGTCTAACATTGATTTTCCACGTTGCGGATCAGGGTGCTCCATATGAGTAAGGTTATTATTCATAACCTAAGTGAGTTTTCCCAGTATGGTGATAAGTTGATCAACACCAGTTGTATCTCCAGCTCCAAAATAATTATCTTGAACAGGAGGGAAATCCCTACATGGAGTGCGTGCATTTATACGGTTTCCATTCCTCCCACTAGGAGACAATTATAAACAATGGCATAGACTAGATTAGTTTATGAATCAAAATACAGAATTCCATACTTGTAAAACACTTAACATAAATTGAACTATTTATGGATATAATCTATAATCATAAATTTTTTTTTTCTTTGAGGAAGTATATACTCATAAACCCTTCATAATGGTTTGTAAAGAAAATGAGAATTATCCTAAGCATATCCCCCGGGAGTGTCGTAACCAAGAGTGAAGCAAGGCCCGTTGTCATGCACCAGTTCCCATTCGAGTCTAGCTCAAAGCGGTGGTTTTGGGTTTTACCCCTAGGTACATCTGTGCCAGAGCCGCCTCTACCTGCTCATATCCAGATATGGATGTATTGTTCGGAAAACTCACAAAATCTCGATAATACTAAAGTTCTAGGAAGTTATTCTATACTAATCCTCAAAGTCTATCTTAGGGATATGTGCTCTAATCAGAGTTTATCTAAATCTAGATTCCAAGGTTAGTACTAAACTGCCTCTGATACCAATTGTAATGCCCCGGCCCCAGTTACCTAGAGTCGGTGCATTATTGCGTAACATTGGCATGATCACAAAAGATCAAGTCTCGAACGACCGATTAGTTTAGTAGCCTTGGAAACACTAGATACATTCATAAATGTTACATTACATTATAAAGTGAAAAACTACAATAACATAGTCTCCATTTTCCAAACTCATATCCCCTTCAGACTATCCCTGCAGGTCTTTCCTAAAATACTTCTTCACATCCTAGAAAAATTAAAACATTGAAAGGGGTGAGCTCAGATGCTCAGTAAGGATAACAATATAGCGGAAGCCTTCATAAATAAACATAAACATTTAAGGCAATGTATAACTAAACAAAATCCTTTTAAACATGAACTTCATCATAATATGGAAAATGTAAAATGAAGTAATTCCATTTACTTATTCAGATGGATATTCTAGTGGTCGAATAATCACATGCAATATCAATAACCACTTTCATAATGATGGAATGCATAATGTCAGACTATCATAACCACGTAGAAAATGCCTCGTGCTAAGACTACAAATAAGATTTTGTCAAGGCCTCGTTCCAAGACACTATTTTGTCTCATGAGACCTGCCGATGCATTGAGGAGCTATAGCGGGCTCCACCCGTCACTTATTAAGTGCAATGCATTCCTCATATGAACATGTTTAAACATATTATAAACCATAACATAATAGTATCACATAAAACATGCATAAAGGAAACATAACATTTCCACATTTCAATCACAAGATATTAATACAACACAATAATATAAAAAAACACTTTAAAAACCATTTTCAATACCAAAATAAATGAAAATTAAAACTTTGTAATTATTTCTCATTTAAAAAAGTTATGGCTTGTAGAGGAAGCCAAAACTCAAATAATGGTCACGGCGATAGAGAAGTCGTTGTCTCCAAATACGTACGACAAAAAAACATTCCCTTTTTTCGTCTAGTAAAACGCTTCGTATAAAAAAGATTCCTTTTGAATAAAAGTAAAATTCAAAGGGGTTTATACTCTGTATAAAAGAAAGTTGTGTATAAAACCAAATATGCCTCAATGAAAAGAGATTAAGACGAAGTCCCATAAAAAGATCATTTTTTAAATAAAATAGATCTATTATGTGTATTCACTATAAGTACATATAAAGAAATTACAAATACAAGATATTACATAATAATATCATGACATAATTTGAAAGTAACAGATTAACCCAAAGAATGGAAGTTGGGTTAAGAAGTTCCCTTACCTCGTGTCCGACTTGACTCGATCATTCTTTAATCTCTTGAATAATAAACTAGAGTTAATTTCTACTTTATTAAGAAACTTTTTGAAGTTCATTATTCCTTTTATATAACTTATTACCAGGTTATAAAAATTATGTAATTATTTATGTTAATAACTGTCTTTTTGTCGATCTTTGGTACTTGAGTCAACAATAAACTTCTTATAATTACAAGTTATTTATGTGGTAGAATATCCATTATATTAAATATTATATTCATGATTTAGATATCATATATATCATATATATCCAGTAGATACATGCATTTATAATATTATATAACATTTAGAGGTAAGAAATGAAATGCACCGTTCATGGAGACGGTAAGCCGTACGTACGCATGAATGCTACTTTCATTTCTATTTCGTATTTAATGAAATTAAATCACAATTATATAAAGTTGTATTATAATTCCAGTATAATATCATATATAATATCATTTACTCCATCCTTTATACATCCCACATATGGCGTTAACGATTCAAATCACTTTGAGGGGGCAGTAGTCCGCACTTCCTAAAATGAAATTATCGTGTTTACCCATAATGGAAATCATAAAGGTATGCCATAAATGAAAAAAAGAAGAATAAGCAAAACATAAACATAATATATATATTATATATTAAAATAGTTTCATCAAAATGGACACAATTAGAGGTGTTAAAAGAATATTGAACAATCATCATTTCGTGAGGCCGTATTTCGCCACCCAAAGAAACAGTGTGTTCTTTAACCATTAGATGAAGGTGTGTGTATGTGTAAATAAAATAATTATCATAAAAACATCCTAGTATATTGAAGATACTATTTTTGTTACAAAATAAAGGAATAAAAATATTTTAGGAGGTTGGAGAAGCAAAATAAAACAAAAGAACACAAGAGAAGACATTACCTTAAAATCCGGTAACTCTTTTTGATTTGAGCCAAAGGATTCCTTGGGAAGACTTCTGCCCAAAGTGAGACTTCTAGGAGTAATATAGGGAAGTTTATAGAGTATTTTGGAAAATTTTGGCCGAGCCAAATGTCTTTGATGGTGCGAGTAAGGTGGTAGAGGAGGGGGCCTTTTATAAGAGGAGAGGAGGGGCACTCTTGGAAAGATTGAAATGTTACTTTATTATGAAATGCTTTTTCAGATTATAAAGGTCCCAAAATGATATATTTCGAGGATAAGGTGATAAGGGTTATAAATATGCTCATACAATAGGTTTTTTGAGAAGTTTAAGCCTTATATTTTACATTATATTTTCATTTTATTTAAATCCTTAATTAATGAGTTAATCGCTGCATCATCATGGTGTCAAAAAAAATAATTTATTTAATGTCTAAAAATTATAAAAAAATATTATGATGTAGTAAATCGTTTTATATTTCCAATGGTTATTTATAGTCGAAAAGTTAACTTATATAACCCCATGTAATAATTGTTTTAGTAAAAAACACATGTTTGTGAAAATTTTATTTTTACTTTAAATAAAAAGTTATTAATGCCATTTTCTTACCCAAGTGGCTCCATGGGGTCCCAAAGTTGACCCATGGATTGTATTGGTCGGCCATGTCTCATCCAATAAGGTTTGGACAAGTGTAAAGGTATTTTAATATTTTTATAATATCATTTTTACCTTAAATTTCACTAATTACCTTTAATTGTGATTAATTAAACATAAAAGTTACTATTTACCAAAAAATTATTTTAATCCCATTGAACCAAATTTTACTTCCTAATGAAAAAAATTTATATCGGATTTTTGAAAATAAAATCATAGAAGTGGTAAGTTTTCATTTAAACGAAAAATCAGTTTTTAACTATCACTTAGTGGTTTCACTATTCATCAAAAATTGAAGTTTTTCAAAACAATACCAAAATTTCAACCTAAGATATAATTGATATTAAAAATTCAAAAATGATTTCTATTTTAAAAAATTCCAAACATGTGAGTTTCATTAATTAATTTTATAATTAATTCCCGCTGTCACAACAAACAACGTGTTTTTAAGAAACAATATATATAAAAAGATTGACAATTGTTTATGTCTAATTTCAAAGTGAAATTAATTCTAATGACCACTATTGGATAAAATTGTAAAAATATATTCTAATTATACTTTAAAACCACTCAATAGTATAATTTCTCACTATAATTTATTTTGATTAAAAAGTTTGTTTTTTTAGTATTTTTCACTATTCATCAAAAATTAGAAGTTCTCAGAAAATTACAAAAAATTAAACTTAGGATAATTTCGATATTTCGAATACAAAAATGAAGTCAATTTTGAAATATAAAATTTATATAATTTTAAAAAGTGGGTATTACTATTCATAACGTCTACTTTGATTAGTCACGGTGTGTTAGAACTCGAAGTTGCGTACAATGCAAGCTATTGTATTATTAAAGGATAAGCGTATCATAGATGCTTGGGGTGTTTCAGACTTTTATAATAAATATATCACCAACTTTATTATCATTTTACCATTAGTGGAATGATATTTTCACTCATTCTTACGTATGGTCTACCATCTCTATGACGTGATGCAATTCATTTACCACATCCAACCTTAAAAAATGATTCTAGAAATATATATAATTAATAAATATTATATATATACAATTAATATAATTATGGAGATGAAAGGAAATTATCCATTTCATAATTATATGGACTTACATGAAAATACTAAAATAGAAGAATGATGTACTTAACACCCAAAACATGGGTAATAATGAAATATTATTAACAAAAGGGTGATAAGATAATATAAGAGGATAATGTATGATAACATTAATAATAATAATTTTCTATTATAAATTTATAACATGATTAAAACCATTATATGGGATGTGAAATCATGTTCAATAAAAATAATGTTCAGGACAATGGTTTCTCCCCTCACATTTACTTCTGTGAGATATATGCCTTATTCAACACTTATTTATTATTTGTGGTGTATTTATACTACCCATTGGTATATTGTATCGTGAATATATTTATATTCATGGTATTTAATTATTCAGTTTCTAATTATTAATTTAATGCGACATACTCTTTGACATATTATAATATGGTAGGGGACATTATCTCAATTTCACTTCATTCAGGCGTATTTTAGTTTTATGCAGCTGATTTATTTTCTATTGTGTATATAATTATCTTTTTATTAATTATTATCATTCATTTAATATTTTATTAAATATCCATATTCATTGTATCATGGATATAATTACTGCCAAAGTCATGTACAAATTTTACAGATGGTGTTTACATTGAATGTTAATTGATTAATTTTGAAAATATTGATAAATATGAATCTTTTATTCAATATAAATATTTGAGGATAATGAAAACTATTTTAATTAAGTATATTATAAAATTTATAAGGAATGATTTGTAATAGAAGATATGGGTGGGGACCAATTATTGGTAGATCCTCGATTTATTGGTAGTCTCAGGGAATGAATCTATTATGATATTATTAAATGGTATTTTTACCTAGAAAAATTAAACCATCCAGTGAATGGTCATGATGGTAGTGGTTCATGTTCCAAATACATGATGTCCAATAATTAGGCATTGTCTTCTTTCATAATTAAATTATAATTATGATCTATATGGATTTCACTATGACAAAATTGAAGGCTATATTTCATAATTTGTTTATTGTTTAAATGGGTTGTGTCCTAAATTATTTAACATTACATATTTATTATGTTTATTGATTCAAGTTGGACTCCGATGTACTTTATGCTTATTGATAATTATATATCCCCCCCTTTTTTATGTTTTATTTTTCCTATGGTGGAAAATAATATTATAATTATTTATATATATGGTTACTCTAAGAGGAATAATTGTGTTCTAAAAGAAAATACTTATTTTTTTCTTTAAAATGTAAATTGAAGTTCAAATATTTATCCAGTTTACCAAGACAACTAAACTTTTTAGTCCTTTTGGATTTTATTTATTGTATCTTATTACAATGTAATAAACTAAGGCACTAGGTCCAGGATACTAGAGTTTGGGTCTTTACATAATCCCCTAAAACATTTAAAAAATAATGTTGAACTCATAAAAGAATATGGGAACCATCGTAGTAATGTCTCCGTGTAATATTTTTTCAATGAGTAGTGATATTTCCAAGAGACTTGATCTAATCCTTGATTATAAACAAGTAAGGTTTGAATGTGTCCAAAAGGTAAGTACCCACTTTTATAGTCAAATAACCAAATTGATTTGGTAAGATGATACATTTTAAATTCAACTGAACAAAGTTTTGATCACCTAAAAATACATTAAAAGGATAATTTGGAACCACTAGATCATATAATTTACATAGCATGAAAGATTAAAGTGAATTATTACAAGACCCACTATCAACCAAAACATCTGCTGTAATTCCATTAATATTCCCCTCTAGTAGAATGGACTTTGAACCATTTACCTTTGAAACCTCTGGTGAAGTAATAGATATCGCCTAAAATGGACTACCCACTAGTTCATTTTATGACACTATAGTAAGAATACTCTCTAATGAAAGAGGTTGTGCATAATCACTATTCTCATGTTGTGGATAAATACATTCCCAAAACATGATATGAATTCCATTATCTAGACATTTATTAGTGGGGATAAATTTCAAAACACAAGAGAAACACAATCCCTTAGCAGAAAGTTCCTTGTACATATCCATAAAATGTTTTTTTCACTCCCTTATATGGGATGATACTTCAATCACATCCAAAACAAATGTCTTTGTGAGACCAATTGGTATTTTTAGTAATTTTAATTTCTCTGGTAAATGATTGTCTAACCTCACTACAATTCCATATGAAGCATCCAGAGTAACAGTAGAGAACGATGCATATAATTAGAATCAATCATTCTATATTCCATTAAATGAAATGGATTCATGCCTTATCCTTTGGCTCATGAGTGATAACCGTACTTTCAATTTCCATATGTAAACTACCCATGGAAAAAATTATATTCGATGATTCTTTTAGAATATAAATCCCAAAGAAGCCTTGTTCAAACTCAATAATATAATCATCAATAATACCATTTTATCAAACAATATTCAACTATTTCAAAGTACTACAGTCCATTACTAAAACAAACTAGGTGAAGAGTTAATTTAATCTCATACTTTGAAAAAATTTAATGAACAATCCATAAATAATGTCAGAAATGTTGTATAAGGTCATCCATATAGATATGTGCGATCAAAATTCAATGATAATGGTTCAAAAAATGGATCATAAAATATGCCTCGAACCCCATTATCCATGGGATTAGAACATCACTAGTAAAGAGGATAGTCGCCATGTTTTTCATTTTTTTACATCAGTCCAAAATACTTCCACGACATCACCAATCATAGGATACATAGTGCGGTCAGGATCATGTTCAAAATTTCATTTGATAGATTGACCTAGGATCAGTGCATAACCTAAGTAGATTATCAAAGTGAATTTCAACACACTCTTTTCTAGGGTGTTTTATTTTAAATGGAAGAACTTTCATGATGGTCTCTTCAGTATGGGACATATTTCTAATAGTAGATGGATAAATCAAGAGATATCGAGACACCCTCATTTTAACTAGAAAATCCAACTAATGACCATGATATTTGAAAATTTATTAAAAATTAAAAATAAATAGATGTTATAGTTCTACTACACCTCTCTAATGTATATATCAAGACACTAAAGTGATTCATGTTGTTGTTGAGATGAAATCATATGAGCCTGTAGTCATTGTTCTAAGTCCACTCTAACTTCCTCAAATGAAGAAAATTCTAACTCTAAATGAGTTGGTAAGAAATGATGAATACATGAAAGAACCAATAAGATAGAGTCATATATATATATATGATTAAGAGGAAATGTGTATTTTTTAGAATTATTAAAATGTATCTAGAAGTTAGAGGTGAGAACATTATAGAAGAATGGAGAAGAGAAAGAAATAAATACTCCCCTAATATCACTCCAGGGGATGAGGCTCTCAACTCCAAAAAATAAGATGAAATATTACAACTATCCCCCTTTCATGCAATAGACTCCCTACAAATATAAAAAAACAGTGGACAAACTACCCAAAATGCAATCAATCCCGCCCCTTCATCTTAGATTAATTTTTCAAAGGGTTAGATTAACTAGATATCTCGATCCTCTTAAAAACCACTCTACCTCATCTTCTATATTCCATTCCAATATCATCTAAATTTTATATTTCTATATTTTGAAGATATTACACACTTGGATTCAATCCAAAAAACTATTTAATATAGCATTCAACTATATAAAAATCCATGATTATGTGTATTTCATACCGGGCATGATTGTGGAGTTCTTCGATAATAATATGACATGTAATATATATCCACCTGGTCCTTGATGAGACTAAATAGAAGAACCTACAAGGGGTTCTACTCTACACATACATTATGGGATGGTTAAAATACGTCTCTCTGGAGGAAAAATAATTAATGTACAAATAGTTACAGTGTTTAAGGATCCTATATAATGCTCAATAAATTCATACCCACATCTCCTCCTATCAGAATTTATTCATGTATGAACATTCATTATAGAACATAAATCTATCATCTTTGATTTCTCTAGTATAAAATAAATTATATACTAAAAATTTGATGCTCGGGTGATGAATCAATGTGTTAGTCACTATACAATCACCTATTTTGATTTGAAAAGCCTCAATGAGAGTATAAAAAGATAACATAAACATGATTATGTAATTGTGGGTGGATTTTTGAATTCAATTTTAGGAAAATGTGAAAAAATCAATTCTTATATAATTTGAAATGGCCTACTTATTTATTATGGTGATCCTTTAGTAGATATATCATAATTAATAATATATTTTGGGCAACACCCTAAACACTAAATTGATATGTTCACCAAATGTCAGTTATGATGGAATGATGAATGTTCTCATTCAATGACCATTATGTTTATCATGTACTAGCAGTATGTAATTTATCTACCACATCACTAGGTATCCCTCAAGATAGATTATTTTGACTACCTTAGATTCAATGTTTCATCCACATTCCTCAAATTATATTATTTTAAATTGGTCCACTAGTTATTATAGGCACCCCAGGTCTAGAGATATTGATGTCCTTTTCTCCTCTTTACCCATGGATATGACATATGATCGTCAAAATAAGTTATATATATTAATAAAGGGATATCACAGCCTATATGGGAAACCACCCCTACTTTATCATGATAAAATTTGGTCAATATTCATGACATGTTAATTGAATTTTCTTGATAACCCAAGGAGGATAATATATGGAGAAACTAATCATATATATCATAAATATAGGGATCTGTCTAAAATAATATATAACCAAAATAATAGTACCCACTCCCCCATACAATAGTTTATATATATATATTAGTTTATTGGGAACTATTTTCTGAGGATTCAAGGATGAGATACCCTCGCCAATATGAGGATGATTAAAAACCCCTAAATCCATATAAATTCTTTCTTTCATTAATGTAGACTCAAAAAAACTTATTTCTCTAGAAAGACCAATACATTTAAGATTAGTATTTCCAAAAATCTTCTATAGAGAATATATTATAAATTAAACTCCAGTCCCATCACGGATCGATAATCAATGTGAGGATGATTTAAGAATAACTATGAACATATATCTCCAAAAAGTGTTGAAGTTACTTTATGGTCCTAGGTTTGTATCATATAATATATGATATAATATATTTTTTCCCTCAGATAAATTTTCCATAAAATGAGAAATTTGACTTCTCAATTCCTATAACATGAAAAACCAATTAGTAGAAATATTGTTCATTAGTGGTGGGATTGTTTTTTCACCTAAAAACATATACTCATACAATTACATCTTTTCCAAAAAGGGATAATTCAAAACTCATGGTTCTATGGAAATTGAAAAAACTAAATGATGGTGTTTGGTAGTCTAATGTTGATTACGATGGATGTATTGGGAAATTGATATTCTTTATTTGATGATTTGGTCAAAATTTCTAGAATCATAAGAAAAAGTTTCTAATGGAATACATATTGATGAATAAAAAATAGAAAATAAGGTTAGAATAAGAAAAAGTTCAAAAATGATTACAATAACGTAAAATATAGAAAAATATGTAAAATTAAAAATGTTTTTGAATCCCCCATGTGAAGTGAATGTCTATATATAATTGAACCATGTTTCACATTTTTGGGTTTATTAGGATGATGATAGAATTATGAATCCGAAGATATTTAATCATTGATAAATAGTGAATATCAAATTGTATGAATTGTTGTGTTTGCTGATAATGAATTTTATTATTAGTTTAATTGTTTTAATCAAGGATTAAATAAGGTTAGAATTCATTATAGATAACATGGGGTTATCTATATCAAAAGTGAAAAAATCATGATGAAACTACTTTAATATTTACATGAAAGAAGGCTACATAAGAATAACAGATCTAGAGTATATTTTAAGAGATCTTCTAAAAATGAAATCAGTACAACATAATGAATTTTCTAATGCTATAGGTGATCCACTATAAGAAACTATTAAATTTTAAAATATCATTTGTAATTTATAAGAAAAAATAAATATCTTTTTTGTGTTGTATTATTTGAGATAAATTCAATATCCATTTATAAGAATAATAAATTTTATATATATGATAGTTTTTCAGAATAGATACAAATATATCCTAGATATGTTAGTGAGTACACATGAAATAGATTTTACATTAATATTTTCTTTATTTAATTAAATATTTTTATCCATACAAATGTATCATTTTATGTGTAATTGTCAAAAAAAATTAGGTTTTAGGAATAATTTTTGGTTTATTATGAAAATGATAATTTTTTATATAACCTATATATTTTAAAAACAATATTTTATATAATAATCCATATTTTAAACTTATTTTTTACAGGATTCCATGTTTTTTTGGAAACATTTAATTAAATTGGACCTAAATCTTAAACTACCCATAGGTTTCAAAAAGTAAGAGTAAATGTAATACATAAAAATTTGTGCATAGTTTTGGAGATTTTAAAAGATTGGCCAATATCTCATATATTCATAGTACAAAGGATATCAAATTTTACATTAATAATGTTTGGAGGCCTATGAAAATTTTATTTAACTTTTACTTCAATATATTCATTCTCTTAATTTCTATGAATTAATAGAAAACTATAGATTGGGAATTAAAAGATCCTACCCATCCAAAAACGTTTAATTTAATGAGGTCCCTATAATCATTTATATATATGTACAATAGAGATAAAAATATTTTGTGTGGTTATAAAAGTAATATAATAAAAAATTCTATGAAGTAAACTTTTTAAGTTTCATCCATTTTTGAAGTGAAATGTGCATACAAATTCATAGGAATGATTAAGAGTGAAACCAACCACCCTTATTGCATATAAGTTTATTTTTATACATCCACATCAATGTTTGAAAAAATTTTATCTAAGGGGATTATTTTACTTCTATATTGTCATATATATTCTAAATATATATTATGATTATATTTATATATTTTATTATATTCTTTTTTATATTTTCCACTCTACACTTCTCAATTGAAAAAAATGGATGACTAACCTCGTTGCTTGTTTGAATAAGGGACAAGTGTTTTATTTTAAATTTGGATCTATTTTTTCTATTATATTCGTTTAAATCAATTATAATTAAAATTATCAGGATGTTTTTCCCTTTTCCCTATTAATATTTTCATTTTATATATTTATAAATATTTTATTTATGTAATATTTAAGTTATACATACATTGTTTTTTGACTTAAATATTCGTGTGGAAGAGTATTATCATACATAAAGTTGTCTTATTGTTGGTTTAATTAGAAATAAAAAGGGAGGCTGTAGTGTTAATGGTATTTATCACTATACTTAATGGAATAATAATACTATTTATATATAATAATTATTGAATCATTATGAAATTTCTAGCACATCAAATCTTCTCATTTTTATCTTACAAACTAACATCATTCTATCTACAAGATAGTTTTTCATTAAATTGAAATATTTTAATATATCACATAATTTTTATAATTAGCCTATAAATTATGTTTATAATTTAATTTATTAGTTATATGTTTAATTCTTTTGAAATTATAATAATAGTGTTGTATGAGTGACCTCCTCAAGAAAACCACCATAGGTTGGGAAATATTCTACATTATAAGGAATATATGAAATAATTGTATTTTTATATTTTATAGATCCATCCCATATATTTGGTACTATTTACAAGGAGTATAAACACTTTCACACATTTTTTGTCCCCAAAACAAAAAAAACCAAAATTTAAAAAAAGTAAATTTCATTGCATATATTTCATTCCTGATTTCAAAGATAGATTTTTTTTTAATTTTTTATATGCATGGAATGTTACCTATATTCTTGAGTCGATCATGGTATATTAATTGAATATTAATGTTCCAAAAAATTTGAAAAATATTGAAGAATTCTGTAAACAAATGGAGATTACTGGTAATGTAGTTAGGAAATTAAATTAATTATTGATGTACCAATAACAAAAAATAATCCAAGGAGGAAGTAAAGGTTGTTGAACCAATATTTAATGTTAATTTTCTTAGAAAGTCAGATAAATACTTTTATATGATCATTTCCCATCTCCATATAATCAATTACTAGTGGGTATACTCGAGGAGATAGAGTTCTATGTTAAATTTTCTAAGGAGATTTATTTTTAACGCATTACTTTTATTCAAATACCATTAATACTAAATGAAAAATAATCTTAATTATAGTTATTTTTTTGTGTTTGATTACATTATTATAGACTTTTTATGGGAATTAAAATAAAGTTATCTCTATCGAGGATAAAATAATTGTATAATTCAAAGAAGATGAAGCGAATAAATTGGCAATAAGGATGTGAATGACTCCTCTATATCAACATGGATATTAAATTGAGTACAGAACCATGATAATGGATAGGGATACCATTTATATTGTATCCCCCCATCACACATATAATCCTCTATTTTTTATCTCATGGGGTTTATGATAGTTCTCATTTTCAATTGGGGTCCTCACACTTAGAATTCACTTAAATATAACAAGATAAATAACATGATGTTTTTAATGGAATAAAAACCCAATCCACCATTGTATTGGGGATAATTTCCATCTACTATAAGACTATGGGATGATCAAAACCTATCACCAAACCTATGAGAGGTATAAACTAATCATAATCCCCTTTTTTCCTATTCTATTCTTTTACTTTAATGTTTTTCTTTCATAAATTTAATTTTTTAATATTTATTTATTGATTGTTTAATGTGGTAGAATATTAGATCTTACCTATAATATTTAACTATTAAAAATAAATGGGGTTATATTTTTTCCACATCTTGGTTTTTTAATTTTATTTTTAATATCTTGAGCTAAAATGAAGGGTATATTAATTTAAGTGTTATTGGAGTGTCAAACAACTTGAGAGTTCATGTGTTTTCTTTTTTATTTTCATATTTTTAGGAACATCAAGATTTAATTAATATTATATATCATTATTAACTATTGAATTTATTTTTAGATATTTGAAATTATTTTTAAAATAATGGATTTTAAATTATTTTTGATCTGTAATATTTTATTAGAATTTGATTTTTAATTATTTTTATGATTTTCAATTTTTTTAAAATATATTTTTTGATACATTTAATCATAATATTTTTTTATTATTAAGAGGAATTATAAACCAAATTTCAATATCATTTATAATACTTTTACCTTCATTATAGAAATTTGAATTTTTTATATGAACTCGGCCTTATGACTGTATCTCATTCAATTATTTTGAGTATATAAATCTTTTTAAAAATTAATATAATATATTTTATTATATATGAATTTTCAACATGAGACTTCCCTTCTAATGAACCCTTATTTACCACTTATATGCGATGAAATTCCTTATAAACCACATTTGAATATTTTTTTCCACACCTTCATTTAATTTTAATAGTATTTCTTGGAGGTTTAATATTTTTATGTTGGGGAAGTTAATTTTATTTGTGTTATTTAGGATACAACTCATTGTGGAATGTGTGTGGTGTTTGTTAAAATTATAGAAATTAAAAAAAATTAATGCCTCATTATTCATTGAACATAATTTATAACATCCCTTTTCTCTGAAAAACAAACATAAAATAAAAATGAATAAAAAAATGAAGAGAAAAACGTGATAAATGAGAATTAGGATAAATCAAATTTTTTGTATTAGTTGATTGGCACATTTATCTTTCCACAAAAATTTACTGTTGTTTACATATTTTATAGGGAATTTATGGATGTATTTTCTATGTTTTCACATTAATATTTATATATTATACAGAATTATTCAACTTCATGTTTTCATACATAACATTTTAAATGATTTTACCCACAAATAATTAACTACTGAAATCCCTATGAAACTTCCTCATGATTGGGAATTTTTATGTATTTTTGTGTGGATATATTATAATTTTATCAAAATGTAGTGAAACATGGATTTTACAAATATTAGTAAAACTTTACATAAAATTTCCATTAAGTGAATAATGGCATGAAATTTTCTGCATGGTAAGTTGTGATTGGATAATGGATGGATTATTTAGGTTGAATATTTTTATATGTGATTAATGAAAATAGAAGGTCTGTTTTTAATAGAAGAGATGTAATGAAATTATATTTTGGAAAAGTTCATTATGTTTTCACACTTTTGATTTTGGAGTGGATTTTGATTCATATATTTAATGATTTGTTGAGAGTGAAATGGAAAAATGTTTGGGTTTATTAAAATCATATTTTCATAATTTAAATATGTTATTAAATTATTTAATATCCCTAATATATAATTTTATGGGTAATTTAAACATGTTTAAGGTTTAGGAATGATTTGGGTTTTATTAGGAAAATGGATTATTTTTAATTTATATCAGCTTTACCTTTTATCAAAAACATTTTCTAAACTAATACAAATTGAACCATTATTATTTTCAGACATCCATGTTCATTGGTATAAATTTAATTCAAATATACCTAAATCATAATCCAACTTTGGATGAATGAAATGAAGTTATAAGTGGAACTTAGAAATTTGTCAACAGTTTCAGAGACATTTAATGATAGGTCCATATATCATATAGTATAATTCTATTGGAGTTATCATTTTATATGAAATTATAGAAGAGGAATAGATAAATTTATTTAACTATGTCTACTTGAGATTCAATATTTTTCATGGACTTAAATTTATGGGAATTTAGAAATAGATAATTATAAGAATCTGTCAGGCCATAAAATTTTAGTTTTGTGATATGGTGCTGAGCTTTTCTACACCTATTCAATTCAGATAATATTTCTTCAGTGGGAAAAAAATACATGTCTTACAAACTTATATAATTGGAACCATTTTAGATTAATCCATTTATGATATCAAATAGGAATGAACATTTAGATAATAAATTTATTGGGAAACCATCCACCTCTCTTAGGTGTGAGATTTTTCTTCCAATTCATGTTCATAGATATATAAATTTTATTATATATTGTGTGTTTTTATTAAAATATACCTATTTATTTTAATATAAATTATTCATGAATTTATATATTTTTTTATTTTCTCTCTCTTTTTTCATCCACTACACCCTTCTCAACTCAATGAAATTGGAGAACTAATAATATTGATTGTTCAAGAGATGAAGATATTTTTTCTTACAATTTTATGTGCTTTAATGGTTTTATCATATGTCATTCATATGGAAGAGTTTGATATAAGTATTTTTGTTGAATATTATTTTCCTAAAAGAATAGGATTCAGTGTGGGGTAATTATAATGGAAACTTGAGGGTGTAGTTTTAAAAGTATTTATCACTATATGTAAGGGAATAGTGATATTATTTTTGTTTACCAATGATTAAATAATTATGAAATCCCAATGACATCAAATAATAAGTTATTTTTTCTATATATTAATTTCAATTTTTTATAAATGTTACTTTTTAATTTAATTTTTCTGTATCAATTCCAATTTTATTAACCTCATTAATTTTATATTTACTATTTCATTTATTATATATTAGTATACAAATAATGATAATAGAAAAATTTTATTATGTGAGTATACAACTTGAGATATTTTTTCTAGGGTGCCCACTATATCGAATTCTTATAGAAATAAAAAATATTGAGTATGTATTCACAAAATATCTCTCCCATTAATTTGGCCCCATTTTTGGGGAGTCAAAATTCTTTAAGAAAATATTTTTCATAAAAAATTTTTAAATTTCAACAAATAAAGAATTTAATTTCTTTTCTTTCAATTTATTAGATAAAAATGTAATTTTTTATTTATTTTTATATATTTGGATAATTAGGGTTTTGATGAGTTTATCAAGTAATATTAATTATATATTTTAGAGAGAGAAAAAAAATTAAAAAAAAACTTAAATATTAGAGCGAATAAAAGGATATTTTTGGCAATGTAGTTAAAGAATTAAAATATATAAGTATGGAACAAAATACAAGTTTAAGAAGAAAAAATATTTTTACACCCAATTATTCATATTGAATAACCTCAGGAGGCTAATAAATAATTATAATGTGATATATTTCCCTCCCTCACAAATAAATTTTCAGTCTCCATTCATGGGAATAAAGAGTTAAAAGATTATTTTTTCATGTATATTCATTTTTTGAGCATTCATTTTATTAAAATAATTTAGTTACTGAATAGAAAACTAATTTACCATAAAAATATCAAGGTTTTAGTAGAGTGGTACATGAACTAAATAGGATGTAAATAAATTTCCCTTCAATATGTAGAATATGGAGTTAAAAATCTAATAATATGAATCAATCAAGGATCTTGTGGTGATTTTAATTCTTCCATTACATAATCTTGGATATATCATGTATAAGGGAATGATTATTTTTTATAGGGATCCACTTTATATATTCTCTCTTCCCATATTTAGCATTAAATTCATTATTTATTCTCAATTAGGGGTTCATAAATTTTTATTTTTATTTGGGATTATCACTCTTGGTATCTTCTTGTGGATTTTAGTAAAAATTACATGTGGTGGTTGATGTCACAAAACCCCATAATCATTTTAATTGAGTTTAAATTTCCAGAACAACCTAACTAGGGGTAGTAAAAACTCATCGCACACTGGGGGTAGTTAATGTTAAGTATGGTGGGAGTTCCAACATTCTATAGAGGGTTTTTGTTTTCCTTAAAGTTTATGTATTTTGTGCAATCATGAGATTCATTTAATATTCCATATGTTTTTTTCACTATTTAAATGATTTTTTGAGAGTTTTCCTGAATTTTAAAGAATATATATTAAATGATTTTTGATGTAGAAATTGTTTGTGGAATTTAATTTCAAAATAATTTTTTTAAATACATTACTATGATACACAGACTAATATAAATTTCCAGTGTTGTGAGTTATTTTGAAACAATATATTATATTATTCTTATTTATCTCACCTTATTGGGTGAATCATGGATTATGAGTGAAAATAAAAACCTCAAATTACTTCTCTTTGAATTCTTTAGTGTAAATGAAATTGATTTTAATATAATTATTTTATATTTTTCTATCCACATTTAATGATGAGTTTAATTTACATACATTCATTCTTTATATTTTTTCATTGAAATATAAAATATTAGTATTGGGTAAGGGCCTTTAGTGTGTGTTCCTAGGGATATAGCTCTTTGTGGGGTGTGTGAGGTGTTTGAAAACATTCTATGATTTTGATGAATGGTCATGAGTCAGTATTAATTTTACATAATTTATTTCATGTTATTCTACAAAAAAAGAAGAAACAAAATCAAATAAATAAAAAACAAAAAAAACAAAAAATAAAAGGAAAAAGGAAAAAAATGTGAATTATGATGAAATCATTAATTATATTCATTTTCTGGGTAAAAAATAATTTCAAAAAAAAGAAATTTCGTGTATATATTCTGGGGTGAACTTAGTGAGTTATTTACTATATAATCACTTGAAAATTCTGGAATTATACATAAGAGTTAAATATCCTCTTTCAGCATTACAATTTTTAATGTGATTACCAACCAATTCATTACCACAAAAATATCATTTAAAATTACATGTGTTTGAAAATTATTGTATGTCTCACTATGTAAAGGGGTGAAACATTTAATAAACTAATATTGACACATTAATTTCCTATATATGAGCATAATTCGATATTAAATTTCTCTTGTGTGAAGAGTGGAACAAACTTTCAGGTGAAGTTAGTTGTGATTGGGTTAGTGATGGATTTTTTTGGTTTAAAATTTTAAAATTTTGAAATAAAAATAAATGATAATGTTTTTCATATACGAGACAATATTAAATTCTATTTTGAAAAAATATCTTTAAATTATCTAACTTTGTATTTTTCTGTGGATTTTGATTCAGATAATTGAAGATTACCTAGGATTTCAATAGTTATGTGTGGAGGATTAATGAAGATTATATTTTTACACTTTTAAATATAAATATAAATGTTTTAAACTAAAAAAATAATTCAATTAAGGGTAATTGACTCATTTTAATATTTTATGAATAATTATATTTATATTGAAAATTGATTAATTTTTTATTTATTATCAGCTTTTTATTTCAATAATAACATTTCTATACATATCAAAATTGAAAAATTATATATTCGTAGGATTATATGATTTGGGGATACATTTAGTTAAACAATAACTAAATCATAATCCTATCATAGAGATAAATAATGATGTTTTCAAGTGGCACATAGAAATTTTTCCACATTTTACAGAATTGTAAGGATATCCCCATATCATATAGAGTATTATTCCAAATAAGATCAAATTTTGTATGAAATAGGGAATAAAATAAATAAAATTTTTTCAAACTATGTATTCCCATGTTTCATTCTTTTTTAAGATATTAACATACAGGAAAGTGGAGAATATGAATTCAAATAGTCCTTTAGGTTAAATAATTTTACTTTTGTGATCCAGCTCAAAACATTCCCACATGATTCCAATAGAGATCAAAATTTATTGGTGGTAATCCAAACATAGATGAACACCATGAATAATATCTAATATTTTAGATTAATCTATTTATGAAGTCACATTGGTTTATACAATATAAGAAAACCATTAGAGGTAAATCAACCACTACTATTACTTTTACATTTTCACCTCCACATCAATTTTAATGTATAATCCAGAGTGTCATATATTTTTAATAAATGTCAGACACATATTTTTCATTCATTATTTTATCTTTTGTATTAGTTGACTATTACATTCTAAATTACACTAAAAACAGACCACTAACAAGGTTTCCTTTTTGATATAGGGATCAATTATTTAGTTGGGATTTATAAGATTGATTGTATTTTTCTTATTCAATTCAAGGAATTTAGTGATAGTTAAAATTAATAGGGGTTTATGTCACTCCATTTTCTCTATCACCCATATTCTTTGTCCTAACCCATCTATATAAAGGTACAATTAATTGGTTGGAAATTAATTAAGTGACATAACTATGGAAAAATATTACCTCTAATAGTTCATGGGTAGGACGCGAGCACTGAGGGTATATCAATCACCTGAAAATGAGGCATTATCATCTATGTAGTTTAAAAAATAAGCAATAATAAGGAATAAATTCAAACTAAATACATCCATACACTATAATAAATACCAATAATTATAATGATATATATAAATTGAAATGAAAATTTTATGTACTAAAAGTAATACTAGGCAGTGACCATGAACATTAATAACTCATAACGATTACTCAATAACTCCCTCAAGCTTGTATTGTCCATCCTAGTCATGAATATTTTCTTGTTTATATTAATAATATATATAAATTTATATATTTACGGTGAGCATAAAATGTATACCTCATAGGATTCTCTATAAAACATATTTTCAAAAAAATAAAAAACAAGCATACAAAATCCGAGTGAATAGTATATTAAACTAACTCACCACCAGAATAAGTAATACTAGTTTCCCATCCTCGCCAAGTCTCACACACAAAGTAATGCATAAAAGTAAACCATTTTGTATCATATATGTGTATATATATTATTTTACCATGCTTCCACTTCTCCAATAGTATTATACTCTCATATCCCAGTGGTTATGTCATGTTCTCATCTATTTCATAAGTACATAATCCCTAATGCGAGTCAGGTCTTGTCCCTACCTACCTCATTTTTGTAGATGAACTAATATCTCATTTTTGAATCAATCTATTTATTTGTCTCATTTTCTTAACCATCCAATATTTACCCAAGTGTATATCCATAATCTACTACAACCTGTGTACGTGCATTATACCTCAATAAACCACAACCCATACAATAACACTCTTGTGATGTTGTGACACCATGTTTGGATAAAGAAAATGTTATACCTCAAGTTTTCATAATATTGAAAACCATTTATAATAAAATTACATTCCATCACAAACCTAGTAAAAACACACCCCATAACATAAGACATTTTATCCTGAGATACAACTACACATATATGCCCAAGGGGAGATAAGGGAAGTGGGAGAAGAAAAAAATATTTTTCATTTCCATCTTATGTTTGATAAAACACCCCCAAATTGTTTGTGTTGTTTACCCTATCGATGAAGGAGGTGTATCATATGAAATCAAAAAATATAAATAATATCATGAACAACCACACTAATAATAAAACTAGCCTTATAATCTTATATCAATATCATCCTCCACAAACCCTAACATATATTTATAAAGACAATATATCAACAAATCATACAAGACTCAAGTGAATTATCAAATAATTAATTATCTATTAAATAATTAGTACAAATTTCACTTTTATGGAATAAAATTCTATCCCTTTCATGGAAAGTGATGATGGAACCATTAATTTGTTACTTATTATAAAGTATTTCATCATGATTTGCGGACATCGTTAACCAAAAAAATTTAGTTATTTTTACATTAATCATTTCATAATTATCTAGTTCTCTATAATTGTCCATAAAATACCACATAAATTATTCACTCACATTGTATTTCATCAAGCCACATCTCGTAGTTGGAAACTGGTCATATTAATAAAATCTAATCATTATAACATCTAGAAAGACTAAAAAAAAAAATCAATGAATATTGATTATATCATGGATAAAACCTCAATCTAAACTCATTGTATCCACTAGGTGTCACACACCATTGCATACAACCAAAACATTCATTTTCCATCATAAACATCTACCATCAACGCTGTGAGGGCTCCCATTCCACCACTCATCAAACCAATCATCAATATTATAGCCCCTATCCAACATACCATTGATCTTTAAGGGTTATAACTATTAAAATGTGATTAGAAAATAAAAAATTCTCTAAATCCATAGAAAATTTTTTATTTCAATAGTATTTTCCAAACAAAGGTGGAGGAACTATGGTCATAGAATTGAGTCAATTATGCATACCATAAAACAAAATATGATCTTTCATCCCCAATCATTTGTTCTTTATCTCTCAAAATATTTAATTCCTATATTAACTTATTCAATTCATTAATCGTGGTTTATCAACAAAAGGAAATATAAGGACATAAATTTTCATACTAACCATAAATGTAAAGACCCCTACCCTAGTAGCCTAGAGTAAGTGGTTAATTTATTACATTAGAATAATATACATGTGATATCAACCCAAAGGATCAGATATTTTAATAGTCTTGGAAAAATTGATACCAAATTTAATCTCACATTAAAATATAAAACATAAAATACAACATAGTATATTAATTTAGAAAACCATTTTCTCTTTAGCATATACCTACATACCAATCATAAAACAATTCGTGGAATTTTAAGGAATTTAAATATAATAAATTGGAGATCTCAGATTCTTAGTAAGTGTATACTTAAAATTTAATATATAATGAATAAATAAGGAATAATAAATTTGGAAAGGTCTATATCTAAAAATACATTTCATTTAACAAATAAATTGAGCATAAATATGAATTTGAAGGATTGAATAATGATAAAAAATTCCATTTAATAATTTATTGAGAATAAAACATATACATGGATTTCATAAATAATAAATTAATCATATTAAAATCAATAACTTACCTCATAATGAGTTAATTAAAAATTTCAGATGTCATTAACAAAACATCAATACCTCATGTCTGACATATTACATAAATTTTTGATACCTCAGTAAATTACCCAAACTAGTTTGTCTCATGAGACTAATCAATCCTTAGAGGGTATATAGAATTCCCCACCCATCACTTGTGAAATCAAACATAGTTATTATCTTTATGGGGTGAACCATTACCAGTTGAATCATTTGTATTGAGAATCAATCAAATGAAATGTTAATACTTTCCCCAATTAATAAACATAACAATAAAACATCTAAGGTAATATGAAGAATGTTATCAAAATAGTACATCCCAAATCAATCATATAATAAAAAATCTAAATAAATAATAAGGATTGGATCATTACAACATATACAAATTAATTCATAAATAACACATGATTTTGTGTATTCTAATGAATATAAACACTATAAAAATATCATTTGAACATTATTGAAGAAAATCATTTCCCTTTTGAATCCACTAATTCAATTTCTAAAAATTTATAAAATATTAAAGAAAATATTTCATTCGAATATTTTTGTTTAAAATTATATGGTATTATTTAATTAATTGAATGTTCATAATGGTATAAAATTGTGTACACTCTACATAAGTTAAATGAAAAAAATTCTTTCCACTTATTTGTGAAAATGTCAAAATTTATATCATTAAAGAAATTAGAGGAATATTAATTTTAATTTTTCTAAATGATTAAATCAAAGGGTAAAAATTAAATTAGAAATTCTTTTCATAATAGTAAAATAATTATTGAAAATATTTTTATAAAATATGTACATAGAAGAGAATGAGTGATAATCGAGTAGAAAAATAAAGTAGATTTTTCTTAAAAACATGATTTTGGTATCTTGAGTAAAAAAATAGTTTAAAAGGAAGTAAAATTTTTTAAATCCTTAAAAAAAAGTAACTGAATAACATATATTATGTTTAAGTTACAAAAAACAAATAATTATCCCAAAATTGACATAAAAAATAAACAATCCTGAATAATGATATGATTGTGAAATGAACCATTTTCTGAAGTGCGACTTCTTTTGTATGTATTCAAACCTCCAACATAATAAATATATATTTTTTTATAAATTTAATAAATAAACATAATAATACACATCATACCTTATTTGATTTACTTATAATCATTTGTAAACAATTAATTAATAATTACTTCTTAACATCAATATCTGGGTGATAACTGCTTTATTTTTCATGTATGTTTTGATTTGGTAGTTTTGTTCATTTTTCATTAATCATTGTTTAATCATATCTGTAATTTTAATCATGATTTAAATACCATATATATTAATTATATACATATTTTTAGTCATACATTAAAGGTATAGATAAAAAAATGAATCACACAATTCATTAAGAGGGTAGGCTATACATACGCATGAACCCTACTTCCATTCTATTGATTGATGGAATGAAAGAAAGGTAAATAATAATCAACCACTAAAAAATAATGATTTTATAATATATATCATAAATTTCTATTAACAATATCATTATTACCATACATGTCAAAATCAAATGAATAATGTATCACATCACTTTGTGGTGGTGGTAGTCTAGACTTATAGACGAGCGATGTTATAATTTCCCAATGGAATATAAGGTAATAAGGTAGATGTTATATTATATTTCAAAAAATATAATTATTTATAAATATATATTATATATACATTAAATCAATCATTAATTCCATAGGAGAGTGATGATTATGGAAAATTAATTACATTGGTTTGTAAGGTGGTAGTTTTCCAAACACATGATCTGGGGGTTTATTGCCCTTTTTATAGAAGAGGGGATGGATATTGGTTATTCCATTAACATTATAAAATATAAGTATATATAATATATATGTTTTATTATTTTATCATAGTTTTATAATATTTCAGGTGGATACATGAATAAATAAAATGAACACTCAAGTTTAAGAACCATACCTCTTCTTCTAAGAACCAATTTATATTTATAACTAAATACAAACTATGATGGATTTATTACACAATTATTGACTATATTTTATGGGTAGGGATTTAAATAATTTATTTATGCATGTATTGGATGAACCAAAATGAATTTAATGTGTGTAGTGGAGTGGATATGGGATGTCCTTCTATAATCGGAGGAGGGGACCCACTTGGAAATTTATTAAAAAAATGTATTATTATAAAGACATTCCAAAGAAAAATTAATAAAAAGGACATATATTAAATATTAGGATAAGATAATGGTGAAATGTGGACATAAAATAGAATTTTGAAAATTCTTATTGATAAACATATCGTTAACAATTGGTTTAACCCTAGGAAAAATCGTTTTAACCATAATTGTTGAAATTAATTTTTATTGTTTTTATTATTAATTATGGTAAAAAATTAAGTTGAACATATAAAATAAAATTTAATATTATTACTAAAAATAATTAATAAATTTTAACTAATTTAATTCACTAAATTGGTAGAAGTTTATTTAAAATTACTCCCAAAAGTGTGATGATATTACGGTTTTCCAATGAAATGTTTCCATTATTACAAACTATTTCTATATAAAATGTTATAATAAAATTGATTATAATGATATAAATTGGATTATTAAAAATATAATTGAACTAATTTAACTAGTAAAACATTTTTAAAATAAATCCATACATTGAAATTTTTTAACGAAAATGTTATTTTTCAATGAATATAAGTATTTTTAGTTTTCATTAAAAAAATTATATTTTTAGAAAATTATCAGATATTTACACTAATATAATTTAAAAAATATTATTTTAACAATTTATATTGATTTTTTGAAATAAATTGCTTATATGTGAAAATAATTAATTATAAAATAGTTTTGAAAAATGCAACGAACCAATTTTTTTAGTAAAACATAGTTTTTACCATAAAATTATTTTTATTCTAATCACATTCATAGAAAAAATATTCTATGAATGGTAAATTATTTTACTAAATATATAATA
This sequence comes from Viscum album, assembly GCA_963277665.1. NCBI lineage: Eukaryota > Viridiplantae > Streptophyta > Magnoliopsida > Santalales > Viscaceae > Viscum > Viscum album. The sequence continues at coordinate 974,174,565 of OY728140.1, read as the reverse complement.
TTTCAAGTACATTAAAATAATTAAAAACGGTTTAATTAAAATTATTTACATAAAAACACACACTGTATGGCTAAAAATAGTTTTGCATAATTTTTTTTTCTAATTTAAATTTTTTTATTTTCTATTTTATTGAAAAATTATATTTTTTATAATAGTTTAATAAATTTAATTTTTAATAATTTAGTTATTCATATTTATAACAATCAATTTAATGATAATTCTATAAGAGTATACTATATTATGATTCATTTACAATCGGGGTTGCATTTATCGCAAGAAATCAAAGATGAAAAATTTATTTAAAATGAAATATATCATAAAGTATAGGAGAGTTATATACATTAATCATTCAAAAAAAAACCTTAAAAGTTTTAGAATATAACCACCTGAACAGACTTGGTTAGTTATTCAACATAATTTTGTTTAGGTTCCCATGTTTCCTATTGTATCTTATGATTTCCCCAAAGTGCCATTACCAGCCAAGTCGTTCGATTACTCCACAATTATTCTTTAGTTTCTAGAATCTAAATAAGATATTTGTAGTATGATATTTCATGTTCAATTTCTATTTCTACAATTGTGACCACATGCATTTGGTCTGGCTTGTACTTCTTTTCCAATTGTACATGGAACATATCATTCATTTTTGAGAGACATGGTGGAATTACAAAATGGTAAGAAATAACTAAAATAATTTCTAGAATTTCAAAATATGGGATGTATTTTGGGATTAATTTCTATTTATTACCAAATCATATAATACCCTTATATGGTGTTACTTTCATGAAAACATGATCTCCCAGATGAAATTACAAATTGTTCCTCTGGATTTCGACATAACTCATTTTCATACATTTAGGTAATTTGATATGGATTTTAATAGTATTTACCTTTCCCTTTTTCTCTTATACATGTTCTTTTCCTACATTATACCTTTCATGAAATACATTCAAAAAACATTGATTATGACATATCTTACCATATAGTGCTTTATACAACACCATTTGAATACAAGAATTGAATCAATTTTTATAGGAAAACTCTACAAAAGGTATATAATGATCCCACATACTATGAAAAATGATAGATAATTACCTTAAAATGATTTTTTATGTTTTAATTGTACTTTTGGATAGTACATAAATTTGAGTGTGATAGAAGATGCTCAAATGAATTTTGGTGTCAAGATTATTCTAAAGACCTTCTCAAAATTACAATTTCAATCATGGATCATGTTCAGATACAATTGTTATAGGTTCACTATTAAGTCTTACAAATTTATAAATATACATCCATGTAAGAATATCAAGAGTTAAATATTTTCTTATAACTAGTAAATGGGTTGACTTTATGAGGCGATCAACAACAAGTCATATAACTTCATTGTTTACATGAGTCATTAGTAATCTATTGAAAAATTATATAGTAATGTCATCTCATTACCATCAAGAAATATACATAGGTTGTATGAATCAACTGATATATCTTCTATCAACCTTCACCTATTAAAAAACCAAACATCTTAACACATGATTACAAATTTTTCATTTCATATTAACCAATGAAAAATGTTACATTATATAACTATACAACTTGGTGATAGTATGGAATATAGAGATTTATGGGATATAAGCATCATCTAATATTTCCATCTTCATCATAGGTAAACATGGAACACATATTATCATTCCACATTTTATAATTCTATTACTAGAAACATAATATTCCAAATTCTAATCATTCATGGTTTTAATTTTTTTTTCAAAATTCACATAACCTGGTAGATAAATTTTTATATTTTTCAATAAATATGGTTTGAAAATAATTTTAAAAAGGGGTTATGTCACCCATTCTTTAATAATATATATATATATATTCCTTTTTATGGATTCATGCACATATGATCCATATCAATTCTCATTTAGGATATAGATCCTTGATATGTCCTTATTAATGTATATTATGCATTATTTTTTAGTTTATTTTGAAATTATAATCATTGAGTAGGTCAAGCCATCACCTATTACTCATGTTGAGCTCTTTTTGGGAAAAGATGTATTTCAAACACTTTTGATCCATATATATCTCATATTTTTTACCATATAGATAATGCCTCCAGATCATCAAAGTATAAATTAAAACATCCCACTCAATATCATGAGTTGGATTGTTTTGTTCATGGATAATTAACTAACAAGATACATATGCAATTAATTTAACATTCCTCAAATGAATCAACCAATTACCATCTTTGGTGGGTCAATATATATCAAAAATCAATTATTTTACGATGGCAGAGTCAAGATTGGATAATTTTCCAATATACTCTTTAATTACTCAATATATTCTTCACATATATTTATATATATGAAGTAAACCCATTTACAACTAATATTGGTTAAATGGTCAGCTAATTGGGTGAAATTTTGGAAAATCACTAATATTAGGCTTCCAAACCAATGAAACTATTTTACTTAGTTATGTTTGTTGGTGTAGAAGGTTCTTGGAATGCCCTTTCCTTTTAAAGGATAACTGAGGTTCTATTCGTGGAGATAATATATCCTTGAAAAAAAATTTAATTACAGTATTCAAACTTTCTAAATTTTCCATATAGATATTTTCTTCTAAGAGTATATAGATTAATCTGTAGGTGACTCTCATAGTCCTCATAGCAGATAGATTAAACATATATATCATCAATAAATACCAAAAAAATATAATGAAAATATATGAATACTCTATTAATTATATCCATATAAACATATTGTTTTTTAGTCTATAAAAATAGAATTAAAATAGCCTCATAATGTTCTTAACTCATACAAAATACTGGCATTGCGATATATTCATTGTTTACACACAATTGATGGTACCTATAATGAAGGTTAATGTTTCAAAAATATTGATCCCTATGAAGATGATGAAATAAATCATCAATACGAGGTATATGATACTTGATTGTTATTATAATATACTTTATTTCTATAAAATAAATGCATAACCTTCATGATCCATGTTTATTATTAAATAAAATAATTGGGGTTCTCTAAGGTGAAAAAATAGGTTTTATTAATCAATTATTTCAAAATTTCTCTTATTTTTTTATTCAAATAAACTAATTCAATAGTGTCTATTATATTGGGAGTATTTTATATAGGTATTTCATTAGGGATTAAATTAATTGAAAAATCCACTACAAACCATGGTAATTCTTTAAGAAATACATCAATGTATTCCTATAAAACATGTAAACCATAAAATTGAAGATTAATTTTTCCATACATAGCTTGTATCTACTCTAATTCCATAATAATATCATTTAGAAAGGTTTTGGGGGGTGAATCTAGACATGGATCAGACGATAAATTATCCCCTATGAAGATATGGAATTCCACATATTCATCACAAATCATACATAACTTCTTAATGCAATAAATATTCACATGATGTTTTTAATACTACTTCATACCAAGTATTATATCTAAATTAACCATAGGTATATTAGTGAAATAAGAAAATAGGTCATGTTACTTTTTCGTAATGGGAAGTTATTTCCATAACCTTACTGTGGCGAGTCTTCCACTATGAATCTTGATTGATAAATCTCATATTATTGTTCTAGGGGAATATCTAGTTTTCCCAAAAAACATGGATGATATAAAAGAGTGTGAATATATATATTCAAATAAAAAAATAAAAAAATTTGTTATATATTAAATTAACTTATAATGAATCATTAAGAACTTCAATCTGAGATATTTTGATTGCATAAGCTTGGCCTTTATCCCATATCCTTTTTTTGATAAAATTACATTGATGAAAAGTAAAATTATTTACATAGTTCCCCATATCCTTTTAGTTCATCAATTTCACATTTGATGTTTCCTTATTAAAATTTCAATCATGAATATGGTGGCCTTTCTCTACACGCTTATAGAAAACTCTCATTCCTATCATGCATGTTTGACAATGTTTCTTTCCAAATTTATTACAAGTTTTAAATTCCACCATTAAATTATTATAATTTCCCATATTTAATTTTACTGTGTTCTCAACCAACCTATTGTTTTTTTATTTCTATCCAATTCATAAGACATATGTAATTATTTTTTTAACATAAAATGATACTATATCATCATATAATGATAATGTTTGAGAGACAAGTTCCCATAAAAGGTTTGTATTAATAAAATACAATAAATGTTAAATCATACTATTTCGATTATATATATAGTCCACATCAGGAATTTATAACCATGTAATGTTTGTTTCATACATAACAACATTTTCATATTACCAATGTCTTGGACTGAAGAATTGTCTCTCCATATCTTGTTGTTTCCCATGAGGGAAATATTTTTTCAATATGAGTATCTTAAAATCCTATCATTCTATGATTGTTATTTCTTACTCATACATAGTTTTATGAATTAATGAACACCATTGAACTGCATCTCCCGATAGATTAAAAATATCCCTAACAACCTTATCCCTTTCATTACATCCATGAGTGATAAATATCATTGATACAGAACTAATCCATTGCTCGGATTCAAGTGGACTTTTATTCCACTTATATAATGGATTTTATTGACACATAAATTTATCTAAAAATTTTCCTCCACATTTTTAGTAGGATTAATCATATTGGAAATGTTATTGGTCATTAGCTCTGTTAGATACACTAATATAATTATAATTTGTTAATCCCCATTTGTAGATCTAACACCATCTTCATTATATTTCCCAATAGGACAATACCAACAAATATTACATGAATTTTTAGGGTTTATATTCCCCCCTCTAGGAGCAATTTATAAATAATTATATAAACTAGATTAGATAATAATATTATTATTCATAATATATAATTCCTAAACCACTAAAACGATAAAAAAAATTGAAATTATTATGTATAACTAATATAACATTAATAAATATGTTTTATTTCGGAATGTTTTCAAATTATAATTTTTTCCAAATTCTTCATAATCATATGTAACGAAAGCTGAATTAGATGATGAATATTTTTTGGGAGTGTCATAATAGGGGTGAACAAATTCCCATTATCATGTACTGAGTAATGATTGACTCAAATCCCAATACACCCTTTTTAGAGTTATTATCCCTAGGTACAACTATTTAAGATCCATATCAACTTATAATATTTATAAATGGATGTATTTCGATGAAATAAACATAATCTTATACATACAAATAATTTAGGATTTAATCCTTTACATTCGTTTATCCTTTAATATAGTAATATGTTTATGTTCTGAAATCTATGTTTCCATAACTCTAGTTCCCAAGGCTTCAATTAAACTATCTATTATACATGTTTTAGGGACCCCACCCCAGGTATCTCAGAATCAGTGGTTACATTATTAACATATCATAAGATACAAGTGATAATATGCAAATGGATTGAATAGTTGAGTATTCTTGGTAAAATAGATACATATATGAATCTCACATTACAATTAATAACATAAAATATAACATAGTATTTTTTTTGATAACACCATTATCCCATTTAGTGTATCACTATATATCCATTATAATATACTTCATTGAATCAGATGAAAAAGAAACATTAAAAAGGGGCGAGCTCATATGATCAATAACGGTATCCGTAAAAAGTACCTATCATGAATAAATAGGGAATAATCATTAAGGAAAGTTAAATAACTGAAAACCAATACCATTTTCTGAATAACATGATCATAAACAGTAATATGATAGGTAGTAAATAATTATCAAATAAGTCCATATAAAAAATAACTTTTTCTTCAGACTTATCCATGGATTTCATAACTAATAAAATTATCACATGGAAATGAATAAATAATCTCATAATAAAGAAATTCATAACTCCGAAGATCATAAACATACTATCAAGGCCTTGTTCCATGAAATCATACATAAATAGTTAATTATTAAGCTAAATACCTAAACTATTTTTTCTCATTAGACCTACCGATGCATCGAGAAGATATAGTGGGCCCTTACCATCTCTTACTAATTTTCATGCTTTCCTCATTTAAAAGGCATGAAACATCATCGACATAAAAATTCATATTGAAAACCTAGAATATGAAATTTTAATAATTTTCCATATTAATAATTATAATCATAAACAATCTAGAGTAATATAGTAAAGTGTATAAAAATAATACATACTAGTAAAACTGATCATATTCCATATTGGGAAGTAATAAGGATGGTATCATTATGACATATCCCTAGCAGATGATAAGCATCATCCATTTTTGTTGTTATTAATGATTATAAATACCATAAAATATCATTAAAACCTTTTTGAGGGAAATATCATTTCCATTTTGAAATAAATTTTAAAAATTTAAAAATGTTAAAAAAATTTCGAAATATTAAAAAAAATACTTCCTTAAAAATAAACATTGAATTTTATCTAGTAATATTCAAATCATTTATTTTTAATGACAAGATGAAATTATATAACTATCATGTATGTTTAATGAAAAAATTTATTTAGTCATTTGTAAAATAAGTAAAAAAGTACCTCATTCTGAAAACCCAATGTATATTAATTTTAAACCATCTAGTAAAATTAAAAAAAAATTAAAATAAATTAAATTAATTTTTTTTATAATTTTAAAAACCCAATTTAAAATAGTTTTTGAAAAATTTACTTTGAAGATAAAGATTCACAACAAATTAAAAAAAATAATGACGGGTTTCCTTAAAACATGTAATTAATTTCTTGAGTAATTAAATATTGAGAAATAAAATAAAATTTACGAATTACATAAATAAATATTGGAGAATAAAATATTTGGTTTAATATAGAATGAAAAAATAATTCCCCCAACATAAACTTACACATAAAAAATCGTGAATAATGGTATGATGGTGAAATAATCCCATACCTCAGGTCTTACTTCCTTCATATGTTTCATAACTTCAAGTATGATAAATATATATTTATTATAAAAATATTCTAGAAACATACTCCTATATATAAAATCTTATATGATTTACTTATAATCATTTATCACATGTTTATTAACAATTCCTTATTAAAATCACTATTCTGGGTTATAAATCCTCCATTTTTCATGTATATTTTTATTTAGTACTTCTTCCCCTAATAATTTGAACACGATCACATATTATAAATACTTATAATAACTATATAAATTTCATATATATAGATTATATAAACATTTAGAGTCATCCATAAAAGAAAGAGAGAGAGAAATGAATCACACTATTCATGGAGATGGTAGGTTGTACATACTGAGGATCATTCACTACTAGAATTCTTAATAATTGAGATGGCCTATTTGTGTTTGGATACCGTCACAAATAGACTTTATCAATTGGGCCCTGTCACAAATAGCCTGTTGCAAAAAGCACTGTCGTAAATACAAGTATTTACGACGGGCCCATCGCAAAAAATGTTATTTGCGACGGTAAACATCACCGTTTCAAATAAGCTTCCGATTATATGTATTATATATACGTAAACGTTTTCACGATGGGCCCGTAGAAAATATTTTTTGCAACTCGATTTCGTCTCATCGCAAAAAATATATATATAACACTTTCTACGATGGGCCCGTCGCAACAAATTATTTGCAACTGTCAAGTTGTATCATCAAAAATATGTTTTTAAAAATATTTAGTTAGAATATTTGAGACATGACTCATCGCAAAATCTCCCATCGCAAATAATAAATTAATTTTAAATAAAAATAAAATTTAATAAAATTATGATTAATGAAAAAATAATATTACAAACAATAAAAAAATATTAAATATTAAAATTCTCGATATTCACAAAAAAATATTAAAAATTTTAAAAAATAAAACAATGTTAAAAATTAAATTATGTAATATTTGTACTGATATAAAAGATAGAAAATGTAAATAATTCATATTACAATGTTAAATTCAAATGTTTGTAACATAAAAAAATCACTGGGGGTCGTCTTCTGGAGGTGGTGGAGGAGCTGAAGGAGCTGGTGGAGGAAACTCCATCCATAAACTATGAGTCAGGCGACGCATTTACTCCATATTCTCAAGATGATGCGGCTTCCATCGATGCATCTGATCCTCGTAATGCTGCTTCTACTATTGTTATTGCCGACACATCTCTTTTTGCTGCTTCTGCAATGTCTCTATATGCTCAGCCTGAGCTCGCAACTGATCCTGATTTTGTGAGCTAGAAGATGATGCCTCTCCACGAGCTCCTCTCGAGATGGACGCCGACATCACACCAGTACCATAATAAGTACTAGGAGTCAAATGAGAGATGATTCCAACTACTCTGCCCTTCTCAAATCCATACTAAGTCGCCTGCATCCATGCCGCCTCATCGAAATGGTGAGCACTGGTCTACTCAGTAGTCTCGTCCTATCCCTCAGCCTGTGTCTGATAGGTCACAACCTCATATGACTCCTTCAATTCCAACATAAAATTTAAATTTTCAAAATATTATATACAGTTAATTATTAAAATGAAAAAATTATACTAACCACAATCTGACACTAGAGATCACCTCTAATCTCTCCAGTAGCTGGACCACTGTACATCCTCCGGTAAACGTCGAACTCCATAATATCAGGATGCTCGACTGACTATAGAAATATAAAATAAACTGTTTATATTTAAAGTTATATAAAATATTTAAAAAATATACTTACCAGATGATCTCTATGTGAACTGAAAGTATGGCTACCAGCTCAATTCGTCACCTCCTATCTCACCCAGTTCTGGCGTCCCCATGAATATCACCTCTGAAATCCACCACCCAACTAGTGTAAACATAATCCATCCCAAACGTGAGATGAAATGTACTCTGGTAGGTAGTCTCTATACGAATCATCAAATTCTGTCACCCCTGCTTTCTTAATGGTTGTCATTCACAAGTTGTGTAAACAACTGGCGAAAACAGTCACGCATAGAAACCTACAATACTGTGTGGATAGCGTCGCGCATTCTATCATCTATAGGATACCATAAACCCTGCAAATAAATTATTATATCAAGCTATTAATAAAATAAATTTCAAAATAAATATTATTTATATATGTACCAGACAATACTGGAACATGTCGCATCGCACATCAACAGGAATATGTTCCCATATGATCCATGGATGAGAAAAATAATTACGCAATATAGCACTCCCCTGTACAATAGCTACATGCTGAAAACTGTGAAAAAGGAATAAATAATCAAACAATTAGTATATATATAAATAAATTAATAAAATCTAACTAAAATATTCAAGCTACCATACCTCTGTGTGCGTGGATCGAAAGCAAGATGTGGACGGTGCTCGGGGATAGGGTTAGGAATCATCAGTCGTATAAGACCTCGCCCCCTTCGCGTACCTCCTGGACCACCAATAGACTCGGGGTCAGCTGATCCCACATTCTCATCATCCAAAGGTAGCTCATCCTCCCTTAACTCACGAAATAGATCAGAGTCCATCTGAAACACAAAATGATTGTTATTAGAATATAGATGAAAATAACTATTATATATAGATATATATTTGTTATGATTATAACCAGTTTTTAATTGTGTCAATGTTCATCTTCATCCTCTTCTCCATAGCAGTCAATGTTAATGTCTTCATCTTCTTCCTCAACATCATCAATATCTATATGAGTTTCAGTTTCAGCATATCTTGTCATTTAAAATCCATTTTTTACATCATTAACATCTTCATCACCATCGATCATTAATTGTGGGGGTGTCATCATTGATATTCATGTCTCTTTATGAATTAGATGTACTTTAAGCCGTCTTTGGAAATATTTCAATTCCTTCCACTTCAGCGTAACTAGATTCAGTTTGAGTAAACTGATTTTCCTGTGATTTTATTTTTATTATGCTCCACCAATCACTCATGTCTCTTGAAGTAGTATAATACTTTTCATAATAAATTTTATGTTCCTTTTGAGATAGTAAAAATGGTTCATTTACTGCAAGAAGACTTTTATATTTAATATCGACGATTCCATGAGTCAGATGAACACGCAAACCTCTCTCAATATCTAACCACCAACATTTAAACATTGTTATGTAATTATGAGCAAGATAACCTAGCTCAATAATTTCAACCAAAATTCCATAAAATTCAACTTCAGTTTCTCTGTGATTTTATCCTCTCAAGAAAACTCCACTTTTCATGGTTTTTTTGATTCCCTGTATGCATGTGTATGAAATAGAAAACCATTCACTACATATGCTTTATAAGATTTAACCATTTTGGATGGTGGGTCACTCAATATACACAGTCTCTTATCAATTTTATCACCTTATTGAGACACCTAAAAAATTGTAAAAAAATTATCAATATAATAAATAATTAACAGAATTGATATTAAACCATTAATAATTTATGGTACCAGTTTTTGAAACCATTGAGAAATTTTTTTTGTCTGTGTTCTTCAAGAGAAGTTGCTTTAATTTGTGGAATTTGTTTCTTGATATGATTATCATATAACCTAAAAATAAAATAAGTTTAAATACTATAACATAAATTATAGAATAAGAGATAAAAGCACTCATAGGAAAAATGATGTTATTTCTTCACAATTGAGAAGAACGCATGTATGAGCACTGTGATGTTCATCATATAAAAGAAATCGTTCATGAACTCCACCGAAACCAAGATTTGGCTGATTAAAAACTATTAATTGATTTTCCATTTCTTCATTAACATTCCCCTTGTTTCATCCCATGCGATTATGTTATGAGGGATATTGAGATTCAAAATAATGAGAGTAGAAAAAAGAAATTTCCTCTTGCAAATAAGCTTCGGCAATTGAGACTTCAACTGATGCTTTGTTACGTATTTTTTTCTTCAATTTCTACATGCATCTCTCAAATGGGTACAACCATCGAAACTATACTGGACCTCTACATTTAGATTCATGTGGAAAATGTAATATTAGATGTTCCATTGAGTTAAAGAAAGCCAGTGGAAATATTTTTTCCCGTTTACATATAATTACAGCAACATCTTCTGCCAGTTTTCTTAGCACATCGTAGTTAGTTTTCACTGCACAAATGTCTCAAAAATTTTTTGATATGTCTATTATCAAATCAGAAATCATAGAATTAATCAAACCTCTGAATCCAATCGGCATAAGTCTTTCCATTATAACATAACAATCATGACTTTTTAATCTAGTAATATAACCATTCTTAACACATCTGCCCAAATTGGAAGCATAACCATCTGGAAGTCTGAAATCTGTAATCCAATGACAAAATAATAAACGACTCTCTTTGGATAGTGTGTAGGCTTATTTTGGCTTCATTAACCTCTAGGATCTGACATTTTCAAATAATTAAAGTTCTGGTCGCCTACAAATTTGGGCAAGATCTAATCGTGCTTTTACAGTATCTTTGCTCTTACATTGTGTATCCAAAACTGTTGGAAATAAATTATCAAAATAGTTCTTCTCAATATGCATAACATCCAACATGTGGCGGACCAAAAAATCAGAACAACACGGAAGATCCCAAAAAATGCTCTGTTTTATCCAATTACAATCTTTCCCAAATCCATGAGTTTTTTGTTGGTTTACTATTGGTCCAAATGTGATGCGGGTAATGAAAATACAACTAATTTTAACTATGTACCTGAGATCATCTTTGGAGTTTGATCCCTTTCAATTATAACTTTTCTGAAATGAGATTCTTTCCTCCTAAAAGGATGATCGATTAGAAGAAATCTATAGTGACAATCAAAATAGCAAGGTTTTTTTCCATTGACCAGCATAAAGGATTTGATTTCTTTCATACAGTAAGGACATGATTTCAGACCATGTGTACTCCAACCAAGTAACATGACATATACCGAAAAGTCACTAATCGTCCACATCAATGCAGTTTTTAATATGGAATTTTGTTTCGCAGAAACATCATATGTATTAACAACATCACTCCATAATGCATTTAACTCATCAATCAATGGTTTCAAATAAACATCAATATTCTTTTTCAGATATCCTTGGATTAATAGAGTAAAAAAGATATGAGGATCCATCATCAACATCCATGGAGGCAAATTGTACGAAGTTAAAAAGACATTCCAACATGAATACTGGCTACCATAAGAACCAAACGGACAAAAACCTTCAGTAGAAAGACCCAATCGCTCGTTTCGGGCTTCTATAGAAAAAGATGGATGCAGACGGTAAAAATGTTTCCATTAATCACTATCAAATTGATGATTCGAGCTTTTATTAGTTGAAATCATGGTTTTGTGCCATGACATCATTGAAGTTGTGTTCTGAGACATAAATAAATGCTGCAACCTGGGTGTAAGGTGAAAATATCTCAATTTTTTTACTAAAATCAATCTAGACGTCCCTAGTGGAGATTCTTTATACCTCGATTTTGCACATGTGGGACAAATATCCAATGACTCATTTTTTTTCTAGAATATAAAATCTGATCATTTGTACATGGATGAATCTACCGATAACTAAGGCCCAAATTACGAATCAGCCTCTTTCCCTCATAGTAATTTGTAGGCAACACATTTCTTTCAGGTAACAGTGTTTTAACTAAAGAAAATATCTGATCAAAACAGTTGTTTGAAATTGCATTATCTTCTTTAATAGCCATAAATTTTTCAACCGCTACTAATTTTCTTATCTTACAACCAGGATATAATGCATCCTCAGCAGACCTCAACAACTCATAAAATTATGATGGTGCCAACTCAGGAGTTAAATCAATATCATTGTGAGTTTCAGTTTTTTTCACAAATGGACCTACAACATGATGTACTAAATTTTGAAATCATGATGGATCCGGAATCAAGTTATTAAGATCTTCTATGGAACTGTTTTCACCGTGTTGATACCAAAAAACATAATCTGGTTGAAAACCAAACCGCAAGAGATGTCCCCCAATATTGTCAAATGTTTCAAACTTTCTTAGAGCACATATTTTACAAGGACACTTAATTATGCCTTCTGAAACATATTCTGTTTTTGATGATGCAAATTTTAAGAAATCTTCACCACCCTCAACATATACATGATTTAAACCAGAACCATTTGGATTTCTGCGCTGATTTATCCAACCTCGATCATCTAATAATGACAAATGTCGACTACCTTGTCCCATATTTTTCTACATAAAATATAAAACCATCACTATTTTTGAATAGTTTGAAATTATAAAAATGATATCTGAAAAATATGATAAATAATTAGAACTACTTAATAATTATCATTAATTATGGGCGACAAAATTTCTAGTGGATTGACAACTACTCTTTCATCCGACAGCTCATTTAATTACATCTTTCTCACAATTATTATTGTAAATTATTTCTAATTATTCCTTATTATTCCTAATTATTACAATTTATTACAATTTATTACTAATTGTTACTAATTATTACAATTTATTACTAATTATTACAATTTATTACTAATTATTACAATTTATTACTAATTATTATAATTTATTTCTAATTATTACAATTTATTACTAATTTAGCAATACTTATCAATACAAAGAAAAAGGAAATCTTCTTGAATAATGAATGGAAATTTGGTAGTCATCGTTGTGGAGATGATTACAAATTTTCCCTTCATTATCCAAGCATATTTCATTTACTAATTATTAGTAATAAAAAAATTATATTATCAATATTTAGGAAAAAATAATATTAATATTATTAAAATAATAATTTTTTTATAAAATATTAAAATTATCAATATTCACAACAGACTTTGTTAAATTCTTAACATGTTCAAATCTCAAAGGGTCGTCAATTGTCAAGTCATGCATAATAAAAAGTTTGTGTCAGTCATGTCCCATGTAAACTCTATAATTGTACTTTCATGGTTGATCACCTTACAAGTAGTGTTGCAATAGGACGACCAAAGTAATGACGTTCTCATCTCTATGAATCATCTCACATGACACTTTACATAGATCATTCATCCATAAAAATTTGAGGGGATATCATTATTTTTCCCTTAAATTTTTAAGGAATAATGGTCTATGTAAAGGTTTATGTGAGATAATTCTTATATATAAGAAGTGCATGACTTGGTTTGTCTGATTTCAACATGACTTTCGAGGTGATCAACCATTCAAAGATAATTATAGAGTTTACATTCGACATGGCTGACACAAACTTTTTATTACGCATGACCTGACAATTGAAGACCCTTTGAGATTTGAACATGTTAAGAATAGAGAAAAGCCTATTGTGAATATTGATAATTTTAATATTTTGTAAATTTTTTATTATTTTAATAATAATAATATTTCTTTCGTAAATATTGATAATGTAATTTTTTTTTCTAATTATTTTTAATTATTGCTAATTATCGCCAATTATTGCAAATTATTTCCAATTATTGCTAATTATTGCAAAATATTGCAAAATATTGCAAATTATTGAAAATTATTTCAAATTATTTCAAAATATTGCAAATTATTTCAAATTATTTCTAATTATTGCTAATTATTGCTAATTATTGTTAATTATTTCCAATTGTTTCTAATTATTGCTAATTATTCCTAATTATAGCTAATTATAGATAATCATAGCTATTTATAGCTAATTATTGCTAATTATAGCTAATTATAGATAATTATAGCTAATTATAGCTAATTATTCCTAATTATAGCTAATTATTGCTAGTTATTGCTAATTATAGCTAATTATTGCTAATTATTGCTAATTATTGCTAATTATTGGTAATTATTGGTAATTATTGCAAATTATTTCTAATTATAGCTAATTATAGCTAATTATACCTAATTATAGCTAATTATAGCTAATTATAGCTAATTATAGCTAATTATTCCTAATTATTCCTAATTATTTCTAATAATTCCTAATTATTTTTAATTATTTTTAATTATTCCTAATTATTCCTAAGTATTCGTAATTATTCCCAATTATTCCTACTTATTCCTAATTATACCTAATTATTCCTAATTGTTCGTAATTTTTCGTAATTATTCCTAATTATTCCTAATTTTTAATAATTATTACTAATTATTACTAATTATTACTAATTATTACTAATTATTACTAATTATTACTAATTATTACTAATTGTTACTAATTATTACTAATTATTACTAATTATTACTAATTATTACTAATTATTTCTAATTATTACTAATTATTACTAATTATTACTAATTATTACTAATTATCACTAATTATTACTAATTATTCCTAATTATCCCTAATTATTTCTAATTATTCCTAATTATTCATAATTATTCCTAATTATTCCTAATTATTCCTAATTATTCCTAATTATTACTAATTATTACTAATTATTAATAATTATTCCTAATTATTACTCATTATTCCTAATTATTCCTAATTATTCTTAATTATTCCTAATTATTCTTAATTATTCTTAATTATTCCTAATTATTACTAATTATTACTTATTATTACTAATTATTACTTATTATTACTAATTTTTACTAATTTTTACTAATTATTAATAATTATTACTAATTATTACTAATTATTACAAATTATTGCTAATTATTCCTAATTAGTCCTAATTATTTCTAAGTATTCCTAATTATACCTAATTATTTCTAATTACACCTAATCATTACTAATTATACCTAATTATTACTAATTATACCCAATCATTACTAATTATACCAAATTATTACTAATTATACCTAATTATTATTACTAATTATACCTAATTATTACTAATTAAACCTAATTATACCTAATTATTCCTAATTGTTCCTAATTATTTCAAATTACTCCTAATTATATCTTTTTATTCCTAATTATATCTAATTATTCCTAATTAATACTGATTATTCCTAATTAATTCTAATTATTCCTAATTAATACTAATAATTCCTAATTAATACTAATCATTCCTAATTATTACTAATTATTCCTAATTATATCCAATTATTGCTAATTATTCCTAATTAATACTATTTATTATTAATTATATCTATTTATTCCTAATTATATCTATTTGTTCCTAATTATATCTATTTATTCCTAATTATATCTATTTATTCCTAATTATATCTATTTATTCCTCATTATATCTATTTATTCTTGATTATATCTATTTATTACTAAATATATCTATTTCTTCCTCATTATATTTAATTAATATTAATTATAACTAATTATTATAATTATAACTAATAATATCAAATTCTTAGTAAAAATAAATATAAGTAAAAATAAATAAAAATATAATTAAATGCAAACTAATAAACAAAAATTAAAATTAATATAAAAAATAAAAAATAAATAAAAAAATAAAAAATAAATAAAAAAATTAAATATAAATACCTTAAACTTTGATATTATGAAGATATCGACGCCCTCTGATTGATCTCGTATAAAAAACTTCAACTAAAAAAAAATTCTCTTTAAAACTAAAGAATAAAGAGATAGAGAAATCAAGATCTGAATGATTTGTGAAAAAAACAGAGAGGGGTATATAAAGGTTAGATTAGTTGCGATGAGATTATTAGCAACAGGCTTACCGTCCCAAATGGATGTATTTGCGACGGGGCCTGTCGCAATTACCCTCGCCCTCATTAATTACCTGTCAGCGGTTAAAAGATTATTTGCGACGGGTCCCGTTGCAAATTGTACCTGTCGACGGTCTTTTTTGCGACGGGATGACATCCCATCGGAAAAAGTTAATGACCGCCGCTGGGAATTTGTGATGGGTCCCGTCGAAAATACCCCTATGTGGTTTGGCGCGCAAGCCGCGCGGCTTGCGCGCCAACCCGCGCCAAACTATTTGCGACGACAGGTGAAATCTCGTCGCGCATACTTTGTTATTTGCGACGGGCTACATTCCCAATTGCAAATGACTTCCTGGACGGGCTTATTGCGACGGGAAGAAATCCCGTCACAAATAACCCGTTGCAAATACTGATTCTCCCCGTAGTGATTGTTGAAATTTTTTGAAGGATTGAAATAATGAAAGGTAAATAATAATGGACCATCATAGAATAATTTTTATGTCATATATATTATTTATATTCATTAAATATACTCGTATTATCATCCATGTAAATGTAAAAGGAAAACGTATCACATGACTTCGTGGAGGCAGTATTCCATACGTACGTACGAGAGACATTATTCTTTTTCAATAGATTGGAATGTAAGACGGTAGATGTGATATAATATTTCATGAAACATAAAAATTCATAACACACACACACACACACATATATATATATTTTAAGTAAATCATTATATCCTTCTGTGATAGATAGTGATGAAAAATAAATTATATCGGTTCATGAGGTGGTACTCTACCATACAGGTGATCGATAGTTTTATTTCTCGTTTATTGGAAGAGGGGATTGATATATGTTATTTAATTGATTTAATAACATATATGTATATGGATGAAACATCTGTTATTATTTTATCCAAGTTTGATAATATTTGATGGGGGTGAGGAAGAAATAAATCGAATACACGGGTGAAGAACAATACCTCTACATTGGAGAACCACTTGAGGTTTATACCTAAATACTTGCTAGTATTTCTATGAGAAAAATGGGTACCCTGGTTCATGGGGGATTTAAGGAATGTATTTTGGAAATTATTGGCCTAAATAATATCCCTTTGGGGTGTGTATAGGAGAGGATAGTGGGTGAATTTTTATAAGTGGTAGAGGGGACACCTGTGCAATGTTTCTAAAAGAATACCAAATGATAAAGCTATTATCAACAAAAAAATCGTCAAAATTGACATTTATTCAATGTTACTATTGTATAGTATCAAAACATTTCAATAAAATAGTATTTATGTATGTATTTTTTTCAAAACTGAACTTATCTTTTGGTCTAACCCATGATAAACATGTTTTAACCTTAACCACAGTAATTAATTTTTTAATGTTTTCACTATTAATTTTTTTGAAAAATAAATATATCTTATTAGAAAATATTATATAATATTATTTAAAAAATTAAATAATATTATTCCAAATATTATATCCATTATGAGAAATTTTATTCATCTATTTGGTAGAATTCAATTTTAAATTAAACCAGCATTTGCGATGAAAATGAATTTTTCAAAGGAAAAGTGTTCTTAAGTAGCAAAATTTTTAAAATAGATTCAAAAAAATTGATTAAAATGATATAATTTATATTAATAATAATATAATTGAAATAATTTTACTATTAAAAAAAAGTAATATAAAATATAACTTTGAAAATTCCTTAAATGAAAAGGTAGTTTTCAATATAAATCTATATTTTTATTATTCATTGAAAAAATAAACAATTTCAGACAGTTATCAAAAATTCACTCTATGATAATTTTGAAATAATTTTTTAAAATATTAGGTTCATATTTCAATTTTTGAATTTTTTTAAAATTTAATATTAAAAAATGTTTGTAAAATGCGACGAAACCGATTTTTAGAAAAAAAAATTGTAATCCTAAAGTAGGATTATTCTTATAGAATTCTTAAAAAATTGATGAATGATAAAACATTTGATTAAGTATATAATATTTAAATTTAATTAAAATAACTCAATTATAACATTTTTTATTATGTCAAAAAAACAATGCATGAATGAAAACAATTATTTTAGAAAAATATTTCTTTAACATTCAAATACATTTTAATTTTATTTCTAATTAATTGATAACAAATGAATTAATTTTGTACAATTGTAAACCATATAATTTCCATAAATTAGTTATTTCTATTCATACACATATATTTAATTTCACGGTTATAAAAATATACCATATTACATTTCTTTTGGACATAGGTATGTGTGTATCACAAGCTATCTAAGAGGATAATTTATTTAAAAATAAATACATCATAAAGTCACAAGGTGTTAAAATAAACATGAATTAAATAATTTTTTGAATTAATCAAAACCATTATGATTAGTAATTACAATACTCATTCATTTTTCATTAAATATCATCATTTTATATTTATGATGTTATATCTTATGTAATTTACCATGCTAAAAAAATGAAAGAAAACACTACCAAAAATATATCACATTATCTTAGCAAAACACAATTGGATTCATAAAAAAGGTAAACCACAGTGATCTCAAAACCCAACCATCCATTTAATTCCCCAAATCTGATATTATTTATCTTTAACATTTGATAAATCTCTTTCTCAGTGAAAAAATTTATATAATTATAAGAAATTATAATTATGTGAAAAAATAAGATAATATTGCAATATGTGATCACATATCATTATCTCAATAGCTATATTTAATTCAATATTATACAATTAAGACTATAAATATGATCCAATTTCTAATTCAATTCTTAAATTATCAACGAAATCATTATTTCGTGACTTGCAGTTAACTCTAATAGTAAAATTTAACAAGAGCAGTCAAAATTAATTATTATCAATGAAATTTACAAATTTTTGAATAAAAATTCAACATGTGATTACTTCTCCATATTATTAATATTTATTCCCAGTCACACCCTATTATATATGGAGTAAAAGAATGCTTAATTTTCTTTTCCATATAATGATAATGATAAGTAAAAAATATCCTACCTTGATTTAAAGATCAATTTTCTATGGGGAAGAATTAACAATATAGAAAAAACCTCCACTGAAGAAAAACACTAATAAAATACAATATAATTACACTTGATCCTAAGAAAACAAATCACCCTTAAGAAGAGCTCAATTTCTATCCCTAAACAAAGGGAAACCCTCGTAATAATGGATTTTGAAATGATTAATAATCAAAATAATAAGGGAGGAAAAGAGTATGTATATTCATCCATAAAATTTGATCCTGATGAACCAAGGGGATAGAATATCCAGAACATGTATCTATAGGGTGAATAGATACACAAGGGACAAATTGGGGTGAAATGAGGGAGTGAAAGTCCAAACAAATACCTCCCAAGCCTTCTATTTATAATGGAATCCTGAAATCCTTCACAATGGCATGGTGAACTCTCAACACACCCATGGTGTCTTTGGTAAAAGAAATATATATTTTCCATGATGTTCAAACCCCATAAATCTTATAGATTTAAAACTATCATCAGACCATTTTTGCTACCACCACAAACTCCACTATGTTGTAGTTCCAAAACCCATGACATTTCACCCTCACCATGACTAACACTGTATCCTAGAAATCTATAGGGTTCCCATGTCTATTAGTAGGATTTATTTATCAATATATAAAACATAATTCCTTATAATGGATTCACAAGCTGTTTTCTCATCCATGCGTTTCATTTGAGAAATATCAAGGAAAGACACCCTTTAAAATGACGCGGAAATCTATTCCAGATGAAATGGTGAACTCTATAAACAAATGTCCAACAACACTACTTCACTCAAAACTCCCAAGTCCATAATAGTCCACCCCATGCTCAATTCTTCAGGAATATTCAAAAAAGCTAACACCACACCCTCTATCATTCCATAGTGACCCTCAAAAAGAGAAAAAATATTCTCTAACATTCAAAAATTCTCTAAAATTCTTCACAACACCATTAATACCTGAGAAATCTTATTGGGAAGATAACAAGGAATCATGTAACCTATATCAGATATCACTCAAAAAATTCTTGTCCTATATAATATAAAACAAAATCTAGAGTAATGATAATGGGGGAAAACTCTCAATGAGATACTTCACAAGGATCATACAATAAAAAGAACACAACCAATGAAACCTAATAAAAGAGAATAAAAACACAAAATATTTCTAAATAAGTAATAGTAAAATACTTATAAATCAACACAAGATCATACACATTTTCTAAAAAAATGGTAAAAACAAGGAATAAGAAAAACACATGGTGTTAAATGTGTATTTTAGAATCCCTCACCCTTGTTCTCTTATCCATACCACAGTTTCACTATAGGAATACTACCAAATGTATTTCCCATCTTGACAAATATTCTCCACATTGTCCTAATTCTCGACAGGATGGTCTTGAAATAATGAAATATCTTAAATATTTAGTCTAATACAATTTTTAATGAATAAATCATCATTATGATATCAGTGATTTTGTGATACATGTAATACATCATGAATCCACGTAATCTGCAGGGATTGTGGAAACTAATAATATATGATTCCAACCTGATCCAAAACCTTGGAAGGTCAAATAAACCTGGGAGAAAGTTTACCCCCACAACCAAACCTTCTATACCAACATTGAGGAGACACCTTCAAGAACAAATTATCTCAAAATGTAGAGTCCACCACCTATAAATAGTATATGTATTATAATGATCCCACACAACCTTTATTCATTATTGTATCACCATTAACATCTATATAATACTATATTCCATTCTCATCAATGAAAATATGATTCCCCAATATCATAACAACAAATTATACGTCATAAATATTTTCCATAAAGAGTGTTGAAAGGTTACATTAAAATAGTGGTGTGATAAATGTTTCAGTATCTAAACCACAAGAAGTGTAGTTTCCTTTCACACATACCTCTAAAATCTAGAATTCAGGCACACAACATATGCTATATATTCCACATAATATGATATATTTGAGAATCTGTCTACATATAAGAAGAAGTTTTACATCATAAATAAGATCCAAATTCATGTTGGATACCTCTCCACACCCTAGAGGATAAACAATGATAATGACCAGAGATGATCATCTTAAAAACCACATGAAACATCAATAACTGCTCCATATTCTACCTCGATAACACTTCCATTGAGATGAATTCATCAATCATTCCACAATAACCCATATAATATCAAAACCACAATGATATATAGATTAAATGGTGATGAATTCAATCAAAATTTCCTTTCACCTCCAATAGGAAATATCATGTGGTTGAAGAAAACCACTAGGAACATGAATATTAGCGTTCACATTCGGGAAAACCAGATTCCAAGAGACAATCTCTATAATGAAACTATTCAGCCCAAACTACCAAAATTTTATTTTATAGCATTACAAATATTTATCACACTAAGATGCATCGCTAAGTTCCTAAATTATAACTAGAGGAGTAAATTTTCATGAATCACTAATGAAATGAATGGATTTCGTTAGAAAAACACCCGATGTTGTACATCCTTTGACCAACCCTCATAAGCATATCCTAAAAAAATTGATTTCACCATTCCTCATTCCTAGAATCCACCCATTGGGAATCCTCCACCTACATCAAAAAGATGAATGAACTTCATCTAATAAATAAAAACTCATCTATGTACAACTTCCATATCAAGGTTCATCACTAAGAACCATTCAATAACTCTATAAGGGTCTCCATATTCACATAAAACACCTCACATGACTTCCTACTCAAGGTATCAACTATAAGATACCCATTACAAGGTGTATCAAAATATAAAATATGTTGTATTATAATAACTCCATACAATATCATTGTTGAAAATTCATTTCTTATTGGGAGAAAACCTACTTCAATATAATGTGATATGTGAAGAATAAAAATCATTCAATGATAAATATTGTCTATGAAACATTAGAGGAAGAACCCGGTCAAAAATATAATCATCCAGGGTGGTACAGTCATTTTCACGAGTCCACAACTTTTGATATGCATAAGAGATTACATCACTCAGCAGTATCAACAAACAATAGAAACCTAGATATGAAGCATTATATTAAACATCTAATGCCACACCATCCATCAAAAGATGAAGAACCAAATCCCAATCTATATTTTCCTTCAAATAATCAAAGTAGCCTATTGTTGATTAGTCCACATGAATTCTTGATCCTTTCTTCCAAACTCCATTAAAGGAGTTTTAATATAATAGTGGTCGGGTATGAAACACATATTAAAACTATTAAGACCATAGAAATTACCCATCTATAAAAAATACATGGGTTCTACCTAAGAAACTACCACATAAACCATTATATGGTCTATTTGTAATCTATGATGAGACATGGAATTTCCAAAGAAATAAAACATAGAAGGCCATAACTCACACCTATATAGTTTCCCAAACAACTAATGAAACCAAATAACTCCCAACATGGCTCACAAATTCATTAGACACACCTTTAAAAAAACATAATGATTTCATCAATAAATAACCCCCAAAACTAGAAAAAATATAGGAAACACTACATTCATCGACCTCATGAAAACCACTAGAGTATTCATCATACTGAACAATTTCACAACGAACTCATAATAGCAATAATGACATCTAAAAGAAGTCTTTGATATATCCTCATCCTTTAAATGCATATGTCAATACCAAGACCATTTTTCAATCTTTGATTGTTATAATTATCCATTCATTGTGCAAATAATTCATCAATATATTGGAGTGGGTATTGGTTCTTCTTTATTAGCTGATTGAAATGATTAAAATTTACCCACAACCATAAATTTCAATCACTCATTTTTTTCACATATAACATGATCTTCCTAAGGTGACACACTAAGTTGAATGAATCTTCTTCATAATAGGTCATCAACCTAAATCTATATATTCCTTAAATCACAAGGGACCATCCTATATAGAGAGATAGATATCATAAAAAAATCTAATTATATCAAAAACCCTATCTCTTATTGAGGGGTTGGATCCATAACGTCTTCGAAAAAAAGAAGATACACTTGAACAAAATTAGAAAATAACCCTAACTATACATCTTTAGAAATCAAATTTAAATCATCAAATAAGTTATAAAAATAATCAATGCACCTTCAAACCATATAAGGGTATCTCTCACCAATGATCACCACATGTTCTCCATTAACATTATTGAATATGATACACTTACTAAAAAAATCCATGATACCCTACAATGAATACACATAATACATGTTCAAGATGAAGTCGTAGAGTTATATCTATAAACATAGTAAGCCTCCTCAAGAGTGATACTACCCCATCACCGAATCCATTTTTCTTCAAATATCAAATAGAATATATTGACCTATAATACGCATAGTAAATTCCAAGGGAACTCCAACCCTATCTACCTCAAGTTACATGAAATGGACTAGAGTGGATGAAATAAAGGGGTGAGTAGCAAAAAATCAAACAAGACAATAAACCATGTAGAATGAAAGCAATTAGTACCACATAAAATATCAAGCTCACCTCATACTGGAAATAACAAAGCACACATCTAAGTATGTTATACTCTATAACCTCTCTGGCCCAGATATATACCATCTACAAGGAAATTTTTTTCCTAATATCCATGAAGAAAAATGGAATATTTGGTATATCATCTACCTACCATATCCTCACTCTATCAGTCATAACTATGAACATGTTTTTGATTCTACAAGCTATGTTGAAAATACTCTAATAAATGATCTCGAATTAGGTCACCAGCCAGAAAGTCACTATTGATAATGGTTGGGAACTATACTTTTAAAGCCCACAACCTCAAGAATAGAAACAAAAATCAATGAAAAACTTTCTATTTGGGTTTTTATAACTGTAATATTGGGTTAAATGTGTGCAGGGAGGATAAAATCAGCTCTCGGCTGAATAAAACTTCCATTTCCTTCCATAAAACTAATAACTATTGGTCGCGGATCTGCTCCATGGATCCTCAAGCTGAATACCATCTCATGATGATCCACTCCTATCCAATTTTCTCTCATTCACCTCTACACTCTCTAGTATATAAGAAGTAACTTATACATAAATAGAGTGACCAAGAACCATATCATGAGATACAAAGCCTCCTAAAAATTCTTTATCCTAGAATAATCATCTAAAAAAAGGTTTGAAGTATAAATTATAAAGTTATTTAAAAAGATAATTAGTTCATAAACACTATTAATACACTATTTTGGATAAGTATCTCATTCTAGTAATATTCCTTTGAGGTTAAAGATAAAAATTCAAATTAAAACTGATCCCTAAACTATCCCCATGGAAAAAATCACGCATCAAAATCCTTGAGGAAGAAAAGACACAACTTCTAGAATTACCAATGATTAATTAGGGAAATTAAAGAATCCCAATTATCCTTTTGAGCATATATTGAACTGGAGGTTATCTTCACCACCTCTATCCCTTCCATTACCTCCTAATATGAAATGGATCATTCATACTTTTTTAGACCTTGATAATGAACTCTTAGATTTCCCTCCTCCATGGGTCTTATTCATTGAACTACACTATTCTACGATCTATTCGAACATCTTCAAAAATAACATCTACAAGAACCAGTGATGGACGTCGACCTAGGTTCATATTTTCAAGTGAAAAAATATTAGTATCCATAGACACTAGGGATACAACAAGTTTACAATTGATTGATTGATTGATTGATTAATTAATTAATTTTATCATATTTCCCATTTTCAAATTAAATTCAAACACATTTGTAGGAAAAATGATGCATGATCATTACTTAGGTCTCAACCCTAAAAACAATCTCACATCATGTTGATAGTTTTGTAAACATTACAGTGATTGGATTAGTTCATCTATGAACATAAAATCTAATGTCATAGATAGTCTCCCTTATTTACCTCTCATACTATGACAAGAAGATATTTTTTACCTATTAGGATATGAATCCTTACCATTTCCCAACTCCAAAATTCATCCTATCTCACAACATCATCTTCAGATGATACCAAACAATCATAATCCCTCCCTCCAAAGGTAACCATAGGGAGAAAATGAAGGAAGATATATAATGATCCCTAAAGACTTCCTCTAATAGGACATGGGTTGGTGACTAGCACAAAGGGTATATTAATAAAACACGTGGGAGGAATTACCATATATATAATATATAGAGCAAGAGATAAGAGGGATAATACATCAACCAAAACCAAGAATAATCCTAATGAAATTAAAATATATTTTATTTTATACATAATATAGAAATAAAATGAAAAGTACTGAATGTAAGATGAATAAACGAATTTGTACACCAAAAATTACTTAGTGATGCTCGAAAAATACCCAAAGATAGAATGTAAATCACAAAATGTTTCCTGCTAACCCTAAAAAATAATTTATATATATGTAGGGTGAAATTAACATGTATAAAAAACAATACCCTCTCTAAAACCTCCCATGAAAATAATATAGATTCATACTAAACCCCAAGGAAGAATAAATGAAACTAACTCATTACATAAAAATTGAATACTAGTTCTCATGTTCAACAATGATCACTCATAAAGTAACTCATTGAAGTAAAACATTCTGTATCAAAATTATATATATATATATATATATGAAGGCACCCCACTTTCAAATCATCACTATTTTGTAACTATCATTCCCCAAACAACTATTTCTTGATCACATACCTTCCATACGCATTTCATCCCTAATGCAAGTCGGGGCTTAGAATAACACACCTTAGTCCTTTAGAGGTCCTAGAATCTCCAGTTATCATCAATACACATAATAATTTCCTCATTATCACTAACCAATCTATAACCAAGTGGATGTTTAGAAGGTACTACACCATGTGTATATGCATTATACCTCAGCCCATCCAAACCCAAATTAAAATTTATAGTAATCTCATGATCCATCATAGTACTAGTAAAAACACACCCCATATTGCAAGAAATTATTTCTCAAGATATTACTACTCACCATTATCCATGGTTATAGAGGGATGATGGAAAATTCAATCATATATTACCTCACCACAGTGGATGTTAGAAGAAACACTCACACAAAATAATTATATTTTGGATTCCCTAGCAGTTCAGGCAAGGTAGTGTATGAAATTTGTAAATATAAATAGTATCATGTAAAACCAAACTAAATAGAAATCTAACCATAAAATCATCTATCTCTCTCATCCGACATGAACCTTGACAACCACTACTAAGGTCTAGATATCAAACACCCATTTATTTTTAATTAAATAATTAAACAATAATTAATTCCTACCATCCTCATTTCCAAGGGTTAATAGTTTAACAGTTTACGGAAATTATTGACAACACTATCGATTCCTTTATTATTCTCATGTATGTCATCATTTTCTTAAAACCATAAAATAACCACATCCAATTATTTTATTTCATTTATCATTTTATAATCATCTAGGTAACCCTATACTTTACCTAATCCACCACATAAAATATATACTCGTAACACATTGAATTAATCATTTCCCACGGTTCCAAAGTGATTATATTTTTAATATCTATCTTATATGACATATAGTAATCACCAAGAAATTATTAAGAAATATTGATCATATCAATTAGTTATAACTGATCTTAAATCTTCCTATCTTCCCATTTTCTCATACCAATATGCATAACATATAATATATCTGACCATCATCATCATTAAATATCACTATATCTTGGGAACCCATCCCTTAAATATTCAAACAAATCCTTAACATCTTATCCCCGTTAATCTATCTAATTTTTTATAAATGTTCATAACCACACAAAAACTATAATGAATAAAAAAGTGACTAAATCATTAGAGAAAAACTTCATTTATATTGTATCTCCACACACAGAAGAAGGAATTAAGGCCATAAAATCAAGATAAGTATGCCTCCCACACAATAAAATAGTTACAGTTATCCCCAAATATTTTATCTTTAGTACTCAACGATTTTAATAGAAATATTTAATTAGCCATTTTTTACCATATCTTATCTGCATAAGGAAATTTTAGGGATCTAGATACCCATTAATAAATATAAAAATATTTTTAAGCATTGATTCAAATAATAAATACCAAAATGAGTTTTAATAACACTACTCTTGAATTTTTTATTAATTATCATAATTTTCAATTTACATTATTTTTTATTCATGGTTCATTTTCGGTTGTGGGTGTTAAACTTGTATAGGTGGATTCTCTTGGACTTCAATACTTTAGATCCCATGAATCCCAGTGATTTTTTTGTTTCTTGTGTATTTTTACCTCTTTAAAATAAAAAAATGCATGATTTATGATGATATTAATTATATTGAACATGTTAAAATTCTTTTTCTCAATTCAATAATTCTAGAATTACAGCCAGTTATCATTTTATGACAAAAGGAATATAACATTGAAGAATGTAATAACATATTTGATATCATAATTTCACAATTTAATGGAAGTATAATCCTTTTTGTTTTAGAATGTAAATCATGGTCTAATTTAATTCCAGAATTAATGAATTTTTTTTTATTTTTTGGAATTGGAAAGACAATAAGGATTAAATTAGATAAGAGGATGAAACATTTATTATTCTCCATAAAATTTATTAGTTATTGAATAATGATGCATCATGTGATTCATTTTCCATATTAGTTTCTATTTAAGGTTAATTACACCCATTTAAAAAGGGATCTACACCAAGCTATAATAACACCTAGACACAAGGAAAATGAGATGTAACAGATCCCCAAACTAAATTAGGAGCCCAATATTCTATGATAATGAATGGGAAATCATAAAACAAATATTTTTGAACTAAATACTACTAAAACCATAGGATTTCAACAAAAACATATGAATCGATATTAACATCACAACAAACTGCATTTCTATACTAAAAATAGAGAATCCTCAAAATATGGAATTCGAAATGAAGAGAAATTCAATGAATTGGTAATATATACACTGAAAAAAAGAGACATAGTAATTAAAATCTCAAGGATATTTAGCTATAGGGTGACAAGATGGACATGGTTTGGCTAGGGTTTAAGGGATGAAGTGAAAATCTAAATCAATACTTGTCAGGACTTCTATATATAAGAGAATCCTGAAAACATTCACCATGGTTTTGTGAAATCCAAATAAGTTCATTGCACATCTTGTTAAATCATGATCCAATATTCTTCGGGTTTTACCCCTATAGAAAACATGAATTTAAAACTATTATAGAACCATTTTGACTAACAACATGGCCTCCACTATGACACGGTGTCAAAACCAAAGACATTTTACTCTCACGACACCCAATATTATGGTATGGAACTCTCTCAGATTCTAATGCTTAGTAGTGGGACTCACCGAGCCCCATGTCAAACCTCCTTCCTCAAAATGGTTTCACAAGATATTTACTAATCCTTATTTATCATAGGAGAAACATCAAGGGGAAATAACATTGATAACATCCAAAAAAAATAGATTCAAAAGTTATGGGTAACTATTGCACCAAATGACTAATACTGTAGACTAACACAAAAATCTCAATGCCAGAATAATATTTCCTATAATTAAGCCTCCAAGAAGACAAAAAATAATTTTCACCACACCAACCATGAAGAAATGGTGGCCCCAAAAAAATCCAATACTATTTTATAGCCTCCAAACATACTTTTAACTCCATCAAAACACCTCTAATCCCCTTGAAAACACAAAGGTAAGAGTATAATAATTCTTATACCCTATATTATTCTTCCTCATTCACAAATATTAATTCTCATTATTATTTATGTTAATAATAAAGTGGGTTTTGACATCGATATTTATGCGTAAGAGTATTATACTACTTGGAAAGGTCACATTGTGGTGTTACTATAATTCAAGTGGGATGCTTTAGTGTAACAGGTCTTGATCACTACATTGAATGTAATAGCAAGCTTATTTTTACTTTACAATTATTACATCAGTTGAACACCAAATAACATCAAATCTTCGAATTTTATTTATTTATTATTATTTTCATTCTGTATTTATTTTAGTTTTACATTGAATATATATATATATATATATATATCACATTCATTTTTATAAACCTACACTATTTTAGGTTTAGAATCTCATTTAGTATATATTATTTTATAAATTGTGAAAATAGAATAATAGTGTTTTGTGAGTATCCACCGTGAATGATCAACCCTAGAGTAAGAACTATGTTCCATTCTTATGAAAATAAGAAAATATTGTGTTGGGATTCGTTGAAAATATCTACCAACATTTTAATGCAATTTTTATAGGGTAGATATAATCCCATCATATATATTTTATACCATATAAGTATTTATTAAGGGTATATATGATATCCATCCCATATATATTTAGGCACAAATGATTTATTTAGGATATCATTAAAGTTCTCAAGGATAAATAAATTCACATAGACATAGAGATACTATGTGTAATCAAACAAATAAATATAGTCTTATATATTTATAATTAAATATATATATTTATTAATATAAATTGTAAAATATATATTTAATAAAACTTAATATATATTTATATTTATTCATTTATTTATAATTTATTTTAAAACTTATAAATATAGTTATATATATTATAGTATTTAATTTAGTAAAGGTATATTTATAAATATGTATATTAATTATAATTATTTTTTAACAAATTAATTTAAAATTATATTTTTATAAAATGTGTGTCTGTGATGTAAATGAATAATATTTTGTCCCACATATTTTAAATATAATTTTTTATTTTTTTTTATTTTTTTTATTTACATAATTTCATATTTATTAAAATTAAATATTGATATCTATATTTATAGATATATAATTAAATATTGTTATAAATTTATATAAATTTTAAATATGCAATCTTATGTATTGAAAATATATTATATAAATATCACACACCCACACACACACACACACACATATATATATTTAAAAAACATTAGTTATGTATTTTTTATTTAATTCCATTTTTATTTCTATGAAAAATCAAATATGTTATTAAAATATACATTAATAATTAAATAGATAGAAACACATTTCTATAACTATATTATATGTAAATAAACACACACACACACACATATTTATAAAAATATATATGGGAGTGAATGTTTTAATATAATTATATATTTAAATTTATATTCTAATGGAGAATGGGTTATTTCAGGACTTGGATATTCCACAACATCTAAAAAATTTAGGAAGTTATGGTTAAAAACCCTTCCGACTCAAATTTATAATTGGAATTAGGTGTAGACCAGATGGACGGTAATCCCTTATACATTTACGACTTCTACATTATATAATTATCTAAAAGATGGGATACAGATAGTGGAAAATATATAGATGATGCAATATCTCATGGGTAGGAGATAGTTAACATTTAATTTTCATAATTGGCACAAGAAAACTCTAATATAAAAAATAAAGGTTCTCATTACAAAATGTAATCTTCCAATTTTATAATGAACAATGTATATTGGGTGGGGTATTTTGACCAAATTTATACACAAACACACATAAAAACTATTATCACACCAAAATGGTTAGTGTCATATTGTAGTGTGAGAGTCCACACCATAAGAAATTCCCAATAAAAATATTTATGGTGACACATCATAGTGTATGTGTCCACATTGTTAGAAATCTAGAATTAAAATTTGGAGTTATTAAGTCTTGACAGGTAAATTTCACAACATCACAACACATGTAAGTATCACTATATTGACATCGTATGTATCTAAAAAATGTTGGAGTAAGGGGTTAAAGAAACAACTGGCTAACATTTCTGCCTGGACAGTGGTGTAGACTACATGTATGATCATCCCTCACATATTTACATCATCTCATTAATGTGATGAAATAAAATATAGGAACTAAACCGGAGAAATAAATCCATATATGAGACAATCTCTCATGGGTAGGTGGAAAGTAATATTGAATTTTCATAGGTGGAAGCCACAAACTATAATATAGAAACTAATGGTTCCAATTCTATAATTTAGTCTTCCAATTATCTAAGAAAATATTATTTTAGGTGGGGTATTTGGTAAAAAAATAATACATAGAAATTCAAAAAAACTTTTATCACACCACAATGGCCAGTTTCACATGATAGATTAGGATTCCCCATCATATGAAATACTCAATGAAAATGTTTCTAGTTCCACACCATAGAGTAGAAGTTCAAATAGTTTGAAGAAAAGTGTGCAAAAATAATATTATTCTATTTGGGTTGGTAAATGGCCTCACATCACAACACCTAGAATATTTACTATAATTAATTTCTATTTATGATTAAATGGTTGGATTATAAAGTGGATCCATGGTAAAATATGAAAACGTTAAATATTTGCGATATTCTATTTTGTGAATGGTAAATAGAATCTTAACAGAATAATGTTATTCAATCCAAAATGCGGCGTTGAATTTTGGATATTTGATAATATATTAGTATAACATTCTTGTAAATTAAAAATAAAATATTACCTTAATTTTTTGAATCTATAGTTATTAATGGATCACAACATATCATTAAATTTCATGCCATAATCTAAAAAAACCTAAGTAAACCATATTTTAATTTGAACTACATGCCATAATTTTTTGGTTTCTTAATTATTTCAAAAATAAAATTATTTATAGGCTTTTCAGAGGTCATATTTCACTTTTAGAGTATTAATTTGAAGATTATGGATGAATTAATTGTCTAATAAAAATTATGGGGTTGAATTTTGAAGACTAAATTGATTATATAAGTGTAAATAATGGATTAGAGATTATATAAAGCAAGTAAAATAAACATTTACATACCTAAAAATTATTGGGGAGATTATTTTATGAGGTAATTTAATTTAATAAAACATTTGGAAAAAAATATAAGCAAAATGACAACACCAATTTTAGTTTAGTGTAGATATGTGTGAACATTATTTTAAGAATCAATAATGTTGAGTAATTGTTATATATAATGAGTGAATTTGGATATAGAGGGATTTCCATTATAATTTTATGTTCATAATTACAAAATTTTTAATTCGCACAAATTTATACTAAAATTCCATGGTACATCGACACATCATTAGCATAATCCACATGGAGTATCCCTTAGTTGTAAACTAAGTAAAATCCTCTATTTCTATTTGTTTTCATTGGATGCATCAATTATTTAACTATTATAATTTCATGGGATGTGATTGTACAATTACTAAGAATATGATAATAATATCTTAATAGAGTTTAGGAATGGTAAAATATATACCCTAACTCACCACTCACATCAAAATGTATGTTGGGACATTTTTGTTGCTACAATTGGTATCAAAGCCCTGTGTTTGATTTTGGATAATCTATAAGTGGATAATTATTCAAAAGGGGAATGATGTTAATGATAAATGACATCTCTTTTTGTCCAAGTTCAACTATAATATTTGTAATAATAGAAGAATATTTCAAATATAGTCTCTCAGAATAAAGTTTTTCCTGACAGTTATTCTTGGAATTAAATTTTTTAATTTTATAGAGTTTTCAATTACTGCAAAAAAATAAAAAATACCCCAATTTTTTTACAAATGAAAAAACATATTTTGTGATTTATCTAAAAAAATATACATGAATGTGATGATTTAAAAACTAATAAAAGAAAATTGGGACAAACATACGGTCATTTATAAGGTAATTAATAGGAAAAAGAGTATTCTCTTAAACAAAAACAGTAATGGGTTCTTCAACCCACTCAATGAGGTGGTAAGATGTATTTATTTTCATGGTTATGAAATTATTTAAGTTTAATTTATAATAATTTTTCTCAAAGGGTTGAGAATTTTATACAATCTAAAGGTACCATCCCTTGAATAAATAAATCTAATGGATCAACCACTTGATATTCTTTATAAAACATATGGCTTCCAATGAAATTTGGGTGAAGTAAAATGGATCCTCAAATAATTAATCAAAGGAGATATCATTTAAATACACAGAGAATACCAATATTAATGATATTTAAAACCAATAGGAAGATATAACAGATGATTTATTATATATTTGGTAAAAAAATAAATCATGGAAAAAACATTTAAAGGAAAGCTATAGTTGAGAAGGTTAATTTGTGGAATGGTAAACCATATTATGGGGATATCCCCAATATATTTTAGTAGATAAGATGAAGGTGAATATTTAAAAACAAAAAATAAATTTTACTCTAAGATAAAACATTAAACCTGTATATAAATATAGTAAGAATCATCATAAAAAAATTCTAGAGATAATGGATGAAGATGAAGATAAGTCATGTTGTGAAAAATATGAGGTTAAATTTATTTTAAATATGGTGGATCAAAAAATGGTAACTTTCAAAGAAGTTGAATCTAAAACCAAGGAAAAAATCCAATTAGAAGGATTTGGAGATTTCATGGTGGAACATGAAGGAGGACATCAAGATTTGGATTCACAATATAAGATGAACATAAAGAGTTGTGGTTTATTGAATCAATCATCTGAATACATTGACCGAAACAAAGATAAAATCACTAAATTATAGAATATTATGAACTAATAATTGAATGGACATAGAAAATATTTAGAATTTTTTTATTTAAAGGTAAAAATTAAAGAACAATATAATGTAATTGATGGCCATAATTATCATATCTTTAAGCACGGAATAATAGATGGATCCCATGAAGAGTAAGTGACATAATTGAAGATAAAACTCAAAACTAGAATAAATTAAGCTAATAAAATAAGAAGTTATATTTTAAAAGTTTTTCAAATGAAAAATAGAAAGAAGTTGTCAAACGAGGCTCTAAGAATGTTGAGAATGTGTTGAAATACCAAAAACACGATTATATAGTTAAAAGTATAATAGTTTTAAAATAATAATCATAAATTTTTGATTCAATATAGATAAAATGAAATTAAAATTATGGATATAATCCTTTGTATTTTTGGGTTTATCCACATCCATGTAATTATTAAAGAAAAATTATATGTTGAGAGATATATTTAAAATGATTTTTTCTATAATGAATATCCACTTTTATGGCTATCTTTGACGACCCATGAACCACTTGGGATAGGTTATAACTTCTTGAATGGGGAGCCCCTTGAGAGTTAACAATGTTGGAAAATATCGTGAGATGTAATTTAAATATTATAGGAATTTTATTTTTATTTCTTTTACTATTATAACTTTAATCACGAGGATATTGATTAAATGAATTGTAGGAATCAAAATTAATCACATGGGAATAAACCGAGGATGTATTCAAGGAAACTAAAAATGATTCCATTCAGAAATATAATCTATTATTTGGAAAAAGAGGAAGAGAATTATTTCATTTCCTATACTAAAGATAATTTGGAGAGTCTAAGTTATGTTTTAATATAATAATCCACTTATTATAAGAAAAAGATGTATTATGTCAAGGAGATTCTAGGAATGATCTCTCTAAATGAAAATAATAATAATAAATTAATAAATCCTTGATTGTGGTTATTCGTCCAACATGAATGATAATATGAAATTATTAATGAATGTGAAGTGTCATATTGATTATGTGGTTAAATTTCGAAGCATTGGATCCTTGAAAATAAAATTAAGTGAAATTATTGTAGATACAGATGAGTTAAAAAAAAGATAAATGATCAATATTGATTCTCTGAAACATAATATTTTGAGTGTCGGTAAGCATTACGACTCGATAATCAAAGTAATATTTAATTTAAAGGAATGAATTAATAAAGGAAATAATGGAAATATATTGATGAAGAGTTTGAGAACAATTGAAATATTATACCAAAATAATAATAATAAGATAACATGTTTCCATTTATTATGAGAGAAGAGAAACATATAGAATAATTTACTTAGCCACATTCATCATTGAAAATATAGAGAATCTATATAAAAGGATTGTTTCCCTAGATATTCCTAATTTGATGCATGAATATGAGAGGAAATGTGATCCATGTATGTAAGGAAATATGGTGATAAATCACTATAAAAAATTAAATGAGGAAATAAAATATACAATATCAAATTGACACTGATGTATATTGTGTAAGGAATGTTATTGGAACATATGGTGAGAGAAAATTTGTCTTGTTTTTTGATGATTATTGTAGAATGGGTTTCATTATTTTTATACTATCCCAACTAAATGAAATTAAATTAATTAAGTAGTACCATTGGATATTTTAAAATAAAAAAATATAATAAAAAAATTATTATACTTATAGAATGGAAAAATTTAATATTCTATTATCGTTAAAAATTTCATAGAGAAACATGAAATTAACCACACTGTTTAATCAAAAAGGATATTGTAAGAAAAATATGGCATAGAAAGGTGAAACCATATGTTTAATAACATGAAAAAACTTATTATCCAGAGTGAAAATCTTAACACAACTATAAATAATCTATTTAGGTTTTATTATACACAAAAAAATTGGTTTTTTATGTCCCTAAGAGGAGAAGAAATGTTCTGAGATGTGTCATGGTAGAAACCCAACAATGAATCTTGTTTAAGAGTTTGGGACTAATTGATATAATTAGAATAAGGAGGGAAATCAAGGAATATGTCATGAAGTCAGGAATTGAAGGATCATATTAGGATATGACAAAAATATTAAGTGTTATAAATGCTTCAACAAAAAGTTGAATAATATTATAGAGTGAAATAATTGGAATTCTATCAAGGAAAAGGTTGTAAATAAATCTTGAATTCTATATTTGATTGATGTAAGTGAAAAATAAGAGGAGGTCGACATAAATTTTAGTGACTCAAAAAATCCAATTTTTAAATTGGATTTTAATGTCGAATCATGAGATAAATAAAGAAGGGAAGATATTCAACCAATGACTCATCATGTGAATAGTCAAGATAAAATTGTGGAATAAAAAATAATCAAAGACAAATATAATCCATTAGAAAACTAAATAATGTAGAATATATATCACAATAATATATTCTCTCAAGTGTATGCATCATCATTTGTGGAATAAATAATGAATTAATATTGGGTTGGGGACATTAATTAAGACATAAATGAATTAAAATGAACAAAATCATAGATCTTGTAAATAGGTTGGTAGATCACAACATCTTTATAAGTAAATGGGTGTTATAAAAATATATATGATGTGAAATGATAAGTGCCTAGGGATAAAGAAATGTATATGTGAATATTCTATTCACAATTTAGAGTCTTGAATATAAAATAATGGTTTATACATGTAGTGAGAATTGAGTGAATTAGACTCCTCCTAATTTTTAGGTTTTCAATACAGCTTTAATGAATTTTAAATGAACTTCAAGACAATATGTTTGAATAGAGTAACTGAGGTGAGAGGTTATATTAATAATCTAGTGGGTTTTATAATTGGATATGATGAATTTATGGTGTGTAGGTTAATAAAGATAATATATTTCTTGAAACAAGTTCCTTAGTTTTGGTATTCTAGATTGGAAAGTTACTTAAATAGAATAGATTTTATGATAGGTGGTATCATTCAAAATAATTATAGAAAATTCATTAAAGAATAAAAATTCATAGATCTCGTTTATGTCGATTGACTCATATTCTATGGTAGAAAACAAAAATACATAGAGGAATTTGTTCAATTGACGATCTCAGAGTTTTATATGCCAATGATTAAAGAACACTCATATTTACTTTGAAAACAACTGATCAGAAATAGTGATACACCTTTTCTTATAAAGATAAATATGTGGGGGATCTTCTGGAGAAAAATAAAATATATGATCAATAATGTTTAACAACCATTATAGTTGTAAAAAAAAATTAAAATCATAATAAAGGGAGTAATTCTAACAATAAATTTTACTATGATTTTTTTGAGTTTTCTATACCTAACTATGATACAGTTATATAGAATTGTTTCTATGTTTTTGGTGTTCATTTTTTTGATTAAAATGAAGGAATAACATCTCATAGTAGTGAAAGGAATTTTGAGATATATTTTTGGGGTAATAGATTATAGTTTAGTGTATTATGTATGTAATAATCAAAATTTATATACCCACTTGGATGAAAATTAGTTTCGAGGAATTTTGGATAAAAATAAATATTTGGATAATATTTATTTATTAGAAGAAAGTGCATAGGTTGTTTCAATAAGAATCTGGAGTTCACATATATTATCAGGATTGAAGTATAATTAATTTTATCTATAATGTTTTATACCCTACTATTATTGATGAAGTGATAATAAGAGGACCTGAGTGAATATTGGAAGATTCCCATAGTGGTTCAATGTAACAACAAGAGTGAAATT
Source organism: Viscum album (assembly GCA_963277665.1). Lineage (NCBI taxonomy): Eukaryota > Viridiplantae > Streptophyta > Magnoliopsida > Santalales > Viscaceae > Viscum > Viscum album. Next base: position 974,136,586 of record OY728140.1, on the reverse strand, counting down.
GAACTGGAAAATAATTTAAACCATTAATTAAACAAAAAGGACATTTATATTTAGTATAATTTTATTAATGTAAAATTAGATCAGGGAGTGGTCAAGATAGAGCTTATGGGTAAAAATAAACAAGTGGAAGATATTTTCAGGAAACCTTTGGTCACAAAAGAATTTGAGAAGCATCAGGAGTGCCTTGGTGTTTTACCACCTCACATATCTTGACGTGATTTTGAAAATCGACTACCCCATATAATTTTATTGGTGGATGTAGTTAATTATGTTTGGTATAAGGTTACAGTTTGAATTTATTATCAAAAAGGAGAAATAAAATTCTATTGAAATTCATGAGCTTAGGGATATCACCATTTAGGGCCAAAGTAGGCATTGTCATCCCAATATAATGAAATCAATAACTGGGGTCAGAGAAGGAATACTAATCTAAAGGATGAATCTAAATTTGAGGGGGGGGGGGATTTGGTATGGAAGTAATGATGTGTTAGAACCAAGGTTATCAAAGTAGAAGATTGAGTTTGTGTTTATTGTTAACTTGGTTATAGAAAAGAATGTTGAATAGTTAAATTATATTCTGTAAATATTGAGAGACTGAGAATATTTTGTGGGAGTATACTTTCATGATATTTTTGTGTGTTTGGAGAAAATGAATAAATATAGATAATGTTCATAATTATTTGGTGAATTTAAGTAATGTATTCTTCAAAAAGGAAGTATTATCATGTAACACATACATGAAAATTTAAAAATTATATTGTATATGTCTCATGATTGAGGATTATGTATTTGAAATAATCATAAAAAAGAATAATTTATTTATATAGAAGCTGTAGAAAGAGTTCATGAAACATGAATGATTGATTTACATATGTCCATAATCTATTTCATTTATAGAAACTTTACAATGTCAAAAATCTGGCATAGATGAAACGTGAGGCCAAAAAAGTGTTATACATAAATAAATATATATGTATCCTAAAATAGAGTTAGTTTTTTATTGGTTGAAGATGATTATGTTAAAACTTTTTATGACAATATCATTTGCAATGTGCTGCTATGGAAAGTTATTAATATAATGGGGGAAATGGTTATTTCATACTAAGAGAGTTTTATAGGTGACATTGCCTATAAATGTCTAATGAACTAATAAAGGATTGATGAAAAATTCAAAAGAAGATTTTAATCCATTTTCACTTATAAATAGTTTAATAATATTATATTATTTTTATGTAATTTTATTTCATGAACCATAGAATAGTTTACAAAGAGGGATTATTGATGTGAAATAGTTTCATTTGTATAGTGAAGAGGATATTTTGAAGGGGTATTCCATGATGTAGTTCATAAAGGGATGTTCCAAGAAGTATTTCATATAGGATATTTCCATGTATAAGTTCATAAAGGGTTGTTATGTGAAGTAATTAATTAAGGGGTAGACAATAATGGAGTTTCACAAAGTACAATATTGTGGGAATGAAGTTTACATTGGGAATAACATACAATGAAAAACTTATGTTTGTATGAATGGTATATATTATTGGGATTTTGGATAAGATTATAGAATCATATTTGGGATATCATGATGAAATTAAAACCACATATTCTTGATTACTTTTAAGTGACCTAGACATCAATAAACTTTGAGAACATTCATCTGTAATAGATATTAGAGGATGTGTTATAAAAAGTGATTTGAGGGAGGCGACATGTTAATTCATGAATCAAATTGTAATGATAATTATCATATAAAAGTGTGATAATGGATGAAAAATGATATCATTTTAACTAGATAAGCTTGTTGTATTATTTTACATTAGAAAACTACTATGTGTATGATATGTGGACTAACCTCTGTGGTGAACCATGTAAAAAACAATTGTATATTATTTTAATTTATGTATTTATTGTGGTGTATATGCAATTAAATATGATAATTTAACATGTTTGAGATGACCAATTCAGGTTATACCCAATAATGGTAGGGGGAATCGGTGTTCCGAATGATTTAAACAAATATACAACTTTATCCCATTACCTCTTAGAAATATTAATATCTTAATTATTCTATTATGTTTTCTTTATTATTTGCAAGTATATGAAATAAAGTTAAATGAATAAAATGATATTTTTAAAAGGCTCACTAATAAATCAGATTAGCTAGTCCTTTCCATGTAAGGTGATGACCATTATATAGGTTCTCCACCATATTGAAATACCTTTTAAAGTGGTATGACTAGAAAGAAAATCCTTATACTAACTGTGGTTTCCAACACATTAAAAGTTGGATAATAAAACAATTTTCAATCCATTAATAGGTGATTTCCCCATAAAACATACATCTCCATTTTTTTCATTATATCATTAATGTATATAATCTCCAACTTATTCAATTATATTACAAGTCCAATAATGCATTTCACATGTTGACGCTTTTGTTGGAAATCATAATGCTTCATTTTTATTCTCTTAATTCTTATAAAAAATTCATAATAGTATACAAGAAACTCTTCTTATTAAAAAAATTACATACAAGTATACTATTTCCATCATATTCACATCCATCTAGAACCCTATTTTTCTAATATCAATTCTTCACCTGATATTTTTCATCTGATTTATCTATCTTACAATGTATTTCTAGTGAATATCTATATGATCTTTTTTTCTTTCCTTCATTTACTAATATCTTTCATGGTTCTCCTAATTTATCGAATTTCTTATATTATGTCCTATACCAATTTGTTTGATACCACATATATGGAATTTTCTATCTAGTATCAATACATCAATTCTTTCATTCTTTTACTGGTCCTCGATCGATCCTTATGGTTCTTTCACTTTTTCTGGTACCCCCTTCTTTGTCTGGTAGACCTTATTTTGATGTTTTGACACAAATGATAACATCTCTCATGCTTGGTGGTTGGTACATCCATATGGAAAATTACTTGTTCAAAATATGAACTACCTCTTATCTCACCCTCATAACCAATAATACATGAAACCTCTTCTAGGCCCATTTACTAACCATTATATAGACATAGTTCCTTCATAAACATAGGGAGAGGAAAAATATATAGGTACAATTTCTTACTTCTAAATTGAAATATCATGATTCATTCTTTATTAATTTACCTCCTTCAAGCTTCATAAAATATATGAGTAATCAAATATCCATAGGAAACATATATTGATCTCAACATCAAATTTATTCTTTAATATTTATAAAATAACACTTATAATCAAAATATACCTTCATTATTATCAAAATATTGAAATTCACACCCATTATCACAACAATAAATTACTTTTAGAAAACATAATATATTACATAAAACCATTATTTTAGTAACCTTGTTAACATCTCATCCACATTCGAAATTTTTTATAGTATTCCTTCGCAAATTCATAGTAATATTTGAGAAGTCTTTTTCAAGATGCTTCTTTCATCCAACAAATTCTTTTTATGGCGGCTATGTTCAATCTTCCCAAAAAAGTCTATATGAAATATTTTCACAAGGATCTTACTAAGTTTGATCACTTGTTTGATATTTTTTTGTTTTCCTCCATTAGATGAACCCCCAAAGATCTTATCTTCTCATTATATCTATAGAAACTACAGAACTCTATTAGATGAAATTATAATACCATATCTTATGTGTTCATGACATTCTCTGTGATCAATTCACGTGGAGACTACTATATGATGAAACTGTTTGGAAACCTCAATTACCATCATCCTAGGATCTTATAAAGAAACATCTGTATAAAGAATGTAACACAGAAACATCTATACGGCGACTTCATGTAGATAATTATTTGATATATTAACTTCACATGTTTCCTCTAACTTTTGAATTCATTAGGAAACATTTTCTTTGTCATTCAATAACTTGTATTAAATGCAATTTGTCTGATTCCTCACTAGTTTCATAGGATAAACATCACACTTCCTTTCAATAGTTAAAAACTAATAAACACATGATTATTCATTCATTATAACTTCTTAACTTCACTTTTTCATCATTTCACAAGTCCATACGATAGATATCATAAAATATTCATTCAACTTCATTCAGCAGTTAACAATGTTTGGGAATATTAATTCCAATAAGTTCCTCTATCTTCTTCCATCAACTAGTTTTAATATAGAATCTTTAAAATCTTCATTATGTTTGATACATTTAGTATTAATAATGAATGACACGATTGAAAACTATTTCAAAGATGATTCTCTCTTCTTAAAATGTTTATATTTTAATCACAACCATAAAGAATAGTGCTGTTTAAAAAATAAAGAACATATCACCATGATTTCATATATATATATTTTGATCAATATCTATTTGATATATCTATGAATATAATCAAAAAAATATTTATTTCCACTTGTAATATCATTAACTCTATCTGTTAACCTCATATACATGTCACAGTAGACATTCATTTGCTGATCACCCAAAATTTCATCTCGCAAATAAGGTAAAAATCACCAAGAATGAAAAAATATATGTTTATTATGATAATAATACTTTATAACTTCATTTATTTTTCATATATTATTCCAATTTTCATCAACCATATCACCGTGCTTGGAAAATTCAAATGAAATTTCCAAAAACATAATATTTATAATTTCATCATTATATTTACATCAATGAAATATTTTTATTTTTTGAAAACCATTGAAAACCAATTAAACCAATTGATAGTTTATAAAACTCACACACATGTTGGTCTATTCAATCTCAACTTTTTTTACAATACCTTCAATGCTATTATAAAATTAACATACTAATATATTCTTATATTCTTTATTTCTGATTATCTTTTACATGATTTCAGGAAATCATTTAACTTCATCTCCTCCCTTGTAAAAAATTAATAAAATGTTCATTGAAAATTGAAATCATTTCATTTGTAAGAAATAATCCATCCAGCATTTCACTTTCAGTCAACATGATCCATATTTTGTTTAGAAAATAAGATGATTTGATTTATACACCAATGTTTCCCTTAATAACTGATCTTGATACTTTATAGAATGAGAAATCATATTTATATCTTCAAGTATTTTATAAATTTTGTTACGATGAATAAAAAATGTGATATATCATATGTATAGAATTAATTAACTTGAAAATCATATATACACTTCAAAAAATGGATTTAAAAAATTGAAGTACAACTTAAGGGATTAGTGTACCTAGATAAAATTTCATATTTCCACTTTTTTTTATAGAATTTCATTATTAAATTTCACCCCCTTTATGTTAATATTTATATTTATGTAACCAATTATTAGAGATAAATAAAAACCTTTGAAAATTAAATTCTTTTAGGCATATTCTATAATAATCCAATTTATATGAGGTAATGATTTTGGAAGAAAGTTAATAATACTTCTATTTTGTCCATATCAAAGTGAAGTTCCCTATGATATTTATGAATATAAATCTCATAAATAGATATTATTTAGAAAAATTATATTTATAAACCACAAAACATATATTTCTTATGTGGATATTGATATTTTTGAAAATTTACTTATCTTTATAAAGGATGATCATTTTTAATGTATTCTATTTAAATTCAAAAAGTCAGATCAAATAAATATGGGATATTTATTCAATTTTATTTAATATATTTAAAAAACAACATTAAATTCATCATAGATGATCCTATTACATATTTCCATTAAAACAACATATGACACATTCCAGGATAAAAACATCCATAATGAATGTTGTCCATAGTCGAAAACCATTTCATTATATTAGCCTCTCCCACTGAGATCATGCCTCAACATTAATTCCATGTTATGAAAGTATAAATTAAATACATATAGATTAATTGAATAAGGAATCTCTGTTTTTCTTAATTAATTTAAATATAAAGGTTGAGATAGTTTTTAAAAAATACTTCTCTATTTCTTTAAGTCTGTATACTTACATATCTAAATATTTTATCTGATTTGTCATGGGAAAAATAAATCATACCACATTATCTTATAATATATGTGTTATAAATTTTATTATTATCAACCCTCATGGATGATTAATTCTTAAAAATTATAATGAATGATTCCTTTTTTTGGTATAATGGTTAAGAAACCTATTTTATTATGTCTATATTTATTACACCGCTCATATAGAACTTCTTTAACACAGTAGTTATCTTTTGTTAAAAACTAATCATGTACATTATCATCATAATATGTAATATTTTCATTTTATTCCCCGCTATAATTTTCTTGTTCTTATTTTATTTTCATCAGTCTGTTTAAATATTATGGAAAGATAACTAATGTATCATTTGGAATATTGGATGAACGTTTGTTTTTTCTTCATGGATTATTATGAGATCCATCCTTTTTATTAGTTGTTTTGGATAATTAAATTTTCTTCAACTATATGGATTTGGAATCCATTATCTTCTCACATTTCCATCCTGAAATCTTCTATGAAGAATTTTTTACAACATTATTATTTTTACTTTCCAAGGATACTTCTTATTTCTTATCAAACATATGTGGTTTAATTTTCAAACATTCTTTAGATATATGTAAATATGATAATGCCCCATTATTATAACCACCATATTTTCCAACATCACATTTATTTTCCCATTTATATTGTATTCAATTATTATTTTATGTTTAGAGAAGTATACCAAAAATATAATACACAATTCCTAAATCTATTTCAACCCCAATCATTACCCACACACATTTTTATTTTTATGATAACTATATGATATTTCAGGGTCTTCTCCATAACTTGTCGGGCTCTTCATAGGGAACCTACTTCCACATTCATTTTATTCTTCACCCTAGTTATGGTGGTGGGGTACATATGACATTTATTCATAAATATCTGGAAAAACATTATTTTATAACATGTATTATTCAAGAAAATATATTTAGAATAATTAATAAAAGATGTTATGGATGGTTTCTATTTTTTCACAGTTTCATAAGATAGATTATTAAATGATGTCATGATCTCTGGGTCACATATGGGATGAATTTTGACATTAACAATACCACATTGAGAATTTTGTAGTGGATGAAACATTTTACTTATTTTTGCAGGATAGAAATTTTTTTATCATGATTATGAAAATGTTAATTCCAATTATAGACATTAAATATTTTTTTAAAAGATATTTAATGGTAAAACATATTTCTTTATAATACTAATTCATTGTTTAAACTTCCTCTTCATGAAACATAACATTTCATTATAAAAAAGGGGAATGATACTTAATATTCTAGGATTTTATTTCAAATTAAAAATCCTTGACCTAAATACTATTTTTTAACTTTTGATTATTTTCATGGGTCACTTATTATATATTCATATTGACCCCATATTTCTCTTCAACATATTTGAGCCATTTCTATTACAATTTTGGTGAAATTATTTCAAGTATTACATCACTTAATTCAAAGGATATAACCTATTGGGAGTGATGTATATATTATATAACTTTTTTTTGGAAATCACATTCCATGTTATCTAATTATTCTTCTATCTAGGTGATATCTTTATATATACTTTGAAAAACTCAATAAACAAGGGATCCAATTTCTTTGAGAATGAAATGTATAATATATTCGAATACTTTAACTGATATATGATGAGAATTTTTAGATATATCTTCTTCACCATTTATTCTAGGATATTCTTATTGAGTATTTTCTATAAAAGAATCGTCACTTACCTCTTGATAAATAGAAATTGTTAGCTCACATGAGGTAGGAATTTGGTTCTTCCCCTTAGTGGTTAGTTGAACACCATTTTGTTTACTTTATATGTCAGATATCTATTCATTTTTAGAAAGGAATAAAAAAGTTGGTAGATATTTTCTTTTGATAAAATGGATATATTATTAATCATATTTTAACTTTCTTTTTCCTACTTATCACATCCATGCATGAAATAGAATTTGGCTCTATGATAAATGAATATACAGAAAAACATCCCTTCATTGTTAATATAGTAAAAACCTCAAATAAACAAAATAAAATAATTTAAATATATAGAATTAAATAAATGTAAACCAACCCTTTGATTCCAATAAATAGAACGACTTTTAGATATAGTTAACATTGACATTGGGATTAGTTTTGGGAAATCTTTAACAAATTATAACATTGAATAACATTTCCACTCTAAAATTTTAGGATCATGATTATATTATTGATGTTTCCTTATCATATAAGAATATATTAAGGATTGTAAAATGTATAATATGACATTATTACAATGTTAAATTCATAATACGAGTATCTAGTCCTTTCCCTTAAAGGGGTTGAACAGTTTATGAAATCTCTACTATAATGAGATATCTATTATAATGGGTTAGATTGAAATCAATAATTATTATATGTTTGGTTCCCTATAATTTCAAACAGGGGATAAGAAAACTATTTAATGGCCTTGTATTGGTTATTAACAAATCCAACATGATTCTCTTAATTGGTTATTTATATTAACTATATAGACTGTCAGAAACTTAATCAGTTACTTTATAACACTAATAACAACTCCCACCTATTTATATATCTTTTGAATGTTATAGTTCTTCTTTTTTATTTTCTTAATTCTTATATTTAATAGATGTATACAATAATCCCATTTTATCAATAGTAGAAACTAGAAATCCACTCTTTCCATGATTTTTCTTTCATATAAAATACTCTTTATCTAGTACCTATTCTTTATCTGAGACTATTTTTCCTATTTCTCCATCTGAAGGAAATCATTAGGTGATAATTTATCTCATTCCCTCAATATTAATTCTTTATATGCCCACACATTTTATAGTAACTAATACTCATTTTGTACTTAAATTTATGATACCAAATAAAGGAAAATAATGCTCTAGTATCACATCATCACTTATTTCCTTATTCAACTGATGCTTGATTACACTTTTTTATGCATTCTCTCCATTCGGTTCCCCATCTCTCTCTGATACCTCTTCCTTTGATGCTCTAACCCAAATAATAATAGATCTAATGGTTATTTATTAGAGCATCCTTATGTAACTTTACATCCTCATAATAACTAGAGCATTATAACTCACTATTATAAGTAAGAATATAAAAACCTATTCTCGGTCTGTCAAATCCATTTTATATTGTCATAGTTTCTCCAAAAACTATAAAGAGGGAAAAAATTTAATTATAATTTCTTACTTTAAATTATTAATCTCACACTTTATTATTTATTCATTTTACCACCTTTAAACTTCCTAAAATATTTTATTCAACCAATATTTGTAAGAAACATCCTTCAGACATAATTTCATTGTAGTTATTCAAATTTCCAAAAATCATAGCTCTAATCAAAATCATTATTCATGACTATTAAATTGTTTGACATCTAGCTCATTACGACCATAATTAACAAATTTATTAAAACATTATAAATGTATTCAATCATTTCATCTATTTTTTTCATAACATCTCTTTCATCATGCAATATTTCCTTGTGTTCTACCACAAATTATCAGAAATATCTTAGATGTATTTCATAAGAATTTTATTTTGTTCAATGACTTTTTTGTAAAAATTCTATTTAATATTCCCTTGAAGCTCCATAAAATAGAAATTCACAATGATCATCCCATATCCAATGAGTTTTTAGATGTTCTTTCATTACCATCCTTCTAATGAACCCGCAAAGATTTGTTATTCTCCTTATATATAGTGAATTCATATAACTATATCAGATGACTTTGTAAAAAATTATATAATGACTTCATAACATTCCCTATGATGAAATTATTTGGTTTTTCTATCTAATTAAAATATTAAATAATCATAGAAACCTTTTGTGAGGATCTTACATGGAAAATTCAATATGATGAATGTTACTCAGAATATTCTATACAATGAATTTATATATAAAATTATACATTTATTATCATCACATGATTCCTAAACTGAATGATTTTTTTTTGGAAACATGTGCTGATCATTCATGAAATTGTTTTCTGATATATTAAATTTGATGTCTCACCAATTTTTTATGATAGACTAAATACATACTTTCATCAGCTACAACCTCATTAATACTTGATTTGATCATTTATTTTGACTTAATAATGTATCTATTTAATCTTTGTAAAATGATATATGATAAAATTTATACAACTCTTCACTCCACTTTAATCAACACTTCACAATGTCAGTGAACTATAATTTCGAAATGTCCGTCTTACTCTGTAACACCCCGACATTTTATGAAAAATATTATTTTTAATTTCATTAATGTCTTGTGTTTTATGCTACACCAAATGGAGCTTGCACAACACGCATCCTTGACTTTCCTTGCATAACACGCAATCACGACCTTCCTCGATAGCATGTGTAGTACGCAATACAGAGTTTCACTAAACAACGATATGATATTAAAATATTATTAAAACTATCCGTTATGAATAGTAATAACCACTTTTTGAAATTTTATAAATTTTATTTTTCAAAATGGACTTCATTTTTGGATTCAGAATATCGAAATTAGCGTAGGGTGAAATTTTGGTATTTTTCTGAAAACTTTCAATCTTTGATGAATAGTGAAACCACTAAGTGGTAGTTAAAAAAACTGAAGTTTTCATAAAACATAATTTTACCGCTTCTATGAGTGGAATTTAGAAAATCCGAGAAACACAGTTGATATCAAGGACTAAAATGTGGTTCAATGAGATTAAAATAATTTTTGGTGAATAGTAACTTTTTACTTTTTTTACCACAGTTAAAAGTAAATAGGGTAATTAAGGGTAAAAATGATATTATGATTACCCTAAAACATGTCCTAATTCTACTGGATATGTGTAATTAGACCAAAAAAACCTAGGAATAAAATATGACCATTTAAGCCCACTTGGATTAGATTAGGACATTTATTATTAATTTATTTAAAGAAGGGTTAGAATAGTTAAAATCAAAGTTTAATAAGTAAATCATTTTTAATATGGAGTTATACATAAGATAAATTCAACTATAAATATTCATTATAAAGATAAAAGTATTTCCTAAATAATGGTATTTTATTTGTAATTTTTAGACATTACATAATTTAATTTATTTATGACACAACGATGATGCAGTAATTATCTAATTAATGAAATATTGACATAATTGATGTTATAAATACCGAAATAAATGTAATTTGAGACTTTTTATGAACTCAACTAATTTTATAGGTTAATATGACATGTTAGTATTGATCAAATTAACTTTTTTCGAACTAATAATTCTGTTCTGATTTTTAAAAAAATCAATTACTAAATAGTGTGAAAATTGACATAAAATAGTTTTTAAAACAAATATTATATTATAAATTGTTATTTTATTCCTAAAAATCTAAGGTTCAGCCAAATGACTTAGATAAGGTTATATATATTAATAATAAAAAACTTGGGTTTCTTTTGGCTTCTTATATTATGTTTATTAACCATATAGTATAAGAACACAAGAAGACACGGTAAAAGTAAAATTATTTAACTTAGTGTTAAATCTAAATGATAAGGTTAAAATAGGAACCTAAACTTGTCTAAATTATTTTGGATGAGAGTATTTCGACCCATCCCCACCTTATCTTTTAAATAAATCAATTTTGAGAAATTTAAAACCGAATTTGACTATATAATAAAATAATAGTTTTAGTTATTCCAAAGGTGCCCCTCTCCTCCCTTATAAAAGGGCATCTCCTCCCTCTCTTCCTCACACCACTATGAGCCTTCAGGCTCGGCCAACCCCTGCCAAATTCCTTTCTCCACTTCCCTAGAAACATCCTAGAGGTTTTGGTCTTCCTCAAAGACCAATTTTTGTGCCCTAAAAGGAGGTCTCAAAGAGGCACTTCAAAGAAGAGGAGGTTCAGACTCATACGAAGAAAATCGGACCTAAGGTAAGGGAAATATCACAATCTCATTTTTATCCGAGATTGTTTATACTTTGGTATTTACTGGGGTATATTTTATCATCCACATCCATGTTTCCTCAATATGTAATATTATTTCCATCCACCTGCAATTGTTTAAATCCAATTTTACCCTTCAGTGATTTTTTATTAAAAGATATGAAAGGAATCTTTTGTCGTTTTTCGTACGAGGTACTTTTTGACTTTTCAGAAAAAAGCACAATAAAAATGTTTTTTTTAACTTATACAACATGAATGGATTTTTAAAACATTATTTCCAAGAATCTTCCTTTACAAGTTTTCAAGTTTATTTTTAATCAACTTCTTTTAGTTTAGAATTGTATGACATGTTATGAAAGGAAAAGTGTTTTTGAAGTAGAAAGGATATTTTCCTCAAGAATGGAGTTCAAGTGTTTTATCAAAATTATTTTCCATCTAAGATAATAAAGGGTTATATTTCTATCCCTATTATTACATGGATTTGATTATGATGTGATGGAAATATTTTTTTTATGAATTCTTTTATCTTATATGAATTGTTTTATGATGTCATAATGATTAAGAATTCCGTTTTTATTACATGGGTTATGCAATGATGTATGATTTATGATTTTTGTGGCACACATAAGAATGGTTTCATTATGAGATGGGTGGGACCTATATCTCCCTCCAATGCATTGGGAAAAGATTTTATATCTCATGAGATAGACATGGCTGGAACGGTAGGTTATACCGGTTCAGTGAAACAGGACTGAAAAGAGGAGTGAACTTGGCTCAGAAAGGGACTTTGTCCACTAAGATAGTCTTGGGAATGCGTTTTGACTAATAAGAAATGATTCTCTATGATTATGTGTGTATTCCACAAAGTTTCATGTTTTAAGTTATGATTATTGGGATTACATTTCACTACTATGATTTATCCCATGTTATGAAATTATGATCTCTTTTGCAGGTTAAGATTTCCAAAAGATATGTTCTTATGAATATGAAGTGATTGATATTTATTTTTTTACCCTTACTGAGCATTTGATCTCACCCTTTTATGTTTTCTTTTCCCCCGGACATAACGAAAGGATTTAGTTTAAAAAAAAGAAGATCTTATGGGATATGTTGAAGATCTTTCACCACGATTAGAAGATTATATTCCGAGTTTCCAAAGACACTAAACTATTACGGTCCTTGTGTGTGTGTTTTTGTTATATACTAAGTATTCTACAAAAGTAATGTAATGTCCATGTATGTTAAGCTTCGGGTCTCTATAGTTGGTATTAGAGGAAAGGTTTAGTCATCCTTTTGAAACTAGGATGCGAAAACGTTAGTAAGATCCGTAGAGATATTTCTAAGGTATGTTTAGGGATGTCCCTAAGGATAAGTATACATGTAGGATATAGTACTAGAACTATGGTATAAATATTAGATTAAACCAAAGAAGTTAGATATTGAAGTTACTCCCCCTTTATTATGATTTTTGCCTCTCACACTATTCTTTTTGGGTTTTAGAAAATGACTGGAAACAAGATGATTCACGATAATGGAGGATATGATGGACAATGGAATGATATTCTTCATGAGAAACCAAATGAAATGGGATTTGGAAGTACAAACATCATTATTATGACGAATCAGCAATCTCATAATATGATCAATAAAGTAAAATTTGTTAAGTTTCCTGACTCAGCTAATAAAAGAAAGACGTAGTTTCATGATGATCATAGAGGAAAGAAAGTTCAATTTCCCCTATGTAAATCATGTGGGAAGAGGCATCAAGGAGAATGTTTCAAAGTAACTGGAAGATGCTTTGGGTGTGGAAAAGAAGGACACAAATCCAGTAAGTGCAAAGGAAATGGTTCAGTTGAAACCAGGGATGAGGTTAATAGTATTTCTACGACATCAACAATGGTTAAATGTTTTAAATGTTGAATGTACGGGCATTATGCAAAACAATTCCCGAAGGGAAAGTCTCATGAAGAGAATCTTTTTGGTCGTATGGGTAGTATTTATGTTGATGATGATGAAGAGAATACAAATGATATGTGAGATGAAATAATTGTTGAAGCTCAGTCAATGGTTTAAGAATGTAGTGGAATGATTACATGTTTATCATGTGTAATGTTGTATAAGTAATCTCATGGTATTATGGAATAAAGAGACATCTAAGGATTGTTACACTATTGTCTTTCCTTGAGTTTTGAAAGTGTATAATTAATGGTACCAGTATCCATGAAAGGTTATTTAGATATTTTTGGAATGTAGATGATATGCGCATAATGAAGGGATAAGGAGAAAATTAAATTTTTGATAGTATTCATGAGCTCATGACTGATATAAGGAGAAGGTTATATCATGGTTTGAGTATATAGAATTTTTCGATTTTGGTATGTGGAAAGAGTTAACTTTTGACTGCATTCATGTTTTCACTAAGGTTCAATGGGTATTCATTCTTCAATAGAATACATAATTAAGGTTTTCACATGTTTGTAATTTGACCAACAAGATATACCTTATGATATATGGGGGATAAATGATGGCATTCACGTGATTGTTATGTGACATTTCAAGTAATCATTTTCTTTATACTATGAGCTTGGACCGAAGTAGTTTAGATAAGCCTTAAAATTGGAATAGATTATATTGAACATAAGTTAGTATTGTTTAAGGATAAAACTTTTTGATATTGTTGATGGGATGTTATAGTAATATAGCTTTAGAAAAAGGACAACCTGCAGGACAGGCGACAACCCATCGCGTCGGACAAAGCTGTGGGAATCGAACCCACAACCGAAGTGCGACTGGCCTTTATCACCTACCAATGGCCTATAGGAAGTCCCTGTTTAGTAGAAATTAGTTTTATTATATTAATCAATATGATATATTAAGTATAAGTCCATTTTAGGAACCATATATGATTAATCTCACTATAGATGGACTTATGTATTTTTTGATAACTTTTCTAACCTTTTATTTGAGACAGATGGAATGACCCATTATTCTATCACACGATCTACTAACACATCACGAATGACAAATTCAACTTCATTTCTTTAAGAGATGAAGTGGAAATTGTCCAAAGAAAGAAAAACGGTGAGACTATACCAAAATCACGAAAGTATTTCTTCTAATTCCAATTTCATCAACTTTAGAGAAATGATCTTGAAAACCAAAAATGTTGTCCTAGTGATCTTATATATGATGAATCAGATGGTACCTTAGATCATCACAAATTTATGGCTTTGTGATTGCTGGATTTTCCATAGCCATGTTCTCTACCACTCTCCATCAGAACATGATGGTTAGATTTCTCTTCCATGTCCATATTTTCACCTATGTGGAAACCCAGTGATTAGTTTATTTGGGTAACCGTTACGTTTCATAATTTTGTTTTTAAAGATTGGTTTTGGTATTCCTTTTTACGATGTGGGTTTCTATTAAAGAAACTTTCTAATAGTAAACCATTTATAACCCTGAAGAATTTCGAGGGCGAAATTCATTTTAAGGGGGGTAGAATGTAACACCCCGAGATTTTATGAAAAATATTTTTTTTTAATTTCATTAATGTCTTGTGTAGTACGCTACACAAAAAGGAGCTTGCAAAACACGCATCCTTGACTTTCCTTGCATAAGACACAATCGCGACCTTCCTCGATAGCGTGTGTAGTACACAATACCGAGTTTCACTAAACAATGATATGCTATTAAAATATTATTAAAACTAGACATTATGAATAGTAATAACCACTTTTTGAAATTTTATAAATTTTATTTTTCAAAATGGACTTCATTTTTGGATTCAGAATATCGAAATTAGCCTAGGGTGAAATTTTGGTATTTTTCTGAAAACTTTCAATTTTTGATGAATAGTGAAACCACTAAGTTGTAGTTAAAAAAACTGAATTTTTCATAAAAATTAATTTTACAGCTTCTGTGAGTGGAATTTCGAAAATTCGAGAGACACGGTTGATATCAAGGGATAAAATCTGGTTCAATGAGATGAAAATAATTTTTGATGAATAGTAACTTTTTACTTTTTTTTACCACGGTTAAAAGTAAATGGGGTAATTAAGGGTAAAAATGATATTATTATTACCCTAACACATGTACTAATTCTATTGGATAAGTTTAATTCGACCAAAAAAAAATTTAGGAATAAAATATGACCATTTAGTCCCACTTGGATTAGACTAGGACATTTATTATTAATTTATTTAAAGAAGGGTTAAAATAGTTAAAATCAAAGTTTAATAAGTAAATCATTTTTAATATGGGGTTATACATAATATTAATTCCACTATAAATATTCATTAGAACGATAAAAATATTTCCTACAAAATGGTATTTTATTTGTAATTTTTAGACATTAAATAATTTAATTTATTTATGACACAACGATGATGTAGTAATTATCTTATTAATGAAATATTGACATAATTGATGTTATAAATACCCAAATAAATGTAATTTGAGACTTTTCATGAACTCCAATAATTTTATAGGTTAATATGACATGTTAGTATTGATTTAATTAATTTTTTTAGAACTAATAATTCTTTATTATTTTCACAAAAATCAATTACTAAATAGTGTCAAAATTGACATAAAATAGTTTTTAAAAAAAATATTATATTATTAATTGTTATTTTATTCCTAAAAATCTATGGTTCGGCCAAATGAATTGGATAAGGTTATATATATTAATAATAAACAACTTGGGGTTCTTTTGGCTTCTTATAGTAAGTTTATTAACCATATAGTATTAGAACACAAGAAGACACGGTAAAATTAAAATTATTTAACTTAATGTTAAATCTAAATTGTAAGGTTAAAACGGGAACCTAAACTTGTCTAAATTATATTGGATGAGAGGATTTCTACCCATCCCCACCTTATATTTGAAATAAATCAATTTGGAGAAATTTAAAACCGAATTTGACTATATAATAAAATAATAGTTTTAGTTATTCCAAAGGTTCCCCTCTCCTCCCTTATAAAAGGGCATCTCCTCCCTCTCTTCCTCACACAACTATGAGCCTTCAAGCTCAGCCAACCCCTGCCAAATTCCCTTATCCACTTCCCCAGAAACTTCATTGAGGTTTTGGTCTTCCTCAAAGACCAATTTTAGTGCCCTAAAAGGAGGTCTCAAAGAGGCGCTTCAAAGAAGAGGAGGTTCGGACACATATGAAGCAAATCAGACCTAAAGTAAGGGAAATATCACAATCTCATTTTTATCTAATATTGCTTATACTTTGGTATTTACTGGTGTGTATTTTATCATCCACATCCATGTTTCCTCAATATGTAATATTATTTCCATCCACCTACAATTGTTCAAATCCAATTTTACCCTTCGGTGAGTTTTTAGTAAAAGATATGAAAGGAATCTTTTGTCGTTTTTCGTACGAGGTACTTTTTGACTTTTCCGAAAAAAGTATGAGAAGAATGTTTTTTTAACTTATAAGACATGAATGGATTTTTAAAACATTATTTCCAAGAATCTTCTTTTACAAGTTTATTTTTAATCAACTTCTTTTAGTATAGAATTGTATGATATGTTAAGAAAGGAAAAGTGTTTTTGAAGTAGAAAGGATATTTTCCTCAAGAATGGAGTTAAAGTGTTTTATCAAAATTATTTTCCATCTAATATAATAAAGGGTTCTGTTTCTATCCCTATTATTACTTGGATTTGATTATGATATGATGAAAATATTTTTTTTATGAATTATTTTATCTTATATGAATTGTTTTATGATGTCACAATGATTAAGAATTCCATTTTTATTACATGGGTTATGCAATGACGTATGATTTATGATTTTTGTGGCACACATAAGAATGGTTTCATTATGAGATGGGTGGGACATATATCTCCCTCCAATGCATTGGGTAAAAATTTTATATCTCATGAGATAGACATGGCTGGAACGGTAGGTTATACCGGTTCAGTGAAACAAGACTGAAACGAGGAGTGAACTCGGCTCAGAAAGGGACTTTGTCAACTAAGATAGTCTTGGCAATGAGTCTTGACTAATAAGAAATGATTCTCTATGATTATGTGTGTATGCCACAAAGTTTCATGTTTTAAGTTATGATTATTGGGATTACATTTCACTACTATGATTTATCCCATGTTATGAAATTATGATCTCTTTTGCAGGTTAAGATTTCCAAAAAGATATGTTCTTATGAATATGACGTGATTTATATTTCTTTTTTTACACTTACTGAGCATTTGAGCTCACCCTTTTATGTTTTCTTTTCCCCAGTACATAAAGAAAGGATTTAGGTTTAAAAAAATAAGATCTTTATGGGAGATTTTGAATATCTTTCACCACGATTAGAAGATTATATTCCGAGTTTCGAAAGACACTAAACTATTACAGTCCTTGTGTGTGTGTTTTTGTTATGTACTAAGTATTCTGCAAAAGTAATGTAATGTCCATGTACGTTAAGCTTCAGGTCTCTACATACTCTTTACTTTAACTAACTTCATGCCAGGATCATGAAACTATTCATGATGTTTGATACATTAAGGACCAATATTGCATCACCTAATTTATCTCCCAATCATAGAGTCTTTTTCTTATTCAAAACATTATAATTGAATCATAAAAAAAGTAATTATGATGTTTAAATAATAAGGAAAACTTCACTGAGCATCAACTGATATTGTTTTTCACATAACTATCTATACAATTTAATTAATAATATAATCAATAAAAAATTTATTCCACCTATATTTTGATTGAATTAGTGCATTCAAATTAGTATTATACCATGGTGAACATTTATTTAGTGATCTATTAAACTTTCCCCCAACTTAGGGATTTTACATCATTGTCTATTGGATATACTTTAAATCTTAGTCTATTCAATAAACTATGTGTGTTTACCTTGGATGGAATCATATGATGGATTTGGTTTCATTAACTCTATAAATGTTTATCTGAAGCACACACTATCTAATCACCTCATTACACTGAAATTTACCCAATCATCTTTTCTCTCTATTTCCAGTCACCTTCAAAATCATATTAAGGAAATTTCATAATTTTTCTAACAAATCTGCTTCTCCACTAGAATAACACATGTTATAGACATTAAGAACATTTCAACAACTATCATAAAATACTGAAATCCTTCGAAAAACTTTTTCTCTTTATTTTAATGGAAAATCTTGATCTCTAATAAGGAAAAAACACCTTTTATAATATATTTAAGATAAAAATAGAACAGAACATGCTTAATTTATCATCCATTTTTTCAAGCTTCATCAACATTATTACTGGGACTAGATAATTTAACTTATAATTTTGAAAATCATAAACATTATTATTTATTAAATATATTTAAATTGATAAATTATTTATATTTTATTGAACATCATTGAAAATTAATAACAATAATTGAAAATTAATACCACATAAAAAGAAAGTCGAATCATCAATGATCCAACCAATGTGAGATCATGATATAGTATAATTGAAAACATTTAATTTATTAATCCACCCTCAGGGTGTCTCATGATACAAAAAATTGTATTAATGCAAATGATTTTTGTATTCAATATTTCATCTAATGTTTTAAATTATGGAGAACGAAATGAATGCTAATTTAGCTCCTCTTTTTGACAATTGCAATTACTAGACATGAAAAATTCAAATTATATCAAACATATAATATCTATGTCTTAAATAATTCTCATATACTGTACAAGGGATTCACATTATGAATGTTACGCTACATTCATGAGAAATACTGATAGTAGGCTTCTCAATGATGATGTTGAAGCTCAAAATATTTGACCTATAGCTCCATAAATAATATTTACATGAAGGTAATAATATTAACTTGTTTAAAGGTAATGTGGGAGAAAATGGGCAACGTATTTTAGGGTGACAACAAGTTGAAGGTAGAAAGGCATCAAGCTCTTCATAATAAGCCTGATGACAAGATAATTTTCATTGATGAGAATGTTAATTGATTATTCAATTGAGTTGTTATATTTTTACGATAATTTAGGATGTTTGATGAAGACATTAAAGATGTTGATATTATAAAAAACCCATTATAAGAAAAAAGACTCTTTATAATATGAATTTATCAAAATTTGAAGAGATCAAATTAAATAACATTCATTGGATTATATGCAAAGAAGTATTGTCACAAATGAAATTCGTTTTTAGCTAGATGAAATATAAAGTCACTCAAATATGGAGAGTTATTTTAAAGATATGTAAAAAGGTGATATTGATAAATGTGTAGATGGGGAATCTGATATTAATGATTAATTTAGATATATTATGGAAATAAAATACAAAATAGGAAAGGGAAAATTTATAGTAAGGATTACCTTGGCATGTTTCTTGTGTAGTAAAGTTGGGATCATTATATAAAGGTATACAAGGATATTTGATAAAGATAATGGGAGAGAAGGTATTATATAGTAGCTATAAAGGTGGTTCTTTCATAAAAGATACTTCAAACAAATAAATTCATTTTGAAAGATGTTTCATAGGAATATCTTAGCAAACAAGGAAGAAGATATTTTTTATGATTATATAGAGGATGTGTAAATTGATTTTATGTTAGATAAAAATGTAATTGTGATGAATATAGTCTAAAAATAATAATTTGAATGGGAGAAATAAAATAAAATATAATTAATTGGTTATTATAATATGGACCTTAAGTGGGATCTGGAAGAGATAAATGATCAACAAAATAAAAAATGAAAGAATGGTTTTCTGTTGAAAGAATCCTCAAAATATTTGAATCAGATCAATGCTATGATTGATTGACTAAAAAAATAAGATTATAAATAAGTGAGTCAGGTTAGTATGGGAGAAGATGATAATTTCAATATGGATATTGATGAAAAATATATGGTGATGGATGGAGTTAATGCTTGTGTAAAATCACAAACATGGAAAGTGGAAGCCCTTAGTGAGGAGGATTTTTCTTTAAAGATTAAATTTAAGTCTGAAATTAAATCAAGAGATTCTAAGAATAAGATTAAATTTTGAATGTTCTCACATAGAGAATTTTTTGAAAGGGATAATAAAATTTCAAAAGAAGTAGAAAAATTCGAAATATATTAAAACCCTCGACCATTGGGAAGATGTGTAGTTTTTTATATTATCGATAAATCAAAATTTATAAGAGTAACATATCAAAATAAATAGAATAGAAGGTCAATAATTTTTACATCAATCCTAGGGAACTAAAATCTTAGAAAATAAAAACACTAAATAAATAAATAATTATATATGGAAATATTCATTAATACTTGAGGGGTAATAAATAACAAATGAGTGTTTCAATGTCTGGAGACTTTAGGATTAATGAAAATGAAAAGATATTTTCTCTAATTACGTGTAATTTTTATGGATATATTGGCCACAATATATCCTACTGTGAATAGGTAAGTAGTTATTTGAATAAATAATCACTCCAAAGTTAAAATATAAAAATGATATCATATCCCTTATATCATATAACAAATTATTTCTTTGGATATTTTTTTTTAATTTTCTAATTTTGGGAAAAATATCTTGATTCGATAAAAAGATGAAATCCAAACAACCCCTAGAAATATGAAAAGATGATATGTATATATAAACCCAACCTATTATCATTAATGAATAAACCCTTAATGTTTTAAGATGATAATGTGTATGATTACAACACCAAATAGGATAGGCTATCTTATCTCTCAACTGAAGTATTCATATATTGAAATGAAAATAAAATAACCGGGAAGTATAATATAGCTGTAATTGATCTCAAATATTGATATAATGGTTCTGTATGGATTATTGATAGTGGTTGTTCAACTAGAATAATTGTAAATATAAACATCTTAAAAAATTTAATGGGAATAATTAATTTAATTGTTCATTTTAGAAATGATGGATCTTTGAAAATTAAGAGAAGTGGTAATACCCAACTGTAGGCAATAAGTTGAATAAGATGGAAGTTATTTTTGTTGATGGCTTGTTACACAACCTAATGATCGTGAGTCATCTCTACGGATCAAAAAATAATGTTAAATTTAATAAAAAAGGATACATAATTAGAGGAAATTACGATAAATCACATATAAAAGGATGAAGGGAAAATGATAATATATACAAGGTTGATAGTAAATAAAATAGATATATTCTAATATTTGAAGTGGAGAAAAACATGTGACATCAGAGGATTAAAATAATCCATCAATAGATAATATGAAAAATATCCAAGAAACAAATAAGAAGTGGATATTCCTAAAATTAATAGAGACCTTGAAAAGATATGTGATACATTAATGTGGGAAAATATTGATTGAAATACTTATTAGGTAAAGAGGAAAGGGAAATTTAATATAATTGATCTAGTTCAAACTGATTTTTATTTGAAAATGAATTAATTAAGAACATATAGAGACAAATATTTCATTATTTTTGGTGATTATTATCATTGAATGACATGTTTTATGTTCATGAAAAGGAACTGATAATTTATTGAATGCATGAAGAGTATCAAAATAGAGTTAAAAATGAGACTGGACACACTATCAAAAAGGTTTGATCTGATAATAGAATAAATTATAAATCTATTTAAGTTAAGGATAGAATAGAATAAAATAAAATTTTATATGATTTATCTTATATAATAACTCCAATGTATAATAGAGTTTTTGAATGTATAAATAGACTTGTTAATAATATAGCTAAAACATTTCACATTGAGAGTGGAATCTCTCACCATTATTGTAATTAGTTATTACTGGTTGTAGTGTATGATAAAAAATCAGTAGTCCTAAGACCTAGAGAATAATGGACATACATTTCAACGTTTCATAGAGATAAACCCTCTCAAAAATTATTTTTGAGTTTTTAGAAAAAGATTCTATATCATTTGTAAGGAGATTCAAAATAGAAAATATTAAAATATAATATATGAATGAGTATTTTTAGGTTTATTAAAAAAAGAATATAGATTATAAATGTAGAAATTTAATCCATTTATCTCAAGTATCAATTTCAAATCATTTCATCAAATCAATATCAAAATCAAGCCATAAATATTTCTCAAATACACTGAACATTGAAAATTCCATTGAAATTGGGGGGTTTTCACCATTTCCATTCCATTTTCAAAATTAAACTTAAAAAAATAAAAAAAATGGTTCTTTAAATAATTTAGAATCTCATTTCAAATCAATTACAAAAAACAGGGTTTCAATTTTAGGGTAATGTTTTAGGGAACCAAATTCGTTAAATCAGAGATCAAATCAACACATGCAATGTGAATAACCAATGAATAAAGATGGTGAAGGAGACAAAAAAGGAAATCATATATCACAAATATTCAAAATATAAATTTGTTTTAATTGACAAATAGAATAATGAACTGCTATCAAAGAATGATAGAAGAGAGAAGGGGAAAATCATAATTTGGAAACTCAAAATAGATCAAATTCTAAATTAATACATTTATAAGGGGTGGAATCACACCCAAATTTTTTTGGTATTTACCGTGGGGTTTGAGGGAAAAGTTTTCATTGAAAAATAAATTATTTCATGCCACATCACAAAAATAACAAATTGGGAATGTGTAATGTAAAATGTAAATAAGTGATTCATGGCATTAATATCTAATGTAACGTGTATGCCAAAAATTCATATCCTTTGGTTAAAAATCCTAATCATGAATAATTCACGTTATGAGAAAAAATATTTTCTTGAATATTATTCCTATTTTAAACCTGGTTCATGGTATCTTCCATGTGACAGACTCACATTAGGAATTCAATTAACTACTTGAATGTGTACTGCAAGTATCCCCATGAACATATTATATGGGAAACCCTTCATTAGTATATAATTACCTCTAAAACCAAATAAAAACACCCTTTAAAACCATTGAAACATTTATACATGGATTAAATGAATTCAAAAAATCATACATCCTAAAACATTAGATTAATTTCCTAGATAAATGAACTCCATCCATGATAACACCTTCCTTGTTTGGGGATGATAAGTTGTAAAAGTTAGAACAGATCATATTTTCAACCATGATATTACAACCTCCCCACCATTATAACTTTATGTCCCCGGAAATCCTAATATGAATATTGTTTATCAAAGATATGAGGCCACCCATCCATTATCAGTGACTCATACTCCCATTTCCCATGATAATAAGAACTATAGTAACAAAGAACACAGATCAAAGGAATTATCTTTCCATGGAGAAACCCTTTCCCAAGACCAATAATCAAAACTGGATTCTCAAATATTTATAAATCATGTTCCATGCTAAAGTGTTCAGAGACCGGGACATGAGAAGGTGCAGAATGATACTTCTTGAGCTATGATGGGTGAAACACATTGTGGATTGACATAAAATATAGTGGAAAGGCTAAAAGGTAAACTATATTTTACACTTGTTTAATTATAAAAAATGAACCAAGAACCTCAATGCAAGGTTAAACTATTTCTCATTATGTTGGTGACCCAAAAATGGAAAAACACGCAATAAAACAACCAAACTCGATTAAACGAATAAATATTCACTAATATTTAAACAAAATAAAAAATACTTATAAGGATGTATAAACAAGGGATAAAAAGTATCCATTATAAAAAAATAATAGTTAATATTATGGTAAGAAAACTCAACCAGTCCTAGAGGGACATCTCAAGCTTTAGTAATATCAAGAACTCAAGAACGTTGAATTTTCTCGAGAATTTATATATCTATCTCTATATATCCATGCATATATGTATAATATGTCGTTATTAACCATACCTAGGATACAATTTATTCATAGAGGGATATCCAAAAGTGATTAATTAAATGGGGATACCTATCAGAGTTTATAGAAAATAGAACTCCACGAAATATAAAAATATCCTACATATAGAGATGTCTCATGCCCTCAAATTTTCGAGTCTCACAATTGGGTATAAAGTTACCCAAATTGGATAGAATGTTGAAGGAAACTCATATGACATTATTCTATTGAGGGGCCTATGGATAGAGAACCAACAATTCCATATAAATCTCATCACACTTCCATGTTAATACTAGAAGCCGTTGAACCAAACCAGAAGGCATATGGTGCTCAAATATGATATGTTGACAGGTATAAAAATGAGAAACAAAGTAAAAAAATATCTCATCTCATACATGGAACCATAATACTTTAATTAAATCATAGATCATATTTTTGGTTCCAGTGAGGACCACCTACTGGGAATTATGGTAATCCTCCATCATGTCCCTTCTCATAAGAAAAGGCACAACATACTGATTCCAAAAACATTGGATACCATCTGAAGAAAACATCCACTCACTGATCATATCAACACTATAAGGGATTACCTAATTCTATAGAATTCATCATCAAACAACAAGTATAAAATAATTATCATGAGAATGAAGAATGTCAAATGAATGATCTCCAAAAAACCAAGGACTCATTCTCCTAGACTCCCAAATACAACTGAGAAAAGATAGCCATCATATTTTACACAACTGATGATTCTTTCATGAAAAGGGTTGGTAGATTGCTAAGAAAATCATCTTCAAAGACATTACCCTTTCTAAGGATATAGACAATATCAAAATAAAAAGACTATAGGTACACCAAACAACTTCTCTATCAGAAATTCATATCTTTTTATGAGAATATAAAGTGAACAATTTTTTTCAGATTAAATGGTAAACCTATAACCCAAAGAGCTATTCCACTAAATCTTTATATAATGAATCAAAACTTCAGGTTTGGGATAATGGGATAGATAATTCTTCACGTATTTCCAAATCTATATTGAACCATAGGCTACCACAATATCGTCGTACAGAAGGAAACAACCCAAGAATAATCCTAATGCGTTAAGGGGGACCATTTATCCCTCTCAGTCTTTGGAAGAGTAAAAACTACAATAGAATTCAAAATATGTTTGAACTCGACAAAATATCTCTGAAATTTCCTAAAATAATTCACTCGTTTCAGAGGGATAACATTCATCACAGAGGCCAACTTCAAGAAATACTTAACAAAACTGTAGTAATATCCCAACAGTTTCCATGAGATTCAGATCTTGATGACATTAAGATGTTAATCCCATGTCATAACATCATTCACCATCCTATTATCAACTAATACAAAATTTCCTGATTCCATGTGTCCCTATAATATAAATTCCAAATTCTAGAAACTACATTTAAAAATATTTTTGTAAATTTATTGATTTATCATTATTTATATATTTACTCTAAAATGAAACAAATGGTTCTCCTTGTTCTAAGATTAAACCACAATATCATACATAAATTCAATGAAAAACAAGTTAAGGTACTCATGAAATATCCTTTTTATCAATGACATAAAAACTATATGAGCATTGGTTAGACCAAATGGAATTACGATATTCTCATAATGAACATATCTACTTCTAAAGGTTGTCTTATGAATGTGAGAATCTTTTATTCCCACCCAGCGATAACAAAATAGATGATAAATCTGTGAGAAACACATTTCCATTTTCATTTTCTCAAATTTATCCTCAATTCTTGGTATCAAATAAATCATTTTATGTGGAATGATTGAGTTTATGGTAACCAGACACACATGCAATGTGTTTTATCAAATTTAATCATAAATAAAATGAGATCCACACAAGGTTAAAAACTTGTTCTTATGAATCCATTCCCTAAAATATCATCGAATTATGATTTCAAGTCTTACAACTCTAATGGTTCCATATAGTAAGAATGAAATGATAGTAGATGAGTAGTGGGTACTAAATTAATTGGAAACTCTACCACTCTTATAGGTGGGAATCCAGATAAATCAGAATTAAAGATATTAGGAATCTCAACAAATATTATAAGAGGATAATCACTCAAAGTGTATCCCTCCATTTTGAATGAAATCATAGATATTACCCTTCCCAAATCTAGAAAAAGGCCTATATCTACCCAACATCATGCCTTATTCTCCATAAAATACATGGTACACCCCATTGGGAATAGTATGTGAGACCTATTAAAGATAACATTCAATCCATGTCTTATGAGAAATCATCAAATACATCCAAAAAATTATTTATGGAGGATTCATGTTGAGAAAAAAATAAAGGTAAGTGAAATATCTGATAATGATAAAACACAAGAATACTATCAAATACCCTTATATCTATTTATTTTCATGGCTGAATTAACATCCATCACATAAGTTAAATGATTTATTTGAAGGTGTAGTGGGTTAATAAAATGAGTCGATTTAATTTACTAATATGCACTTGTGACAGATAAACTAGTCACTAGTGATGAATTTATAGTGATGGTGTCTCTCAAACTCACTAGACCTCGATCAACTTCTTTAGGAGACTCTTCTGATGAATGAATAAGTTTCATTACAGATACTTGTGTATTGAACCCTTTGGCTCTTGAAGAATATAATTAAACAATATTACTTTTGATGATATTGATCCCAGTACCCTACATGGAGTATAAATGATATGGAATGAAATATTATAGATTTGACGATTGAGAATAAGAACCAAAGATCTTTGTTGCTTCAATACAATCCCATTTTAATTATTTTCCTTACCAAACTGAAAGAGAGTAAAAGGACCACTATTTGGAACTGTAGGTAGTCTGGAAAAGAATCTTCTATCTAAAACCACTAAGAGTCTCATCATCCATTCTCTTTTTATTAATGGATCTCAAATAACTACCACTAAGAGTAAAAGTAACTCACTCCAATCATAATTTTACTTCTATGTAAATACTAACCATCAACATTATATCCAACCATTCAGTATAATAGGAGATATTTAAAAAGAAATAATATGATCGGATATTAGGTTAGAAACCCTTGGTGAGCCCTTGAGACCTTATCTTATCAATTTTTATAACCTTACATAAAAACTGAACAAGCTATGAAGAATAGTTCTCTTACTATGTTATAGTCTTGTCACCCTATATGAGTTCATGAAACTCTGCAGCCTTTTATAAATCCATAGAATCTAGACATACCTGATTTGTGAAAAGAAATCTAAATTCTCTCCACTATAAACCTTCATTATTTTTTCCCATTACCAATGAATCCCACAATATTCTTCTAGGACCACCAAGTTCAAAGGTATCACATTTCAGCTTTATAGATTTTAGAATTTCAAATAATTCAAAATTATTTTAATATTTTTAAACCAATACTCAGCCTCTTGGGGATTATTCAAAACACGGAAAGATATTGGTTACTGATGAATAAAATATACCTAGTGATCTCTAGATCCATACCATCATAGTTACACTATCAAATACTAAATGGTAATGGGTGTAGGTGATTATCCTAGAGATTGGACGACATGCTCCAATATCTAAACAAGATTCTAGTTCACTAGAGGATTCACATATTATTGTTCACCAGCAGTTCCCCCATACAGTGTATTCAAACATCTCCTCAATAGAATGATTATAAACAAAATTAATATAAAAAAAATGATTTCATGAGAAATGACATATTTATGAATATCGAAAACAATAGATATTATAATTTCATGTCCATAAAGAATATTGAATTATTTGTTTTCTGTATACTCAAATAAAAATTAGGGAAGAGAATTGAAATCAAATTAAACTATTTCATAAATAAAATCTTCACAAACACATATGGTGACTTAAAGTCTCATTACAATTATAGATGGATAGAAACTCCCTTATATTACCTCATAAGTTCTATAAATCCTACCTCTTCTCTACGGGATAACAGATACTACATACCATCATCAAGGGATGATTCACATTCCTACCTTTCATAGCCCAATGACTTAAACCAACCCAGATACACCAATATAATGATACAGAAGTCTTTATTAACATAGAACAAATGGAATTAATGGTCCCCATGAGATGGTGGCTAGAACCTGTAATAATATAATTATTAAGAGGGAATTGGTTTTAAAAAAATAAAAAGAAGATAAAAAAAATTGATATGCTCAACATTCCTCACAAAAAAAGTACCAAAAAGAAATTTTTTTAAGACAATACCCTTGTAGTACAAACTCCATGAACATAATATATATCATATAAAAGATCATTAAAACCATTTAATTGGTGTATCACATATCTACTGGGAACCTCTATCACTCTCAGTCCCTTGAATCAAGCACACTCATTGTAACATCCCGACATAGATGCCACTAAACTGATGCTTCGAGCTTGTCCTCTAAAATACCCCAGATTAACCACTCTATATTATAGAGGATTATGACTATAAGAAATCACATTTCATTTGTCAATGAAGATACTATTCCAAAAATTAGTGTAAACCATAGTATAAATAACAAGAAATAATCAAAGTAGTAAGGAAATAGAGTGTCAAAGAAATAAATAAATTGAAATAGAATATGCTGTAATAATAATAGAAATTATATAAAATCTAGAACAACCATGTCATATATACAAAAATGGTCACCCACTAGGCTGACCATACATGTAGGATTATAAAAAGTAACTGAATTAGAAGTATGTGGATCTTCTACTAAATCCAAGGAATACTGCATTATCAATATCCAAATACTTTCAAATTTCACCATCCCAGTCATAATTATCCACATGAGCAACTATACTCGATCATTAAACCCTGATCCTCAAACCTATTCATCATACATTTTATTCTCAACCTGAAAAGTACACAAAAGGACTGAAAGCACACCGAGGTTCACTTATAGGGTTGATGAATAATAATAGTAGTCCACCCCAATGTAGAACCTATAAATCTATTTTCATAAGTGAATTATCATGCAATAAGATCATCTTATCCAAGACATAACTAAAAATGTTGATATGATAAATAATATAGGATCACAATCAATCCATGGGTTTGTGATCCCAGTCAACTAGGAAATGTGTCATCACATATATATATTTATATAGTCATATACATATTCCCAAAAGTATATATATACATAAAGATGTACATACTTGAGTAATGTGAGAATAAAATTAATAAAATCATTTGATCCATGGTCCTGTAATCTCATTTGTTAGGACATCCTATGAAATTGGAATTGAGATGTATTTCATACCACTCAAGACGTTTAATATTAATTTGATTCTGGTGTATATAATCTCAATCAATTATATCTTCTTTGTCCTTTTCTAGAAATGTTTTTGAGTAAGATATGTCACCATAGGGGGATACATATTTAATCTCTGGGTCCACACACACTCAAATCCAATTAACATAATGAAAAAAGTATATATAGTGACAACAAATCTTATAACTAGAGCTTTAAATTATATAGAAAAACTAAGACCCAAAGTATGTAACAATGGTGTCTATGTACAATGATAAACAAGAATTAGTGTAATTTAATGAAATTTTTGTATGATTCCACCCATGTTTGGTCATAATCAAATGGATCTACGAGTCCATTCAAGGATTTCCTATTTGGGAATCCACATATCACTAATGGAGAATATAAATAATTTATCCTATGAGCCTATCCAAGGAATTACTACATATGAATCTATTTATCCCTAAAGGTTTATATAAAAAGCTATACCTATGAGCTCATCTAAATAATTCCAACATTGAAATCCGATTATTATTCAAGGATTATCTAAAAACATACCATATAATTATGTCCATGTAATTCCTATATGGGAATCCTATATCACTCAATGTTGTTTCCCATAAAAACCCATCACCTGATGGTCGATTGAATGGGGTTGAGTTTTGTGAAATCATACATGTCAAGTTCACTATATCGAAACAGTTTCCAATGGGTTTTTTCACAGAATCACAAACACCCAATGATTCTATATTAATGAGGTACCTACATTCCAAAGGTAGACTCTCGTTTGGGAGTTTGTCGAACGATGCTTAAGAACTCACATGGGTTGAGAGGTTGGGTTATTGGGCTCATCAAACCCTTTTGTGGGGAATTGTTTCCTACTTTGGGACACACTTATATATTTATGACATATTTAGGAATCAATTATTTATTTCCCATGTTTTATATGGATCACCCATGAATTAACAATCAATTATTACCACGTATGGATATTATAATCATTTATCTTAATATGAAGTATTTCATTAGTGGAGATATCAGTATGTATCTAAGATTATCAAGTAATGATGTCCTATTATATAACAAATTGATATTCTTGAGTTGTTATTATGATGATGCATGTTTTCTAGCCACACAGTGGGGTGATCTGGGGTGCATATTCATCAAGGGAGATGTGATTTGTTTTGATATTGACATTGAACCCATGAATGAGATTCCTATGTATCTTGGTGAAATGAATCATAACCCATATAGTTATTTGGAACCTTATGGGACACATCATACCATTAATGTTCATGTGATAAGGAAAAAACAATTTTTTTTAACTTCATTCATCTAGGACCACTTGAAGGAATCTTTCTAGACAAATATTTATGTGGAACATACTCCGAAGTAGCCTAGGGAACATGGAAGGGATATGGATTCCTTTGTTAAATTAGACTCTACCAAGAGTGTGTCTTAGAGAGAATATGGTTGATTTTGGGTGTTGGGATTGGACCCCAGGGAGGATTCTTATATATACCATTTAGAAAGGAATCAAATCCCACTATGTGTGGATGTGAGTACACATGCCTATAGAGGCCCTTAGATTTTTCTCGTAGGTGATTATGGCCCTTTTAGGTGATTATTTTGGGGATTATGTATGAAAAGAATGACTTTTGGAAAGGGTCCATGGTTGATTTCTTGACTCACAGTTATTAGAAATCATTTTGAAGTATTATAACTAGGATTAGTCCCACAGTTGAGTATGATGATATCATTATGCCTTAAATAATGTTGGAGGCCTAAAGTACATATTTTAAGTATTATTACTAAGGAGGATGCGATAGTGAATGATGGGCTGTTATATGAGATTAATTCTATATAGGATTCCCATGGATTTTTTATGTGGGGATTAATCATGAGAAGGATTCCCATAGGGTTTGGTGGGGGATTACTCTTGAGGAGGGCACCCTTTATTAGTTTGGGATTACCCTTGGAATGATGCCTATGGGTGAGATGTTGGGTCTCATACCAAGAAGGAGGCCTATGGTTTATCAAGATCATGATGATGTAATAAAAAACATATACCTATAAGACAAAATGAGTCATACATATCATTAGAAAAAAAAGTAAATGGAAGATTAGGGAAACCAAAAAATTTGATTTTCTCTGAGGTTGGATACATGGTATTGCGGACCCACGCCTATGGATGCACTCTGAAGTAAGAAAATAGGAAGACCAGAAAGAAGATTCTATAATGATACTTAAATCCAGCTATGTGAATGTCATGTTCATGGATATCCTCTACGAAAATAATCATGATAAATCTCCCTTTAATGTGAGAAACAAGAGAAAGTGGATGATCTTTCAAACCACACACTTCTCCTCCTCTATTGGCGGAAGAGGACCAGGAAACAATAAAATAAAAATTGGCTTGGATGCACCCGTTCCATCTTCTATTTTTTATCCTAGATATTTAAGGATGACTACCCATATGTAAAATCCCCAGGGGTAAAATATGAGAACGAGTGTAACCTCCCACAAGATAGGCTATTGACTTACACCAGGAGGGATCCCTTGATATTATTCCGACATCAAGGGAGAAGGATCTAATTCCACGTAAAAAAGAAACACAAGTGTCATCATCTCACACTATTCTTTTAACCAAATTCTTTGAGTCATAGAAATAGTAAGGGGAGTAATTATTCCTCACACTAATTCTGGATACCAAGAACTATCTGACATCATCCCCAGTACACGGTCCTCTTAATGGAGGGAATGAAAATCCACATGCACCCTCGAGGAAACTAACGATCTGGTGGGACATGTTTAGGGAATCCACTAACAATAGAAATGGAAACCCACGTGGGATAAATTCTAGAATTCCCCTTATCATGGGTTTTCATGTTCGATGGTTTTGTTTGAGGTTTCAGTTGGGTCAATTTTGAACAATGAATCCAAAGGAGGGGATTCCATATAATTTCTATCTTAGAAGAGGTCATATTTAGTGGATCGTACAGGGTAAATGTTTGGGCAAGGAAACTGGGTTTTGAAAATATAGGCATGTGATCCCCAAGGATATTCACAAAGTTTAGACTGAACATGCTGAGGGTACCTTGGGTGATGGATAACTCAGGAATCCAGATTTTCTCAAGCGTTGAGTGGTCTCTATTGGATTTCCCAAAAGTGTCTCATGTAGGTCCTTATTGGGGATGGGGGAAAGGTTGCAGTGTTTTTAAGAAATGGTGGAAATGGTTCCTAATGAAGGATCTATTTATCATAAAAAATGGAGGACTAAGATTATATTATACACCTACAATCCCCTATTCATTAGGTTTTAGAGGGATACATTGATGATTTCGGGGGGCTGGAGAGAAGGACTAGGGTGATCAGAGAATTAAAAGTTATTCATATTTTTTTCCATTAAAATGATGACCATACGGTCCTATTTGTAGGAAAATATAGGACTTTGGGTGAAGGTACTCTTTCTCTCCGGTGTACAGCATAGGTGTACTTGTTGGCTCATGTGCAGGTCGGCCATACAATCCGATAAACAGTTATCCCTTGTGCCTTCGCTACAAGTGGGTACTTTAATGAAGTGCATTTATTAAAATTTATAATACTTGGAATCCTTCATTTATGTTCTTAATTTAACTTCAATATATTATCCTTTAAAACTATTTCATCTATATGACAAAATGGGGTGTCCACAACCCCCCCACCCCACATAAGGAATGGATCTGATCAGAAGAAGAGGGTCTCATTGTGAGGTAAAGGGATGATGATGGACATTCATAAATGGTTTTTATACATATAGGTCTCATGTATATTCCATTTTTTTATTTGGTTATGTAGGTGGGGTGCCCATACTAGCCTTGTGTAGGGGTACCCACATCTACAAATAAGGACACAAGTTTTGATGGACGGTCCTTCAAGTTTTGTACCTTTATTCTTGTTGTGCTAGCTCTATTTTAAGAGCTCCCTCATAACATTATTTTATAAATAATTGTTCATGAAGATAAGGTGTATACCTATCTTCTTAATCCATTCACTAGGTAGTGTGACTTTCACAACGACATTGGGTGAAGTACCTACATGTGGAACCCGTGTGAGTACCTTGCACCAGTTCATGCCTTTTCCAATTTCCCACATTTCTATGATTGTTTTGAAATAAAATTTTCTCTAAAAAAACTCCGTGCAATTTTTCATATTCAATGGATGCTTATAATACTAGAGTTTCTAATGAACA
This sequence comes from Viscum album, assembly GCA_963277665.1. Taxonomy (NCBI): domain Eukaryota; kingdom Viridiplantae; phylum Streptophyta; class Magnoliopsida; order Santalales; family Viscaceae; genus Viscum; species Viscum album. Next base: position 974,102,345 of record OY728140.1, on the reverse strand, counting down.
AGCCAATAATCTCATTGAGGAGATGTTAAAGGCTGTATGACATGACTATTACGTCGATTGTGATGAAACTCTACATAATTATGTGAACATAGGAATAAATATCATTAGGAAGTCCATGAGAATAATTACATACTGCTTTATGGCCACAATAATCAGATGGAGTTCCTCATATAGTATTTGAAGAATTATACTCCTCTCTCCTAGTTTCAAGACTATAGAATCTTCACGAATGCTAACATTTCAAGAATGGGTGAATACATTATTCTTGGGACCATATCCATGGAATGTGTAACAAACCATATCTTCTGTGATCTAGATTTAATGTTTATAATACTCAAATTAAATATAAACCATTATCTATCGATTTTACATGACTCTTAGATATACCAATGAGGGGATGGAAGGCATACTAGGACTTCTACATGAAAGGGGGAATTAGGCCTGAGTGGAGGTGGACATACATGGTGTGTAATAGTTTGGAAGAATTCAAGATGTAACATTGAGAAATCCAAATTTATGAGGCCATTTGGGTAGGGAAAACATATGAATACAAGAATTCCATAATTATGTAATTCCACCACCCTAGATACCAAATGTTGGTGCATTATTACATAACATTGGGATGATTCATTTCCCAAAATACCGATCAGTTTAGTAGCATTGAAAGTACTAGATACATAGATAAGTTTTACATTACATCATGAAACAATGAAAACAAACATTTTCTACCCTTTAAACACACTCATATCCTTTTCCTATCCGACAGGTTAATCATAATTTACTTCTTCAGATCCTGGGAAAAATAAATCATAAGAAAGGGGTGAGCTCAAATTCTTAGTAAGGATAAAAAGATAGTGGAAACTATCATAAATAAGCACAAAAATTTATGGAAACATATAAAAATAAAACAAAATACTTTTAAACTTAAACTTTGGCATAATATGGAAAAGATAAATCAAATAAGGTCATTTACTTATTCACATGGATATTCTACTAGTCTAATAATGATATGTAATATTAATATCTACATTCATAATGATGGAATTCATAATGTCGGACGACATTACCATGAAGTCAAGGTCTTGTGCTAAGGATTAGAATAATAATTTTGTCAAGGCCTTGTTCCATGACACTAGATTATCTCATGAGACCTACTGACGTTCCAAGGAGCTATAGAAGGCTCCACCCATCACATACTATGTCCAATGCATTCCTTATATGAAATTTTTGAAACATAATCTAAACATTCATATTAAAACTAACATAGAAAATGTCATCATTTTAACCACAAACCATGAATGGTGTAAAAATAGCACATTCATAGTCAAACATAACTCATTCAATACAATATGGAAGATGGTATTATAATAAATTAACCTCAATCAATAATAATGAAGAATATTGAAATAGATGAAAATAATCATCAAAACTATATGAGAGAAATATACAATTTTTTCTTGAAAACATTAGAAAATTTCACTATTTATCATGAATTCATTTAAAATAGATTTTTGAATCAAATTGTCTTATACCACTTTGAATCTTTTAAAATGAAATTTAATTTTAAAACATTAAAGTCAATATAAATAAATCCTTAAAAACATTTTTAAAACATTGACATTAATGAGAAATATTTAGAATAATAAATCATTAAAACATTTAAAACGATATTTTAGTTAGAGTTCCTAACTAAATAAGAGATGCTTGAATAAAAATAATTGTGGTAATCAAAACTTTATAATACCTAGAGAATAAAGGGATTCATCATATAATTTGTCAAGGTATAGTATATACAACATATAAAAGTGAATTTTATCATAACAAAAAATAAGTATCTATGGAATGTAAACTATGATGAAATAACTTATAAAGATAGGAAATACATACATTACACAAAGGGAAATAGTGTCAATATAGCATGAATCTCACGAGAATAAGAAGTGAGAGAAAATCCCATACCATGTTGAAATCAATCGAGTCGTATGAATGAAAGTTAATAACAACAAAATGAATCATAGAATACCATGGATATAAAGAAAATCATGATAATATATATCAAATGGCAGTACACAATACACAACATGCAATAAATAAGTGGTGAACAATGGAAACCTCAGAGAATTAAAAATGAGATAAGAAACCATGTACCTGGTGTCCCACTTGACTCGTATGTTCCGTGTTATTCCTGAATAATAAATATAATTTAATTTCTACTTCCTTAAGAAATTTTTTAAATTTTATTATTCCTTTTATATCACTTATTACCTTTCTATAACAATTATTTAATTGTTTGAGTTCATATCGGACATTTTGTCAATGTTTGGATCTTTTGTAAAAAATGAACTTGTTATAATTAAAAATTGTCAATGTGGAGAAATTTACATTATCTCCAGAATGATATTCATGATTTAGATATCATTTATATCATATATATCTACTGTATATTTATTTATAATATTCCATATCATTTTTTGTTAAGAAATGAAATGCACCATTCATGGAGACAGTCAGCCATATGTACGCATGAACGCTAATTTCATTTCAATTCTATATTTAAAGGAATGAAAAAATAATACATAGGTATATTATAATTAAAGTATAATATAATATTTTATTTAAATTATTTATCTTCTTTAACACCATCTTTTATATATTCCTTGTATGGTATGAACAAGTCATATAACTTTGAGGGGCGGTAGTCCGCACTTCCTCAAATAAAATTATCATATAAATACAACATGAAAACAATACAGGTATTCTATAAAAGATTATTAAAGAATCTTATAGATACAATAAATATAATAATTATAATATATAATTAGAGTTCCATTATATTTTTCACCATAAAATGTGGTAGTAGAATATTGAACACTCGTCGTTTTGTGAGGCAGTAGTTAGCCATCCACAAAAACATTATGTTCTATACCCATTAGATGGAGGTGTGTGTAAGGGTAGCTCAAATAAATATCATAAAAAATCCTAGTATATTTGGGATACTTTTTTTGTTATAAAATAATGGAATAAAGAGATTTTAGGGGGTTGGAGAAGTATAATAAAAGAAAAGAACTTAATAGGAGATGTCACCTTTAAATCAGATAACTCCCTTTGGTTTGAACCAAAAGGATTCCTTGAATTGCAATATCCCTATGTTAAGGTTTATAAGAAGATGATATGGATGTAGGGAGCATAATTTTTCATTGTATGGATGGTCAATGAGTAATTATTTGTTTGAGTAATGGGTTAGATGTAATGGCATTTTATAAGGGGAGGAGGGGCTCTTTAGTAATGTTTGAAAAATATTATATTATTATATTATTATTTTCCATTAATAAAGATCCAAAACTCATTAAAATAAAATATAATATGAATCATGTTAGAAATAAAATCATCCAATAATAATTGGACAGGGTTTGGATATTGCTATATTCTTTATAATCACATTTATTTAAACCATTTATTATTGAGGTTAACGCTGCTTCATTATTGTGTCTTAAATAATTTTATTTATTTGATGTTTAGAAACTACAAAAAAATACCATGATTTAGGAAATATTTTTATCTTTGAAATGAATATATATTTTCGAAATTATAAATTATACAACACTATATAAAAATTGTTTTACTAAAGGATATATGTTTATGTCATTTTTGCCTTTACTTTAAATTAATTAATACAAAGTGTCATTATCACTCTCAAGTGGCTCCATGGGACCCAAAATAGGCCCAAGGATGACCATGGTCAGAAATGTTTCAACCAATAGGGTTAGGACACGTGTTAAGGTAATTTAATATTATTATAATATTATGTTTTACCCTCATTTACCAGATTTTCCCTTTAATTATGGTTAATAAAATATTTTACCAAAGTAATTATTCATAATGTCTAAAAATAAAAGTTACCTATTTACCCAATTTGGACCACCTGATTCCAAATATGGAATCCATTTTTCTAAATTTAAAATACAGAAGAGGCAGAAATTAATTTAAAAGTAATTCCTGTTGTCAAAAAAAACATGTTTTGAAGAAATAATAACTATCAAAAGATTGACACTTTTTTATGTCTAGTTTAAATGTCAAATTACATCCAATGTCCTAAATTATATTAAATGATAAAAATATAATATAATGATAATTAAAATCCTTTTGAATGTATTATTGAAAACTATAAATTATTTTTATTAAAAAATATGTTTTTAATTAAAATTTTGTATTTTTCACTATTCATCAAAACTTGTATGTTTTCATAAAAGTACCAAATATTTATCCAAACTATATTTATATGTCCCACTTCTAAAAAAATTTACTTTAATTAAATTTAATATATAAGTTTCAAATATTGGTTTTAAAAAGGGTGCGCCATTATATTGTAGTAAAAATGCATTTTTTCTGAAAAATAGTTCTTTCGTCTGAATAAAATTAATTTTTTCTTATATTGTGTCTTAGAAATAAATAATACAGATTCTAAAATTATATGGAGTATATAAAATTCAAAATTAAGTTAATACTATTTATAATCGATTTTTGAACAGCAAGTTTGGTCGGTCATGGTGTGCTCTAACTCAGTGTTGCATATAGCGCATGTTACTGAATTACATTGTAGATGTAACATACCATGAAATATTGGGGTGTTACATTCTTCCCTCCTTAAATAAATTTCATCCCCACAATTTGAAATTTTTCTTAGAAAATAAATGGTTAAAAATTAAAAAAAATACCTTTTTGGAAAACTCACATCGTAAATTGGGTTATTAAAATTTAGTCTTAAGAAGATGAAAATGGAAATGATAAAGTCACCACTAAATTAGGATATTGATTAGGAAAACATTGGCAGAAATTAGAGACACATAATTGGAGGAAAAAATGAAATATTTACATGGAGTGATTGAGGTCATTAATCACAATCAACTGTAAAATTGAGGGGCTCAAATCCATAAATCTATGATGATTCAAAATATCATTGGTTCAACAAAACATAAAGCATTAGGATAACACATTTTTTGATTTATGATATATTCCCCAAAGTTTAAGAATTTATTTTTTCATAGAATAAGAGAAAAAATATTCTTGGAAAGTAGTGTTTCATCTTTCAACTAATTCCTACCACAAACTCATATTTCACTCCAAACGATGAGTATTCAAGATGACTTGGTCACACCTGATGCACTAGTATCAACTTATAGAGAATCACATAATCCACAAAGGATGAAATATATATTTCTTTTTACTTTATAGAATTACCAAAACCAAGATGCTTAATACATAATGAGATGATCCCAAAAAAGGATAATACTTTAGAGAAATAAATACTAATCTTAATTTCTAAAATTAAAAAAACAATACCCAATGTTCAATAAATACCATTCAATAAATAATTGTCTGCAAAATATTTCAATATAATCAAAACAAATATTGAACCCCAAATCTTAGAAGAATTTTCTTAAATAGTCTTCCACATTAAATTTTATCTCCAAATAACTTTGACTACTCTTAAAGTCACAAACATAAAAGTAATTAACCTAATCACATATTATCTATGATAGGTTAATAATTTCCATAAATAACCCAAATCGCTATAAATAAAAAATATAAGCATACATAAAAATAAACCATTACTTTTCCAATGAAATCTCATAGTATTCTATTTTCCTTATGGATGTAGTTTTTCCAATAGAGCTAACATATTCCAAAAAAAATTTATCACTTAATCACCACACCATTTTCATGCACTAAGGATATCTATTAGATAAACCATAAAATCCCAAACCAACTGATTATTGATAAATAATTTTTTTTAACTATAATGAATTAGTCACACAAACTAGGGACTTCACGTAGTCCATTGGTAGACCATAAATCCCAATCGCACATTGGTTGTGGGTTCGATTCCCGAAGCATTGTTCGATACGAAGGGTTGTCACACTGTCTTCATGTTGTCCTTTTTCAAAAAACAATATTTTATAACATTACCAAAATGAGATAAATTCTTCAAAATAACCAAAACATAATTTAACCACAAATGTTTTATCATACCTCACATTTTCATCCAAAAATTAATAACCTGTAATTGCCTCAAATTCAAGGATCATATAAACCCAAATGTTTATTTATAACTATATCCACAAAAGAGAAGATAATTCTTCCTCGAATAATATTTTCACATAACAAAATACAAAGTTACACATAAAATAGAAAAGTATTCCAAAGTAATCCCATCAACAAAGATCACTAATACTTTTAAACATTTCAACGTCCATCTGTTTCCACACAGGTTTTTTCATGACCAAGCGTCTATCCTATAGAATAAGGCATTGACCCGGATAAATCCCAGGTCTCCTACATTTAGGGAAAATGACTGTTAATGGATTATTGGGATCATTTTTATTTTCTTGTATAGTACACATTATGTTTACTCAACAATTCTTTACTTTATGTCCTTCTTTCCCACACAAAAATCATTTCTTTATTTCATTGGGATACTTTCATGGGTGTATCCTTCAACATTTCTTGTATGATGGAAAATGAGATTTCTTTTCTACATGGTATCCACTTCTAGATCTCTTATAATTCACCACCTTTCTATTTTTTTTTGAGTCCAAGAGTTGGTTAATATATATTTTTTTGATCATATTTTTGGAGAACTGATTCGGCATGAACATGATATCTTTTACACCTATCAACATTCCATCTATTTTCTCATTTCCACCATCGTGCCCACCTTGTACATCATGTACAATGTTACTATTACTTCATTAGAATCAAGCCATTTACTAAAACCAGAAAGCATTGGTAAGTAAAAATAGTTCTAAAATCATTTAGAGAATACTTCATTAGAATCAATCCATTGACTAAAACCAGAAAGCATTGTCTAAGTAAAAATAGTCCTAAAATCATTTTGAGAATATCATTACTTTTTATTTTCAATCTAAAATACCTTTGGATTAACCAAGGTTATTTATTATCATATTATATTAAAATATTTCAAATCGGTTTGTAATGAAAATGTGAATTATCCTAAGCATATCCCCCATAAGTGTCATAACCAAGAGAGCAGAAAGGCCTGTTTTCATGTTTCAGGGTACCCCAGGTCAAGCCCAAATCTCCTTTTCGAAGATTTCACTCCGTGGATTATATGTGCCAGAGCCGCCTCTACCTACAAATATCAAGACAGGGATGTATCTCTTGGAATACCCACATAATTTTTACATTACCTAGTTTTTTGGATGTTCTTCTATACTATTCCGTAAAGTCTATCTTATGGTATTTTTTCTAGTCAAATTTCATAGAATTATATCTTCCATTGTTTTTACTAAACTTCCTCTGATACAAACTGCAATGCCCTGACCCCTGTTACCCAGTGTGAGTGAATTATTATATAAAATTTGAATTAGTCAGGTCTTGAAATATAAATTAGTTTACTATCCTCAAAATCAATATATTCATACATAAGTTTTAAATTACATCATGAAATAAAGAAAAACAACATTGTGTCCCATTTGAACACCCTCATATCATTAGCATATCCCTATAGGTTAATTATAATCTACTTCTTCATATCCTGAGAAAAAAAAATAATAAGAAAGGGGTGAGCTTAGATGCTCAATAAGGATAACAATATAGTGCAAACTATCATAAATAAACATAAACATTTATGGAAATGTTTAAAACTGAAACAAAATCCTTTTCAAATTAAACTTCCGTATAATATGGAAATGGTAAATCCAATAATTCCATTTACATATTCCATGTATATTCTATTCATCAAATAATCACATTTAATATCAATAGTTAAATTCAAAATTATGGAATGTATAATTCCGGACATTATAACCACATAGTCAAGGCCTCTTGCAAAGACTACAAATAATAATTCTGTCAAAGACTTGTGCTAATACACTAGTTTTTCTCATGAGAGCTACCGATGCATCGAGGAGCTATAGAGGGCACCACCCATCACTTACAAAGTGCAATTAATTATTCATATGAAAAGGTTGGAACATAATCTAAACATTCATATTAAAACTAGCATATGAAATGTCATCATTTTAAGCGCAAACTATTAATATTATAAAAATAGCACATCCACAGTCAAACATAACTCATTAAATACAATATAAAAGACTATATTATAATAAATTAACCTCAATTGGGAATAATGAAGGATATTGACATAGACTAAAATAATCATCAAAACTATATGAGAGAGATATCCCCCTTTTTCTTTAAAACATTTTAAAGTATCAATATTTATCAAGAAGTAGTTTAAAATAGACTTTTGGATCAAAGTATCACATACCAATATGAATCTTTTCAAAGGAATTTTAATTTTAAAACATTATTGTCCAAATAAATAAATCCTTAAAACCATTTTTACTACATGGACATTAATGAGAAATATTCAGAAGAATAAATCATTAAAACATTTAAAATGATAGTTTAGTTAGAGTTCCTAACTAAATGAGACATTCTAGAATAAAAATAATTGAGTTTGTAAACAAATTATAATATCATGAGAATAAAGGTATTAATTATATACTTTGTCAATGTATTGTATATACACCATATAAAAGTGAATTGGCTCCTAACAACAAACAAGTCTCATGGAATGTAAATTGAGATTAAATCCCTTATAAAGGCTGTATCCTTAGGTTAAGGATCAATCAAAGACATACTTATGTGTGAAAAATATAAATACACTCAATATGATTGGATATTCAGTGTAAATAAATCGGAGTACATTAACACATATTCTTTTAAAATCAACACCAATGAATTGGATGTTTAACACAATGAATAGAAATTGAGTTAAAATTAATGTTATCAAGTTCATATCGATGACTTGAGAATTTATCAGTGGAGTGATTATGTGTATCAAAAAATATATCCAAACAAAGGGTAGTGGAAATTAATACATAAGTAAATAAATATTTATTACACACATAATCTTGGAGTAAAATAATAAATGATGTTTTCATATAACCCAATGAGTGGAACTTGAAATTTGAAATTCCCTTACTAATTTGGTAACTAATGGAACATACACTCCATGAATGAAGGATCATAAAATGATGATTTAAATAGCCATAAATTAAATTATATTATATAAATAATACCATCATGGGCAATACATAGACTACACAAATGGAAATAGTGGCAATATAGCATGAATCTCATGGGAATAAGAAGTGAGAGGAAAACCCCATACCATGTTGTAACCAATCAAGTCATATGTCCAAAAGTTTATAACCAACAAATTAATCACATAATATCAGGAATATAAATGTAATCATGATAATATTTATCATATGTATGTACACAATACACCACATGCAATAAATAAGTGGAGAACAATGGAAATATCATGGAATTATAGGTGAGATAAGAAACCCCTTACCCCGTGTCTCAAATGACTTGTATGATCCGTGTTATTCCTGAATAATAAACTTCAGTTAACTTATAATTACTTCCGAACATTATTAGATTTTATTATTCCTTTTATATCACTTATTACCTTCATATAATAATTAGTTAATTATTTGAGTTCATTTTGAACATTTTGTCAATGTCCGGATCTTTAGACTTAAATGAACTTGTTATAATTTAAAATTGTCCATGTGGTAAAAATTCCATTTTCTAGAGAATGATATTAAAGATTTTGATATCATTAATATCATATATATCAAATGTATATGTATTTATAATATTCCATATTGTTTGAAGTTATGAAATGAAACACACCATTCATGGAGATGGTAAGCCATACATATGCATTAATGTTACTTTCATTTCTATTTTATATTAATGTAAATGAAAACATAATAATAAATGGGTATATTAGAATTAAATTATAACATAATATTTTATATATGTTATGTAATTCCATTAACAACATCCTTTATACGTTCCATGTATAGTATGAATGAGTCGTATCACTTTGAGGGGGTGGTAGTCCGCACTTCCTCAAATGAAATTATCATATATATACTACATGAAAAGAATAAGGTTATCATGTAAAAGAGAATTATAGAAGCTTGTAGATGAAATAAACATCATAAATATCATATAAAATTATAGTTAAATAATAATGTCCACCATAAGAGGTGGTGGTAGAATATTGAACAATCATTGTTTCTTGATTCAGTAATTCGTCATCCATAAAAACTTTTTGTTCTATACCAATTAGATGGATGTGTGTGTAAGTGTAGCTCAAATACGTCTCATAAAAAAACTGGAATATTTATGATATAGTTTTTTTATAAAATAAAGGAATAAATGAGTTTAGGGTGTTGGAGAAGTAAAAGAAAATAAAAGAAATTAAGAAGATATGTTACCTTTAAATTTGGGTAACTCTCTTTGGATTGAATAAAAATGATTCATTGAGGTACCCTATACCTAAGTTAAGGTTTATAAGAGGAATAGGGGGATGTATTTAGCTTAATTATGAAGAGGTTGTATGATCTAAGAGGCTGGAGAGGTGTGAGTGATGGGTTAGAGGTGATGGCATTTTATATTGGGGAGGAGGGGCTCTTTAAGAAATTTTGAAAATATCATTTTATTATATAATTTGTTTCGGTTTCTGAACGTCGAAAATTCATTAAAGTCGAAGATAAGATTGATAATGATCTAAATAAAATCATCCAATAAAAATTGGACAGGTTTTTGATATTGTTTTAATTTTTATAACCTCATTTATATATATCATTCATTAATGAGGTAAACACTTCATCATTATTGTGTCTTAAATAATATTATTTATTTGAAGTCGAAAAATAATAAAAAAATCCCATGATTCAAGAAATTATTTTAGATTTAAAATGAATATTTATAGTCTAAATGGTATCTTATATTACCCCATGTAATTTTTTTACTAAATTATATAGGATTATGTCATATTTTCCTTTAATTTAAATTAAATAATATAAACTGTCATTACCACTCTCATATGGCTTCATGGGGTCCCAAAATTGACACATGGATTCTCTTGGTAAGAAATGTATCAACCTATAGGTTTCAGAGACGTGTTAGGGTAATTTAGTATTATTATATTATTATTTTGTACTCTTATTTACCGGATTTACCGTTTAACCATTGTAAATAAAATATTTACCGAAATAATTATTCATAATGTCTAGAAATAAAAGTTACATATTTACACAAATTGGACATACTTATTCCAAATATAGAATCCTTTTTTCTAAATTCAAAACACATAAATGGTATAAATTAATTTAAAATTTATCCACATTGTCAAAACAAAAAACATGTTTTTAAGAAATAATAACAATCAAAAGATTGATACATGTTTATATCCAGTTTTAATGTAAAATTACATTCAACAGCCTAAATTATATTAAATGAAAAAACATTAATCAAATGATACTTAAAAACCATTCAAATATATAATTTAACACTATAAATTATTTCGATTAAACAAGATTTTTAATTAAAATTTAGTATTTTTCACTATTCATAAAAAAATCAATGTTTTCATAAAAGTACAAAAAATTCATCCAAAATAAATTTTTATTTCCTACTTCTAAAGAAGAATATAATTTCATTAAATTGAATATTTATAAGTGTCAAATATTGTTTTGAAAAGGTTTTTACATTAAAATGCGGTAAAATGGTATTTTTTTGAAAATTACATCTTTTATCTGAAAAAAATGAATTTGTTCTTATATTAAATCTAAAAAATATATAATATGGATTCTATAATTAAATTTAGTTTATAAAATTTAAAAATCAGTTAATACTATTCATAACATCTTTTTGAACGGCTAGTTTGGTAGGTCGTGGTGTGCTCGAACTCAATGTTGCGTATATCACAAGTTATTGAATTACATTGAAGAGATAACGAACCATGAAATCTTGGGGTGTTACAAATTATCTCTAAGGATTTAATCTTGTTGAGTCTATAGATGAACTCTTTTCACTTAATTCATGGAAAAGTTGGTATCCGTTTATAGGGAAACCACATGATCTATGGGGCTTCGACCCTTGGAGATATGTATGATGAGTTTATCCCTCTCAGGGAGATTCTGGATGAAGCCTACAAGATTCTGCCTCTAGAATGTGAGCTTCAAAGGAACGATACTGATATTAAGAAGGAAGGCCCCCAACCGATAGGGGAAATCCATCATGATGCATGGATGAGAAACTTACTAGAGGCGAACGAGCAAGAACCTACTTGAAAATGTCTAATGGGTTGTCCAATGATGGTGAAAAAGTGTTCTTCTGGTATGTTCTAGATGAATATGAAAAGGAGATTTACATAAATGGGGGTATAATATCAAGTCTAGCGTACCAGTGAAGACATATCTTGTGGGATTTTTAGCTGTGTTGATAAGCCTCTACCTGATGTCTATCCCTGATTCAAACTGTGGTGTGAGGCTGGGGACATTTTGTGACGACCCAGACCCGGATGCCACTTAATGGGTGCCCCATGCCTGGTGGACCACATGGCCTCAATGACATCTTCCCGAAAGCTAGATGGTGCTGACTAGCAGAAAGGGCCTAGGGTGTGTCCATGGAAAAACTACTCCCTCATTAGTAGAGTGTAGTGCAATGGAAAAAATATAATGGAATTGTAAACAATAAAAGCCATATGAATAAATTGCAGAAGGAAACATATGCAATAGATAAAATAGAATAAAAATAACTGTATCAACTGAAATAGTGATGATTTAATGTCATGTAACTAGAAAACTTAAAATCATGGATAAAAGAAAATATGTATAACAAGATCCAAAAGGTAAAAGAAAACAAGTATACTCGCAACATCCCGTGATCCTACTCGGTCATATACTATAAAGGTCAATCCTATTAGAACACAATCAAGTATTTGAAAATGCATGCTTCCCTTTTTCAATACTTACAGCCATTTAATCTACTTTGAGTACAAAATGACACCCGGAGAGGGTGCAAGATAAGTCTTAGTTGGCCACCACCAATGGTTTCTATATCATCAGACCCGTGTAATGGAATATAGCAATGTGGAGGCATACATATATAATATAAATCACATAGAACTATATATCTAAATAACCAATTACCTACTTTATCCCTCAGTTAGGGCATAAAAATGTAACCAGTTCCTTATTGAATCAATTACCATATAATTATAATTGGTCACATGGGGCGTAGCCAACACTAAAATCACCTCGTGAAATTATATGTAGTGACTGTCCCAAGATGTAACAAGGAATCCATACAATGATATCCAGTGAGGGAGTTCCAGGGTAAAAACCAAGGTAATTCAAACTTGAGGAAAGCTAACTCAGTAGTATCTAAGTCTAGCTATTGGTTAATATTGTAATCCAAGGAGCGTAATACATTGCGTTCGACAATAAGGCGCATACCGAGTCCATGGAGATTGACCAAGGTAAAACATGGATATGCAATGACAGGTCCCTATGTGATTTTATCATACCTCCTACTAGTCAATATTGGATCTAAAGAGTTTATCTAAGGTATCCTGTAATAGATAAAGGGACCTATGGTATTATACTATGCATCCAAGGAATAGACAAGAACTGGAGTCTAGGTTGGTATCCACCTAAGAAAATTATATCCTTGAATAAAAATGGTGTTCCTGAGACCCAAGGTATTCTCCTCTTAGAATAAAATGCATGATCGAGTAAGTCCATTCAAATTTGATATTTTAATCAAGTAAGAATTCATTTGGTTCATGTTTTGACTTCCATCTGTGTGGATTGGTCAAGTAGAGTTGAATCCATTTATTCATTGGTCCAAGCCTTGTCATCCATTAGTGTGGATAGGCCTAGAAGCATTTAAACCATTTAATAAATTCTTAGTTAACCATTAAGGAATATTCAATTATTTATGTTCACTCCTCTACCTTCCAATAAGAAAAGTCACACCCTAATGATGTCTCAAACATGCTGGAACACTAAAAACCCAATTATGGAATATCCTTCAAAATGAGGCAGATGGAGTTGTGGGTGTAACCATTGACTACTAATGAAATATTTGGAAAGATCATAACCATATGATTCTAACAAGTATAATCATGAAATGTAAATTTAAGAAATGATTCCCAACGAAACTAGTGGCCCCCACACAAACATTCCAAAAACAACAAACTTTAGGGATGAGTTATAGACCACCCACCTTAGGGTTGTACATGTCGTCTCCTCCAGTGTCGGTCCTCGATATTCCTAATATTGGAGTACATCTAAAAAGGATGAAAATTCTCACATGGTGATTTTTATACCGAGAGTGAAAGAGAAGATGTTTGACTAACATGGATCGGTTACTTACCGTTTCACATCCAACATGACGAACTGATACTCGATCAGATGCTGGAATAATGAAATCTCTTCAATCCTAGAATTTTCCTTCAAAAAGATCCAAATGGGTATAAATAGAGGAAAATCCCACTGGTTCTCTCATTAGAAGGAAGGGGATGATTAATAGATCATTAAGGGTGCTTTGGACTTTTTTATAGGTTTTAGCCTATGCATGGTTTATCTGCATGGTTTGTCAAACTGGGCACAAACCGTGCAAGACAATTCTATCTGAAAAGTCTTCCTCTACACAGTTTGATCAAACCGTGCATCACCCATGAATGGTTACATGGAAAAAGGGAATTTTTATAGTTTTGCTACATGGTCGTGCACCAACTGTGCGAGGTGCCACTTTCTGAAAAAACACCTTTCGCACGGTATACTCTAAACCATGCATAGAGTCTTTTCCTCAAAAAAGATGCGTTTTGGGCTCCCAAAAAGCCCCAAAAACCCTTAGATCCTTTACTAACTCATTAAGAATATGCATTAGGTACAGATTAAATATTTAGACAAAAAATTTAAAGGATTCATACCTGAGTGAAAAACTGGGATCATAATGTCATCCCCCATTAAAAGAACTCACCCATGTGTTCTATATACAGGGGTAAGGAAACACAGTTTGAGAACAGCTCTGGCCATTGGGCATGTACATCAGCTTCCCTCTCCCAAGTATCATCCTGTACTCGGCCATGTAGCCATAACACACATACAAGAGGAACAAACATGCCATGGAGATCCTTTGTGCTTATGTCAATGATGTGTATTGGATACTCATCAATGGTAGCATCAACTTCAAAGTCAACTTCCTTCGGAGCAATGGTATGAGATGGGTTAGGATGATATTGATGAAGCTATGATAAATGAAAAATGTCATGCATGTCATGGTACCTATGAGGTAGTATCAACTGATTAGATATTAACATGGCTCTCTCTAGAATTTTAAATTGCTCGACGTAACAAGGTGACAAATCTCCCTACATTTGAAATTGTCTATGCCCTAGCCTCAGAAATACTCAAAGAAAAACATGATCCCTAACCTCAAACTCAAGAGGTCATCGATGGGGATCATCATAAGATTTTAGTCTATACTGAGCACTTGTCATACACTTCTTAATCTGCTGGACTTGTTCTTATGTCTCCTAAATGAGTCGAGGACCTAGTTTTGTGGCCTCACTTTCCTATAGCCAACACAAGGGTGAACAACATGACCTACCATATAATGACTCAAAATGAGCCATAGGAATCAAGTCCTGAAAACTGTTATTATAGGAAAACTCAATGAGCGGGATATGCATCACCAAAGAACTGCCAAAATCAAGGATGCATACATGGAGCATATCATCAAAAGCCTTTATTGTCTATTACGATTGTCCATCAGTCTGAAGGTAAAAATTTATTCTTTCAAGCACCTGAGTTCCCATAACTTTCTGCAAACCCTGGCAGAACCGTGTAGTGAAACTAGCATTCTAGTCTAAAATGATTGTATGTGGAACTTCATGTAGTCGTATGATCTCACAGACATATAGTCTTCCCAACTCATCAACTAAGAAGGTATCCTAAATAGGAATGAATTGGGTTGATTTCATTAGTTGGTCAATGACTACCCATAAATAATCACTACCCCTTGGAATCCTAGGTAATCCATCTACAAAATCCATAGCAACATCTTACCATTTCCATTCCGAGACTAGAAGCAGCTGTAACAAGAATGCAGTTCTCTGGTGTTCCACTTTCACCTGCTGATAGGTGGAACACCTAGTGACAAAGTCTGAAATTTGATGTTTCATCCCAGGCCACCAATACTGGCATCACATAGCTTGATACATATTCAAGATTTATAGATGAACTGCCCACTGGGAAGCATGGGACTTTTACATCAAATTCTCTCTCGCATATGTAGGAACCTATATATTTCCACATAGATGTAGGATGTCATCTCTATCCACAGACCAATCCGAAGGTGGGTTATCTCCTGATATACTCTAATAGAGAATAGAACCTTTAGAATATGAAAACATCGTACTCTTATACTTATCCAGGAGGGAAGAAATAACTGTTATCTCTAAGAGCTAAGAATACTCGTGACTATCATGAAACTCTAGATGAAGTTCCAAAAAGAGGGCCATTAACTTCCTTTCATCATTGGATTCCTATATGACCTGCATTTGAGTTTTCCGACTCAGTGCATCTGCGACTACATTTCCTTTTCCAAGAATATATGAATGATCAAAATCAAAGGATTTTAGACATTCAACCCATATTCGTAGTCAGAGTTTCATGTCATGTAGAGATGATAATCTTGATGCTCTTGTAATATGTATACACCACAAAGAACTCACCCAAGAGATAATGTCTCCAGTAACATAATGCTTGGACAACTGCTGGTAGCTTGAGGTCATCTGTCAGGTAATTTCTCTCATGAGGCCTCAACTACTGAGATCCGTATGCAATGACTTTGTCTTCCTGCATCAACACTTTTCCTAGGCCAATTATTGATGCATCATAGAATATGATATAAAATTTAATAGGTTTAGGAAGAATCATAATAGGTGTCAATACAAGCCTCCTTTTAAGATCCTGAAAGGCTTTCTCACATGATTATGACTATTGGAACTTAACACCCTTCTTTTTAAATCTAGTAAGAGGTGAAGAAACATGTGAAAAGTATTATATGGAACACCTATGATATCCAGCGATCCATAAGAAACTCTTTATATCAAACATGATCTTATGAAGCTCCTAGGAGACTACAAAAATAATCTTTTTAGGGTTAACAGATACTCCTGATTCTGAAATAATATTGCCCTAGAAGTGTAAATTTTTAATAGAGAAGTCCAATTTATAAATATTGGAATAAATATGATGTTCTCTTAGAATACTCATAATGATCTCAAGATATTTGTCATGGTCATTATGAGTGCGCTAATACACCACGATGTCTTCCCCAAAGACCATGAAAAAAGATTCCATGTACGTATGGAAAACCATATTCATCAAATACATGAAAACATCTGACGCATTTATAAGACTGAATGACATAACAAGATTCTCATACAGACCATACCTACTATAGAAAGTTGTACGAGGTATTTCTGAGATTTTGACACACTCCTGATGATAGACTGATATCTGGTCGATCTTATAGAATGCCTTTGCTCCTTGGAGCTGGTTAAATATATCATCAATTCATGGAAGTGGATACCAGTTCTTGACTGTAAGCTGGTTCAACCTGTTGTAATCCGTTCATAAATGAGGATTTCCATTATACTTTATAGAGAAAATCATGGGTGAACCCCAGTATGATCTATTGGGACATATAATGACATTAGCCACTAAGTCCTTTATCTACCTCTTGAGCTCCTGAGGCTTTGAAGGTTCCATCCTGTATGGAGGAATAGACACTGGAGCTGCTCTTGGACCATGGCCTATTACAAACTCTACCTCTATCTTAAAAGGACATCTAGAAAAGTCATCAAGAGAGACCTCCCTAAAATGATAAACTACTAGAGGGAAATCAGTTTGAAGAAAAACCTAATCCTCTATAAAAATATTTTTAATCTAGGTGGTCACTCCACCTAGCCCATGATGTTTCGGTCCTGCTCTCCCATCCTAGACATCCCAATCACCTATGAAAATATAACTATTTACTTCTGGTGATTTAAAATAAACCCTTTGGCGATAAAAGTCTAGAAATGAATAATAATGGACAAACCATTCCATCCCAAGAATGACAAAGAACCCCGTCATCTTGAGAACAAAAAGATTATACATGAAAGATTAACTGCCAACCTCAAGGGGACAGTCCATCCACTAGTTTATTCCCTCCATCTTTATTCTAGAAAATTTATCAGGGGTCCTTACACCATAGTGATATGGTATCTCTAGTCTGATACATCCAACAATATATACATAAAATAGTTTCTGAATCACCTGTATCAAACAAAGAAGAGACAAATGTTTAGGCTACTAGAATAGAACCTCATACTATAGATGGTACTGCAGCCTAATCCTTAGGTATTGGATTTAAGGAATGAAACTGAATTGATCCAAAAACCTATGCAACACATGGACTACAATGATCATGAATGCTCTGCTGGCATTGTTGGTGATCCATTATTGGACTATCACAGCCATGAACTCCCCCTCAGCCAGACCTGCCAGTGCTACTCCAACTACACTCCTGACGCATTGTAAAAGAACTTCCTCCTAAAGTTGGAGATAAAGTTGATCCTTTTCCAATCGAAGCTAGTGGAATGGTCCTTAAAAAGTGATTAATATGACCCATAAGGGCACAAGTCTAGCACTACACATGGTCTCTATCACATTGGGTATTATTATGCCCTAGTTACCCACAATGATGACACCCTACAGAGCTATCATACTAGATACTCTAGCTACCATTTCCCAGACAATAAACCTCATTGGAATGTTTCCTGCCACCTGAAGAACTACTGGAATGATGTGACACTGATCCTTTTAACTTAGTACTCAGTACATCCATCAGGTTTCACTTAGTGATAAGGTTCTGATTAACTATTGTAGAGAATGCATGAAGAAGAAAGACATTCACCTGAGTTTCAATATTATATTGGATCCCATCCTAAAATCATTTAGCATGCGAAAGCTCATCACCAACTAGAAGTGGTGAAAATCACAGTATATTAGTGAAAATGCTAAATATTCCATAACTGACATATAAACCTACTCGAGATGCATGAACTCTCTGACTCTATCAGATCTTAGTGACTGAGGACTAAAATAATAATAGAAGGTAGTCTGGAAGTCAACCCATAACAAGCCCTGATGTCATCCGACCTGGGTAACGACATCCCACCAAATCTTGGCTGAATTCTAAATCATGTATGTAGAAATCGTGATTCTCTACTCTGGATTTGTTTACAGATTCTCAACGGAAGACACCATGGACTCTAGACAAGACTCAGTAGCCTGAGATCTTCCATTCCCTAAAAAAGTTAGAGGATGTTGCTGCTAGAACTCACTGGTCAGATCAGGCATCATAGGTGCAACATGTGGAGCACCAATCATGTACAAAAAAATATGTAATAAACTATCACAGATTTGGGAATAAGTTTACATATTAGGTATAGAAGTTTTTTCCTCATGTATAACTCCTTGAAGTACGACTGGAAGCTCAGGGCCCACCATTATTGAAGCTTGTAGTCACCACCCTCCTGGGGAACGACACGAGGACATCGTGGCGGAATTGTTCTACAAATTCAAAGCATACACCTTAGAACAAACATATTAGAAAAATAAATAGAATCACTAATGGAAATTAAACACAAGAAAACTCACTACCCAAGGCATACTACCCAGACTACCCACTTATATGTCCATGTATTGGTAAGTGCTCAAGTATATGTTTTATGTTATTTTGTAGAAAACTATTAGGTTCACTCCTTCACCTTACATAGACCCGACATGGCAGGATAAGGATGTGAAACCCATTCATTTTAGATTTTAGGATTCATTTTTTAATGAATAGTCATTTCTGATGAATCAGTTCCCATACACCTATTAATATAAATGACACCTATTTACTTAAATCATAATGGGTTAACATGGTAAATTACTCATTTCAATCCATGAGGGCCCATACACCTCATGAATTGAGATAGGTAATCCCTCAATTGAAGCCAAGGAAATACAAGTACAAGAAAAAATCAATACATCACTCAACAAACACATGCATATTAAGAAATGAAATGTTGTGAAATGATCCTATATGGCATGAAAATATGCATGAAATATGAATTCTAGGAGACTATGATGATGCATTCTTCAATACTCCTTGACGTTATTTCATTTGGCCATGGTGGAAATAAATTACCAAAGTGTATTAATCAACAACACCACACAACATGTGAGTCACCCAATGGTGATATAATTTCAACTGTAATCGAAAAAATAGACAACAATTGCATTATGGGTAACTTAGATTTTACAGTGAGCATGGGATCACGATGCCCAATAAATGCTTATGACCAAGTCCTATGTGTTCCTATTCTCTGATCTGTTGTCTCCAGATAAACATGTAAAAAAATCAACCACATCTAATACCACATTGTGATGACCCGGACCCAGATTCCACTTAATGGGTGCCCTAAGCCTTGTGGGCCACATGGCCTCAAACACATCTTTCCGAACACCTGAGACTACAGACTAGAAGCAAGGTCCTAGGGTGTGTCCATGCGAAGACTATTCCATCATTAGAAGAGTGTAATATAGTAGAAGTAATACAATGTTATAGTAATCAATGGAAGAAATATGAATAAATAATAGAAGAAAATAGTTTCAATATATAAACAATAAAATAAATAACTATATCAACTAAAACAGTGATGATGTAATGTCATGTCACTAGAAAAATGGACATCATGGATATAAATGAAATAACCATAAGAAGCTCCGCAAGGTAAAATAAAACAAGTCTACTCCAAGAATCCTAAGATCGTACTCGCTCATTTGCAATCAAGCCCCATCCTATCAATACACAATCAAGTATTGGAAACTGCATGTTTCCTTTTATCAATACCTTCAACCATTTAATCTACATCGGGAATCAAACAACGCCTGGAGAGGGTGTGAGAGAAATCTTACTGGGACACCACCAATGTTGTCTATAACATCTGGCTCGTGTAATGGAATATATCAGGGTGAAGGCATTCATATATAAAGTAAGGCAGGCAATAAAATATAACTAAATAACCATGTACTTACTTCATCCCTCAGTTGGTTCCCAAACATGTAATTAGTTCATTAATAAATCAATTACCATATAATTCTAATATGTCACATGAGGCATATCCAGTACTAAAATCACATCGTGATAGTGTAATTGTTGAAGGTCCCTTGGCGTAACAAGGCAACCAAACTATGATATCCAGTGAGAGAGTTCCAGGGTAAAAACTAGGGTAACATAAACTTTCAGAAAGCTAACTCTGTAGTATCTTAGTCTAGATTAGGGTAAGAGTGTAATCCAAGGAGCATAATCCATGGAATTCCACAATAAGGTGCCTACTAAGTCCAAGGTGATTGGATAAGGCAAATCAGGGCTATGTAAAGACAGGTCCCTATGGGATTTTACCATAGCACCTACTTGTCAAGGTGGTATCCAAGGAGTGTATTTGAGGTATCTTGTAATAGATAAAGGAACCCTAATGTAGTATATCGGGCATCCAAGGAATAGAAAATAATGGATTATTGGTGGGTATCATCCTAAGAAAGCTTTATCCATGAATTGAAATGGAGTTCCTGAGACCCAATGTATTCTTCTCTTGGAATCCAAGGTGAGCTTCTTTCAGTCCATTATTATTTAATATTATAATCTTCTAGTAATTCATTTGGTTATATTATTCCCTTCTATTAGTGTGGATATGTCAATTATAGTTGAAACCATTTATTCATTATTACAAGACTTGTCTTCAATTAGTCTGGATAGTCAAAGTAGTATTGAAACCATTTAATCAAGTATTAGTTAGCCATTAAGTAATATTCAATTATTGAGGTTCACTCTGTTACCATCCATCAACATGGAAAGCGGTGCTATGGACATGTAACATTTATTGAATTTCTTTAAATAAGTAAAATTTATATACTTATTATACTTACTATTTTACGTTTCACATTTCACTTTTAATAACCATTTGGAAGCACATACCTTAGGCAGGTGAAATGGTGAGCATATATGGTACATTCCATTATTCCAATCTCAGTAATGACAATCAATTTATGATAAGAAGACCCAGATTTAGATAGTTCAAGCTAAAGCACACCTGAACAGTGGTTTAAACGTGTCAGAACACTAATACCCAATTATGGCCTTACCTTCAACAAGAGGTGGATTGAGTTGTGGGTGTAATCACTAAAAACAAATCACATATTTCTAAAGATCATAAAGATATGATTCTAACAGGTTTAATAATGTAATGTATATTTAAGAAATGGTTCCCAATTAAAGTGGCAGGTCCCACACAAAGATTACAAAAACAATGAACTTTATGCATGAGTCATAGAGCACCCACCTTAAGGTTGTATGAGCCTTCTCCTTCGATATCGGCCCTTTATTTTCCTAGGATCAGAGTAGATATATGAAAAGGTGGAAAATGATCACATGGAGATATATAGGATGAGAGTGAAAGAGAAGAAGTACGACTAAATTGAACTCATTTACTTACCATTGCACATCCAAAATGATGAACGATTGCTCAATTGAATTTAGGATGAAGGAGATATCATGATCCCTAGGTTTGGACTTCAAAAAGCACCAAATGGGTGAAAATGGAGGAAAATCCTACTGGTTCTCAGATTAAGAGGATGGGGAGATTAATAGATCATTTAAGGTGTTTTGGTATTTTTACACAGGTTTTTAGCCTGCGCCCAATTTTTCTACATGGTTTGTCAAACCGTGTGAAAATTATGTGAGACAATTTTGTCTAAAAAGTATTCTTACGCAGGGTTTGATCAAACCGTACACCACCCATGAATGGTTACCTTGGAAAAAGGGGCATATGCATGGTCTGGATGCATGGTCATGTACCAACCCTACATGGTACCACTATCAGAAAAAACACATTCCGCACATTTTACTCTAAACCTTGCGTACAATATATTTCCTCCTAAAATATGTTTTCCATGCTTGAAACAAGTCCTAATCACCCTCAGAACCTTTAATAACTCATTAGGAATCTACATAAGTTTCAAAGAAAATATTTAGACCATAAATTTAATGTATACATACCTGAGTGAAAAACCGAGTTCATACACATTTGTTATGGTAGCCAAGATGGATGAGAAAAAACATTTGGGGTTGTAAATCCCGATCCTAGAAGAAACTCTCCAAATCCTATAGCATATTCATATGGGGAATGACCCATTTAGAATTTAATGGTCATTCTATGTATTGTAGGGATGGGTTGCGACCCACATTAGATATTACTCCATGTTAAACAGGGTCAAGATTACCTAGAGCGGGTTTTGACTATTTGTTTAGGTCATATCCACTATTCATTCCTTTTCCCTGATGCCCAGAGATACCTTGATTAGGATATTTCCCTTCAAGGGGATCAACTTCATCCCGTATGGGGAGGTACGTATTAGGAGGTTTACCAATGAAAAAAAGGTTGGTGATGTGCTAAGGTCAGACATGATAGCCTTTAGGAATGGTGTGTTGGTGAATCGTATTGATAGTGAAGTTATATGTGAGACCTATGGTTCATATAGATTTTTAAATCAAAATCTAGTGCCCAAAAAAAATTACCATATCTCCTTTGGTTGATGTACCATCATAAAAGCATCCAGTGGTATCCCGACGTCTATAGATTCTTAGAAAATAGAGATGACTCAAGAGAAAATCATCCTACTTCTATCTGATACATCCAATGGATTAAACGTTTGGTATTTCCAGGCATTGATTGCATCATATCATGGGTGAGTGTTAGCGGAATTCATCCCAGGAGTTGGGGATGGAATAACTTCCAAACATAGAAAGTAAGGTATAAAGGAACCTCTTTCTACAAGAGGTGTTTCATCTACCCTAGAGGATGCTTCATCCCTTTCAAAAGGTGTAGATTATAGGTTCCATGATCTCCAAATGGCCTCATGCAATATTCCGTCTGATAGCGAAAATCAAAAGGGTTACACCAACTGAAGCTAACCATAGACAATCCAGTTGTGACTATCATGAAGAGAAATGGGTCCCATTTTTTCATACGTAATTTATGATAGAGAGTATAGGGAAACCCATTAAATATAGGGTTGAATAATCATCTTCAATGTAGACTATTATGGCCTTTGAATTCATGTGACCATAGGTAGAACAATTTTTGAAATACATGTTCTCTGATTCTGAAATCATATGGATACTTCTTCGTGCTGCACTACTGATTTCATGGAAAGGATATGATTTATCCCCTCCCAATATTTACTTCAATAAAAATTCTTCTGAGTTAAGGATATATATCTAGGAACAATAGATTCTCATTTATGATACTAATTATCAAATCCCTTCCACGAGGTGGGTAGAAGACATGGAATGATGGGTCACTACTGAAGGGGCTGATCACACATATTCTGAGGAATAGTTTGATTATGTCAATATTGAGGATGTAAGTTCCCCTATTCTCATCATCTATTTTATTCTTCCATTAATTTATCTAGAACCATGTGATGTTTCTGAGGAAAAGTTCATTTTTGTTTTTTGTGGCCCAAGGGGGAATCAACAGAGTTTCCATCACTGAAATATGGACTGAGTGGTACCCCAATTGAGATTTATGAATCATCTAACAAATCAATGGAGTTATACTCAGTACAAAAATCATTGGAAAATGAGATGTTACAAGGATCTATAATACCCCCTATGATACTTATCATTTAGAGGACTGGAACTATCCATCCTTCATTGAAGAAGAGAGAACATCATAGAAAAAAAAAATCATTTCCCAAGAGCCATGTCAGTGATGGTATGTTTCCATGGTATCATTAATATATTATCTTATACATCTAAAATGTCTAACCATCACTATATTTTCATAATATCATTCCCTCTCCTATCTCAAGGGTCTTGTAGAAGAGCCTTGAAGAACTGAGGAGTCGACTATAGACAAAAAATGGATCCCTATTGGTGAGACATCTCCATTGATGGAAGATTTGTCGATGGTTGAGGACCAGTTATATTCTCATATCACATCGCATGCCAATATAAAGGGGGATGAATATTTTGGTAATGTGAAGTATATATCATATGGCATCATATACTGATTTTTTTGACTTTTATCTGTATGATATTTCAAGTTCATCTCAGGTCCCATAGGACATTGTGATGACTGATGCTGACCTAGAGGTTGTCACTATGAAAGCTCTTTGGGGTCTCAATTCATTAGAATTGGGTGATTTACGTGGTCCAAGGCAAATATTTCAAGCATCTCTATAGGTGAGATTACCGTTGGACTTCAGAAAATTAATAATTCTTGAATTATTTATGCTATTTTCAAATATAATACATTCTAGAAATCAATGTTTGACAGAAAATAAGGAAATAAAGGCCTATAATTTCCTCCCTGACAAGGTTCCACATCCTCATCTACTTAAATATGATCAAGGCTACCAAAAACAAGTTCCCTAGGATATATATGATTCCCGAGCCTCCCACATTCAAATACGGACACTCCATGTCATTTTTTTCAGTCTCCTTAATTAATATCCTCTATTTCAATTTATATTCATTATCAGTAGCATTCTTATATTCTTCATATTTCCTACTCCAATTCATATACTGCCTTGGTGCTGGAATTTCCATGGAAATTACCACTAATATTCCATGTAGGAGAAATATGGAATTAGGTGATCATTCATGTATATTTTCTATCATAAATGAACACAATGTTTATATTAAAAATTTATAAACATATTCTTCTTTTGTTTTTGTTTTTGTGTGTGAGAGTATGAGAAATTTACTAGATTGGTGGGTGGAGGGGTCATGATTCTAGAAGGTAATAAGAAGTGGATGAATTGTACATAAATAAGATGTACCAAACATGCACCCAACTAATGTGAATAAAATAAAAAGCATTAATTTTTATGGATTATACATCAATGAAAAAACACAAACAGTATATTAGGATTGTTTTGGTCACTAATTTTTTTTGGTAATTTTAAAAAAAACAATCCTAACTAGATTGTATTTAATTTAAATGTACAAATATTTTCAGAAATTTATTTTTATATGTGATATAAGTATTGTTTTTTCAATTATTCTCTAATAGAATATATACATGAAATATTTTCATTGTATTAACAATAATTATAGAGTTACTACATATTTAAAATAAGTGCATACATAATTATATTCATATAGAATATGTATATAGAATATGCATAAAGAATATTAATATATATCTAAAAAATTCACATATATGAACCTCTTTCAATATGAAGATATATATTTTTTGGAACCCAAGTCACCCAACATCATCACTAAATGAACCTATTTCTATACATAATCTATATGATGATATATATATATATATATATTTATGCATTACATAGCATAAAAAATAAACATATTTTTGTATGCAATTATTTCATTACGAAAATTGTATATTCACTTATTTTCTATAAGTATTTACATGGAAATCCATATAGGTAATCGATATAGAAAATAAGTAAATTTGTTTTTCCACTAATTTCTATATCCATATTGTATATTTTATATAGAAAATAATTGTTTTCATATTGGCATATATAATATAAGTACACATATGACCATATTTATTTTAGAACATATTTTTGTATGGATATAAATAGAAATTCATATAGAAAATAAATGTATTTTTTAATCACTTATATGTGTTTTTATTTTATATATTTACTTATTCTCTACAAAGCTTCATATTTTTTTTATTTTGAATAGTACATATTTAGATATGTGATTAACATAATGTATGGATTACTGGTTTTTACTTATATTGAAAATAAGTGTGACATGAATAATATATAAATTCTTGTATGCACTAATTTTCCAATATGCATTACGTGTATTCACTTATTTATAATATAAGTGAATTTATATTATTGCATTCTTGTTTGCTCATATTTTCCAGAAATTCATATTAGAAAAAATATAAATTACACAAAAGTGAATTTGTAACTAAATAATTACGTCCTGAAAATGAATGGGATGTGTACTAATTGATCTTAGTTTTGGATATTATCAATTAAATTTCAGGAATGATGATATACCATTGATTTGTGTTTTACAAGTTGTATACATTATGAGTTTATATTAATTCATTTTGGGTTGAAAATATGCCCTCAAAGTTTATAGGCCATACAAATAGAGTATTCAATGATTATATTGATAATTGTGTATGATTTTTATTAATGATATATTGATATAATATACGTGTAATGTATGATCCCGTAATGGGATTCGCGGAACTAGGGTTTTCCCCCAGACACTGCCTTCTCCCTCTCTGTCTCAGTTCAATGGTGTTCTCTCCTCCGCTTTCCTAGTCGGCAATATGTGGAATGGGGCTCATGACATAGTTGACTCGATCTCCCTAATGATTTTGATTTTTCATGCCTCCTCCTTGCACTATCCGAAAATATGATAGGGATTTTCTTGGTGACACGGTGAAGGTGCGTGGTCGAGTCCTGTTTATATGGGTTATAGCCTCGTTTTGGTGCGGTGGGTGTGTTGGGAGATTACCTATGGGATTTGCGTGCGGTATAGGAGGTGGCGATGGGATTGCGGGTTTCGATTATGGTGGGACCATATTTCCAATGTGTTTTCATTCAGCTGGGTGGATAATGTGATGTATTTCAACCCATGAGATCTTGAATCGAGTTATGTTTTTGGATGTGAATTTCTATGAATGTTGTGGTGTGCTGTGTGATTCTTATGTTTCAAATCTTCTTGTCTTGAACCTATTCTGTTGGTGATTTTATTTTGGTTGTAGTGGTTGTTGTGCATCTTCATATATTGATCTAGTAGGTCTGCATGTTTGGATGATTTTAACATGGTTCCAGAATCTCTGGGCTTGGATGAAGACTTTCGATCTTACCTGATGAGTGTCTATGTAGGATATAAAAAGAGACATGCAGATTTTATTTTGGTCAGTTGTGTGTTGATTGGTTCGTGGATATGGTGTAGTGTCTTAGGAGTAGAGTGAGGTGTCCGGATGGACAGGAATTACTTGTTCTAGATACCTCATCACCCTCTGTATATGTTTCTTTTGTCATCTCACATTTCTAGAGGGTTTGGGAAAATTGTGACAAGAGTCCACCGACGGGTTTGGATTTGGGTTGGTGTTGACGGTCGCACTGGTGGGCGCTCAAGGAAACCAGTTCTATGGGATTTCGAGCTTTTTTTTATATTAGTGTTCCCTGGATCATGGTACCTCAGCCTTCTCTTGACGATTTCATCTTTAGCTATGATGGCATGTCAGTTTGAATGTTTGAATTTATTTTCTATCCATTGTTATTGAATGTATTTTTTTTGTGAAGCCATGTTTGTTTTTTAGTTGTGATGTGGAGAAGTGGTGAAGTGGTGAAGTGGTGAAATGGTGAAGTGATGATGTGGTTAAGTGGTGTAGTCTGGTATGGTTTCTAACATTTTCCTATATACTGTATGCATAATAATAACAAACAATTTTTAGTTATTCTAAGTGTTATGAGGTTCATAAAGACCATTTATAGATTTTTGTTGAATCCCCGAGGGAGAAAGAGCTATATGAGAAATTTAGTAAGTGTCACTTTTTTTCTATAGAATGTCTTTTTCATGGACATATTGTCTATAAAGATGTAGTATCAGAGACTATTAGAAAATATGTTTTTAATGAATGATACACACTAATGCAAATATCTACGATATGTAGTTCATATCTTATAGTTTGTTACTATTATCATTTTATTGACATTGTTTCCTGATTAGATAATATGTTAACCAGTATGATGAATAAAGGGTTCAAATTCACATTGTCTAATGAATTTGAATAATTATTTAGGGAAATAATTAAGAGAATAATCAATGTAGCAGTATTAACCTTACTATCTTGAAAGGAGGGGTCTATTATATGAAAAAATGAATCAATAAAGGTTCTATGGTGTTTTCTTATAGAAAATTATAATGTTGTACCATATGAATTGAGAAAATTAAATAAACATAAAAATTACCCAACACATGATATTGAGTTATAAGGAGTGATGAATTCGTTAAATACACAGAGACACTATATTTACGATGTAATATGTGATATATATAACGAGAATAATAGTTTGAAGTATATATTCACTCAAAAAGAGATCAAAATGAGACGTAGGAGATGGATTCATCTACTCAATTACTATTACTCTAAAATAAAAACCCACCCCAAGAAAGCTAAAAATGTGGAAAGAGCATAGATTCCGAAATATCATGGTGTTTTATCCATGATGAGGATGGACAATGATCCAATATAAAAGGATTTAGTAAGTCATGATACCTTAATAATTTAGGAAATGGAAGCATAATTCATTTTTAAATTAATTTCCAATTTTTTTTACTAGATTAGGTAAATAGGTCTAGACAAGATGAAAATGGTTTAAAAAAGAATATTAAAACCATGGATATTGTAAAATTTATATACACCACCAATTATAATGTTTTTTTATGTTTGAAATTAAACTATTTGTATCATAAGTACTAGAGAGAAAGAGGGAATTACTGGATGAATCTCATTTCTCAAACATCTATATACACCATGGTCGTACAAAGATGTATAGGGATATAAAATAAAGAATCTTGCGAGTAAATATGATGTACGAAATTTCATAATATATGCCTTGATTCTTGGTGTGACAATAAGTAAAGGATGATAGATATTTCTAAAAGGGTCTCATAACCCATTCCCTATACCAATGTGGAAGTTGAATAATAGAACAATGGAATATGTTACCAGATTTCTTAAAAAATATAAGAAGAAGAATTCTATATGAATCATTGTGGATAAACATACCATGTTTCAACATTTCTTGGTAATAAGGTATGATCAATCCCTTGAATGTTTTTGATGAACCCTTATCAATGAAGTCACGATACTTCATGGAAAACCTCTATAAATTTTATTTAATCATGAACATTGATTTACATAAAATAAATTAGTGGTTTATTCAAAATTATTTTTCAATTGAGATAAATTTAATCATCTAATTCATCCTCAAACTGATTGGATGTTTCAAAAGACTATCCAAACAATAGAGGACACAAAAAGTTCATTCTCACATAACATCCAATGAACATGGGACTAATACCTACAACTAATGTAATTTTTGTATAACAATATATTCTATTAAATAATTCTAATGGTATCATTCAAGGCCATTTATAGAAAAATAGTTCATATTTTAAACTATTATAGATAATTTGGGGAGATGGGGATTGTTGGTCATAAAGTGACTGGACCGCATAACATCATTGATTATGCATGGGCATCATTCATATTTGAATTCATAATTTCCCAAACTAAACTTGACTACAATGGTGATTCATAATGGATGTATTTGGTCAAAATAATTGATAAATCTTGCAGGCAAGAACCCTAGAGCTTGGAACTTTTTAGGGAGGATTCATAAAATTTACTCTTTTTCATGGTTTTTTAATAAAATATATCTTTTGATTAGTTAATATTCAAAGGAAGGTTTTGGGATCAATTTTAAGGGATTGAAAAATGATAATCCTGACTCGATATTGGTATAAATATATGGAGTGGGAGGAAATACGGATTAAATTTCACCAATAGATATGGTTTTAAAATTTGGATCATCCTAAGATAAAATATTATTTTATTTCCAAATATATTTTGAAATCTAATCCTAAAATTCTAGATTCATCATAGAAAAATCACAGGTTATTGTTCATAGGCTAATCAATTTTAACTAGGTTATGGTCATTAAATTACACCTCTGATGATTAGGGAAGATAACATAGAATAATTTTTCATTTTTTAAACCACGTTTCTCTCATTATTATTATCATGTTTCAATTTTTATATATACATTAGTTTCTAAGAAAACCCTACTCTTTACCCCTAACACTATCTGCATTATAATCACATGATAAAATTGAACGAAATAAGAGAAATATATTCCATGATCAAAAGAATGATTAATGGATTAAAAATAATGAAATAAATAATTAAAATTGAATGAATTAATTTGAAAACTAACTTGGATGAAGAAAAAATGTATAATAAATTAGATATTGAATTTGTAAAACAATAGGTATTGAAATCAGTATGTATCAACAACTTTGAACTAAAAATGTTTATTGAATCCAAAGGGAAAACAATAGTGTTCTTGAAAAAATAAAAGAAATCAATGGACACAAAGGGGAATGAAAATGAGAAAAAAAGGAAATAAATAAATAAATTCCGGCATCTAGGATCTATTAGCATGTTGAAGACAATATATATTTATAGATTGTGATCATTTAATGATGTGTGTATGATTCATGTTCTAATCAAGTCACATTTAGAATATTAATTATGTAAATGAGAGTGTGTAATTGTCTTTCAAAGGATATCTTTCATATCCAAAATATTCTATATGTATTTTAAATATTTTCGATTTTGAGGCATGATTTATTAGAAAATTTTTGGTATCGATCATATCCTACTTTGTAACAAGTCTATAAAATATATCTCATCATATTTTCAATTTCAAGTCATTGAAAATTTGTAAATTAGATTCACATCATGTACTTATAGAACACTTTTTATTTTGAATTCATGATATGGAATTTTTCTCAGGGGTGTTCATCTCAAGGATTACATGTCATGTAATGAATATTCATGATGTATAAGGATTATTTTTTCCATTTTTTCAGAATTTATCCTTGGATTGTTGAATTCAAAATTATAAGGAAATAGAACCAAAAAATCATGTTATATTGAGTAAATCATGACTAAACATTAATGAAATGTATCCTAATATTAATATAAATTTATATTGTCAAATTTTCCAACACATTAACAATTTCACTTCCTAAACAAAAAAATATATCAATATGGATTTCCAATGAAATGACATTCAAACAAGATTAATGTATTACATCACGGAAAATAAAACATTATGTAAGCAGAAAAATAATTTCCTCTAGAATCATTATGTATAAGAGAATTATTCATGCCTCATAGTTCAATTACTTATTCAGACTATTTATTCTTCTAATTCCAATTTCATAATAGTTTCTCAAAATCTATACCAAATTTTCAATATAATTATAGTAAATTTTCTCTCATCACTCAAGGTAAATTAATCTAGAGTTATGATCATATGTTGATTACATGTTCTTACCCATAATGCTTCATTGGTTATATCATCTCCACATTATAAATGAAAATAAAAAATTAAATATAAGGGATTAAATAAAAATGATCAAAGAAATTTGATACTGAGGGAAGATGGGAATTTTATAAAAATATATCCCAAAATGATTGTAAGCTCTATAACAAAATTCATGATAATTTGAAATAGTTAAATGAATTAAATTCTCATACTGAAAATATATTTGAATTCTAAACATATCAATGTGGGTCCATGAATATGTCAAGATATAATAAATAATTTTTCTTATGCCTGTATTTTTTTCATTTTATTTATTTTTCAGATCTCACAACAAGGCTAGATCTCACTTTCATCACGTGACCACATATGTTCCATTAGAGGATTTATGAGTCTGGTAATGGTGGTTTTTGACCATCCTAATTCACATCCCATTTTTTACAAGGAATGGGGTAAATATAGAAAATATAAAATATAGTCGTGAACCATATCATATCAATCTACTTAGTGTTCCACTATAAATAACCTATGTAGTAAAAATAATCCATAGTACTACGCTTAGGATAGGGAGGTAAATATTATGGATACATATCCAACCTAGAAATGTTATTCATGGCTAATATGAGATATAAAATGATATATGTATATGTGGTTCTTAGTAAAAATTGTTCAATAAATATTTCCCCAATCATTTTAATAGTGTATTTCTTCAATAATCACCTCATTAGGGTCTCAATGAATGTTATGATAGGTTTACATTTCCCATGTATCTCTTACAAAACATGCTATGAAAAGAATATGCCAATGAAGATCTTGAATTCTCTCAGGAATGAGGGTATAAAATAAATATCTAGAAATTACCCAGGAAATATTATATAGTAACATGTCAATAAAAAATAAATTTCAAGAATATATAATAATAATTAAATTAATATACTCATCAATCTCATTAAAAATATATATAGTAAAAAAAATTATTTCAATAATCCCCAACCAAAAAATGTGTTTTATTTAAATTTGTGCAATAAGTGATGAAGTTTAAAGAATTATATTAATGAATTATTTCTCCTAGATAAGTGAAAATAGGAAATAATCCATTTTTTTTAAAAATAAAGACCAAAAAATATTCCCCTAGACATAAATTTATACATTTTTTTCACTATTAAGAAACATGATGTGGGAGAGTTATCAAATGTAGAATATATAAAAATGAAATACTGATATATCAATTTAAAATTAAATAATTGATTGCTTCTGGTGCGGAATTTAATTCCATGGGTAAATTTGATGGATTTTGGGATTAATTGGGATAAGTTCAAGAAAACATTTGAAATAGGATACATATACTAGAAAAACCATAGGAACATAGGGGTTAACCAATATATAAGCAGAAATATAGTATATTCACATTTCCAATGGAGGGAGAAAATAGCTCAGATAAATGCATGAATGGATTACAATGATGTGTGGGATGAATGATAGAAATAAAATTATATAAAAGGAAAACAAATGTCCTAACCACACAACTAAAAGAATGAAAATAGAAAATAAGGGGTAACTCTAATAAATCAATACCTATGAAGTATTTATCAATAATTATGGATAAAATAATTATTAAAATAAAAATTCAAGGGAACACCCTTCATGAAATGGTTCATTATAGATTGTTAGTCTCTTTCCATTGACCTTGAATGGTGGTATTTTGCCTTGTTGAATTTCGATCATGCCCTATGGTAATACTTTAATAACTATATAAGGACCCAACCATCCATATTTCATCTTCTTAGGTAATAGTTTCAATCGATAATTAAAATATATCATTATTCCCTTGATGAAGGATTCATTATACAATGTGTTAGTCATTCCATTTATTTATTTCTTCTTTATAAATAAAATCATTGTCAGAAGAATCCCTTTTATTTTTATCAAGATCATCAATGTGTAGAATTATTCCTTCATTGACCTATTTTGAATAAAATTATAGTTTATTAAATTTAAAATAATAGAAATTATATATTTAAAATTGAATGTGACATGGATTCCCATAAAAAATATGAAATCGAGTAGTGTCTATGGGTGTTTTATACAATGTGTTATATTCTTAATGTGAACAATTTCATTTGAGACTCATTTAATTTCAACTTGTAGAAAATGTATTTTCTAGATGTTTTCTATTATACATATTAAATAATTCAACCTTATCCTTTTATTCAGGTGGTAGAGAGTTCTATTATTATAATGAATTCCTTACTTTCGAAGAAATCCTTTCAAAAAATTATTTTCAATGTAATTTCCCATATCACTAATAAGAATTTTGGGAAAACTAAATCTCAAGAAATTTTTTCCAAAAGAATTCCCTAACCACTATAGCTATCTTGTGGGTGGTTTCCTATATTCCACCCACAATGAAAATAAAACCATACCAGAAAGGATGTAAAATTTCTCATGGGAATTTGGGAATGTACCCATAAATAGATTCCCTATACGTTGAGGATTTCGTCATCTCGAATGGGATTTGAGGGAATTTATTTTCATTTTAAAGTGGTTACTATTCACTGTTACTGATCAAAATTGTGATCAAAACATCTTTAATCTAAAAGTAGTGCGGTAAAAAAATATTCTTTCTAGGATATTAGCCCCAGTGCATTTGGACCCATGGTTCTCTATAGAATGTGTGTAACCAATGTCGTATATACTATGGAATTTATATTTTGGGATTAAATGCCTCATTATACAATCAACATAGTTCTTTAATAATAAAATATCATCCATGAAATAGTGTGATGGCTCAAAAAAGAATCTATTCCTTTTTTGGTAAAAGAAGTTGGGTTAAAGTATTCTCGTAGAAGGAATGATTTCAATATCGAAAAAACATGATTACGATTATTTATTTGAATAAATTTTTTTATCATGAGGTCACTACTCAATATCTATATTATCATCACCCATATTTCTGAGTAGTGGGAATATGGATTGGTGATTATTAATTATGTTCTCTATCCATTTTTTATCCTTGATTATCATGAAAATTCTTGCAGTAGTGGGATCCATCTTATTAGTCATAGTTTTTCATCAATTTAACTCAATGGAATTTTGAGAGCGGCATGATTAGTATAGATCACTACATTCCATAGAAGAATGTATGATCAAAATATTTCAAATTCTTATTATACACCAATTACATTTCCACACCCCTATACTATTTTGTATGAAATTTTATGATATATATATTTATTAACATATATTTCATTACATTCTTTATCCATATATTTATATATAAGTTTATACATATGTATATATATATATATTTAAATTCATATATATTAATATATTTTTTTTAAAATTGATTTACGTTTTAATTTTGATAAGGTTTATATTTTGAAAAATAAATTTCATATGTAAATATTTTTAAAATTAAGTTTTTATGTGTCAATTTTTAAAAAATATGTATATATTGATATATATTTGAATATAGATACCTCTAAATTGTGAAATACTGTAAAATATAATGACATAATATCAATATAAATGTTATTCCTGGGAATAAATTAAATCCCCATTGAAAAAGGAAAAAATCCCCCCCTCAAACAAGGCTTAAAATCCATCAAATGTTATAAAATTCAGGTACCCCAACTAAAAAAAAATTTAGATGACTTCAGTTATTTTTTAGGATCGAAAAACTTAAAAAACATTTACCTCTACTACTTGGGTGTATACCTCATCACAAGATTCTATTTGATATGTGGTAGAGCTAAAACAGACACTTGAATAAAAAGTTATGGTCGTATGATGTTTGAGAAACTTTTTAAACTTAATTTTGATATTATATTTATTTGTTTATTTTTTATCTTAAATTTATATTATATAGATATTAATCATTAATAATTATCAAATTATTAATTAAAAATATTTTTTATAATTACATTATAATCCATTTTCAGTAAATATCTTATATATTATGTGTAAATTCCTATTTAGCCTTATCTAAAACATATTTAAGAAATATATATTAAATTGAAATAAATATAAATATATTTATATATTAGTATATTATTTTCAGTGAAATACAATTTTTTTTTGAAATATTCCCTTTATCAGCTATAGTAAAAATGTACTAAAAAAGGGAGTTTTTATTAGCGCTAATAAAGGCCTTTTTATCAGTTTTTTTCTAGCACTAAAAAATGGGGGAATTAGAAATGTTTTTGACAAAATCTAATAAAAGGGCCCCATTAACATAACCTTTTTTAATCATTGTTAAAGAACCCATTTAACAGTGCTAAAAATCGTTGTCAAAGACCCTTTTTAATAGTTCCTTTTCAAGCACTAATAAAGGGGATTTTTAATAGTGCTTTTAGCTAGTGCTATTAAAACCATAGCACTGTAGAAAACTTGTTTTGTAGTATTGAATCCTAAAATACCATCTAAAGTGAAATCATTGTTTTCACACATCATCTCAAGGTCTTTTTCCCAATTTGGTAAAATGATTATCAGAGCAACAACCATGGTATTTTGGAATTGTGGAATGCCTGATAACACCATTAAGTAAAATCAACAAGATTTTACTTTAATAACATGTGTATTAGTACACAAGATTATTTTTAAAATACTTGTATGAAGAGGGGATAGAATATAATGTGGCCCATAAAACTCTATAAGACATTTACTATTGTTGGATCTAATAAGTCTTTGATGAAATTAATCATCACTAAATCAAATTTCATACATTACTTGTAGTTTTTTAGGACTATACCTCTATGGACGATAATGTGGAATTTTCAAAGTTTAATACTAGGAAATTCTCTTTATAGGGATGCATTACCAGTTCCAAATTTATTTGACAGATATTAAAGGATCATCCTAGATTTAAAAAATGCCCTATAAAATTAATAAAAAATCTTCCTCCATATCCTGAAAGATGTGTCTCATGCACCATTTTAAAATTATCTACTTCATTGCACATGATGATTTATATTCTTCTACTATAAAATTTTCCAAAGGTTCATGTGAAAGTAGTCTTTGAAATTTTTTTGGGTCAACTGCTATTTGATTGTACATGGAGTATCGATCCATGAATTAATAGAATTCCCACCCTACTAGTCCCTCCCAAATTTCATCCATGAAAGGTAATGTGAAATTATATTTTTGGTTTTCTATGTTTTGGTACCTATATTCAAAACATTCTCCCCATCTAGTGATTTTTAATGTTCAAAGTAACTCATATACATTGTTTTTAAAATCTATTAATCCACATTTAAGTGGGATCTCCTGTAGAGGACTCTCCCATTAATTATTAGATATTGAAAATATAATCCCAACACTGATATGATTCAACACTTATTTCTTGTATACATCCTCAATTTAAGGGATGATTAACCTATAGTGTTGTCATTTTTTCTTGGAACCATCTTATAATAAAATCTTGTGGGTTCACATCATGGAGGTTTCTCCCTATAATGTTAGCCATTCCCTAGGAAATTAAATTTGTGTTCCTTTTCAGGAGATCAACTAGTTTTTATTATTTTACATTCATTAGTTTTGAGCTAATAATTATTTGTAAATAATTTTTCATCTATAAGAAATATTAATATATGGTGAATAGTAGAGGTTTTAATTCCATGCTTAGTAGTACGATGACTGAGGGAATTAATGGTGAAAAAATATCCTCTGTGAGAGGCTCCAAGTAATTTATATGCCCATAATCACAAAATTCCTCTTCATCTGGATACTGGGTCACTCTTTTTACAACAATGGTTTTATAATCATATATATCATCATTAAGAAAGATTGCTTCACATTTAAATTAGTCATCACTTTTCCTAGTGGGCTTTAATAAGCCAATCATTACCAGTTCATCACTAAATTTGAATGTTAGTTTTTTTATTTACATGAATCATATCCTTCGCAATGGTGGGGAATGGTCTCCCTACAATTATACTAACATCTCCATCTTCTTATATATCCATGATAAGGAACTCTTTAATAAATATTAATTTTCCATCATTGACTAAGATATCCTTGAGAAATCCTTGAGGGTAGTTGACTGATCAGTCAGCTAGTTGAAGTGATACTCTATTTGGTTTTAACTCTTTAAACCCTAATTTTTAGAAGAAACTCAATGTCATGATATTGATACTTGTTCCCAGATCACATAAGGCTCTTGTAAAATTGTATGTCCACATAGTGCTAGAAATATAGAAACTTTGGGGTCTCGTATATTGGGAGGTATCTTATACTGAATAACATTGGAGCATTATTTATTCAATATGATGACTCCTTGGTATTTAATATTAATTTTTCTTGATAGATATTATTTATGAAACATTTAATATGTAGGAATTTGATAAATTTATTCTTAAAAGGGAATATATATGTGAAATTATTTAAACATTTTAAAAAAAATTATATTTCTCCACCCTTTTGGCTTGTATCATCATCTCTAGAAATGGATGATTAGTTTAGTATGGTGTAACTTCCACATATAATTATTCATTTTCATATTTTTATTGAACTGGTCTTTTTTATTTTTCTCTTAATCCATATTTTCTTCTAGATGAGCTTTAGTTATGATAACATCATCATCTTCTTAGATGACAGATGATTGATTTTCAGGATCTTTTGGTTGATTTTTATAATTTCCTTATAGTTAATGAATTTATAATTTTTTCAATCTAATAATCATATCATTATATATCTATTTCAGATGAGTTCCAACATGACGTATCAAAGTACCCAGTAATTGGTCTAAAAGGGACATTGAAATCTAAACACCTTGGTTTGTAAGGTTTCAAATGCAACCCCTTTAGTATTCTATTTTAGTATCTTATTTCATTATACAATAGTATAATTTCAACAAAAATGCAGTGATAATATTCTCAAGAATATATGGAAGTGTTTGGGATTTTTTTGGTGGCCTTAATGGAGCTTTTTGATATTACTAATATTGAGGTGGTTTAAACTATCAAGATCTAGGGAAAAAATGTGGTTAAATTTTCAACAACAGTCAAGGAGATGGACATTAATGTGGGTAACAATGTGTTCTATAA
This sequence comes from Viscum album, assembly GCA_963277665.1. Classification (NCBI taxonomy): domain Eukaryota; kingdom Viridiplantae; phylum Streptophyta; class Magnoliopsida; order Santalales; family Viscaceae; genus Viscum; species Viscum album. The sequence continues at coordinate 974,063,158 of OY728140.1, read as the reverse complement.
TTAGTCGGTGGTTCTTATCCTCTCCTCTACTGATAATGAACTTGATTTTTTGTTTTAGTTGGTAGGAAAGTATCTGCAGGTAATTTTACAATGGGTATTTTGGGGATGTTGATGCTAAAAAATTTTTGATTGTGATTAACAAAATTACAATCTTTTATTTGACATAATTCCATAACTTTTGGAAATTCCTAATACATTTTTGGGCCTACAAACATAAAAAAAGATTGGATATCCATAACTTAATAAGGAGGAGTTACTGGTGGAGTATGCATATTAAAGGATTCATGATTCTTCTTTCGTGATCCTACTTGGGCTGGTAAGAGGTTATATTCCTCCATCAGATGGATTCCTCATCAGGGAAGTCCTCTATAACTTTTCCATAGATTGAAATTGTGTGAAATATTAGAAAATAGTTCTCTTCAACTTCATGTTTCTTTCTCTTGATCCCAACTTCAGTGGAAACATCCATAATAGTGCAGGTGGTAGGCTAGTTTCCTGGGTGGGATGTCCAATGTTGTACCAACACATCAATTATATGATGTGGATACTTCTGAATTAGTTTCTTAAAATGATCCCATGATTCCCATGACAATTTATTTCCAACTTTATTGAAAATAATAACCACATTTATTTTCATCAAGGATTAGATCTATGAGAAATTTTTATCATGGAATTTCTTACCTAGATCATCCCAAGTCATGATGGACTCGAGATCTTGACTGTTCTGCAAATCTTTGGATCAGTATCAAAGGGAGAATGAGAAGTTAAATATATAGATTGCAGTTGATGAAATACACTATCTTCAAAAGGTATTTAAATCCTGTCAAAAATTTGAAATGTGTTTATGGGTTTATTCGTATTGAAGTTTACTAAATTTCCTCATGTTCTTGATCGTATGAATTAGTCCATGTTTTATCATGATGTAATGTTCTTGAATTTTCCGGAGACAAATTATGGGTTCAACACCAGTGATGGAGGACAATACCTAATACAATATGGTGTTCTCATGGTGTACTGGTCACTCAACCCTATGTTTAGGTGTAATAGATTGAAAAATAAGAGGATATATCTTTACAAGGTCATTTCCTTAATCCATTTGTTAATTTTTGGCATGCTACAATAGATTTATCAACCTCATGATCGAAAGGATGTAATTCTAGTGAATCAAGGATCCTAGAACAAGTCAGGGGACACTAAATCATGCACTAAGATGAAATAATGTATACAAAGGTCCTATTTCATGAGAAAAAAATTATAAAATGAAAAGGGGAAGGAAAAAATGGTGGGGGAGGTAATTTGAGGTTCATATCGTAGGTCACTATACATAAGAACAGTTTTCCCCAGAAACAATACCAATATTTGAATAGTATACATTGTAAAATTTATGACCCATATTAAATGATTAGATTAAAATTTATAATTTCTCAAACTACTCTTGGATACTAAGATATAACATAGTGGAAGTCGGGGTTGAACTCATAGAGACATCTTGTATGTATGAAACCCATCAATAAGAACCTTTTGGGGATGATTCCTCTAATTAACTATTTGGATTTGGTTTTCTAATACTATATATCATGGGATTAATTCAAATTGATATTATGGTTTTCATGTCAATTTTAGGGCATTGGCAAAGGATATTCCCTAATCATCCATGGGATAGACCTATGAAATAGGATGTAAAGCTGTGAAAATGATACTAATTGATCTTTGTCCCATAATGTTGGATCAAACTAAAATGGAATATAAATATTTATCTAGATATGTTTGAAAATTTAATAGAATTAATTTATCTTATATAAAGAATGAATCATAGGCTATTGGTCATTTCTTGATCAAATCAAACTGGGTAATGATCCATCGATAATACCTCTGACGACAAGGTTATATTCAATTGAATATGATTAGAAATTTTTTTAAATCATCTTACAAGACACATTACTTACAATTTTATATTTTTAGATATTAATTAAGTTCAATTCCACCCATTATATTGACCCCAAACTCTAAGTTTATTTTCCATGCATCATGTAATTGAACGAAAGTAGGGAAATAAATGGTATAGTAGAAATGAAAATTGAATGATTAAAAATAAATAAATTCAAAGTTGAAATTGTATGAAAGAAATTAAAAACTAATTTTAATTACGAAAATATGAGTATCACATTGTAAATTGATGTTTTATAGAAATGGGGACAGAAATATGAATGTCGGAAGTCCAAGGAACACAAAATGTGTCTCCTAATCCAAATAAAAAACAAATGGAGTTCTTCAAAAACAAAATAAATAAATAGAAACAAATTTTAATGAAAAATGAAAAGAAAAAAAAATTAACATAAGAAAGAAAGTATTTCATATGGGATCCCATTTCACATCAGAGTAAATTCATATTTATAGAGTTGGTTTAGTTCACACTGGGTATATGATTCACATCATGATAATTCTATACCTAGATTCTGCATCCTGAACATCACGATGTGTAATGGACTTTCACACTATGTACTTTAGATCCACAAAATTATTTGAATATATTGGATATAGGGAATTTTACAGATTTATTATAAAAAAACAAGTAAGTTATGAAATTTTCATTTTTCATAAAAAAATCCACACAGTGAATCATAATATATTGGGGAATTTTGATGCATTCATGATGTGTAAACTGGATTGATGTCGTGTACTTTTTTGACACCTTGAATATTGGATTCATGGGATATCCTTCTACTAAGATGTTATTTTTTTGAGGATTAAATGTCTTTTAATGTAGATTTAGTTTGATTAAAGATGATATTTTCCATTTTTTAGCAGTTCTCATTTGAGTATTGAATTCCTATTTCTTAAAAAAAAAACCAAAACCCAATGTATTATTGATAAATTCTTGATTAAAGATTAATTAATTATATCCCAAATATGTATATCAATTTATTTAATCAATAACTCATTGAAGAATGAACTGAAAATTTACTATCTATCACGAATCATATCATAATAACTCATATATGAAAAAAATCTATTTTGATAATTATAGGAAGCAATTAGAATTTCATGTATGAGATATTATCTTCATTAATGTATAACCTAGAAATAGAGTTGTAAGGTTTGTTTTAAAATAGAAGATAAATATAATGTACATTGGGCCTTTTAAATTTAAAAGAGAAGTTTATTTGTGTCTTATCATTTAGATTTTCCACCAAACCTATCTAAAGTGAAAAGAGAATATAATGTCTCGATGTTATTGATGTAAATCTAAGTAAATGTTATGTACTTCCAATGAAGAAATAATGATATATCCTAACCATTTCTATAATGATAATCCTCGTTATATTCTTGACACTGTAGATAAAATATTTTTAAATTGGATACACTGGCTAGTGAATGTTCTTTGGAGGAATTGCAATTTTTATGAAGTAATATGGGAGTATGAGGTAGCATTGGGGAACAAATTCCATAATATTTTCTTTCTAAAGTAATGATTGCAATTCTTCCTAGAAATAAAATACATATATGAATAGTCTAAGTTGATAGAGGATATAGATTAGATACACAAAGGGTTAAGGAACCTGAAATATGTTTGTTTTGTATTAACTCAATTTACAGTTGATTCATAAAAAATGGTATTAACAACACACTTGGTTTTATAATAACTAGGGATATACTTCAGATGATTTAAAAGATCTATAAAAATAATAATCAAGGATTTGATTATATTGTTACAATATATAAATAAATATTTAATTTATATATCTTATGTATTTCAGTGTTGTACAAAATCTTGAAGTCTGGGTCTGGGAGAAATTTCTCCGTCATTTCATTAGTCTCCAAAAATTTTGAACTATTGAAATAAACAATTATTTCATATTAACATCCCAACACTATAAAATTTACCTTCACTACAACACCATTGACATTATTTTTATAAAGTTACTTTCCATTACATTGTGAATACCCTATAGTTTATATATTTATTATGGGATATTTAAAAAGATATACATATTTTCCCATAAAATGGATGAATATTTATATTATATATATATTTTATATTTATATGGATATATATTGATTATATATTCTTGTTTAATTTTTAGGTACCTTAGGAAACATCTTGATTTGTATTTATTAGCTATTCTCTTCATATGATGGATTCATTGGACTTATTATGTGATAGGTGGGGTAGAATTATATATATATACTTGATGAAGGAGTAGATATCATGAGTAAAACTTGTATTTTATTTGTTGTATCCCTTACTAATTTATGTTAGTGTCTTTGTACAAGGCCATGAGGTAATTTTTATGTTTTTTGACCTTATTCCTTCAATCACTCTGAGATCATTTATTCTTATCCATACATTTATATCTTTTTAGGTAATCCATAAAAATATTATGATCGCAACTCCATTTGTTATGGATGTTATTTACTAAAATCATATTGTTGATTCGTTTCTTGCACATGATATCTAAAGTTTCACCCAATCCCTTACTGATTTTCTAAGTTCATTCCTTTATATTTTTTCTCAATTTCCTATGAAAATATAATGATTAATTCAGGTGACATGAGGATTTTAAAGGAGAAATAAAGTAATTAATTGTTTTTAATTTAATTATCTTATGTTTTTAATTTAATTTAATGTTCTTTTATATATCTTGTTTCAAAATACTACTAAAATTTGTGACCATATGTAATGTGACATATATATTATGTACCATTTTAATTAAATAAACAGCAGATATGAATTATTAGATATGGCATGCTAAAAAATAAATTGATGAATTATTTTATTCTAATAAATTGAGGATTTAAAATTCATATTATTGGTGAACTCGCATACATTTTGGGACTAGTAGTTTGTAACACCCTGCCCTCAGATTCTAATAGCCAGTGCATTATTTTAAAACATTGGAATGATTACAAGGAATAAAACCCTGAAGGACCGATCGGTTTAGAGTTCCTGGAAAATAGAATACATTATTTGACCTCACATTATATTTCCAAATATAAAATAAAACATAGATAATCCTTTGTGAAATCCATTATTTCCATAGATTAACCCTTCATATCAGATATAATACACTTCGTGTAATTATATGAAAATAAAACATAATAATGGAGTGAGTATGGATGCTCATTACAGGTAAGCATACAATAGATGCTATTATGAATAAATAATCATAATCCTTAAGTTTAGATGTATAACTGAATAAAATTCCTATTAAACATAATCATTAACATAATATGAAAAAAATAAATAATACCATATAAAATAAACATAATCATAGTTATTCAACTTATAAAATAATCTTATAGAATATCAATAACTAATATCATAATGAGTGAATGCATAATGTTAGTCATCTGCACTACCAAGATATATCCTCCAGATAGCTGCTGTCAAGATCTATCCTCATAAATTTCTACATTTGTGCGTAGAAATGGGTTTGATTTATTTCAATATCTATCCTACTAATAATGTTAAACTACATGGAAAACAAATGTGATGGGTTTGCCACCAACTAATTTTGTCTAATGAAACCTACCGATGAATCGAGGGGCTATAGTAGGCCCTTCCCATCGCTTAGCACATCTTATATATTTCTCATATGAAAATGGTGAAACATAAAAAACATAATCATTCATATTAAAAACTACTATAAGAAATATGAACAATTTAACCATAAACCAATAATGGTTTCTAATTAGCACGTCCACAATAAAAATGATCATAAACCATTCTATACAATATGGTAAATGATATCATAAGAGGTCAACATCAGTTATTAATAAGAACCAATAATGGATGATGACATTGATTAAAATTCTATAATAAAACCATTAATAATATCTTAAGAAAAATTCTGCTTTTTCTTTGAAATCATTTATTTAAAAGGAATGCACTTATAAAAAAAGAATTTAAAAAGTGATTTTTTGAGTCAAATTGTCCCATACCAATTTAAATTTTTTGAAAGAAATTAACATTTTAAAACATTCATGTCCATATAAATAATTCCTTTGGACCAATTTGAAAACATTTACATTAATGGGAATGATTTTAGAAGAATAAATATTTAAAACATTTAAAATGATATTTTAGTTAAAGTTTCCCTAACATAAAACCATAAAAACATTCCATTTAAAAAAATAATGAACATTAAAATATGAATAAAATTACCTTTATAATAAATTTATATCCATATAAATAGTTATGTAAAATAATATCAAGAATATTGAAATGGAGAAAAGATATTTTATTTAAATATTCAAAACATCTGATACCATTTTGAGCATTTATATAATAATACCAATATCTTCAAGTTAATATTTAAATTCCATGAAGATAAATTTAATCATGATATAAAATATAATATGGGATGTACATACACCACACAAATGAAATAGGTGGGTAACATGACTTATATCTCAAAAAAAATAAAAGTTAGATGATTTTTCTTACCTTAGCTATGATACTCTTCATAATATTCTGAAACTCCTATATAGTTTTTTTATATTTATTATTAACTTTTAAAATAATCGTAATAATATTTTTCATATCATATATTATTAATTTGTTACTTTATATTTCCTATTCATTAATAATTATAAGTTAAGTCATCGTTTTGTGTAACAACTACATTGTTTATCATACATGTTTTGACTTGTTATTCATAATTGTATTACATAAATCACGATTTAATTACATTAATAATGTAAATCTTGACTTATATATAATATATATTACTAATATAAATATATATAATAGGAAGATATATGATAATAAAACACCATGTTCATGGAAATGGTAGGCCATACGTATGTATGAATGTTGTTTCTATTTTCATATCATATTCTATTGAATAATGTAAATGATATATATATATATATATATATTATTCCATTAGAATTATTATTTTTTATATATGTTATTTATTTTTTATATAAATTTTCATAATTATTCTGAGATGGTTGTAATGGAGGGAGAATCTCATCGCGTCATGGCGACGGTATGTCCTACATACACACAAGTGATGATATCATTCCTTTAATGGTTAAATGGTATGGAATTGAATGGAATATAGATTATAAAAAAAATATTATTTCATAATTTTTTAACTCTCACCTCGTCTTCTTGTATTTTTACACTGTAGTGTTAATACATTAAATATAAAATGCCAAAAATGATCCCAATCAGATCATTTCTAAAATATTTGACAATATGAAATTTAGTTTTCAGAACCATAAATTTTTATGAATATTATATCACTTGATAAAATAGTATTTAATTTAAAATATCATTTATGTCAATTGTAATACTATTCAATATTTTCATTTTTAAAAATTCCATAGAAAAATGATAAATTCATGATAATACTTAAAATATGTCACTAACATGTCAAAATGATACATAAAATTAGTTTATGTCATTAATTATGTTAAATAATATTTATTTTAAATTTTTTAATACCATTTATTTGATAACTAAATTAATTAAACAATTTCTGCATCCTTATTCTATCACCAGTTAATTAATTTATTTATTGTATAAAAAGTATAAATAAATTATCATGATGTATATGAATTTATTTGATTTTAAAATTCTATTTATATCATACCATATCACTTATATGACCTCATAGTAAAAACAAGTTTTTAAAATTTGAATATGGTATTTTTCACTCTTCATTAAATAAAATATAATAAATATCCTAATCAAACTAAAGCTGTTTAAAAATGATCATATTTTTGACTGAAGGTTGATTTTGGTTGAAACATACTAATCCCACTATATAATTCAAATTTTTAGGTTAATTTTAGGTTATTATAACATTTTTTACCTTTAATTACCCTAATTACCATTAATCGTGGTAAATAAAATAAAAGAGTTACTATTCACCAAAAATTATTTTGATCCAACTATACCACATTTTTCTTTTTGATTACATTCATGTATGTCAGATTTTTGAAATTCAATTCATAGAAGCGGTAAAATTACGTTTAATGCTAATTTGAAATTTTTTTATAAGGGGGGTAAAAGACATTAAAAGAGATCAATTAGTTTTATATGTAAATATATTATAAAAATGATTCCAAAGACATAAATTGAGATAATATAGAAAATATTTATATATTGTTACTTTAAAATTAATTTTAGGTAAATTAATTATTTAAATGAAGAAGGTGGATTTTTAATAATAATATAGTATTTTCACTATACATCTAAAATTGAATATTTTTAGAAAAATATTCAAAATTTAACCTAAGATTGTCACGACCCGTCCCCGGGGCCCGTGCTGTGACTACCCCAAGCCCGCCTTCCATAGGCCAGGGGCTGGCGACTAGCACCAAGGCGTAAATCCCGGAAAAAGGGAAGGCATTTCCTTTGTAAAGTAAACCACAAACACCACAGAGCAAGCAGGCAGAAGTAAACACTAAGTAAAAACTGGTACAATAGTAAGTGCGGAAAAGTATGTGGGCCATTATACAAACCCAAACTGAAAGGAAAGTACAACTAGAAGGGGAAAAAACAACTAAAAAGTAAAGCTGTAACATCGAGCTGTCCACTGGAAATCCTACCTGAAGGGTGGGTACAGAAAGCCTCCACTACTCCTCGGGTCCAGCCGACCGCTCTGAGTACGTCCCGCCCAGTGGTCCACCTCCAGGTACCGTCCTACTCCGCAAGCCTCCACCACGATCAACGATGTCTGTCATCTTCAACCAACACAACGTAGTGCGGGCATAGCCCATGCAACGGTGAGTATAAGCTACTCAGTAGGGACCCCGAGACCCCCGAAGGTCTCCCAGAATCCATAAAGGATAACCCACAAGGAAAGATACAATCACGAAGTAACATCCGACACTGCTTAGGTAGATGCCCATACATATAACTAAGTCACCAATTCTTGTTCGGCTCCAACATCCGAGCCCAAGTACGACCCAGTCCACACAGAAAAGCAAAACGTAAATCCACACAGGATAGCACAACACAATCCACATAGAAAAGCAATACAAGATTCAACTCACACTGGAATACTTCTTTGTATGACGATAGAGATGATCAGATATTTCCACTGATTCATCTAAGCCGTCGGACCCACAAAGGATCGATAGGTACTAACCCTCGTAATGACCCACAAAGGATCTGACCCACACAGGATCGATAGGTAACTAACCCCCTCAAAGACCCACAAAGGATCTGACCCACACAGGATCGATAGGTAACTAACCCCCGCAAAGACCCACACAGGATCAGACCCACACAGGATCTGTAGGCGCTGGCCCACACAGGACCGCAGAGCGCTGACCCACAGAGGATCGGACCCACACATGATCTGTAGCACTGATCCATGTAGGATCGCTAAGTGTTGTAGTCGTCGTCGTCGAGTCCACTGAGGATCTCTGTACAGTCGTCGTCGTCGTCGCAGTCGCAGCCAGTACTAGGGTTCCCGCACACAGCAAGCTCGTTCGGGAGGGTCCGCTCCACGAGATGAGAGGATGATACATCAAATTACACATATTCTAGTGTTGATGTATCCAAAAGTTCCGTATCGTCAACAGGAACTCAACGTCGCAGACGGCGCGTAAATCAGATGCCCGGTCTGAGAGTTATTGGCCTTTTCGTCCCAAGGGGCCCGGTTGATTTTTAAGGAAAAACCAACCCAACCGTACTCCACCTACGTACAAACCTCGGGCGAAGTAATCCAAGAGATCCTTCTCACTAAGAGAATCCATCAAAGTCGACGGTACGTCAATCGGACGTCCGGACCTCAAGTTATAAGCGTTTCCGCTCCGAGGGCCCGGTTGGATTCGTGTACGAACCAACCCGGCCGAACCCAATGTATTCAGAAACCTTGAGTGTAATATACCGAAACGAACGTCTCGATCCAAGGATCGCATCTCCGCTGATGGCGCATCGTTCAGAGACCCTTAGCTCACGATACGGGCAAAAGACCGAAAAAGTCCGAAAACGGGGGGTCTGGGCCCGGACCGACCGGGCCCAACCCCCCTGGGTCGGCCCGAACCAGGTGGACCGAAAACGGGTCCAGGTCCAACCCGACCCAAGTCCGGGTCTGACATAGCCCGGCCGGCGCGACCCGGCCTGGCCCGGCCTGGGCGTGACCCGACTGGCCTGTCTGAGCAGCTCGGCGCTGGCCGAGCGGCCGCGCCAAAGGAGCCACGACCCCCCACGTGGGGGCCGCTCCGTGTCACTAGACACAGCGCACGGCCGCGTCCCTTCCCCATGGTCCCGCTCGGCCATGGGACCGACTCTCACCACCGCGGCTTCAGCCGCGGTGGGTGTTCCCGGCGGCGCGCAGGGCGCCGCCGCTGCCGTCCGCCGCCTCCGACCGCCGGGGCCGCCGTGCCGGCGTGGCGCACTGGCAGGAACATCCGCGGACCACCGGACGCACCCGATGGTCCTTTTTTCCTGTTGTTTGCACCTACGGCTGTCCGGGGATCCGATCTTAGCTGCAAAGTCCCCCAATCTCCATTCCGATCCCATTTCGTAAACGTCGTTTACCCACGCAACAATGAAAAACTGCGGAGGGTTGTCGGGCCGTGTTTGTTTGGCCCGCACCCTCCGCATTAGGTGATAACAATTGGGAATAATAATCAACAAATGAAAACATAACAAGGCACAATTTTAATAAATTAAAATTGAACATTGATCAGGGTTCTTTGTTTTAGAAGGAATCAACCATGGAAATAAATATTATTCTCAAATAAAACCCCTACCTCGTAGTTGTCATCGGAGGAGAGTTCTTCGAGGAATTGACCGTCGTGGAAGAAGAGGATCATCGCATCGCGGAATGGCGTCACGTCGTCGCGATATACGGTGTCGCATCTTCGATCTCAATCGGTGATTGAAGATTTGTCGCGTGGAATGAAAGTCGCAGAAGAACGTCGCGAGAGAAGAATCGTCGGCATCGCGGTACACGGTGTCACGTCGTCGATCTCCGAGGATTCAACATTCTTCGTCGCCTTTCGTCGAAGGCCGGCGTTCATCACGTTCTTCGCGTTCTTCGCGAAGGAGGATGAAGACACAGTTTCTCCAAATCCTCTCAACATGAAACCCGTCAACCAAAAAGGGTGTTGGTCTTATTTTATTATTATGCCAACAATTTGAAAACAAGTTAAGAAACGAACCATTAATTCTGTGAATTAATGGTAACGTCTTAACTTTCCATTAATAGGAGCGTTAAGAGTTTTAGAAAATGCACCAGTTGACTTTCATTATAGAGGAGTTTTCGCGGGTGTGTTACTTAGAGGAAAAGAAACAGTGGGGATCGTGCGGGCCCCACCTCACAAATATCCTACCAAGAGGGTAGGATATTTTGGATTGCACCCTATCTGTTTCAACTTAGCTTAAGTGGGTTCAAGTGGCTTTAAGTGGCTTTAAGTTAAATAAAATAAAGTTGTCGAACCACTTTATTTTATTCTCTTCACTTAACCCCCAAAAATTAAAAACCACACCTGAGCAAACGCAACTCCAGAAAAGGTGTTTCTAATAAAATACCGGTGATGAGATCCCATCAGGGCCCTCAGAATTAGATTCCGAGCACCGGTTCAAAAGTTAGAAAAACCCGCTTGTTCGTTCACTGAACGTACCCGAGCCAAAACTTTGGAAAATGATTCTGAGCACCCCGGGCCTCGGAATCATGTGCCATCAGAAACTGCGTTCTAGTAAAATTCCAAAGAAAATTAAGAAAAAAATTACTTGAATTTTAAAGGTATTTAAATCACTTCCACCTCAGGGCTTTACATCCCCGTAAAGATACATCATAAACTAGGGAAACAAATGTGGGTACTGGGCATGCATCTGAGCCTCCTGCTCCCAAGTACTCTACTGGAGGTTCCCGTGCTGCCATCTGATGCGCACTAGAGGAATCGACCGTCCACGTAGGACCCGCTCCTGTCGATCCTCGATCTCCACCCGAACCTCTGCAAAATTCGCCCCATTGTCAACGTCTATCTCCCCATGGTCAATGATATGCGTCGGGTCATGCACGTATCTCCTCAGTTGAGATACATGGAAGATGTCGTGCACCCAGTGCAACTGAGGTGGTAGAGCCAGGAGATAAGCCACCTCGCCAATCCTGCTGAGGACCTAGAATGGTCTGATGAAGCGTGGAGAGAACTTGCCGCCTCGGCCAAATCTCCGTAATCCACATCGAGGTGAGACACACAAGAAGACGTGGTCACCATCCTCGGACTCTAGTGGCCTCTGCCTCCTGTCAGCATAAGACTTCTACCGGCTCTGAGTTGTCCTCATCCGCTCCTGGATGACCTGGACCTTCTCTGTCGTGGCCCGGACCATCTCTGGTCCCACAAGAGCTGACTCCCCAGGGTCTGTCCAGCACAATGGAGATCTGAAAGGTCAGCCGTACAACGCCTCATACGGTGTCATCCTGATGGTGGAGTGGTAACTGTTGTTGTACGCAAACTCCACCAAGGGTAGGTGGTCCTCCCAGCTGCAACCAAAGTCGAGGACACATGCGCGGAGCATGTCCTCGAGAGTCTGAATGGTCCTCTCCATCTGACCATTCGTCTGAGGGTGAAAGGCGGTGCTCAGACGTAGCTGCGTCCCGAACGCCTCCGACAACCCCTTCCAAAGCCGGGAAGTAAAGAGATCATCTCGATCGGAGACGATAGAAGATGGCACACTGTGAAGCCGTACAATCTCCTGAACGTAGAGACGCCCCAAGCTCTCCACTCAGCCCTGCTCTCTGATGGGTAAGAAGTGAGCCGACTTGGTGAGTCGGTTGAAAATCACCCAAATGGAGTCGTGACCTCTGGAAGTGCGTGGAAGTCAAGTCACGAATTCCATAGATATGTCGTCCCACTTCCACTCCGGGACCTCCAAGGGCTGTACCAAGCCTGCTTGTACCTGATGTTCTGCCTTCACCTGCTGGAAGGTGAGGCATCGAGAAATGAACTCTGCCACAGCCTTCTTCATGCCCGGCCACCAGTGTTGTCGTCTGAGATCCTGGTACATCTTCGCCACTCCAGGATGTACCGCCAAAGGAGAAGTGTGAAACACTTTCATCACCTCCTATCATAAAGAAACTGGTACAAAGGTATATCCTCTGAAAAGGACGTCGTGCTCTGCTCCGAAAGAGAAACCATCGGGTGCCTTTCCTAAGGATATCTGCGCACGCCGCGTCTCACAGTCGGCGTCCCCATTTTGTGCCTCCCTAAACCACAGCAGTAGTGGAGGAGAGACTGTGAGAGACTGAAGGAAGGCTGCTCCATCTCTATCGACGAAGGATATCTTCAAGGCGGCTAGCTTCTCTTTCGCCTCCTCAAGTACCTGAATGTCCGTCCTCTTACTGAGAGCATCAGTTACCACGTTTCCCTTCCCAGGAGTATAGAATATCTCAAAGTCATAGTCCTGGAGGAACTCGATCCATCACCGCTATCACAGGTTCAGGTCCTTCAGAGAGAAGATGTACCTGAGACTCTGATGGTCAGAAAAGACTGTAAAGCGCTCGCCCATCAGATAGTGTCCCCATGTCTTCAGAGCGAAGACCACTACTGCTAAATCCAGGTCATGGGTAGTGTAGTTCTGCTCATGCGGCCTCAAATTATGTGATCCATAGGCGATCACTGCCCACTCCTGCATTAGGACACATCCGAGTCCGGTCCCTGATGCATCGTAGTAGACTACGTACCCAACTCCCTCCTCAGGAAGCCTCAAGATATGGGTGCTGGTCAATCTCTGTCTCAGCTCTTGGAAGCCCTGCTGACCTCTGTCTGACCACACAAAGGGTTTCCCCTTCTTCTTCAAAGAAGAGAGTGGTGCTGCAACTCTGGAGAAGTCTGGCACAAATCTCCAATAGTATCCAGCTAGTCCCAAAAAAACTCCGCACCTCCGTCACGCTCTTGGGTGGCTCCCAAGCTAGCACTGCCTCAATCTTCAAAGGATCCACCGCAACTCCCACCTCAAAGATGACGTGTCCCAAGAAGTGGACCTCACATATCCAGAACTGACACTTTGAGAGCTTTCCATAAAGCTGGTGCTCTCGGAGTGTGTCCAGTACAACTCGCAAGTGGTAGGCGTGCTCCTTCTCATTCGTCGAGTAAATTAAAATGTCGTCGATGAAGACCACGACAAATCGATCGAGGTATGGATGAAAGATCCTGTTCATGAGGCCCATGAACACCGCTGGAGTATTGGTTATGCTAAATGGCATAACCAAGAACTCATAGTGGCCATACTGACATCTGAAGGTCATCTTCTGAATGTCCTCATCCCGAACTCTGAGCTGACGATAGCCTGACCTGAGGTCTATCTTCGAGAACCATCGTTCTCCCTTGAGCTGATCGAAGAGGTCATCAATACTCAGTAGCGGATACTTGTTCCTCACTGTCACCTGGTTCAGGCGATGATAGTCGACAAAAAAGCGCAAGCTCCCGTCCGCCTTCTTGGTGAACAATATCGGGGAAGCCCAGGGTGAAACATTGGGTCAGATGAATCCCTTGCCCTGTAAGTCCTCCAAATATACTCTTAGCTCTTGAAGCTCATCGAGGGCCATACGATACACTGGAGTATATATTGGGGTTGTCCCGGGGTACATATAAATATAAATGTATACCTCTCTGCGAGGAGGTAGTCCTAGAACGTCATCGGGAAATACGTCCACATACTGATCCACCACTACAGGAAAACTAGGACTCCGCACGTCAACTGCTCTTAGGATGAGGCTAGACAACTGATGAGTGTCAGGCTGTCCTCTCCTCTGCGGAAGTCCATATTATGCTACGAAGGTTCCCTTCTCACCGTTGAAGGAGAACCTGCTCCCGTCGGTGCGTACACATCGCACCTTGCGCCTAATATAGTCAATCTGTGCATGGACTATAGACAACCAATCCATTCCCAAGATGACTTTGTAAGGCCTCGAAGCCGCTACAAGAAGATCCCAGCCGAAGCTCTCGCCTCCTAGAGTAAGCTCACACTGCCGACACCAGTGCGTGATCGTCGAGCTTTCTCCCGTAGGAGTCTCTAGCCATAAGGATCGAGCCAACGGCTCTGTCAGAATCTCCAAGCTCCGAACAAGGGAAGCAAATATGAAAGATTGACTCGCTCCTGTGTCTATAAGAACTGCATCAAGGGTGGAATAGACAAATATAGTACCTCGAATCATCTCTGGCATGCCCTGGTCGTAGGCCTCCGCTGCCTGGAGTTGTGCCTATCTCTTCTCGCCGGCTCCCTGTGGTCGGGGTGGACCTCCTGGTGGTGGTGGTGGTAGAGCCTCAAAGCGTCGCCCACCACCTGCTGCTCGGCCAGCTCCTCTGCCTCGTCCGCCACCTCCCTGGGTCCACCACGGTCGACCCTCTGCCTATGCCTGGGTGGCTCCTCAACCATCTTATGCTCCTCGGCACGGTTGGTCGGGCAGTCACGAGCCATGTGGCCCTCCCCGCCGCATGTGTAGCACTGCCTGTTTCTCGGAAGACTGGCTCCACAATGTGTGCCCCGCACTACTATTCCAGTGTCCTGAGGTCGTCTGCGTGAGGGTCTGGTCTTCCTGGACCCCTGAGTCATCCGTCGACTACCTTCCACAGAAGACTCTGCTACGTTCCGCCCCGCAGTAGGTATCGCTGCTGATGAAGGCTCAGCAAGAAAAATCTCGATCAAAAGGGCTCGCTCAAGTACTTCTGCCTGAGTCGGAATGCTGAGGGAGATCAGCGATGCCCTGATCTCATGTCTCAAACCCTGCTCAAAGTTCTGGGCCCGGAAGAATGGGTCCCATACGATGTCTGTCGAGTAACGTGATAGATCAGTAAATCTTGCCGAGTACTAGGAGACCGTCAAGCTGCCCTGCCGCAGTTGAAGAAGCTCCTGGATGCGCACCGTACAGAGGGTGGCTTGGACGAACTCCGAGCGGAAGAGGCTCTCAAAGTCTGACCAAAGAAGAGATGCCTCATCGTGCACCTGGAGCACCAAGATCCACCATCGGCCCACTTCCACGTGCACTAGGCTCGCTGCAAGGATCACCATGAGGTCTTCTAGTGTCCTCACTAACCGAAAAACTCATACAACTGCCTCCAGCCAGTCCTCGGCTGCCTGGGGGTCCGTCTCCCCGCGGAACCTGGGAGGTCGCTGGCACTGGAACTCATGCAGTGCACTAAAGCGACGTGCATCTTCAGCGGCTGGGGCTAGAAGCATCAGTGGCTCAGCGGGTAGAGGTACTGCTGGTGCCTCTGCTGTCAAAGGGCCATGCACCGAGGCCTCATCGCTCAGTGGGCTGTCGTCACGCTCAACTCTTAGAACCCTAGCTGGCTGCCATCGTGGGGACATCCTGAAAAAAAACAGGTGCGCCACGGTCAAAACGGTATACCTGGTGAGCTGACATAAAGTAATCACAAAGAAAACTTGAAACACACACATGCAATCAATGTTTTCGCACATTAAGTCGGAAATCAGAAGTCAGGGTCCTGGTGTATGGATACGTCAGCCGCCACACCAACACTAGACTCCCTGGACTGATAACCACACCCAATATGCTAAACACTATTGCTTCACATAGAAAAAGATCAGAGCCCCATGTTCTGTTGTAGAATCGAACTTCTCTGATACCAATTTGTCACGACCCGTCCTCGGGGCCCATGTCGTGACTACCCCAAGCTCGCCATCCATAGGCCAGGGGCTGGCGACTAGCACCAAGGCGTAAATCCCAGAAAAAGGGAAGGCATTGCCTTTGTAAAGTAAACCACAAACACCACAGAGCAAGCAGACAGAAGTAAACACTAAGTAAAAACTAGTACAACAGTAAGTGCAGAAAATTAAGTGGGCCATTATACAAATGGAAACTGAAATTAAGTACAACTGGAAAGGGAAAACAACAACTGAAAATTAAAGCCGCAACGTCGAGCTGTCCACTGGAAATCCCACCTGAAGGGTGGGTACAAAAAGCCTCCACTGCTCCTCGGGTCCAGCCGACTTCTCCGAGTACGTCCGGCCCAGTGGTCCACCTCCAGGTACCGTCCTGCTCCGCAAGCCTCCACCACGATCAGCGTGGTCCGTCGTCTACAACCAACACAACGTAGTGTGGGCATAGCCCATGCAGGGGTGAGTATAAGCTACTCAGTAGGGACCTCGAGACCCCCGAAGGTCTCCCAGAATCCACAAAGGATAATCTACAAGAAAAGATACAATCACAAAGTAGAATCTAACACTACTTAGGTATATGACCATACATATACCTAAGTCACCAATTCTCGTTCGGCTCCAACATCCGAGCCCATGTACAACCCAGTCCACACAGGAAAGAAAAATGTAAATCCACCCAGGATAACACAACACAATCCACATAGGAAATCAATACATGATTCAGCTCACACAGGTATACTTCTTTGTATGAAAATAGAGATTATCAGATATTTCCACTGATTCATCTAAGCCATCAGACCCACAAAGGGTCGATATGTACTAACCCCCGCAAAGACCCACAAAGGATCTGACCCACACAAGATCGATAGGAAACTTACCCCCGCAAAGACCCACACCGGATCAGACCCACACAGGATCTGTAGCACTAATCCACGTAGGATCGCTGAGTGCTGTAGTCGTCGCCGTCGAGTCCACTGAGGATCTCTGTACAGTCGTTGTCGTCGTCGTAGTCGCAGCCAACACTAGGGTTCCCGCACACAGCATCCTTGTTCGGGAGGTTCCTCTCCATGATCCGAGAGGCTGATACATCAAATGACACATAGTCGAGAGTTGATGTATACAAAAGTTCAGTATCATCAACAGGAAGTCAACGTCGCAGACGGCACGTAAATCAGACGCCCAGTCTGAGAGTTATTTGCCTTTTCGTCCCA
Organism: Viscum album; assembly: GCA_963277665.1. NCBI lineage: Eukaryota > Viridiplantae > Streptophyta > Magnoliopsida > Santalales > Viscaceae > Viscum > Viscum album. The sequence goes on along the minus strand of OY728140.1, from coordinate 974,045,350 downwards.
GGGGCCCAGTTGGATTTTAAGGAAAAAGCAACCTGACCGTACTCCACCTGCATCCTAACCTCGGGTGGAGTAAGCCAAAAGATCCGTCTCACTAAGAGGAATCCATCAAAGTCGACGGTACGTCAATCGGACGTCCGAAGCTCAAGTTATAAGCGTTTCTGCTCCGAGGGCCCGGTTGGATTCGTGTACGAACCAACCTGGCTGAACCCAAAATATTCCGAAACCTTAAGTGTAATATACCAAAACGATTTTGTCGATCCAAGGATCGCATCTCCGCTGACAGCACATCGATTGGAGGCCCGTAGCTCAAGATACGGGAAAAAGACTGAAAAAGTATGAAAACGGGGGGTCTGGGCCCGGACCGACCCGTCCCAACCCCCCCGGGTCGGCCCGAACCGGGTCAACCCGACCCGGGTCCAGGTCCGACCCGACCCGGGTCCAGGTCCGACCCGACCCGGCCGGCGCGACCCGGCCCGGCCGGCGCGACCCGGCCCGGCCCGGCCGGCGCGACCCGGCCCGGCCCGGCCTGGGCGCGACCCGGCGGGCCGGTCTAGGCGGCTCTGCGCTGGCCGAGCGGCCACGCCAAAGGAGCCGCGACCCCCCGCACGGGGGCCTTTCTATGTCACCGGACGCGGTGCAAGGCCGCGTCCCTTCCCCGCGTTCCCGCGCGGCCGCGGGACCGGCTCTCGCCGCGGCGGCACGCCGGGCGCCGCCGCTTCCTGGCGGCCGGTCACTGCCGGTCGCCGCCGTGCCGGCGTGGCGTGCCGGCGAGAACTTCTGCGGACCACCGGACGCACTCCGGTGGTCCATTTTGCCTTCGGTTTGCACCTACGGCTCTCCCGGGATCCAAACATTCCTGATAAGGCCTCCAATAGCCATTCTGATCCCATTTCATAAACGTCGTCAACCCACGCATCAACGAAAAACTGCGGAGGGTTTTCGGGCCGTGTTTGTTTTCCCTGCACCCTCTGCGTTAGGTGATAACAATTGGGAACAATAATAAACACATGAAAACATAACAAGGCACAATTTTAATAAATTAAAATTGAACTTTGATCCATGTTCTTTGTTTTAAAAGGAAATAACCATGGGAATAAATATTATTCTCAAATAAAACCCCTACCTCGTAGTTATCGTCGGACAAGAGTTCTTCGTGGAATTGACCATCGCAGAAGAAGAGGATCGTCGCGTCGTGGAAGGGCGTCGCATCGTCGCGGTATATGGAGTCATGTAGACGATCTCAATCGGTGATCAAAGATTTGTCGCGGGGAAGGAACATCGCCGAAGAACGTCGTGAGAGAAGAATCGTCAGCGTCACGGTACACGACGTCTCGTCGTCGATATCTAAGGGTTCGGCGTTCTTCGTCACCTTTCGTCGAAGGCCGGTGTTCTTCGCGTTCTTCGCGTGCATCGTGTTCTTCGTGAAGGAGAATGAAGATACTATTTCTCCAAATCCTCTCAACAAGCAACCCGTCAACAAAAAAGGGTGTTGGTCTTATTTTATTATTATGCCAACAGTTTGAAAAAAAGTTAAGAAAGAACCATTAATTCGGGTAATTAATGGTAACGTCTTAACTGCCCATTAATAGGAGCGTTAAGAGTTTTAGAGAATGCACCAGTTTACTTTCATTAAAGAGGATTTTTTGCGGGTGCGTTACTTAGAGGAAAAGAAACGGTGTGGCTCGTGCGGGCCCCACCTCACAAATATCCTACCAAGAGGGTAGGATATTTTGGATTGCACGCTATCCGCTTAAACTTAGCCTAAGTGGCTTTAAGTGGATTTAAGTGAAATAAAATAAAGTTGTCGCACCACTTTATTTTATTTTCTTCACTTAACCCCCCAAAATTAAAAACCACACCTGAGCAAACGCAACTCCGGAAAAGGCGTTTCTAAGAAAATACCGGCGCTACGATCCCATCGGTGCCCTCAGAATTCGATTCCGATCACCGATTCAAAAGTTAGAAAAACCCGCTCGTTCGTTCACTGAACGTACCCAAGACAAACTTTGGAAAATGATTCCGGACACACCGGGCCTCGGAATAACGTGCCGTCAAGAAACTGTGTTCTTGTAAAATTCCAAAGAAAATTAAGAAAAAAATATCCTTTAATTTTATGGGTCTCTACAAAGATAATATTGATATTTAAAATTAATAAATTAAGTATATTTTAACTAATTCAATTTTTATGAGTGTGTAAAATTAGTTTTATGAGTGTTCACAAATGGGCATAAAGTGTTGTTCCTTTATGAAAATAGTATTTCTAAATATATATATATTTTATCGAAACATATACATTTATTTATAAATATGTTTTATTTATTTGAGAAATTAAATATTTATTACTATTTATATTACTATATTGAAGGTATATGTTATTAACATATCATTTAGATAATTTTAACACTAAAGTGTTGTTACATAGAAATTCTATCTTTAGTTTTACACAAGCCAAGTTACTATTGTGAAAAAAATGATTTTTGAGATAACATACTATGAAATTATGGGGTGTTATATTATCCCCCTTCAATAAATAACTTCCTTGAAATTTGAATTTTTTTAAATGAATGTTGGATAGTAGAAAATATCTTTTTGGAAAACCGACCTTAGAAATAGGGCTATAAAATACAATCTAAATAATTGGGAAGAGAAATGAAAAAGTCACCACAAAATTAGTATTTTCAATAGAAGAACATTTGTAAAAATTAAAGATATGTACATGATGGAAAACATAAATATTTAAAGGGAGTGTTGAGGTCATAAAACATAAAAAGGTGAACAATAAATAGAAAATTTAGGGCATCAAAGCCATAAATAAATGTTGATTTAAAATAAAATTGATTCAAAAAAACATATGGTAATATGATAAAAAAATTAATACTTTTTCTTCAAGTTGGGAAATTATTTTACTATCCAGATAATAAATCGAGAAAACTTTCCTAGTTTTATACCATATATCAATGTTATCTTTATGTTATGATTCATTATTTTTTCATTTCAATTTGTTCAACTTGATATGTATATTCTAGATGATTATTTATGTGTGAAGAACATTTAACGAATCATAGAGTCCACAAGTACATCATTCATCTTTTTAATGTTTACCAAAACAAAATAGTTAGCAAATAATACAGAATAAATCAGACTTAAGGCCCAAGAAAAAATATCCAATATTCATATTATCCCATTCCATCCTTCATACTTTTCTAAAATACGTCTGTCTAAATTCACCATCCAAAAAGGTCTCTAAATTTCCAAAATCAATCTTGACATTAGATTCTCCATACTACATAAAGTATCTATTATTTTGACACACCAAATATTTTATCACCCTTAAATCCTAAATGAAAACTCTTATGGTTCCAAATCCATAAAGGAGATGTACTACAGTAAAATCCTTATATTTCTCATGAATTTTATAACCATATAACCATTGATATAATAATTCTTGAATCCAAATACAAAACATACTTAATCATTCCACTTCACTCTTAAACCCTTACTTATGATTCAAAATCATATTACATAATACAACATTAATCTCATTTTTATTTTATAGCCTCTTTTTTATTAGTATTATAACAATTTCATGTATAACCTTGTTTATTTTAACCATTGAACAAACTCAAAGAATAATGCTAGAAATAATAATAATAATTATGTAGTTAGGAAAAATCATTTATAAGTTCTCTAAATGGTGGAATATTTTTCTCAATACATGTTTTCATAGGATTAACCTACGTTATTCATTAACAAATATAAAGGATTATATCTAATACATAGACTTATCCTCAAAGTAATTTATAGAGTTATGTTCTCAAATATATGTTTTCATAATAAAATTTCCATGTTTGTTTCTAAAATTACTCTGATACCAACTATAACACCCAAAACCCAGATTCCAAGAGCTAGTAAATTATTATAATAATTTGGAATGATTATAAAGAATCGAACCCTGATGGACTGATCATTTTATTATTCTTTGAAAATAGATTACATTCATCAACAATACATTAAAATTTAAAACAAAAAATACAACATAAAAAATACTTTGAGAATACAATTACTTTCCTTGGATAAACCTACATATCTGTTATAATACACTTCATGGAATCTGTAGAGACCCAAAGTTTGACGTACATTTAAATTACATTAATTTTTCAGAATACTTAATACATAACAAAAAACAGACACCAAAGGACTATAATAGATTAGTGTCTTTGGAAACTTGGAACATAATCTTCTAATCACGGTGAAAGATCATCAACATCTCTCATAAAGATCTTACACTTTAGTTTTCTTACCTAAATCCACTATTTAAATACTAGGGAAAGGAAAACATATAAAGGGTGAGATAAAATGATCAGTAAGGGTAAACATAGAGAACATAAAACAATCCATAAACATTTTAATGCCAATAATTGAACATAAAATCTAAACATCAAGATCTTGAGCATAGACATAAATCTTGGAAGTATGAAAAGAATAATCATGATAAAATAGAATGGGAATAAAACATGTAATTGTGGAAAATCATTACTTACTTGATATGATTTACATAGTAGCTAAGGCATTGCTGACAAGACCATCTTAGTCGACAAAGTCCATTACTGAACCGAGTTCACTCCTCATTCCAGTCCTGTATTACTGAACCAGATTAACTTACCATTCCAGCCATGTTTATCTCATGAGATATAAATCTTTACCCAATTAATTGGAGGGATATATAGGTCCCAACCATCTCATAATGAAATCATTCTTACGTGTGCCACAACACAATCATAAATCCTGCATCATAACCCAAAGAATAAAATGGGTTTAATAAACATCATCCCATCATAACATAATCTATATAAAAAAATGGATATCATTTCATCCTAAAAAACTTTAAACCATGTAAATAATAGATACATTATACTTAAAACATAAACATATGAAATAATGTCATCTTTGATGGAAAATGGTTTTGATAAAACACTTGAAATGAATTCTTGAGGAAAATATCCTTTCTTCTACAAAATCAATTTCTATTCTCAAAATGCCATGAAATTTTGAAATTAAAATATTTTGTTTAAAATAACCATAAAAACATTTATAATAGCCTTCATGAAAATTAGGAATTATGAAACCGTAAAAATCCATTCATTTCGTATAAGTTAAAAAAACATTATCCTCGTACTTTTGTCAAAAAAGTCAGAAAGTACCATGCATGTTAAACAAAAGAAATAATACTTCAATAACACAATGTAAAATTAAAAGAGGGGTAAACATGACATTAAAAATACATGGAAGAATACTAAACACTTTACTAAAAAAAATTTATGGACATGGATGAAAAACATAACACCAGTAAATACTTACGTATAAGAAATCTCGAATAAAAATGAGATTAAAAAATTATTCCTTCCCTTATGTCCAATTTCTTCTGTATGTGTCTGAGACTCCTATATAGTGGGTTTAAACATATTATTAACTTTTAATAGAACCATACTAATATTTATTATATCATATATGATTCACTTACATCTTTATATTATCCGTTCATTTGTAAATTCCATGTTAAAGCAGCGTTTTGGGTAAAATCGTTTCATTTATCATCCGTGTTTTGACTTGTAATTATTAATATGATTACATAGAAAATGATTACTTAATTATAGAATATATAAAATGATTAATATATAATATATATTCATAATATAAATATATATAATAGATCGATAAATTGAATGAAATACATCGTCCATGGAGATGGTAGGTCGTACGTACACATGAACGCTGTTTTTTGTTTCCTTATTGAATTGAATTGAATTAAGTATATGACATACATATATATATATACATAAATACAGTAGAATTATTATTTCATATATATCATTTTTATTTATTATATATACTTTATAATTATTCTTAAATGGTTAACACAGAGAATTTATCTCATCGCGTCGTGGAGACGGTAATCCGTACGTACGCACGAGCGATTATATCATTTCCATAATTATATGAATGGAATTGGAGTTGATGGTATAATATCTCAGATTCAGTATCATGTAATAAAAATTATATATTGTTGTTATTTACACCATTATACCCATCCAAGTAAGGTGGTGGTGGAAAAACAGATTACACCACGGTGTGGAGATGGTATTCTGTACGTACGCATGCGCGGTGATTTCATTTTCCGTAGGATGGATAGAAGGTGAAATGGGGTTGTTTCATATTTATAATAAAATATAATTATATTATTGATACTGATTTTATTACTTTATAATGAAACAACTAAAGAAGAATATGTTGAAGATGAAATAAAACTTGAATGAATCGGTAGAAGAGATTACCTCTTTTTGACGCACCTCTTTTAATATTCTTCTTAGGGAACTAGAATTGTTCTTTTGAGAATACCATAACCTATATGATATATCTAGATAGGTTTATAAGTGGAATTGGAAGGGTTTGGCAGAGCTTAAAGGCTCAAAAGGGTGTGAAGATAAGAGTGAAGGGGTGCCCTTTTTATAAGGGAGGAGAGGGGCACCTTAAGAAAAAACATAACATATTATTTTATAATAAAGTAATATTCCGTTTATAATAGCTCCAAATTGATTTATTTAGAAGATAAAGTGGGTATGGGTCAAAATACTCTCAAACAATAGGTTTTAGGAAAGTTTAGGTTACTATTTTAACTTTATCATTTAGATTTAACTCTATGTTAAATAATTTATCTTTTACCGTGCCTTTATTTTCTTACACTATATGGTTAATAAACGTACCATAACAATTCAAAATAACCCCAAGTGGTTCATTAATAATATATATAACATTATCTAAGTCATTTGGCCTAACCTTAGATTTTTAAGAATAAAATAACAATTAATAGTATAATATTTGTTTTAAAAACTATTTTATGTCAATTTTGACACTATTTGGTAATTATTTTTTGTAAAAATCATAACAGCATGATTAGTTAGATAATGGTTTATTAAATTAATACTATCATGTCATATTAGCCAATAAAATTATATTAATTCATAAAAATTCTAAAATTACATTTATTTGGGTATTTATAACATCCATTATGTTAATATTTCATTAATAAGGTAATTACTACATCATCATTGTTTCATAAATAAATTAAATTATATAATGTCTAAAAATTATAAATAAAATACCATTATATAGGAAATATTTTTATCTTTGTAATGAATATTTATAGTCTAATTTATCTTATTTATAACCTTATATTAAATTTTTTTAAGTTATTAAACTTGGATTTTAACTATTTTAACTCTTCTTTAAATAAAATAATAATAAATGTCCTATTCTAACCCAAGTGGACCTAAATGATAATATTATATTCCTAAGTTTTGTTTTTGGTCGAATTAAACTTATCCAATAGAATTAGTACATGTTTTAAGGTAATAATAATATCATTTTTACCCTTAATTACCCTATTTACTTTAAACCGTGGTAAATAAAAGTAAAAAGTTACTATTGACCAAAAATTATTTTCAACTCATTGAACCAAATTTTACTTAAGGATATGAACTGTTTATCTATGATTTTTGAAATTACACTACCATAAGCGGTAAAATTACGTTTTATGTAAATTTGAAAATTCTTTTAGGAGGTAGGTAAAAGACGGTGAAAAGTTAAATAAAATATCTATATATCTGAAATTATTATAAAATGACTCCAATGAATTACATTTGAATTATATAGGTATTATGAATCTATTTTGACCTAAAATAAATTTAAATAAAATAAATAATTTTTTATATAAAAAGTCAGTTTTTAAATAGTAACCCAGTGTTTTCACTATTCATAAAAAATTGAATGTTTTCAAAAAAATACCAAAAATTCACCCTAGGCTAATTTCGATAGTCTAAATCCAAAAATGAAGTCCATTTCTAAAGGTAAAATTTATAAAATTTTAAAAAGTGTGTATTACTATTCATAATGGCTAGTTTATATAACATATCATTGTTTAGTGAAACTCGGTATTGCATACAACATAAGCTATCGATGAAGGACACAATTGCGTGTAATACAGGACAAGTCAGGGATGCGTGTAGTGAAACATACTTTTGTTGTAGTGTACAACACAAGACATTAATAAAATTAAAAAGAATATTTTTCATAAAATCTCGGGGTGTCACATTCTACCCCCCTTAAAATGAAATTCGCCCTTGAAATTCATCGGGGTTCTAAATGGTTTACTACTCAAATTTTTCTTTAATAGAAACCCTCATCAAAAAAAGGAATACCAAAACATATCTTTAAAAACTAAAGTATGAAACGTAATGGTTACTCAAATTAACTAATCAATGGGTTTCCACATTGGAGAATATAGGTGAAAATATGGATATATAAGAGAAATATAACCATCAAGTTCTGATGGAGAGTGGTAGAGAACATAGATATGAAAAAGCCATCAATCACAAAGCCATAAATTTGTGATTATCTAAGGTACCATCTGATTCGTCGGATATAAGGGAACTAGAAAAACATTTTTGGTTTTCAACCTGATTTCCCGAAAGTTGAAGAATTTGAATTAGAAGAAATAATTACTCTATTTCGGTACAATATCACCGTTGTTCGTGCTGTGAAAAATTTACACTTCATCTATTAAATAAATTAAGTTAAATTTTTCATTCGTGAAGTGTTAGCAGATCATGTGATAGAATGATGGGTCATTCCATATGTTTCAAACAAAAGGATAGCGAAAGTTATCAAATATACATGAGTCCATCTATGGTGAGGTTAATCGTATATGATTCCAAAAATAGAATTATACTTAATCTATAATAACGCTTAATAAATATAGTTTCTACTAACTAGGGACTTCCTGTAGGATAGTGGTAGGAAATAAAGGCTTGTCGCACTTTGGTTATGGATTCAATTCCCGCAACCTTGTCTGACGCGAAGAGTTGTCTCCCATCCTACAGGTTGTCTTTTATTTCTAAAAATTTCACTATTATAACATTATAGAAATAATATCGAATAATGGTCTAGCCTTAAATAATACTATATCATGTCTGACATAATCCATTCCAGTCTTTCGACTTATCCAAAATATATCAGTCTAATCTCATAGTATAAAGAAATTGATTACTAGAAATGTAATCTGCTGAGCATGTGAATACCATCATTTATCCCACATATATCATATTATATATCCTGTTGGTCAAATAAAAAACATGTGAATACCTTAATCATGTATTCTCTTGAAAAAAGAATACCCATTGACCCATATTAAAAACATGAATGTTGTTAAAATTTAACACTTTCCACATACCAAAAGCCCAAAATTTCTATATACTCAAACCATGATATAACTTTGTCCTTATATCAGTCATGAGATTGTTTCATTTTTTTTATTTATCCCTTAATTATGCGCATATCATCTTCTTTCAAAAAATAATTCAATCACTTTTCATGGTTATCGATTCCATATTCTTATGGAAAACCACAATGGACCAATACATAGATATTCCAATATACCATAAAGGTTCCTCAACAACATTATTCTTGAATACCAATAGATAAACACTTTAATCCATCCTCTTCAATGATTTCCATGGAATAAGTCCTTCCTTGATTTAGAAGTAACCTCTTAGGTCATGGAATTGGGTTTGGTAATGCCCATGTTCTCCACAGATAAGACATTGGACTCCATAAGAGTTTGTCACTCTATGACCCTTTTCTCCACATAGATAACATATTCCCCTCCATTTTATGTATTCCTCACGGTTCTTCTTCCCTTCTTTAGAAATCTCAATCTTCCTTTCTCTATGATCCTCACCATGTGAACATGTATAAAATTCCGTCTTCCTATTATGTGATGAATTAAAAATACAACTAAATTTCACCTTGTTAATCATATATCGAGATGACTGATTCGGCATAATCACAATATATTTATCTGTAGGAATTACAAAATTTCATTGATCATAGTCTCCGATTTGTCCATTAGAATAAATGTTAACTGAATTCCTTCTCGTTCCCTCTATTGACTATGACCAGAAACCATAGTGTAAGAAACAGTTAAAATAACAAGGAACCACAAAATCATAAAAAGTGACTTATGGGATTTATAACTTATCAAAAATTCTTTAATCCATGACACCTTAAGTTAACCGTAGATTATTCATGATCATCAACATAATTATAGGACTCTAATCTATACATATACTTAACCCTATGAGCATCCCAAGAAATACCTTAAAAATATCTCTAGGGATCTCACTAATGTTTTCACATCCTAGTTTCCAAAGGTTAACTAAACCTCCCTTTGATACCAACTGTAGAGACCCAAAGGTTGACGTACATGGAAATTACATTACTTTTGTGGAATACTTAATACATAACAAAAACAGACACCAAAGGACCGTAATAGTTTAGTGTCTTTGGAAACATGGAACATAATCTTCTAATCACGGTGAAAGGTCTTCAACATCTCCCATAAAGATCTTCCCTTTAGGTTTTCTTACCTAAAACCATTATTTAAATCCTAGGGAAAGGAAAAAATATAAAGGGTGACCTCAAATGATCAGTAAGGGTAAACATAGAGAATATAAATCAATCCATAAACATTAGAATGCAAAAACTTGAACATAAAATCTAAACATCAAGATCTTGAGTAAAGACATAAATCATGGAATTACGTAAGGAATCATCATGATAAAATAGAATGGCAATAAAACATTTAATTGTTTCAAACCATTAAGAACTTGATATGATTTCCATAGTTTCCAAGGAATTGCGGCCAAGACCATCTTAGTGGACAATGTCCATTATTGAACCGAGTTCACTCCTTGTTCCAGTCCTGTATTACTGAACTAGATTAACATTCTGTTCCAACCATGTCTATCTCATGAGATATAAATATTTACATAATGCATTGGAAGGAGATATAGGTCCCACCCATCTCATAATGAAATCATTCTTACGTGTTCCACAACAAAATCAGAAATCATGCATCATAACCCAAAGAATAAAATGGGTTTAATAAACATAATATCAACATAACATAATCCATATAAAACAAATGGATATCATTTCATCATAAGAAAAGTTAAAACATTTAAATAATAGAGACATTATACTTGAAACATAAAAATATGAAATAATGTCATCTTATATGGAAAATGGTTTTGATAAAACACATGAAATAAATTCTTGATGAAAATATCCTTTCTTCTTCAAAATCAATTTCTTTTCTCAAAATGCCATGAAATTTTAAAAGAAAAATATTTTTTTGAAAATAACCATGAAAACTTGTAGAATAAACTTCATGAAAATTAGGTGTTATGAAACCGTAAAAATCCGTTCATTCTGTATAAGTTAAAAAAACATTATCCTTGTACTTTTGTCAAAAAAGTCAGAAGTACCACGCTTGGTAAACAAAAGAAAGATTCCTTCCATAACAATAAGTAAAAGTCAGAGAGGGGTAAACATGACTTTAAAAATACATGAATGAATATTAAACACCTTATGAAAAACATTTTTATGGACATGGATGAATAACATAACCCCAGTAAATACTTACGTATAAGCAATCTCAGATAAAAATGAGATTACAAAATTATTCCTTACCTTATGTCCAATTTCTTCCGTATGTGTCTGAGACTCCTGTATAGTGGGTTTAAACATATTATTAACTTGTAATAGAACCATAATAATATTTATTATATCATATGTGATTCACTTATGACTTTATATTATCTATTCATTTGTAAATTCCCTGTTAAAGAAGCGTTTTCGGTAAAATTGTTTCATTTATCGTTTGTGTTTTGACTTCTAATTATTAATATGATTACTTAGATCATGATTACTTAATTCCAGAATATATAATATGATTTATATATATTATATATTCATAATATACATATATATAATAGATTTATAAATGGACAGAAATACATCGTTCATGGAGACGGTGGGTCGTACGCACACATGAACGTTGTTATTCGTTTCCTTATTGAATTGAATGGAATTAAGTAGATGAAATAAATATATATATACATAAATAAAGTAGCATTATTATGTGATATATATCATTATTATTTATTATATATACTTTATAATTATTATTAAATGGTTAACATGAAGAATGAATTTCATCGCGTCGTGGAGACGGTAATCCGTACGTATGCACGAGCGATGATATCGTTTCCATAATTATATGAATGGAACTGGAGTTGATGAAATAATATCTAAAAATCAGTATCATGTTATAATAATAATATATTGTTATTACTGGCACCATTATACCCATCCATGTAAAGTGGTGGTGGAAAAACAGATTACACCACGGCGTGGAGACGGTATTTCGTACGTACGAACGAGCGGTGATTTCATTTTCCGTAAGATGGATAGAAGGTGAAATGAGGTTGTTTCATATTTATAATAACATATCAGTATATTATTGATACTGATGTTATTACTTTATAATGAAATAACTAGATAAGAAGATGTTGAAGTTGAAAGAAAACTTCAAAAGAATCTGTAGAAGAGATTACCTTTTCTTCGACGCGCCTCTTTTAAAATTCTTCTTAGGACACTAGAGTTGGTCTTTAGAGAAGACCAGAACCTCTATTATATAGCTATAGAGGTTGATAAGAGTAATTTTCAGGGTTATTCCGAGCTTCAAAGCTCCAATGGGTGTGAAGGGAAGAGGGAAGGGGTGCCCTTTTTATAAGGGGGGAGAAGGGAACCTTAGAAAAAACATAAAATATTATTTTATAATAAAGTCATATTTGGTTTATAGTAGCTCAAAATTGATTTATTTAAAATAGAAAGTGGGAATAGGTCTAAATACTCTCAACCAATAGGTTTTAGACAAGTTTAGGTTACTAATATAATCGTATCATTTAGATTTAACACTAAGTTAAATAATTTAATTTTTACCGTGTTTTTTTTGCAAACTTTCACTATATGGTTAATAAACATACTATAATAAGCCAAAAGAACCCCAAGTGGTTAATTATTAATATATATAACCGTATCTAAGTCATTCAGCCAATCATTAGATTTTTAGGAATAAAATTATAATTAAAAATATAATATATTTTTTAATAACTATTTTATGTCATTTTTGACACTATTTGGTAATTGATTTTTGTGAAAATCATAACAGCATGATTAGTTCAATAAAAGTTAATTAAATCAATACTAAAATGATATTTTAACCTAGAAAATTAGTTTAATTCATAAAAAGTCTAAAATTATGTTAATTTGGGTATTTATAACATCAGTTATGATAATATTTCATTAATAAGGTAATTACTTCATCATCATTGTGTCTTAAATAAATTAAATTATTTAATGACTAAAAATTATAAATAAAATACCATTATTTAGGAAATAGTTTTATCTTTCTAATAAATATTTATAGTTGAATTTATCTTATGTATAACCCTTTATTAAAAATTTTTTAGTTATTAAACATTGATTTTAACTATTTTAACTCTTCTTTAAATCAAATAATAATAAATGTCATAATCTAACCCGTGTAGACCTAAATGATAATATTATATATCTAAGGTTGTTTTTGGTCAAATTAAACTTATCCAATAGAATTGGGATATGTTTTAAAGTAATAATAATATCATTTTTACCCTTAATTACCCTATTTACTTTTAACCGTGGTAAATGAAAGTAAAAAGTTACTATTCACCAAAAATTATTTTGATCTCTTTGAACCACATTTTAATTAATGATATCAACTGTGTCTCTTGGATTTTTTAAATTCCACTCATAGAAGCGGTAAAATTATGTTTTATGTAAATTTGCAAATTCCCCTAGGAGGTGGGTAAAAGACGGTGAAAAGTTCAATAAAATTTTTATATATCTAAAATTGTTATAAAATGAATCCAATATATCACATTGAAATTATATAGGTATTCTGCATCTATTTTGACCTAAGATAAATTTAAATAAAATAAATTATTATTTAAATAAAATTTCAGTTTTTAAATAGTAACGCAGTGTTTTCACTATTCATCAAAAATTGAAAGTTTTCAGAAAAATACCAAAAATTCACCCAAGGCTAATTTCGATATTCCAAATCCAAAAATGAAGTCCATTTCAAAAGATAAAATTTATAAAATTTCAAAAAATGGGTATTACTATTCATAACGGCTAGATTATATAACATATTGTTGTTTAGTGAAACTCGGAATTGTGTATAACACATGCTATCGTGGAAGGTTGCGATTGCACGTAATGCAAGCCAAGTCAGGGATGAATGTATTGAAAGATCCATTTTGTGTAGTGTACAACACAAGACATCAATGAAATTAAAAAGAATATTTTTCATAAAATCTCAGGGTGTTAGAGAATCCTTGGAAAGTAAAACATAAGAATGGGGTGAGCTCAGATGCACAATAAGGGTAAGAATACAAAAAAATCAATTATGAATAAATAATAATTAACATTAATTAATGATGTAGAACTAAAACCAAATACCTTTAAACATATTCTTGATCATAATACGTATAGAATAAATAATACCATTTAAAATAAGAATAACCCTAGATATTCTATTAGTCAAATAATCTCATGGAATATCAATAACTAATATCATAATAAGGGAATGCAAAATTTCAAACATCTGCAAAATCAATATATATCCTCAAGATATCTATTATCAAGATCTATCCTCATGAATGTTTAAGTATGTGGGTAGAAACCTGTCTGATTTGGGTCAAGATCTATCCTCATGACTTTTTAAACTACATAGAAAAAGTGTGAAGGGTTTATCGCCAACTAATTTCATCTCATGGGACCTACCGATGCATAGAGGGGATATAAGGGTCCCAACCCATCACATACTAAGTCCAATGTATTCCTCATATGAAAATGGTAAAACATAAACTACATAATCAGTCATATTGAAAACTAGTATATGAAATATGAATACATTAACCATAAACTAATAATGGTATCTATTTATCACATCTCCAATCACACTTATCATAACCCATTCAATAAAAAATGGTAAATGATAAAATAATACATCAACCACCATTAATTATAAGATCAAACAAAGGATTTTGACATAGATTAAAATACTCTATTAAATAAATTATAAATATCTTGAGAAAAATTCTTCTTTTCCTTTAAAATCATTTATACCAAAGTCACACACTTATAAAAGAAGTCATTTAAAAAAATGTTTTTAAGTAAAAGTGTCACATACAACATTAAAACTTTTGGAAGGAATTTAAATTTTAAAATATTTATTTTCATATAAATAATTCAATAAAACCATATTAAAAACATTGACATTAATGAGAACAATTTTGAAACAATAAATATTTAAAACATTTAAAACAATGTTTTAGTTAATGTGGCCCTTACATAAAACCTTAAAAATATTCCTTTTTGAAAACGTTGTAATGAACATAAAATAGAAATATGATTCATTTTATTATCCTTTTATATCCATATAAATATTAGGTATGACCATTCAGAGGAAAAAACCATTGACCATTTGTTAAAAAGCAAGAAAAAGAATAGTAAACTAGAAGGATGAGTGCATGCACCTTTCCCACATCAAATAGTCAAGTGCATCCATAATAAACTACAAGTCATAATAGTAATATCCCTCCCCCATCCATAATAAGGGTATTCCTCTACAGTGCTTGATTCCCACATGGAATTCATTTCATAAGACATCATGAGTTTGACATACTTCTCTCGATGCTTCTATTTTTCCATAGAGAGATTCCCAACACAGAATTGCATGTTAGTACGATCCTTTTTTGAAAAAGGGGAATCCCATATTTCCCTCTACAAAAAAGAAAAGATATTCACCAGCTTTGGAATATATTAATATTCTTTCCTCGGTCTTCTCCTTGGTGGAGCAGTCATAGCTCCATCACATTCAAATATCTTAGTTCACCAACCTCGCACAATATAACTATTATATGGTTTGATAAAACCACAATCATTATACTTATCACTACCAGAAACATCTTCCCATTTGTCAATGATATACACAGAGCCATAATTATTGTAACCATTATTTTTTCAAACAGACCACCCTTGGAAGCATTCTAAATCCCTCCTCCCATCAGTTGAGAGGTCCTTTTAATATCAATCGAGGCTAATCTATGAAAGCACACTAAATTAGCATTCTCATAATGAGCCTACTTTACCATTCCATCAACTAAAATTACATCATGATGGTTATTGGAGGAAACTATCATGTTTTCCTCTACATACACTTGAGGAACTTCCATCACAAGGGGTATCTTATCAAGCTCTAGTCCTTCACACTGACTACAAGTGAGATAATTGACATGCTACTCTTCACCTAAGTTATTAAAACCCATGTACAGTACACCATATTCACAAACCATATCCTCTGAGGTCTCCACCGGTCAAGGGTCTTCAAAACCTCTCAACAATGATAAATTTCCTTCCCCGTGATTATAATTAATTTGATCAAAAACCTTATTGACTGTCATTCTTAGTGACAACCATACCTCCTTTAATGCAACTGGAGCCACATATTCCTCTATTAGATTAGTCCTTGCATCAACCACTATAGATATAAAGGGATCTGACCCCTCATGATCCCTTTCTCTGATGAGCTGCCCGAATCATCAAAAAACTTATCAGAAGATGGAAACATTTTCTTTAATAGAGATGATGCGAGATTTTCCATCAACACCTGATCAACTCAAGTGGCATCCCATCCATTAACACTGATCATATACACCATCTGGGAGTCATCATGCATCCTTATTCAGTAGAAAACCAATTGTTGAGTCAATAAGGTTTTCCTTATGACTTTTCCATTCCTTCTTGTTTTGAAAATCACAAACACCTTATCTTTAAGGAAAATATTTTTTACCCCTACTTTTCATTTATAAGGAAAATTTATTTTCTAAATAAAATTATCCTTATCATATTTTCATTATCTATATCCATATCTTTCTTAAGTATAATAATTGGATTCATTTCTATATTCTCAGAATCGTTTAAAACTTTGATATGAAGAATTTTGTTTTAGGCTCCGAATTCTGGATGAGAACTGTAATGAAGTTCCACTCCAAATTCTGGATGTGAACTATAATGAAGTTCCACTCTGAATTCTGGATGCGAACTCTAATAATGTTCCACTCCGAATTCTGGATACCAACTCAAATAAAGAACCACTCCGAATTCTGGATACGAACTCTCATGAAGTTCGACACCGAATTCTAATGACGAATTCTGATTACGAATTCTCATTATGAATTCTAATGAATAATTATGATTACGAATTCCCATTACAAATTCTGATGACGAATTCTGATTATGAATTCTCATTCCGAATTCTCTTATTAAACAAAATCTGATTATCATTCATTTATACACTCCGAATTTATTTAGACTCTGAATATTATTTTTGGTTAGACTCCAAACTTTCATTTTGCTTACACTTTTATAATTTGTCTACTCTTTGATATTTTTCATACACTCCGAACCTTCACTCTGAACTTTTTAGCTAATCTTAAAACTATGTCGTACTTTCTGTTAAACTTGTTTTGTTATAAAACGATGTCGTCTATTCTGTTATAAACTGACCATTGGCCAAGTGACACGTGTATAAGTCCCTTCTATTTTAAGGAAGATATGACCATTGGAGGATGGATTCAACCTTTACTATAAATAGGTGCTCATTTGAAAGAGATCGGTACTTCTTCGACATTGTTCACACATGCTGTTGAAGTGATTTCTAGAGAGAGATGCTCTTATTAACTCCTAGCTTCGTGTAGGAAGTTTGAACTGTTTGTTCAAACTTCGCCTTGTGCAGATTTTCTTCATACGACTCTGATTGTTGGTGATCACAATAGACGGCTTCCGGGGATAGGATGACAGTGTTTTCCAACACCTTGAAGTTGAGGGCTTCCTTGCTGAGGAAGAACGAGGTTGCCAACTACCTTAAAGTTGAGGGCTTATGGGTATAGCAAGACAGAGACTCCGATCTTCGTATCGAGGGCTTACCTAGGTGTGGGTAAGAAAAAATTTCTTGAAAGTATAAATCAAGGGACCTTTATCCAAGGTTGTTAGATACCCTTCTCTTTGGGTTAAAAGATTTATATCTTGTTACTATTTTTGTTACAAGATTATTTCTATTGTGTTTTGTATATTAAGGAAAGTATAACCATATTGTACTTCCTTAATTTTGTACTTTGTTAAAGTTTGATTCTATACGCTTTAAGGTATAGTCTCTATTTTGTAATCTTTTGATAAGATTAGAGGTGTTGTGAATTTGCTTAAGTTTAACTTTGTTAAACATAACTCTCTCTTTTGTTTAAGGAAATCCTTGTTATTTGTAATCAACTTTAAAGGTTCCAAAGGAATTTTTTAAAGTATAAAATTCACCCCCTCTTGTATTGTATGCATATTCGATCCTAAATTTGATATAGTTGAGTATATCTTACTCACATATCATCTCTCAATTGTAATCATAGAAGGTTCAATCTGAATTAATCTCAAGATTACATTCAGAAGGAAATTTTCCAGAGTTAGTTTCATAGAATATGTTTTTCAGAGTCTTAGTTTCTCAGATTCACTTTTTCTTACATCATCATAACTGTTATTTTTTGTTGCTTATATTTTTTAGAGTCACATTTTTCAGAATCATATTTTTTAATTACAAACTTTTGTTACTAACAAGATTGTACTTTGAGGATATCTTAAGAATAGAAGGTATGAATATTGGGTCAATTGACAACCTAAATCCTTCTAGACCTCCTATCTTTGATGGGAATGATTATGAGTACTGGAGAGATCGAATGAAGATGTTTGTGATCAATACTGGTGTAGAAAATTTTATAATTCTTACTGGTGGTTACTAAATTTCTGACAAAGAAGTCAATACTGTTACTAATCAACAGAAGCAAGAATATAAACTAAATTACAAGGTACGCAATACCTTATTATGTTCTATGAACAAGAATATATATAGCCAGATATCTTCTTGTGAAGCAGCTAACTGTATTTGGATGAAATTAGAAGTCACACATTTTGGTACATCCAAGGTTATAGAAACAAGAAGAGAAATTATTCGTGTTTAGTATCATGGTATTGTTTTTCCTTATGGAGAGCCTGTATGTAAAGTGCAACAAAGATTTATGACAATTGTCAATAGTCTATAATCTATGGGAGAGAAAGGTCTTGACGATGAAGAGCTTATTGATAAGACCATTGATATAATTCCAAATGAATGGGAATTGAAGAGGACAACTATTGATGAAAACAGAAAAGTTTCCCAGATTACTCTAGATGAGCTTTTTGAAACCCTTTTACAGCATGAGACAAGAATGAAAAGAGATGCTGACAACATAAAAGAGAAGAATGGTAATGGTATTGTATCCTTTGCATCTAAAGCTAAAACTTCTAAGAGAGTTACCAGATCCAAATCTAAGAAGGTTATTATCCAATCTGAATCCAGTGAGAGTGAAGTCTCAGAAAATGAGTTTGCTAATCTTGCTCGTTGGATGAACAATATAGCTGGACAAAGAAATTTCCAATCCAAGTATAAGAAGAAGGAAATGAAAAGATTCAGAAGTTACATGCTATGAATGCAAGAGAGCTGGACACATCAGACAGGATTGTCCTTTGCTCAAACAGAAAGAACGAAAAGAAAAGTATTTTGAAAGGAACAGAAAGAAGTATTACAAGTCCAAAGCTAAGAAAGTTATGAAATCCAGTGACACCTGGTGTGCCAGTGGTGGTGACTCTTCAGATGAATCTTTTAATTATGAATCTTCTGGATAGAAGCATCTTGTTATTATAGCCAGATTACCTATTGACAATCATTGCTTTGTGGATACAGTACACAATGCTGAATCATTGACCAATGTTTCATTAAATGCTAATGATAGTAAATATTATAACTCTTCAGATGAATAAACCTCTTCTGATGAAGAAAATACTTTACCAACCTATGAAGAAGTTTCTAGGTTTTCTGAACTTCTTGGGATTGAGAATTCAAAACTCAACAAAAATATTGATAAGGCAAATTCTAGGAATACTATTCTTACTAAGGAGATATCAGATCTTTCTAAATATTTTGACAAGAAAAATGATGATTTCATAAGTATTTAGAAAAGTCTTGAGGAAGTAAATTCTGAGAAAGATAAACTTTCTAAAGATCTAGAAAAAGTAATTTCTAAGAAATGTGTTTTTGAGCCTAGCTCTAGTTTCAAATCTAATGATTTTCAAGATAAAAACTTGGTTATAAAACTGAATTCCGAAATATTTTCCTTAAATAAGTGTTTATCGAACATGACCCTAGGTAAATAATATTTTGATAAGATGCATTTTCAAATACGACCTTTAAGAAACAAATACGGATTTGGTTATACCCATGAAAAAACTATTTTTAATAACAATTATTTTGTTCCTCAAAGTGCCCCATTTTGTACCAAGTGTCAATGTGGTTGTCACTGGACAAAGAATTGTTATTTAAACAAAACCCAATCTCTAGGATTTTATATGGCCTATTTTACTAAGAAAATTTAGGTACCAAAAGTTTTATTGTCTAGCAGTCTCGGATCCAAGAAAGTTTGGATTCCGAAAGGCTAATTTTTTTCTTGTTTTCAGGAAAATAGAAAAAGTGGCAACAGCAATTTATGGTACATGGATAATGGATGTTCCCAGCACATGACTGGTAACAAAATCTATTTTGTAACGATTATCAAAATGAAAGGTGGGAATGTAACCTTTGAAGATAATGCTCAATGAGAGATTGTTGGTATAGGTAATATCATTCTTCTTGAAAAAACTCTTATTTCAAATGTTATTTTTGTTAAGGGTGTTAAGCACAACCTTATTAGCATAAGACAATTATGTGATGAAGTTTACCTTGTGAATTTTAGGAATGATAAATGCTTAGTTCAAAATTCCAAGGATGGATTTATTATCTCAGCCAATAGGCAAGAGAATTTTTACACTTTGAACTTAGAAGACCTAAGGAGCCAAGACTTACCTTTCCTCAGTGCAGCGGAAGATCATTCTTAATTATGGCATAGAAGAATAGGACACTGTAATCATAGAAACTTGTGTAAACTCTCTAATAAGACACTTGTTAAGGATCTACCAGAGATTAGATTTGATTCTTCTAAAGTTTGTGGTCCTTGTCAATATGGAAACAAACATAAATCTAGTTTTAAATCTATTGGTGAAGTCTCAATGACTGATGCATTACAGTTAGTGCACATGGATCTTCTTGGTCCAACACAAAAAGGAAGCATTGGAGGAAAATAATATGTATTTGTTCTGGTTGATGATTACACTAGATTTACGTGGGTCTATTTTCTAGAAAAGAAGTCTGAAGCTTTTTCTTATTTCAAAAGTTTTAGAGCCCAAGTCAAAAATGAGAAAAACCTTTCATTGAAAACTATTCGTAGTGATCATGGAGGAGAATTTCAAAACTCTGATTTCGATACTTTTTGTAGTAGTAAAGGTATTACTCACAATGTTTTATCACCTAGAACTCGTCAAAAGAATGGTTTAGTTGAAATAAGGAATAGAATTCTTCAAGAAATAACTAGAACCATGTTGAGTGAATATTCTATAGCTAGACATTTATGGGATGAAGCTGTAAGTACTGCCTATTACACTATAAATCGTATTTTAATAAGGCATTTTCTTAATAAAACTCTTTATGAGTTATGGTTTGGTAGAAAACCTAGACTTTCCTACTTTATGGTTTTTGGTTGAAAGGTATTCATTCTGAATACAAAAGATAATATTCATAAATTTTCACTAAAATATGATGAGGGAATTTTCTTAGGCTACTCCACAACTTCAAAGTCATATAGAGTCTTTAATAAAAACTCTTGTACCGCTGAGGAAGCAGTACACGTGAAATTTGATGAGTCTGATCCTTTTGTTTTCAAACCACCCCAACCTACATCTTCGGATGTGTTTTCAAGAACTGATTATCAACCTTTGATAGAAGATCCTTCTGATAAGGAAAATGTCCAATAAAATATTTCTGAAACATTTACCCCATAAGACTTTCTACCTTATATTGATTAACAGGTTTTACAAAACCCAATTCAGTCGTTTCTGAAGAATCATCCTAGTGATAGTATCATTGGTGATGTAAATCAACCTGTAAGGACTAGAAGTTCCTTAAGAAATGAAATAGAACATCTAGCATTTCATTCCAAATTGGAATCAAAAAGCACTGATGAATCTTTAGGTGATGATGATTGGATACAATCTATGCAAGATAAACTAAATGAATTCGGAAGGAATAAAGTCTGGAACTTGGTTGAAAGACCTAAGGAAACATCTGTTATTGGACTAAAGTGGGTCTTCATAAATAAGTGTGATGAAAATGGAATCATAGTTATAAATAAAGAAATATTAGTTTCTAAATTCTATAATCAGAAAGAGGGAATAGACTATGAAGAAACCTATGCTCCAGTAGCGAGACTTGAATCTATTCGTATCTTACTTGCCTTTGCAGCATTCTTCAATTTTAAACTTTTTTAAATGGATGTGAAATGTGCTTTTCTTAACAGTTATGTTCAAGAGGAAGTTTTTGTTGAACAACCTCCTATCTTTGAAGACACGAAACATCCTGATCATGTGTTTAGACTTATCAAAGCATTGTATAGCCTTAAACAAACCCCACGATCTTGGTATGATAAACTAACATGATTTTTGCTTCAAAATAACTATGTTAAGGGAAATGTAGATCCAACCCTTTTTGTTAAGAAAGATAAGAAAAATGTTTTGATTGTTCAAATATATGTTGATGAAATCATATTCGGTTCAACTCAGCAATCCTTAACCGATTCTTTTGCAGATCTAATGAAATCTGAGTTTGAAATGAGTATGATGGGTGAGTTAACTTTTTTCCTTGGTTTTCAAATTTCTCAAAAACCAAAAGGAACCTATATATCTCCACATAAGTATATTAAATATCTTATTAAAAAGTATGGATATGACAACACTAAGAGTATTAGTACTCCCATCGGTACCTCAATCACACTTGATATTGATGAAGCTGGGAAACCAGTGGATCAAACATCTTTTAGAGGTAGGATAGGAAGCCTACTATACTTGACAACTAGTCGTCCACACTTGATATTTATAGTATGCTTATGTGCCAGATATCAATCCAATCCTAAGGAATCTCATCTTAAGGCAGTGAATATAATCTTTCGCTACTTAAAGGGAACCATGGATTTAAGACTATTTTATTCTTCTATAAATGATTTTGTTCTAAATTTTTATTCTGATGCTGACTATGGTGGATGTAAGATGGATATAAAGAGTACATTCGAAACTTTTCATTTCTTAGGAGATTCATTATTTTCTTGGTCATGCAAGAAGCAACACTCATTAGCACTTTCCACTTCTGAAGCTGAATATGTAGCAGCTCGAAGTTGATGTGCTCAAGTGCTATGGATGCAACACTCACTCACAGACTATGGTATGAGTTTTACCAAAACAAAAATTTTGTGTGATAATACAAGTGCCATTTACCTTATTAAGCACCCTGAACATCACTCCCGTGCAAAGCACATAGATATTAGGCATCAATTTCTTTGGGATCACACACAAAATGGAGATATTATTATTCAGTTTATTGGAACACAAGATCAACTTGCTGATATTTTCACAAAATATTTCCATTATTATAGATTTGAATACATTAAACAGAAGTTAGGAATGATAAAAATAAGTTAATATTTCTTAATTAAATTTTTGTTGAAAAATTCTCCTTACAGTAATAAAATCTTTTTCATAGGGGGAGTGCATATGTTTGTTATTTTCTTTAATTTTATAGTTTGTACAAAAGTTTTCGTACTGAAATTTTCAGAATGAGATTTTCGTACTGAGACTTTTGTAATGATATTTCCGTTTTGAAACTTTCGTAATGACATTCTCATACTGAAACTCTTGTAATGAAATTTTCATACTGAAATTTTTGTAATGAATTTTCGTACTTTTTTTCATAAGCTTTTCGTAGTGAGGTTTGCGAACTGTGTCTTTTCATAGTAAAGATTTTTTGTAGTTAATTTTTCTTCATGATGAATATTACCCATTGCGAATAATCCTCATAAGCCAATCTGAAAGGTACGATTTCCTTACTCATGTTTTTGTAATCATACTTTACTAGCTGGTGTTTTCTTATATTTTGTTTTTGGATTCTAGTTTCCTTAAGTCATTGTTTTAATAAAAACCTCAAAATATCAGATTCAAGTTTTGTTGAGATTTGGTTTCAACCATCAGATCTGGTCTCATTATTTTACAACCTTTCGATCAACTGTGGAAGATGAACCGTCATATCATTGCCTATTTAAAGGGGTCCCAAATGGTCATCCCAGATCATTTTTTTCAAGCTCTAGTGTCTCGAAGCTCTGCCTCTTCGTTT
The DNA here is from genome assembly GCA_963277665.1 of Viscum album. Taxonomy (NCBI): domain Eukaryota; kingdom Viridiplantae; phylum Streptophyta; class Magnoliopsida; order Santalales; family Viscaceae; genus Viscum; species Viscum album. The sequence goes on along the minus strand of OY728140.1, from coordinate 974,020,959 downwards.
TAAGGCCGTTCCGATCTTCAGCAATCTATGTTCCAAACTTCTCAGAAGTCTTCAGATCTGAATGTCTGTGGAAGTAGCTATTCAAGACATGTCAACCTCTAAGACGATTTACAAGTTGTTAGTATATAGAGAAAGGTTGGTTCACCCCGATATCATCAATAATTACAATTCCCTTATCTCCAAGAACATAAATCTTAATGGATGGGAAGATGTTGATGTGTCTAAACCAAGTAATCAAGATGATGTATATTCGGAGTTGCTTTTTGAGTTCTATGAGACGGTTTCCTTCTTTAAGGAAGATGATAGGGAGAAATTTTTGTTTAAGTCTTATGGAAAGACTTATAAGATTTTTTATGCCAAGGCAGCCTGCTCGGTGGGGCTGAACTATAAATGAGAAGCCAAGTTCATCATTCATGTTTTTCCAGATTCAAAGGGAAGCTTCAAAAAAGAAAAGGCATTTGAGACACTCGGACTGTCAGATGACAAGGCTCTGAAGATTAATAGTATGTCTACGAATTTTTGGATTCTAGAATTATGGGTACAAGGCTTTATCGTACCGAGAAAGGGTAAAAAAGATACTTTGAAGAAGAGAAAGATATTTATCCTAGATTTTCTAATAAATTTAAGGAAGTTTAATCTGATGAGGCACATTCTTATTACCGTTGAGAGTGTTATGAAAGGGAATCTGAGAGCTCAGATCGTAATGTATCTAGCAATCATCTCGAGGTTAATAGTTCAGTGCCTTGAGTTTTTCAAGGAGGATTGTAAGTCTAAGCCAAGATCTTGTAAAGTTATGTTGGTGAGTGATGATACCATTAAAAGGATTAATGTTGCTTTCTACAAGAAGACTGGTGAGTTCTTTGATATTCCAGTTCAAGAAGAAGGGGTTTTGAAAGTTGCTGAACCTGAATCTTATAAGCCAGTAAAGAAGAGAAAGTTAAAGGAAGTTGAAGTTGAAGTAGAGAATCTTAAATCTAAGGATGTTCATTCCGCACCTCCAAAACTCAAGAATAAGAAAGCTTACCCTGATGAGGTTCTGGCTAAGTGGAGGGAAGTCAAAGAGAAGAGAGTTCAAGGGGAGCCTCAATTTGGCTGGACCCTACGGAGGCTAAGGCCTTGAAGGAAAAAACAGCGGTTTAACTAGAAAAACATGTGAAAAAAAAGAATCTTAAGAAGAAGATGTCTAAAGCTGAGGTTGTTCAGACGTTGTTGAAATTCTTTTGAGATGGACTCCAGAAACATTCCAGTCCCAAGATCTTTCTCTGTGGAATCTCTAGCTGAGACTCCATGAAGAAACTATGTCACTCCGAAGAAGGTAAAAGCTAATGATGTTGAGGAAGTTGAGCATTTTGAGCAAGTGGAAGAGGAAGAAGCAGTTGCTGAAGGTAGTGGTGAGACCGGAGATCTAATGGAGCAAGTAGAAGATTATAAGGGCACACCTTCGGAACATTTTTCATTCCTAACTTCAGAATCTGAGTCCTCTAAGTTAGTCACTCCCGGGAAGGATGAGGAAAAAGGAGAACAAGAAGTAGCTTATCATGCAGAGGAATAAAATCTTCTACATGATATTTCTCAAATGGAGAACGTAGAGGATGGTTCTCAAAAAGATGTTGTTGATGAAGACAATATTGTTCAAGTGTCTGATAGTGAACAGAAAACTCCGGAACAAGAATCCAATACGAATGTGGACAAGGGAAAGCAAGTAGTTGTCGATACCCCGAGATTAGTGGTTGTAAAGAGAAGAGAAGTTAGTGGTTCTTCAAATAGAATGGTTGAGAAAATTGAAGAAGATAATTCTCCAAGAAAAGTCTCCGATTCTGAGTCATCTTCGTCGGGGCATGACTTTGTTGTTCAGTCATTGAAGAAGTTGGTGGGTTCTATTCCGACCTTCTGAAGTATTGATTCAAGATGCCATATGCTCCAACATACTTTGAGTCAGAAAACATACTCTGTATCCTTGGTTATGGATAAATGTGTAGAGATGGAGGCTCACTTCAAATCATTCATTGTTGGCTATGATGCCTATAAAAGGTCTTGTAAGAAAATTACTAGTTGGTCGATGAAAACTGTAGATGAGACGAGGCTCTTGTATGAATTCCAAGATAATGTTAAAGATTCTTTTGAGACAGAAGAATGGAAGCTAAATGATCTTACTTCTTCCTTTGATGAAAAGTTGATAGCTGAGAAGAATTCCTGGATTCAAGAAGACAGAGATCTGAATGGGAAGCTGAATTCTGTTGCTCAAAACTGGAGGAATGAAAGGGATCGTTGGATTGAGGTTGAAGAGAATTTGTTAAAGAAAGAACAAATTTTGAAAGCTCAGGAAGAAATGCTTGAAGCTCAGGAAGAAAAGCTTGAAGATAAATGTGCAAGAATAGTTGTGTTAGAGAAGCAAGCCTAAGAAGACCATAATTACTTGAAGAAGATAAATACTATTCTCAAGGGTCTCATGTTGGAGGAAAAAGATCCAAAATAGAAAAATTCGATCTTTTGTTGTATCTTAGCCTCCTTGTTTTTGAACTTTCAAACTTAATGAAAATATTTCTTGCTCGTCTCTTTTGTTGTTGTTACTAATTTCTCAGGTACTTTTTTATTTTTTCCATTCCATCTAATTATTTTTGTAAGTCACAAAGGGGGAGAAGGAAAAAGAACCTTAACAAAGGGTGAGAAAGAAAAAGAACTCTAATAGAGTTTATATAAGGGGGAGTGTTCATTAAATAATACTTTCTTATTCTTAATTAAATACCATTCCATAAATCTATAATACGATCCTAAGAGTTTCAAAGCCTAAGGGGGAGTTAGTCGTATTCATCATCATCCATAAGCAAAGGGAGATAAGACTTAATGATTTTTTTTCTTAGTCTTTCATTTTCGTAAGGATGTTTGTGCTTTCCAAAAAGGGGGAGATTGTTGAGTCAATAAGGTTGTCCTTATGAATTTTCCATTCCTTATTGTTTTGAAAATCACAAACACCTTATCTTTAAGGAAAATATTTTTTACCCCTACTTTTCTTTTATAAGGAAAATTTAGTTTCTAAGGAAAATTATCCTTATCATATTTTAATTATCTATATCCAAATATTTCTTAAGTATAAGAATCATATTCATTTCTATATTCTCAGAATAGTTTAAAACTTTGACATGAAGCATTCTATTTTAGGCTCTGAATTCTTGAAGAGAACTGTAATGAAGTTCCACACCGAATTCTGGATGAGAACTCTAATGAAGTTCCACTCCGAATTCTGGATACGAACTCTAATAAAGATCCACTCTGAATTCTGGATACGAACTCTAATAAAGTTCCACTCTGAATTCTGGATACAAACTCTCATGAAGTTTGAAACCGAATTCTGATGACGAATTCTGATTATGAATTCTCATTACGAATTCTAATGACAAATTCTGATTACGAATTCCCATTACAAATTCTAATGACGAATTATGATTACGAATTCTCATTTCGAATTCTCCTATTAAATAGAATCTAATTATCCATGCTTTATACACTCAGAATTTATTTAGACTCAGAATATTATTTTTGGTTAGACTCCAAACTTTCATTTTTCTTACACGTTTATAATTTGTCTACTCTTTGATATTTTTCTTACACTCCGAACCATCACTCCGAACTTTTTATCTAATTTTAAAACAATGTCGTACTTTCTGGTACACTTGTTTTGTTATAAAACGATGTCATCTATTACGTTATAAAAAAACCATTGGCCAAGTGACACATGTACAGGTCCCTCCGATTTTTAAGGAAGAAATGACCGTTGGAGGAGGGAGTTGACCTTGTCTATAAATATGAGCTCATTGGAAAGAGGTCGACACTTCTTCGACATTGTTCACACATGTTTTTGATGTGATTTCTAGAGAGATATGCTCTTATTAACTCCCAACATCGTGCATGAAGTTTGAACTGCTTTTTCAAACTTCACCTTGTGTAGATTGCTTCGTGCGACTCCGATTGTTGGTGATCACAATCGAGGGCTTCAGGGGATAGGAAGACAGAGGTTTCCAACACCTTGAAGTTGAGGGATTCCTTGCTGAGGAAGACAGAGGTTGAAAACTACCTTGAAGTTGAGGGCTTGCGGGGATAGCAAGACAGAGACTCCGATCTTCTTATCGAGGGCTTACCTAGGCGTGGGTAAGAAAGACTTTCTTGAAATTATAAATCAAGGGACCTTTATCCTAGGTTGTTGGATACCCTTATCTTTGGGTTAAAAGATTTATATCTTGTTACTATTTTTGTTACATGTTTATTTCTGCTGTGTTTTGTATATTAAGGAAAGTATAACCATATTGTACTTCCTTACTTTTGTACTCTATTAATGTTAGATTCTATACGCTTTAAGGTAGAATCTATTTTTTGAAATCTTTTGATAAGATTATAGGTGTTGTGAATTTTCTTAAGTTTTACTTTGTTAAACTTAGCTCTTTGTTTTGTTTAAGGAAATCCTTGTTATTTGTAATCATCTTTAAAGGTTCCAAAGGATTTTTTTAAATTATACAATTCACCCCCTATTGTATTGCATGCATATTAGATCCTACATTTTATATATTTGAGTATATATTACTCACATATCATCTCACACCAATATATCAATATAAATAGTTATGTAAAATAATATCAAATATATTGAAATGGGGAAAGGATTAATTATTTAATCCTTAAAAATGTCTCATACCACATTGATAATTTAAATAACAAGCCCAATATCTGCAAATGAATTTTTAAATTCAATGAAGATAAATTTATTCAAGTTATAAAATATAATATATGAATTACATACACAACACATAAGAAATAGGTGGTTAACATGGATTATATCTCATGAAAATTTAAAATGAGATGAATTTCCCATTCTTTAGATCAGATACTCTATGAACATGTCAAAAACTCTTGTATATTGGTTTTAAATATATTATTAACTTGTAACATAATAATAATAATAATAATAACAATATTTAATATGTCACATATTATTCTTTTATGACTTTATATTACCCATTTATTAACAATTCTTTGTTTATATAACGTTTCGGGTAATAACAACTTTGTTTATCATACTTGTTTTGGATGGTTATTCTTGATAATATTACATATATAATGATTTATTTACTTCTAGAATGTAAATAATTATTTATATATCATATATGTTCAGAATATAAATATATATAATAGATAGATATATGAAAATGGAACACACCCTTCATGGAGACGACATGTTGTATGTACGCGTGAACATTGTTTCTGTTTTAATATTGTTAATAATGGAAGAATAATAAGATATATTTATATATATTATTCACAAAGAATTATTATTTAATTGGTTTCATATTTATTCAGTAAATATATTTTTATAATCATTCATAAATGGTTGTAATAGAGGGTGAATTTCATCGTGCCGTGGAGACGGTAAGTTGTACGTATGCACGAGAAACAATATCATTCCTTTAATGGTTAAATGGTATGGAATTGGATAGAATATGAATTATAAATAACCATTATAATTTCATATTTATTATTTAAATCTTTTATATTAATATTCATACACATAAAAAAAATGTATATATGAAAAATAGTTTACACCATGACGTGGAGACTATAAGTTGTTTGTACGCACACATGATGATATTGTCTTTCATAGAATGGATAAAAGGAGGAATATGGTTGTCCAATAATAATAATAAATTCACATAATATAGTGGATTCGGTATTTATTAATCTATTAGGGAAAAAAATTGTAAGAGGAAGTAGATGAAAAAAACATTGAAAGAGGTGACATAACAATTACCTCTTTTTCGAGTATCTCATTTTGATTTGGACAAAAGGACTCCTTAGGATGGTTTTCATCCTATATTTTGGAATCTAGGATATATTTAGGGAATATGGGAGAGAAAATTTTAAGTTTATACATGAGACATAGGGATTTGGAGGTTTGAATTAAAAAGAATGAGATGTGCCCTTATATAAGATAGGTGAGGGGTACATTTGGATGATCTTAAGATATTTATTTATTATTAAATGATTTTCAGTTTCAAATAGATCCAAAATTAATTTACTTCTATTTTATGATGAGGATGGGTAAAAATAATTTCATCCAATGAATTTTGGATATTTTTAGGTCAAAAAATTAACCTTATCTTTTTTATTTAACTCTTAGTTAAACTGTTTAATTCTAACCGTGTCTTCTAGTATTTTTACACTATACGGTTCATGTGGTTACTATAAAATGAAAAATGAATCCCTATTGGATAATTTATTACAAATTTTACATTATAGAATTTAGTTGTATGAACCATAGATTTTATGACTTTTATATCATTTAGTAAAATAGTATTTATTTTAAAATATTATTTATGACAAATTTAATACTGTTCAATATTTTCATATATAAAAATATAAAACCAACATGATAACCTTGAGAAAATAATTGAAATATGTCACTAAAACCTATAATTAATATATATAATTCTTTTATTTCAATAATTACATCAAATTATTCTTATTTTAATATTTTTATATCATTTATTAGATATGTCAAAAAATTAAACAATTACTACATAACTATTGTGTCAACATTTAATTTATTTATATAATGTCTAAAAATTATATAAAAATAATCATGATTTATATAAATTTCTTATATTTATAAATAATATTTATGGTCGATGAAATCACTCATATAACTTCACATTTAAAATAACATATTTATTAAAATTTGAATATGACTTTTTTAACTCTTCTTTAAAAAAATATAATAAATGTCCTAAAAAATTATGTTTTATAAAAATGATCATATTTTAATCCTAAGGTTGATATTGGTCAAAACGTACATATCCAATGAAATTAGGTCACATGTTAGGTAAATTTTATATTATTATAACATTATTTTTAGCTTTTATTGCCCGCATTTACCTATAAGCGTGGCAAATAAAATTCAAAAGTTACTATTCAAAGAAAAAATTATTCTGATCCTATTAGACCATATTTTTCATAATAATTAAAATCATTTATGAAGGATTTTTTCTATGAAATTCATAGAATTTTTAAAATTACATTTCATGAAAATCATCAAATCTAGCTAGAATATTAGTAAAATGACATTAAAAAGGTTCAATGAATTTATATATCAAATTTTATTATAAAAATTAGTCTTATGAACTTTATTGGGTAAATATATGTACTATTTATGTATAATGAATTTAAAATCAATTTAAATTAAATTAATTATTTAAATGAAAAAATCACTTTTTAACAATAATGGAGTGTTTTGAACTATTCATCACAAATTGAATTCTTTCATAAAAATACAAAAAATGTACACTAAAATGATTTTGATATTTATAATTAAAAAATGATGTTTTTTTTCAAATTCAAATTCTAAAAGTTTCTAAAATTTATTTTATTATTGTTCACAATTGTCGAAAAAAAGTTGTTCCTTTAGGAAAAAACTATTTCTAATCACATAAAATTTTTACCAAAACATATATATTTCATTATAAATATGTTTTATTTACATGAAAAAATTAATTAATTATTACTATTTATATTATTATATTTAATGGAAATGTTATAAATATATCATTTTAAAAAATTTAACACAAAAGTGTTATTTCGCAGAAACTCAATCTTGCGGGCTGCGCAATTCAGGTGAGTGTTGCATAAAACACAAGCTATTGAAGATAACATATGATGAAATATTGGGGTGTTACCTAGTATTTCAAAAAGAGATATATAATCTTATCTTTAATGTTAGGTTTATGATAGAGATGGTGAAAAAATTTCATATACATGATTCCAAATTAATTAAAACATTAATGGTAAATTAATCCATGATTTTGACTCATGATGATGTAAAATATATTTATCTCACATTATATAAGAAGAATATTTGATGACTATTTTTATAACACCCGAAGAATTTAAAACATTTCCCTTTCAGAATAAATTTAATTTTTGTTCCTAGAATTATTTCTAAGAGACACCATGTAAATCATATGTTACACACAAAATAATTTTTATCTTTCTCTATAGAGAACACCAATATTATTTTCATTACATTAAATACCGACTCTCCTCGATGGCTTGTGTCAAATACAGGACCATGTTTTACCTAAAAATAATTTATTATCCAAAATATTAATATTTAATATTATAATAAAAAACCTAGTGGATAAATTAAATATTATGAATATTATTTACTAAATTATTAAAATATATGTGTTAACAAAATATAATATAAATTTATCATTTACCGATTTATTGGAAACAAAAATATAAACCCATTGAATATAAAGGAAATATTAAAATTTTTATGCTCATAGTGGTTTTTTATCATAATAAATTAAATTAATTACTATTATTTAAGGATATTAATGAAATTTATATATTATATATCCTATTGAATATTTTTATACCAATACAATATATATTATGTGGATAAGATAATAAAAAAACCCATATTTATTAATAAAACCCTATATTTTTTAAAGGTGATTTTACGACCATTTAATGGTGAACATATTTTCAATAAATTTGTATAATATTTTTTTATTTATATATAAAACTATACTTCATATATGAAATAATAATAAAAATTTTAGCTTCAGGTGAACTTATTGTATTTTTCTATGCAGTTGCAATTTTTGATAAATAGTGAAAAATACTAAATTTTAATTCAAATATTTTTTTATATAATTTATTTATAAGGATAAATTACATATAAAAATGGTATTAAAGATTAATCAGATATATTTTACATCAAAAAATCAAATTTAGGTCATTGTATTCAATTTGACAACGAAATTGGATATAAAAACATAGCAATCATTTGAACATTTTTACTCTAAATCCTGCATTGTCAACCCAATGGTAGGATAAATTATAAATAAATTTTGACAACTTAGGTGATTGTAATTTGGAAAAATGGATTCCATAATTTAAATCATAACAATATATAATTTTTAATAATGTCAAAATAGTTTTTACCAAAAATATTAGAGAAAGTGATTAAATTTAATTAAAGGGATTAAGAGGGAAATTAGCTTAACATAGGGACATACATTAATATCAAGTCAAAAAGGACCTATAAATGTTTCCAAAATCCATTTTATGTCCATATTTATACCCTATCCTCACTTAGAAAGATATTCTTCCATTATAGTAGCTAATTGGCGTCGTAAAAACTTGGGTAGAATTACCTTTCCAAAAATATCAAGAATGCCACTCCTCTACCCATATAATAAGTCACTCATCTCTACAACTTCTTCACACATATCAAGACATTTTTTTCACCCAAAATCAGATAAAATAATCTCCAAAAATTCCTCAACTAATTCTAGAATCTTCACATTGGGCATAAGGGCATCCAAAAATCCATTTGGTGCAAACTAAGAGGAGTTATCCAATGAAGAGAAAACATCCATCCTCAAGCTCCATTGTTTTATTTTCATTATCCACCCTCAACAATAATTATTCAATTATTATATAATAAACCTTTGGTCCCCAATATATTGTTATCTTATTTTTTATAAGGGTTAAACCTACACTTATTCACACTCCCATCTAATGGGTAACAAACATACCATTCTTGTATAAGTTGAACTACTACCTCACCAAATGATGTGGTTCATTTATCATTTACCACCACTATTGGTTGGGAATTATGATGGAAAAACAATTTATATATGATATATAATATATTTAAATTGTCCTTATAATTATGTATTTTCTATTTAGAACATACCTTTATAATTTCCATTTTGTGAGAATACATTAACATAATTTGTGGAAGTGTGGACTACAATCTCTTCAAAGCGATTCGATTCGTTCACCCAACACATTGAATGTATAACGAATTGTTTTAATTAAAAATATGTCTCATAAATAAACTATATATTATATTCATTAAATAATTAACTTTATTTTAATATAATATATTGATGAGTGAGAATTTGTCGCAGATCCCTGATCAAAAGATTATTTACCCAAGAATGCAATACAGTGCACTCCCAGGGTCGGTCTTGAGGAGTCAACTTAAACAACACTGAAATTATATTGTCACTATTTATTTTATAAAAAATATATAATATAAATTTGAGTTTGAAATATGAATAAAATATGAATATATATATGTGCAATGTGAACAAAATGATGTTAAAAAGAAAGAATGAAGACATTTGTTCTTGGGGGATCCTAATGGTTGATATTATTGTTTATTGAAATATTCTCAATATAAATTCATTGTAGTGATCGAGATCTATCACACTATACCCTCTCATTTGAAATTTTATTACCCTAACACTGAGATCTCATGATATGGGGAAATACTCTTCAAAAACTCAGCTAGGAGATCTCTTTTCCGACCATCACTACCCAAGCCATACCCCATCAAATGCATGACTTAGATAGTGAAGGGATTGATAAATGTTAAATGGGAAGAAGAAATCGGTGGTAGAGAAAATGGGGTACTCTCACACCATAATCAATATAACCACCAACAAAATTTTTAGAATTAAATAAAGATATTTAAACTGATGAACAATAAAAATCAATCAACCACTATTCTCCCCCCTGAACAAACATCGAGGTTAGTTCCCCATTCTCTTGGAGTTTGAAGAGAATACGATGGGAGAAACAATGAAAAGTAGAAATAGAAGAAATAGTTATGAAGAAGAAGAATAATATAAATTAAAACATTATTAATATACTACATAATAAAAGAAAATATAAAACTACACAAAATGATAAATACTTTTCCAACCCCTTGAAATGAAGTGGGAGTACATTTTTATAGGCAAGGGGGTGAAATTTTGGATCCAAAATCATCTCCAAATATAGGTGAGAGAGGGACCTCCTTAATGACAGAATTGGGAACTTGTTACTTCTTTAATGTTGTTCCCTTACCTCTCCTGTGTCCCTCCATACAATTACAGCCTTATTTGTCCAAGTATGAAGTTGTTATGACTGTTTAGGTGCGGAACAATGAATCTGTCTATGTAACTCTTAGTATTCCAGAACACCGAGTTAAAACGCATTAATGACCTTGAAAATGAAATCATCATGCGAGGAAATATTAATAGAACCTGTTACACCAGATTTACTCCATCTCCATGTAAAATTTCACCTCCAATGGGTCGGCCATTTATGAGATATTGTCCAAATAATAAAATTCTCATGTTCTGTACACATTTTTCGAGGCCTAGTTTATGAGCTGGATTTTTTTCTTCTAAATGATTGATTGAGATTTGGGTCCAGATGGATAATATGAAGTCCATCTATCATAGAAAACTAAAACAGAAGAATATTTCAATTTGCATCAGTTTAGAAAAATTTATGTCCGAAACATTATAATAAATGCAAATTGTATAAATATGAAATATTCCATTTTTCCAATTAAGCTCAAAAATACTCCTAAAACATAAAATGTGTCAATTTACCTTTAAATAACACATTGGTGGGATTAAAAACATTGAAATTCATAATAAAATAGTTTAGAATATTCATTCTATCAATTTCCCCATAATTAAACATTGCACTCCTGGGAAATCATCTTATACCATGGTCAAAACAAACTTCTCAAAGCAAAAATGACCACACAACTCAATTATCATCTCAAAGAAAATATCATGCCTCATACATTGATCAAAATTTCAGAACTCCTCAAAAATAATATGAATCCATTCAATATCATGTTTATACTCACATTAATGTTGTGCCTACCTCCGTAGAAAAATATTTCTCTCTACACTAAATGATATTTAATGTAGAGTTTTTCTCATTCTCAAAACATGTGTGATCTGCATAGGCAAGATATCCTCCTAATATCTCTACTTCACATAGTCAAAAATTTGACAAAAATGAGGTCTTTTTCATTGGTTGTTCTAAGGATGAGGGTTTGCAGGTTTAAAATGTAAAAACATCTGAGGTAGAATGATGAGGGTTATGCTCTAAAGTGAAATAAATAAATGAAAATAGTTTTTCTCAAGAATGGAATGCTCATCAATCCGCTCAAAAATGAATCAATTTCAAACAACTCTTCTTTTCAAAAGTTCACACTAATAATTTAAACATGAATGATTTTCATCCATCTTTTCCCATTTGTAGCATTGTTTCAGCATTAATTTTGGTCTGGATTTCTCTTCAAAATCATGTTTTGGAGGAAAAGAGAGGCAACTTTTGACCTTCAAATATTGGTGAACTCCCAGACCATATATGTAATGATATTTTTTTCCACCAATCCATCATCCAATCTTGAAATTTATTCCACCTGAGAAGCTATAAATATGGAACAGCATTCAATTCAGCTCAAAAATATTTTTCAGGAAAGCAAAATATAGCCTATCTTCACCGTCCCCCACAATTGAGTTCTACAATAATCATTCATATAAATTCTAGAGATGGTAGGAAAGGGATAAATGTATTGTAATTTAGATTCCTAACAAGGTATTTCATGGCTACTAGGGGCATAATGAAGGTCAGATGAAAAGGTATGAAAGAATAAGAGTTGAATGAAAAAGGGGCTTTCAATGTGAAGCCTCAATCATACTTGACACATTCCAGAAACTCTAACAGCTTTGAAAAAGAGGAAAATATCAAGTTCTAGATCACAAAACATATATAGAGACTCTCAAGAAAAAGTGAAATATAATAAGATGAAAAATATGTTTAGAAACCTCTCGGGCTGGGCAAGATTTTCAATTTGGAAAGCACTAATGCACGCGAGTTTCACAATCAATCAAACATCTTCAAATGAAATGATCGGAAATCAGAAACAAAATCCATTTAGAAATAATTTAAAACCCCAAATACTCATATCAAAAAATGTTCCAAAAGTAACAAGATGGTTTAAATTTTCCAAAGTATTAAATTCAACTAATGATTCCAAAAAACACATCAAAAAATGAAAAAAATAGAAGCACACTCAATATTCTTAAAACAGGTTGAAATACCTCCCCCACACTTATTCCATTAACTACAACCATTTTAGGTGAAATAATATCATGAAATATTTCACACATAATATATATTGGGAAGTAAATAAAATAAATAAAATTAATGATAGAACCTGATTTATTTTTCAGTGTCATCCTTGAGTTAAGCTCCTAGCTGCTACCACTTCAAAACTACAAGAAAGAACAAGACATAAGAAAAGATATAAATAAAAATAAATAGGAAGGGGATAGAAAAAAAAGATAATGCCTAGTTTGACCCCTGAAGTGGGTGATAGGTTTTTACTGCTCCTAGTCAGGCAGTTGGAGTGGATTATCCCCAATTAGAAGGTGGATGTGGTTTCTTTGAGATAAATCACCACATGTGATTTTTTCAATTGTCCATCAGTAGACACCAGGAATTGAGAACCCCAAATATGATAATAATGTTCCCAACCCCCAAGAAAGAATACAGATAGAATTATGATCTAGAGTTGGATGGAAATGAAAATAAGGGTGCTCCCTATGAACTTATATGGTTTCCTCCTCCAAATTGTATAAAAGTTGTTGTAGAGGAGGCGGTCGCACCACCACCAGCTTCTCTGGTTCATATTCCTTCATCACCACCAATTCAGTGGTATCTTTTGTTTCATCCAAGGTCTGCTCCATTTTTATTTTATCAAAAATTTCAGGAAAGGGGAAGTCTGAAAACAATTCAGTTTGAATAAAAATAAAACAAGATGAATTAATAAAGAAATATTCCCTTTCACTTAAGTCAGCTTAGAAACTGATATCTTATGGAAAGTCCATTGTAAATTCAATCTAATTTGGTCCATCTTCATCATATTCCAATGTAAGAAAGAGGTTAAAAGGTACTGATTGTTCAATATCATGCATGGGAAGATCAATTATCAGGTTATCTTCAAAAACGCGATTCCAAGATTCTTTTAAAAAATGATGATCCCCCATAAGTGAATCAGTTGGAATGTGTACATTAGGGACCTCCTCGAGCAATGGATTAGATCAAGATGATATGATTAACTCTTTTAGTATCTCTTTCTCACCCTCCTCAGGTTATTTGACATAAAAAATGATAGGTGAAATATCTTACACCACACGTTTTGGTTTAGGTTCCGGCTCAGGATCAGGTTTAGGTTGTTACACAATTGAATAGATATATTCTTCAACAATTTCATCTTTTCCATTCAGTTTTTTAATTTATTCTTTAAATTCTTGAATCTTGGATTCAAGGTCATATTTAACTTCTTCATGCACCTATGATTGGTCAGTCCATGAATAATAATCACCATTGAAATACATCATGAACATAAAGTTTTTTTTGTTTTTGAAATTTAGGATTTTTTTTGAAAAACAATGTGTGAAAGTGATGAGCCTCCCCAGCAACAGCAACAATTTTATGCACCATAATTTGTCATAGATCCCTGATCAAAATATTATTTACCTAATAATGCAAAAGAGTGCACTCCCAGCGTCTGTCTAGAGGAGGCATCTTACACAACACCAAAATTCTATTTTCACTATTTATTTTATAACTAATATATAATATAAATATGAGTTTGAAATATGCATATAATATGAATATATATATATATATATATGAAATGTGAACAAAATGATGTTAAAAAGAAAGAATGAAGACCTTTGTTCTTGGGGGTTCCTAATGGTTGATATCATTGTTTATTAAAATATTCTCAATATCAATTCAATGTAGTGATCAAGATCTATCACACTATACCCTCTCATTCTAAATGTTATTACCCCAACACCAAGATCTCTGCATGTGGGGAAATACACTTTTTAAATATGGATAGGATATCTCTTTGCTGACCTTCAGTATCTAATCCATACTCCATCGTATGCATGACATAGATAATGAAGGGAATGATAAATGTTGAATGAGAAGAAGAACTCAATGGCAGAGAAAATGGGGAAATCACACACCATAATCAATTTAACCACCACCAAAATTCTTAGAATTAAATAAAGAGATTTAAACTGAAGCATAATGAAACTCAATCAACCACCATTCTCCCCCTCGAACAAACATTGAGGTTAGTTCCCCATTCTCATGGATTTAGAAGAGAATACGGTGGTAGAAACACATAAAAGATAAAATGGAAGAATAAGGTATGAAGAAGAATAATAATATAAATTAAAACATTATAAATATACTACAGAAGAAAAAAAAATATAAAACTACACAAAATGACAACTACATTTCCAAGCCCTTGAAATGAAGAAGGAGTACATTTATATAGGAAAGGGGGTAAAAGTTTGGCTCCAAAATTGTCTCCGATTGTAGGTGAGACAGGGGCCTCTATAATGAAAGAATTGGGAACTTATGACTTATTTGAAGATATTCAATTACTTCTCCCAAGCCCCTCCACAATTTTTCAGCCTTATTGGTCCATATATGAAGTTTTTATGACGGTTTAGGTGCAGAACATTGAATCTGTCCAGGTGACTCTTTGTATTCCACAACACCGAGTTCCAATACATTAATGTCCATGATAATGAAAGCTTCATGCGAGGAAATATTATTTAAACTTGTTACGCATGTTTTATTCTAGCTCCATGTAAAATCTCATCTCCAATGGGTCTTCTATTTATGAGATATGGTACCGACAAAAAATTCTCCAGTTCTGTACAAAATTTTCGAGGCCTGGATTGTGAACTGGATTTGGGCATCCAAATGATTGATTGAGCTTTGGGTCTAGAAGGTAAAATGAATTCCATCGAACAAAGAAACCTTAAAAAGATGAATATTTCAATTTTCATCATTTTGGATAAATTTATGACCAAAACATTAAAATAAATGAAAACTGTTAAAATCCAAAATATCTCATTTTTCCAATTAAGCTCAAAAATACTCCAAAAACACAAAATATGTCAATTTCCCTTTAAATAACACATTTGTGGGACTAAAAACATTAAAATAACTAATAAAATAATTGAAAATATTAATTCTATCATATATAATTTTATTTATTACCCTTTTTGTAAGTTAAAAAGTTATAACGTCGGTTGTGGATGTGTGGACTACCGCCTCATCGACATGATGTGATTCATTTTATGTAATAAAAATTATATATATAAAAATATATGAATAAATAAAATTTTATTTATGATATAATTATAAATATATAAATATATAATGTAACTTACATTCTTTCCATAACGATCATTGATAAATTGAGATGTTACTCATGTGCATGTACGACCTACCACCTCTGTGAATGTAACATTGGTTAATTTTTCATAACTATTTCCATGTGAGGTTTTCAAAGTATAATTGATGTATAAATATGATAATTATTTTATTTTTATTGTTTTATATATGTTTTTAATGACACGTTTTACCTTATTTCACCTACTTAATTCATTTTTAACACATGAACTGAATTTGGTCAAAAAAACAAACGTAAAGAAATTATTTAAATAGTTGTATATAAAATTTTAATAAGTTAATTAGAAGTAATACTAAACAACAAAAATTTTATAAATCATGTAAATAAATAATATAATTTTATTATTCATTATGATAAACACTCACATGTCATGTTGGACTCAAGGTAAGGGATTCTTGTGTTACTTTTACTTCGGTGATACATACACCATTTTAACCACTTTTTTCATTTATATGATTTACATAATACCCATTGAAATGTTATATCATGAATATAATTATTCTAATGATATTATAAGTTTCATTTCATGTCATTATTTTATTGGGATTATCATTCATATTGTTTCAATCTGGTATGAGACACTATGGATTGTTTAATGATTAATTTCCTTAAGAATGTTCTTAATGATAATATTTTCAATTTCACTTCATTTTATGGTTGTTATCTTTTTATGAAAACAATATATTTAAAGTAATAATTTTTCATTTTAAATATACTTGCATATCCATATTCTCAAACATATGATATTATTCCTTCCTAAACTATATATCATTTTTTATGTTGTTCAACATGATTGTTATTTAATTAATGGGGAATTATTAATAAATATTCTTTCTTTATTCAATACAAATATTTGATAAAAAATATTTTTTATTTATTGATTACTCGATATAATAATTATTTGGATATTAAATGATGGATGGGTATAATACTTAATATAGGCCCTTAATGCATTGAAAATTTCTCATGAGACAAATTAGTTGGCCAAATTAAATGAGTTACTACCAGTAGTTATAAACCATCTTATGGAAGGTATTAACGATATAGGTTTTTATGTGCCTTAAAAATGATATAAAATAATTAAGAATTCCTTCATATATATTTCAGTTCTCAATATTATTATCCATGTGGTTTATTTATGCTAAAATATATGGATTCATTTCATTCATAGTTTATTGATTAAATGAGAAGTTTTTTTAGTTTCTTACATTTCAATATTAATTATTTTTTTTCTATTTATTTGAATGGAATGTGTTATCAGTTATTTAACTTTTTGTATTGATTTACTCTCATAAATTAATTTCTAATTCTTATTTACTTACCCTTACCAAGAATTTTATCTAATTATTATTATTTTTTCTCTCCCCAAGTTATGAAAAATATTCCTTTGAATGAGTTTCTAGAATATTGTTTATTTCATTTTTTTTGTGTATCATGCTTTTATTTTATCTTCCAAATATATTATTGGTACTATATATGCTGTATATTTTTTCAAAACTACCAAAATATTCCATCCCATTGGATTTGAAGGTTATAGCTATGCCAATGTTATAAAGTAAGGAACCAGACCTGAGCTTCTAGGGTCATGACATTATTGTTTGTATGAGAGTAGGTCTAGAATAATCCTTAGAAACTACATTGAGAAAACATAGATGAGGTAACATAACACTACAAGATAATTTTATTATATATATATATGAAAATTCGAGAATTTATGTCTGGTATAAATTATGTGGGTCTTCCTAGAAATACATCCATTTATGGACACAACAAATACGCATGGTTCTGGAAAAAATTAACCTTAGGGTAATAAATCCAATAAGGTGTTTTGGGCCTTACTCAACATAACCTGGTACATGAAAATAGTCCTTACTACAAACTTAGTGTGACACTCTCAGGGGATAAACATAGTATAAATAAAATTTTCATTACAAATCATTACGAAGGGTTTGAAAATAATGATATTCTCAATTAAACAGTGTTTATGATTATTAAATTATCTATGAATAAATTTTTCAATATATGTAAAGTATTTTATTGTTTTTTATTATAAATTACGTTTTATAATGATATGAACAAATTTAGTGTCTGTCATCATTTATAAATGGTTTCTAGAAGAAGGTTCACGAACCATACTAATGAACATGATCCAAAGAGTAAGAAATATCATATATTTTACTTCCATTGGCCAATATTTCATATAAAAATAATAACAAAAATATTATAATCCAATGGGTACATGGTATAATGTGATAATGAGATGAGTAAATAATTATCAATGTACCATGTATTTGAAGGAAAGGAATAAAAGAAGAGGATGGAAGGTCAAAATATGTTTAAAGGGAATAATGGAATGTAGTTTTATCCCACAAGTGATAATTGTGGAATGAAAAACCACGATACTTCATTGAAGGGATTGGGTGTTTGTTAAATTTGGATAAAAAGGAAACTATGTTAGTGATTGCAAGGGGATGAAAAAAATTAAAATTTAAAATTTTTTAACTGCAAGTAGTTGGGACACTACATCAATCAATGTCTCATGAGTCAAATAAATATACCCCAAATGAGGATAATGGATAATAGTAAATATTATGCAAATTCTAAAGAAAAAGTGGAATGATTATTGTGATTAGTGTGGATTAAATAATTATTTCATTTAATTATTTTCCCAATGATGTAATGGTTATGATAATTATAGAATATATGAGGATTGTAATATAATAAATTTTCATTATGGATTTCTGATCATATGATGAATGGTACCAATAAATGTTTTTCTGTATAAAGAAAATCATTTTGGAAAAGTCATGGATGATTGAAATATAACCCTTAATATGTTCCTATTGTTAATATAATGATTTTTGGATAAAGAAAAGATTGTTTTGGAAAACATAAATCTGATATGCGTTGACTACCTTGGAAATGCATAATTATTTATTGAAAAAGTGGTTTATATTATCATTGATGGAGTTTACAACATTTTTGTATCTATGTAATATACGTAAGAATCTATATTATATTTAAGGAATAATAATCATATAGGTTTTCAAGAATTTATAACTGTAACTCATTTTATTACCATATTCATATGTTTGGTATGTGATTATTAAAAGACACTTCATGTTATTTGAAAATATCATTTTAGAAATTTATGGACCTTTTTTATAATGTATTGGTCTATAATCTTTGGTAAAATTATCTATTTAGGTTGTTTTACTTGATATTTAGATGAGGTTTTAGAATTTAATATATTAAATCACTATATGAAGAATTTTTTATAAGAAATGAAGCACAATAGTAAATGCAATAACCAAAGTAAAATATTTTGTTTAAAAAATATAGAAGTGTATTTACTTATATTCTTATAGGGTGAAATAATTCCAAAACATTAGAAAAATATTGTTATGAGACAATTTTTTTCCTATTATCATCATTTTTGATGATATCAATGACCTTTTCATAATATTGGTTTAAGGCATTATGGTAATAAATATTCAACTGAGCATGTTCTATAATTTTCACCATCAAAACATGATTGTTATATTTATCTTCTGTATCCATGTTTCCATTTTCAAATTATGTTATCCTGCAAGAGAACCAAGTTGCATCACCAGTGAACTTTAGTTTATCTAGTATAAATAAGATATATTAGTAACCCTAATCATGATGTGTTTTTTCAAAAATATTTTATTTTAAAATATCAATACCTTGATTACCGAGAATGAGTTTAATTTTTGAGGATACCATTAATATAATGTCGGGAGAATTTAACATACCATGACATTTCAATATTTCCTTTTTAGAATAAATTTAACTATTTTTACTAGATTTCATTATATGAAAAAAAAATTAATATTATGTTACAAAAAAATATAAATTTTATCTTTATGTATACAAAACCCAAAATTTAGTTTATGTTAGAGACAATACTTACTCTCCTCAATGGCTTGTGTAACTTGTATGACAGAGTTCTACCAAACAATAATATATTATAAAAATATTATTATTTAAAAAAAATTAAATCAACTATTTTTAATATTTCTAATTAACATGTTAAAATATATATTTTACATAAATATAGGAATATTTCACTGGTTACCAATTAATTTAAAATAAAAATATAAAAAAATTCAATATAAATGATTTTTTTGCTTATAAAGGTATTTTATCCAAATAAATTAAATTAATTATATTAATGAGTTAATAGAATAAAATTTATATATTATATATCTTATAAATTATTTTTTATACTCATCCAATAAATTTTATAGGCATAAGATGAGAATAGGCCCGGTTTTATGCATAAAAACTTATATTTTTTTAAAGGTTGTTTTACTACCTTTTAATGTAGAACCTATTTTAAATACAATTTTTTGAACTTTTTATTAATTTTATATATCAAAATAAACTTCATATTTTAACTAATAACATAAATATTATATTATGGTGAATTATGTGTATTTTTTTGTGATGCTTCATTTTCCATGAATAATGAAAATTGGTGGATTTTAATTCAAAATTTCTTTTTTGAGGAATTTATTTAGAATGATTAATTATATTTTTAAAAATTATAAATATTAATTAGATAAATTTTAATTAAATGTATCCATTTTAAGTAATTGTAATCAATTTTACTTTGAAATTTGATGTAAAAACATTGCAAACCTTTGAACATTTTTACACTAAAAACATGTATTGTCATCCTGACTGTGGGATTAATTTAAAATTAATTTTGACCAATTTTTTGATTAGAAATTTATACCATATTTATAATAAAAATAATATATAATTTATATTATGTTCAAATAAGTTTTTAATATAAATATTAGTGAATGTGATTAAAATTAATTATATATATTAAGTTGAAAATTAGCTAAAAATCGATTAAACTTTAAACATAAGAACCAAAATGACCTAAAAACTTGTATAAAATCCATTTTAATTATATATTTCTACACTATCCTCCATATATATAATTTGTTTTATTATTGCAGTGACTTATCGTGGGGAAAACATTGGTAGAATTCTCGTTCTAGAAATTTCCAAGAATGCCACTACTCCGCCACTATAAAATGCGACTCACCCTCCCACTACCTCACACATCTAAAGCCATTGTTATTTCCAAAACTATATAAAAATAATCTACCAACATCCATACCCGAATCATTGAATCATCACCCAAGGAATAAATACATTCAATTAATCCCATTTGTGCAAACCAAAAGGTGTTACCCCCAGAAGAGTTAACATCCTTCATCAAGGTCCTTTGTTTAATTTTCATTCTCCACCCCCAAAAATATTCTTATTCTAGGATTATATAATAAAAATAGTATTATTAATATATTGATATGTTTTTATTATATGTTTTTTACCAACCCTTAGACACACTTCCATCTATTGGGTAGTTAATTTATCGTTCTTCTCTATGGAGAGCTACCACCTCACGAATCAATGTTGTATGTTTTTACATTATCATCTCCTTTGGTTCAAAATTATATTGGACTCAATGTTTATATATGATATAGTTTTATTTATTTATTATGTAATTATTATTATATAATTTTTATATATAACATACCATTATTCTTTCCATTTTTTGGGAATATGATAATATCATTTTAGTAAGTGGGGACAACTGCCTACCGAAAGCAATGTGATTCATTCATGCGATACATGGAATTTATAAATGATTGGGTTTATTGAAAATATGAGACATAAATTAAATATATATGAAATTAATTTTATAAATAAATTTTTTAAATATAACATATCATTTTACTTATTAACCATTTAAATCATTGTAAAGTTATGATGTTTGTGGTGGGCATGTGGACTACCGCCTCCCCGACACAATGTGTTTCCTTTTACACCAAATGATATATATATATAAGTGTATGTTATTAAATAACATTGTATTTATTATATAATTATAATTCTATAATTATATAATTTATTTACCTTCATTCCATAATGATAATTAAAATATTGGATGTTGCTCATGCATTTGAACAACCTATAATCTCCATGATTGTAACGCTGGTTTATTTTTTACAAACATATTTTTTATTAGTATTACAATTATAATTTATGTATAAATATTATTGTAACATCCCAAGTAAGTAATGAATAATATATATTTTAATCTATGTCTATTAATTAATTAGATAGTGTTTTAGAGGCTTAAAATGAAAATAAATACAATCTTAAGCATGGAATACACTAATATTTTTTAAAAGATTGTTTTACTGCCTTTTGATGGAAAACCATTTTTAAATCTTTCTTTTGAAAATTTTATAATCTATGTTTGTCAAAATAAACTTATTCTTTATGATTGGGACATCAAAATTTACTTTGTGTGAATTTTTGGTATTTTTCTGACAATGTTCATTTTTTATGAATAGTGAAAAATACTGCATTTTACATCGAAACTACTTTTTAATCTAATTTATTTATATGATTAGAGTATATTTTTAATTGGTTTTAAAGTTAAATTAGAATATATTTTTACCATTTAATCCAATTGTGGTCGTTGGAATCAATTTCACTTTGAAATTGGACTTAAACTAGTGTCGATCGTGTGATACTTATTGTTTCATAAAAACACACTATTTGTCATGACAACGGGAATTAATTACTAAATTAATTAATGTGACATATATGTTTTGAATTTTTTAAAATAGACTTCATTTTTGAATTTGGAATATCAAATATAGCTTAGGGTGAATTTTTGGTATTTTTCTGAAAAACTTCAATTTTTGATGAATAGTGAAACCACTAAGTGGTACTTATAAAAAACTGATTTTTTGTTTAAATGAAAATTTGCCATCTTTGTGTTTTTAATTTCAAAAATCCGACATACATGGTAGTCATTAAGAAGTAAAATGTGGTTCAATGAGATTATAATAATTTTTTGGTGAATAGTAACTTATTAAGTTTTTAATCGCGATTAGAGGTAATTAGTGTAGTTTAAGGTAAGAATAATGTTTTAATAAGATGAAATGACCTAGACACATGTCCTACCCTTATTGGATGTGTCATGGTCGAAACATACAAGCCATGAGGCATCTTGGGGACCCCATGGAGCCACTTTGGTTGGGAAATGACATAAATAACTTTTTATTTAATGTTAAAGTAAAAAATGACACAAACATGTGTTATTTTAGTAATACAAATTTTACATGGGCTTATACATGTCATATTTTTGACTATAAATATTAATTATAAATCTAAAAATATTTCCTACATCATAGTATTTTTTTATAATTTTTAGACATTAAATAAATTAAATTATGTATGACATCATAATGATGGAACGATGACCTCATTATTTAACGATTTCTATAAAATGGAAAGATAATGTAAAATATAAGACCTAAGCATGTCCAAAACCTATTGGGTGGGTATATTTAGAACCCTTATCACATTAGCCTAGAATTATATCATTTGGGGACCTTTAAAATACGAACCCCGTTTGAAAATAAAGCAACATTTCTTTACTTCCCAAGAGTGCTCCTCCTCTCTTCTTATAAAAGGCCCCCACCTCTACCTCTTTACCCACACTTACAAAGCCTTTGTCTTGGCCACCCCGGCCCATTTTGTCTTTCCTTTTCCCTCTCTTACTCCTTGAAGCCTCACTTTGGGCAGAAGTCTTCCCAAGGAAGCCTTTGAGCTCAAACCAAAGGGAGTTACCCGATTTTAAGGTAATGTCTTCTTTTGAGTCCTTTTGTTTCATTTTGCTTCTCCAACCCCCTAAACTCTTTTTATTATTTTATTTTGTAACAAATACAGTATCCTCAATATACTAGGATGTTGTTATAACAATTATTAGAGATACACTTACACACAACTATATATAATGGTTAACGAACATACTGTTTCCGTGGATGGCGAATTTATGCCTCCCGAAACGATGATTGTTCAACATTCTTTTAACACCTTCAAATGTGGCCATTAAGATGTCACAATATTTATATATGATATTTAATATGTTTATGTTTTCCTTAAGCTTCTGTATTTTTCATTTTGGGTATATCTTTATGGTTTCCATTATGGGTAAACGCGATATCTTCATTTAAGGAAGTGCGGACTACCTCCCCCTCAAAGTGAGTTGATTCGTTAAATACCATATGTGGGATGTATAAAGGATGGAACTATGATATTATATATGATATTATACTAGAATTATAATATACCTTTATATCATTATGATTCAATTCTATAAAATACGAAATAGAAATGAAAGTAGCGTTCATGCGTACGTACGACTTACCGTCTCCGTGAACGGTGCATTTCATTTCTTACCTCTAAATGATTATGTAATATTATAAATGCATGAATTTACTGGATATATATGAAATATATGATATCTACATCATGAATACCATTCTGGATATAATGGATACATGAACAACTTGTAATTATAAAGGGTTTATTTTTTACTCAAGTTCCAATGATCGTTAAAATGACCGTTATTAACATAAATAATTACATAGTGTTCATGAAATGGTAATAATTGATATAACAGGAATAATGAACTAGAAAAAGGTTCTTAAGAATGTATAAATTAACTCAACTTTATTATTCAGGACATTAAATAATGATCGAGTCAAGTCGGACCCGAGGTATGGGACTTCATCTCAATATCCTTTCATTGAGGCATATTTTGTTTTATACACAACCTTCTTTTATATGGTGTATAAACCCCATTGACTTTTAAGTTTCTTCAAAAGGAATATTTTTTATACGGAGCGTTTAATAAACGACAAAAGGGAACGTTTTTGTCGTACGTATGCGGCGACAACGACTTCTCTGTCACCGTGACCATTATTTGAGTTTCGGCTTCCTCTACAACCCATACCTTTTTTTAAAAAGAAAAATAAATACCATGTTTTACTTTACTTTTATTTTGGTATTGAAAATTGTTTTCATAATGTTTTTATATCAATGTGTTGTATTGATATCTTGTTATTGAAAGGTGGAAATATTATGTTTCCTTTATACATGTTTTATGTGATACGATTATGTTGAGGTTCTTGGGCATTATTATGAAGACGGGTGGTTCCGTGATAGAATAAGGGTGGGTGAGACCGATATAGCTCTCCAATGCATTGGGTAACGCGAAGGAGTGAAACGTTAAGGTTTCTCCGAAGAGATTTAGGGAATATACTGTGATGGGTATTCCAAATGTAACCAAGAGGGTTACTCCCTACGTAAGAATGTTATGAATGCCTCAAGTTACCTTTATGTCTTATGATTTCTATGATTTATTCATGATTTGATGAGTTATGTTAAAGTGATTATGTTTTATGGGTAAAGTATGATTTCATTCTTATGTATATATGTACCCATGTTTCCTTTCCATATTCTTATATCCCTTACTGAGCTTTTTATGCTCATCCCAAGTTTTTTTGAAAAGTTTTTCACAGGTCAAGGGAAAGGTACATGATATGATGATAGTGTCAAAAAAGTTTCAAGAAAGAATCCATGTTTTATTTTAAATATGTTTCCATTGATGGGAAAGAAGAATACTATCTTTATGTAACCACTTTGTTTATATGTGGAATGTAATGCAAGTTTTATGATATAATTCTCTAAAACTATAAACCCGAAAAGATCCTCAATGTGTAATCTTGTAATAACTCAAGATTAAGTAAGGTTTAAGGCTGGGGCCTTATAGTTGGTATCAGAGGTCAGTTTAGATAACTTTAGGAGTTAGAATTCTATTAAATGATTATCCGAAAATATTTTTTTTTGAAATTATATAGCATTTGATGATTACCATGTTGCTTCATCTAAGAAATGTTTGTTCAGAATGGTTTTCCCCAGAGGAAACAGGGAAGCAGTGCTAAGAAGGTATAAAAAGGAAATAACCTTCCGAATCATCATCCTGAGATGGTCGGAATTGGAACTGAACTGTTTGTTGCAGTATTGGAGCAGTTGACTCAAGCGATAAATGGTGGTGGTATCCATGCACGAGATCAGCCAGATCAACCGCAGAGGAACATGTCAGTGGTGTAACATTTCATGAGGCAACATCCCCCATCATTTAGAGGATCATCTGACCCTGTGTTAGCTGAAGGGTGGATTAAAGCACTGGAGAAGATTTTCGATGTCATGGGGTGTTCAGACAATCAAAAGGTTAGTCTTGCTATTTACCGTTTGGAGGGTGAAGCAGATCAGTGGTGGTCAATGGTTAAAAATATCAGGGACGCTGATGAGATTGATGCTCTCGACTGGGTTGAATTCAAAGGTATGTTTCTTGAAAATTATTTTCCTAAGGATGTTCGACTTAGGATGGAAAAAAAATTCTTGGAATTGAGGCAAGAGGAAGACTTAGTGGTGACCTATGAAGAAAGGTTCACTCGATTGGCAGGGTATGCTCCAAATTTTATATGAGACCTTGATAGTAAAATCAATCATTTTTACTCAGGATTAATGCCAAAATATCGAAGGGATTAGCTTCTCATGATTTTAAATGTTATGAAAAGCTTGTTCGATGTGATGAGAAGGTGGAAATGGAGTTTTCCGATGATCAAGTTTTCTATAACAACCAATAGAAGAAGAGACCGAGGTGGCCGGAGAAAGGTAAGAATTCTTCAAAAAAATTTGATGGTAAGAAAACTAAGTTTCCAGTTTGTGATAAATGTGGCAAAAGGCATGCTGGAGAATGTCTTCTGAATTCTAGAAAGTTCTACCGATGTGGTAAGATGGGACATAAGGCTCGTGATTGCACTGAAAAGGATCAAGGTGAAGGTAAGAACAAATTTGATTTACAGTTAGTGAAATGTTATAAGTGCAATGAGATGGGTCACTATGAAAACGAGTGTCCGACAAAGAGCTTGAGTGATGGGAAGCAGTTAGACTACAAGCAGAAAGGGGTGGTGAAATCCTTTGCAACTACTTCATCAGATGTCGGGCCATCAAATGAAGTTGTATCAGGTACTTTGTTTGTTTTTTCAGATTATGCTAGTGTGTTTTTTGATTCGAGGTCTACACATTCTTTAATCTCTGAAAACATTTCTAGTAAAATGGGAATGCCATCTCAAGAAATGACATTTGAACTTTTGGTAAAAACACATGGGGGAAATGTTGAGGCAAAAAGAATTTATAAGAATCTTCCTATCCTTATCTGTGGAAGGAACCTACTTGCAAACCTTATTTTTCTACCTATAGTAGAGTTTGATGTTATCCTGGGTATGGATTGGCTCTCTATTTACCATGCTAAGATTGAATATAGAGCTATATAAGTTTCTTTTTAGAAAGACTTTCAGTTTGTGTACAAGAATGAACCCTTACTGTTGATAACTTATCAAGAGGCCAATAAACTTGTAAAAGATGGAAATGAATGTTACCTTGCACACATCGTTGAAAATAAAGGAACTGTTCAGATTAATGATGTGCCAGTGGTAAATGAGTATCCTGATGTTTTTCCTGATGAGTTGCCTGGAATAATACCAGATCGGGAAGTTGAGTTTACTTTTGACTTAGTTCCTGATGCTAAGCCAATTTTAAAACCCCCTTATCGAATGGCTCAAATTGAACTTTTAGAGTTGAAGGAGCAATTGCAAGATTTATTAGAGAATGGTTTCATTCGACCTAGCACATCACCATGGGGTGCTCCTGTTTTTTTTTTTTAAAAATAAAGATGGTTCAATGAGACTTTGCATTGATTATAGAGCCTTGAATAACATCACTGTTAAGAACAAATATTCTTTGCCTCATATCGATGATTTGTTTGATTAGCTCCAGGGAGCTCAGTATTTTTCAAAGATTGACTTGATATTGGGGTACCATCAGCTGAAGGTAAAGGAAGAAGATGTTCTGAAGACCGCGTTCCATACAAGATATGGCCATTATGAATTTGTAGTAATGCCTTTTGGGCTAACCAATGCACCTACTGTATTCATGGACTTAATGAATAGAATTTTCCATGTGTTCTTGGATAAGTTTGTGGTGGTTTTCATTGATGATATTTTGGTGTTTTCTAAAAGTAAAGAGGAGCATGAAATACATTTAAGGGTTATCTTGAAAACCTTAAAAGAAAAGAAATTGTATGGGAAATTCAGAAAGTGTGAGTTTTGGTTGCAAAAAAATTTCTTTCCTTGGTCACATTGTTTCTAAAGATGGGAAAACTGTTGATCCTTCAAAAACAAAAGTTGTGGATGACTGGCCAAGACCCCCAAATGTAACTGAGATTCGTAGCTTCCATGATTTGGCAGGCTATTACCGAAGGTTTGTTAGAAATTTTTCACGGTTATCTAGTCCAATGACTAAGCTAACTCGGAAGGGTATTATGTTTATCTGGACAAAAGAATGTGATGATTGTTTTCAGGAATTGAAAAGAAGATTGGTGAAAGCTTCAGTTTTGGCACTACCTTCCAGGAATGGTGGGTTTGTTATCTATAGTGATGCTTCATTGAAAGGACTTGGTTGCGTCCTAATGCAGAATGATCAGGTAATTGCTTATTCTTCACGATAGTTGAAAACACATGAGGTAAATTACCCTACACATGATTTGGAATAGCAGCTATTGTTTTCACTTTAAAAATTTGGAGGCATCATTTGTATTGAGTAAAGTGTGAAATATATACTGATCACCAAAGTTTAAAGTATATATTCACTCAGAAATAGTTAAACATGAGACAGCGGAGATGAATAGAATTAATCAAGGATTATGATTGTAAAATTCATTACCATCCGGGAAAAGCAAATAAAGTGGCTGATGCTTTAAGTCGAAAAAGTAATGATTCATTAAAAATGTTGCGTTTGGAACGTGATCCTTTGGTTAAGGATTTGATGAACTTTGGCATAGAAGTTTTTTGGCGCAGGATGTTCTTCTGTTTTGTTTCAGGTATCAGTGAGATCATCTCTATCAGATAGAATCAACAAAGCACAGAAGCAAGACAGTGAGTTGCAGAAAAAGGTAG
This sequence comes from Viscum album, assembly GCA_963277665.1. NCBI lineage: Eukaryota > Viridiplantae > Streptophyta > Magnoliopsida > Santalales > Viscaceae > Viscum > Viscum album. Next base: position 973,991,889 of record OY728140.1, on the reverse strand, counting down.
AGATGGTTCAGAAAGGTAAGTTTCCTGAATTCAACATTGATAATGATTGCGTTTTGAGATTTGGAAAGAGATTGTATGTTCCTTGTGATTCACAGTTGAAGAGAGAGTTGTTATGTGAAGCTCATAGTTCTCCGTTTTCAGTTCATCCTGGCAGTACTTATATGTACAGAGATCTGCGGGAGTATTACTGGTGGGATGGAATGAAAAGAGATATTGCTGATTTTCCTGTGAAGTGTTTGACATGTCAACAGGTTAAAGTAGAGCGGCAGTTACCGAAAGGGATGCTTCAGCCTTTACCAGTGCCACAGTGGAAATGGGAGAATATTTCCATGGACTTTGTTGTGGGATTACCGAAGACATCTTGAGGTAATAATGCAATCTGGGTTATTGTTGATCGCTTGACTAAATCTTCTCATTTCCTTGCTATACGAGATACTTTTTCCCTAGATCAACTTTCCCGTTTGTATATTAAAGAGATAGTCAGGTTACATGGAGTTCCTCTCTCCATTGTATCTGATCGTGATCCCAGGTTCACTTCTAACTTTTGGAAAGGCCTTCAAGAGTTGTTGGGTACTGAATTAAATTTTAGTACAACTTTTCATCATCAATTAGATAGGAAGTCAGAACGAACAATTCAGACCTTGGAGGATATGCAATGAGCTTGTTCGATGGATTATCAGGGAAGTTGGGACCAACATCTTTCTTTGATTGAATTTTCAAATAATAACAGTTTTCATTCCAGTATACAGATGGCACCATTTCAGGCATTATATGGGAAGCAGTTTCAAAATCCAGCTTTTTGGGATGAAGTGGGTGAAAGGAAGCTGATAGGACAAGAATTGGTATAAGAGATGGCAGAAAAAGTTCAGTTGATTCAGAAGCACATGAGAACAGCTCAGAGTAGGCAGAAGAGTTATGCGGACAACAAGATGAAGGATCTCTCTTTTCAGGTAGGTGGTCATGTTTTTCTCAAAGTATCACAATGGAAAAGTGTGATGCGATTTGGTAAGAAAGGAAAGATGAGTCCAAGGTTCATTGGACCATATGAAATTCTGGAGAGAGTTGAATCAGTTGCTTACTGAGTGGATTTACCTCCGAGTTTATCTTAGGTACACAATGTTTTTCATGTTTCGATGTTGAGAAAGTATATGCCAGATCCATCTCATGTTTTGAGTCCAGAGGTACTTCAACTGGAAGAGAACCTATCTTATGAGAAACAACCGGTCCAGATTCTTGACCACATGGAGCAAGTGTTACAGAATAAGGTGATTAATCAGGTAAAGGTTTTGTGGAAAAACCACATGATGGAAGAGGCAACATGGGAATCTGAAAATTCAATAAGGGATAAGTACCCCCATTTATTCGATAAGTAAATAAATTGTGGGGACGCAATTTTCTAAAGGGGGGAAGGATGTAACATCCCAAGTAAGTAATTAATAATATATATTTTTATCTATGTCTATTAATTAATTATATAGTGTTTTAGAGTCTTAAAATGAAAATAAATACAATCTTAAGCATGGAATACACTAATATTTTTTAAAAGATTATTTTACTGCCTTTTGATGGAAAACCATTTTTGAAATCTATCTTTTGACAATTTTATAAGCTATGTTTGTCAAAATAAACTTATTCTTTATTATTGGGACATCAAAATTTACTTTGTGTGAATTTTTGGTATTTTTCTGACAATGTTCATTTTTTATGAATAGTGATAAATACTGCATTTTATATCAAAACTGCTTTTTAATCTAATCTATTTATATGATTAGATTATATTTTGAATTGGTTTTAAAGTTAAATTAGAATATATTTTTTCCATTTAATCCAATGGTGGTCGTTGGAATCAATTTCACTTTGAAATTGGACTTAAACTGGTGTCACTCTTTTGATACTTATTGTTTCATAAAAACACGCTATTTGTCATGACAGCGGGAATTAATTATTAAATTAATTAATGTGACTTATATGTTTTGAATTTTGTAAAATAGACTTAATTTTTGAATTCGGAATATCAAATATAGCATAGGGTGAATTTTTGGTATTTTTTTGAAAAAATTCAATTTTTGATGAATAGTGAAACCACTAAGTGGTACTTATAAAAAACTGATTTTTCTTTTAAATGAAATTTTGCCACCTTTGTGTTTTGAATTTCAAAAATCCGACATACATGGTTGTCATTAAGAAGTAAAATGTGGTTCAATGAGATTATAATAATTTTTTGGTGAATAGTAACTTATTAAGTTTTTAATCGCGATTAGAGGTAATTAGTGTAGTTTAAGGTAAGAATAATGTTTTAATAAAATGAAATGACCTAGAAACATGTCCTACCCTTATTGGATGTGTCATGGCTGACCAAGAAATTCCATGGGTCAACATGGGGACCCCATGGAGCCACTTTGGTTGGGAAATGTCATAAATAACTTTTTATTTATTGTTAAAGTAAAAATGACACAAACATGAGTGATTTTACTAAAACAATTTTTACATGGGGTTATACAAGTCCGATTTTTGACTATAAATATTAATTAGAACGATAAAACGATTTCCTACATCATAGTATTTTTTTTATAATTTTTAGACATTAAATAAATTAAATTATTTATGACATCATAATCATGCAGCGATGACCTCATTATTTAACGATTTAAAGAAAATGGAAGGATAATGTAAAATATAAGACCTACACATGTCAAAAACCTATTGGGTGGGTATATTTCGAACCCTTATCACCTTATCCTCCAATTATATCAATGTGGGACCTTTAAAATCCAAAACCCATTTGAAAATAATGTAACATTTCTTTACTTTCCAAGAGTGCCTCTCCTATCCTCTTATAAAAGGCCCCCACCTCTACCTCCATATCCACACTTCCAAAGCATTTGGATCGGCCAAAACCTACCCATTTTGTCTTTCCACTTCCCTATCTTACTCCTTGAAGCCTCAATTTGGGCAGAAGTCTTCCCAAGGAAGCCTTTGAGCTCAAACCAAAGGGAGTTACCCAATTTTATGGTAATGTCTTCTTTTGAGTCCTTTTGTTTTATTTTGCTTCTCCAACCCCCTAAACTCTTTTTATTCTTTTATTTTGTAGCAAATACAGTATTCTAAATATATTATGATTTTGTTATAATATGTATTCGAGCTACACTTACACACACCTACATCTAATGGTTAACGATCATACTATTTCTGTGGATGGAGAATTTATGCCTCCCGAAACGATGATTGTTCAACATTATTTTAACACCTTCAAAGGTGTCCATTAAGATGTCACTATATTTATATATGATATATAATATGTTTATTCTTTCTTTAAGCTTCTGTATTTTTCATTTTGGGTATACCTTTATGGTTTCCATTATGGGTAAACGCGATATCTTCATTTAAGGAAGTGCGGACTACCGCCCCCTCAAAGTGAGTTGATTCGTTAAATACCATATGTGGGACGTATAAAGGATGGAAATATGATATTATATATGATATTACACTGGAATTATAATATAACTTTATATCATTATGATTCCATTCTATAAAATACGAAATAGAAATGAAAGTAGCGTTCGTGCGTACGTACGACTTACCGTCTCCATGAACGGTGCATTTCATTTCTTACCTCTAAATGATTATGAAATATTATAAATTCATGCATTTACTGGATATATATGACATATATGATATCTACATCATGAATGCCATTGTGTATATAATGGATACATGAACAACTTGTAATTATAAAGGGTTTATTTTTGACTCAAGTACCAATGTTTGTTAAAATGACCGTTATTAACTTAAATAATTACATTGTGTTCATGACATGGTAATAAGTGATATAAAATGAATAATGAACTTGAAAAAGGTTCTTAAGCAAGTAGAAATTAAATCAAGTTTATTATTCAGGACATTAAAGAATGATCGAGTCAAGTCGGACCCGAGGTATGGGACTTCGTCTCAATCTCCTTTCATTGAGGCATATTTTGTTTTATACACAACTTATTTTATACGGTGTATAAACCCCTTTGACTTTTACGTTTATTAAAAAGGAATATTTTTTATACGGAGCGTTTACTAAACGAAAAAAGGGAACGTTTTTGTCGTACGTATGCAGTGACAACGACTTCTCCGCCGCCGTGACCATTATTTGAGTTTCGGCTTCCTCTACAAGCCATAACTTTTTTTAAAAAGAAAAATAAATTCCATGTTTTACTTTTCTTTTATTTTGGTATTGAAAATTGTTTTCATAATGTTTTTATATCAATGTGTTGTATTGATATCTTGTGATTGAAAGGTGGAAATGTTATGTTTCCTTTATACATGTTTTATGTGATACGATTATGTTGAGGTTCTTGGGAATTATTATGAAGACGGGTGGTTCTGTGATAGACAAAGGGCGGGTGAGCCCGATATATCTCTCCAATGCATTGGGTAATGTGAAGGAGTGAAATGTTAAGGTTTCTACGAAGAGATTTAGGGAATATACTGTGATGGGTATTCCAAACGTAACTAAGAGGGTTACTCCCTACGTAAGAATGTTATGAATGCCTCAAGTTACCTTTATTTCTTATGATTTATATGATTTATTCATGATTTGATGAGGTATGTTAAAGTGCTTATGTTTTATGGGTAAAGTATGATTTCATTCTTATGTATATATGTACCCATGATTCCTTTCCATATTTTTATATCCCTTACTGAGCTTTTTATGCTCATCCCAAGTTTTTTTGAAATGTTTTTCACAGGTCAAGGGAAAGGTACATGATATGATGATAGTGTCAAAAAAGTGTCAAGAAAGAATCCATGTTTTATTTTAAATATGTTTCCATTGATGGGAAAGAAGAATACTATCTTTATGTAACCACTTTGTTTATATATGGAATGTAATGCAAGTTTTATGATCTAATTCTCTAAAACTCTAAACCTGAAAATATCCTCAATGTGTAATCTTGTAATAACTCAAGATTAAGTAAGGTTTAAGGATGTGGCCTTATAATTAAAATTATTTTACTATTATTATTATTTAAATGTTTATGTAATGAGACATTTGACCACAATTGACCTACCAAATTCATTTTTAACACACGAACTGAATTTGGTCAAAACACCCAACATAAACTTAATTTATTAAATAATTGTATAAAACATTATAACATGTAATGTAAAAGTAATAATAAAATAAAAAATGACCAGAATAATGTAAATAATTAACAAGGGTTTTTATTTAGGAATATAAATACATGCATGTGAAGTCGGACTAAAGATAATGGATTCTTGTCTCACTTTTATTTTCATGAGGCATACACCATTTCCACTTCTTAATTCATTTATATAGTTTATATAATACCCATTGACATGTTATATTATAGATATAATTATTCAAATGATATTATAAGTTCATTTAATGTCATTCCTTTATAATTATTATAATTAAATTGTTTCAAAGAATTATCGGACAGTCAGGAATGTCTAAAGATTATTTTCTTGAAGAATTTTCTGAATGATTACCTTTAAAAACACACTTACTTTTGTGATTGTGAAATATATATTGAATTATCACATTATTGTAATCATTTTTCAATGTGAATTTAATTTAATATCCATATTCTCATTCAATGGATATTATCATTCCATAAACCATAATATATTTTTACATGAAATGCTTACTTTTTTAGTTATTTGATTAACTAGGGAATTATTGATAAATCAATATTCTTCATTCAACACATATATTGAATAAGTCATATTGTTTATTAATTGATTAATATATATTAAAAATATTTTTATAGGTATTTAAAGGTGGGTCTTGAAATTTATATATCCCCTTAACGCATCTATATGTTCCCATGAGATAAATAAATTTTCTAATTTAAATCTGTTTTTACATGTAATTTTAAGTAATCTTATAAAATGTCTTTACAATATAGGTTTTCATGTTCCTTAGACATGAAATCCAATTATTAGTCATTTTATTCATATCTATTTGGGTTACCATTGTTATCATCTCTGACTTTTTTCATAATATAAAATCTATGGATACATTTTATTCATAGTTTATTATTAAATGGAATTTGTTTTCAGATTTATACCTTTTTATATTTATTATTACCTATCCATTGATTTTAATGTAATTTTTTATTAGTTATTTACCTTTATATGTTTATTTAATCTCATTAATTAATTATTTATTCTACTTTACGTACCCTTGTTGATCATTTTAGGTCACTCTTATTATGTTTTATTTCCCCAGGTTATGAAGAAGTATCATTTGAATGAGTTTCAAAGATTTTTTTAATTTTATTTTATTATGTATAATGTATTTTATTTTCCCAATGTATTATGGGTATCTTTTATATAATATGTCTTTCAAAAAGTAATAAATTTTTTCAGTCCCATGGGATTTGAAGCCAATATCTATTCCAATGTAATAATGTAAGCCACCAGATTCATGCTTCTAGGGTCAGGGTGTTACAATTTTATTTTACTGCATCAAAATAAGATATTATTTTTGAAAAACATTTAGTATCCCATTTATATATTAATGTAAAGAAATAGAATCCCATAAGAGTTAAATGATTCCTGATGTACACCTGAGGCACTCTAAATTTCGTCTTTCCCTTTTATAAAGGAAAGGATCATGGGTTATATGTATTTATTAGTAGAGAATAAGAGGATGATGTCTTCAAAAAATCTTTCAAAAGTATAGGTACAGTATTTTTTCTAACTAAATGTGTAGACAAATACAGAAGTATTAAATTATTTTTTTTGATTTTTGAAAAATAAAAATATTTCTCAATAACCTATATGTTCACTCAACTTCTATGGGTGAATCAAAAATTATTGTATATTGGTAAAAAAATATAATCAAAAATTGGTGATCTATTATGGTAAAAAATTTGTTTTTCTCATAGAAAATTTTGTACAAGATTACTTTGAAATATATATTGATATCAGATATCAGTTTACTAATAAAACAGTGGAATAAGGATTGTTCAAAGTGAAGTATGTTAAAACTAATCAATATGTGAAGTATATTAATACTAAGCAGTTAGTTACTCTAACATTTGAGAAACCCTGTCTGATCTTAGGTGATCCACAATCCCCCACAATTGGATGAGTTTTGAATAAATTCCCCTCACATCATTTATTTCGATGATTTATTTATTGTGTACTTTTTGTGGAATAATTTTCCTTTTTTGTTTATTGTCAGTGGGGGAGAGTAAATATGGTGAAATTCAAATAAAAATCATTACGAAGGTCTATATTACCTAATAATATAAGGATATTAGCTCAACAAGGGGGAGTAATTGGTATGAAATTCAGGGGAGATAGAATACATGTATAATAGATTCCGATCTAGCTTGATGAAATGGGATTTTCTGGAATGATAAATGACATGAGTCATTTAATTATCTTCGAAATATTTGTTTTTAATACCAATATATTATCACATAAACACATATTTATTGATATAATATTATTTTTTCATCTGAAAATAGAAACTGTATGTGTTCGGAATTGAATTTCACTTTATATTTCAAATAAAACCAAAGGGTAGAATGTTGAAAAAAATTTGATCCATGATGATGATTGATGTCGTTTTTATTGTAAATATAGTCTTTTTAATTAAATTTTATGATTAAAGTTCTTGTGTAAAAATATTATGATAAGAAGAATATTTGGAAGGAATCAACTTTACCAATGTTCTTGAGTTTATTGATAAAAGGGAGTGGTTTAATAATATTTTAGATTGTTTTGTTATGTTTTGAGAATTATTCATATTGTTGAAAGTATTTTAATATATCACTTATATGGAAGTGTGGGAGGTACATAATGAATGTTCATGAAGGAGGCATGTAGCTGTAAAAAATTACATGAAGGACAGTATGATTTGAAAATAAGTATTGGAAGTAATTCAATAACCATAATGAAAATATTTAAGGGAAACCATGAAATATTTCAGTAGAGGAAAATTTATAAATTTAAAAATATCACATATGATCTATATGTGTCTTTAAAGAAGTAATCCATGTATGATTTTATATGGAACCGCAAAGGGATGTCATTTTCAAGTGGTTGGTGGTGATTACATGTGGACAACCTAAAAAAACCTTTTCCATGTGAATATATGAGAGGTGATCAACAAAAAAGGTAATATATCCATCTTCGGATAAGTTTTTTTGGGTAAATTACCTATAAATATCCCAGTAATTGACTCATAAAGGATTGATAAACAATTTTAAAAGAATATTATGTATAATTTTCATGTCATAAGAGTTCATGGAAAGTAAATTAGTTTTCAATGTAGTTTTTTTCATGAATTGTTGTAATGTTCTCAAATAAAGATCTTTTTTGTAAATTATATTCATTCAAGAAGCACATAGAATTTGTAAAGGGGGTTCCAGGATGTATTTAAAAAACGGAAGTTACATAATGTAGTTCATGAATGAGATTATTCTGAGGTAATTTATAAAATTTTATACCATAAATGAGTTGTATTAGGGGATTTCTCTGTAACAGTTTTTCAAATTAATGTTCTAAGTAAAGGGTTTTATGTAGTGAAAAATATACCCCACATAACATATGTACCTATAATTGTTTATTATTATGATAATTGTGGATCACATTATATCATCATGTTCTTATGATCATGATTTAAATAAATAAATGATTTCTTAATTATTTAGAAGAGACATTGAATGTTGATATACTATAAAGGCATCTGTCTGTATAGTGATCATAGTATGAGTGAACAAAAGGGATCTAAGTGAGGCGATGTGGTAATCCCAGAATCAAATTGTAAAGTCAATGATCATAGCATGGAGTGACCATGGATGAAAATTATTATCAACCTAACTAGTGAATCTTAATGGATTTTGGTAAATCAACACAATTCTATGTGTATTCTCACTGGACTAACCATTAATAGTGAACAAAATAAATACTAATTTTCTTTTCTCATTTTTTTTTTAATTTTGTGTAATTTAAATTAACCGTGATGGGTTTAATGAATTCCAAAAAACACAGGAACCAAATCCATTTTGGTGGGAAATAACTTCTCACTTTGATTCACCCCTACCTAAAAAAGTGTCTCGGGTTATACAAAGGGAGATAAAATAGATGACACTGTGAATGATTTTTGTGAAATGGTGTACCACTAGTTTATATTATATATATATATATTTCAAAGAGATAAATTTTCCTGACCCATCCCTGTGAGGCCTGTGCTCCGGATACCTCAAGCCTTGGTCTAATAGGTCAGGGGCCAGCGACTATTGCTGAGTTGGAATATCTCAAAAAATGTAGGCTTTTTTCTAAGTACCTATACATGTGCACACATCTCCAATACCACAAAGAAAAAAAGAGAAACCACCAAATGCCATGCTTGTATAAAATGAAAACCAACCACATATTAAAATATGAAAGGAGTGTAATTTAAGGTAAATGACCCAGAATACAAGATTATAAAATAAAGACAACTATAAATTCCAACATGCCACCATGTGTTCTGAAGATGTAGTAGAAATATTACAAAAACAACTCAGTCCGTATGATCTCAAAAGGCACCATTCAGTCAAAGTCCTGGTCCTGATCTATAGAGGACTCTGTCAAAATGGTAGCCGTATGCACAATACATGACATGTCTGAGAAAAACCCATATAGGGGTGAGTAAAATAGTAATTATTAAGACATCCTAATTCCAAAAATGAAAAAAACATGGAATTCATAGTCATATATACATAGGTATACACCCATACATATACCAAGGATATCCAGATATACTCAAATACCATCCAGGCTGTAGAAATGACAAGTCATAGGCAAACATACACAACATGATTCTCCTAAGAGGCATGCTCATTCTAGGAGGACTCACTCCTTGAGTATTGATGTCATCACGGGTAAATATTTTGTTATACAGAGAGTGGATTCTCTCATAGAATAATATGAAACCAATCTGTATTACCCCTCAACGTAGGGTATTCTAAGAGATTACTAGGAACCCTACCGATGTGTCTTGTATCATAGGGGGTGTCGAAGAATACAATGAACCCTACTGATATGGCCCACTATATGGAGGAATTACACCCTTCTCTTGAAGGTCATGTCAATACCCAATGAAATCCATCAGTTGTGATAGAGTATCACTCCAGTACCAAAGAGGATTCCATAACTCTATATAGGAATCTATCTCTCGAGGGGATTTCTATGAAATGTTGTGTCGAACACTAAAGGAAATAACCAAAAGGAAATATCCAATCATAAATTGTCCCAAAATATGGTCTTACAAAGGAATCTCAAAAGGACCACCTTGTCACATGGTTCCCAACACTATAGATGGATCATCGAACGTACTTACGACTTGAATGTTTCAAGTCTTTTTGTAAACATGGGATGGTTGGGTTGGGGTCTAGTCTGACCTAGTCAATCTGACCCATCCTGGGGTCTACTGACCCAACTTGTGACCGAACTGATACCCTGGGACAATCCAACCCATTGTACCCAGCCCACTAGTCCATGTGTCCTTCCCATTGGGTTGCTTGGGTGGCCCAACTATTGCAGTCCGGCCAGCATTCTGCGAGCCATCTTACTCCACCAGCCACGACCTGACCTAGATGTGGCCCCTATCTCCCCCACCCATTGGTCAACCATTTATGTTTTCCGCTAGTCAATGTGTCTTATATTTTTGAAAAGAATATTTTTTATACCTACCGTGGATCAGTTCTCCAACCAATGTGGCTCTGGTGTGCCCCATTTCCCCAAAATCATCCGTCGAGCCGGTGGCTCTGCCTACAGTGGGCAAATCTTCCCTCGTGGTCCCACCCAGACCATGCATCACTACTGATGTGCCATTACTTCATCACTTGACCTCCCCAGTGTCATCATAGGGTTGTATCTTCGGTCCGAGGTTATTTCTCCATGGATCTATTGTGCATTGATCGCTCGTTCATAATCCATGAATACATGATGAAATATTAGTGGAGAAGAATGCATAAGGAAAGCATGGAGGACTGATAATATCTGTTATTCATATTGTAATGGATTCTTCCTTATTAGAATGATTAAATATAAATTTTAAATCACCCAGGTAAAATCTCATTAAATACCTACATGTTTGACCCATCCCACACAGACGAACAAACTGCCGATCATCCTGTTCATGGGTTGGTATGCGTTCATCATGAAATTTATGAACAATGAATTAATCATAAAGAAAAAAATTCCCTTCCTAGGATTGGATTATTCATTGACATAGGGATAATTCTCCTTCATTGATGACTCACTGGAGAACACTCTCGATCCTCAATCATTGATTCGAGATGGCTTCAATCCATCCGATTTCGTCAATGCCTCCTTCAAAAGTTTCATCTCTCAAGAGCTTTAGAGTAAATTTAAGGGTTGTGAATTCTAAATCCAAACCCCATCACTTATGTTTAATAAAAACATAACAAAATCTAATGCATTATTAAAATGTTTTTATTAAAATATTTAATGATGGTTACATCCAAAATCATACTTTTTCATCTAGCCTACACCGGATTGTGTTAAGCCCCGTCTAAGGAAAGGTCACTATTTTGGACACAATGGTACCCTTATATTCTCGATCTGGGTAACCATTTAGAATTTTGTTAAATTTCAAAGTTAGTCATCAAATATTTTTAATTTTCAACTGAACATTATTCAAAATGTTTTTCTGGGAACCCTGGGTCTCAGAATATAATTCAATCTCAGCGTGCGATATTAGTATTTTCCCAAATAATTTATTATATTAAATCAAATGAAAAATATAAGCCATTAAATTCACTAAAACCTTACGGATATAAATCCGATGATTCCAAATAAATGACTTTTCAACAGAAAATATGATGGTGTTGTGCAGGAATCTGACTTTACCACTCCCATGTTCTCTCTTAGATGGTACAATGATTCCAGTAAATGATCACTATTGGAATCAACCTACCATGAAAGGTCCACTCCTATCAATCCTCGATCTCCACTAAGAACTCCTCAAACATTTCCCCATCTCCAATGACCCACTCACCTGGGTCGATAATGTGTGATGGGTCATTCACAAACATCTTCAACTACGACACATGAAAGACATCATGCACCCATGCAACTGGGGGGTAGATGTAGGAGGTACACCACCTCAAAAACTATGCTCAGAATCTAAAAGTGTCTGATGAACCTCAGAGACAACTTGTTTCCACAACTAAATATCTATAATCCTTTTCGAGGTGATACCCATATGAAAACATGGTATCCCTCCTTGAACTCTAAGGGCCTTCATCTTCTGTCAGCATATGAATTTTTCCATCTCTATACAGTCCTCATCTACTCTTGGATGATCTAAAATTTCTTGGTGGTGTCCTGCAAAATCTTTGGGCACAAAAGTGCTAACTCCACTAGGTCAGTCCAATATAACAGGGATCTAAAATGTTGATCGTACAAGGCCTCAAATGGTTCCAAACTAATGGTGTACTAGTAGCTGTTGTTTTATAAAAACTCCACCAGAGGTAATTGTGCATTCGAACTACGAACAAAGTCTAATATAAAGGCACGAAGTGTGTCCACATGCACCTAGATGGTCCTCTCCATATGATCATCTATCTGGGGATGAAAAGTTGTGATCAATGACAACTAAGTACCTCAAGCCTCATTGAAACCCTTCCATAGCTTGGAAGTGAACTGAGCATCATTGTTTGAAATGATTGCTGAAGGAACCCTATGAAGTAGAACTATCTCTTGAACGTAGAGGCATCCCATGCTCTCAAGGGAACCCTTCTCCCAGATGGGTAGTAAGTGGGATGCCTTTATAAGTTAGACAATGATTCTCTAGTTGGTATCATATCCCATAGACATGCACGGTAATCCTATCACGACATCCATTGAAATCCCACCCACTTCTACTATAGAACATTGAGTGGATGAGTCTAGCCTACTGGAACCTGGTGCTCTACCATTACATGATGACAAGTGAGGCACTGAGAAATAAACTCTGTTACAACCTTCTTAATCCCTAGCTACCAGAACTGGAATTGGACGTCCTCGTATGACTTTTACGCACTCAGATGCACTGCCTTGGAAAACATGTGGAACTCTCTCAATGCTACTGGCACAACAGTTCACCCTATGAATAGAATGATGTGCTCCCCACCTATAGAATATCCCTCAGGAGAATGTCTTATGAAAAAATAAGAATGTCAGGACTCCTAGTCGATATCCATAAGATAAGAATCCTTAACTCACCAAAATAATGGAGAGGAGACAACCATAAAATAGAGGTAAGATTCTCCACTATCATCCATGACGGATATCTACAGCATGGAAAACTACTCTGATGCCTCACTAAAAAAATGCATGTTGGACCTCCTGCTAAGTGTGTCTACCACCAAGATTCAATTTTTAAGAGTATAGATGATCTTGAAGGAAAAGTCCTAGATGAACTCATTCAACCGTCCCTATCAGAAGATTAGGTACCTTAGAGAAATGATATATTTAAATCACTTTTGGTATGAGAAGATGACAAACTACTCCCCCATAAACTAATGCTACCACACATTCAATGCAAATACCACTTTTAACAGCTCATGGTCATAAGTCATGTAGTTATTCTCATGCTACCTCAACTGGTGTGATCCAAAGGCAATCACTTCTCGACCCTGAATCTGGACACATCAGAGTTCAATCCTTAATGCACCACAAAACACTATATACCCAACACACTCCTCTATTAGTTCCAAGAGGGAAGTGCTCGTTAACCTCCATCTCAGCTCCTGTAAACACTAATAGAACTTTTTTCCACGCGAAGGGTTTTCCCATCCATGTAAAATCCATCAAGGGTGCTGCTACCCATGAAAAGTTCAGCACAAACCTATGATTGTTACCATCTAAAACTGAGAAACTCCTTACCTCCATCACAATCCTTGGTGTCCCCCACGTAAGCACTTCCTTGACCTTCACCGGATCCACTGCAACTCCAACAACCAAGATGGAATATCCAATAAATTGGACCTCCTAAATCCATAATTGAATCTTAGAGATCCTCTAATAAAGTTGATGCTATTAGATCTTGTATGGGACCATCCTCATGTGTATCGCGTGCTCCTCTTCAAATGTCGAATACACCAGAATGTCATCAATGAATACAACGATGAACTAGTCAAGGTATGGATTGAAGATCCTATTCTTGTTTCCCATGAACACTATAGGAGAATTGGTTATGCAGAATGAATTTACCAAGTACTCATAGTGTCCATAAAAACATATAAAGGCTTTCTTTGGAACATACGTATCCCATACATGAAGACAATGATAACGAGATCTCATGTCTATCTTTGAGAACCACCTCGATCCCTTCATCTATTCGAAGAGGTCTTAAATTCTTGGAGATAGATACTTTATCTTCATGTTCACTCGATTTAGGCACCTAATGTCCACAATTAGACTCAAATTTTCATCTTCCTTCTTGAAAAACATAACTATGGACTCTCAGGTTAAGAGATTGGGCCTCAAGAATCCCTTCGTCTACAAATACATTAGTGGAACCCTTAACTCTTGAAGCTATATGAGATCCATCCAATATACAGGTGTGGATATCGATGATGTCTTGTGGTACAAATAAATGTAGAAGTCAACCTACCTATGAGGGGTGAAACCTGTAACATCCTTGGGGATGATTTCTTTGTACCCATCAACCACTACAATAATATATGGACTACACTACTCCATCACACTGAGGGTGAGGATGGCCAACTGGTGAGTGATCATTTGTACCCTCCTCTGAGAAATTCCATCCCACACTGCATGTGTTTCCTTTTCCCCAGTAATAGAAAACCTGACCCCATCTCTGTGGACCCACAACACTCTATGCCTAAAACAATCAATCTGAGCATGGATCATGGATAAAAAATCCCAAACCAAAATCATGTTGTAAGGCCTTGATATCTCTACCAGGAGATCCCAGTCAATGATATCACCTCTATTAGTAATATAACATTTCCATAACCACTGTGTGTGTTGTTCGAATCCCCTCTAATATAAGTCTCTAAACATAAGTTTCGAGACAACGACTCCACCAGAACCTATATGATCCAAACTAGGTCCGTATAATGAAAAAAGTGACTTGAACCTGTGCCAATAATAACTGTATTAAGGGTGGTTAAGATCCATATCTTATCTCTAATCATTTTGTACCACCGAGTTTGTAATCTTCCATTTCTTGAGGCTTCCCTCATCCTTATCAATTATCTCCATAAGACAATGGAAGAAGGCCTTGGGTGGGGGTGGTGGTACCTCAAACATCTTTCCACCACCAAATAATCTACCTACTCCTCTAACACATTTGTTTCCCTTCATACCACCCTTATTGAAACTCTACCACTACCTGGTTGGTCACTCTATTATCTCCTAGTCGTGTTCATGCTCTTTTGGGAAATCACAAGATAAGTTTCCCCGACCACCGCATGTGAAAAATATTATGTCATTTTGTTGGATCGCTTGTCCCTGGGTGCCTCACACTGCTGACTCTATATCTTGGGGCTATCTCTTGAAGGACCTTTCCTTCTTAGGCCCCTTCATATGCGTCCTTCTACCCATTTTTGAAGAATCTACCACCTGATGTCCACTGGTATCTATGGCTACTAGAGACTATTCCTCCTGGAATATCTCTACATATAGAAATTGCTCCAGCACCCCAGCCTCTGTATGGATGATAAGAGACACCATAAATGCCCTGATCTCTCGAAATAATCCTTTCTCAAAATCCTAATCCTATAAGAATGGGTCTCATATCAAATCTATGGAATAGATAGTTAAATCTGTAAACCTTGTTGAGTATTATGATTCTATCTGGATACCCTACTGTAGATACAAGGGCTCCAGGATGTGTATTTACCATAAGGTCATAGGAATTAAATCCTCCCAGACTAGGTGCTCAAAGTTATCCAATGGGAGAGTCATATCATCATCCGTCTAGATCACTAAACTCCACCACTATCCAACTAATCCCTGTAGAAGGATTGTGGATAAGACTGTCATCTGATTAGTCGATACCCTCACAAGAGAAGAGACGTGAGTAACCACCTCCAGCCAAAACTCAGCTACCTAGGGGTCAAGTTCACCCATGAACTTGGAAGGTCACTGCCTCTGTAACTCATTAAATGTACCCATCATGTGTCCATATCCTATTAGTAGTTCTTGGAGAAACAACGGATCGATGGGTGGAATAATAGCATGAAAGGACCCAAGGGTTCCATATCTAGAATAAGCCCCTATACTGACACATCATCACTAAAAAACTCATCCTCGTGATCACGCATCATTATCCTAGTAGGCTATCTGCATGTAGGTATCCTAAAACAGATCATGATGAACCATGATTAATTGAATATACCTAGAGACGTTACTCAAGAAGTTCATCAAAAACACAACCTATTATTATAATATGCATGTGCTATTAATTTCCATACAACCAATGTTTTCATGTACTGAGTCGGAAAGCAGGTACCCAGATTCCTAGTGTATGGATATGTAAGCCTCTACACCAAAACTAGATTCCATGGCCTGAAATTCGAACTCGAAACACATAAAATTATTTCCCCAAAAAAATTTCACTGATTCTTGGTCCCAATGTGGAACCGATCCCCTCTAATACCTATATATCAGGACACTTCCCATAGGGAAAGTTCCATGACTACCTCATGCTGGCCTCCGATAGGATAGGGTCAAGTGACTAGCACCGAGTAGGAATATCTCACAAAGGGAGGCCTTAGCCTAAGTACCTCTACACATGAACATATCTCTAAGCCCACAACGCAAAAAAAAAAGAAACCAACAACCATCATGAATGCATATACTAAAAACAACCATAGAGTACAACAAGAATGTAACTTAATGGAATATAAACTGGGAAAGAATACAATCCCAACAAAAGAAATGAATCTGAAAAGTCTGACCTACAGCCAAGGGTACAAAATCTATTGTATGATGATACCTGAAAACAGCTCAGTCCATCTAATATCAAAAACAAATTTCTGTACCTATCCCTGATCCTTCTCCACCTAGGACTCCATTGAAATGTTATTCATCTATACAAGACATGACAAAAGTGGGAAAATACCATATAAGGGTGATTAAAATAGTACTCAGTAGGGAAAGCTGAGACCACAAAGGAAAAACTAAAGGAATTCAAAATTATCTCAAACTGGTATACAACCATAAATATTACAAGGATATCTATATATACTAAAATACCAGGCACAAGGTAGGAAGGATATGTCACATCCAAAATTCCACCACATGATTCGGTTGTGAGGCATGCTCATTCCAGGAGGACTTGCTCCTAGAGTATGAATTTCATTGAGGGTATATTTTTTGATATATAGAGAAGGGATTGCATCTAGGAATACCTCAAACTGAATTTGTATTACCCCACAAAGAAGTGGATTCATTAATATTACCGTAAACACTATTGATGCATCTTGTAATGTAGGGGATTTAGAAGAATACAATGAACTCTGCTTATATGGACTACTATATGATGAATTAACACACTTATCTTGGAGGTAACATCAATACCCAATGAACTCAATTTGGGGTGACAGAGTATCACTCGACTCCCAAGGAGGATACCATAACTCTATCAAGGACTTTTTCTCTCTCGTGGGGATTTTTAAGAAGTTCCATACAAAACCCTTGAGGAATAGAACATGTGGGAAACTCCACACCTACACCAGTACTCACTATGGTCTCTCAAAACCATCTAAAAAAGAATGACACATCTCAAGGGTCCCAATGTCATATATGTCTCATAAAATGTAATTGTGTTATGAATGTTATAGGGATTTTTATTATAAGGGGTTGGTTGGGTTCAGGGTCAGTTTGAACCTTGGTCTGCGGACCTGACCCTTAGGGTTGACCAGACCCACTTGACCTATCCTATTGGGTGGTAGGTCTAGCCCAATGGGCCCCTAGGGCAGCCCATATATTCCATTCTGTCCCACATTCGGAAGGACTGCTTCCTTCCTTAGCCACTACCCGACCTAACCACATCCCCCATCTACCCTTCACGTGTCTCATCCACTTGTTCTGCCTCTAGTAAATATGTGCAGACCACATGGCATGGCAGGTCCATGTGACTAGTGGATCACGCGGCCCTGTCGCATGTCTGTTGTCTAACTGATGTGGCCCTGGAAAGCCAAGTCACCCCGACACCATTAAGTCATGTAACAGATTTCCTCCATGGCCCAACTATTCATGATCCACATTCGTTTCCCATGACCACACCACCATGAGCCCCTCTACCACTGGCTGCCGAGCTAGCAGACGCCTGGTGCTGCCACCACCTTTGGTGTCCTATCACGGTTCTTCTGGCCACCGTCCATTGAGCTTATGGTTCTACCTACCACCACCTATGGCCTCCTATTGCTGTCTGATCCACTGTTGTAGTCCCGCCTGGACCACGGGATACCACCGATGTTCTATTTCTTCGTTTTCGTACCACCCCGATGTTGTCATGGGGACAAATATTTGTCCATGGTCACTTTCAATAGACTAAAAGAGCAACAATTTCTCAATCATGAGAAATGAATAATTGATGAAATAGAGGGGATAAGAATGCATGGGGAACACACGAAGGACAGATCATATCCATTGTTCATGTTGGCATGAAATCGTCCTTTTTAGAAAGTTTAACGAGAAATAAATCACATAGATCAAATCCCATTAAATCCCAGCATGTTTAACCCATCATGCATAAACGAAAGTGTTGTGGAGAAACCTGTTTGTGTGTTGGTCTTCTTTCATCATCAAATTTAGGAACGGGGAATGAATCATTATGAAAACAATCCCTACCTTGTATTTGATTGTTCATTGTTGTATGGATAATTCATCATTATTGGTGATCCTATGAAGTAAGCTATCAATACTCAATCCTTGATTCAAGATGTTGTTGATCCGTTGGCCTTAATCAATGCCTCCTTTAGAAGTTTCTTCTCCTAAGGGATCTCAAGAAAATTCTAGGGTTGTGAATTCTATCCATTCATCCCCTTCTCTAGGTTTAATAAAAATGAAACTAAATCTTCTACATCATTAGAAATATTTTTATTCAAATATTTAATGATGGTTACGTCCAAAATATAAATATTTTTTTTCTAGCCCACACTAGATGGTGTTAGGCCCCTCCCAATATAATGTCATTATTAAAGACACAAATATTCTCTAAGATTCATGATCTAGAAAGCCATTTAAATGTTATTAATGATCAAAGATAGCTGCCAATAATTTTTAATTAAATACTAAACGTTATTCAAGATATTATTTCGAGAAAACCGCGTCTCGGAATCTCGTTTCATCTCATAACACAGTCACAGGATATTCCCAAATATTTTATTATAATAAAACAGTGATAAAATCTGAGTGATTACATAAATTTTTAGAGTTAAGCATAAAAAAAATTCTTGACCTCTTGACTTCTACACTGAGAAAAAATTATTATCAATTATATTAATAAATGACTATTTTATTTAGATTCTAGATTTTTAGAATATACATTTCTCTAAAGAAACATTGGATTCCCAAAAAACCAAAATAATTTGTCTTTTGGAATAATGGATTTTATTAATTTATATTTTTGGTGGATGAGACAATGATGGAAATAAATTGTTTGAATCACTGATGATGATTGATCATTACATTGGAAGAAGTTTTTTGTTTGCTGAAAATTATGGTTATTAATGGTTTCATGTTTCCAGTAGACCCTTTTTATTTTTTAATGATTTTGGAAATAACCTAAATCTGTATCTATTAAAAGAGATACAATCATGACACAACAACTCTAGTCACATTATGACTGAAGGTTGTGATAGATAAGTAGATATGGATGTGATTTGAGAGACTATTCTAAAATGGAAATCCTTATAGGTTTTAAATTTACTCATAAAATAGATTAAGATATGTAGCATTAATATAATGTTGGTTATGGTATGCCACGATATAAAGGAATGTCAAGCCTGTGAATATTATTCCATGCCTGAAGATATAATAGATGAAAACTTGTTTCTATTTTGTATGGACTGTTAAATTTCATCACATTTAAATATTTGGAAGTCACACTAAAATGATTTTTTTGTTTTCCAATAATAAATTATTTTAGGGAAGGTCTATGGCATAATGGTAAGCTGGATATATTGGTGATATACTAATTTGGGTAGATAAAAGAACACCATGACATACCAATGACAACAATTCCATAGTGTGATATCAAATTTAGTATACTTGAGAAGATCATAACACCATATTTTATAAAATAAAAAATATATATTACATGGGTTTTTGAATTTTTTGTTCAAAGAAGGATCATGATGCAACAAATGATTCCTATTGATTATGGGAACAGTAAAAGTATGCAGAGGTGGGTGATATATTGAAATTTCTTTTAATAATTGTTTCTCGAAACCAAGAGCGAGGGGATTTCACATCAAATATATAATTAATTAATTAATTTAATATATAAAAAATTAAATTCTTTCAGTTGGGATATTTCTTCATTGTTGAATGTTTCTTAGTTGAAAATACCCTTTTAGATTAACTTTTTTGTGCTATTAGTATCCTAGGATAGACTTCTTCTAGCGGTTATCCACACGTGATTGTGTGATCTTTTAAAAACACCACTCGTTCTTCAGGTTCTAGCATGATGATTCAAATATCACAGACTATTTGTTCTTAATTTTTCATTCTACAATATTGAATAAATCTATCTTCCACTTATCATACTTTAGAGGGAGGAAGGAAGAATATTTTAGAGAGAATTCATTGTTCATGACAATTACCTATTTTCAATTTTTGGATACAATACACAATAGACATACCCTCCTATTTATTGTGTAGGAATTTGATTTAAAATATTATTTAATTTCATAACATCAATTAAATTAAAATTATTACCTTTAATAAATCCCATGCTGAACAATAATAATTATATATTTTTTATTTTGTGGGGCTAGCCATCTTCTAGACTAACAAATATTATGTAACAGTATTCATAATTTATATTTGTCACTAGGCTCAGTCTTAGTCCAATAGATCTCCTAAAACATTTATAGTATACTAGAATAAATATTTTATTCATAAATAAAATTTTTATTCATAATCAAGGGAATAAATATTTACTAAAATATTCAATATATAATGTAAATATTAAACTCCTAAGGTAGTGAATATATATTTATTTAAATTATGTGATCAATATAACATGAATAAAATTATTCCTTGAACTTGAGAATAATATTAAATCCAATAAATAAACTCAAATATAAATTAATCTAGATAAATGGAAACACTTACTATGTGACCCTCTTAGATTTTTTCTCATCAGCATTAGGGGGCCTTCCTAAAGTCCAAGATTATGATCTAGTAATGGGTTAAGGCACCCAAGAGAAATAACTTAATTTCTCATCATCAAAACCCTAATATGAACTCTCACAGTGTAATATAATAATTTTTTCACAATATCCCATCAGCTAGGTTTCACATAATTGTCACCAACCTATAAGTTTGGTATGTATTTCTATGACTATCTGAAATTAATAGGTTTTTATAGTATGAGAGAAAAAGTTAATTGGACGGTTCTATTCCAATCATAGGACTGAGATATCAGCTTCCATAAATATGGAATGGAAAAATTCTTAATCAACTTATTTATAAATTATATGTAACTCATAATGCATCCAATGTATCAAACTTCTCCATGAACTATGATAGTTATGGTTTATGAGATATATATGTACACGAGTTGTAACATACATTGTTAATAATCGTAATGTCTTTTTACAATCACACTTGTTCATATATAAGAATATATGATGACACAAAATCATGGGGAATCCTACTTTCTATTTTGTTATCATAATATCATGTTTTGGAGATTACAAAGTATGAACTACTTGAGAAGAGGACTCATTTGTTTGTGAGTACTTTCACCTAATAATCTATGTACTTTGAGTCACATCATAGTATGTTATCCAACCGTAGAACATTATTTGAGAATATATTCATACCACCTCAAGGTTCTCATCATAGTGGGGAACTACTATGACCTTATCAATGTGACGTATACTCTTGGACGTTATTAAATTAATGTCATGAAAAAATATATGTAATAATATGTTTTATAAATATTCAATACATCGAATATCAATGTAATTAGAGTAATTATATTTGGTCCTAGGACACGAAATCAAATAATTAACCTCCAAAATCAAGTATTCCTAAAGAAAATCAGGACATAAATGGGGAAATCATTTGGTAATGATGTGGTTTCGAGATTATTTCTATAATTATAATACTTCTCAATTTTTTTTGATTTCATTTTATTATGACAGTGTTAATTATAGGATTATGGATATCACAGAATTGCATTCATCATGTGAAAAGTGAAAAAATATGTATGAATTTGGTATATATAAATGATAATAGGAGAGGTAATTAAGAGTTTGTGAATATAGGAAACAACTATGAATAATATTTTCATACCATAAAAATGACTGTAGAACTACTATTGAGAGATAATTGCATTGAAGATCTACATATGATTGCGGAAAAGAAGCACAACTATAACACCCATGATAGTCTAGTGTTTATCATTGTGAATATTCTTATATGTGACTATTTTATCAATTAATTATTATAAATATTATTTTAAATAGCGATTGAATATAATGAAAGAGGGATTTATCTTAGTATCAGCAGTGCACTTTTCCAAATTTTAAAACATTTATATAGTTAGTAAAGAAATACTTTAGAATGATGGCACACAATTGATGTATCCTCTTTATAGTAGTCCATTGTTATGAAATAATTTAAATCCTCTATATTAAAACATTTTCATTTAATTTTTTTATTATGTGTATTACTTGTGATAGATTCAAAATAATCACTCACATTCACCCCCATATTTGGGTGTGTTGGGATGTTGTTGTAACATTAATATATTTCTTATAGGACGTAAAGCTTCAAATGTGTAGTGTTGGACTTATATGATACAAAAATTTACATCATTATAATTGGTTTGAAAAGATATAGATGATCCTTTCAGATTCATGAAGACAATTGTACCATATTTTTTGAAAAATTTGTTATATATATAATAGGAAAACCTTTTAGTTTAAAATTGTATAGAAAAATACAATGAATATTACAAAAAACACTATTTCCCCCCAAAATTATATTATTTTATTCAAATGAATTAAATTTTGAGTGTAATTTATAGATATAAAAAATTAATAAAAAATTCTATGTGAATACTAAGAGTGAAATTTGGCATATTGGGGTCTATTTTAATTAAATTAATGAAACATATATTTTTATGATCATGTAATACCTAATTTTCCATATAGGTTTAATTTGTGTGAAAATGTTTCTTGTTAATATAAATACCCATATCATCTCACAAAATAATATTTATAGGTTTTTATGTTAGTATAATAACATAAAATTATAGAAACCTATGTAAAGAAGTCATTTTAACAAGTTTAAAATAAATCATTAACTCATGTATGTGAATTATATAAGAAAACATAAATTTCTAGGTAAAAAAAATTACGTCACAGAAGTCTATTTATCAAGACATAATTATATATTCTGTTAATATAAATTTCTACATGTTGACTTATGAAAACACGATATTTGAGGTAAATATAACAAAGGGGTTTAAATGGACACCATTATCACATTATTTCCACCAAATAAAAATATAAATATAAGGCCATAGGATTCGCATAAATTTTTAGATTTATGAAAAACTTCTATCTTTATGAAGCTTTGTTCTTATGTATAGTAAACAACCATAATTTCAATGGTGATGTTTAGGGGAAGTTCATAAGCTTAAAAGTTGTCTTCATTAAAGTATTTGCATATGTGCTCATGTAATAATTATGTGACCATGTAGGACCCACTTGAAAAAATATCCCTCTTCCTAACAAAAATTGTAACCTAATATAAAACATTATATCTTACAAAAACTTTAATTTTCTATGGTAAGCCTCAAATAGTTCAAATCTTAGTACTAAACCTCGATATCCTCCGATAGCCTTTTTGGTTATTTTACACATGACAATGAACTATACAATATATGTTTTTCACAATATGACCAAAAAACTACAAAACTTATTATCATTTCCATATAAACATAAAATTAATAGTTTACCATATTTCATGAAGATTGTTATACTACATGGTCCATCATTCTTTGCCTGATATGTTTAACTCTATGGTACTCCTTTATAATATTAATTTATACTACAAGATTCACTTTCACATCTATGTATTATTCATGCCTTAATGGATTTAAATTTTATGGTTCACTTATTAAGAGTTAATGTCATTCTCTCTATATATGGACTGAAAGTATATAAAATTTACATCATCATTCATACGTGTTGTTAAATTTAATTACATGTTATACATTTCATTGGATGTTAATGTATAAAATTCACCATATAGTGTGAATCTATACCATATTTTTAGATTTTATGTGTGGGTATTGTGCTCTTAATGTATTTATTTAAACAATATGATCCATTTTTAGGAACAACTATTATTCGGTTGTTTCTTGACATTAAACACCAATTATTTATTTCATGTATATGAATCATCCCCTTATTATAGGGATTAATATTATATAAAAACTCCCCATAATATATAATTTTAGAAACATATTAATCAAGTTATTTGGGACGAATATTTTAAATTCAATCCAAAAATCATTATAACTCTTTATATTTTAACAATTTAAATTTTACACTCATTCAAAGTATCATGGGTTCTCCCTGTATCCCACCCTATATCGCATTTAATGGGAGAAAATATTGTGGATAGATTATTATATACAAGAGGATCATAGACTCAAATATCATCAGGTGCTCCCAAAAGGATACCCTATTTCGATTACTCCATCAGTGATGAGCCCATAGGAAAAATCCCATGTTTGTGACAGGCATACACTAAAATATCATCAAGTGATACCCAAACAAAACACATATTTTCAACCATTCAATGAGTTATGATCCCATGGATGGAATCCCGTGTATGTGTTAAGATTATAACCAAATATCATTATGTTATCGCAAAAGTATACTTCCTTTCTCTGATTTTATGAGTGATTATCCCATAGATGGATGCCCATGTATATGATGAGAATATACCCTAATATCATTATGTTCTCTATAAGGGACATCTCATTTCTTGAGATTCATAAGTGATTATCCTAGATGTATTTACATGTATGTAACAAGTGTACACATGAATACCATTGGTCATTACATAAAGATTAACCTCTATCTCCCATTTTTGGGATAACAATCCCATTTAGAGAATTCTATGTATGCGATGAGCATAAAAAATATCTTTGGGTGATTCCAAAAGTGAACATACTATCTCATGATTTTTGGTTAATGAGACCAAGGATGAAATCCCATATATGTGATGTATGTATACCCAAATATCATTAGGTACTCACAAAGGGACACCACATTTATCACACTTTATATGCAACATGCATATTTATGAATAAGCATGTATGTGATGAGGGTGTAGCTAAATATCATTCAGAACTCCATAAATCATCATTTATCATATTATATCGGTGATGAACATATGGATGTAATAAGATTTATCTGATGATATACTTAAAAATATCATTAAGTGATCCCCAAATTATACCTCATTATCTCATTCCATGGGCTATGATCCCATAGATGGAAGACCATGTATTTTAAAAATATTCAAGAAAATATTATTTGATTGTCCACAAAACAAACTACATTTTTCATGTTTCATAGTTGATGAGCCCATGGATAATGATCCTTGGACTTGGTAATCATATAATAGAATATCATTTGGTGCTTCCCAATTATTAACCTCCTTCTCCATCCATTGTTAATTATCCCATTAAATAACATAGATCTATTTAAATTTTTTTATGTTGTATAGTTTATTTTTTATTATTTTAAAATCTAACATGTATGTTTCTTATGTATATATTTTTTCCTTAATTTTATTTTATAGGGGTAATTTTTAAAAAAAATGAATAATATGAATGTAAGTACTAAGTCCCTAATTTTGTTTATGACTTATACTAGGAAAATGAGGAGAATAACTGAAAACGTAAAAAGGCATATAAGGGTCATTCCATTATTGCACATGCCATTAAAAACTATATAATCTGTCCATTAATAATGGAATTATGATATGATGAATTTTTACATACATTATCTAATTTGGAGAATGTTTGTTCGATATTGGTAATCTATAATGTTGAAACTCTTAAAACACAATCAATTTATCATTATTGAAATATTTTGCTAAATAATGATGAATTAAATTAGTTTAATAAATTTATATATAAGGGGAAGTAACACTCCATATAAGAGAGTATTAATGATCTAATTATAGAACCACAAATATTAAAAATATGGTCTTCATTTTTTATCATAATTTATATCTCCAAACTACCCTGATGTCCAGGTAAGAAATTCTAGGCCGGGGCAATGATGAAACTCAATGATTTTTTTGTATAGTTAATGAATAATCATTTACACTGTTAAATTTATTTATAAAATCTTATATTTGAGATATATTATATTTTAATTTTATAAAAATATTATATTTAATGTGTTTTTTATTTTATTGAAAAGATTGAGGTTCAAGCCTCTTTTGTTGGACACAAAAAATAAGACCTCTTTTGAAATCTTGAAAAAAAGAGAACCCATTATAGAAGGGGGAAAATATATTATGAAACATGGCCCAAAGGTATAAATATTCCCATGTATCCAATGATAATCTGTTGTAATAATAAGAAAAAGAAGAAAAACATACCCCCATCAGATAATGAAATAGAGAAATTAATCAACGTTGATGGGTCACCCGCTCTTTCTTGAAGTTTCACTCTGTGGTATCGACACAACGTGGCAGAGAACTCCCCCCAGCAACCAAAATATATGGAAATATGACATAATTATAGCCTCCATCACACCTATCTCTCTTTCTAGACTCACACTCAAAAATACTTGTGAGGAACTCACTGCATAATAAATCTTTTTCAATGTAAAAACAGATAGGAAAAACCTAATAGAGTCAATGTTAGAATACCCATCTCCTAAAAAAATGTGAAAAAATGGATGAATTATGTGTATCAGTATACCCATCCAACTTTCAAGGCCTCCCACCCAGTACCCCTAGTATATGTATCAACACTAACCATATTCAATGAGAGAAAATCCAATGATCACAAATACACCTGTGACACAGTCAGACAAATAGTCCCAATATTATTCACATATTCAAACTGAAATTGTTCAAAAACCTTCAAAGCAGATATTTTACCATTGAGAAAGACACCAATATCTATTCCCAAAAATCTATATAGACCAATAGAATTTTTCATCAATTTCCTACGTCAAAAAATCATGTGAACTACCTTTTCTTACATTGAGATCACCTCAGGCGTAAAACCACCAACTATTACCTGAAAACTAATAGACTGCTTGAAGAATAAACACCACCTCCAAAGGAAGAAAATATACTGGATAACCTTCAAACACTACTACCCGGGATATACATTGGATAGTCTTCATCTAACAAGAAACTCACCCAAACATTGAACCGTGATATATGATCCAAGACAAGAGAGCCCAGTTCTATACTAGATCCATAGATATTGTTAACCGAGAAGGTTATACAATAAGGGAATAACCTAAAGATGCCTTCAAACATCTGAGATTATAAATGGATCCATGATAAGTATTAGTTTAATATCTCGTACACAACAAGTTCCATATCATTCAATGATGAACTCGAGATCGAAGCCTCTACCAAAAATCCTTTGAAAAATGTAATCTAAGGAGTGAGAAGTCTCAATGTAAATTAGAAAATCATAGGATAGGGTGTTCCCACAATAATAAATTAATATCCATCTCTCCATCCATCATCTAATTTAAATATATTTCATTAATTTATTTTTATTAGTTCCATTCTTAATAATTTTAAACACCCATTCCTAAAAAATAATATGAATCTTCTTTAAGGTGGTGGATAAAATTAATTAAAATCATAATATTCTACCATTATATCTTTATATATATATAATTTGGAATTTTATAATTTGAATCAATGTTCTTCATATACCTATCTAATTAAGGCATTGAATAGAAGTTGAAGCATTGATATCTCTCTTTTCATGGTAATTCAAAATGCTTAAAATTATCATTCCACACTATATTAAAACCAATATAATTTAACTCTATATATTATAAATTAATTACACACATACATTCACTCTACAAAAATGTTCTTATTTTAACCCAAAACTCCTAAAATGAAATCAATTGTTAAAAGATCAAGGGACTATATATTTTTTAACTCTAATGTTCAATTTTATGGTCACACCACCTATCGAAAGAAATCCATGATTGTGATATGAATATACAAAAATATCATTGAACTCTGTATAAAGGCACCCACTTTATTTTTCACTATGGGTGATAATCCCATGGATGAAAATTCACAAACATGAAGATATTGAATACCAGTTTTACTAGGGGTATCCAAAGGGAACCCTTATCACCTTCCCATATGACTTTAACAAATAAATTAACTTTTGTATCCCACACCTATAGTTTTAGACAATAGGGTATCCATTATCATCATCATATATATAATTAAACTACAGAGTAATAATTATATCCTTCTTGTGAAATACTAAACTATAAATTAACATTTTTTCATTCTTTTATGACTTTAAACTATAAAGCACACCACTTTTCCTCATGTGTCTATCATTAGATGACTTTTGTAATGAGGAAATTAAAATTTTATTCATTTATAAATTTTATATCATTCATATAAATTATTCATTTATTTAATTTAATCTATCTTGCTTATATGGTCAATGATAATACCAATACATGTTAATAAGAATGTCTTCAGAATAGATTTAATGAATTTTATTTATATTTGTAAGAGATTACACAAATTAAAAATATTTTCTTTTATGAGATGAGTGAAAAAACATCCTTTTAGCCAATACATACTCCCACACTTTTGAAAAGAAATTCATATATAAATACTAACAATGATATATCATAATTTTTTAAAATATACAATATCCCTCATTGGGGAAAACTCACACAATTAGTGTTCCCCACTTTATAAAATTTTTGGCAAATAACTAAATATAATCAATCTTTATAATCAATATAATTCAAAAGTGTACCTTATTATAATAGATAAAAAATAGTTATTGATCTATCTCTACTTTGAAGTGAGAACAAAACTTAACCATGATAGTGGTATTATTCTTATTCCTCTGGGAAGATCTCTTAATGAATAATAAAATAAATACTTTTACCATTATTTTTTTATTTTTTAGAGACCAACAAAATATCCTATCACAGTAAATCCTCTCTTTATCTTGATATCTCTATTTTCTATATGTTTCATTATATTGAATTTCAATATTAAAATTTACCATAAAAATATCATGGAATTTAGTAAATTCATTCCATATATATATTTAATCAAACTAAATATATGTTATTTATATATTTTATTATGGAATAATCCCATTACATCTCATCTATTTCCATTTTTTAGCGATACACAAATCGATGGATTAATTATTTAATCACCTAAATAATAACACAATATATTTCCACCATGAAACATTATGTTTTGTGAACTATTAACATCCCAAATAAATTATAAATATATTCATATCTCATAAAATATCTTCCAATTTTAAATTTTTTATTTTTTTTCTTATTTTTCACTATGATGTATCTTACCCCTTCTACGATATGATATTTTATCTCATCTAATTTGAATTAAAAGATATCGGTAAATAACTTCTTGTCCATTACGTGGTACATGTTCCCCTAATTTCTCATATTAGTAATACATATTATCAGTCTCTATAAAAATATATACCATTATTTTGTATTTACTTTAAACAATTTTTATACAGTGAGATTGGAAAAGTCATTCCTCAACCATGAACAATTCTATGTAGTAGTTTTATTTCCTTATTTTTTTGGATATAAGCTCTACCATAACCTTCCTTAAAATTTCTAAAAACCATGGTATAATCATCCATTATCCCCATTTTGAATATGATCATTTAAATTGCATATTCATGAAATATTATGATCCAAAACATGTTTACTAGATTCATTTTTAATATAAACATTACCAAAGATCTAGATAACCACAATAAAACCCTGATAATTTTCTAATGGAATTATTGGCTTTATCATATCTTGATTTATTTACTATAAAATAGATTTTGGGTTTCAAAAAAACACATTTAACTTATTCTACACATCATGAAAATACTCCAATCATTATTGATTGACAATATGTGTGTTTTATTGTTTATATGTAATTTTTAAAAAAACACGGTGAAACAACCATAGACATCATTAATTCAAATTGGTATCTTGATTTTATAATTTATAATAATTATCATCAAAAACTAAAAATATGATATATTATAGGTTAAATTACATGATTGATCTATAGTATAACCAAGACAACTAAATATCCAAAATTAAAATAACTCATCAATTATGTATTCATTAAATAATAAATTAAATGAATAATGAAAAAATACATAAAAACTATTTATTTATAATTAAAAGGAAAATAAATTTTATAAATTTTATAATGTATTTTCTTAAAAATATTATTTCATTCCCTTGTGCATAGAAATGTTTCCATTTTTTAAAATTTTCATCAATTAACTTTTATCAACAACATTAATTTAAACGAATGGTATTTTAATTAATTTAATAATTAATCACTAAAATTAATTTCTTAATGTTATAGGAATTAACAAACAATATTATATGAAAAACATGTATCAATGATACCTTTAATGAAAAAAAATCCATATTTACCATATAGTTGTCCCTCCTCTAATAATAATTTTCTCAATGAATTGATAGAGAATAAAGTATATCAAATTATATCTATATGTTAAGTTAATAAATAATTAAATTAGATGTTAATTTAATATTCCATTATGTAACCATACATTTTCTCTTTATTAATGGTCTATAATGTCCCTCGCCCCATGTATCCTAGATTTGGTGGTTATGTAATTTCATTTATATTAAATAAAAATAATCACAAGAAAAATGATCGAATAGTTTAGTATTTTTAGAGAATAAGATTCATACATAGTACCATTATTTCATTTCTAATTAAACAAATCACATAAAAATGGAAAGTAATTTTCAACCTTGCGGACATTCAAACATATCATCTTCATATCCAAATGAATGGTAAAACAAATAAAACTGTGTGCTCGGATGCTCAGTATGGGTTACATACAATGGAATATATCATAAATCAATAAAGAATAATCAATATGGAATGATAGATTACATAAAAAATGAAATTTAATTAATATATTTTTTATAATGATAATGTTAGGCATAATCATTTTTGAAGAGGAAATAATTGGAAACCAATTCTATTTAATCAATAACTCGCACACAATCTGAATCCATAGATAACATCATAGTGAAAATCATATGGATAAATAATAACTAAGTTATTACTGAAGAAATTGATTAATATTGGATTCCATGATCTAATAAATAATGTTATCTATACTCTAAATACCTGTCAAAATAATTTTTTTTGGGTAAAAACCAATTTAATTTGTCCAACATATTCATCTCATGATACTATCGATGCATTGAGAGGGTGTTTATAACTTGGACCCACATGTGTCTATAAGTAAAAAAGAATTTATCAAATATATAATTAATTTATTTAAATCATTAATAAATATTACTTATCAATAATTATCCATATTGAGTAAAAGATATAGTTTTAACATTATTTCCTCAGTTAATCAAATAGCATTCAATGAAAACACCATGTGTAAAAATGGTACATGACCCAGGTTAAAATCATCTCTATGATACAATGAATATAAATTTTTTAAGAAAGATTAAATGAATTATGACCATAAATAAAAGGGGCAGTATATACAATATAAAAAATAAATTAGGTGCATAATATTAATGAATGTCTTAATGAATTTATATTTTTATGAATTCCCTTAACTCATGATTCCTTTTGATTGTTTGTACCTTAAACTCCTATATAATATTTTAAATAATGTTAATAAATTATAACATGAACATTTTCCTATTTATATATCATAAATCATCATCTTATATCATGTTATCTCATTTTTTTTAATAATATGTTCTTATTACCCTTGTTTCGAGTGTTAACTGCTTCATTTTCCTATGCATGTTTCGTCATGTGTGTCTGGATTCTTGTGAAAATATATAGTTACATCAACTATAGGATGGTAATATGTTTATATATATAACATTTATTAATTTTATAAATTATTATAATCATTATTTAATAGTTAACATTTAAAATTATTCAAATCTCATCGTGGAGACGGTATGCCATACGTACGCACCTGGGACGATGTCATTTCCTTAATGAAGAAAGGGTAAGGAAGTGGATGGTCTATTAATTTTTATTGAATTAATAGAATTCCAAAATTTTCATATATATAAATAATTTTCATCACTTTTCTGATCCATGTAAGTTGGTGATGAAAATAAATTATACCATGACATGGAGATGGTAAGTCGTATGTACGCACACGTGGGGATTTCATTTTTAACAGGATAGATAAAAGGTATAATATGGTTTTACCTTAAACATAATAAAATCTATGAATATATATGATACATGATTTATTTATTTATCATGTAAACCACACATTAAGAGGAAATTGAATAGGAAATAAATATGATATAGTGAGTACATATGATTATGTTATCTTAAAGATTCATCCTTTGGATCTCTTCTTTGGGAAAATACAGTTGGTATTTGAGTAGAACAGAACCTACAGAGCATGGATAAATAATTTATTAAGATAAATGGGTAGTTATTTATTGATATATAATCTAATGTTTGTGAAATTAAGTGATGTAATGTGTGCACTTTTATAATTGAAGTGAGGGGAACTTTATGAATTTATCAAAAGAGTAAATTATAATAAATTAATTCATAATGAAAAATGAATCCATATGGAATATTAATAATGTATTATATTTTTTATGGTTGTATTAAAATAAAATAAAACAGAATTTGAACATGTTTATGGGTCATTATAAACGTTATAATTTTTAACACCTTGGTTATTGTTTTTGACAATAACCATGATAACTAATATTTTAATTATAAAAGGTTAATAATGATACTATAAATGAAAAAATTTCTCATAAATGAAACAATTATGATGTGTTAAACTATATTCAATTCACATGTCAGAAAATAATATTTTTATTAATTTTAAATAATTTAATATTATATTATTTTAATAAAGTATCTTTAAGGTCAATTTTTTCAAAATTCATTTCATTTAACATAAAATACAACAATACAAAGGTGTAATGATTATTTAATAATTTAACACATCTATAATAAAACATATTGATCTATAAAATTATTTATACACATTAACTCACCCAATGTTTATATACATTAAAATTGTTAAGATCAATTATTATATTTTGATGTTAATTGAATAACTATTGTTTTAGCATTGCAGAAGAACTTAAGGTAACTATATAATTTATAAAATATCAAGATATATTTCTATGATATAAATAAATTCATTTAAGCTCAAAATAAAAATTTATATTAATTCATTGTCTACTTTTCTAACATGTGGACAAGTAAAATTTATTAAAAACAACGATGATAGCATTTTGTAACAATTTTTGATTTAAAAAATATATAAGTCATTTTAATGGAATATTTCCCATT
Organism: Viscum album; assembly: GCA_963277665.1. Taxonomy (NCBI): domain Eukaryota; kingdom Viridiplantae; phylum Streptophyta; class Magnoliopsida; order Santalales; family Viscaceae; genus Viscum; species Viscum album. Next base: position 973,958,034 of record OY728140.1, on the reverse strand, counting down.
AAATATCACATATTAGATCCTTAGGTGATAATTCTATAATAAAATTCAACCAAATAATAATTAGGATGAATAATTATGTACATACCACCTATGTTTGACATAAATGTTTCCAATTTACCCTTTACTGAGGTGATAAATTATACTACGGTTAACATTCATTTTGACTTAAAATAAAGGGGAAATATATTCAAAATTTAGAAATAATTATATAATATATTGAATAAATTGTTTCAAAATTATAAACACAAATGTTTCATAATTAAATTTAAAATAAAAATGTAAAATTGCAACGGAAAACAGTTTTCTTGAAAAATGCATTTTCTAACCCCAAAGACGTACTTATAAAAAAATTAATTATAATGGCGATTAAAATGAAATAAATTATAATTTTAATTAATAATGAGTACTTATTTGAAATTGATATGAAATTAAAATCACATATAGAATATTAATTTAAATAAATTGATAATTTTAAAAATATATGTATTTCTCAATATTCATTGGAAAAAAATAATTCAAAAATAATACAAAAAAATCCACCGTAAGAGAGGTTTGTAAATATTATTTTCAAAAATGAATTTTATTTTGTTTAATAATATTTATAAAACTATCATAATTTATTTTTGAAAATAGTCTGGCATTAAAAGGTAATGAAACTTCCTTTTAAAAAAATATATCATTTTTGTGCGTAAAATTAGATTAATTATTATTATATGCCTATAAGATCTATGAGATGAATGTAAAAACATTTTATTGAATATATAATATTTATATTTTATAATTTGGTTAATAGTATTCATTCCAACCATTTTAATGGATAGGTTATAATAATTTTTCACTCTTCGTTTAAGATGGGTGTTGGGTTAAATGTAAACTAGCAAATATATTATATTTCAAAAAGTTACATTCCAAAAAATATTGGGGTGTTACATTCTCCTCACCTTCAATAAAATTTTATCCTTAAAATATTCATGACTATTAACTTATAAACAGAGGAGGGTGGTTCTTCTTCATATCATTTATAACACCGTGAGATTTTATGAGATATATATTTTTTAATTTCTTTGATATCTTCTATTATACACTACATCAAGATTAGATTGTAATATATGTAACACCGTATTAGCTTACAGTATAAGCAACACTATTCTTGGTTCATGTTACACACAAATTCAAGTTTTTTTTGTGGAAATTATTCAACGCAACATTAAGTATAGATTTTGTTTAATGTAAAAATGAAATAAGTTTTGATTATGTAATACGCAACACCAAATGGAGATTTCACTACACACAGCCCTGACTTGGCTTGCATTACACGCACTCCAGACCTTTCTTGATAGCTCGTGTAGTACGCAATACTGAGTTTCACTAAACGAGATATTGTTATATGTTATATAAACTAGCCGTTATGAATAGTAATACCCAATTTTTGAAATTTTATAAATTTCATCTCTCGAAGTTGACTTCATTTTTGGATTTGGAATATCGAAATTAGCCTATGGTGAATTTTGGTTATTTTTCTGAAAACTTTCAATTTTTGATGAATATTGAAAACACTGGGTTACTATTTAAAAACTGACTTTTATTTAAATAATTGTTTATTTAATTTTATTTTAGGTCAAAATTTATACATAATACCTATATAAGTTTAATTTAATTCATTCCATCCATTTAATAATAATTTTAGATATATAAAAATTTTATTTAACTTTTCACCGTCTTTTACCAACCTTCTAGAAGAATTAAAAAATATACATAAAACTTAATTTTACTGCTTCTGTAAGTGGAATTTCGGAAATCCAAGAGACAGGGTTAATATCAAGGAGTAAAATGTGGTTCAATAAGATAAAAATAATTTTTGGTGAAGAGTATCTTTTTACTTTTATTTACCACGGTTATAAATAAATAAGACTATTAAGGGTAAAAATGATATTACTATTACCCTAACACATGTTCTAATTCTATTGGATAAGTTTAATTTGACCAAAACCAACCTTAGTAATAAAATATTACCCTTTAGGTCCATTTGGATTAGATTAATGCATTTATTATTATTTTATTTAAAGAAGAATTAAAATAGTTAAAATAAAAGTTTAATAAGTAAATTTTTTTTAATATACGGTTATACATATGATAAATTCGACTATAAATATCATTTAGAAAGATAAAAAGATCTCCTACATAATTGTATTTTTTTATAATTTTTAGACATTAATTAATTAAATTTATTTATGACACAGTGATGATGTAGTAATTAACTTATTAATGAAATATGAACATAACTGATGTTATAAATACCCAAATAAATATAATTTTAGTATTTTTTGAATTAAACTAATTTTATAGGTTAATATGACATTTCATTATTGATTCAATTAATTTTTTTTGAATTAATCATGCTTTATGATTTTCACAAAAAATCAATTACCAAATATTGTCAAAATTGACATATAATAGTTTTTAAAACAAATATTATAAAATTAATTGTTATTATATTCCTAAAAATCCAAGGTTCTGCAAAATGACATAGATAAGGGTATATATATTAATAATTTACCACTTGGGGTTCTTTTGTCTTTTTATAGTATGTTTATTAACCATATAGTGTAAGAAAACAAAAAGACACGATAAAAGTTAAATTATTTAACTTAGAGTTAAATCTAAATGATAAGGTTATAATTTTAGCCTAAAGTTATCTAAAACCCATTTATTGAGATTAGTTGAACCCATCCCCACTTTATCTTTGAAATAAATCAACTTAGAGCTATTATAAACCAAATATGACTTTATTATAAAATAATATTTCAAGTGTTTCCTAAGGTGCCCCTCTCCTCCTTTATAAAAAGGGCACCCCTTCCCACTTCTCTTCACACCCTTTTGAGCCTTGAAGCTCAGCCGAAACCTTCCAATTCCACTTCTAAACCACTCTTGTTATATCATATAGGTTCTGGTCTTCTAAAAGACCAACTCTAGTTCCCTAACAAGATGTTTAAAGGAGGTGCGTCGAGGAAGATGTAATCTCTTCTATCGACTCTTTCAAGTTTCTTTCTTCTTCTACTTCATCTTCATTAGTTGTTTCATGATAAAGTAATAACATAAGAATTACTTATATACTTATATGTTGTTATAAATATGAAACAACCCTATTTCACATTCTATCCATCCTATGGAAAATTAAATCACTGCTTGTGCGTACGTACGGAATACAGTCTCCACGTTGTTGTGTAATCAGTTTTTCCACCACCACCTTACTTGGATGGGTATAATGGTGTAAATAATAACTGTATATGATTATTATAACATAATAATGGTTCAAGTATATTATATCATCCACTCTAATTCTATTCAATACATATGGGAATGATATCATCACGCGTGCGTACGTACGGATTACCGTCTCCACGACGCGATGAAATTCATTTTCCATGTTAATAATTCAAGAATGATCAAAAAGTATATATAATAAGTAATCAGGAAATATATGACATAATAATTATACTGGATTTATATAAATATATATTTCATCTACTTACTTCCATTCATGTCAATAAGGAAAGGAAAACTGCATTCATGCGTACGTACGGCCTATCGTCTCCATGAACGGTGTATTTCATTTCATTTATCTATCTATTATATATATATACTGAATATATATGATATATAAATCATGATTTACATTCTGGAAGTATTTAAATAATGATATAAGTAATAATAATATCAACAACTACATGTCCAAACACGTACGATAAATAAAACGATTTTACCCAAAATGCTACTTTAACATGGAATTTACAAAAGAACGGGTAATATAAATTCATATGTGAACCATATATGATATCATAACAATGAATATGATTATTTACTAAGTAAATCACATTATTTAAATCATTATACTAGAGGTTCGGATACGTACAAAGAATATCGAATCTAAGGTGAGGGATAATTTTGAAAATCTCATTTTTATCCGAGATTGCTTATACGTAAGTTTTTACTAGGGTTATATTTTTCATCCATGCCCATAAAATGTTTTTCATAAAGTGTTTAATATTATTCCATGTTTTTTTAATGTCATGTTTACCCCGCTTTGACTTTTAATTTGTGTTATGGAAGGAATCTTTCTTTTGTTTACCATACGAGGAACTTTTTGACTTTTCCGAAAAAAGTACGAGGAGGTTGTTTTTTTAACTTACACGACATGAACATATTTTTACGGTTTCATAATGCCTTATTTTCATATTGTTTAATATATAATATTTCATGTGTATTTTTAATAAAATCATTTTCTTTTAAAATTGTGTGGCATTTTTTGAAAAGAAAATGATTTTTAAGAAGAAAATATATTTTCCTCAAGTATACTTTTCAAGTGTTTTATCAAAACAATTTTCCATCTAAGATGACATTATTTCATATGTATATGTTTCAAGTATAATATCTCTAGGATTTACATGGTTTTACTTTTCTTATGATGAAATGATATCCATTTGTTTTATATGGATTATGATATGATGGGATGATGTTTATGAAACCCATTTTATTCTTTGGGTTATGATGAATTAGTTATGATTGTTTTGTGGAACACATAAGAATGAATTCAATATGAGATGGGTGGGACCTATATCTCCCTAAAATTCATTTGGTAATGATTTACATCTCATGAGATAGACATGACTGGAACGAAATGTTAATCTGGTACAGTAATACAGGATTGGAACATGGAGTGAACTCATTTAAGAAATGGACTTTGTCCACTAAGATGGTCTTGGCACCAATACCTTGGCTACTATGGAAATCATATCATGTGATTAATGATTTCCACAATTACATGTTTTATTTCCATGCAATTTTGTCATTATTGACGTTCCTTTATGATCTATGCCTAACGTATTTCCATGATTTATTTCACAACTCAAGATTTTGACGTTAAAACATTATGTTCACGTTTTGAAGTTCAAATGTATATGTTTTGTTTTATTTTCTCCATGCTTACCCTTACTGGTCATTTGATCTCACCCTTTTTATGTTTTCTTTACCCCAGGATATAAAGAAAGGTTTTAGGTAAGAAAACAAAAGTGGAAGATCTTTATGCGAGATGTCGAAGATCATTAACCATAACTAGAAGATTATTTTTCCGAGTTTCCAAAGACACTAAACTATTACAGTCCTTGTGATTTTGTTTTTATTATGTATTAAGTATTTATAAAAAGTAATGTACTGTCCATGTACGTCAAGCTTTTGGTCTCTACAGATGGTATCAGAGGATCGGTTTAGTCAACCTTTGGAAACTAGGATGCGAGAACTTTAGTGAGATATCTAGAGATATTTCTAAGGTATGTCTAGGGATGTCCCTAAGGTTAAGTATAAGTATAGGTTATAGTCCTAGAATTATGGTAGCGATATTTGAATTAAACCTAAGATGTTAGACATGGAAGGTAGTCCACCTTAATTATTTTATTTTCCTAGCATGATTTTCTCCTCTCACACTGTTCTTTTTGGGTTTTAAAAGATGTCTATAACCCAAAAGAATCATGTTGATCAATGTAATGGAAAATGGAATGATTTTCCTCCCAAAAAACCAAATGTGATGGGAGATGGAGTGAAAAATATTATTGCGATACTCACACAAGATATGAATCATTCTGGATTACCAAATGATCAGAGAAGGGAAAAATATTCTCTTGAGTCCTTCATGAGGCAACATCCACCTTCTTTCAATGGGTCTTCTAATCCACATGTTGCTGAACAACGCATCAGTACCATTGAAAAGATATTTCCCATACTTCGCTGTTTAGAACATGAAAAATTTATTTTCACTATTTACCGTTTAGAAGGTGAATCAGACCAGTGGTGGACTCTAATTAAGAATACAAGGCCCTAAGATAAAATTGAATCCATGGAATGGGACGAGTTCAAGAACTTGTTTTTCAGTAAGTACTTCCCTTGTATTCTTAGAAAAAAGATGAAAAAGGAGTTCCTTGAGCTTTAGTAGAGCGATGATGAATCTGTTGGTATATACGAAGTGAATTTTACAAGGCTTTCAAGGTATGCATCTGGCTTTATCATCCAACCTGAAAGTAAAGTTGATCGATTATTTAGTTGCTTAAAACCAAGTCTTCAAAGGGCATTATCTATAAGATACTTCAGTAGCTATGAAGAAATTGGGCATTGTGCTGTCAAGGTAGAACAGGAAGTTGGTGTTACATATCCGTCTCATGGTTTTGACAAGAAATGAAAGATGTAGTTCAAGAAAAAATCTCATAATAATGGTGAAAAAAGATGAATTTTTCTTTATGCTCAAAGTGTAGAAAGAAGCATGGTGGAGATTGTCTAAAAAGAACTAAAAAATGTTTCAAGTGTTGAAAATATGGTCATCAAGCAGATGAGTGCCGATGTAATGGGAAAAAGGTATCTAATGGCGTGAATAGAGAAAATACTACAAAGAATTCTCTACTAACACTTCAATGTTTCAAGTGAAAGGAAATCAGTCATTATGCTAACCAATGCCCTAATCCAAGAGTTAATGATGATTGACGTGAGAAACCTCTTAAGGCAAAGGAAAAAGGGAAGTCACACGCGATAACTATTGGCAATGTTGAGTATGACAACGATGTAGTGGAATGATTATGTGTTTTTGTAACAGGATTCCAAAATAAGGTTGTGGAATATAATTTATAGTACTGTGGAATATTGGAATATCTATGTATTGTTTTATTATGGTTTTCAATAATTATATGGTACTGGTAACCATGAAAAGTTATTCAAATATTTTGGAAAGCAGATGATATGATAAGGAGAAAATGAATTGATTAATAGTATTCAGGAGCTCATGATTGATATAAGGACTAAGTGATATTATGGTTTGAGTACATAGAATTTTTGGGATTTTGGTAAGTGGAAAGAGTTAACTTTTTACAACATTCATGTTTTCACTACGGTTCAATGGGTATTCATTTTTCAAGAGAATACATGATTAAGGTATTCACATGTTTATAATTTGACCAACAAGATATATCGTATGAAATATGGGGGATAAATGATGGAATTCACAAGCTCGGCAAATGACATTTCTAATAATTGTTTTTTTATTCTATGAGCTTGGACAGAAGTATTTTGGATAAGCCTAAATATTGGAATGAATTATGTTGGAAATAAGTAAGTATTGTTTAAGGATTGAAATTTTTCGATATTATTGATGGAATGTTATAATAATGTAGTTTTAGAAAAAGGAAAACCTGCAGGACGGGTAACATACTGTTGTGTCGGACAAGACTGTGGGAATCGAACCCACAACTGAAGTGCGACAAGCCTTTATTTCCTAACACTATCCTACAGGAAGTCCCTGGTTAGTAGAAACTAGTTTTATTATATTAAGAAGTATGATATATGACGTATAAGTACATTTTAATAACCATATACGATTAACCTCACCATATATGGACTTGTGTATATTTGATAATGTTTGTTAACCTTTTGTTTGAAACTTATGGAATGACCCATAATTCTATCACATGATCTACTAACACTTCATGAATGAAAAATTCAACTTCGTTTCTTTAAGATATGAAGTGGAAATTTTTCATGGCATGAACAATGGTGAGATTATAGTGAAATAAAGTAAGTATTTCTTCTAATTCAAGTTCCTCAAATTTAGGGAAATGATCTTGAAAACCAAAAATGTTGTCCTAGTGCCTTTATATCTAATGAATCATATGGTAACATAGAACATCACACATTTATGGATTTGTGATTGTTGGATTTTTCATAGCCATTTTCTCTACCACCCTCCATCAGAACTTGATTGTTAGATTTCTCTTCCATATCCATATTTCCACCTATGTTCTCCTATGTGGAAACCTAGTGATGAGTTAATCTAGGTAACCGTTACATTTATTACTTTAGATTTTAAAAATAAGTTTTAGTATTCCTTTTACGATGTGGGTTTTTATGAATGAAACTTTCAAGTAGTAAATGATTTATAACCCCGAAGAATTTCGAGGGCAAATTTATTTTAAGGGGGGTAGAATGTAACACCCTGAGATTTTATGAGATATATTATTTTTAATTTCTTTGATGTCTTATATTATACAATATACTAATATTAGCTTGTACTATACGTAACACCGTATTAGCTTGTAGTATAGGCACCACTATTTTTGGCTTGTGTTACAAACAAATTCATGTTCGTTTTGTGGAAATTATTCTACACAACATTAAGTATAGATTTTGTATAATGTATAAATGAAATATGTTTTGATTATGTTATACGAAACACCAAATGGAGCTTTCACTACACGCAACCCTGACTTGGCTCGCATTACATGCAATCGAGACCTTCATCGATAGTGTGTGTAGTATGCAATACCGAGTTTCACTAAACGAGATATTATTATATGTTATATAAAATAGCCGTTATGAATAGTAATACTTACTTTTTGAAATTTTATAAATTTTATCTTTTTCAATGGACTTCATTTTTGGATTTGGAATATCGAAATTAGCCTACGGTGAATTATTGGTATTTTTTTGAAAAAATTCAATTTTTGAGGAATAGTGATAACTCTGGGTTACTATTTAAAAACCAACTTTTTATTTAAATAATTATTTATTTAAATTTATTTTTGGTCAAAATTGATATATAATACCTATATATTTTCAATGTAATTTATTGGAGTCATTTTATAATAATTTTAGATATATTAAAAATTTATTGAACATTTCACTGTCTTTTACCTACCTCCTAGGAGAATTTGAAAATTTACATAAAACATAATTTTACCACTTCTGTGAGTGGAATTTAGAAAATATAAGAGACATGGTTAATATCAATGAGTAAAAAGTTGTTCAATAGGATAAAAATAATTTTTGGTGAATAGTAACTTTTTATTTTTATTTACCACGGGTAAAAGTAAATAGGGAAATTAAGGGTAAAAATGATATTACTATTACCCTAACACAATTCCTAAATCTATTGGATAAGTTTAATTCAACCAAAAACAACCTTTGGAATAAAATATTACCCTTTAGGTCCACTTGGATTAGATTAGGACATTTCATATTATTTTACATAAAGAAGTGTTAAAATAGTTAAAATCAAAGTTTAATAACTAAAACATTTTTAATATAGGGTTATACATAAGATAAATTCGTCTATAAATATTAATTTGAAATATAAACAGATTTTATACATAATGGTATTTTATTTATAATTTTTAAATATTAGATAATTTACTTTTATTATAACACAAGGATGATGCAGTAATTACTTTATTAATGAAATATTATCATAATTAATGTTATAAATACCAATATAAATGTAATTTTCGACCTTTTACGAATTACAAAAATTATCTAGGTTAATATTGAATGTTAGTATTGATTAAATTAACTTTTTTTGAACTAATCATGCTTTTATAATTTAAAACAATCAATTACCAAATAGTGTCAAAATTGACATAAAATTGTTTTTAAAACAAATATTATATTATTAATTGTTATTATATACTAAAAAATCTAAGGTTCAGAAAAATCACTTAGATAAGGTTATATATATTAATGATGAACCACTTGGGGTTTGTTTGGCTTGTTATAGTATGTTTATTAACCATATAGTGAAATAAAACAAAAGACACGGTAAAAGTTAAATTATTTAACTTAGAGTTAAATGTAAATGATAAGGATACAATAGTAACCTAAACTTGTCTAAAACCTATTGGTTGAAAGTATTTTGACCCATTCCCACTTTCGATTCTAAATAAATTAATTTTGATCTATTATAAACTGAATATGACTTTATTATAAAATAATATTTTATGTTTTTCCTAAGGTGCCCCTCTCCTCCCTTATAAAAAGGGCACCCCTTCCCTCTTCTCTTCACACCCTTTTTGGCCTTGAAGCTCGGCCAACCCCTGAAAATTCCTCTTCTAAACCTCTCCAATTATATCATAGAGGTTTTTTTCTTCTTAGAAGATCCACTCTAGTGCCCTAAGGAGAAGTTTAAAGGAGGTGCATCGAGGAAGAGAGAATATCTTCTACCGACTCTTCCAAGTTTCTTTATTCTAATACTTCCTCTTCTTTAGTTGTTTCATTATAAAGTTATAACATCATTATTACTTATATACGTATATGTTATTATAAATATTAAACAACCCTATTTCACCTTCTAACCATCCTATAGAAAACGAAATCACCACGCCTGCGTACGTACGAAATACTGTCTCTATGTCATGGTGTAATCTGTTTTTCCACCACCACCTTACTTGGATGGGTATAATGGTGTAAAGAATAACTATATATTATTATTATAAAATCACGCTGATTATATGATATTATATAATCCAATATAATTCCATTCAATAAATATGGTAACGATATCATCGCTCGTGCGTACGTACGGATTACCGTCTCCACGACGTGATGAGATTCATTTTCCATGTTATTAATTCGACAATGATTATAAAGTATACATAATAAGTAATAATGAAATATATGACATAATAATGCTACTGGATTTATTTATATATATATATATGTCATTTACTTACTTCCATTCAAGTCAATACAGAAAGGAAAATAGCGTTCATGCGTACATACATCATACCGTCTCCATGATCGGTGTATTTCATTTCATTTATCAATATATTATATATATATACTGAATATATATGATATTGAAATTATTATTTACATTAGGTAAATATGTAAATCATGATATAATTAATAATAATATCAATAACTACATGTCCAAACACGTACAATAAATAAAACTATTTTACCGAAAACACTGTTTTACCATGGAATTTACAAATGAACAGGTAATATAAAGTCATAAGTAAACCATATATGATAAAATAACAATGAGTTTGATTCTGTAATAAGTGAATGAAATTATTTAAATCACTATACAGGGGGTTCAGATATGTACGAATCATATTGGACCCAAGGTAAGGGATAATTTTGTAAATTTCATTTTTTTTTCCGAGATTGCTTATACGTAAGTATTTAATGGGGTTATATTTTTCATCCATGCCCATAAAATGGTTTTCATTAAGTTTTTATTATTCTTCCATTAACTTTTATTGTCATGTTTACCCCGCTTTTACTTTTAATTTGTGTTATAGAAGGAATCTTTATTTTTTTTACCATACGAGGAACTTTTTTACTTTTCCGACAAAAGTACGAGGAGAATGTTTTTTAACTTACATGGAATGAACAGATATTTATGGTTTCATAATGCCTTATTGTCAAGATGTTTACTCTAAAACATTTCATGGTTATTTTCAATAAAATCCTTTTATTTTAAAATTGTGTGGCATCTTGAGAAAAGAAAATGATTTTTAAGAAGAAAGGATATTTTCCTCAAGAATTATTTTCAAGTGTTTTATCAAAACCATTTCCATCTAAGATGAAATTATTTCATATGTGTATGTTTCAAGAATAATATCTCTTTTATTTAAATGGTTTTACTTTTCTTCTGATGTAATGATATCTATTTGTTTTATATGTATTATGTTATGATGGGATGATGTTTATGAAACCCATTTTATTCTTTGGGTTATGATGAATGATTTATCATTGTTTTGTGGACAACGTAAGAATGATTTCAATATGAGATGGGTGGGACCTATATCTACCTCCAATTCATTGGGTAAAGATTTATGTCTCATGATATAGACATGGTTGGAATGAAAAGTTAATCTGGTTCAGTAATACAGGACTGGAACGAGGAGTGAACTCTGTTCAGTAATGGACTTTGTCCACTAAGATGGTCTTGGAAGCAATTTCTTGGCTACTATAGAAATCATATCATGGGGTTAATCGTTTCCAAAATTATATGTTTTATTCACATGCTATTTTATCCTGATTTATGTTCTTTTATGATCTATGCCTTACGTACTACAAATATTTATTTCACAACGCAAGATTTTAACGTTAAAACTTTATGTTCATGTTTTGAAGTTCAAATGTATATGGTTTGTTTTATTTTATCCATTCTTACCCTTACTGAGCATTTGAGCTCACACTTTTTATGTTTTCTTTTCCCTAGGATATAAAGAAAAGTTTTATGTAAGTAAACCAAAGGGGAAGATCTTTATGGGAGATATCGAATATCATTCACCATGACTAGATGATTATTTGTGCACGTTTCCAAAGACACTAAACTATTACGGTCCTTGTGTATATGTTTTTATTATGTATTAATTATTCCACAAAAGTAATGTAATGTCCATGTATGTCAATCTTTGGGTCTCTACATCATCCTCATGTTCCCATACCACTTCTACCATTTTATGGTTTCTCAAAAGAATAATCACTAGCCAAGTCATATAATTCCCAAACACTATCTTTATAGTGTAGAGAATCTCAATTGGATCTTCAAAGTAAGGTATAACATGTTCTAGTTCCATTTATTAATATGTGATTAGATGTTTTGGGTCTAGAATATACTTTATTCATAGTGATATGTGGAACTCATCCTGAAATATGGATATACATGGTGGCATATCTAATTTGTAAGATAGATCCCAAATTACTTAAAAATTACCAAATGTATGATATAATTTAGGATTATTTTCCCATTCCTATTGATCCTTATAACACCATTCCATGGAGATAAATTTATAAATAAATGATCTCCCACTTGTAATTCCAAATCCTTTCCCCAGTTATCAGCATATCTCTTTTACCTAAATTAAACTATTTTAATGTGATCTTGAATAGTAATTATCATTTTCATTGCATCCTTAATATTTTTTAGTCCGATGAGTTTCCACTCACCGACATCATCCCAATATGTTGGAGTATATCATATCTTCCATAGAATACTTCATACATTGGAATTTGATTACATGAATGTGAACTATTAATGTAGGAAAACTCTACCAAAGGTAAATATTGATCCCACAAACCGTGAAAGCCATGAGATCATGATCCAAAAATATATTATATTGTTTGAATATTTCTCTTAGACTATCCATTAGTTTTATTATGGTAGGTCATGCTCAAATAATGATCTGTATCTAGATCATTCTGAAGTGACTTCTATAATTTTGATGCCAAATGTGGATATCGATCTGACACAATCGATAGTGGGGCACCATGATGTCTTAAAAATTCGTTAATATAGAGCATTCCAAGGATATTAATATTTAAATATTATCTTATACTGAGAAAATGTGCTTATTTTGTAAGGCTATACATAATAATCCATATCATATCATTCTTTCTACGGGTCTTTGGTAATACATTGATGATGTCCATAGTAATGTTATCCCACTTCCATGTAATAGTAGGAAGAGATTTCATGACTCCTCAAGGATTATATCTCTAAAACATTACTTTATTAAAAACTAGGAAACTTGACACATATTATGTAATTTACCAATTCATATTATCCTACCAAAAATGTTCCTTAATATCCCAATACATCTTTATACAACACAAGTGTATAAAGAAATTCGAGTTTTGATAATCTTCTGATAGTTCCCTTTTTAGATGATGTATTGATTGAGCACATAACCTTTTTTCAAATTATATAACACCATCTTCACAAGAAAATACTTTTAATTTTCCCCCATTCACATCACTAATTTTATTTTGAAAATAATCACTATAAAATTGTGAGGATTTAAATTTTCCATTAATGATGGTTTTTTAATAATTTGAATAAGGATAGGTTCCTCCCCTTACCAAATAATTCCCATTTACATCGTTATAAAATCCATGTATATATGATCTCCCAAAATCATCAATTGAGTCAGAAGATCATGATCGTACCTGCTCAATTCATCTTATACATTATTTTCTTTTCCTGGGTGGTAGTATATTGAGACTCCCAAATATTTAACTTACTCAAGCTATCCTATTTACTTCATGTTGAGTTATTTCTATGTAAAAATTTATTTAAATATATTTTAATAAGTATATATCTCACAATATTCACCATAGAGATAGTGTATCCATATATTTAGTGTAAAGTTTATGGTTTCTAACTCAAGATCATGAGTTGGATAATTTGTTTCATGAGTCTTCAACTACCTTGATGAATATGCAATAACATTGTATTTTTTAATTTAGAAATTACCCCATCCTTTCTTGGATGCATCACTATAGATAATAAATCCATAATTTCTTGATATTAGAGTTAAAATTAAACCATTAAATAATCTCCTCTTCAATTAATGAGAACATTATTTTCATTCTTTTTTCTATATGAACATAACCCCTTTACATGTTAGATGGTTTAACGAGTTAACCAATCAAATAAAATGATGAACATAACACCAACAATAACCTTCTAAACCAATGAAACTGCATACCTCAGTTATTTTCAATTGTGTAGGCCATTCTTGTACTACTGTTATCTCAAAGGATCAACTGAGATTCCACCCATATAGATAATATGGCCATAAAAATAAATTTCCTATATATATAATTTACACTTTCTAAATTTATTGTATAAATATTTCCTTATGTGAGTCTAAATAATGATTTACAATTTATTATCATTATCATCATAGGTTTTTGAATACACCAGAATATCATCACAGAATACCAAAAACAATAATCAAGATATTAATTGAATACAGAATTAATTAGATACATAAAAACAGAGGGTTCTTTAGTCAATAATAATTGTGTTATTGTAATCTTTTAATGTATATACCTTATAAAATAGATTTTTTTTGATGTTATTCATTATTTTCTTACAATTGGAGATACTTAGAATGAAGGAAAATCTTTGAAATATATTTATATCCAAGAAGTTCATCAAATAAATCATCAATGTGAGGGTGATGATACTTGTTGTTTATCATAATAAAAATCATTTCTCAATAACCAATACACATAATCTTGGATAAATAAATCTTCTTAACTATGAAAACATGGGCTCCCCTTGGTGATAATCTAGGGAGAATAAATCCCAGGTCACTCAACTCCTCCAGTTGTTTCTTCAACTCCACAAATTCCATATTTTAAATTCTATAGGGATTAATTGATATAGGCCTTGAATAATGGATTAAATAAATGGATAATTCAACCTCCCAATCCATTTGGTATCCAGGTATGTCCTCAAGAAATCACAAATGTATTGCAGTACAATTGGAACATTATCAATTATAATATTAGAATATTCATCTCTATATGTCGTTTGTTCTTCCTCCCTAATAATTTCATTCAGTGGATCTATGGGGGTGTATCTAGATAATAGTCAAATGACTATGTTTCACCTTTAATCATAATGAATTCTACATCTTCCCACAAAGCGTAATTTCATTCTTTTTGAAATATAATTTTGAATCATATTTCAAAATCTAGTGAATACAATGGTTATATAAAATTCAATCATAGATATGATGATATGGTAAGAAAATATAGCCCAATTATGTGTCATAATAGGGACTTCCCAAAACATATTTTCTACAATGAGTCTTCCCATAAGAGTTTTGACTGACAACACCCATTATAAATCTATAGAGAAATGTCCAATAAAATAATGTATTGGTTAAAAGAGTGTGAATATCCACAATCAAATAATGTATTGGTTAAATTTGATAATAAATTAATGTACCTACCACCAGGTCATTGGGTAATTATACCTCCGGTGTAGTGATCTCATATGCATGGAAATCTTCCATTGGACGCTTCTATGGTAGATTCCCATGATGTTTGGGACATTGAGTTAAATAATGTCACATTTTATTGTAGTTTAATACTGGAATTCAATAAAAAAAATTTCTTTTCACTCCTAAGACTGATGAACTATATATATGCACTTTTAACACACTCTAGTTCCCTTCATAAATTTTCTCAGTTATTTATTCGCACAATATTCAAATGAATGAAATTTTATCACTCTCGTGTTGTTCTTTGGTCCTTTAAATTTCTCATAGTTCTCATACATCCTATTATTCCCTTTATTTCACTTGAATATTAAGAAATGTAAAATATATTTATTGTTTTGAGGGAACATATTACTACTTCATCATATGATGAAAAAATTTGGGACACCAATTCCCTTAGAATGTTTGGATTAAGACTTTAAAATAAATGATAAATATTTCTCTCTATATATAATTTATAATCCATATAATAATTTTATATTAATATAAAAGAAACCTCATATTTTGAAAAAAAATTATCCACATTTTTCATTAAGTTGTGGAAATTTCTCTTCATCGTAGTTAATTATTCACAAGGGAAAATATTTATCGATGAATATCAATTTATAATATCCCCACTTCATATGTTCTAATTCTTCTTCTCCCTTATTATTCTGTATTAATGACCACCATTGATCAACACCTTATCTAATGATAATACACTAATGTTATATCCTTTTACCATTTATTTCATCCGAATGTTTCATAAAAATTCTAATGGAAAAAATACATTTCTTATCTACCATTGGATTTGTAGTAACACTAAATTATCGAGTATTATATCTCATGAAGTGATACAATATTGGATAATCATATTTTCCACCATAAGGTTTCTCCATTCATGTAAGGTTATTTGTCCCAAGCTGATGAAGATGTCCTAATATAGTTATGATATTCTTATTTCCAACACCAATTGTGTTAGATTACTCAGTGGGGTAGTCCCTTCCTTGACCATGGGTATTTATTCCATTCCATTCATTAGGAATCATCACTAAATAATGGAACACACTAAGTTAGACGATAATAATCCCGAGTATAATTCCACAAAATAATTTTTTAAATACTATAAGAAATTTTCATTGTTCTCACATTGGTTATGTTAATTTTATAATCCAGTTCGCATGGTTTCAGCTATAATTCTTATGATTACAACTATATATACCCCTAACCTAGTATCCTATATTCAGTAGTTAAGTTTTTTCATTTTTAGTGAATACAAGGAATCACATCATGATGTATTTAAGAGTTTCATAGTTTTTGAGAACATGATACAAACATTTTACCCTTATTATATTGGTAATTTATCATATTACATAATAAATTAATGCTTTTTTCATCCATTATCTAATTAAATAATTTCATCTTCATATCCAGTGGAAAAGGAAAAAAAATAGAAGGGTGATCTTCGGTGCTTAGTAAGGGTTACATACAAGGGAATCTATTGTGAATAAACAAATAATAATCAATATGAAATTATATATACTTGAACCCACATTCAATTTATCAATAAATTATTTACCTTGAGTGGATAAGGAATAAAAATTATGGAAATTTAAGTGATGGGAATCAAATTCTATATAATCAATAACTTATGCACCCTCTTAATCTAAAGATAAAATAATATTGAAAATTACATGGATAGAGATTAATTGATTAATTACGGAAGTAAATTCGGGCTATTGGAGGCCATGATATCATACATCATAGTATCTATATATTCAATACGTTTCACATGATATTTTAATCATTATGATTAAAATGCATTTAATTTTTCCAACTTATTCATCTCATGAGATTGTTGTTGCATCATGTGGTTATCTATAACCAGCCTCCCCATGTGTCTTCATGTCCAAATAATTCATCATATAAAAAAATTATTGATTTGATTAATGAGTAAATATACATTATAAAGTAGTGTACATACTGAGTAAAAGATAAAAATTTAACATTATTTCCCCAGTAAATCAGATAACATTCAAAGTAAAAATCGTATGTAAAAATGGTAAACAACGTAGGAAATAATAATATCCATTATACCAAAATTATGGATATTTAATGAAATCGTTAATGAATGATGATCATAAATAAAATGTGATGTCTATACACCATACAAAAATTTGGCTTCATAATATCAAAATATACAGAAATTAAGTGAAATTGAGATGATGTCCCTTACATCACAATTCATTTAGGTTGTGCATACTTTTACCTCTTTTATAATGGTTTAAAAAATTTCATTATTTTATGAAATAATCATTTTAATATTTTTGATGTTATATATGATCCAATTATTTCATGTTATCACCCATTTGTTAATAATATTTTTTATTACCCTTGTTTCAGGTGTCAACTAATTCATTTTCCTAGGAATTTTTTGTCTGGTTTGTCTCCATTCTGGTGAAAAAGATATATTCTTTTCATCACCGGAATAATATGAATTTCATAAATATCACATTTATTATTTTTTTTATATTTTTTAATGTTTTTTAATGGTGATCAGGAAATATTAATAGCATCACATCGTGGAGACAGTAGGTCCAACAAACACACAACCAACATTATAATTCACTTAATGGTGAAATGAAAATGAATTAAATGGTACATTAATTTTTACAAAATAAATATCATGTCAAAATTTTCATATATATCAATTAATTTCATCATTATAACCATCCATGTAATGTTGTTATGATAAAAAATGCAAAACATTGTGCAGACGGTAAGCCCAACGTACACACATGTTGTGATTTAATGTTTCATAGGATGGAAAAAAGGTGGAATATGGTTGTTCCATAATCATAAAAACATATCATAATATAGATGATAGTAGATCTATTACATTATCATGTAAAAACACATACAGTGTTAGTAGGATAAGAAGTAAACATGAAAGAGTGAGTAAACATGACTACCTTCTCTTAAAGAACCCTCCTTTGGATTTCCTCTCAGGGACACTAGTGACACACACCTATCATTGGGCGTTGTAGAGGAAGATCTATTTTCATAATTTAGAAAAGTGGATGACTAGGGTTGTTTCACTCAAGGAGCATCTCTATTGGTTCAATCACTAATTATAATTTACCTAATCTAATTGTTTTTGTATTTATATATTAATTATGAAAATATTGAATTTGAGGGTTTTGAAAAATGGTGAATTAAAATAACACAATTGAGAATTTGAATCTAAATGTAGATTTGAAAAAAATGTTGTTTGAGAAGAAAGGATTTGACTCTGCATGGCGTGAGCCACTCCACTTGTCATGGAAGGTTGGCCGTGTCCCGCCTCCAACAACCATCGGCGCCTCCACGCCAGTGAGATTTTCTGTGGTCCACTAGGTCCTCTTCCATGGTCCGTTCTTCAGATCTTATGTTCCTCTTGCCTCCATGGGGTGCTATATTCCCTGAAACGACATCAAAAATTCATTTTTGTCAATACATATTGGAGTCTGTGAAGAACACAAAAGAATGCACAAGGCGGAGGGGATCATGCTTTGTTCGTGTCGGCCGACACCCTCAACATTATAGTTTTATTAAAATATGGGGGTATAAGATTAAAATTCTATTAAAAATAATCTTGAAGCAATACCCTGAGTGTAAGCTTCATCCTAAAAGAACAAGTGATCTAAATACCATCCTATTCTAGGGATGATCCACATTTGTTTTTTAGAATGATGAATTTTGAATTCAAATTAAAATATGTTACCAGTACCTTTGATAGATGTTGGCTAGGGAAGATCTGGGTTGCATGCCTTCTTTCTCCATTCTTGACCTTCTTCCCATGATGATATTGATCCTTCAAAGGGTTAAAGGAGAATTCATTCTTTCTTCATAATTGGAGATGATTCCCTGTCATATATTCATCATAGAAACTCCTAAACCTAAAACTATTTCTCCAACATGTTATCTCATTAAAGGATAAATACATCACATCATTTCAATTATCTTGCATAATCACATTTTTACACTATTTCATTTATGAAACACTGTTTCTGTTATGATTCAATTAAAGATCCTCATTAATGGGATTAATTTAATGATTTTCTTCACTGCCTCATCGCCGCATAGCCGTGCTGACAAGACACCTCTCAACGGTGAGGGATAAAATAAAATAAGTTTTTAATTTAATTTATTTATCTACAAAAGGTCCTAGAATTATCTTTTTCCATAGACCCTCACTAGTCATGGTTATTTCCATTCATAGGTAATTTCTTCATTTCAGGCGCAATAGTTCCCTTGTATTTTCGAAAACCGTACACGTGCGACAATTTAATTTTCTTAAAATTTGTTCCAAAAACTGTCATTCACCCTCATCCCATGCTGGTTAAGGATAAGCTCTGACTAAGGGAATCACACCCTCATGAGATCAACAGTACTCTCGGATTTCCAATCTGAGATACCTTTTAGGAGTTATAATTATTTTACAATAAAATAATTGTTTCTAAATTATTTTATTTACGGAAAAAAACTAACTTCCACTATTGGCCCATGCTGGCCAATTTTAGGCACTGAAAATGTAAAGGACACCATCCTGAGCTTAATGGTGGTCTCATATTTTCAATATGAGTCATTGTTAATGTGTTATAATAAGTTTAATAATAGAATAATTTTATCCAATTATTTTATTTAAGATTATTCCATTTTCGGGTTTCCTCACTGGGGGCCTCCACAGACTAAAATTAATTTGTTGCTAGGTAAACCATTCATCCTAAACCCAATGATACCATCATATTTCTAATCTTGGAACCCGTTTATGGGTTATTAAAATTTTTCAAGAAAACCACTCAAGTGAACTATTTAAAATGCAACATTTTTTCATGGATCATTCTTGGAAATCCGGGCCTAAGAGACACATGTCTTCTCAGTGCCTGGACTCCAAATAATCACATTTAATTTAAATAAAATCATGGAAATTTGGGGTGTTACATTACTCAGCCCTTTAGGGATTTACTTCCTCATAGGCCAAAATAAGTTTAAATCAAATATAAAAGGGGTACTAAACATGAATCTGAATGTCATGCTCCCATATTCTCTCTTAGAGATTCATGTGCCGCCCAAAAACATGAACCATAGGAATCGAACATCCACAATGGATCCTCTCATGTCAATCCTCTATCTCCATCGGGTACTCCATGAAGGTCACCTTGTTTTCAATCTATAACTCAGCATGGTAAATGAAGTGAGAAGGGCCATGAATGAATCTCCTCAACTGGGATACGTGGAATACATCATGCACCCTCTTTTGCTACGATGGTAGAGCCAAAGAATACATCATCTCATCCACTCTACACAGTTTCAGTAAAGGTTTGATAATCCTCAGAGATAACTTTCCGCCCTGAACATATCTTGATATTCCTCATTGAGGAGAGACCCATACGAATAAATTGTCCCCCTCTTTGAACTCCAAGGGTATCTTTCTCCTATCATCATTGAACTTCTATCAAACTTGTGCAGTTCTAATCCACTCTAGGATGACCTGAAAATGCTCAGTGGTAGTTTATACCATCTCAGGACCCAAGAGTGTTGACTAACCTGGGACTTTCCAACATAAAAGTGACCTGAATGGTCATCCATACAGTTCCTCAAATTCTTTCATACTAATGGTGGAGTTTTCGTTGTTGTTGTATGAAAACTCCACTAGCAATAGGGGGTCATCTCAACAATGAACAAGATCAAGAATGCAAGCACGTAGCATGTCCTTCGAGGTATGTATGGTCTGCTCCATTTGATCATCACTCTATGGTTGAAAGGTGATTCTTAAGAACATATGAGTCCAAAAGAACTCATCTAATCCCTTCCACAACTAGGATTTAAAGCGTTCATCACAATCTATGACTATCATAAATTGGACTCCATGGAGTTTAACTATATCATGCATTTGGAGGTGTCCCATGTTCTATACTAGACTGTGTTCTCGAAGGGGTAGGATATGAGCCCACATGGTGAGTCGGTCTATGATCACCCAGATTGTATCGTGCCCCATGGACATACTGGTTATGCCTGCTAATAATTCCATCGATATCCCATCCCAATTCCACTCCAGTACCTCAAAGGGGTTGTGTTAAACTTTCTAGAAACCGATACATATCATTCACTTGCTAACAAGAGAGGCATCTCATGACAAACACTACCCCTTCCTTATTCTTCCATGGGTACCATTATAGATGTCGGAGGTCCTGGTACATCTTCACCACACCTAGATTTACCACCAAATGGGATGTATGGAACTCCATCAACACTTCATCTCATAACACCATTGGTAAAACAGTGAATCCTCTAAAACAGATGAGGTTATTCCCACTTATCAAATATTCATCAAGGGAATTCCTTGTGGAAATCTGAGCATTTGTGGCCTCCCATTTGGCATTTCATAGTTGAGCCTCCCTAACTCATGGTAATAGTGGAGGGGAAATCACCATCGACTAAAGATAAGTTGCCTCATCTCTATCCATAAATGATGTCTGATGTGAGGCCAACTGCTCTAAGGACTCATTCAGTAGCTCTGAACTAGATCTCCAACTGAGGGAACCTTCCACCATGATCCCTTTCCCAGGAGTATAAAATATATCAAAGTCATAGCCCTTGATTAACTCTATCCAAATTTGTTGTCTTATATTCAGATCGATTTTGAGAAAATATATATTTGAGACTCTTGTGGTTAGAGTAGAGGATGAGTTGTTCACCCATAAAGTAGTGTCGCAGCATCTTCAGTGTGAAGAACACTACTTCCAACTCATGGTCACGAGTATTACAGTTCTACTTATGCATTTTCATCAATCCTGATCCATAATCAATCACTCCTTTCACCTCTATCAGGACACAACCAATCCTCGTTTCTGATGCATTACAGTACACCACATAGTCAATGCCCTCCTCTAGAATATTCAATATATGAGAACTCGTCAAGATCTTCCTTAGATGTTGAAATCAATGTTGCCATCCTCATATCCACACAAAGGGTTTTCCCTTCTTTTTTAGTGCCATCATTGGTTCTTCCACTATGGAGAAGTGAGGTACCAACCTTTAATAGTACCCATGAAACCCATGAAAACTTTACATCTCAGTAACTCTCTTGGGTGGATCCCAAGAGATAACCACCTTGATCTCCACTGGATCCACCAAAACTCCAGACTCAATGATGACATGTCCTAATAAGTGAACATTTTGTACCCAGAACTCACACTTTGAAATTTTTTCCGTAAATATTTATATCTCAGAGTGTGTCCAAAATCATCCTTAGGTGTATCAAACTCTCCTCCTCGGATGAGGAATATACTATGATTTCATCAATGGGGACCACTAAAAACTAGACTAGGAATAACATAAAATCCTTTTCATGAGTCCCATGTACACTTCTGGGGAGTTTATCAGGAGAAACAACATCATTAAGTACTCATAGTGGCCACATAAACAAATGAAATGTGTCTCTAAGATGTCCTCATCTTGTACTAAAAGATGGTGATATATTTTTATGTGGTCTAACATAGAGAACCTCCTTGCTCCATTCTAATGATCGAAGAGGTCATTAGTCCTATATAGATAATACATGTTCTTCACAGCTACCTATTTAAGGTGCCATATGTCCACGCGTAATCATAGAATTCTGTATGCCTTCTGGACAAACAACATTGGGGATTCCCATGGTGAAATGTTGGGCCTTATGAACCCCTTTCTTTTCAAGTATTAATATTTTACCCTAATCTCCTTGATCTCTATAGAAGCCATCTGATATATAGCTGCAGATATCAGTGTCGTATCGGGGTATAGATCAAAGAAAAAATATACTTATCTATGAAGAGGTATTCTGGGAACATCCTTTTAAAAGACATCCTCATACTCATCCAAGTATTTGAGACTAAAGTCAGTTTCCTTCATTCCCTCTACTAACATCCATTGGTTATATATGCTAAGCCAAAGAACATTCAACCAAAACGGTTCTCTCTATTACCCTAGCATATGTATGAATGTACAGAGGAATAGTGATGGTTCAGATGTCCCTAAACACATATCACTTTGAGGTATGCCCCTTAAATAACGGGTCTCATAGTATTCATTGAGTACTTAGAAGGATCCGTAAGCATCAATGGATACTATTCTACTGACTTGTTGTCCCGTCGAAGCTATTGATGCTCTTGGGGACGCATAACCCTTTGTTATTTTGTCAAGATCCCCTTCTCGGAGAGAGGTTATCAGGCTCTATACATGGAAAAGTCACCTAATCGTAAGATTGGATGATCTAAACCCCATCATCACCCTAATGAACCACGTAGAAGGATCACATATAGGAATACCATCTGATCTAATGGTTCCCTGACTGAACAGATAACTCGACCACCAACTCAATCTAGTCCTTAACATTTTATGATTCAGGGTTGCCTCAAAACATGAGGGGTCTCTATCACTTCAAATTGTGTAAGGCACTGAGCCTACATGGGTCCTCTACCAGTAGTGCTGGTAGTAACTATAGACCAATGGGCAATAGAAAAGTTGGGACACCACATGAAGGTGCAATCTTGGGAAATGTTCCATATACCAAATCCTCATCACTCTATGGGCCATCCTCATCATAACACAATGGAATCATGGAAGGAAATATACATGGAGGTATCTTGAAAGAGATCAAGATGAATCATGATTAATATATTATACAAAATGAGATTACTCTAACTCAGAAATATCATTAGAAAACATTTAAAGATGCGAGAAACTAGTGTTTTCATGTACCGAGTCAGAAAACCAAATTTAGGGCCCTACTGTATGGATACATAGGACTCCACACCAACCCTGGAACCCCAACCCTGAATGTCGAAACTGAAACACCTAACACCATTTCTGCATAAAATTTTACAGACTCTTAGTTCTTCTTGTAGAACCGACTGCCGGTAATTCCACTTTGTCATGACCCATCGTCATGGCCAATGTTGGGACTTCCCTAATCCTACATTCAAAAGTCCAGGGGCTGGTGACTAACACCAAATATGAATATCCAAAAAAGTCAAGGAATTTTCTGTTAAAATAGTACACAGACACAAAGCTCAAACTGTTGAAATTAAACATGAAGTAAACCAAAATTTTCATTGAGACAACTACAGAAAATACAGTACAAACTGAATGTACAAAGGGGTTAGAATACAGTCCCAAAATCACAATGGAATGTACAAATGCCCCAATCCATCTACTCGAAATCATACGTGAAGGTTATTTAAAGGGTAGTTGTCTTTATTCATAGATGTTTTCCTGCCCATATCTTATCACATGGAACTACATGGTCCCGGAACACCAAGGTCTCCATCAAAGAGTTTTTCTGTCCGGTCTCACTGAGCACCACCTGGTCCCTAACCACCAGGGTCTCTATCGCAGCATCGATCACCTTCACTAAACATGAACCATGCAGGTGAAGCCCATTCAGGGGTGAGTAACACAATACTCAGTAAGGATCCCAAACCACAAATGATAGATCACAATGTAACCCACAAAGAAAATAATGAAGCATGATCACAAATCAAGGAAAATCACACATTCATAATCTAATGTATGGAATGAAATACTATCAGTTGTAACAATGGAAAAATTGGGATATTGAGGTACTCATCTATGATGAGTACCGTGGGTCTATGGGATCACACAAGTCTACTTCCCAATTAGGCCATCATATCTGGTCCACACAGATCCAGTTGTATATAATCCACAAAAGGTTTCTTAGAGTTGATCGACACATGGTCCCTTGTAGCTGATCCACATATGGTCACTTGTAGATAATCTATAAAGGGTCATTTTTAGTTGATCAATACAGGGCCTCTTGTATTGGAACCACACAGGATCACTTATAGAAGGTCCACATAGGGTCACTGGTAGCTACTCCACACAGGTTCACTTTTAACTAATCCATAAAGGGTCTCTGGTAGCTGATCCACATATGGTTTCTAGTAGAATATCCACATAGGGTATTTGGTAGATGATCCACACTTGGTCTCTTCTATTCATGGACTTCATTGTCACTTAGTATTACTCATCTGTAGTGTTCGGGTCTCATTAAGACACAAGATTCCTACTCGTAACATGAATGATTCCAAGATAATCCACTCCTTAAGAAATTTATATTATTTTAAAATCCATTAAATAATACTTATATCATTCTAAAATAACCTCCACATCGTGAGTGTTCAAACACTGTAAAAAACCCATCAATTAGATGCTCGGTCTGGAAGATATTGGTGTTTTAGTAAGCATGGGTCGGTTGTGATCGGGCCTGGGATGACCTGGTCTGACTGACTAGACCAACCTGACTCGAGGGCCCCCAAATGACCCAGACCAGTTTGACTGGCACATCCCAACCTGGTAGGGTCTGGGTTAGCCTAGTCCATCATGGCTACTGGGCCAGGTTCATTGGTCATTACTGGATTTGTCCCAGTTTGGTTGTGGGTCCAGCCCACCGAGTCTCCCAACGACTTGGATTTATCTGTCCCATCACACAAAAGGTGGGAGGGTTTTTTCCCATACTTAGACACCAAGTATCCCAATTTTATTTTTCCAACCTATCCAGTATAATTGGGGAAACTTAATTCCATTTTGGGCTGCTAATCCACCCAGTCCCCCCCCCACCTGGCCCGACCCACATGGGGGCCAGTCTTCTCCATCCCGGACTCTCGCTAGGTGTTCAGTTTAGCTGCACAGACCCGGTTGGAGCTGACTGCCCCCTAGTCCCACAAACAGCACCAACAGCGCATTCCACATTCTTCCTAGGCCAGTTACCGGCCCACAACTGCCGCCATCACCTGTGCACTGGAGGGATGTTCTGGGGACCGCCCTGTCAACTCCTGTGGTCCGTTCATCAAATCATCTATGCCTCTGACTTCCATGTGGTTCTATCTTTCCTACTGTGGTAAAAAAATCATTTCCATCAATCTAGGGCGGTGGCCAAGAGTAAAAATAATAACTCACAAGGTGGAGGGGCTCGTGCCTTGTTGTGGTCGGCATGCACCCTCTGCATTAGAGTTTCTTTAAAACATGTGTAGATAGGGTTACGATTCTATCAAAACTAATCCCATTGGAAATCCCAATAATATTCTACCTCCTAAAAGAACAAGTGATCTGTGGACCAACCTGTTCATTGGTTGATCTGCATTCATTGTTTTAGAATGCATTATGTGGAATCCAAATTACAAAAAGTAACCCCTGCCAGGAATAGATGTTGGTCAGGGAAGGGCTGGGGCACGTCCCTTCATTATTCATTATTGATATGCCTCCCACGTTTCTACTGATCCTTTGAATGGTGGAAGGAGAATATGTTTTTCATTCGTCATTGGAGAGGATATCTTTCCATAGATTTTTCAGGGAAACTCCAAGATCTCCAAATATTTCTCCAACCAGTTATCTCATTAAAAGAGAAACGCATCACAACGTTTCTATTATGTTGGTTTGTCACATCGTTATGCCATTAAATTTATGAAACACCATCTATGCTATGATTATGTTAAGGGGACTCATTAATTGGATTCATTTAATGTGTTTTGTCATCGCCTCTTTATCGTACCACATTGCTGACTATCCACCGATCAACGGTGATGAAAATCAAATAAAATAACATTTTAATTTTTATTATTTATCTTATGAAAGGTCCAAAAATTATCTTCTTCCCCTGACCAACACCGTTCGATTTTAGGCCCATTATTAGGAAATTTTTCCATCTCGTATGCAACACTTTCCTCATATTTTCAATATAGGGACCAATTTAGATGTTGCTAAAACCTCACACATGTGCTATTTTAATTCAATTAAAAAGTTCCCAAAAAAAGCATTCACCCTCGACCCACATCGATTGAGGTTAATATTATCCTAAGGGAAATATTCCCTCATGAGCTCATCAGTACTCTCGAATATCCAATCTGAGTTGATGTTTATTATTTATAAGGATTTGACAATAAAATAATTTTTACATAATTATTTTATTTACGACAAAAAACTAACTTCCATTGATAGTCCGTGTCTGCCAACATTAGGCTCTCCCTAAGAAAATAATACCCTCACGAGCTCAACGGTGGTCTATTATTTTTAATCTGAATCATCGTTTATGAGTTATAAGAATATGAAAAATAAAATAATTTTATTTGTGGTTATTCCCTTTTTGGGTTTTCTCACAAGGGTCCATCTCTGAAAAAATTTAAGTCACACCTAGTATAAAACCACCATCCCGAAAGAAATGGTTCCCTTAGATTTATGATCCAAGAAACCATTTATGATTTATTCCACTTTTTTATGGAAAACTACTCACATGAACTATTTAAAATATAACTTTTTTTGACAGATCATTCTGGGAACTCTGGGCCTCAGAATTGCACTCCCTCATAGCTCCTGGTCTCAAAATAATTCCATTTAATTTAAAAAAAGCATATAATATTGTTGTATTACACACCCAACCAGAATATATCATAATTATCACTTTTAAAATTAATTATTTCATTTTCATGTTAATTAATTAAATATTCTTCTAGCATTGAATAAGCATTTAATGTAATTGTATAATTTATAAAAATTATAAATAAATTTATATGATTGAAATAATTTCATTTAAGAAAAAAATAATCATTTATATTCATTCATTTTTAACTTTTATTTCATGTTTAATCATTAAAGATATTAAAAACAAAGAGTGTGACATTAACAAATATATTGGATTTAAATAATATATAAGTAATTTTGTGGACAAGTGTCCATTAAATAACTCATATTATAACCTTAGGTGATGAGTGTTGAATCATAGTCATCCAAATAAAAAATATGAGGAATAACTAGGAACTTATCATTGAGATTTAACTTAAATTAATTCAAATATACCATTTACCGATGTGAAAAATTTTACAATTGTTACTATTAAATTTAACCAGAAATAAAAAACAATTATATAATAAAATTAGAAATTATTATTATAAATATGGAATAACTTTTTTCAAAATTAAAACAAAAAATGTTTCATTATTTAATTTAAAATAAAACCGGAAAATTGGAACAAAAAAAATATTTCTTGAAAAAATTATTTTTTAAACCCAAAAAAGAACTTATACGAAAATAATGTACAATGATGATTAAAATGAAAAGAATTATATTATTTATAGCTAAAGTGGATATTTATTTAATTTATATGAAACTTATATCATAAATTAGTTTTAATATAATGAAATTAATAGTTTCCTAAAAATTTGTATTTTTCATTATTCAATGAAAAATAATTATTTTTAAAAAAAATACCAAAAACAATACAATATGAAAATTATTACCCTAATATGTAAAAAATGAATATTAATTTTTTTAATAAAATTTATAAAAGTTTCAAAATTAATTTCTGAAAAATGTGCTTCTTTAAAAGTTGGTGAAACTGTCTTTTGAGAAAATAGATTTTTATACATAAAATTGGATTTATTTTTATTTTATGCCTTCAAAATATATTAGATAAATATTAAAAACATTTGATTTATTTTATCATGTATAAATTGTAGGCATGATAAAACATTATAAGCTGAAATAATTTCATTTATCAGTGCAGTGGACATTGTTTTCCAAAGACACTGGAACAATATTTGGTTGGAGTGTGAATCGACCATAATGGATCATGCAATTAGGATGGTTCACAAAGGCATTAATGGATACTATCATGTAAGTGGATAAACTGTATTGACAAGATCTATTACCTAAACTAATTCACCACGCACCCCTTCTGGGAAGTGAATTACATTGCATATGGACTTTCCAACCAAGGGGTGTTGGATGAAAGGTGCATCCATATCAACACTATTCCTAATGACATGGTCCATCTTCTCAGTGGAGAAAAATGTAAAATAACCTCATTCTATATTACTTAATGATTTGAATTTCTCAAAATAAGATACTTTGTTATCATTTTCCTCAAAAACACTTCCTATTGTAGTCAACAATATTCACTCCCTCCAATTTAACAGCTATTTCGTAATAATATTTCATTATTCATTTAAGACGAGTTTTGGGTTTAACATAATATATCCCAGAGATTGAATTCCAAAATGAAAAATACTATAAAATCATGTGGTTTTGAACCCCCCCCCCCAATTTAATCACTCGTGATTGATTGATATATAATCAACCATTATTGAATTAATCATATTAAATGATTAAGAAATCATATATAATAAGAAGATATCATGAATAATACTCATGAAAATAAAGAGACTAATCTTTTTAAAAAACCAAAATCAAAGTACGACATGATGAAATACCCAATGTCTAATATCTCTCTCTATAAAATTTTTATTTTTAATAGATTTAATTTAATTAAAAACTAAAATAAATATTTTTTATAAAATCATGGGGTAATGAAAATCATTGTGTCATAATGTGTGTATCTCATCTTCATGATTATATATTCCTCTGTTTTACAACTCTAATAACTAATTTTTAAAATTAATATATCCCAAAATTATAATATAATGTATGTGTGATGATTCCATAATCACTAAATATCTCCAAATCTGAATGGAAATATTCTCATTATTGAGGTATGTAACCCCAAACTTTTGTCTAACCATTACAACGAAATTATCTCCATAAATAACTAATTATTTCATAATAAAAGTTTCCATATGTAACTATTATTTTATATATTTTTATCAATTAACCCATCCTAATTGTATTATATATTTTTTACCCCTTAATGTTTAATATTATATAATTTTTATTCCATAATAAATATATGATCATCGTGTAATATATCGTTCTCAGAATCTATAATTTATTATTATCAAGATAATTATACAATAGTAAATATTGATTATTTTATAATATTATTAATGAAATTTAGCATTAATATGAAACATAATAATGATATAATATAGACTATCTTACTATGATTTTTCTACAATCATTAGAAAAATTCCATACTCTACCAAATTGATCTTCAAACCCCATTCTAGAAAAAATCATTAAATTTTAATATAAATAGTTAGTTAAAATAAGTTGTGGCCAGGGAAATACATTCCTATGGACCTTATTAATAAAATGAGAAATTATTACATGATTTTTATGGAAGGTTATTTACAATGATGTCATTCATAGAGAAGAAAAAATACTGACAGTAACTTTTCTGATTAGTTAAGATAATTGGTCACCCCATTATTTTCTAGAATATCCACTATAGAAATTGAATACTGAAATGCGTGGGTAATAATGATGTTTATGGAGTATATGAAGTAATATAAATAGGACGTATCAATCTCAATTGTTAGTATTGTTCATGAAAAAAATGAAGGCACACAATTCTGTTATCAAACAACCACTCACATGAAATTTTTTCTATCCTTAAGAGAAACATTAACATTAAAATGCCTAGAAAAGTTATTTTTATGGGGAAAAATCTAATTCATAATGCTAGTAAATTCATTATTATAAGTAAAATTATTAAATAAAACTAATCTCATCACAAACAGAGTGAAAAATCATACTACATATATAACACAATTCCCTAACTTTGCTTATATTTCTCGTACATTATATAATATTTTATTAATATTATTCATTAATAATAACCTACATTACTAGAAATAATTTCACTCATAACTAAATGATAATTTAAAATTTTGGGATCAATACTAAAATAAAATATTTTTTACCATTGCTTTATATTGAATCTAAATATCTACTTTCAAAGATTGTATTACTCTCATCGTGACTAATTTTTTTATAATTTCATTGATGTTATGTTTAGTATAAATTAATATAATAATTTAGAAATCTAATATAAGAGGATCAACTATAAATTATAATAAATTATTTACAATTCAATCAAAAATAAAAACATTCCATACCAACTATACATTTTAAAAATATATAGCATACCACAACTCTCTTCATTTTGTTTCACAAAAGGATTACAAATCAAAATAGAAAGAAGAAAATATTATGCCCCATTTAATTATTATTTTTTCATTTTTTAGAATAATATGGATTATGAAATATCAATATATAGTGACTTGTTAAAATTCTCCTATAACTATTTTCAATTACATACATGTTTCCATCTAAAAAATAATTCCCCCTTATTAAATACCATGAAAGAAATCACTCACTCAAAATTATTCCAAATGTAATCATGTAAAATATATATATATATAGGTTTTAAATTAAAATTAGTCTTATAATGGGGCTATCCTTTTAAGATATCCAAGGATTATATGGAATTAAAAAAAGGGTAACATGTAATGGTGATTTCAAATGTTTACGGGAAAAAACTCAACAATGATGGACTGAATGATCTTAATATAACTTGATATCTGTAGTTTGAAAAAATAAGGGAATTTAGAACAGCTTGTGTGTCTCAATAATCTCTCAAGGAAGATGATAATGGAAATAATTCTTGAAAGGGTTTATAATACCTCTGAATAATGGGAATTTAAAACATATGAAAACTATTCATGTCATACATAAAAATGTTTTTCAAATTGAAGAGTATTTATAAATATTATAGTTAAAATATTATATTAACAATAATTTAAAAAAAATCAAAATCAACATTAAATTAAATATTTAGTGTTAATAAATTATCACCCATATATTTTAATTTTATTCTCAAGATAACTTATATTTTCCCAAAAAAATGAAAAAATTATATCCTTGGTATTTTATATTGTAAACAATGTTTACCAATGTTAGAAGAGATATAATAATGTATAATCTAATAATGAAAAGGAATATAGTTTAAATATTGAGGGAATCACAATATAAATCCCTATATTATCAAATATATTTTATCTTAACCATTGTATGAATTTAGTTTCATCAATCTATGCGACTTTTGTAAAATATGTTATATCCTGGTTATCTAGGGATATTAAAAAAATAAAATTATATAACATTGAAAGTATATTAATAACATTTTTTAAAAAATGGATATATTGAAATAAAAAAACTATATTCAATTTTATCTAACATATCATTCCCATTCATTTGATCAAGAGAGTTAAGAGTTGATATTTTATTGGCTCATTGAAAATGAAATACATGGGAAAAATATTTCAGGACCAAGAATAATAAAATTTGACAAATTAAATTTTATAAATATGTAATACCTGAAGACTCCATATAGGTTAGATTATATTATCATCCATCAACCTCCATAACCATTATCACCTCCTTAACATTGGGGGGGGGGGGTTGTAATTTAGTAGCTTCTCTCGAAAACTCAAATTAGCCTCATCCATTTTATCAAAATAGTATTTCATAATAAGTGACTTGTTAGAAGGATCTTTATCCTCTCTCTATTTTAGGACTAGTGTGGTCTCCGAGGATGGTTTTACATGAGTTAATAGATTAA
Source organism: Viscum album (assembly GCA_963277665.1). Classification (NCBI taxonomy): domain Eukaryota; kingdom Viridiplantae; phylum Streptophyta; class Magnoliopsida; order Santalales; family Viscaceae; genus Viscum; species Viscum album. The sequence continues at coordinate 973,925,046 of OY728140.1, read as the reverse complement.
TAAAATGTTCTTGTTTTGTAGGAGAGGTAAATATGTTACCATATCTATGGCTGGTGGTTGAGTTATCTTATTAGTAACAATAGTTGTATTCTCATGTCAATGATTAAGTTTACCGGCATCCTATAGAACATGATTCTTCCCAATAGATGGGTAGGTTATATATCTCATTAAATTCTATATACATGGTAATTTTTCATGGATTCAACCATTTTCCATACCCTCTTCATTTCACCCCATCATTATTTCACATTGCTTTCTCCAACTAATCTAAAAAGTCTAAAAAATTATAAATTAAATAACATCGTACATATTTCATGGATAGTAATCTATATAGTGGTTCCTTTAAAGTGATAATAGGGGGTTAGATATAATCTACCTTAATTATTTTATTTTACATAATTTATTGAATATTTATTTTGGGTATCATTTGTTGTCGGATCTTCTCAATAGAAGAAGGTGGGAAAGGATTATGAGTATGATGGGTCCTCGGTGGTGGATAAAACTGATATTTATATTCATAGAAATGTTTCCTTCAAATCTTATGATATATAACATGGAATCCTTTTTAATATAATATTTGGATGAAAATTTTGTGTAATGGATATTTGGGGTTAATTTAATTAGTAATTTGTTTTTTTGGAATGTTTGATTCACTGATAAGAAGTATCATGGGAATGGTCCTCCTCATACTCATCCGCATACAGATAATAGGAATCACAAAACATTCAATTTTCCCTTCCTTGTTAGATAAAAACCATATTATATAATATTAGAAGATTTGTAAACTAATATATTACTAAATATGTGAGGGAAAAGCTATAATAAAGAACTTCCAAATTCTTATCCAAATATAATGAATAACATTAACCCATAACATCAATTCCTTCTTAATTTTAAACCACTCAAATAAATGAACAAAATATTTTTCCATGTTTAATGGATAACCATTTATGGTGGTATAAAAATGAGTAAATGAAGCTGGATTATTCTTTCTCAGTTATCAATATTATCTATCCTTGAGTGGTTAATCAGTCTATGAATTATTTAATGTATGGTGATATATAATTGGGTACTCTTTTTCATGAATAGATAATATAAAATGGTTGATTCATTATAAATTTTTTCCATTTATAAAATAAATTTTCCTCTCTATATCCAAGACTAATTGATAATACATTCTCATTTTTATAAAAGTATCACTATAAACTCCAATTATCACTTCAATATTTGCAATAATTATATTCAAAAATTATTTGGCCAATCAAAAATTAAATTTCACTATGGCCATAAAAAAATATATATAGAAATTCATTGATCCACAAAAAATATTTACACCATTTCTATGGGTTCAATTGTAATGGACTCCCCTAAAAATAGTTAATTATAAAATGAGTGTGTCACAATTGACGAGTGGGGGAAAAATACATTGCACAAGAAATTATGATAGATATTTTTCACATCGTAAATTTATTTTTTATGATGGATACCATACAAATTAAAAAACATATATAATATATTATTTATGATGGAATTATATTTAAATAATAAATTATTATTTTTGATTGAAATGGATATTCATCACAAATATCTTTTTTCAATATAAATAATGTTCTATCATGAAAAAAAGAAAAAATAGGATAAATACTCATTTTGAACAAAATTTAAAAAAAATATATAAAACATTTCACATGTAAATTAATAAAAAAAATTTAGAAAATATTTACATAGTAAAATAATAATAAAATTTTTATCAATAAAATATCAGATAACTCTATAGAGGAGGAGGATAAGCTAATGGATTAGTAAGAGGGAACTATATCCCAAATCTATGCTTAAGCCATTGCAAGTACTCCATCTTCTTCACATGTTTCTTATCCTTACATCTATGATTCTATACTTATTTTTGAGGTTTCTGATCTTTTTATTAACATGTATGTCGTATAATCTCATTATAATCTTACAACTTCTCCACAAACTTTGCAGATGACAATGAATCTATATGATCTCTCTGCAAGTTGGACAATGGCCACATAGTAATACCATACTATCTGGAATACGTCAATTAAGAACTAATAAAAATAGTTGGGCATTTTAAAATACTATGTTTTTTCATCCAAATATATCTCTTATCATCAAAACCTATGTAAATTTTTCTTGAAAATTTTCAAATACTAAAATACAATAATTAAACACTAATATAATAAAATATTTCAAATCTCCTCAGATCACATTTCTAAAAAAGACTCATAATTATACCATTGTAAAAAAATACTGAATTTGATGAATCAAATGATAAAATGTTTCAACACCGTCATTACATACAAGATTTATACTAGTACCATTTTGGATTTCTATAGTGATTTATCAAATCATGATCTCATAGTAAGAATTATTTTCTACGTCCTTGTTCTATAGTTTTCTGAAAAATAATACAAATTCAATATATTTCTTATGATTAATTCTATAAAAGGATGGTATGATCAATAAATGAATAATAAAATAATCAAACTACTAGTTACTTGTAATTATTACAAATTTCTGGTAATTATTAATTATGGGAAATTATTGCTAATTATTGGTAGTTATTGTTATGTATTGAATTCTTTTTAAATTGTTGGTTATTATTACTTATTATTGGTAATTATAAATAATTATTACTAATGATTACTAATTAATGTTCTATATTTCTATTTATTTGTATTTATGAAAAATTATTAATATTATTTGGAAATTATAATTATTTATTTATAATTTTCAATAATTTTTGGCAATTAAAGGATGTTGTTACTAATTACTAGTAATTATAACTAATGATTAGTAATTCTATGTAATTATTACTTATTACTTGTAATTATTAAAAATAATGATTATTTGTTACTAATTATGGATAATTATTGGTAATTATTTCAAATTAACAGTAATTTAAGAAAATATTTGTAATTATTCGTAATTAATGATAATTATTACAAATATCTAGTAATTATTAAAAATTAATGGTATTTACTGGTAATTATTACTAATTATTGGTAATTGTTAAAAATTATTTTCAATAATTACTTATTATTATTAATTATTCCTACATACTAATAATTATTCATGATTTATTCTAATTATTATTACTTATTCAATTTTTTAGTATTTACTGATAATTTGTTATAATTTGTTATAATTATTCAAATTTATTTCTAATTATTGTAACTATTAATAATTTTATTTATTTATTAATACCTATCGATAATTATTGGTAATTATTTCTCAATATTTGTAGTTATTAATTAGTATTGGTAGTTATTGTCATATATTGAAAATTAATCTTTTTTTCAGTAATTAATAATAGTTATAACTAATTAATAATGGTTACTAGTAATTATTCCTAATTATGGAAAATTACTATTAATTATTACTAATCATTGGTAATTTTTATTAATTATTTATAATTATTCGCTATTTATGGAAATTATACTGAATTATTGATAATTGTTCCTATTTTTGGTAATTATTTTCAAGTCTTACTAATTATTGTTAATTATTTATAATTATTTTTAATTATTGTTAATTATTTGAAATTAATGGTAATTATTACTAATTATATATGATTATTACTAATTACTAGTGATTATAACAAACTAACCGTAATTATTACTAATTACTGGTAATTATTTGTAATTATTGAAAATTAATTATAAGTATTGCTATGTACTTATAATTATTGTTAATCACTGATAATTATTTAGAATACTTTGTAACTATTGAAAATTATTAGTAATTATTACTAAAAAAATTACATATAAATAAATAGTTGTAATTTGTAGTCATTATTACTAATTATTGGTAATTATGGGTCAACATTTGTTTTTAATAGTAATTATTTCTAATTACTTGTAGTTATTACTAATTACAGATAGTTATTATTATTTATGTGCCGTTATTGGATGTTATTATTAATTCTTTGTAATTACATGTCATTACTCGTAATTATCGATAATTATTTCTAATATTGGTATTTATTACAGATTATCAATAGTGATTGGAAATTACCAGTAGTAATCCCAAATTAATAAAAGTAGTTTCTAATTATCAATAGTTGATGCTAATTACAAGTAATTATTGCTAATTAATGGTATTTATTACTGAATATCCAAATGTATAGATAATTACTCTTGGTTATTTCTAATAATGGTATTTATTAGGAATGATAGGTAATTATAATGAATTATAGATAATTACTATGATCTTCCAGTAGTTATTACAAATTACCTGTAATTATTTTGAATTACCACTAATTATTACGAATTAATGATAATTATTACAACATAAAGGTAATTATAACAAATTATTACTAACTATTATTAATTATTTCTAATTATTAGTATTTATTAATAATTATTTAGAATAACCACTAAATATTAATAATTATGACTACTTGTTGATAATTAGGACAAATCATCCATAATTATTACTAATTAGGACTAGTTATCACTCATTTATGGATAAAAGATTATGAATAATTAATAATTTTTACTAATTATTGAATCTTTTAGACCATAAATATATTTTTATATCATAAAAATGGCTATAATTTTTGGAATTTTGATATTTTTTATGGAAATAAGATCTACATGTTGTTGCTTCTATTTATACAGCCTGCATGAAGTAAGATTTCATTCAAGTAACCTATAACAATTGGCCTTCCACATAATAAATTTTTAAAAGGAAATATATGAGATATAATGTTATGTAGTAAATGCATATGATCAACTCATTCATCCATTATCCATCCATTGTATTTATTCTTGTGTGTGAATTGATGAAAAAATGATACAAAAATTAAAGAGAATCCTTAATCGCATAATGCATGCACAATCGAGGAGTGTCCTTGAGGGATTTATAAATCCTACTTCCATGTGATGAAGGGTAGTTTTTTGCAGGCTTATTTCTTGGTCGAAACTCCCAATGACTAAAAGATTTCTTTTTGTTCCTTCATTTTATATGAGATGCAAGCATATCTTGAATGGATGAATAATCTCATCTGAATGTTGGATAAATCAAGTGAAACTCATGGATAGACTATAGAGAGGGGATTACTTTTGGATACCCTTAGGTTTATTTATTGAACCCATGTGATGGAGCCTATAGATGTTTTAGATGCTCTTTGGTGTACTCTATGCTCATTTACCAAAGTAGTTCTACATTTATTTTTATCACATTTTCATTTATCTTGCGTGGGAGTTCCTCATATTTGGTTTCTAAATTCATATGATGTGCTTCATAAGTGTTAATAAGTTCATAATAAATATAATAGGGACATTAAAGAGAACCTGTGAATTATATTTTTGAATTATTATGTCGAAATTAACATGAAACCAATGAACATGACATCATTCTTTAGGTTTTATGAAAATATTGATTAATGGTTTACACATACATAGATGGGTTTCAAAAAGGTAACTAAGGATTTACCATAACATAGTGTGTTCTATGTAACAGTTATCTCTCCATACCCTTACATCATTCAGTCTATGCAAGGGTTCTTTGGAATTACCCATACATAAATACAAGAACATGTGGCTTACCTTTACTTTAAGGGTTCATATAAAGGAAATATATATTGTTACCCATACACAAATGGTATATGTAATCTTCTTATATAAGGGTAGGATATTGATTACCCTTATGTGTAAATGTAGTGTAGGGTTATAAAGTGTTGCATAAAGGTATCTTGTAACTTACAATTTTGAGAAACACTGGCATGTAAAGGTAATGAATGACTTACCATTATGTGAAAGTGTTCATGTATAGGTAATAGCTGTGTAGCCTTACAAGGTATGCACAACATAAGGGTCCATCCGATTTACCCTGGCATACACTATCTACATTAGTGTATAATAAGGTCACCCTTATGAATATTAGGGATTCTACATAATGGTAAGTATATAGTATTTTGAAAAATTATTTTTACATTCATAATTATTTATAAAATGTTTATAAATAATTATAAAATTTCTATTGGGAATATTTTACTTATATGGAAATTATAAATTAATTATTCAATTATAAATGGTTTATAATTACTTAAATAAATATATATATTCAACTTTTAATTTTTCCCAAATATTAAATGTTAATATTTGAGATACATTTTTAACAAATTATATGACAATTCTTATGATATATAAATAATTTTTTTAATTAGAACTCATAAGAAATAATTTATAAAGGGTTATAAATTGAGAAATATGGCCATAATATTAAATTTTTATATTTTTATTTTTATTTTATCACAGCTAAATGTTTTTACTTGTTCAAATGAAATGGGATTTATTTGGATTTTATTGAATCTACGTCAAAATTTATTTGATGATAGATATGACCATGGATTAAATAATTATTAGTTATATGATATTTATATTATGTAAATTGTTTACACTGAAAAAATATATTATAAATTGTTTTTAATTTATACAATATCATAGATTAAAAATTTAAATTACATATAATGATAACTATGAAATATTTCATATTAGAATTTAAATAGATTGTTTTTGTCCAAAATTACTGAATGTCCATAATTATAAAGCTCAAATTATAAAACAATTAACATTTTCTTTTATTTATTAATATTTTAGAGACTGTTATAAGAAGTTAAAATATTTTAATTTTTCATTTATTTATATTTTATTACATATTTTTATTCATTAGTCTGACATTTTTTAATTGGGAATGTATATATATGCCAAAATGTATAAAATAAATTGCTTCTATGATGGAACCTTGCAGGTTTATTTTAAGAATGTCTCCATAAGGAATTAACCCTTTCATTTACCCTAAAATTATTTTAAAATTGAATCTATGAACTTGAATTTAGTTTTTGAATATATTTTTTTACTTAATAGGTGTTATAGTTATTATTAATTGTCTTCTCTCTTGAATATAGTATCTCTAAGTAGAGGTAATTAGGGTAAGACTACCTACCTACCCGGAGGTCTGTGACTTGTCAAGTATAGTGAATGGGGTTTTCTATCTATCGCTCTGGGGTTACTCGTGTAGATATTATCAATATCATATAACTCTATTACTTTTCATGATGTTACCATGTACCTTATTTATGTGATGCATCATGATATTTATGAATATTTTTGGATTATGTTTGTAGTTATGTTACAAAAACCTGTGGGTTGTCTAAAGAGTTACATATCAATATAGTCTGAACACACTGATTAGTTGTGAGTAAAATTATTCACCACTAAATCACTATAATAATACATACATAAAAGGGAATAACATGAGATAAAATAAAGAGATTTAAATTATCTCTAAATACTAAGACTGATATTTCTTCAAAAAAGACAGTATTAAGTTACCCAATCATCCAACTTCATATTTTCATGCCAAATGTGGCCACTGTTGGTTTATTTTTTGGAAAATATAGGAGGAAGTGTCTCTATTATTGTGAATAATCAAGAAAAAACATAGGAATAAAATATGTAGCGGGAGTGAAAAGCAATGTTTCCAAAGTAAATTCTATCTAAGTATCTTTTTCCTCAGTATTTCACTTAGTCTTATTTCCTCCATATGAATTGTATTCCATTCAACAACAGGTCATCCAGATTTTTACCTCTGATCTCTATATCATTCTCCACATGGTGTAAGAGATTTAATCCTTCCATATATGGTCTCAAAATCAATGATTTCAGAGTCAAACCATTCAACCTACTTTATAGTATTCTTTTTAGGAAAGGTGTCCCGCATCCCCTCAACCTATAGGGATCCAGTATGAGGAGGGGTCTCCTGATGATTAGTCCCTTTAGTTTGCTGCACAATCTCAACTTGGGGATTGTTCAAATTTCTTGTCTTATTATAGGAAACAATTTGGAAGACATCATTATATACAATGGGTTTCGATGAAGTAGTATGAATTTTAAAAGTGAATGTAACTTCTAATTTTTTTTACCATTTTGGTTACATGAATCTACCATTATTTCATAATGAAGATATTGATCAAAAACTTGTTGAATCACTTCCTCATTGAATTTTTAAACTATCACATCATTGTCACGGCCTTTGAAATGGAGATGATATTTCTACAAGTTAGTATTATATCCATTTCTAAGAATATCTGAATCGATGAGATTCACCACTTTGTAAAATAAGGTAGCCCATAATTTCTACATATTTCCAAAAGCGTAGGCATTAACATTATTTAAATCTTCTAGTAAATCCGTAACCAACATCCCTTTGCCCGTAGAATCCATAATGTCAGGGAGCAACACATCAATTAAGTTATTAATTGGATCCTCAATGGGACCATCATGGGAAATGGTTATTAGAAATTAATCAACTTTTATCTTTGACCAATTTCTAAAGAGGTTGATAGGGTGACCTCTCAACCCCAATAATGTAATAAGTGACATTATTTTTTGGGGTATTTCAATTCCAAATCAAGGTTCCCTTGGACTATCCTTGGTTAGATTGTTTTTATCATTTGTGTTGGGAAAAACTTATTTTGGAGGACCTATAAGATATTATAGAATAGGAATAGAGTTATTTTTATCCATATAATGCATTATAAAAAGTGTTTTCCAGTCAGACACCCATTAACTAGATATGATATGATTTTGATGATTCATTGCCTAAATAATTTATTGGTTTTTATGAAATGGAAATTTTCCCTCATTTTTAGTGAAATTTTAATCTTGGAACACTAATGGTTATGGTGAATTTTAAAAAATGGGTAATCATTTTAGTGGGATCCCATTTAATTTAATTACATAAGAAATGTGTAAAAATACATGAAAATATTTTGATAACACAATCCACTATAAATAAATATCAACATTAACATCGAGATAAAAATTATGATTAATCCTTGTGTGAATAATATTAATGTATGTAAATACAAAGATTTATACCTTATGAAAATATCTTAAGAAAAATTTTGTGGGATAGAACCTTTCCTTCATTAGTTACCAAGTGTTAAAGTTGTTCAAAAAGGTAATCTATATTCTTAAGGACCAATAGAGTGGTTCATTTAAGGGTTCAAATGCATTAGATTCTAAAATGTCAATGCAATATTAGTCTCCACTCATATACTATATATGATCAGGTACGTCAATAATTTTATGAATTTTTGTATCACACACTCAATATTATTTGGCATGTAAGTTTATGTTCAATATGTTTGAATGTATTAAGGAATTGGTGAGACTAAAGGATTCCTCAAAAAACTTATTGGTTATAGAAAATCATTATTTTACTTAAAAAAATATATGATATCATTTTTATGTTCTAAAACTATTGTAAATATATAAAAATCCATAATATTATAACAATCAATGTTTGAACATTTTCATTTCAGTAATGGATGAAAGGATTTTCTGCTTTGAAAACATGGATACTCAATTCTTGAATGAAATTTTTATAATATGTGTATTATATTATTTTCTATTGGGATGATCATGTGAATAACAATTTTTTAAATTAAATTATATTATAATTCTGATACACATAGTTTTTATTACTTTAACTCTATCACATGCTTTAATGAGAAAATGATATGGATTGTTATACTTATGGATTTTATCCTATTTTCATATGCAGAAAAGTTTTAAAAATAATATTTAATTTAATCAGCATTTATCCAATATTCTCAATGAGTTTAGAAAAAAAACTAGGTATATGATGTTCTGATTTTGGTACTATATGTACAATATAATTGGGTAAATTTTTGAACCATAAGAATAATATTTAGTTTAAATGTTAAAATATGTTCCTTAAAGAAGATAATCAAGGTCATTTAAACATACGATTGTCATTAAGGGGGATTTATAATTCAATATGATTGGATTATCCATTTTATAAGTGAAGGAGTTTGTGAAATTTCATGTGATTTCCTTGTTAATTATAAATGTTATAGAAACTAATTCTTAAATTTTGAAGGTTATTTGAAATATATTTTATATTTTACAAAGTAGTATGAATATATAGGGGATAAAAATAATATAAATAATATATTTACCAGGTAGTTTATATTCATGAGATAATTTAAATAGTTACTACCTCAAGGATTTGAATGTAAATTTTTTAATCAACAGAAAAATAATTGAAGTAAAATAATTGTATCTTCATCTGATTTCCCTTATGTGATAAAATAATTTCTTTAATAATAACGTTTTTTTTAAAAGTATGAGAAAATTGAATTTATACACATGGTTTATGATTCATTAAATTATATAACATGTTTTGATAAGAATTCATGGATGAAAGTGTTTATCCAACTATTTATTAAAATATATATGAATTTGTTCCTTTGACCCATCCGTGGGATACTTTGATAAAGTATTATTTTAAAATAAAATTTTTCCAAACACATAAAATTATATATATGATATAGTTTATTTGTTTAATATTCATACTCAATGGAAATAAATGTTATTTCTTTACACAATTTTTTTTATTTTTTTAACATGATATTCTCAATAGAATATTATGTCGAAGAGTATAGTGGGAGTATGGTTAGAACAAAAGAATATAAATTTTAATAAATAAATAATTGTGCCAATCAATTTTTAATGTGAACTTCAATAACTATACTAAGATAGCTAAAATATATTAGTTATTAATAATGAAAGTGGTTATAAAATATCATGAAATATTTTAGTGGAATAGAATTTCTATAATGATGAAGAACATAGAAATATTTTAAATTTGATTATAGAAGTTAACAAAACCACATTTGAGGTTGTGAGGCTAAGATGGTTGAATATGTTCAATATGTTGAATAGCTGTGTAGAAGATTCTGATTCCTTTCCATTATTAAAACTAGATTTATTCATAAATACTTCTCGAGAAATAGTATGGGCGGAGGATTTTATCAGATGGTCATATAGAGATGTCGCATGGATTATATAATATTTAATCTATTAAGAAAAACCCACAAAATGTAACAAACATAAAGATCGTCTAGGATTCTATCTTATATGATATGAAAAACTAGTTCTTATATTTGTTTTTTTAAATCATAACGACATTATAAATATTAAAAGGTAATATTTTAATGGTAAACACAATTTTATCATTCTTTCACTTTATCAATATAAATTTGTATGTATATTTATAAATTTCACGAAGTGTAATGATAATTTTCCTTTCATGGAATGACATGATTTTATCCCAGACCGATGTTTGTAATCAAATATTATAGGTTTTGAGTAAATTTTAAGGTTAGTGTGAGTAATATTCTTGTATATAGATGTAGAACATACTCATGATGAACAACACAAAGAATAAAATTCATTGAGAGGAATGTACGATATACTAAGTATACCACAAGGAGTGTCATGAAGATGTATTTGGTATACTAGGGGTGCATGGATAATCTTTGAGTAACTACTACTTAAGGTTGTCGAGATAAATATCATGAGAACAATCGCACATTAATACTCTATTAACACAAGTTTATATATTTACTTAGATAATATGGGTGTGTTTGGGCACGTTTGTATTCATGTTTTTGATAATATCATGATGAAGATAGGTTTTTCATCTCATATGACGAGTATGAAATTTGGGTTCTCGATTGAGATATACTATGGGAGTGTGCAGCTACACCATGATATTATATATCTATCTGGTTAAGGTACACGTGATGTGATTATCCTTAAAGATGAATGAAATTTGATGTATTCATCAATCAAATTATTCTTGAATCAGTGAGTTGAGATTCTAGCAAAATCCCATATGAATTTTGGATGATTCTTCCACAACTCGTGGATACACACCAGAGAGGGGATGTCCTCCGGAAACCATAGGTTATCATTATCAAATTCATGTGATGGATTTTGTATAATTATGTATTTTGTTTGGTTTATGGTAGGATCATTTAAAACAATAATTATTTATTTCTCTTTATATAATTTACATTTATCTTTCATTATAGATCCTATTATTTTGTTTCTAATTTACTCAGTTATGTCCAATTAGTGTTATTAGATTTTTAGGAAACATAATAATTATTCATAATTATAACTGATTGTTCGAAATTGTTACTAATTATTACTAAATGTATGTACTTATTAAAAATTATTTCTACCATTATTTATTAATAATAATTATACATAATTAATTCCAATTAATACTATATACTACTAATATAAAAAAAGTAAACATATCCATAATAAAAAGTGATTAAATTAATAACTGTACAATTGATTCTTTAATCCTAATAAAAGTGTAGATTTTCTTCAAAAAACATTCCTATAAAAAGTAAATTTAAAAAATAGAAATATTTGAGAGAATTGGAGGGTTATTGAGAATTTATAAATTATTAGATAGATGCTTACCATGGACTTATATAGGTTAAATTATTTATAATGGACAATATATGAAAAAATAAATCATATATACTACCCACCATAAAAGGTAATGGAGAAAAACGAGTAGAAATTTATGTTTTATTTCATCTCTCAAAAATGTATCTATGAAGGAGAAGATTATCTATTGGAAATAAAATAAATTGTGATGGAATTTTTAATCCTCTATAATATTTATTTTTGAAAATACTATAATTTGTAATAGAATGAAGCCTTATATCAAATAGTTTATTTTCCATCTATAAGGAGTTTATTTCCACTAAGACTATTTGTGATGGGATTCACATTTCATCACAAATAACTCTATATCTAGAGTTATTTCTGATAGAATTTTCATTCTATTATAAAAACATTGATATTTTATATTATTTGTGATGAGAACCCATTCCATAAAAAATAATTATTTTTCTTATAGAGATTAAATCCTTATGTACCTCATGTCTCAGAGCCAATATGTGTTCTAGGTTTAATGAATTAATGAAATTATGGGTTTACTCATCCATCCCAATCATATACAAACAAAAATAGTTAATAATATCACTAGATACTATATTTCAGAAGCCATTATTTTTTATTTTTATAATTGGATTTTGTTTTAAATTTTTGAAATTGATAAATGTGGGATAAATTCTAATCCTTACTAGATGAATTGTTTTGTATCATTGGGTCAAATTTTTCTCTAGGTATGGAATGAATAAATAAGATGGACTGGTCATAGGATTAGGATAATTATGGATTTTTTAATCTATGGAAAATGAGTAATGTTAGATTAGGTGGGTTATTAATAGGTTTATTATCAAATGAGGTGGAAAAAACCTAATTATATCATCCGATAGTTTCAATATATTTGTGAATAAATGTTTATAGGGTTTGGGAGTGAGTTTTATAAGGTGATAATGGCTGTTAAATATGGTTGTGTTTGTTCGACAAAAAAATAGGTGATGGTTGGTGAATGGGTTCACTTTTTGGGAGAATAGATTAAATCCACTATGGTATTTTGGAATCATTACCTTATATCTATGTGATATATATGTGTGATAAATGTTATATAGTGATTTAGAGGATGAAGATTATATTGTTTTTCAAGGAGTAAGACCATTAAATAGTTTCAGGTTCGGTGCCAAGAATTTAAAATGGGTTACTACATTAAGTTGCAACATAATTTATTATGATATGATTATATAGAGTCAAATATTGTGATTTAATCTAATTTCTAGGCATAAAATTGATTCGACATAATTTACTATCATTCCATATTTTTTTATTCAAATTTTTTCTTTGATATTTTTTGTTATATAGTAACATTTAAATGTCACAAAAAATAGGTTCATAGATGTGGTTCTTTAATTTTTTTTGTACAGATACACCTTGTGGTTTATCAATTTTAAGTAATTTAATGTTATAATCCTATATTAGATAATTTATACACAAATACTAAGTGGTAATGTTTCGTAACTTGTAGTCTATGATTTTATTTGAGAAGGCCCATCCATATATGTGATTGTACTACAATGTGATTATAACCCATAAGTGAGAATTATTTTCCAACTCTAATGTCATAATATTCAATTAGAAAAATAATATGTTAGGGATTCTATTTATTTTTTTTGACCTTTAAATAAAACTATAAATCCTACTCCACAACCAATTTTTTGGATTTTGATAAATAAAAATCACTTTTAGAGTTTAGTGGTAACAACAACATAATACAATGATCCAACACCCAATGTACAAATCCAAAATAAGTAAAAAAACTAAGAAACACAAACATGATATCCAATTCCTAAAGAATATGATTAAAAATATAAAACATTAAAAAATGGTCTAAATTCTGACACTACACTAGCTTTTAATGAAAATTGAAAAACATACACTACTTCCATCAGGAAAGAGCCATCAGGGAGTTTTTCTTCCACAACTTAGGAATGATCTCCAATGAATAATAAGAACATGTGATGTTGACCCAAAATTAAAAAAAATTATTCTATCACCGAGAAAAAATAAAGAATCTAGGCAATGTGAAATTGAATCCAAACAAACTCTGAAACAATGAAGATAAAGAGGCTATATAAAAGGTAATATCAATGATGAAACACATCAATTAAATAATATAATAAAAACCAATATGCCTATTCTAAAATAAATGTTCATTATTCCTTATAACATATTCCTAATCTAAGAGAAAACATAAGATAATACAATTCCATTTATTTATGGGTAATTGTGATAAAATGAGATTTTTAATACCATTCCGTAACTAAATACTGTGATTTTTATTATAAAAAATTATAAATAGATTATTATCCTAATTTAATCATTTTAACATAGTATATTTCGTCAAGGGCATTATAGAAATTTTGGATTTTGAGGGAAAATATTTTATGAAATATAATATGAATTTTTCATCAATTGATTTTAACCTCAATTTCTTTATCCATTTATCACTATATTTGCTAAACATATACACAAAAATTTTCCTCCAAATTTTGTGTATTTAGAAGAGTTTTGGAATAATTAATTAAGAACAATATAAAACAAATATAGCCTCAAAATTCAATATTTATTTTATTATTAATGAAATTCCATGAATGAAAATGTTTAAGTAAATACCTTAATTACATATTTTATGGGTTAGTATCTAAGGAGACACACAAATCTCCCAAGGAAGGAGGCAATATCATACAAACCATCAAAAATAGGAATAAAAATAAGATTCGAGCCTATAATAAATGTACCCAGAACATAGAATCACAAAAAAAATTTATGGACACAGTAGAAAACCAATTCCATAATGAGAAAAATAAATTATAGAAAGGCAATGAATGATGTGAATTATGTGGTTTATAAAACTGTAGTTCTTATCGATAGAATGAAAACCACCACACCCCATTATTCTTATGCATGGAAACCATAACAATATAAAAAATTGGGAGAGAAATGCCAACAAGAAATAGTAAATAAAAGGAATATCTTGATAGTTATGAACACTTGAACAAATAAAAAACCATAAATGAACTAGGGAAAACCTCAATAGGGACCAGAGAAAACCATGTTGGAACCCCCTGGATGTGGGTCAGCTTCCTGAGTCAAAGATTCCTTAAATAAATGTTAGAATATATTGATCATCATTGGAACCTATGTTCAATGATCCGTCCACTAGAATAATAATCCCATAATTAGCTGTGAACAGTGTCTCTAATAGTTCCATGAAGAGGCCCACCCACCATAGGATCATCTCCCTCTCCCATTATTTTTTCCAAATCTAATCTCTTTGGTCAATGTTAAATTTCATTATTGTTGTTGGAGGGAGATATGGCTTTTAAATCCGAAAAAAATATTCCTTTTGAATAACCTTTAACAACCCTTACACATATGTTTGATAAGGGAGTGTTCTAAAGAAAGTATTGAAACTATAATTTAATAATTAAAACTTCCTAATAGTCATGAACAAACCATTTAAGGGTGATACACTTCTGAACCAGCCTATATAAAGGAATACATGGTTTTATGTATGACTCACTCACCCATTGTTTAAGGGTCCTTCTATAATCTGTAATCATAGAGTATATTCTGACCTTTTATTTAATGGTAGCTGTACCCACTACATAAGGGTTTATCTGCCAATGTCTCACCTATATAAGGGTCTTCTTGTCACACATATAGGGAAGACCAACAATGATATTATCATATAAGGGTAAACCCTAGATAACATATGGGTAATAGAACCAATAAACATGCCACATATTGGATATCCCGAGGTCATGTAAGTGTAACCCACACATAACTACAACTATTTAAGGTTACACCCAAAACACTCAAGAATATATAATAGTATCATTACACTTATGTAAGGGTAAAGTCTGTTCATGTAAGTGTAAAAATAACCGCATATAAAGAAATGTTTCCCTCACATAATGGTAAGGGAAAACTATTACAAAATTCCACCAAAGACTTTATAAGAAAAATATATTTAAAAAACATATAACAAAAGATTAGAATACAAAAAAAGAACAAATAAAAAAATTAATATGCAACATAAATCTTTTAAATTTGAAAAAAATTCCTTTTAGTAATTTATTTAAATTGAAAATCTCATTGTATATGATTTCCTTAAATAAATATTCATGGAAAGAACACACCTAACATTATAATTCTCAAGGAAATGTCAGTTCACCTTGAATGATGCTACCTGATTCAATAGAATATATATTTCACTACATGGGTAAACTAAAACCACCATGAAGAGACATTTTTATTTGAAATTTAGAGTTATAGAAAAAAATATAATTGTGGATTAAAGATCCATCAAATCTTTCTGTAATATCAGTTCATTCTTTTGTCCTTATAAATTTTGGTATTCAGATGATATTTTCTCTAGATCAGCTTTAAGTCATCAATTTACTTTATCTATCCTTTTCTAACATCATATTACCTCCAATTTAAAGCATTGAAATCCCAAAATTATTATCCTTAAATCATTATTTGAATGTGTACTAATATGTTTTTAGGCTATTCTATAGGACCATAAAGCATCATTATGTTTCTTTTAAGAATCATTCAAGTCCGCATTAATCATATTCCTCATTTTTTATTAGAGCTCAACTGTTCCATATTTATAGTGTGGTATTGAGTACTCATGTGGTACAATACTATCTATTTATCCATCATAACTCTCAATTTTTTTATTGAAATGGGATCAAATATAGAAATTTTTGTAATAGTGGATGGTAGAATTAGAAAATCAATAAATTGTAGTTTATATTGATTGTATTGGAAGCCTCCATGTAGAGGTAATAGAAATTTCACCAATTCACCAATTTCATTTCTAGATATCCCCCATATTTCCCGCCCATGTTTCCACTACCTCATCGATACCCCCTCCTGTGCCACATTTTCCCGCCATCAAAAAACCCCACCATACCTCCTACCATTACCCCCTTTTCCTCCATCATGTTACACCCTTACTACATGTTATCATTGTATATAAATCCCTTTCATCTCCCCCTGAACCATCCATTCATGTCATCATGTTCCATTCACCCCTCTTATGTTTTTGGTCCCCCATCCAACCCTATCCATACCCAATGAGCCCACTCCCCAATAATCAACCCACTATACCACAGGGACTCTATCACATGTCGTTGATCCAGCCTTTAACTCTGGTATATTCCTACACAAAGACCCATCTCCAACCATCTATCACCCTCCATCGAGACACCCCTCCATGCCCCATTTTGGTCAAGTCCTCATTTCCCTCATTCACCACTTATGCGGTTAATCCACCCTAATCCTCCATCACCCCAACACTGCAGAGCCATAGTCCCTTTCCATAGACCCCCACTCCTATCAAACCCTCACCAAGTAATATCTTAGTATTACAATTTTATATTTGTATGAGGAACACCAAGAACTGAATATTTCTTAAAGAACACTGATCTTTCAAACCTCACTGTCGTCAATGAGTTGTGGACCTAGGCTAAGATTATTGTTGTTTTGATTGAAATTTTCATCATTTATTTGGACACCCCTTCATATTATGATATTTTATGTTATAGAAAAACCACACCCTTTATATTCCCTCTGTTTTAATTAACTAGTACTCCACCCATGAATTCGCACGACTCTATTAATCAATTCTTATTTTCAACCAAATAATACCACTTCTCAAACTTTACAATTCATATTATTCTTAATTATATCTAAATAAAAAATGAGTGGTACATGATAATGAAATTAAAGTTAGAATTTTTTTAGAAACCTCAAACATAATAATAAATATTTAGTTGAATTATTAAGGAATATAAATTTATATTAGAAATTCAGGATGTTGAAATAAATTACTTAAATAAAAAATGATTCAAATGGCGTGACTAAATTATGATCCTGATTATATTTAAAGTTTTAATTATTGTCATGTAACTAAAAATAAATAAATAAAAGTTTTTAATAAGCCGAATGGGGGAGGATGATGTAAATTGAGGTGACAGGCTTGAAATCACCTTGACCATCGGTCGAGAACCATGCATACAAAGGCATGATCCCAACCCAAAGGCTGCAACACAATCAATTGAAACCTTAGGGGGGTAATTTGATTAGATTGGATTCCATTGACCTTTATTACATTATCCCCCCATGCCCTGGCGCTCCCTGTGACTTTCTACCACTTTTCATTGAATAAAAATATGATTTTGGAGTGGAGTGGTATGTTACATGAATTTGTAGAAGGAACCATTGAACATGTCACCTTGTAATAAATAATCAACTTCAACACTTTCCACCATGTTATTTTTCTTCATATAGAGTAATGATTAAAAACAGTAAAAAATTAATGAATATTGAAATATGTTTGAAATCATAAATGGTAACATAAAATAGGAAGTTCAATACCATTATATGAAAACAAAGATTTTCTTGACCTCAGACTTTGTTGCACATATGGTTTGTGTTTCACATAAGGTAGTGTTTATTATTGAATGTGGAATAGGAATAATATTGAATAAAACTCCAATGAAATTGAAACAAAATGCATATAGTTAATTGAGAATATGTATTTTATGAAAAATAAGGGTCTTAATTTATAGTAATTAACTTTTATATACTACGTATGCAGTATGTATATACTGAATATGTAACTTCTTATAGTAAACATTTGAAATTCAGTAAATATACTACTAAATTTAGATTAACCATGTTCTATTTTATATTATAATTTCCATAAAATATAATATACATATTTCTCATATTAAAAATTAATTATTACAATATTTTTAAATTTATATTGTCTTTTAAGTTGAAAATACTATATTAATATCGTCTTAACTTATAGGTGGAACCTGAAAATACAATTAATGTTTGATGAAAAACAATATTCCATGTTTTCAATTTGATAGTAGTATGCATATGATGAATATTATATACTTAATTTTCGAAATCCAATATTAGTATGCATATTCTGAATATAAAATTTTTATATAATTAATAAGTAAAATGCATTAAAGATACTAATAAATGTAGAATTAGTATACTATGTTTCCCATTTTATATTTCATAATATATAAAACAGATATTTCCCAAATTAGAAATTCAATATTAGAATATTTGTAATCATATATTCTCTTTAAAGTTGAATATACTATATATCCATGTAAGCATTATTTAATAATGGTTGGCGTCACACGGACACCTCATTCTCTAAACTTGTTAAATATAATTGAGACTTCATATGAAACACCTACATGAGATTTCTAAATGCAACTTACATAATTATCATTCTACATATGACACACTACAACTTGAAACAATTATATTGAACCACTCACTAGTTATGATAATAATCTTCTAAAAATATTATTGTTTATATCTACTTATGTTAATTCTAATGGAGTGTACAATAGGTATTCAAGATTATAAGATGAATGGATGGAACCGTATTTATGAACATCTGTGATTTGTGAGGCATTCTGAATATGTATATACCTTTAAAACTATTTTTAAATAGATGATCATGATTCTGGATGTTTTTTTAGAAATATCCAAAGAAAATAACAATTTTTAGCGTTTAAACATATGAAGATTCAACCAAAAACCTAAAATCATCATTTTTTCCATAGGTTCACCTAAGTAGCCATATATTTTTTATGTATTTAGTGTGAATATAATGAATATTTAGTATGCATATAGTAAATATGTAAAATGCATTAAATATACTACTACATGTATAATAACAATATTCTATTTTCAGATCTCATTTCTATAATATGTAATATACATATTTCTCATATTACATATTTAATATTAAAAAATTTATGTGGTATTTCATGTTTCCAATACTATATTGAAACCACTTTAACATATAGGAACTACAAGAAAAGTCACTTTCACTAAAATGAAGAATAATATACCTTTTTTTCAATTTGATATTTTTATGCATATAATGAATATTAGATATTAAATAATATAAATACAAAATTAGATGGAAGGTACGGAATATGAAATCCTAATATACTAAATAAGTAAATTTCATTGAATAAACCATTTCATAATATTATTTGAGAAATATCTATATTATATTTTTTGATGAAGAAAATTAGAAATAGAGTATACGATTGAACTCATGAAATCCTACCATTGGTATAGAATTAGTAGAAGACTAAGGTAGACTAGGTGAAGGTGGAGCTGGGTGTCGCAACCCGTCCCCTAGGGCCCATGTCGTGACTACCTCATGCCCGCCTTCCATAGGCCAGCGGCTGGTGACTAGCACTGGAAAATCATATCCCTAAAACCAGGAAGGCATTGCCTTTAAACCTATAAACTCAAACAAACTAATCACATGACATGATACAAGAGGAAATTAAACTATATAGTAAATAGGATGTGTACAGTAATTAAATGGGCATTAATACAAGCCCAACTGAAAAATACATGTAAAACTGAAAAAGAATAGCTCTTGTGAACACCTTCTAAGGACCCTACCTGAAGGGTAGGTACAGCTCTCGAACAATCTTCTATGCGGATTGTCTCATCTAAGGTCCACATCCGATCAGCCTCTATTTTGGTACCCTAAACCCCGATCATCACTTTCTGTCATCTTCACATGATACAACAAGGTGTGGGCATAGCCCGTGCAGGGGTGAGTATAACAATACTCAGTAGAGACCTCAAGACCATTGTAGGTCTCCTATAGTTCCACAAAGGAAAATCCACAAAGCACAAAGAAGTTTACATAAAATCTACTAAGGTATATTCCCATACATATACCTAAGTTATCAAGATATACTCATATCACACAAGAGGGAAGAATAAAAAAATGTAACACCACGAAGCTAGAAGAACCACATAGGTTACACCATAATGGAAGAAGTACCCCACATGTAACACCAAGAAGGTAGATGTACCACACGGGTAACACCACGAAGGTAGAGGTACCCCACAGGTAACACCACAAATTTAACACCACGAAGGTAAAAGACTCATCTCACACTAGGTATAACTTAAGTACATAAGTACAGTTGACTAGTTTTAAGGCATGATCATCTTATTCTGTTAAGCAACACTATGTTCAACCCACACCGCATTTTTAGGTAACTAACCCCCACTAACCCACACATGATCGATATGTAAGTAAACCCCACTTACCCACACATGATCTGACCCACACATGATTCGTATTCACTGACCCATATAGGATCATTGAGCACTAAACCACATAGGATCTAAACCACATAGGATCGGTATGCGCTGAGCTATATAGGATCACTGAGCGCTGACCCACATAGGATGGATGTTCTTACATCACGTTACATCCTGCCATAGGATTCCTTGCACCGTGTTCACTCGAGTTCCATAGAATCCAACTCTTGAGATATCATTTTCACCTCGAAATCCACAAATCGGCACAAAGGAGTAACCCAAAGGACTGCCATGTTGGAAGGGTTCTTACATGACAGACGGTCCGTCAATCAGACACCCGGTCTATCAGTTATTAGTGTATCCATTCCTGGGACCCGGTTGGATTATCGTTTAATACAACCCAACCGTACTCTAACTAAACCCAAACACAATTTGAGTTTATGAAAAGGACTTTCTTGATCCATGGATTCTGGTGCCACAAACGGTTCATCAAACAGATGCTCTGTTCTTAAGAAATGGTCATAAAGGCGTATCTGGGTCCAGTTGGGCCCGGGTCCGGTCTGACTTGGTCGGACTGACCCGGCCCGACCCGTAATGGGCCAACCCAACCAAGTTTGGGTGGATCTGACCACGTACGGGTCTAGCTCGGCCCGCAAATGGGGTGAACCAGCCCTCTGGGCATGTCCCCCCTAGGCGCGGCCCGCTGCGGCACAGCCTGCTGTGGTACGACCCGCTGCGGTGCAACCCGCTACGGTGCATCCCACTCAGCTGGGTGGTCCCCTATGATGGGGTTCACCCAAGATGACATTATGGAGGGATGGAACTCCACCCAGGTCACCCGAACGGTCCGCTGGACTATTCGGTTCACCCTGCTGGCACGCAGGTCCCGCCAGAGGTGTCCCGCTCGATGTGACGCAGCTGGCCGATTTCCCTACCAGTCGTCCTCATAGAGGCGCAACGGTGCCACTAGCCTCCCGCAGCTAGCCGATTGTTGACTGACTTGGTGAGACGTTGTGGCCTATGGTCCGCGACCTCCTCCTCCACTGGCGGCGTGAACGCGCACCGCCCCACCTTCAGGCGGCCAACCAGTTGCTAGCTTCCACCATCCACCACTACGACCGATGGGCTGTGACCTCCATCCCTACCAGCGGCGCGGTCGTGCACCTACCTAGTTCCAAGCGACCAGCCAGGTGCCGACCACCACCTTCCTCCGCTGCGACCATCGTGTCGTGGCCTCCTTCGGCAGTGTGGTTGCACTGCCACCATCATCAAGGCCGACCGGTATGTCGGCCGCCACCCGTGAAGAACACGACAATGGATTGTGGAGTGATATGTCCATGTTTTTTTGGACCTCACCCTCCACGGTAAGTAGTTATTAGGCAGTTCAAGAAAATTAAAACGTAAAACCATGAAAAAAATTATAAACCATGCCCTACCTTGACGTTTGTTGGTGCCTTCATAAGGAAGAAGATGAAGTCGTTGAAGGGGACTCCGGTGTACGTCACTCACACATCACGCTTCCGATCCGGGATCAGGTGTCCATTCCTCGTTCTTCATTGGGTGTCATTCATTATTGGAGGATGGTCTTACAAAGGCTCTCCCCAGGATCTCCCTTTTCCATCAACTCCCAACAAATAAGTGAGGAGCCATTTTTAATGGAGTTAAGATTCATAATTCAATTAAGGTTGGCACTTTAATTAAATTAATTTTGGAAAATTAACTAGAATAATTCCAAGTGTTAACTCTCATTAAAAGAAGAGGTTTCATGTTCAGGTGGTCCCCACCACTAAATTCAAATATGAGGTTTTCAATTAAATATAATAAATGTTATTTATTTTATTTTTATTATTTGTTTAACTCTACCACAAAAATTTGAAAAACTAACTTACACCCTTGACCTATTTTGGTCAAGGTGAAGGTCTCCATAATCCAATAACGACGCTACGAGTTCAACGATGTCCTCAAATTCAAATTCCATTCATTGATTCAAAAGTTAAAAAAACCCACTCACACGTTTACTGAACGTACCTAAAAAAGTTCAGAAATTTATTATGGGCACACCAGGCATCGGAATCACATGTTGTTAATTTTTGAGGACTCTTAAAATTCCTATATAATTAAAAAAATTACGTGGAAAAAATCTAGTCTTTACATTCTCCCTATCTCCGGGATTTGCATCCCCAAAAGCCACAACACAAACTAGAATAATAAGCAGGGGTACTACACATGAATCTGAGCCTCCAGCTCCCGTGTTCTCTCCTGGAGGTTCTTGTGTTTCCATTGTACATTCACCAGAGGTATCCATCGCCCATATAGGTCTCTCTCCTATCGATCCACAATCTCCACTAGAACCTCTAAAAATGACTCCCCATCATTGATCCGCATCTCTCCCCAACGAATGATGTGTGGAGGATCATGTATGTATCTCCTCAGTTATGATATGTGGAAAATTTCATGCACTCGGTGCAACATAGTTGGACTATCTATGCGGTATGCCAACTCACCAAATCTACTGAGGACCAGAAAGGGTTCGATGAACCTCAGAGATAACTTGTCGCCCCAACCAAATCTCTGCAAACCTCGTCTATTTGAAACACATAGAAAGACATGGTCACTATCTTCAAACTCTGTAGGTCTCACTCTGCTATCACCATAAGACTTTTTCCTGCTTTGTGCAGTCTTCATCCATTCCTTGATGATTTTCACCTTCTCTGTGGTAGCCTATACCATCTCAGGTCCCACGAGTGCTGACTCCCCTTGGTCAGTCCAACACGGCAGTGATCTATAATGTCGATCGTATGACAACTCAAATGGTGCCATACCGCTAGTAGAGTAATAAATATTGTGGTATGTGAACTACACAAAGAGTAAGAGATCCTCCTAGCTATGGCCAAAATAAAGGATGAAATCATGCAACTTCTCCTCCAAGGATTGAATGGTTCGATATTTCTCACTATCCATCTGAGGATGGAAGGTGATGCTCAACTGGAGTTCTGTCCCAAACACCTCTTGAAACCCCTTCCATAGATGGGAAGTAAAACATGCACCTTGATCAGATACAATCGTAGATGGAACTCCATGAATCCTTACAATATCATGCATGAAAAGGCATCCCAATCCCTCTACTATTCACGGCTCTCTGATAGGTATGAAGTGTGAAACTTGGTGAGTCAGTAAATGATAACCTGTATTGAATCATGACCCCCAGTCACGTGTGGAAGTAATGTATGGATTTCCATGGATGTTCCATCCCACATCCACTCTGGAACCTCTAGTGTATGAACTAATCCCACTTTAACCTGGTTCTCTTTCTTCACTTGCAGATAAGTGAGCACCTTGGGAAAAACTCTTCCACTGCTTTCTTGATTCTCAACCACCAGTGCTGATGTCGAAGGTCCTGGTATATCTTCTATACTACTGGATGTACCACTGGAGGGGACGTATGGGACTCCCTTAACAATTCCTCCCGTAGTGTCGCTGGTACCATAGTATGTCCTCTGAAGAGGATGGCATGCTACCCAGCTTCAGAAAATCCCTCAGGTGCATGTCCTATGGGTATTTTATCACATCGAGCCTCACAGTCAGTATCCCCAAGATGCGCCTCTCTAACTTGATGATGGAGTGGAGGATTTACTGTCCAAGACAGAAGATAATCTTCTCCATCTCAATCCATGTAGGATTTCCACAAAGTGGCTAGCTTCTTCGTTTACTCACTCCGAAACCGTATACCAGATATTCTACTGAGTGCATCTGCTACTACGTTCCCCTTCTCAGGAGTATAGACTATCTCTATGTCATAGTCCTAGAGGAACTCAAGCCAACACCGATGTCTTATGTTCCAGTACTTCAGAGAGAAGATATACCTGAGACTCTTGTGATCAGAGTAGATGGTAAAATGTTCACTGATAAAGTAATGTCGCCAACTATTCAAGTCAATGACCATTGTTGCTAACACCAGGTAATGGGTATCGTAGTTCTTCTCATCTTGTCTTTGTTTTCGAGAACCATAGGTGATCGCTACAGGATCCTACATCCGGACACATCTATGTATGGTCCCTGATGCGTCACAGTAGACAACATACCCAAAAGTCTTATCTTGGAGCCGTTGGAAGGGGGAATTCATCATTATCTGCATGAGCTCCTAAAAACATCGTTGGAATTTCTCCAACCTTACAAAGGGTTTCCCCTTCTTCCTCAATACTGATAAGGGTTCCACAACTCGGGAAAAGTCTTAAACAAACCTTCGGTAGTTACCGGAAAAACCTAGGAAACTCCACTCCTGGGTAGATCCCAAGAAAGAACAACATCATTCTTTACTGGTTCCACTGTAACTCCATCCTCCAAGATGATGTGTCCTAGGAAGTGAACCTCGTGGATCTAGAACTTGCACATCATGAGATTACCATAATGTTGGTTCTCTCGGTGTGTGTCTAAAACTACCTACATATGATACGCATGCTCCTCCTCCATTTTTGAGTAAATCAGGATGACGTCGATGAAGACTACCACAAAGTGATCAAGGTATGGCTAGATGATCTTGTTCCTGAGTCCCATGAACACTGTTGGGGTGTTGGTCATGCCGAATGGAATAAACATGAACTCATAATGGCCATAACGACATCTGAAGGCCATATTCTACACATCCTCATCTTGTACACTGAGCTGGTGATAGCCAGATCTGAGGTCTATCTTTGAAAACCATCATTATCTCTTCAGCGTATCATAGATATCATCAATCCTCGGTAGCAGGTAATTTTTCATCACAGTCAACTAGTTTTGGCGCCAATAGTCCACACATAGTCTCAAAATCCCATCCGCCTTCATGTTGAACAAAATTAAGGCTGCCCAAGGAGAAACACTGCTGCTAATGAACCCATTTATCTACATGTCCTCCAACTATACTCAGAGATCTCATTGATCCACAGGATCCAATCGATATGTTGTAGTAGATATTAGTGATGTCTTAGGGTACAAGTTGATGTAGAAGTCCACCTCTCGGCATGGAGTTAAACCCAAAACATCATCAGGGAAAACATCAGCGTACTGGTCCACAACTACAGGATATCTCAGACTCTCAACAACAACCTCTCCAAGGGTAAGGAAGGAAAATTGATGTGTGATCAGCTGCACCCTCCTTCGGGTATGTTCATCCTATGCTGTAAAGGTTCCCCTCTCATTGGTGAAGGAAAATATAGACTCATCTATGCGGACACACCACACTTTGCACCTAATACATTCGATCAGAGCATGGACTATGGATTACCAATCTATATCGAAGATGATGTCGTAAGGCCTCGACCCCGCTACTAGAAGATCCTATCCAAAGCTCTCGCCTCCTAGAGTATGCTCACACTATCGGAAATGGTGTGTAATCATCGAATCTTCCCCCGTAGGAGTCTCTATCCATAAGGATCGAGCCAATGGATACACTGGAATCTCCGATCTCTGAACGAGGGTTGTGGAAATAAATGAGTGAGTGGAACATGTGCCTATAAGTACTGCAACTAGGATGGAGTAGACTCAGATCGTACCTCATATAATCTATAGTGCACCATGGTCATAGGCCTCAGCTGTATAGAGCTGAGCTCGTCCATGTGCACCTGCTCTCTATGGTCGGGTTATTCCACCTGGTGGTGGTGGCAGTAGAACCTTGAATCGCCACCCACCGCCTGCTTCACGGCCAGCTCCTCTGACACGTCTGCCTGCTGTCTGCGGACTTCCTCAATAGAATCTTCACCTATACCTAGGCATTCCTTTGACCCTCTTTTGGTCGTCCGTATGGCGGGTCAGGCTGTTGTGAGCCATGTGACCCTACCTACTGCTCGAGTAACAATCCATGTTCCTCACCGGTCCTGTTCTTTCTAGAAATCCCCACACAACTGACCCTATATCCTACAGTCATCCACATATTGGTATAGTCCTCTTAGACCTCTGCATCATCTATCTACTTCCAGGTGACTATGACTCTTCTACATGTCATCTGATGGTCAGTTTCGTTCTCGTTGACTACTCATCAAAGAATCTCTCCACAAAGAGTTCTCTCTCTAAAACAACCACCTGGGTCAGGATGCTGATAGAAATCATCAAAGTTATAATCTCTTTTCGGAGGCCCTAATCGAAGGTCTCTGCCCTAAAAAAGGGTCCTGCACTATGTTAGTGGAGTAGCACAAGAGGTCGGTGAACCTCACTAAATACCGAGTCATGGTCATGCTACCCTACTATAATTGGAGAATCTCATGTATATGCACTGAGCATATAGTCTCTAGGATGAAATATGCCTTGAAAATTCTCTCGAAGTCCGCCCGGATGAGAGTGACCTCACTGTGAACCAGGAGCACCAAGATCCACCATATTCTTAGTACTGCATGAAGAATACTAGCAGAAAGGATCACCATGAGATCAATCGGTGTCCCTATTAGTCTAAAATATCTAACCACGACCTCTAGCTAGTCCTCTGACTCATGTGGATCTGTCTCACCCCGGATCCTCGGTGGCCTCTAGCACTGGAACTCTTGTAATGTGCTCAAGAGGTGTGTATTCTCCACTACAGGGGCTGGTGGCATCGGTTGTCCCATTGGTAGTGGTGCTGCTGGTACACCACTCGGTGGTACAACTGTCGTAAGGGGGCCCTGCAACGAAGCCTCATCACTCGGTGGGCTTTTATCACGTACTCCACTTGGAACCCTAGCTGTCTGTCTGCATGGAGGCATACTGAAAAAAATTGAGTGTACCACTATCTATAGGTTATACTTGGTGAGATGACTCAAAGAGATCATAAATAAAACATTTCGAAAACACACACACAATTAGTATTTTCTTGTATAATGTCCAAAATCATAATTCCGGGTCATGTTGTATGGATACGTCAACCTCTGCACCAACACTGGGTTCCCAAAACTAAAAACCACACTCATCACACTTAACACTACTGCCTCACAGAAAAGATAAGAGTCCAAATTCATCAGTAGAACCGACTCCTCTGATAACAATTTGTCACAACCTGTCCCCTAGGGCTTATGTCGTGACTACCCAAAACTCACCTTCCATAGGCCAAGGGATAGTGACTAGCACCGGAAAGGCATATCCCTAAAACCAGGAATGCATTTCCTTTTTACCTGTAAACTCACAAAACCTAAGAACACAACAAGATACAAGAACAAAGTAAACTATATAGTAAACATGGTGTGTATAGTAAGTAAATGGGCCAGAATACAAGCCCAACTAGAAATTAAAAGTAAAACAAAAAATGAGAAACTCCTGTGAACACCTTCCAAGTACCCTATCTGAAGGGTAGGTACAAATATTGAACAGTCATCCTTACGAATATTCTCATCTAATTTCCACCTCTGATCAGCCTCCAGTATAGTATCCTCGACCTTGATCAACATTGTCTGTAGTTTTCACAAGACAACGCATGGTGTGGGCGTAGCTCATGTATGGGTGAGTACAATGATTCTTAGTAGGGACCCCGAGACCCTCGCAAGTCTCATAGAGTTCCAAAAAAGAAAAACCCAAAATCACAAAGTAATAGACATATAATCTACTTAGGTATATACCCATGAATATACCTAAGTTATCAAGATATACTCATCTCAAACAAGAGGGAATAATAGAAAATAGGTAACACCACGAAGGTATGAAGTACCACATAGGTAGCACCACGAAGGTAGAAGTACCATAGAGGTACCACCACAAAGGTAGAAGTACCACAATGTTAACACCACGAAGTTAACACCATGAAGGTAAAGGACTCAACTCACACCAAGTATAACATATGTACAGAAGTTTAGATGATTAGTCGTAAGGCTAGATCATCTTATTTTGTTATGTAGCAATTCTTCCATCCCACACAAGATCAATAGGTAACTAACCCACGCTGACCCACACAAGATTTATAGGTAACTAACCACTACTGACCCATATTGGATCGGTATGCCCTGACCCCCATAGGATAACTGAGAACTGACACACACAGTATCCGAACCATATAGGATCGTTATGTACTTACCCACACAGTATCTTTGAGCGCTGGCCCACACAGGATCAATGTTCTTCCTTCACATGACTGCCTGCCATAGGATTCCTCTCCCCAGGTGTGCTAGAGTTCTGTAAAATATGCCTCTCAAGATATCGGTTGTACCTCTAACTCCACTATGCTTCATAAAGGAGTAACCTAAAGGACCACCATGTCATAAGGGTTCCTACGCGATAGACGTTGTGTCAATCGGACGTCCGGTATGTGAGTTATTAGCGTTTCTGTTATGTGGGCCCGGTTGATTTTAGGTTTGATCCAACCTGCCCGTACTCCAACTTTATCCAGAACACAATTGGAGTATACCAAAATGACTATCTCAATCCTTGGATTCTAGTTCCACAGATAGTTTGTCAAACATACACCCGGTTCAAAAGATATGGTCGCTAAGGCATATTTGGGTCCATAAGGGCCCGGGTCCAGTCCGACCCTATCAGACAGACCCGGTCCGACCCGTCCTGGGCTGACCCGACCTAGCTTGGCTTGACCCAATGAAATCCAAGTCTGATCCACTGGGTCGTGGCCTGATCCGGCCCATGAATGTGTGGCATGACCCACTCAGAGTGGGCCACTGCAGTATGGCCCGCTACGGTGCCACACACTTGGCTGGTTGGTCCCCGTAGTGGGGTCTGCCCTAGACGACACCCAGGAGGGAAGGTGCTCCCCCCAGGCCACCCGAATGGTCTGCTGGACCGTTTGGTTGGCCCTACTGGCATGCAGAACCCACTGAAGTGGTCCCGCAAAATTTGATGTGGCCAGCCGAATTCCCCGCCGGTCGTCCTCCCAGTGGCGTGAGAGCACTACTTCCCCCCGGCGGTCGACCAGTTGTCGATCGGATTAGTGCGCTGCATCGACCTACGGGTCGAGACCTATTTCTCCACTGGTGGCTTGGACATGCACCGTCCCACCTTCATGCGGTCAGCCAGTTGCTGGACACCAGAATCCTCTGTCGTGGCCGATGGGGCTCAGGCTCCCTCACTACTGATGGCGCGGTTGCATGCCGCCCAAGTTCCACGTGGAAGCTTGGGTGCCAGCCACTACCTTCCTCTGTCACGGACATCATGCTACAGCCTCTTTAGGAAGAAGGGTTGTGATGCTACCGTCATCGCGACCAACCACTATGCCAGCCACGACTTGTGAAGAACACTTCAAAGGATTGCACATGGGTTAGGTCATGTTTGTTCGGCCTACACCCTCCCCGTTAAGTTGGTAGTAGACGGTTCAAGAGAAATAAATAAACATAAAACTATGAAGAAATTATAAACCCGTCCCTACCAGGATATTCATTGGTGGCATTGTGAGGAAGGAAATGAAGTCAATGAAGGGGACGTTGACGTTTTTCGCTCACGCAACACACTTCTGATCCGGGCTTGGGCGTTGGTTCATCATTCTTCATTGGGGGTGGTTCTTCGTTGGAGGATGATCTTTCAAAGGCTCTTCCCAAGCTATTATTTTCCTAATGATTCCCAAAAATTAATTAAAGAGAAAACTTTAATTTATTTAAGATTATTAATTCATTTAATTGGCACATTAATTAAATTGAATTTGGAACAATAATTGGGTGAATTCCATGGGTTAACTCACACAAAAAACATTTTAAGCTCAGGTGGTCCCCACCACTAAATTCAAATAGATTTTTTTTCAAATAAATGAAGTAAAAGTAATTTTTTTTATTTATATTATTTTTTTACTCTCCCATAATAATCTGAAAAACCAACTTCCACCCTTGACCTATTTTGGTCGAGGTGATGGTGTCATTTAAAGAATATCGATGCTACAAGTTCATTGGTGGCCTCATATTCCAATTCCTAGCACCGGTTCAAAAGTTTCAAAGACTCGTTCACACGATTACTGAACATACCTAAAAAAAGTTCATAAATTAATTCAGGAACAACAGGTCTTAGAATCACATGCCGTCAATTTTTGAAGACTCGTAAAATTCCAATATTGTTAAAAAAATATTGACAAATCCGGGTCTTTAATCAAGAATAAGTAGAGGAGCTAGAGGCGAAGCAGGATAAGGGAGACTGAGTTGGAGCAGGCAGTGGCAGAGAAATTTGAATGTGGTAACATGTGCAGGTTACACCAACACTAATAATTTTAAATAGAAATAGGTAATAGGGAATCTATGAAGGAAATATGAACATGTAGTACAATCGATGAAAGAGGGACGAGGTAAATTGAACTTAAAATCTCAGAGAATAGGGAAATCAAACTCTTGAGCTTATGGGTGATCTCTAGTACAAAGAAGAATCAAAGTAGATTGGATTTTGTTTCTATCAAAAAAAAAAATAATTGAAACAATATATTACCATACAAGATGTTATCATACATACTATCAAGAATCTCTAACTAAAAAATCCGACAGGGTATGTAATTTCCCACTAATTTTCTTCCAAATATAGACATGATGAATACCCCCTTAACATTGCATCCATATCAAGAAAAAAATAAAACCATTTATCCTAAAATAATGTGAGTATAACTGACTACATATTAAACTTGAACGGGAAGTTACCTGGTTACTGGTGTGGATAATAGAATCCCCTGCTTCCTGTAAATTCATAGAAGGACAATGGTAGAATCCTTTGGGGATCTTGGTGGTTTAGGCCACAAAAATGTCCAATTGAATGATAAAATTGTTCGTTATATATCCAAACATAAAACCTGAAATAAAATCAATTGAAAATGTTAAAAAAATTAAATATTTAAAATATAATTATGTAGCAGTAAAATTAAAACATATTTTGAATAACATTTGTGTATCAAAATGAATGATCCAAACTTTTATCCAATTATGAATATTTTAGATAATATTATTATCATTCCAATTTAGTAAATATCACCCCAATCCGAAATCTAAAACTCATGTAATCATCAAAACACATTATGTAACATAATCGAAATTCTGTACTTAATAGAAACAGAACTACATTAACATCAAGGAAACTAGGCTAGCTAATGTCTATCAATGAACAACAGAGAATTTATGATGTTTAGATATGGATAAACTATTAAGAAATTATAAATTTTAAATTCATCTGATCAACATTTTTTGTAACAAGAATTCATGATCTTCAAAACATCAATGTTGTAGCATTAAGAATATACAAGAACTATTAAAAAGTTGAATATATAGTAATGATATCAAATAAAAAGTAAAAGATGTGTAGTTAGTAAATTAAAAAGTATTCATGTAGTAAGTCATGATTTTTAATTATATTAATTGAAAATAATTTCTCTTTGATAATAATAAATAATCACTTTCATTTATGTTTGATTCAGCCACTTGAAACTCAACCCAAAGAAGAAAGTAATTTTTTGATTACTAGATAAAACAGAATATTACAATTTAGTAGATTAAAATTGGGAAATTCATTTGGATTTTATCAGTTTGTATGAGATATAAAAATGTGTATCTAAAAATTTGGAAAAATATGAATAATAGTCATGTTGTTTTTTATTGTATAATTAATGAAAGTTTATTAAGAACACTAACTAGTGTTCTCCACAGTTTTTTATTCCACTGAGATTCCAGTAGCATCTAACATTATGTAAATATGTAGTGGCATAAATAATACCAAAGTTAATAATGTTTAAATTTATTCTTGTAATTCATCATACATATATAGTTTTTAGTAGGATGTATAAAATCACTAATATTTGCATATGTTTCTGAAATCTCTTTAGTTAATGCTTCTTGAACAATTAATTGTTGTCAAGAACCTATAAGTATTTGTATAAAATAATTAATTATATTATAAAATATACATTTATCTATACAAATATGTGTGATTTTATGTATTTGTGTTATAATTTTAAACACACATCTTTATGATAATGGATTGTACTCTACAAGATTACTATTAGGAAAATAGAATCTATTGGTAGAGGGAAGCATAAGAAATAAAATTCTATTAGTAGGGATGGAAATCTGTAAATGCATGAGTCATTCTTACTGTGTTGATGAGGTAGGTGATGATTCTGTGTTATTATTCTCGTCAGTCGTGAGACCAACCATAATCATTGAGGAAATGTTTAGATAGAAAATACCAAGGTTGAATGGCCTAAATTATGTTCATCAATGTAGTTATACATCGAATTTACATAATGATATTGGAGATAGTGTCATGGATTCCTATCTTTTTTTTGTGTGTTTGTTCCATGAGACATTGTCGAATGGGTATCATTTTATGAAGGCATTATCAACAAAGTAGAAGTTAACAATGACTAATTTATAATAATATAAAATCCATTGGATTCATTAGTTTAATTTAAATATAACCTACAATTAATAGATAATGGTTATAATGGTATGTGTGTGACTATATGTGAGATTCCATTTCCTGATAGTGGTTCACTAATGGGAGTACCATATTTATCTGTAGATGGAATTAAAGAATTTCTAATAGATGGAAAAACTATTTGTCACGAACCAATCTAGTATCCACCGAACTCAGCCCCCAACCCATCCCATGACAAGTCCCGAAGGGAATTCCTGATCCCCACGGGATGGAACACATTCCTGGGTATCATATAATGATAATTGGGAATTATTTAACTGATTTTATAACATTAAACAACAAACAAACTCAATAAAACAAATCTAGATTTTTTAACTAAAACCATCTTTTAAAAAATTTAAGAACTAAATTACATAAGTTAATACTAGACCATTATAAGGTAAAATACCAAATAAGGATAGCCTAAAAACCTCCACATGTCAAGAGGTACCTCCCTGAAGCCATCCCCACAAGACATCACCTGCATGGACCTGCTAGAAACCCGAACCACTGGCACTAAAAACTGTACCCAACCTGTGACAAAAAAAATAAACACGTCAATATACACCCAAGGGTGTATATAGGGTGTGATCCAATGCTCAGTAGGATACCACAAAAAATATATTCCATGTGATAAACATTCAAAGAGGAAAATCTTGCAAGTTTCCATAAAAAGGAAATTCTTGTTACAATTTCTAAAAGATGCAACTTAGAACACCCTTCGGGCCTTGTCACGGGCTGGTTTTGGTGCCGGTTTTGGCGGGGACCAGATTCAGTTCATGACACTATTATTGTCAAAATTTTAATAAATACCACTAATAGTAGAATGAAAAGTTTTATATCTAGTAAAAATGAATAGAATAGTGTACACCCAAACTTTTTTCCATTCATTCATTATTAGTCTCCTATAGAACCTTTATTATCTAGAGTTTGATGGCCTATACATGTTTGTATTGTTTTTTGTTACATTGAATTTTCATGGTGTGTAGGGAAACCATATTTCTAATAGTTAACATCAATGTCAATGTAAAAAATGTTTCAAAGGAAAACAAAAAATTGACTAAAGTTTTAATCACACAGATTTATACCATTAAAAATGATAGAGAAACTAATTTTGGAATATAGAAACAGAAAATTACATGTATTGAATTAAATAATGCAGGTATACCCGTGTTATACAATATAGTATGGTGTAAAAGAGATATGTAAATTATTATATTGAAATTTTTTATATATAATTTCTGATTGTAGTTCACCATTTTTTGTGGATGAATTGTACATGAAATGTAGAAGCAGATTTATCGGAATTCAATAGAGATAGTGAGTCATAAAAAGAGTAATCTTTTAATAATCTAATAATTCCCAATGTATATGAAGACTACATCAATTCTGGAGGAGTTACCAGTTGAAATCCTTTGTAAGGGATAGTGTAGTGTAATTTCCTATAAAATTGGATGTCCAATATTAGCATAGGATATTATGTATATCAGCATGGCTCAACAAGCTACCTGAATATTTATTTTTTAGAGATAGATCTGTATTTCATCTTCTAATGTTGTCGTGACTGAAATATAAGATGTTTATCATCAATATCTTGTGTAGAATCAATGTTTAAACCTTTTAAAGGGATTATGTCGGACCATACTCACTACATCTTCGAGGGAATGGGAACCCTAAGTGGAGAAGAGGACCCACATGTGGAAGATATGAAGGTGGAATCACCCATTATGGAGAAGGAATATGGGGATGAGCCGAATGTGGAGTCACTAGTTGAAGATAAGTCATATGTGGAGTGGCTAACGGAAGAGGATCCTATGTCAGATCATGCGGAGCCGAAGTCATTGCTAGAGAGGGGATTTGTTGAGGGGATTCAGAGAGGGGATTCGAGGAGGTGGATTCATGGAGGGGTGTTGGAAGATTAGAGTTGGGAGAGGGGAATCAGGTAGGGGATTCAGGGATGGGAGTAAGAATTTGTGGTAAATCTCAATCTAGGGAGGGATAATAGGAGGTTTTCTGGGTTTGGAGGGAGAGATACAATATTTGGGTGACATTTATGCATATGATGGTGACATGTGTATGGAAACATGCAAACATTGGTGTAAATATAGATATATAGATAATGATTTTCGAAAATTATTTTGTAATTATTATTGATATTCATGCTAGGAATTTTAAACTACAATGTCTATTCTGGTATGAGGTATTATATTTTTCAGTTAGTACTATAATAAATATTGCATAAATTTTCTAGAACCACTATTTTAGGTTCTAATAAAAACAATATTCCATATTTTTTTGCATAGTTTTATGAACATATAAATGTGCTAACCAATTATTCAATGAGTCATAATTTAACTTCATTTCCTGTTTTTAGAAAATAATCTCCGTAGATTATTGATGGCTAAAGAAAAGAAAATGTACCAATTTCAATATATCAAGAATTTAATTTTAGCCAATTTATAGAATACAAAAAATTGTACAAGGAAATATGATTTATACATATTAAATTCATATATCTATTATTCATATTTTGTTTTATGTATATATATGATTAATTTCTTATGATATTTTATAAATTTTATAAGTTTATTATTCCAATCATCTAGGTATATTAAATTTAAAATATTCCCATAATTATCAAAATATTAGAGATGATTGGTATAAATTTATAAATTTTTCATATATAGGTTATAATTATAATCTGTATTTAATAACCCTTTATTGATTTAACAAGGTTAAATTTCTTATAAAATTTATTAATTCATAATAGTATGTTATCAAATAAATGTTTCATACAAAGACAACAGACCTTCATCTATCTTCGATACGTAAGGGAGAATCTATACCATATTTTCACATAATTTAGTTGCACTCATACGAGAATTTCATGAAATTATTACTGATGAGAAGCCTAACATATCTTAATTACCAATGGGGGGTAAATAAATTGATTCCTACACATTTGTGTTGTTGAATTTATTGTTTCACATGTGAAGTTATATTTGTGAATTTGATTAATAAATCCTTGGTAAATTTTTTCTTCCTTATAATTTGTTAATAAATTTGAGCCACGTATGATCTTAGTATTATAAAACTAAATTGGAAGAGAACACAATAGAAACATACTATTCCTTTCACGAAAATGATAGGATGAACATCAACTTCGTCAATGAGTTTTGGGAATGGACTCACCTTAGTTTAGTTTTAATTAACATTTCCACCATTGAATTTTAAATTACTTTCTATTGGGATATTCTAAGTGTTAGGTGAACCTAACAATTTATGTTTATTTCATGTAAATTAATCAAGTAAAATTATTCTATATATGTTATTTAAATTCATGATACGAATTTTCAACGTAAATTTCAATTCAAGTACATGGAATTCAATTTTTCAGTTAGAAGTGTATCATTTATTATATAAATTTTTTAGAAATATTATTTTAAACTGATTCTTCATATGTTATTGAATGTGTCTTAGATCTATTTATATCATTTAGAATAAAAAATATTTCACTCACTACTATAACAATCTTTTTACCTATCATCATGATCTAGGTAGTTTCTTTAATTTAATTAAAAAATATTTCTTTTTTTCGGATTTATATGAAATTTTAAATTTATAATAAATAAATATATATATAATTACATAATTTAAATTTGTTTCATGTATATTTATGATGTTAGGGATATTTTATAAGTATTTTTTATGGTGTAAATAAACCATGACTAAAATTAGCCATTAGTGAATTTATTAGATGTTTTTGATTAATTGATATTTCTTTCTTAATCATCCAATTAGTAATCTTAAAACATTTTATCTTTTGATATTCATTAATTGAGATGATATAAGGTCTCTTGAATTATAAAAGTGAACTAATTGATATTATTAATTTTTTGTTTCTCTAAAATGATAATTTATCGAGATCAGTATTAAGAAATAACTATTTTGATGCTATCTTCAATGAATTCATCTTATGGTGTTCAGGTAAAAATCACCTTGTATATTTTTGTTCTGATGGTGACTTGAAAGCCACCTTTCTGGGAATGGTTATATCCTAAATATAATAAACTTAATCATGTAATTATTTAATAATATATTATAACAATGAATATATTTTGTTTTCATTTAATAATGATTTGAAGAAAATGTAAAAATTTATTAGTGGATTCCACTAATCAATATTGTTATTGTTTTTTATCCTTTATGTTATTATTATACTTTATAAATTTATTTATTGGTTTTCTATAATATATTTTTTAAAAATATTTTTTACAAGATTTCAATTTCAAGGAACATGAATTCCACTTTTCATATTTCTGGAACTACATTAAACACAATTTTTGGTCAGTCCCATGTTAATTTAACATTTGATATATAGATTAAAATCTATTTTTAGACTTGGTTCATTATAATTGTTTCTTTATAAATGAATCCAATCATGTATTTTATTTTGATCAATTCATTAATTAATGAGGGATGAGGTTCACATGCTATGAAAATTCACTTCTAGACTCAAGAAGAGGTTGGAAGTGTGAGGTGTCTTCTACAACACCCATAAGTTGGTATGATATTCCCTACCATTGTAATTCAGATTGTCATTTATTATCACATATCATTATTTTTACAACACAACCTTAATATCCTATGTTGGTATCTTATTTTTCATTTTTAATTTTTTTCCACACAAATTATTTCTACCATTAATGAGTACAAAGGTGTACATCTAAAAAATGATGATACTCATATTGTATATAATTTTCCATTACAAAATCATTAAAATCTATCATATATTTTTTATTTTAAAGCAATAATATTCTTACCAAAAAAATAGATGTTTATAAAAAAAATATCATCCAACATCCATTGGTGTTCTATATTCTTAATTTCATAGTCTATGCTTTTGGATTTTTAAACATATCACATGTTTCTATGTATATATAGCTGGGATGGGTTAGGATATATTTTATTCTTTGTTAAAGTAGTTATGTTGTGATTTAATTGAATAATAGGTTTATAAACCCCCATAATACTCTATCATCATAACAAAAAAGGTGGAAACATCCAATATGCAAGACTATTGTGGCCTCACGGAGTTAAAAAACGTAAGATTATATATGTTCATTATATAAAATTCTTTAATGAGATGAATTCAGTAATGATTTCAATATTTCCAATTATTTTTTACTGGATCAAAATTTATTTGGAGTGGTAAGATAGAATTGGTCAACACTTGATCCAAATTTCATCATCATGATTGATGAGGAAAATAGAGAAAATGAGACAAAATTATTTTTCATGACCAAACATAGAGATTACTTCTTGGGAATCATTCCCAATTACCCTATGAATTCAATTTATGTTACAGTCTTATTCTTCCCATTATTCAAATTAATTATACTAGCATGTTCTTCCCCATGTAAATAATATGAGAATTTTTTTTATAATTTATAAGGTGGATTCTAGACATGTGATCTTATCATGATATATTAAAATTAATGTGGCTTCAATGATTAATTATAGAATAAAAATACATGTGTTATTATAACAATTCAAGTGAAAATATACCAGACATACTATTCTGTAATGAGAGGAAACCCCAAGTTCACAGTTTATTCTCTCACAATTACAATGACTGTATTCTATATCCATGATCTCGCTCGTACATGAGTATTAAACCTAGGATATATTTCTCTTCCATTCAATTATATTTTTGTAACAGTATTCTCAATATGTATTATACCAAATTTAGTAGAAAAAGAAAAACAAATATTTTTATACACAATTTTATGACTCATTAAAACTCATTGCTTTCTATTTCATTCTATTTATTAAAAAATATTTACTCTATAACTTACTTTTCATCTTATATTTCATATTTCCATAAGTATTAATAAAAATTTTAAATATAATTTTTAATGTTAAGCTACATTCACCAATAAAATTTGACTCATGTGGGTACTATGAAATGTAGATTTCGGGATGCACACACCGTTTGAGGTAGATATTTCCATGTTGACTATAAAACTAATTATGGATGTCCAATTTTGGTTTCTATATGTATAGTAATGAGATATATTAATAAAAAATCTAGTATATATAGAATAAGTGATGATGAAAGTCCTTTTGATAGTAAATAGATGTTTTGCGGCTACAAAAAAAATACTCATACTGACTTCTCTTGATATGCATATAATATATAATATTTTATAATTTATAGGATCTAGAACCTGGTAGTTTTAATCTTTATGAGTAATTGGGTGACATGGATGAGGATTCATCTAATGCATGATGTATTCTATGTAACCATCTTAATATTTATTATTTCATTCAGATGAATAATTTAAATGTGTTTTAAATTTATAAACTATTAAAATGAACTAAAAAATGTGTCATAGATTATAGTGCTGTAGTTAATATTCAATCAAAATTTCTAAACTACAGTTAATCTAAATTAAAAGAAACATAGAGTCATTTATGGAGTGTTGGAGTAGATTCCTTATCAATTAGGTGTGTCATTTTCTTATGATGATTGAAAATAAACATTTACTATTTGAAAATCACTAAAACATTTATTCATGAATGATAACTAGAATAAATGAAATCAAAATGAAATTGTGTTTGTTGGAAATAATATTTTTTATTATTTATAATGTGTATAAGTACATGACACATCAATCACAATTTCGATTTTCATTGAATGAAAGAAGAGGATGATTTTAATGGTTTGACAACCATTAAAAAAATTCATCATGGGTCTAAAAATAATTATAAAACCAATGAATGTCTTGAAATCATAGAAATAAATCTGTATAGGGATTGCGAAAATGTTGGATTATACGAAATGTCAATATGAGGTTCTATTTTCAACAGTTGACAAGAAACACACCTTTACAATTTTAAAACACCAAAAATGTACATTTGAAGGTAATAATGATAGAAATTTACCATATAATGAAGTGACATAATAGGAAAACTATATTTGGAATATTTATTATGTTTAAACCCAAAATTCACAACAATCTAAAACATGTTCAGCCTAAAAGGAATGGGTAAGTATTTTTTAAAGTTTATCCACCCTTTAAAAACTTCAATCTTGTGGTAAAAAACAACCCAACAACCTCTGAATTCTTTTAAATCATAGTAAAACTATAATAATTACTTTTTTGAAATGGTGTACTTGATGGAACATCACTATGAGTTTCTATTTTCCCTATATTATTGGGAATAAACTTCAATTTTTTTTTAAAATATTAAATTAAGTGTCTAATGGTTAAATCACTATTAAATGTCCTCTAAA
The DNA here is from genome assembly GCA_963277665.1 of Viscum album. Taxonomy (NCBI): domain Eukaryota; kingdom Viridiplantae; phylum Streptophyta; class Magnoliopsida; order Santalales; family Viscaceae; genus Viscum; species Viscum album. The sequence goes on along the minus strand of OY728140.1, from coordinate 973,883,934 downwards.
TGATGAAAAATAATAGGAAAACTATATTTGTGTTATTTTTTATGTTTATGAGCTAGAATAATGTCAATAGGACATGTTTAATTCCCAAAACATCTGTATTAGATGTTTAAAAGGTTTAATTACATATAAAAATGTCTTCTAGAGTCTCAAACCAACTAAATGACATCTGGATTCCATAAAATCATACGAATTAACTGCACAATATATTCTGAAATCTTGGAGAATAAATAATAGAAATCTGATCGTTTATTTTACCAAGATTATTAAAAATAAACTTATACTATTTTAAAATAGTAAAACATTCCATTAATGGGAAGATCCATAGAAAATGACAATGGAATTACATAAAATCCTTGAAAATAATATTTTTATTATTTCTGAAATGTATGTGTAGAAAAGTGTGTCCTTCAGACATTTAGTCTATTGAGGAAAACCAAATAAATAGTTTTTAATGGTACAACACCTCGTTAAAATGTATATTGGGGGGGGGGGTCGAAAAACAATCAAACTATCCCTATATGTTATGACATTAGACAACAATTACTGTATAAGTTTATTTAAAATGGAGGATATATGGAACATCAATCAGAGGTTCTTCCCCAAACGTCTAGAAACAAAATTTTATTATTTTAAAACACAAAAACACATGTTTAACATCTATGTACATATAAAAAGACCTAAAATGATGTTAAATCATACAAAAATCATTTTTTTATTATTTTTGAATTGCATGAGTAGTTTCCACATCAATCAGATGTGTGTTCTACCTGAAAAGACAAAATATATAGTTTTTAAATGTTTAACACCCTTTAAAAATACGTATTAAGGGGTTAAAACCAACCGAATTCCTTTTCAATGCTGTGAAATCAAACGAAACAACCATACAATAATTTTTGAAATGGTTGAGTATATAGAAATTTTATCTAAATTTTTTTCCCAAGATGACTAGAATCAGACATTCTTATATTAAAACACTAAAATGTGAGTAAATCAGTGTAATACCAATAGACCGACCTTAGGATGATATTAATTCAGAGTAAAATCTTATTTATATTATATTGGACATGCAAAATAAAACAACATATCAATCATACAAGTATTCCTCTAGTAATGAATAAATGACCAGTTTTTATTGTTTTAACGCCCATTAGAAACGAGTTTCAATGGGCCAAAAACATAAAAATACCACCAAATGTCATTTAAATGTAATACAACCATCATATGGTGGTTTCAGATGTGCTTTAGTAGTGGAAACATCAATTTCATGTATTTTTTGCTTAGGATGAACAAAAACACACTTTTATCATTTTAAAACACTAAAACATTCATTTAGTGGCCACATATAAATAAAAAATTATATTGATGAAAAAATCACATTAAAACCATAATTTTATTATTTTTTATGTATAAGAGTAGATAGAAAATCAATCTGACATGCAATCTTCCTAGAATGACCGAATAATTGGTTTTGAAGGGTCTTAAGACCATTAAAAACTGTGTTTGGGGTTCAAAACCAACTAAAGAACCATTAAATTTTAAGAAATAGGATGAAAATAGTTTTATAATGAATTTTGAAAGGTTTTATTAGAAATATAATCAATAATAGTTTTTTTGAGATGAAATAATGAACTTTAATTATTTTAAAACGCCAAAATGCAAGTTTAATTGTCAAATCCTTGGGAAACTCATAATGATGTGAAATAGTATAAAAATTTCATTCTATTATATGTGATTTTCCATGTATAAAATACATAAATAAGATTGGTATTATTCATGGAATGTCTAAATAAGTAGTTTTTAAGGTTTCTCGACCTTCAAAAATGTCCATCATCAGGTCAAAATAAACGTCACTTTCTCTAAATGCTGAAAAATTAGATAAAAACCCATCAAATAATTTTGGAAATGTAAGATTAGATAAGGAATCAATTAGAGGTTCTATTTTATGGATATTACTTTAAACACACTTATAGGGTTTTAAAACGCTAAAATATGTGTTTAACAGTCATATATATAGAAAATGATCTCCGAATAATGTGAAATCATAGGTAAAAAGAATTTTTATTATTTTTTATGTGTAGGAGGATGTGAAATTTCAATTCGATGTGTGTTCTTCTTAAGACAAGTGAATAATTAGTTTTTAATTGATTGAGGCGCTTTAAAAATGGGAAATAGGGGTTCAAAACATAATTAACGACATCCAAATTCCATGAAATCATAGGTAGGCAACCATACATTTTTTGTAAATATTAGAGAATATGGAAAATCAATCCAAGGATACTTTTACCTAGTATGATCAGAATTAAACGTTTATTATTTTAGAACCTGAAAACATAAATTTATAATTTATATCCATATAAAAAAACATTAGAATGAAGTTAAATAATAGAAAAATAATATTTGTATTATGTTTGATGTGTACAAGTATAAAACATGTCAATATGATGTTTGGTATTCCCAAAATTACTGAATAATCATTTATAAAAATTTTCTCTTTTAAAATGAACATTAGGGGGTTAAAACAGACCAAATGACCTATTAATTTTATGACATCAGAGGTATAAAACCATTTAATGATGTGTGAAATGGGGAATCATGAAGAATGTGATATGATGTTTCATATTCCGAAGATTACCAGAATCACACTTTTATTGTTTTAAATCACCAAACCATTCATTTAACTATTAGGTTCATAAAAAACTACCTTATTGTAAAAATAAAAATAGGAAACCCATATAGGAATCACTAAAGTAACTTGTATTTTTGGTTTTAGTAAATGGATGGATCTAAAACGAACCAAAGTAAAAATGGATGTGATAGAAACTGTGATAGTTTTATGAATAATAAACTGAATAAAATGGAATTTTCAATTATAAATCTTGTGGTTATTCTAAAAAACAACTATCTGGATTCATGGTTTACCATATAACCCTTAGTAATTTTTACAAGGCATGGTATATGCGAGAAACAAATCACTATGGATGTTCAAGTAATAACATTAAAGGTACGTATATTAAAAAACCTACATGTCATGGATGTGGAAATAAACAATAAGGAAAATTCTTCAAAGGGACGGGAAGATGATTCAGATGTTGTAATGAAGGATATAATTCAATAACCTTCCATGGGAAAATGAATAATACTATTGAATCACGAAAAGGGAATGATGTTCCTTCTGAGGGATTAGTTGAATTTTTTAAATGTGGTGTGCAAGGACAGTACGAAAATAGATGTCTTAAAAAGAAGGTTTGGTAATGAGATTATGAGGATCATAAAAATATATGTTTACTAATTTCTAATTCTATTCCAATTGAAGATGAGGAAACTAAAAATAACTTGTGAAGGGTATGGATTATTTCCCAGCTCAGGGTTTGATATTATTGAAATCATAGAACATTATTCATGGTTTTTTATATGAAATATGTATAAAATAAAATGGATGAAAATAACTGGATAATGGAACAAGAAGAATGTCTGATGATTCATATGTCTACAATTTAGTAATTGAAGAGTTACATTGGATCTATGGATGATGATATGTTTAAATGTATTAATGATATGATTACTTATGGAGACTATTTGTAGTATGTTTACACCTGAATATTGATATATGAAAATTGTATTCATGGAAGAGATATCTTTTCTTTTGTGGATATAGTTATAAAAAACCATTTGGGTTTATATGATCCTTGAATTTGAGGCAATTACAAGTTATTAGTTTTTGGGATTAAAATGTGAGGTATCTGATAAATTTTTTTGTTAAAATATAATATGGTTATTTTTAAGGAATTTATTTCATTGTTTGTAATGTTATAAAATTATATAATTTTTTTGAAAAAGGAAAAAACGCAGACCATGTGACAACCTGTCACGTCGGACAAAGATGAGGGAGTTGAACCCACCACCAAAGTGCGATTGGTATTTATCACCTACCACAGAACTACGTAAATCCCTAGTTATTATGAATAATTATATTTTAAATTATTTTATAGATAAATAATAATTTTATTTTTGGAACTTATGTTTTATGAAATGGATATCCTTAGTATAAGAATATGACTTGGTGATTAACTGATAATGGTTTTTTAAGATGTTCTCTCTTTTGAGGAAACACTATCTGCTTAAGGAAAATAGAATACTATGGGATTTCATTTTTGGAGTAATGGTTAAAATTTTATTTTAGAATATTCTATGTTTTTATTTTCAATATATGCCAATTTGAGTTGTTTATGTAAATGACTAAACTATCATATAGAATATGTGATTTGGGTAATTATTTTTCAGTATGGTAATTTAAAATTAACTGATGTTATTTAGAGGTAAATGATATGATTATTGTAGAAGCCTCTGTGATAAAATCCTTCTAATTTTTGGGCTTCAATGTTAGTTTCACTATTTTGACAAATTATTTTAATGAAAATTTTGTATTGGATGGTATTTTTTGAGCTTTGAATATTGTTTGTCAACATTAGAGTTTAAGAGTAGTATTTATTTTTAATAAAATATTATCCTTTCTAGGTATTATCTGATCTTGTACTAACAATTTGTTTTTGGTTAATGTATAAATACATGGGAAATATATGGTTTATATTTTTTATATCATGATATTCTCTGGATGATTATTATTGCACTTTAGGTATGACTGATTCATCTCGAATACTCATCTTTTGGAGAAAAAATGAGTTTCGTGTAGAAACTTATTAAAAGAAGAAACAATACTTGAAAAGTAAGTATATTTCTTTGTGTCTAACTTTAATATAATAAATAAATTATCCAAATTAATAAAAGGGAATCTAAAATAAAAAAAAATTTCATTTAATTTTCCTACTGGGGAATCAAAGACCATTTAACTTATCACATGTTTGTGGTTTTTTGGTTGTTAAAATTATCCTGATCATGTTTTCTACCACTCTCCATCAGAACATGAAAATTACTTTCTACTATATCTTGTTTTTTTCATAGATTACTATTATGTGTTATCTCATTTGTCCATCTGACTTCTCTTTATTTCCTTTAAAGTCATAGTTTTATTGACTCTTTTCAGAGGTTGGAAATTTAATGAATTTTCCAAGACTAATTTTAATACTGTGAGGACGAAATCTCTAAAAGGGGGAAGAAGGTATTGAACCAGGTTTTTATAAAATAACACCTTTTCATATATATTAATATTCATGAATAAGATATTAATTTCCCATCAAATATTACACTTTTTCTGAGAGTGTACTCATCATGCAACAACATGTTTCTTTGAAATCTTACGTTTAACATAACTTTATGTTATACCTAAAAAATAATATAATATTATTATTATTTTCAATGATAGTTAATTCCTAGACATTTTATTAGATGGAATTAAAAAAACTAACTAAAATTTTTTGTTAGATGTTTTTACTTTTTTCTAATAAATTTAACCTGTTTAAAATAAGATTAAATCGGATTTAAAGCCTGAAATACTCTAATATTTTTAAAAGGTTGATTAACCACCTTTTGATGAAGAAACCTTATTAAATATATATATTTTTACCATTTATATGTTCTATTTTACAAAATAAACTTCTTCTTTAAAATAGGGACAAAAAAATTACTTTGGGTAAAATTTGGATGTTTTTCAGATAAAGTTCATTTTGTATGAATAGTGAAAAATAATGCATTTTAATTCAAAAATGTCTATTAATTTAACTTATTTATATAGTTAGTTTGTTATTTTTATTGGTTTTAATGTTTACTTGGATTAAATTCTTAAAATTTAGTCTTAATATGGTCATTGGAAGTAATTTCACATTGAAATTGGACTTAAACAAGTGTCAATATTTTTATAGTTATTATTTCTCAAAAACCTATTTTTTGGTTTTGTAATGGGAGTTAATTTTTAATTAATCTATGAAACATCAATATTTTTAATTTGGAAAAATGTATTCTATATTTGGAATTAGTAGGTCCAAATAAATTATATTTTTAGATCTTATGAATAGTAAATTCAGTAAATATTTTATTTACCGTAGTTAAAGGGTAAATCTTGTAAATAAGGGTAAACAATTACTTTATAAAAATATTAAATTACAATAACATGTGCCATAATCCTATTGTATCATACATGTCAGGCCATGGGAATCCTTTGGTTGATTTGGGACCTATGTAGCCACTTGTAAGTGAAAATGACTCTTTATAAAAATTAATTAATGGTTTAGGAAAATGTAACATAAACATATATATTTTAGTAAACCAATTTTTATATGGGGTTATATAAGTTATATTTTAGAGTATAAATAGTAATTATAAATATAAAAATATTTCCTAAATCATTATATTTTATTTATATTTTTTATACATAAAATAAATAAATTTATTTATGACACAATGATGATGTTATTATTTCCTCATTAATGAATGTTTTAAATAAATGAGATTGTAGATATTAAAATAAATTTATTTTGAAACTTTTAATTCAATTAAAAAATTTTAGGGATAATAATGACTTGTTATATTTTAATTAATGAATGTTTTTTTGAAATAATTATTTCATTAATATAATTTGTAAAAGTCTTGATATTAATAGTTTATAAATTGACATAAATGTATTTTTAAAACAATTCATATTTTATTAAATGATAAAATAATCCTAAAAATATAAAAATCATCCAAATGATATAAATATGATGTTAAAAATTTCATTAATGATCCATTTTTGGTCTCTTGTATTTTTTTTAAAATATATTAACCATATAGTATGAATATAAAAGAAGACATGATAAAAGTTAAATAAGTTAACAAAGGGTTAAATAAAAGAATATAATGATTAAAAAGTATTAAAACCTAAAAAATATTGTTAGATTATTTTATTTAGACATATATTAATCTTATCATATAATTTAATGAGTTCTGGACCTTTGGAAATTGAATATCATTTTATAATAAAATAATACGTTCAAACTATTCTAAAGAGCCCCTCCTCCCTCTTATAAAAGGCCACCACCTCAAACTCATTACTAACACCTCTCAAACCCCTTGTATCATAAAACATATACTCCATGAAGCTCCTAAAATCCATTAAATTCATCCTATAATCCTTTCATTAGACATAAGGCAATTCAAGAAATCATTTTGTCTCACACCAAACGGAGTTACCCAATTTAAAGGTAACATCTTCTCTCAAGTTCTTTTCGTTTATTTTCATTCTCCAACCCCCTAAACTCTCTTCATTACATTATTTTATAAAAACTAAAGTATCTTAAATATACTATTATGTTTTTATTATGAGTATTACAACTAAAAATCTACACACCTCCATCTAATGTATACAAATATTCTGTTTCTGTGGATGGAAAACTACTGCCTCATTAATTGATGATTATTCAATTGTCTTCTACCGCCTTTCATGGTGGCCATTATGTTGGAACTATATTTATATGTGATATATATTTTATTTATATTTTCTCTATGATTATGTATTTTTTATTTAGAGCAAACCTTTATGGCTTCCATAATCGGTAAATACGATAATTTATTTGGTGAAGTGCAGATTACCACCTCCACAAAGTGATATGACTCGGTCATCCATACGTGGAATGTAAAAAGGATGGTGTTAATGAAATTATATATTCTATTATACTGGAATTATAATATAACTATGTATAATTATATATTTATTCCATTAAATAATAAATTCAAATGAAAGTAGCGTTCATGCGTACGTACGACTTACCGTCTCCATGAACAGTGCATTTCATTTATTATCTCATAATGTTATATAATATTATAAATACATAAATATAATGGATATATATGATATATAAGATATCTATTTCAATAATATAATTATGGTGATAATGTAATTTTTATCACATTGACAACTTGTAATTATAAGAAGTTCATTTTTGACTCAAGAACAAAACATCGACAAAACTACTATTATTAACTTAAATGATAATATAATGTTTATCACAATATAATAATTATATTAAAGGAATAATAAACTTGAAAATTTTTATAAAGAAATTATAAATTATCTTTAGTTAATTATACAAGATATTAAGGAACTAACGAGTCATGTCGGACACGAGATAAGGGAACTTCTTAACCAAATTTCCATTCTTTGGGTGGATCTTTTACTTCGTGATTATGTCCTACTATGATTATGGGAGATATAAATTTTGTTATCTTATCTTGTATTTATAATTTATTTATGTGTACTTATAGTGAATACACATAATCGTTCTATTTTATTTGAAAACTGATCTTTGTAAGGGAATGTTTCACCCTCCTCTTTTAGTAAAAGACTTATTTTATGTCATGTATTTTAATTTACATTTTATTATGATGGGTTATGTTCTTATATATCCTTATTGTTGTACATTTTATGTCCAAGTTATGAGAGACCCATTTCTCTCCCATCAACACATTTTCAGAATTTTAATGTGATGCCGTTATGCTGCCGAATTTTCATGAGGGACTTCTTCTCAATCACTTTTCTTTGAGGCATACATTTATTTATAGAAAAATTGATTTTATATAGGATATAAATCCATTTTAATTTTCATTTCATTCAAATTGAATCTTTTTTATATGTAGAATTTTATGAAAAGGAAAAATGGAATGTTTATTTTTAACATTCATGGTGACAATAAATTTTCCCCCGCCGCGAGTATTATTTGATCATTGGCTTCTTTAACAAGTTGTTGAGTTCTTTAAATGGAAAATAAATACCATATACACTTTTTTCATATTTTTTATTTAAAACAGTTTTGAGGAAGAATTGATTATTTCAATATCATGGAATGATATATTTTTATAGAAATGTTGAAATTTTATCTTTTATTTATGCATGTTTTATGTGCTACAGTTCCTGGGAATTGTTTACATATATGGGTAGTTCCGTGATAAACCTATGGTGGGTGAGCCTAAGATAGATCTCCAATGCATTGGGTAAAAAGATAGAGGTAAATGTTAATGTTTCTCCTATAATTTTTAGGGAATATACTTTGATGGGTATTTCAAATGTGACTTCCTACATAGTTGTGAAAAATATAATGTAAGTATTTTAAGTATTCCACAAGTAACAATTATGATTTATGATTTCTATGCGTTATTCATAAATCTTATGACATTATGAGTTATGTTGAAGATATTATTTTTTAATGTATTTATGGACTAATATTTTATTTCATTATTTTATAACCATTACTACGTTTTTATGCTCATCGCATTTTTTTGAAATTATTTCCACTACTTATAAAGAAGTGTAAGAGAAAGGATGAATTAAAGGATGTATATATTAAGAAAAAAAATTCTTTTTCTTTTTTAAGAATTTTTATTTTATGGAAACAAATTGATACTTAGAAGAAGTGTCAACTTTTTAATATTTGAGATGTAATGTATTAGTTACAACCTAATTATTTAAAACACAAAACCTTAATAGATCCTCAGTGTTAATTCTTGATTTAACTCAAGATAAAGTAATGTTTTAAGGCTGGGCCCTAAAGTTAGTATCAAAGGTCGGTTTAGATAACTTCAGAGGTTAGGGTTTTATTAAAGCATAACTTACATAATCTTAATGGTTAGAATACTTGAAAGCCTCATAGTTATTTTAGATAAATTTAATGATTTTGAGATAACACAAATAAGTATATCTTAGTGCTTACCATCCTCATAAGATACTAGGAAATTAGGACTGATTTATTAGGAAAGAATTATAAAATAAATAGGATGAAAAAACATGGATAAAGGATCAGTAATAAGGTTCGATTTTTAATATGTCTACATTTTAGGAATTGAAGAGTTATGTTGTATCTAAGGATGATGATATGTTTAAATGTATTAATGATAGGATTACTTGGGAAGACTATTTCTAGTATGTTTAAACCAGAATATTTATATGTGGAAATGTTATTCAAGAAATAAATATATTCTATTTTATGTATGTAGCTATAATTAATTATTTTGGTTTATATGATCCTTGAATTTGAAGTTATTATATGTTATTACTTTTTGGGATGAAAATATGAGGAATGATATATCACTTGTTAATAAAATATATTATAGTTATTTTTTGAGAATTTAACTAATTTTGATAATGTTTTAAAATAATATAATTTTTTTGAAAAAGGAAATCACGTAGACTGTGTGACAACCCATCGCTTCAGACAAATCAGTGAGAATCGAACCTACAACTAAAGTGCGATTTGGATTTATTGCTTACCAATATACTACGTGATATTCGTAGTTAGTATGACTAAATATTTTTATATTATTTTATGGATCAAGAATATTGTTATTTTAGGAACCTATGTTTTATCAAATTGATATCCTAGGTATAGGAATATTATTTGGTGATTAAGTGATAAAGGTTATTTTTGAAGATGTTCACTCTTATTGGGAAACACTATATTCCTAAAGAAAATAGAATACTACGGGATTTCTTTTGTGGAGTAATGGTTGAAATTTTATTTTGGAAGAATCAATTTTTTTTATTGTTGACATATGAACATTTGGGTTATTTATGGAAATGATTAACCTATCATAGAGAATATGTTATTAGGTTAATTACTTTTCAGTATGAGACTTTAAGAGTAACTACTACTATTTGGAGATAAATGTAAACATTTTTTTGGAAGACGATGTGATCAAATAATTATGAGTTTTGGGTTTCAATATTAGTTAGATTATTTGGAAGAATTGTTTAAGGATAATTGTGCACTACATTGAATTTTTTGAGCTTTGGGTATTGTTTTTTCAATTTTGGAGATTAAGAGTATTATTACTTTTTTATGAAAAGATTATCAATTTTAGGTATTATCTCATCCTTTACTAACCTTTTTGGTTTTTGTTAATGTATAAATACTTGTGAAATAAATGGATATTATTTTTTGGATCATTTTATTCTCTAGAATTTGATACGAGCACTTCAGGTGTGACCAAGCCATCTTGAATACACATCAATTTGTAGAAAAGAGGATTTTTTGGTAGAAACTTATTAAAGGATGAAACTATATGAGAAAAGTAAGTATATTTACATATGTCCTTGGTCAATATCATTAATTAGTTATTTAACATTATTAAAGGGAAGCTAAAAGAAAAAACATTGTATCTTTACTTTCCCTATTAGGGAATAAAATACCGTTTAGCTTATCACGTGTATGTGGTTTTTTAGTGGTTAAATTTCTTCTGATAATGCTTTCTTTCAGTCTTCATCAGAACTTGACACTTAGTTTCTCCTCCATATCCAAGTTTTCATGGAATCCCATTATGTGTTATCTTTGGTGACTTTGTAATTCTCTTTTTTTATTTTAATGTGATAGTTTTATTTACTCTTTTATGTTGTGGGAATTTCAATTAAGTTTCCAAGCATAATTTTAAAATTGGTAGGACACAATTTCCAAAAGGGGGAAGGATGTAATGACCTATGTATTTATTGAAAAATATATTTTCTTATCTATTAATATTTATGAATATGATATTAATTTTATGTTTAGGAGGAAACTTTTTTCAATAGTGTACTCATCACATAACAACACGTTTCTTGGAAATGTTACGTTGCACACAACTTTGAGTTATTCCAAATAATAATATAATAAAAATATTATTATTTTAAATGATAGTTTCCACCTAGCCATTGTATTTTCATGAACGAACAGAACTTACTACAATATGGTTGTTAAATGTTTTTTCTTATATCCAATGAATTTTAGAGGCTTAAAATAATATAGAATCAGATTTCGAGCATTAAATACTCTAATATTCATTAAAAGGACGATTTACCACCTTTTAATGGAGAAAAATTCTTAAATATAGTCTTTGTCACTTTTATATTTTATATTTGACCAAATAAACGTCTTATTTATATAAGAGACATACAAATTTGGTTTTGGTAAAATTTTGGTGTTTTTCAGATAAGGTTAATTTTTTATGAATAGTGAAAAAATCTTCATTTTAATTAAAAACTACTTTTAATATAATTTATTTATATAGTTAGATTATTATTTTTATTGAATTTAAAGTGTAATTTTATTATATTTTTACCAATTAATCCAATTATTTTCATTGGATGTAATTTCACTTTGACATTGAATATAAACTAGTGTCAATATTTTTGTAGTTATGGTTTCATAAAAACACCCTTTTGGTTTTGACAAATGGAATTAATTTTAAATTAATTTAAGAAAATTTTATATTATGAATTTGTAAAAATGTGTTCCATATTTGTAATAATGAGGTCCAAATTTTGTAAATAGGTAACCATTATTTTTAGACATTATGAATAGTAACTTTAGTAAATATTTTATATACCAAGATTAAAGGGAAAATAGGGTAAATAAGGGTAAAAAATAATATTATAATAATATATAATTACACTAACAAATGTCCTAATCTTATTGGCGGATACATGTACAACCATGGGAATCTTTGGGTCGATTTGGGGACCCCATGGAGCCACTTGTAAGTGACAATGTCACTTTATAAAAATTAATTTAATGGTGAAAAAAATGTAACATAAACATATATTTTTTAGTAAAACAATTTGTATATGTGGTTATATAAGTAAAATTTTAGAGTATAAATAGTAGTTATAAAGAAAAAAATATTTCCTAAATCATTATATTTTATTTATATTTTTTATATTTGAAATAAATAAATTTATTTATGAAATAATGATGATGTAATGATTACCTCATTAATGAATTTTTTAAATAAATGAGATTATAAATATTAAAATAAATGAATTTTTAATTTTTTATGATATACACGAATTTTAGGGATACTAATTACTTGTTATATTATAATTAATAATTTTTTTCTAAAGAATATTGTTTTTATATATTTTTTACAAGTCTTGATAAGAATAGTTTATAAATTGACATAAATGAACTTTTAAAATAGTTAATATTTTACTAAATGATAAAATAATCCATAATATCAATGATTCAGCCAAATGACATATATGGTGTTAAAAATATCATTAATAATCCATTTTGGGTCTCTTGTAATTTTATAGTAAATATATTAGCCATATAGTATGAATATACAAGAAGGCATGGTAAATGATAAATAAGTTAACAATGGGATAAACAAAAGAATGGTAATGTTTAAAAAATTTCCAAAACCATTAAAATTCTTATTGAATGATATTATTCGTACATAAATTAATCATATATTATAATTTTATTGGTTTAGGTCCTATTTAAACCTAATATAATTTTTTAATAAAATTATACTTTCAAACATTCTTAAAGAGCACCTCCTCCCTCTTCTAAAAGACCATCACCTCTAACCCATTACTCACACCTGTCATGCCTCCTGGATTGTCAATAATCTACTCCAAGAAGCTCCAAAAAACCTTATATTCCTAATATAATCATTTCCTTAGATATAAGGAAATTCTGTAAATCCTTTTGGTTCATACAAAAGAGAGTTACTCTATTTAAAGATAACATCTTCTCTCAAGTTTGATTCTTTTATTTTCATTCTCCATCCCCCTAAAATATCATTATTGAATTATTTTATAACCAATAAATTATATAAAATATACTAGTTTTTTTTATTATGATTATTATAACTACACATCCACACACCTCCATATAATGGATACAAACATAATGTTTTTGTGGACGACGAACTACTGGCTAACAAAAGGATGATTGGTCAATTATCTGCTACCACCCCTCTTGGAGACCATTATTATGGAAAAATATTTATATGTTATATATATTATATTTTTATTTCATATATTCATCTTTATTTTTCATTTATATCATACCATTATGGTTTCCATAAAGGGTAAATATGATAATTTCATATGAGTAAGTGCAGACTATTTCCCTCTCAAACTGAAATGATTTGTTCATTCTATATTTGGAATGTATAAAGGATAGAGTTAATGAAATTATATATGATATTATACTGTAATTATAATATAACTATGTATCATTAAATTTTTATTCAGTTAAATACAAAATAGAATGAAAGTACTGTTTATGCATACGTACGACTTACTGTCTCAATGAACAGTGAATTTCATTTCTTATCTCCAAATATTACATACTATTATAAATACAAATATATACTGTAAATATATGATATATAAGATATCTAAATAATTAATATCATTTTTTAGTTAATTTATATTTGACCACATGGACAGCTTGTAATTATAAGAAGTTTATTTTTAAATGAAGTACCAAATATCGACAAAACCACCATTTTTAACATAAATAATTATTTTATGTTTATAACATGGTAATAGTTATATAAAAGGAATAATAAACTTGAAAAATGTTCTGAAGAAATTATAAATTAACTTTATTTTACTATTTAGCATATTAAAGAACGAACGACGCATGTCAGACCTGAGGTAAGTGTACTTTTTAACCAAATTTCTATTCTTTGAGTTGAACATACACTTCTTGATTACGTCATTCTATTATTGTGTGAGGAATAATTTTTTTTATAATATATCATGTATATCTAATTTAATTATGTGTATTATAGTGAATACACAAAATCGATCTATTTTATTTATAAATTGATATTTGTAAATGAACCTTCCACCCTCCTCTTTTAATAAAATACTTATTTTATGTCATTTATTATAATTTAAATTTTCTTATGATGGGATATGTTATTTAATATCCTTATTGTTGTAAATTATATGTACTAGTTATGAGAGACACATTTTTCTCCTAGAAACTCATTTTTTGAATTTTAATGTGACATCGTTATGCTGCCAAATGTTTGTAAGGGACTTCATTTCAGTCACCTTTTTTTAGGAATACTTTTATTTATACATGATTTTTTTTATATGGTGTATAAAACCCTTTGAATTTTATTTTCATTCAAAGGAAATATTTTTTCTATATTGCATTTTACTAAATGAAAAAAATGAATGTTTCTTTTTAACAGACATGGTGACAACGACCTTTCCGCCACCATGAGTATTATTTGATCTTGGGGTTCCTTAACTAGACGTAGTGTTTTTTAAACGGAAAATAATTTCCATATACCCTTTTTACGTATTTTGGTATTGAAAAATATTTTGAGGAATCCTTGATTATTTCAATATCTTGAAAAGATATATTGTGATTTCAATGTGGAAATTTTATATTTTATTTATGATTGTTTTATATGTTATGTATACAGGTGTATCCATGATAAAACTAGGGTGGGTGAGCTCGAGATAGCTCTCCAATGCATTGGGTAACAAAAAAGAGGTAAATGTTTATGTTTCTCCGAAGAGAATTAGGGAATATAATCTGATGGGCGTTCCAAACGTAACACCCTATGTTGCTGTGAAAGCTACAACATAAGTATGTTATGTATTCCAAAAGTTACCTTTATGATTTTAATTTCTATGTGTTACTCATAAAACTTATGATTTCATGAGGTATATTAAAATTATTTTTTTGTATGTATTGATGGAATAATGTTTTCTTACTTTATTTTAGAACCCTTATCGAGCATTTTATGATCATCACGTATTTTTGAAATGTTTTTTCACAGGGTATAAGGAAGCGTAAGAGAAAAGAATAATTCAACAAGATTTATATCAAGAAGGGAATTCTAGTTTTCTTTTAAGAGTTTTTATTTTAGGAGAAAATAGATATTTTTTAGAAGTGTCTACTTTGTAATAATTGAGATATAATTTAATAGTTAAGACCTAATTTTATAAAACAATAATCCTTAAAATATCATCAATGTTAAATCTTGATTTAACTCAATATTTAGTTATTTTTTAATTATGGGGCATTGTAGTTGGTATCAAAGGTTGTTTAAGATAACATTAGAGGTTAGGGTGTTATTAAAGCATAAGTGACATAACTGTAATGGTTAGAATATTAGAAAGTGTCATAATTATTTTAAATAAATTGAATGGGTTTGAGATAACTGGAATAAATATATCTTAGTGCTTATAGTCCTCATAAGTTATTATATGATGATTTTATTGAAATACTCACAATAGAATTTTTGGTTTTAGTAAATGGTTGGATCTAGAAGGTGCCAATGTAACAATGTATGTGAATGAAACTGTGGTAGTTTTTTGAATAATGAACCGAATGAAATGGGAGCTGAAATGATAAATCTTGTGGTTATTCTCAACCAAATATCTAGATTCATGGTTGACCACCTAAACCATAGTGATTATTATAAGGCCTAGTATATGGGAGAAACAAATCCCAAAATAAGTTCAAGTAATAAACCAAAAGGTTAGTATATTCAAAAACCTACGTGTCATGGATGTGGAAAGAAACAAAAAGGATAATGATTAAAATGTATATGAATATTATTCAGACGTCGTAATGAAGGTCATAAATCAATATCCTTCAATGTAAAAAGGAATCATCCAGATGACTCAAGAAAAGGGAAAGAAGTTGTTTCTAAGGGATCAATTAAATGTTTTACATGTGGTATGAATAGTCAATAAACAAATAGATGTCCAATGATGAATATTTGGGAATGAGATCATAAGGATCAAAGAAATATATGTTTACCAATTCATAATTCCATTCCAATTGGAGATGAGGAAATAGAAAATGACATGTGAAAGGTAAGGTTTATTTCTTAGCTCATGTTTTGACATTACTAAAATCTTAAGAAATTATTCATGAATTTTTTTGTAGGAAATAATTATAAAAAAATTGGATGAAAAAAGTTGGATTAAGGATCACAAAGAATGATCACTGACTAATATGTTTAAATTTTTTGAATTGAAGTGTTATGTTGGATCTATGGATGATAATATGTCTAAATGTATAAATTATAAGATTACTTTAGAAGAATATTTATAGTATGTGTAAATTGGAATATTGATAAGTTAAAATGTTACTTACGGAAAAAATATCTTTTCTTTTGTGGATATTGTTATATAGAACCATTTGGGTTTATATGATCCTTGAATTTGAGGAAATTACAGGTCATTACATTTTGGGATGAAAATGCAAGGTATGACATAACATTTTTGGTTAAAATATGTTCTTGTAATTTTTGAGTAATTTATCTCATTTTTTGGAATGTCATAAAATTATACATTTCTTATTGAAAATGGACAACACGTAGACTGTGTGAAAACCCATCGCGTTAGACAATGTTGCGGGAATCGAACCCACAACCAATGTGTGATTAGGATTTATCACCTACCACTACACTTAGTGAAGTCCCTGGTTAGTATGAATAATTATTTTTTAAATGATTTTATGGATCAAGAACAATTTGATTTTAGGAACTTATGTTTTATCAAATGGATATACTTAGTATAGGAAAATGTTTTGGTGATTATGCGATAAAGGCTATTTGTTAATATGTTCTCTCTTTTGGGGAAACACTATATGCCTAAAAGAAGGAGAAAACAATGGGATTTCATTTTTGGAGTAATGGTTGAAATTTTATTTTGTAAGAATCTATGTTTTTATTGTGGTCATATAATGATTTGGGTAATTTATCAAAATGATTAACCTATCACATAGAATATATGATTATGTTAATTAATTTTCAGTATGAGACATTACAAGTAACTGATGTTATTTGGAGATAAATGTTAAAATATTTTTGGAAGGCTATGTGATCAAATCCTTATGTGTTTTGGGTTTCAATCTTAGTTGGATTATTATGATAATTTTTTTTACAGAAAATTGTGTATTTCATAGTCTTTGTTGAGCTTTGGGTATTTTTTGTTCAATTTTTGAGATTCATTGTAGTATTTCTTTTTTAAAAGATTATTATTTTTTGGGTATTACGTGATCTTTTAGTAACATTTTTTGTTCTGGTTAATATCTAAATATAGGGGAAATATTTGGTTCATATTTTGTGGATCATCTTATTATCTAGAAGTTTATTCTAATGCTTTAGGTGTGATGATTTATCTTGAATACTCATCATTTGTAGAAAAGATGAGTTTTCAGTTAAAACTTATTAATGGATGAAACCATACATGAAAAGTAAGTATATTTCCATATGTCTGTAGTCAATCTAATAAAAAATATAACTAACGATATGAAAGGGAAACTAAAAAAATTCATTGTACATTTACTTTTTCTACTAAGGAATCAAAGACCGTTTAACGTATCAAAAGATTGTGGTTTTCTAGTGATTAAAATTCTCCTGATCATATTTTCTATCACTCTCCATCATAACATCACATTTAGTTTCTACTCCACATCAATTTTTTCATGGAATCCTAGTATGTGTTATCTTGGGGGACCTTTGTACGTCTATTTATGTATTTAAAAGTTATAGTTTTATTGACTCATTTCTGATGTGGGAATTTAAATGAAGTTTCCAAGCCCAATTAGAAAATTGCGATGATTCAATATTCAAAAGGGAAGAAGGATGTAACGACCTTGCTATATATAGAATAATAATTTCCAATATCTGTTAATACTTATGAATAATATATTTATTGAATTTTAAAGAGGAAACCTTTTCCGATAGTGTACACAACAAGAAACAACATGTTTCCTTGAAATCATACATTGCACAAAATATTGAGTTATAGAAAATAATAATAATATAGTATTATTATGATTTTAAATACTAGTTAACTCGTTGCCATTATATTGGATGGAATGAACATGACTAACTACTATATGTTTTTTAAATGTTTTTCCTTTTACCCAATAAATTCTAGAGGCTTAAAATAAGAATGAATAAGATTTTAAGTAGTAAATACTCTTATATTATTTAAAAGGTCTATTTACATAATTTTTATGTAGAAATATTTTAAATCTAGTTTTTGAAACTTTTATATGTTCCATTTGAAAAAATAAAATTCCTTTTTAGAATCGGGACATGAAAATTTACTTTGGGAAATTTTTTTTATATTACTGATAAAGTTCATTTTTATAAATAGTGAAAAATACTACATTTTAATTCAAAAATGCCTTTTAATATAATATATTTATATAGTAAGATTTTTATTTTATTTGTTTTAAAGTGTAATTGGATTATATTTTTACCAATTTTTTCAATAATGGTCATTGTATAAAATTTATCAATGAAATTGAACATAAACAAGTGTTAATTTTTCGATAGTTATTATTTCTTAAAAACACGACTTTTAGTTTTGACAACAGGAATTATTTTTAAATTATTTTCTTCAACTTCGGTATTTTAAATTTTGAAAAATGGATTACATATTTGGAATCTATAGGTCCAAATTGTTTAAATTGGCAACTTTTATTTTTAGACATTATGAAGAGTAAATTTAGTACTTAATTTATTTACCATGTTTAAAGGGTAAATATTGTAAATAAGGGTAATAAATAATATTTTAATAATATTAAATTACCCTAAAATGTGTCCTAATAATATTGAATGATACATGTACTTCCATGGGAATAATTGGGTTGATTTTGGGACCCAATCGAGCCACTTGTAAGTGAAAATGACACTTTATAAAATTTAATTTAATGTTAAGGAAAATGTAAGATAAACATATTTATATTAGTAAAACAATTTTTATATGAGGTTATATAAGTTATATTTTTGAGTATTAATATTAATTATAATGATAAAAATATTTCATAAATCATGATATTTTATTTATATTTTTTTATACATCAAATTAATAAATTTATTTATGACACAATTATGATGTATCAATTACCTCATTAATGGATGTTTAAAATAAATGGGATAATAAATATTACAAAAAATTATTTTGAATCATTTTGTGGCATTCAAGAATTTTAGGGATACTAAAGACTGATATAATTTTAATTAATGAATATTTTTTGAAATAATATTGTTTTTTTATATTCTTTAAAAGTCATTATAAGAATAGTTTATAAATTGACATAAATTAATTTTTAAAATAATAAATATTTTATTAAATGAAAAAATAATAATAAAAAACTAATATTCAGCCAAATGACATATATGATGTTAAAATTTCAATTAATGATCCATTTTTGATCTCTTTAATTTTTATACTAAATATTTTAACCATATAGTATGAATATAAAAGAAGACATGGTAAAAGGTAAATAAGTTAACAAAGGGTTAAATATAAAAAGACAAGGATTAAAAAATATCCAAAACCTGTCCAATTATTACTGGAATGTAATGCCTTGACCCCTCTAGACTAATTACAGTGCATTAATTGTTACATTTTCATGGTTATAAGGAATTAAATCCCAAATAAATGATCAGTTTAGTAGTCTTGATGAAACTAGATACAGAGATGTAACTCAAATTACATTGGTAAAGTTAACAAAATACAACACATAACAAAAACTAAAAACTGCATCCACAAGAACTCAATAAATGATCTCCTCTTTATAACATGTTTATGTTAATAAAATTAAAGTGGTGACATCAAACACATAGTAAGGGTTATAATTAGTGGAGTCATGAATTAAAAATATCCAAATAATAAAAAACTGGGCATATTCAATTTGTCATGGTGAACAAATGAAAAACTCACCCCATTAATCAACTGATAATGGAACTACATCCATATTTTTTTTCATAGTGAAAACCTCATTGATAGTAATAACTTATAATTAATAAATATAATTATTATTAACTGGAATTATTGTATCTCGCACATGATACCATTATACCATTGAGTAAGATTTAGTTCTATGGGTAGAAACCCGCCTGGTTTGTTGGAAACAAACTCGATGGGTTTGTCACCAAACTGATTGTCTTATTAGAGATTTAGATGAATTAAGGGTGTATACAAGGAATCACCCCTCAATACATGTCCAAATAATTATTTATAAATATATTAAATAAGAGTGAAATGTGAATTTACATTATCCCTATTGAATAGAGGATATAAATTCATCAACATTTCCACAGTTAGAACAACATTCCAAATAAACACCATATGTAAAATGTTATATATTTTATAAAATAATAATATCCATAATATGAGAATATTGAACTTTAAATTCAGTATAATTTCAATTGAAATGTTATCTCAAATGGGCATTAGTTACACCACATAAGAAAGAGTAGGTGCACAATACGAAGCAAGTCACAATGAAGTGAAAATTGAGACAAAGTTTGTTACCACGTTGTAATCAATTGAGTCGTATGAAAAAAAAATTAATAAACACCAAAATTATTGTATAATACCATTAATATTAGTAGAAACAAGATAATTTATTTCAAAAGTATGAAATCCTATACCACATATACGAAAGAAGAGGCGAACAATAGAAATCCCACAGAATTGAAAGTGAGACAAGAAAACAACTTACAAACAGTTTGGCATGGTAACGAGTGTTCTTGTGAGGTATTAATGAGAGGTAAAGGGGTATCCAATTATTTATATATATCCTTAGGGACGTATTGGGGAGGTGACAAAACATACCCCATCACCAAGAATTAAAAATAATAGTGCACAATATAGGATAAATTTTTGTACCAAAGCGAGATAGAGTATCCCTTACCTTATGCTTGAAGGTGTTCTTGATTATTATTAAAGACCATAATAATCAAATTTAAATTAATTAATAAATGTTTAAAAAACCTTATAAACATTAAATTTTTATGGTATAACCTTATTATGTTCATTAATGGCCTTTTTGTTTGGTTTATGAGATTCAATTTTTATTATTTTGGAAGCATTTTCTTACTTGGTTTTCATGATCCATTTACTTGTATTCATGAAGGGAAGTTCATTTGAAATGTGGGTAAACATTAATATTTGATAATATATAATATTAGTGACATTAAAGAGATATAAATTATCTTATATATTTATGGTTATATACCATGAGTGTGACTCATTCGATGATTTAATGTTAAACGCTTGGATTGGCTTGTGGTTTTGTGCACAGGGAACTTGTTTTGTATTATTATTCCATATTATGAGTGTGTAAGGATTTAAGAACATTAAAACAAGATAATATACATATACTTTTATTTGGATCAACCATTTAAAATGTTTCATGTCCCATCCTGAATATAGTAATGAAAATTAAAAAACTGTATTCCTTGAGTGTGATAAATTGACTCATCTCGGACGATGTTTGCATTTATTGTATAAAAAAGAAAGTAAGAAAATAGATTTTGATGAAATATTATATTAGAATAATGAAAATATTGTACATTTTGGGTACTGGAATTATCATGGAATTTGGTTGGGGTGAGGTGAGAAGAGTGAAAAAAATAACAGAACATGTAAAAGGAATTGAAAGAAAGAGGAAGAGAGGCTCACCACTTGAGTACTCCTCCTTCAGAAACACCTTAAGAAATTTTTGTTGCCTTTTGGTTAGACCACCAGGTCTTAGACCTAGGGATAGGGCTTGGGAAGATTATTTGGATTAATATAGGAAAGGATTGAAGCTTGAGTGGTGTGGGAGGAAGAGGGGGTGAGTGTGGTTTATATAGTAGAGGGGAGACGAGTTTTCTTAATATTATAATCATTAATTAATTAGTTCCTCTCTAGACAAGAAATAGTGACTATTACATGACCAAGAATAGTAATATATGAATATAAGTTCTATATCTTGGTTCTTACATCACTCATGATACTGGGAATAGTTAATTGAAATTATAATGTATTTATATGGTAAATTAATGTATTTTACTATTCATCAAACAATTCATGTATTTCAGAAAAATCCCAAAAATTCACTCGAACCATTTTTCGACGTGTAGAATCCAAAAATGAAGTCCATTTTTCAAAAATAGTTTCTTAAATATGATTAATTAAATATTTAATTAAAATAATTATTTAATCAAAAAATAATTACACTTAAATTACTCATCTTTATTTTTAAGGTGCATAAATTTATTTATACATTCATGGGTGCAGATACCATTCATAAGAGTAATATTACTATTTATAAGGGTAGTTCAATATTTAATAGGGTAGGTTACTATTCATGAGGGTTGGTTACTATTCAACTAAAATTATGTTAATTCTATTAGACTCCAAATATAATCCTGAACACAACTGTGTATGTCATATTTTCAAAATTCAAAACACACAAGTGGAAAATTTAAGTTCAATGGCTAGGATATGACTATATACTAAATAACAAAGTATTTTTTCATGGAAACTAAGTGCTTTAATAAATATAGGCTATGACTAGAATTTATTTAAGAAAAACATACTATAAAATGTTTGGGGTGCTACATTATTCCCTCCTTCAGAAATTTCGTCCTGGAAAATTTTCATTTATAAAGCCCACAAAAAAGATGTGTGTTTCGTTTCTTCATATCATCATTAGGTTCCCATGTTTCTTCCTCCATATTCTGGTTTCTCCCAACAAACTTTACTAGAATAGTTGTCTGATTTCTCAATACCTGCTCCCTTGTGTCAAGAATCCCAATAGGCTGTTCACAGTATGAAAAATCATGTTCCAGTTCCATTTTTTCATAGGTGATTACATGCATTGGGTCTAACATTTATTTCTTCAACAATGACACATGGAACACATCCTGAACTTTACAGAGTCCTGAAGGCATTTCTAAACAGTAAGTTACAGCTCTGATTCTTTCCAGTATTCCAAATGGTCCAAAGTACCTGGGGCTTAGTTTCCCTTTCTTACTGAACCTTAAGGCACCCTTCCACGGAGATACATTCGGAAAGACATGATGTCCCACTTTGAATTCCAAATCAATTATCCGGTTTTCAGCATAACTCTTTTGAATACTTTGGGCTTCTATAATATGGGCTTGGATTATCTTCAATTTTATCGAGGTCTCTTCAATATGTTTATGTCCTATAAGTTTCCTAACAACAACTTCATTCGAACAATTTAGAGTTCAAAAACTCATTCCATATAAGGCTTCATATGGAGACATTTGAATACTAGAATGGAAACTATTATTGTAGGAAAATTTCACCAATGGAAATTACTAGTTCCATATACCTTGACAGTCGAGAGATCATGATATCAGCATGTCTACTTGAGTTAAAATAGTACTTTTAGACTGTCTGTCAGTTTGTGGGTGATAAGAAGTTCTCATACAGAGATTAGTATTCAAATCCTTGTGGAGAATTTTCCAAAATTATGATGTAATCTGGTGATCTCAATCAGACACAATAGATATAGGTGCACCATGAAGTCTTAGAAAATCATTGATATAATCTGCTGCCAGGTGCTGAATTTGTATATCCTCTCTTATAGGAAGGAAATGTGATGATTATGTGAGATGATAAAAAATTACCCATATTTCATCATTCCTTATAGGTGTCCTCTTTAGTTTGGTGACAAAATCCATATTAATGTTACCCCACATCTACATAGGAATAGGCAGAGGTTTCATAAATACTCTAGGATGTTGTCTCTATTCCTTCACTTGTTGACAAAGAAAACACCTTGACACGTATTCAACAATTTTACACTTCATATTATCCAACCAAAAATAATTCTTTAGAACTCTATACATCCTTTTGGTAGCCGAGTGTATAGATAAATTTGAGCTATGAGCATCATCTAATAGTTTCCTTTATAGCTCAGGTACTGATAGAATGAATAACCTCTTCCCAAATTTCAGAACATCATATTCATACATGAAGTCTTCCCATATCCCATCCTTGACAATATTATTTTTCTTGTGTAGGATGTCATCATAATATTTAGAGCTTTTTATCTTTTCTAATAATGATGGATTAGGAATCATTTGAAAGAAGAAATATTTTTCCCCTTCCTTAACAATTAATAAATCCATCTTCAGTAGATCCATGAATATAGTCTCTCTTTCGATAATAATTTGGTTTAGGATTCCATGATCTTTCTAGTTTAAGGCATCCTCCACATTATTTATCTTTCCTCAGTGGTAGTTTATTGAATAATAATAATCTTTGAGTAACTCAATAAATATACATTGTGTCAGGTTGAGTTTTTTTTGTGTGAAAATGTATTTCAAACTCTCGTGGTCCGTATAAATCTCACATATTTCTCTATAGAGATAATTTATCCATATTTTCAGAGAAAATATTATGAATTCTAACTCTAGATCATGAGTTGGATAATTTTTCTCATGAGATTTCAGCTGCCTTGATGCATAAGCAATTACTTTACCATTTTTCATAAGGACACAACCCATACAATTCTTTTAGGAATCACCGTATATTACAAATCCATTATTTCTAGATGGAGAGTCAAAATTGGAGCATTTTCCAATATTATTTTCAATTATTCGAAGAATTATATAAATTATTTTGTGCACACAAACATCACTCATTTATGTGTGATCTTGGTTAGTGGGTTATCTAGTCGGGAAAAATTCTACACGAACCACGGGTATTAACCTGCAAATCCAATAAAACCATGTACCTTGGTTATGTTTATTGGTGGGGGCCAATCATGGATTTCCTTTTTCTATGCAAGGTCTACTAGGATTGAATCCTTATAAACAATATGTCTTATAAAAGAAACTGATTGAATCCAGAATTCAAACTTGCTGAAATTCCCATATAATTCATTTCTTCAAATAGTTTTCTGAATAATCCGAAAGTGATCCTAATGGTCTTTATAGATTTTTGAGTATACCAGGATATCATCGATGAATACAACAAAAAATTAATTAAGACATTTCTTGAAAACTCTATTCAATAAATCCATAAAAACAGAGGGCACATTAGTTAGTCCAAAATGCATCACTGTAAACATGTAATTCTCATAACTGGTTAGAAATGTCTTTTTAAGAATATCATCATTCCTAACACGTAGCTGATGATATCCAGATCTAAGGTAATTCATTGAAAAGTATTTAGCTCCATGAATTTGATCAAATAAATCATCAATCTATGGCAGAGGATACTTATTAATTATTGTTGTAGCATTTTGTTTCCCTATAATCAATACATAGCCTCATGGATCCATCTTTCTTCTTGACAAATAGGATGGGGGCTCTCTATGGAGAAACACTAGGTCAAAGAAATACTTTGTCACTCAAATCCACTAGTTGATTATTTAGATCCACTAACTCCATTATGGCCATTCTATATAGTGTCCTTTATATAAGTCTTGCACCCAGAATTAAGTCAATGGAAAACTCAATTTCCCGCTCTGGAGGATGTCCAGGTAAATCCTTTGAAAATACATCAATGTATTCTTGCACTATATGCACATATTTAATTTTAATATTTATTTCCTCACCTATAGTTATTGTGTTCTCTTCCTCTCTAAGAATTGCATTCAATAGATCTACTTGGGGTGGGTCTAGATAAGAATCAGATGGTGTGGTCTCTGCTCTAAAGATTAGAGATTCTACACTATTTAAAAAAAATCGAAACTTCCTTTTTAAGGAAATAAATCTTCACCACATAGTTTCACATCTAGTTCATACTGATAATTATATCAAATTCAGTCAACGGTATGATGATAAGGTTAGAAACTAAAGCACATTTATGTGTCACGAGGGGGACTAGTTGACTTTCCATTGTTGAAATGATGAATCCCCTAGGAGTTCTGACTGATAACTTCTATATTAAATCGAATTAGGCATGTCTAATTTTCATGGAAAACTAGGAAGATATAAATGAATGCGATGATCCAGAATCAAATAATGTTTTTTATAAGTTTGAGGATAAAATTAATGTACCTTCCACCATATCATTAGGAACTTCAACTTCTGAGGTTGTAATCGTATAAGCTCTCCCTTGATCTCTTGGCCTTTTCTAAGGTATGTTTTTTTGGTGATTAGGACACTTATGTGCATAGTGCCTCATATATCTATAATTGTAGCATTAAAGATCATAAAAATGTTTATTCCCCTTGAATTCATTATAAATAAGACCATTTTCTCCACACTTATAGTAGAATCAATGGCCTTTCAAGCATTTCCTTAGATGATTCTTTCCACAATTATCACATAATAGAAATTTATTCATTCCCTTGTTCTTCTTTGGTGCTTCACCTTTACCTGGGTTATCAGAGTAACTTTTTTTATTTTGGTTTCCCTTGAAAAACTTTGATCTAGAAAATTTCTTCTCGGTTTTGATGTCACATAATACAATTTCATCATATGATGAAAACTTTTGAGAAGCCAGTTCCCTTCAAAGAAGTGGATTAACACCTTCAATGAAATGATCAATCTTATCTGACGGGTCATGTATGTAATTTATGACATACCTCACTATCCTTGTGAAGGTAGCCTCATACATTTCACCGCAATGTTCTTCCCTTTGCTTTAAACAATGGAATTTCCTCTTCATTTTAGTTGTTTTCTCACGAGGGAAGTATTTTTCGATGAATATTTCCTTTAAATCCCTCCATTAAATAACTTATATTTCTTCTTCATATATGGTATTCTGAATCAAGGACCACCATTGATTAAATTCACCCTTGAGACAATATATTTCCAGTACTACCTTTTCATTTTAATTTCATCTTAATGACATGAATATATTTTCAAGGGACTTGATCCATTGCTTAGTAACCACTGGATTTGTAGTCCCAATGATAAGTGTGGGATTCTACTGCATGAAGTGTTATAACATAGGTGTGAATGGTTATTCTTTACAACCTGAGTAAGTTGACGCAATATGGTCATGATCTGATCTGCTCCAACATTGATTGTGTTGACATGCTCAATGGGGAGATCCCTACATTTCCAACGAGTATTGATTCCCATTATTCCATTAGAACCAATTTATAAATAATGTAATGCACTAGAATAGGTTATAAATATCAAATAGAATACCAGATAACATAAATATAAACTCTATCCATAACTAATATCATAAACATGGCTTCATTGAGGAAAAAATTACATTGAAATACTTAATAATAGTTTGTAATGAAAATGTGAATTATCTTAAGCATATCCCCCGACATTTTCATAAGTTGGAGTGAAGCAAGGCTCATCGTAATGTACTAGGATACCTTAGGTCATGCCCAAAACTCCTTGTTAGAGCTTTTACTCCTTGGTAAATTTGTGCTAGATCCACCTCTACCTGATCGTATCCAGACATAGATGCATTTTCTAGAAATATTCACATAATATATTCCTTAAAAACATACCAGGATGTGCGTGTATGTTTATCCTCAAATACTAACTTAGAGATTTGTTCCCTACTATACATTTCCTTCTCTAGTTTCTATGTTTTCACCTAAACATCCTCTAATGCCAACTATAATGCCTCGACCCCTATAGACCGGGGCTGGTGAATTACTTGTTACGTTGGAATTATTAGAAGAAACGAAAGGCTGAAGGGATGATCTGTTTAGAAGTATTAACGAAACTAGATACATATATGTAACTAAAATTACATTGGAAAAGGATACAAAATACAATACATAACAAAAAAATAGCATCCACAAAAACTCAATAAATGATCTCCTCTTCATAACCTGTTGAAGGTAAAAAAAATGAACGAGGTGAGCTCAAATTCTCAATAAGGGTGACAATTAACATAATAATGAATCAATAATAACTGAATCATAAATAACATTTCATAGTCAATTGGCATGGTGAATAAATGAAAAACTCACGCCATTAATAAAATGAGAATGAAACTGCATCCATAGATTTTGCAATAGTGAAAACCTCATGGATAGTTAAAAATGATAATGAAATAATAGAATGATTAATAATTATATTTCATGTATCAAGAACTTGATTCCATAATACCGTTGAAAACTATTTTGTTCTGTGGGTATAAAACCATCTGATTTTTTGGAATCAAAATCGATGTGTTTTTTTCCATACTGATTGTCTCATGAGACCTGCTGATGCATCGAGGGGATATAGCAGGCCCCACCACTCACTGCATTTCCAAAGTATTCTTTATAAATAGATTCAATAAAAGATAAATATAAAATTACATTATCCATATAGACTAAAGGAAACAAATTCAATAACACTTCCACAGTTAAAATAACATTCAAAATAAACAACGTATGTAAAATGGTATACGGTTTAGAAAATAATTATATCCATGATATGAGAATATGGAAATTTAAATACATTATAATTTAAATTTAAAATTGACATCAAATGGGTAGTAGGTACACCACATAACAAAGTGTATGTGGGAAATACTAAGCAAGTAAAAATTAAGTGAAAATTGAGACAAAGCTCTTTACCACATTGTAATCAATTCATTCGTATAACCAAAAGGTAATAACCATAAAAAGAAACATATAATTCCATGAATATAAAGATAATAATGATAATATATATCAAATGTAAGTAAAAGTATACCACCAATAAGAAATAAGAGGTGAATAATGGAAATTCCACATAATTGAAAGTTAGATAAGAAAGCCCCTTACAAACAGTTCAGAATGGTAATGAGTGTTCTTGAGAGGGATTAATGAGAGATAAAGGGGAATCAAATTATTTATATATCCTAAGTTAAATATGGGGGAGGTTCAAAAAAATACCCTATCATTAAGAACTAAATATAAAAGGGCACACCATAGGGGAAATTCTTGAACAAAAGCGAGAGAGTGGATCCCTTATGTTATGCTCGAAGGTGTTCTTGATTCTTCATAATGACCTGAATAATCAAATTCAGCTTCATTAATTAGATCACATAACCTCATAAACATTTAATTGGTATGGTATAACCTTATTATGTTCATTATTGTAATTTTTGAAGGGTTTATGAGATTCAATTTTATTGTTTTGGAAGCATTTTCATACATGGTTTTCATGATCCATTTACTTGTATTCATGAATGAAAGTTCAATTGAAATGTGATTAAACATTTAGATTTGTTAATATATAATATTAGTGAAATTAAAGAGATGAAAATTATCTTATAATGATTCAGGTTATATACCATTAGGATGACTCATTCGATGAGTTAATATTAAACACTTGGATTGGCTTGGCAGTTTTGTACAAAGTGAACTTGTTTTGTATTATTAATCCATATTATTAGTGTGTAAGGAATTAAGAACATTAAAACAAGATAAAATAAATATATTATATTATGGTTCAGACATTGAGAAGGTTTCATGACTGGCCCAGAATATAGTAATGCAAATTGACAACTCGTCTTCCTTGAGTATGATAAATTGACACATCTCATATGGTGCTTTCATTTATAGTATAAAAGTAAAGGAAGAAAAGAGATTATGATGAAATATTACATTATCACAATGAAAGTTCAGTACATGTATGGTACTGGAATTATCATGGCATTTGGATAAGGTGAGGTGAGAAGATAAAACTAAATAATGGAATATATAAAATTAATTGAAAGAAAAACGAAGAGAGGTTCACCTCTTGAGTACTCCTCCTTGAGAAACTCCTCAAAACCTTTGTTTTTTGGCCTTTTGGTGAGACCAGTTGTAACATCCCAAGTAAGTAATGAATAATAGATATTTTTATCTATGTCTATTAATGATTAATATAGTGTTTTAGAGGCTCAAAATGAAAATAAATACAATCTTATGCATGGAATACACTAATATTCTTAAAAGATTATTTTATTGTCATTTGGTGGAAAACTCTTTTTAAATCTATCTATTGAAAATTTTATAAGCTATGTTTGTAAAAATAAACTTATTATTTATGACTGGGACATCGAAATATACTTTGTGTGAATTTTTGGTGTTTTTCCGATAATGTTCATTTTTAATGAATAGTGAATATTGTTGTATTTAATTCAAAACCTCTTTTTAATCTAATTTATTTATATTATTAGAATATCTTTTGAATTGGGTTTTAAGTGAAATTAGAATATATATTTACCATTTTACCCAATGGTGGTCATTTGAATCAATTTCACTTTGAAATTGGACTTAAACTAGTGTCAATCTTTTGATACTTATTGTTTCATAAAAACACGCTATTTGTCATGACAGTGGGAATTAGTTATTAAATTAATTAATGAAAATTACATTTTTTTAGTTTTGTAAAGTATACATCATTTTTGAATTTATAATATCAAATATATCTTAGGGTAAAGTTTTGGTATCTTTCTGAAAAACTTCAATTTTTGATGAATAGTGAAACCACTAAGTGGTAGTTAAAGAAACTGATTTTTCGTTTAAATGAAACTTTGCCACTTCTGTGATTTGATTTTGAAAAATCCGACATAAATCATTTTCATTAAGAAGTAAAATGTGGTTCAATGAGATTAAAATAATTATTTTGGTGAATAGTAACTTTTAAGTTCTTAATCGCGATTAGTGGTAATTAGTGTAGTTTAAGGTAAAAATAATGTTTTAATAATATGAGATGAGCTTGAAACATGTCCTACCCTCATTGGATGTGTCATGGCCGACCAAGAAAATCCATGGGTCAACTTGGGAACCCCATGGATCTACTTTGGCTGGGAAATGACATAAATAAATTTTTATTTAATGTTAAAGTAAAAATGACCCAAACATGAGTTATTTTACTAAAAAAAATTTTACATGGGGTTATATAAGTCCGATTTTTGACTATAAATATTCATTATAAATCTAAAAAGAGTTCCTACATCAAGTTATTTTTTAATAATTTTTAGACATTAAATAAATTAAATTATTTATGACATCATAATGATGCAGCGATGACTTCATTATTTAATGATTTAAATAAAATGGAAAGATAATGTAAAATCTAACACCTACACATGGAAAAAACCAATTGGATGAGTGGATTTAGAACCCTTATCACCTTATCCTCTAATTATATCAATTTGGGACCTTTTGAATCTGAAGCGCATTTTAAAATAAAGTAACTTATCTTTACTTTCCAAGAGTGCCCCTCCTCTCCTCGTATAAAAGGCCCCCACCTCTACCTCCTTACCCACACTCCCAAAGCCTTTGGCTTGGCCAACCCCTGCCCATTTTCTCTTTCCACTTCCCTCTCTTACTCCTTGAAGCCTCACTTTGGGCACAAGGCTTTCAAAGGAAGCCTTTGAGCTCAAACCAAAGGGAGTTACCCGATTTTAAGGTAATGTCTTTTTTTGAGTCCTTTTGTTTTATTTTGCTTCTCCAACCCCCTAAACTCTTTTTATTCTTTTCTTTTGTAACAACTATAGTATCCTCAATATAATAGGATGTTGTTATAATAAGTATTAGAGATACACTTACACACACCTACATCTAATGGTTAACAAACATACTGTTTCTGTGGATGGTGAATTTATGCCTCCCGAAACGATGATTGTTCAACATTCTTTTAACACCTTCAAAGGTGGCAATTAATATGTAAATATATTTATATATGATATATAATATGTTTATGTTTTCCTTAATCTTATGTAATTTTCATTTTGGGTATACCTTTATGGTTTCCATTATGGGTAAACGCGATATCTTCATTTAAGGAAGTGCGGACTACCGCCCCCTCAAAGTGAGTTGATTCGTTAAATACCACATGTGGGACGTATAAAGGATGGAACTATGATATTATATATTATATTATACTAGAATTATAATATACCTTTATATCATTATGATTCCATTCTACAAAATACGAAATAGAAATGAAAGTAGCGTTCATGCGTAAGTACGGCTTACCGTCTCCATAAACGGTGCATTTCATTTATTACCTATAAATGTTTATGTAATATTATAAATGAATGAATGTACTGGATATATATGAAATATATGATATCTACATTATGAATACCATTTTGGATATAATGGATACATGAACAACTTGTAATTATAAAGGGTTTATTTTTGACTCAAGTACCAAAGATTGTTAAAATGACCGTTATTAACTTAAATAAGTACATAGTGTTCATGACATGGTAATAAGTGATATAAAAGGAATAATGAACTTGAAAAAGGTTCTTAGGCAAGTATAAATTAACTCAATTTTATTATTCAGGACATTAAAGAACGATCGAGTCAAGTCAGACCTGAGGTATGGGACTTCATCTCAATCTTTTTTCATTGAGGCATATTTTGTTTTATACACAACCTTATTTTGTACGGTGTATAAACCCCTTTGAATTTTATGTTTATTCAAAAGGAATCTTTTTTATACGAAGCATTTACTAAATTACAAAAGGGAATGTTTTTGTCGTACGTATGCGGCGACAACGACTTCTCCGCCGCCGTGACCATTATTTGAGTTTCGGCTTCCTCTACAAGTCACACCTTTTTTTAAAAGAAAAATAAATACCATGTTTTACTTTTACTTTATTTTTTTATTGAAAATTGTTTTCATAATGTTTTTATATCAATGTTTTGTATTGATATATTGTGATTGAAAGGTGGAAATGTTAGGTTTCCTTTATGCATGTTTTATGTGATACAATTATGTTGAGGTTCTTGGGCATTATTATGAAGACGGGTGGTTTCGTGATAAACTAAGGGCGGGTGAGCCCGATATAGCTCTCCAATGCATTGGGTAACATGAAGGAGTGAAATGTTAATGTTTCTCCGAAGAGATTTAGGGAATATACTGTGATGGGTATTCCAAACGTAACCAAGAGGGTTACTCCCTACGTAAGAATGTTATGAATGCCTCAAGTTACCTTTATGTCTTATGATTTTTATGATTTATTCATGATTTGATGAGGTATATTAAAGTGCTTATGTTTTATGGGTAAAGTATGATTTCATTCTTATGTATATATGTACCCATGTTTCCTTTCCATATTTTTATATCCCTTACTGAGCTTTTTATGCTCATCCCAGGTTTTTTCAAAATGTTTTTCACTGGTCAAGGGAAAGGTACATGATATAATGATAGTGTCAAGGAAGTGTCAAGAAAGAATCCATGTTTTATTTTAAATATGTTTCCATTGATGGGAAAGAAGAATACTATCTTTATGTAACCACTTTGTTTATATGTGGAATGTAATGCAAGTTTAATGATCTAATTCTCTAAAACTCTAAACCCGAAAAGATCCTCAATGTGTAGTCTTGTAATAACTCAAGATTAAGAAAGGTTTAAGGTCGGGGCCTTATAGTTGGTATCAGAGGTCGGTTTATATAACTTTAGGAGTTAGAATTCTATTAAATGATTATCTAAAAATATTTTTTTTGAAATGATATAGCATTTGAAGATTACCATGTTGCTTCATCTAAGACATGTTTGTTCAGAATGGTTTTCCGCAGAGGAAACATGGAAGTAGTGCTAGGAAGGAATACAAAAGGAAATAACCTTCCGAATCAGCATCCTGAGATGGTCGGAATTGGAACTGAACAGTTTGTTGCAGTAATGGTGAAGTTGAATTAAGAGATAAATGGCGGTGTTATCCATACACGAGATCAGCCAGATCAACCGTAGAGGAACATGTCAATGGTGAAACATTTCATGAGGCAACATCCCCCATCATTCAGAGGATCATCTGACCCTGTGTTAGCTGAAGGGTGGATTAAAGCACTGGAGAAGATTTTCGATGTCATGGAGTGTTCAGAAAATCAAAAGGTTAGTCTTTCTATTTACCTTTTGGAGGGTGAAGAAGATTAGTGGTGGTCAATGGTTAAAAATATCAGGGACGCTGATGATATTGATTCTCTCGAATGGGATGAATTCTAAGGTATGTTTCTTGAGAAGTATTTTCCTAAGGTTGTTCGACTTAGGATGGAAAAGCAATTCTTGGAATTGAGGCAAGAGGAAGACTCAGTGGCTGCCTATGAAGAAAGGTTTACTCGATTGGCAAGGTATGCTCCAAATTTTATCCGAGACCTTGATAATAAAATCAATCATTTTTACTCAGGATTAAAGCCAAAATATCAAGGGCATTATCTTCTCGTGAGTTTAAAAGTTATGAAAATCTTGTTCGATGTGTTGAGAAGGTGGAAATGGAGTTTTCCGATGATCAAGTGTTCTATAACAACCAACAGAAGAAGAGACCGAGGTGGCAGGAGAAAGGTAAGAATTATTCAAAAAAGTATGACAGTAAGAAAACTATGTTTCTAGTTTGTGATAAATGTGGAAAAAGGCATGCTGGGGAATGTCTTTTGAATTATGGAAAGTGCTACCGATGTGGTAAGATGGGACATAAGGCTCGGGATTGCACTGAAAAAGATCAGGGTGATGGTAAGACCAAATTTGATTTACAGTTAGTGAAATGTTATAAGTGCAATGAGATGGGTCACTATGCAAACGAGTGTCCGACAAAGAGCTTGAGTGATGGGAAGCAGTTAGACTACATGCAGAAAGGGGTGGTGAAATCCTTTGCAACTACTTCAGAAGATGTCGGGCCATCAAATGAAGTAGTATCAGGTACTTTGTTTGTTTTTTCAGATTATGCCAGTGTGTTGTTTGATTCGGGGTCTACACATTCTTTCATCTCTGAAACCTTTTCTAGTAAAATGGGAATACCATCTCAAGAAATGACTCCTGAACTTTTGGTAAAAACACATGGGGGGAATGTTGAGGCAAAAAGAATTTATAAGAATCTTCCTATCCTTATCTGTGGAAAGAACCTACTTGCAAACCTTATTGTCCTACCTCTAGTAGAGTTTGATGTTATCCTGGGTATGTATTGGCTCTCTATTTACCATGCTAAGATTGACTGTAGATCTAAAGAAGTTTCTTTTCAGAAAGACTTTCAGTTTGTGTACAAGAATGAACCCTTACTATTGATAACTTATCAAGAGGCCAAGAAACATGTAAAATATGGAAATGAATTTTACCTTACACACATCATTTAAAATAAAGGAACTGTTCAAATTAATGATGTGCCAGTGGTAAATGAGTATCCTGATGTTTATCATTATGAGTTTCCTGGAATAATACCAGATCGAGATGTTGAGTTTACTGTTGACTTAGTTCCTGATGCTAAGCCAACTTCAAAACCCCCTTATCGAATGGCTCAAATTGAACTTTTAGAGTTGAAGGAGCAATTGCAAGATTTATTAGAGAAAGGTTTCATTCGACCTAGCACATCACCATGGGGTGCTCCTGTTTTATTTGTTAAAAAGAAAGATGGTTCAATGAGACTTTGCATTGATTATAGAGCCTTGAATAACATCACTGTTAAGAAAAAATATCCTTTTCCTCATATCGATGATTTGTTTGATCAG
Source organism: Viscum album (assembly GCA_963277665.1). Taxonomy (NCBI): domain Eukaryota; kingdom Viridiplantae; phylum Streptophyta; class Magnoliopsida; order Santalales; family Viscaceae; genus Viscum; species Viscum album. Next base: position 973,848,106 of record OY728140.1, on the reverse strand, counting down.
CTCCAGGGAGCTCAGTATTTTTCAAAGATTGACTTGAGATCAGGGTACCATCAGCTAAAGGTAAAGGAAGAAGATGTTCCGAAGACCGCATTCCATACATGATATGGACATTATGAATTTGTAGTAATGCATTTTGGGCTAAACAATGCACCTATTGTATTCATGGACTTAATGAATAGAATTTTCAATGAGTTCTTGGATAAGTTTGTGGTGGTTTTCATTGATGGTATTTTGGTGTTTTCTAAATGTAAAGAGGAGCATGAAAGACATTTAAGGGTTATCTTGCAAACCTTAAAAGAAAAGAAACTGTATGGAAAAATTCAGAAAGTGTGAGTTTTGGTTGCAACAAATGTCATTCCTTGGTCATATTGTTTCTAAAGATGAGATAACTGTTGATCCTGTAAAAACAAAAGTTGTGGAAGACTAGCCAAGACCCAAAAATGTAACTAAGATTCATAGCTTCCTTGGTATGGCAGGCTATTACCAAAGGTTTGTCTGAAATTTTTCATGGTTATCTAGTCCAATGAATAAGCTAACTCGGAAGGTTGTTAAGTTTATCTGGACAAAATAATGTGATGATTGTTTTCAGGAATTGAAAATAAGATTGGTGAATGCTCCAGTTTTGGCACTACCTTCCAGGAATGGTGAGTTTGTTATATACAGTGATTCTTCATTGAAAGGACTTGGTTGCGTCCTAATGCAGAATGATTAGGTAATTTCTTATGCTTCACGACAGTTGAAAACTCATGAGATAAATTACCCTACACATGATTTGGAATTAGCTGCTATTGTTTTCGCTTTAAAAATTTGGAGGCATCATTTGTATGGAGTAAAGTGAAAAATATATACTAATCACAAAAGTTTAAAGTATATATTCACTCAGAAAGAGTTAAACATGAGACAGAGGAGATGGCTGGAATTAATCAAGGATTATGATTGTACAATTCATTACCATCCTGGAAAAGAAAATAAAGTGGTTGATGCTTTGAGTCGAAAAAGTAATGCTTCATTAGCAATGTTGCATTTGGAACGTGATCCTTTGGTTAAGTATTTGATGAACATTGGCATAGAAGTTGTTGGTGTAGGAAGTTCTTCTGTTTTGTTTCAGGTATCAGTGAGATCTTCTCTATCAGATAGAATCAAGAAAGCACAGAAGCAAGACAATGAGTTGTAAAAAAAAGGTAGAGCTGGTTCAGAAAGGTAAGTTTCCTGAATTCAACATTGGTAATGATTGTGTTTTGAGATTTGGGAAGAGATTGCGTGTGCCTTGTGATTCACAGTTGAAGAGAGAGTTGTTATGTGAAGCTCATAGTTCTCCGTTTTCAGTTCATCCTGGCAGTACTAAGATGTACAAGAATCTGCGGGAGTATTACTGGTGGGATGGAATGAAAAGAGATATTGCTGATTTTACTATGAAGTGTTTGATATGTCAACAGGTTAAAGCAGAGCGGCAGTTACCGAAAGGGATTCTTCAGCCTTTACCAGTGCCAGAGTGGAAATGGGAGAATATATCCATGGACTTTGTTGTGGGATTTCTGAAGAAATCTCGAGGTAATAATGCAATCTGGGTTAATGTTGATCGCTTGACTAAATCTGCTCATTTCCTTGCTATACGAGATACTTTTTCCCTAGATCAACATTCCTGTTTGTATCTTATAGAGATAGTCAGGTTACATGGAGTTCCGCTCTCCATTGTATCTGATCGTGATCCCGGGTTCACTTCTAACTTTTGGAAAGGCCTTCAGAAGCCGTTGGGTACTGAATTAAATTTTAGTACAGCATTTCATCCTCAATCAGATGGGCAGTCAGAACGAACAATTCAGACCGTGGAGGATATGCTACGAGCTTGTTTGATGGATTATCATGAAAGTTGGGACCAACATCTTTCTTTGGTTGAATTTTCATATAATAACAGTTTTCATTCCAGTATACAGATGGCACCATTTCAGGCATTATATGGGAAGCAGTGTCGAACTCCAGATTTATGGGATGAAGTGGGTGAAAGGAAGCTGATGGGACCAGAATTGGTATAAGAGATGGCAGAAAAAGTTTAGTTGATTCAGAAGCACATGAGAACAGCTCAGAGTAGGCAGAGGAGTTATGCAGGCAACAGGAGGAAGGATCTAACTTTTGAGGTAGGTGATCATGTTTTTCTCAAAGTCTGACCATGGAAAAGTGTGATGCGATTTGGTAAGAAAGGAAAGCTGAGTCCAAGGTTCATTGGACCATATGAAATTCTGGAGAGAGTTGGATCAGTTGAATACCGGGTGGCTTTACCTCCGAGTTTATCTCAGGTACACAATGTTTTTTCACGTTTCGATGTTGAGAAAGTATATGCAAGATCCATCTCATGTTTTGAGTCCAGAGGTAGTTCAGCTGGAAGAGAACCTATCTTATGAGGAACAACCGGTCCAGATTCTTAACCATAGGGAGAAAGTGTGACGAAATAAGGTGATTAATCAGGTGAAGGTTTTGTGGAAAACCCACATGATGGAAGAGGCAACATGGGAATCTGAAAAATGCAATGAGGGATAAGTACTCCCATTTATTCGATAAGTAAATAAATTGTGGGGATGAAATTTTCTAAAGGGGGGAAGGATGTAACATCCAAAGTAAGTAATGAATAATAGATATTTTTATCTCTGTCTATTAATGATTATGATAGTGTTTTAGAGGCTTAAAATGAAAATAAATACAATCTTATGCATGGAATACACTAATATTCTTAAAAGATTATTTTACTGCCTTTTGATGGCAAAATCTTTTTAAATCTATATTTTGACAATTTTATAAGAAATGTTTGTAAAAATAAACTTATTATTTATGATTGGGACAACAAAATATACTTTGTGTGAATTTTTGGTGTTTTTCCGATAAAGTTCATTTTTTAATGAATAGTGAAAATTGTTGTATTTTAATTCAAAACCTCTTTTTAATCTAATTTATTTATATGATTAGAATATCTTTTGAATTGGTTTTTAAGTGAAATTATAATATATTTTTACCATTTTATCCAATGGTGGTCATTGGAATCAATTTCACTTTGAAATTGGACTTAAACTAGTGTCAATCTTTTGATACTTATTGTTTCATAAAAACATGCTATTTGTCATGACAGCGACAATTAGTTATTAAATTAATTAATGAAACTTACATGTTTGTAATTTTTTAAATTATAAATCATTTTTGAATTCAGAATATCAAATATAGCTTAGGGTAAAGTTTTGGTATCTTTCTGAAAAACTTCAATTTTTGATGAATAGTGAAACCACTAAGTGGTAGTTAAAGAAACTGATTTTTCGTTTAAATGAAACTTTTCCACTTCTGTGATTTTATTTTAAAAAATCCAACATACATGGTTTTCATTAAGAATTAAAATGTGGTTCTATGAGATTAAAATAATTTTTTTGGTGAATAGTAACTTTTAAGTTCTTAATCGCGATTAGTGGTAATTTGTGTAGTTTAAGGTAAAAATAATGTTTTAATAATATGAGATGAGCTTGACACATGTACTAACCTCATTGGATGTGTCATGGATGACCAATAAAATCCATTGGTCAACATGGGGACCCCATGGAGCCAATTTGGTTGGGAAATGACATAAATAACTTTTTATTTAATGTTAAAGTAAAAATGACACAAACATGAGTTATTTTACTAAAAAAAATTTTACATTGGGTTATACAAGTCAGATTTTTGACTATAAATATTCATTAGAAAGATAAAACGCTTTCCTACATCATATTATTTTTTTTATAATTTTTAGACATTAAATATATTAAATTATTTTTGACATCATAAAGATGCAATGATGACCTCATTATTTAACGATTTAAATAAAATGGAAAGATAATGTAAAATATAAGACCTACACATGGAAAAAACCAATTGGAAGAGTGTATTTCGAACCCTTATCACCTTATACTAGAATTATATCAATGTGGGACCTTTTTAATCTGAAACTCATTTTAAAATAAAGTAACTTATCTTTACTTTCCAAGAGTGCCCCTCCTCTCCTCTTATAAAAGGCCCCCACCTCTACCTCCTTACCCACACTACCAAAGCCTTTGGCTCGGCCAAAACCTGACCATTTTGTCTTTCCACTTCCCTATCTTACTCTTTTAAGCCTAACTTTTGGCATAAGTCTTCCCAAAGAATCCTTTGAGCTCAAACCAAAGGGAGTTACCCGATTTTAAGGTAATGTCTTCTTTTGAGTCCTTTTGTTTTATTTTGCTTCTCCAACACCCTAAAATCTTTTTATTATTTTATTTTGTAACAACTCTAGTATCCTCAATATACTGGGATGTTTTTATAACAATTATTCGAGCTACACTTACACACACCTACATCTAATGGTTAACGAACATACTGTTTCCGTGGATGGCGAATTTATGCCTCCCGAAACGATGATTGTTCAACATTCTTTTAACACCTTCAAAGGTGGCCATTAAGATGTCACTAAATTTATATATGATATATAATATGTTTATGTTTTCCTTAAGCTTCTGTATTTTTCATTTTGGGTATACCTTTACGGTTTCCATTATGGGTAAACGCGATATCTTCATTTAAGGAAGTGCGGACTACCGCCCCCTCAAAGTGAGTTGATTCGTTAAATACCATATGTGGGATGTATAAATGATGGAACTATGATATTATATATGATATTATACTTTAATTATAATATACCTTTATATCATTATGATTCCATTCTATAAAATACGAAATAGAAATGAAAGTAGCGTTCATGCGTACGTACGGCTTACCGTCTCCATGAACGGTGCATTTCATTTCTTACCTCTAAATGATTATGTAATATTATAAATGCTTGCATGTACTAGATATATATGAAATATATGATATCTAAATCATGAATACCATTCTAGATATAATGGATACATGGAAAACTTGTAATTATAAAGGGTTTATTTTTGACTCAAGTACCAATGATCGTTAAAATGACCGTTATTAACTTAAATAATTACATAGTGTTCATGACATGGTAATAAGTGATATAAAAGGAATAATTAACTTGAAAAAGGTTATTAAGAAAGTAGAAATTAACTCAAGTTTATTATTCAGGACATTAAAGAATGATCGATTCAAGTCGGACCCGAGGTATGGGACTTCGTCTCAATCTCCTTTTATTGAGGCATATTTTGTTTTATACACAACCTTCTTTTATACGGTGTATAAACCCCTTTGACTTTTATGTTTATTCAAAAGGAATATTTTTTATACGATGCATTTACTAAACGACAAAAGGGAATGTTTTTGTCGTACCTATGTGGAGACAATGGCTTCTCCGCCGCCGTGACCATTATTTGAGTTTCAGCTTCCTCTACAAGCCATACCTTTTTTTTAAAAGAAAAATAAATACCATGTTTTAATTTTCTTTTATTTTGGTATTGAAAATGGTTTTCATAATGTTTTTATATCAATTTTTTGTATTGATATCTTGTGATTGAAAGGTGGAAATGTTATGTTTTCTTTATGCATGTTTTATGTGATACGATTATGTTGAGGTTCTTGGGCATTATTATGAAGACGGGTGGTTCCGTGATAAACTAAGGGCGGGTGAGCCCGATATATCTCTCCAATGCATTGGGTAACGCGAAGGAGTGAAAAGTTAAGGTTTCTCTGAAGAGATTTAGGGAATATACTGTGATGGGTATTCCAAACGTAACCAAGAGGGTTACTCCCTACGTAAGAATGTTATGAATGCCTCAAGTTACCTTTATGTCTTATGATTTCTAGGATTTATTCATGATTTGAAGAGGTATGTTAAAGTGCTTATGTTTTATGGGTAAAGTATGATTTAATTCTTATGTATATATGTACCCATGTTTCCTTTCCATATTTTTATATCCCTTACTGAGCTTTTTAAGCTCATCCCAGGTTTTTTTAAAATGTTTTTCACAGGTCAAGGGAAAGGTACATGATATGATGATAGTTTCAAGGAAGTGTCAAGAAAGAATCCATGTTTTATTTTAAATATGTTTCCATTGATTAGAAAGAAGAATACTATCTTTATGTAACAACTTTGTTTATATGTGGAATGTAATTCATGTTTTATGATCTAATTCTCTAAAACTCTAAACCCGAAAAGATCCTCAATGTGTAATATTGTAATAACTCAATATTAAGTAAGGTTTAAGGCTGGGACCTTATACCAGTAGGTCTTATATGAGGGAAGAGGGATTAGAATGTGTATTTGGAAGAATTTGGGCAAGGCATGTAGCTTGAGTGGTGTGGGATCATGTGGGTGTGAGGGGTGGTATATATGTTGAAGTGGAGAAGAGTTTTCTTAATATTATAATAATTAACTTATTATTTCATCTCAAGACAATAAATAGTGAGAATTCAATGACCAAGAATGATTATATATGTATGTGAGTTCTAGATTTGGGTTCTTACATCACTCATGATGTCAGTAATAGTTAATTTAAATTATAATGTATTTATACAATAAATTAATGTATTTTACTATTCAAAAAAATCAAGTATTTCTGAAAAATCCAAAAAATTCACCCTATCAATTTTTCGACGTGTATAATAAGAAAATTAAGTCCATTTTTCAAAAATAATTCCCTAAATATGATTAATTAAATATTTAATTAAAATGTTTATATAATCCAAAAATATAAACACTTAAATTGTTCATCTTTGTTTTTAAGGTGACAAAATTTATTTATTCATTCATGGGTGTGGATACCATTCATAAGAGTCATATTACTATTCCTAAGGGTAATTTACAATTTATATGGGTAGGTTACTATTCACAAAAAAATTGTGTTAATTCTATCAGACACTAAATATATTCTTGAAAAAAAGTGTTTATGTCAGATTTTCAAAATTCAAAACACACAAGTGAAAAATTTATGTTCAATGGCCAGGCTATGACAATCTCATAAATAAACAATTTTTGTTTCAAAGAAACTCAGTTCTTTATAAAATATAGGCTATTACTAGAATGTATTTAAGAGAAACATCGAATAAATTTTTTGGGGTGCAAGATGGATGATTTTTATTTCGACTTATATTCATATTATCATTGAATTTAATGATTTTTGAACCTTTTGAAACTGAAAACCATTTTATAATAAGTTAATTCTTTCAAACAATCCAAAAGAGCCCCTCCTCCCCTCATAAGAGGTCACCACGTCTAACCCATTAATCAGACCTCTTAAACCCCATGGATTGTCCAAAATCTAATCCAAGAAGCTCCAAATATCACTATATTCCTCCTAGAATCCTTCTCTTAGGATGAAATCAGTTCAAGAAATCCTTTTGGTTCAAACAAAAGGGAGTTACCTGATTTAAAGGTAACATCTTCTCTCAAGTTATTTTCTTTTATTTTCCTTCTCACCCCCCTAAACACTATTTATTCAATCATTTTATTATATCTAAAGTATCTTAAATATACAAGGATGTTGTTATTATGAGTATTAAATCTACAAATCCACACACCTCCATCTATTGGATACGAACATACTATTTCTGTGGACGGAAAACTACTGCCTCACGAAACGATGATTGTTCAATTATCTCATACCACCTCTCATGGAGTCCATTATGATAGAACTATATTTAAATTTGATATATAATATATTTTTATTGTCCATATTCTTATGTATTTTTTATTTATATCATACCTTTATAGTTTCCATAAAGGGTAAATATGATAACATCATCCTAAGATGTGCGGACTACTGTCCCCTAAAAGTGATATGACTCATTCATGCCATACGCGAGACATATAAATAATGGATTTAATAAAATTATATATTATATTATACTCGAATTATAATATTCATATGCATAATTATGTTTTCATTCAATTAAATATGAAATTGAAATGAAAGTAGCGTTCATGTGTATGTACAACTTACCATCTCCATGAATGGTACATTTCGTTTCTTATCTCAAAGTGTTTTGTAATATTATAAATACATATATATATATATATATATTGGATATATATGGTATATAAGTTTTCTAAATCACGAATATCATTATGGAGATAATTTACTTTTGACCACAAGGACAAAATGTAATTATAAAAAGTCCAATTTTGACTCAAGTACCAAATATCGACAAAACTACATTTATTAAATGAAATGATCCTATAATGATTATAACATGATAATAAGTGATATAAAAGGAATAATAAACTTTAAAAAGGTTCTGAAAGAAGTATAAATTATCTTTAGTTTATTATTTAGGATATTAAATAATGAACGAGTCATGTCGGAAATGAGGTAAGGGAACCTCTTAACTCAATTTCTATTCATTGGGTTGATCTTCTACTTCTTAATAATGTCATTATATGACTATGTGAGAAATAAATTTCTTTATCATATCTTTTATTAATACTTTTTTGATGTGTACTTATAGTTAATACACATAATAGATCTATTTTATTTACAAAATTATCATTGTAAGGGAACCTTCCACCATCCTCTTTTAGTAAAAGAATTATTTTATGTCATGTATTTTCATTTTCATTTTTTTATTATGGGATATTTTCTTCTATATCCTTATTTTTTAAAATTTTATGTCCATGTGATGAGAAACCCTTTTCTCTCCCATAAACTCATTTTCAGAATTTTAATGTCATGTCGTTAAGCTGCGAAATTTTCATAAGAGACTTCATATCAATCACCTTTCATTGAGGAATACTTTGATTTATATAGTAATTTATTTTATACTATATATAAACTCATTTGACTTTTTATTTCATTAAAAGGTAATATTTTTTCTACGTAGCATTTTACTGAATTACCAAAAGGAATGTTTATTTTTTACATATGTGGTGACAATGACTATTTTGTCACCATATTTGTCTTCCTTAACAAATTGAAGTGTCTTTAAAAAAGAAAATAAATACCATATACCATTTTTAAGTATTTTGGTATTGAAAATGGTTTTGAGAATGCAATGATTATTTCAATATCTTGAAATGTTATATTTGGATTGCAATGTGGATATGTTATCTTTCCTTTATGATTGTTTTATGTGTTATGGTTCTTGGAAATTTTTTACATATATAGGTGGTTCCATGATAAACCTAGGGTGGGTGAGCCTGAGATAGCTCTAAAATGTATTTGGTAATGTGAGAGAAGAAAATGTTAATGTTTGTCCTAAGAGATTTAGAGAATATATTGTGATGGGTATTCCAAATATAACTCCCTATATAGCTGTTAAATCTATAATGTAAGTATGTTATGTATGACAAGAGTTATATTTATGCTTTATTTTTCCTATGTGTAATTCATAAATCATATTATTTCATGAGGTAAGTTAAAGAGATTATTTTTTGTATGTATTAATGGACTAATGTATTCTTTTATTATTTTATATCCCATACAAATATTTTTATGTTCATCCCATCTTTTGAGGAGTTTTTCACAGGGTATAAGGAAGGGTATTAGAAAAAAGAATTAAAGAAGATTTAAACAATGAAAATAGATCTATTTTTCTTTTAATAGTTTTTATTTTATGAAAAAATGGATACTGAGATGAAGTGTCTACTTTTAAATATTTGATATGTAATTTAATAGTTTCGGTCTAATTTTCTAAAACTCTAAACCTAAAAAGTCGGATAATATTAATTCTTTATTTAACTCAAGATTAAGTAATTTGGTAAGGTTGGGGCCTTATAGTTGGTATGAATGTTTGGTTTAGATAGCTTTATAGGTTAGGGTGTTATTAAAGCACAACTAACATAACCTTAATGGTTTAAATAATAGAAAGTGTCATAGTTATTTTAGATAATTTTAATGAGTTTCAGATAACTTTAAAAATTATATCTTAGGGTTTACTGTCCTCATAAGATATTATTTGATGACATTACTGAATAAAAAACCGAATGAAATAGAAGATGGAGTGGGAAATCTGGTGGTTATTCTCAACTAACTATCTAGATTCAAGTTTGACCACCTAAACCTTGGTGATTTTATTAAGGAATGGTATATTAGAGAAACTAAGCCCTAAAGAAGTTTAGGTAATAACCATAAAATCAATTATATTCATAAAATTATGTGTCTTTTATGTGGAAAGAAACACCAAGGAAAATGATTCAAAGGGACGAGAAGATGTTTCAAATGTGGTAATGATGGTCATAATGAAATAACCTAACATGGTAAAAGGAAGCATCTAGTTGACTCAAGAAAAGGTAATTAAGGTATTTATAAGGGATGAATTGAATTTTTTAAATGTGTTGTTCTTAGCAATAGAAAAATAGATATCCTAAGAAGATAGTTTTGTAATTGCATCAACAGGATTGTAAAAATATATGTTTACCAATTCCAAATGTCATTCCAATTAAATATGAGGAAACTAATAATGGACTATGAAATACATCAATTATTTCTTAGCTAATGTTTTGACATTACAAAAATCAATGTAAATTAGGCATGATTTTGTTTATAGGAATGATTTATAAATTAAATTGGATGGAAAAACATGGAGAAAGGATCATGAATAATGTTCTATGTTTAATATTTCTACATTTTAGGAGTTGAATAGATATGTTGTATCAATGGATGATGATATGATTAAATTTATTAATGGTAAAATTACATTGGAAGACTATTTCATGTATATGTAAAAATGAATATTGATTTGTGAAAATCTTATTCAAGGAATAAATATCTTTTCTTTCATTGATATAGTTATTAAGAACCATTTGATTATATTAGATCCTTAAATTTGTTTCAATTACAAGTTATTTATTTTTGGGAAGAAAATTTGAGAGATGAGATAACATTTGTTGTTGAAATATGTTATGATTATTTTTGAGTAATTGATCTCATTTTTGTTAATGTTATAAACATTTGTATTTTTGTTTTTAAAAATCTCAAAATACAAAACATGTGACAACTGGTCATGTCAGAAAAAGCTGTGGGAATCGAACGCACAACCAAAGTGCGATTGGGATTTATCACCTACCAATGGACTACATAACGTTCTGGTTATAATAAATAATTGTATTTGAAATGATTTTATGAATAAAGAATAATTTTAGTTTGGGAACATATATTTTATCAAATGGATATCCTTAGTATAGGAATATGATTTGGTGATTAAGTGATAAAGGTTATTTTTGAAGAAGTTATCTCTTTTGGGGAAACAATATATGCCTATGGAAAATAGAATACAATGGGATTTCATTTGTGGAGTAATTGTTGAAATTTTATTTTCAAAGAATCTGTGTTTTATTGTAGATGTGTGAAAATTTGGGTTATTTATGGAATTGAGTGACCTATCATTGAGAATTTTTTATTAGGTTAATTACATTTTAGTATAAAATTTTAAGTGTAACCGATGTTATTTGGAGATAAATGCTAAAATTTTTGTGGAATACTATGTGATAAAAAACTTCTTAGTTTTGGGTTTCAATCTTAGTTATATTATTTAGAATAATTGTTTTAAGGAAAATTGTTAATTTCATGGTCTTTGTTGAGCTTTGGGTATTGTTTGTTCAATTATGGAGATTAAGAGTAGTATTTATTTTTTTAAAAATATTATCCTTTTTAGGTATTGTCTTCTCTTGTACTAACCTTTTTGGTTTTGGTTAATGTCTAATAACATGGAAAATATATGGTTCATCTTTTTTGGATAATGTTATTCTCTAGAAGATGATCCAAGTTCTTCAGTTGTGACCGAGTCAACTTGAATACAAATCATTTGGAGAAAAGATTAGTTTTTGGTAGAAACTTATTAAAGGATAAAACTATAGATGAAAAGTATGGATATTTACTTATTTCCATAGTCTATCTCACAAATAAATTATCCAAAATTATTAAAGGGAACCAAAAAATAAATCATTGTATGTTTACTTTTCCTATTGGGGAATCAAAGACCATTTAACCTATCACAAGTTTGCGGTTTTTTGGTGATTAAATTTATCCTGATTAGGTTCTCTATCACTCACCATCAGAACATGACACTTAGTTTCTCCTACATATCGATGTTTTCATAGAATCCTAGTACATGTTATCTCAGGTGAACACTTTACTTCTCTTTTATTCTTTTAAAGTTATATTTTTATTGACACATTTCCAATCTGGGACTTTCAATGAAGTTTCCAAGCCGAATTTTAAAATTGTGTGGACGTAATTTCCAAGTGGGGGTCGGATGTAACGACAAAGGTATTTATTGAATAATAATTTTTCATACATATTAATATTTATGAATAATATATTAAATTTATGTTAAATAGGACAATTTTTTTTATAGTTTACTCAACATGTAACAACATGTTTCTTTGAAATCTTACATTTTTCACAATATTGAGTTATACAAAAAAATAATAATATAATAATATAATTATTGTAACTGATAGTTAACGCTAGATGTCGAATTGGTGGGAATGGAAAAAACTAACAACAATGTGTTTGTTATGTGTTTTTACTTTTATCCAAAAAATTATAGAGGCTTAAAAAAAGAATTAATGTAATTTTGAACATTAAATACTCTAGTATTAGTTAAAATATCGATTTTCCACCTTTTGAGTGTGTACCCATTTTAAATCTAGTTTTTGTCACAATTATGTTTTCAATTTGACAAAATAGTCTTCTTATTTTGAAGAGGGACATAAAAAATTTAATTTGGGTATAATTTTGGAATTTTTCTTATATTTTTTATTTTAAATGAATATTGAAAAATACTACATTTTAATTCAAAACTGCCTATTAATCTAATTTTTTTATACAGTTCGATTATTATTTTTATTGGTTTTAATGTGTAGTTGGATTATATTTTTACCATTTAATATTGTTATGGTCATTGTATATAATTTCACTTTGATATTTAACATAAACAAGCGTCAATCTTTTGATAGTTATTATTTCTTAAAAACATGTTTTTTCGTTTTGACAACATGATTTAATTTTAAATTAGTTTCTGTAAGTTCTGTATTTTGAATTTGGAAAAATAGATTCCATATTTGGAATCATGAAGTCCTAATTGTTAAAATATTTAACGTTTATTTTTAGACATATGAATAGTAAAATCAGTAAATATTTCATTTACCATGGTTAAAGGGTACATCTGATAAATAAAGGTAAAAAATAATATTATAATTATATAAAATTACACTAACACATTTCTTAATCCTATTTTATGATATATGTCCGACCATGGACATCTTTGGGTAAATTTAGGGGCCCTATGGAGCCACTTGTAAGTGAAAATGACACTTTATAAAAATTAATATAATGTTAAAGAAAATGTAAAATAACCATATTTCTTTTAGTAAAATAAATTTAACATGGGGTTATATAAGTTATATTTTGGATTATAAAGATTAATTAGAAAGATGAAAATATTTCGTAAATTATCATATTTTATTTATATTATTTATACATAATATTAATAAATTTATTTATGTAGCAATGAGTATGTAATGATTACCTAATTAAGGAATGTTTAAATTAAATGAGATTATAAATATAAAAATAAATTTATTTTGAAACTTTTTTATTCCATCAACGAATTTTAGGGATAATAAATAAATTTTAGATGTGAATTAATGAAGGATTTTTGGAATAATCATGTTTTTTATATTTTTTAAATGTTTTTATAATAATATTTTATAAATTAAGATTAATGAATTTTAAAAATAATTAATATTTTATTAAATAAGAAAATAATACTAAAAATATAATACTTTACCAAAAGACATATATTATGTTACAAAATTCATTAATGATCCATTTTGGGTCTCTTGTATTTTTATTGTAAAAATATTAACAATATAGTATGAATATACAAGAAGACAAGGAAAAAGATAAATAAGTTATCCAAGGGTTAAATAAAAAAGTTAAGGATTAAAAATATTCAAAACCATTACAATTATAATTGGATGATTTCATTTATAAATATATTCATCTTATATTATAATTTAATTATTTGTGGACCTTTTTATACTGAATATTATTTTATAATAAAATAATACTTTCAATCTTTCATAAACTGTCCCCCCTCCCTCTTATAAAAGGCCACCACATCAAACCAATTAATCACAACTCTGATGCACCTTGGCATGTCTAAAATCATTATAAAAATTGTAAAAAATTACTATATTCATTATATACTACTTTCCTTAGGAATAAGTTAGTTCAATATTTGTTTTTTTCAAACTAAAGGGTGTTAACTGATTTAAAGGTAACACCTTCTCTAAAGTTATTTTCTTTTATTTTCCCTCTCCAAACCCCTAAACTCTATTTATTCCATTATTTTATAAAAACTCGTGTATCTTAAATATACTATGATTTTGTTATTATGAGTATTAGAACTACACATCCACACACCTCCATCTAATGGATATGAACATACTGTTTCTGTGGTTGATGAACTACTACCTCACAAAACGCTGAGTGTTCAATTATCTTCTACCACCTATGATGGGAGCCATTATGATGGATATATATTTATGTGTGATATTTATTAAAATTATATTGTCTCAATTATTCTATATTTTATATTTATAGAATAACATTATGGTTTCCATAATGTGTAAATAAGATAATTTCATTTGAGGAACTGTGGTTTACCACCCCTCAAAGTGATATGACTCGTTCATTCCATACAGGGAACATATAATGGATAAATTTAATGAAATTATATATTATATTATACTTGAAGTTTAATATACCTATTTATAATTAACATTTCATTCCATTAAATATGATATATAAATGAAAGTAGCATTAATGCGTTCGTACAGATTACCATATCCTTGAACGGGGCATTTCATTTCTTATCTCTAAATGTTATGTACTCTTATAAATAAATATATATACTAGATATATATGATATATAATATATTTAAATCATGAATATCATTTTGGAGATAATGTAATTTTGACCACATGGAGAACTTGTAATTATAAGAAGTTCATTTTTTTAACTGAAGTACCAAATATCGACAGAACTACAATTATTAACTTACATGATTATGTATTATTTATAACATTGTAATAAGTGATATTAAAATGATAATAAACTTGAAAAATGTTCTTGTGTAAGTATAAATTAACATTAGTTTATTATTCATGAGATTAAATAATGAACACTTCACGTCGGACACGAGGTGAGGGATCTTCTTTACCCAATTTCCATTCTTTGGGTTGATCTTCTACTTCTTGATTATGTCTTTCTTTGATTATGTGAGAAATAATTTTTTTATCATATCTTGTATTTATACATTATTTATGTGTACCTATGGTGAATACACATAATCAGCCTATTTTTTTACAAAAAGAAATTTGTAAGTGACCCTTCAACCCTCCACTTTTAGTAAAAGGCTTCTTCTTTGTCATTTTTTTTAATTTCCATTTTGTGATGAGAAGATGTGTTTTTATATATCATTATTGTTGTACATTTTATGTCAATATAAAGAAGGACCCTTTTCTATCCCATCAACTCATTTTATAAATTTTAATGTGACACCATTAGGCTTGTGAATTTTCGTAAGGGTCTTCCCCTCAATCACCTTTCTTTGAGGCATACATTGATTTATACACAAATTTATTATATATGGGGTATAAACCCCTTTGAAATTTCATTTCATTCAAATGGAATATTTTCTTCTATGTATCATTTTACTAAATGATAAAAATGAATGTTTATTTTTGAAGTACGTAGTGACAAGGACTTTTCCTTCACCGATAGTATTATTTGATATTTTTCTTCATTAACAAGTAGTAGTGTTTCTTAAAAGGAAATTAAATACAATATATATATATATATACATATTTTGGTATTGAAAAGGGTTTTGAGAAAGAATTCATTATTTAAATATCCTGAAATTATATATTGTGATTGCAATGTGGAAATTTTATGTTTCCTTTATTCATGTTTTATGTGTTATGGTTCTGGGGAATTATTTACGTATATAGGTGGTTCCATGATAAACTTAGAGTGGGTGAGCCCGAGATAGCTCTGTAATGAATTAGGTAACATGAAAGAGGTAAGAGTTAATTTTTCTCCTAAGAAATTTAGGTAATGTACTCTGATGGGTAGTCGAAACGTAATTCCCTATGTATCTATGTAAGATACAACGTAAGTATGTTATGTATTCCACATGTTACCTTTATGATTTATGATTGCAATGTGTTATTCATAAATCTTTTAAATTCTTGAGGTTTGTGAAAGATATTATTTTTTTTATGTATTTATGGAATAATGTTTTCTTTCTTAATTTTATAACCCTTACTGAGAATTTAATGCTCATCACATGTATTTGAATTTTTTCCACAGGGTATAAGGAAGAGTAAGATAAAGGAGAAATTTAAGAAGAATTCTATCATCAAAAGATTTCTTGTTTCCTTTTAAGTGTTTTTATTTTATGAAAAAAATATATACTGAGTAGAATCGTTTACTTTGTAATATTTGAGATGTAATGTAATATTTATGGCCTAATTAAACAAAACTCTAACCCTAAAAGGATCCAAAATGTTAATTCTTGATTTAACTCAAGATTAAGTAATGTTTAAAGCCTGGGGCCGTATAGATGAACTCCTACCCTGAAACAGTGATTATAAAATTTTGTGAGGGGATTTTTAAGAGCGTCGAAGCACATTTTTTGGTCTCTATAAAGGATAAAATATATTGATATCATGTTAAAAGGGTTTTTAGTGAATATGTATTAGATTTTTGGAGATTTTTTTATACATCACGATAGGTTATTTTTTATTAATTTCTAAAAAACATGTTTTAGACACTATATGATAAAATAATAAAAACCACAATATTTTTCATAATTTTTTCAATGGTTTCATGAAAAGTGGTGTTATTTTAAATATATTATTTGAATAAGAAATAATTTCAGTTAAATAACATCCTTGGTGATGTGTAAGTGTGTCATGTTTATAAATAATGTTTTATAAAAACATAAAATATAATATAGGGTTCAAAGGATTCATTAAGTGTATATAAAATTAATCAAATAACATAAAAAATTATTTTATAAGAGGGTAATAATTTTTTTCATTAATAATATTTATAGTATTTATTAAATCACATTTTGGGATTTTATGGTGTCATAACACATAACATATATTTATACAGTATTTAATTTTTACCTAAAAATTTGACAGTCTCCGAAAATTATGAATCATTATCTATTGAATAATTTCAATGTGATGATTTTAAAATTAATATTTTTTTAAGAAAAAAGTATCTAAATATTAAAAAGTACACTTTTATAAAAAAAATAATAACTTATTAAAAAAATAACTATTTTTATGTTGATAATGGTTTTATACCTAAGTAAAATTACAATTGTCTTCAATAAAATATATTATCAATTATTTTTAAAGAAATATTATTTCATTATATATTATTTTTAAATAAAATTTAATTCCAAAATTATTAAATATATCAAAAAAATGTTGATTGGAACAATATATTTCATGAAAAATAAAATTTTAGTTTCATTATATTAACATCCTATATTTATGAAACTCATTATTTAATAATTTATAAATTAAAAAATAAAGATGATAAATATAATAATGAATTTATTAATAAAAATAAAAATTCACAATTTTAGGGTCTAGATACTTGAATCCTATTTATTCAAGTTTATTCCATAATGATACGGTGTGTGATGATGACACATTTCTAGGGTGGCTTGACGATCATAGTGTGGGATGTGATCTCAATATTATTGACCTTATCCCGTAAATAATATCACTTATAATTTAGTTGCTTAATAATATCATGTTATTGGTTAAGGTAACCCCATAGTGAGGCCATATAACTCATAATAATCACTAAATTTTCTTCAGAGGGTATGACCATACTGGTCAATTCCATCATTGCTTTTGTTTATTTCAATTAGATTTATCATAACCTAAAATATATAATAATAATAATGATCACTTTACTATGGATATATTATCAATATTTATGATCCCAAACAATATTTTAAATTTTAATATATATATCTTATAACATTCCAAAACAAACAAATTAGCTCATTCCTTTTCTGTAACAACATTTCTTTTTAAAGATATCATTGATTTGAAGATGAGATTTCAATTATAAAAAATAGGGTATTTACAATCTTACCCTATTAAGAATATTTCCCACTAAAATTACATTCCATTCAATAAAATATCGAAGGTTACTTTTGTTTCATTACCTCTTCCAATTCATAAGTTACTTCCGCAAACATAAGGTTCTCCCACAACACTTTTTCCAAGTGAGTTTTCTTATTTTGTAGAATGTTGTATGTGTGTTCTATGATATAAACCAGCCACTCCAACTATGAAATGTCATTTTATAATAATTACAATCCTATATTTAGGGAATGTGAGGTGTTTAGTATGTACTTATTCAAGAGGGATACTTAGAACACCTCAGCTAATTGAGATATGTCAGGCATAGTGCAAGTTGATAGGGAACATATCTGATGCAGTCAAGGATATCAAAAGTCACGACATATCTATGAATATTCTTTCTATTCTTCCAATATCTTATGATATTCATCCAGGGTGATATAAGAAGAATCTATTTATCTATGATATCCAACATTTTATCATATCAATGATTTTCTATATATAAATTATATTCACTTTGTGATAATTTCATTTGATGCTAAATGGTTTGAACCTTCAACATCATCTCTTGGACAAGATCTGGCCCAAAAATCATCAACTCTCCCACATCATCCCAACATGTTAGAGTCTCACACCTCTTTACCTACATAGCCTCATAATGTTCGGTTTAAATATTATAATGGAAACTATTGTTATATGAGAACTCCACAAGGGAAGATGTTGATCCAAATATCCATATAAATCCATTGATGATGATATCAACAAATCCTTTAGAGCTTTTATGGTTCTCCCAGACTGTACATCCTTATGAGGGTGATAAGTAGTACTAAAACTCATCTTTGTATCCAGTTAATAGTGAATACAACTCAATAACGTAGAGGTAATCCTAATATCTCAATAAGATACAATTGATAATGGAAATCCATATAGTCTTACCAATTCCCTTCTATATATCACAGAGAGTTAGTCAAGAGAGAAATCTTTCTTCATAATGATGAAATACACTAATATTTTAAGGTGATCAACTACTTCCATGATTTGGTAATTTCATTCATATGTTATAGGGAGACCTATGGAGAAATCCATGGGGATGTTTTTCCATTTACCAATAGGTATTGTAAATGGATTCATCATACACTAAGAGTTATTCCATTCAAACAAGAATTTTGGATATACCAAGCATTGAGATAAAAATTTAGAAACCTTTCTCTTCATGTTATCACACAATAGTTTTTTGTTTCTGATAATTATAAATCATGGTTCTTCCAATATGAAAAGATAATGATGATCTATGAAAATTATCCATAACTTCCATATTTAGGTTTTGTTTATATGGGACACACATCTGAATGCCAATCATTTTAAATCTGTGATTAGAAAATTAAAACTCTTGAATACTCAATACCTTTATCTATAAGTTATCTTTATCTAATTGGGTCTCCTGGATCCTCTCAAAAATTTATCATTGAGTAGTTATTTGAGAAATTTAGGATGTATATTATTGAATTAATCCCACTCCCATCCATTGAATGTCCATTATGATTGGTTCCCTTTTAATACACATCGTAGATTTGGTTTCAATATCCTTTCTACTCAGATAATCTACCACATTGTTTTACAAAATCATCAATAAGATCTAACTACCTTAATTTAATCATATTGGTATCCTTTTATGTTAATACATAGGAGAGTATTTTATGATCTATATAAATTTCTCACTTCTCCCCATAGAGATAATTTAACTAAATCTTCAATGAAATGATATGTATAACTAATTACAAATTATGAGTTAGTTCAGCTCATCGATCCATAATTGCGGGGAGGAATAAGATATCATATTTTCATATTTCATGAGTACACCTCCTAATAATTTTTTGGATGAATATATATATATACAATATTTACTCACTAGAGGGTAATGTTAGAACAAGTGTTGTGATTGGACTCTTATTTTTTCTTTAAATCTCTCATCACATTCCTATGTCTATAAAAACATCACTCTCGAATAATTTAAAGTTGATTTTGCAATATATAATCATAATATGTTTCAAAAAAAATTATCATAGTACCAAACAGAACACATTAAATTGTGTATCGCCATCATATATGTTGGTCACATTATCTTCCAATTGCCTTTATTTTTTTAGAAACTATAAATATCCATATTTTGATGATAAATTCTACAAGGATGCTACATTATCATGGTATTTGATTGATTGAGAACTAATACTCTATTACATAAATAATACCAAGAAATTTTTTGAGGATCATATTCCCCCATAATGGGAATTTCATTAGGGATAATCTTTTCCATACTCACAATTAATTTAGCTAGGCACGCTTGATTTTAAGGTATTAATATCCATACCTGATATGATGATTATAATGGAGATCCAAACTCTTACATACACTTGTATAAAATCAAATTGAGTGTCATGATACAATTGGTAAATTTCATCTACCAATAATTTATGTTGGCTGTTTTTAATGAAAACCATTCCATGAATAGTATAACTTTGAATTCTGTATAAGGGATAATGATAATATTTTCAAAAAGTAAATTCCAGAAAACATAAACTTGTGATACAATAATCATAAATTTTTTCTCTAATGATAAAAAAACATGAGGTGGTGAATAAATGTTATTATAAAAATTACATAATATGGTAACATGTAATTAATTTAATTAAAGAAAGATGTCCACAACTTCGATGTTTTTTACAAGTACTTTAGTTAACATTATCCTTATTGGTGGTTTCCAAAGAATAATACCTTCATTTCTCCCCTAGTATTTGTAATTTTTGTTACTCATCATTCATGTTATCCCATAGAATAGATAATTTTCTTTGATAATTCCCAATATCCCCACACTTATGTCATATAAAAATTAATGGTTCCCAATATTTATCTTTATTTCTCTTTATGATAAGTAAATTATTTAATTTTTTTTAAATTAGCTACATAATATCCTATATTTTCAAAATACAAAATCTTCCATTTCCATTATTATATTTTTTTAGGTTACCCTTTATGTATTTTTGACACATGTGAAATTTAATATTATTTTTTCATTCACCATTATCACATGATCATCTATGAGACAACATACCCATCTTCTTTGGCATGTTTAGAAATTAATTTATGTTCATTTTGTTAATTTGAACATGTGATAGTTGTTTTATAATAATTGAAATATATCTTACAATATATTCTCTGATGTCAGACATATCATTTTTGTAGTCACCTTATTTCCCATTCCATTTGATGTTGACTCGATTCCTCATATTTCTAACCCATGAATAAAATAAAGGAAAAAATTATGAATGAGAATTTTCAAAATACTAATCATATAAAATGTAAACTATGAAAATTGATATGTTAACATATAAATGGATTACATAACATAAACTATGAATCTATAGATATCAATATAAGTTAACTTCGGTCTATTTCAAAACATAAATTTTTATAGAAATATTTTCTTTAATTTATAATAGTTTATAAAGATATTGTGAATTTATAAAGCATATCCCCAGAATATTCCAAATAAGGTGTACAATAAGACATTTTTTCATGCACCAGGTGGTGATCGAGTCAACACATAATATATCCCTTTTGGGGTTATTACCCTTTAGTACAACGGTTCTAGATCCACATCCACTTGTAGTTTCCATATGGTTAATTTATTCATGGAAACCACATAAACTATAAAAAATCAAAATTTATGGATACTATTATATATTTACACTTATCCCTAATTATTTCAATAAATTTTTGTAATCTTAATTCTGATAAATAACTAGACCACCCACTACTACCAACTATGAATACCAATATCCTAATACACTTAAACTCATGATTTATTACATCATGGTACACACACTATAAAACCAAAAGTAAATGAGGCATAGTTTGATTTGGACATTAGGTACATAACGCAGTAAATTTTATCATGGGTAAAACAACATTATTTAATTCCTCTTAACATGCTAATAATATTCCACTCATCTTCTAAAAATTCATGGGATGACATGGGGAAATATATAAGACTTGGGTACAAAATAGAAGCATGATATATTATTATACATTAAAGAAACATTGGAATGTGGAAACAACATAAAGAATGACTTCATAAACATAAGTAAAGGATAACCATTAAGACAAAATAACACCGTGTTATTAGGATATCCTCTCATGTACGCTGCATGGTATCTCATGAGCTAAAAATGATACCCAATTAAATATAGAAATAAAGAATTTCAGCCCCACCCATCACATCCCAATCTTGTAAAACATAAATGTGCCACTTATATCATAGAACATAAATATGTATTTCATTACTTTTAATCACATGATTATAGAGTTTTGGTTATAGACAGGTATGATTCAAATAAATTATGCATAGTTATATCTAGGAAAATACCATTTAGTAGAAATGGGGATTGGTGTTCACTATACAAAAGATTGGCATGGAAAACCATAGGAAAATTTCAACAGCATAACAGGGGTATATAAATATTTATGGAATGATTTGATTAATGTGAATGGGATTTCTGATAATAGGTAAATAATATGTTTGATTAGAGGGATGTGTGAAAACATAAAAAAGGTTCATGGACAATGAGGTGAAGAAGAGGATATGTGACCTTTAGAGGTAACTTCTAAAATCTTGATGGGGGACTCGTAAGACCCTTGGTGCACCATGGGAGGGGTATAGAGAGGGAAATGAAGAGTAAATTTTTGATCCAAGAGTTTTAGTGAATAATTATGAGAGGATGGTTGAGTTTTTATTGTGAAAGAGAGTAGAATTATAAATTAATTTCTAAACTGATGTTTTGGACTCTATATAATAAAATAATAAAACCCACAAACCTTCCCATAGTATTTTACCAGGGTTATACAAAATAAGATAGTTTTGAAGATTTTATAATTATATGAAAATAATTATTAATATAGTACCCTTGGTTATGTGGATGTGAGTCATGTTTATAAAGAATTAATTTTAAAAACATCACATAAAATATAAGCTTCATAAGATTAATTATGTTTTTATAAAATTGAGAAAATAACATCAATAACATATTTTTATAAAGGGGAAAAATAATTTTAGTCATGATTATTCTTTATACTATTTATTAAATCAATTTTTGGGTTTTTTGATTCAATGTTGCATACCATATATTTATACCATATTTAATTTTTACCGAAAAATTTTATTGTCTAATATAATTATGAAAATAACACCATTTTATAATTTAGATATGTTGAATTTGAAAATTATTTTTTTTTCAAAATAATACTATAAATATGAAAAAAATTAAACATTAAAATTTGAAATCACTATTTATTGAAAAAATATGTATTTTTATGGTGATAATTATTTTGATCCTTATAAAAATTACATTTTACTACATTAAATTATATTATAATTTATATTTAAATAATAATAATTTAATAATAATAATTTATTAAAATAAAATTTATTTAAAAATTTAATCATTTTAGTAAAGAGATTATCTTTGTTGAAATTATATATTTACCGCAAATATAATTAGATATTCATCCAATTATAGTTTTATTAACTCGTTATTTATTAACTTATAAAGTTAAAATAAAAAGTAAAAATATAATAATTTTTTAATTAAAAACAACATTAAAAAAATTCATACTTTTTGGGACTATCTATTTAAGCCCTTATTACACTAGAATATTCCAAAACGGAGATATGAGTGGTGGTGACACTTTCATTGGGTTCTTTGAAAATATGTTTAGGTTTTTGATCTAGATAAGCTTAATATCCACTCATAAATGATTTGGAACTTCTTTTAGTTGCTAAATCTCATCTTGGGATTGGTTAACGGAAAATCATTGTGATTCCATCTCCCTTGGAAGCTTCGATAAATGGGGTATATAGGGTATCATTCTTTTGGTTGAGCTATTCCCTTGTTTTTTCCATGTCAACTAGATTTATTATAACATTTAATAAATACTATTCATAATGATTTGTTCAAAATTCCTATAAAATCAACATCTAGGTTTCTTGATGGTATTTTAAATGTGAATAAATATAACTTATAATGTTCCAAAAAATCCAATGTAGTGCATGTATTTTCAATAACATCATTGCTTAATAATGATTTTATTCATTTCAAATGAGAATTTTATTTATAAAACATTGGGATGTTACACTATGAACATTGTGAAATCAAACGACAATAACCATATATTTATTTCTGAAATAGTGGAGTAGAAAGAATGTCAATGCGAGGTTCTGGTTTATCGAGATGATCACAAAAAAAATTTCATAATCTTAAAACAAAAAAACATGTGTTTAATGGTTATATCCATAGATAAAAATATCATAATGATGTGAAATCATAGTGAAATCATATTTATACTATTTTTTTATGTAAACAAGCATAAAAATGACTATAAGACATGTTTTGTAACACCTGAATGTTTTTATGAAATATTTTAAATAATTTTAGTTATTTAATAGACATAATTGCAAGTAATCAGGAGTTTAAACGAACTATGAGACAACCTTATTATAAAATTACTATTTTAACCTAGACATTAGGTTATCAAGAATAAATAAAACTCACTTATGAAAATCTATGGTGAATTCACTGGTAACAAATTTTTTATGATAAAAATATATCAATCAATAATACATTTGTATTTATGTTTTAATAAATTTATTTAATTACTATTAGTAGATGAAATTAATGAAATTTATATTTTGTATAATTAATAATTTTTAATTAATATTCATCAAAAATATATTTTTGTCATAGACTATGAATAAACCCTATTTGATGTATAAAAAACTATATTTTTCAAAAGGTTTATTTTACACCTTTTAATGGAGAACCCCTTTGAAATTAAGACTTTTAAACATTAAAATTTATTATATTTCTACATTAACATGCTATTTTGAAACATTATATAATAATTTTCTTTGGATGAATTTTTTATATTTTCTGATAACTTTCATGTTTTGATGAATAGTAAAAACAAACTAAATTTTAATTAAAAAAACGTTTTTCTTAAAATAATATAATGGATAAAATATAATATTGAATGTTTTAAAAATATATATATAATAGATTTTTACCATTAAATTTATTGTATTTCATTATCAGTAATTTTACAATTAATTTACATGTAAAAATATTTCAATATTCTACAATGTTTTACCTTCTATAACTGGTTATTTCTTTCCAACAACGATTAATTATTAAATTATTTAATAAATTTTTTTACATGTAATTTGAAAAAATGGATTCAATATTTTTAATAAGTGATTATAAAAAATTTAAATAACTTACTTTTATTTTTGGACATTACAAATAGTAACTTCAATAATATATTATTAATACAATAAAAGGGTAAATCTGGTATTAAGGGTAAAAATAATATTATTAAATTACCCAAATAGTTGACCTAATATCATTTAATTATTTTATTTCGACCTAAATCATTCTTGAGTCAAAATGGAGTCCATTGGATGCCACATGGATGATATTAGTAAATTTAATATATTTTATTTAAAGAAAAGTTAAATATTTCTTTCACAAATTATAATAACAATATCATTCTCAATATAAGGTTATATAGAATATAAATTAGATTATAAAAACTCATTTTAATGATAAAATTATTTTTTTATCATAAACATTAATTTTTATTTTTTAGGAAACAAATAATTACGTTAAATACTTATACATTAAAGATGAATAATTTATTTAATTGAAGAGAAATCAATAAAATATTTATTATTAAAGATATATTAACCTTTTAAAAAACCATATAACTTACTAAATCTTATTTTTAGAGTATTCCTCAAATATAATCATCCAATGGTGGATTTATTTACCATTTTGAGCCTTATAAAAGATATTATGACACTTATATTATTTTATTTTATTTGATGGTAAACATGTCACATTCCAGTTTTAATAGGTAGAGAATTTTTAATGATGAATTATGCCAGATAGATATTCTATTATAATTATTAATCAAAAATATAGATTTTTTATCGTTGTCATAGAATTTTATTTTTAGTTTTTATTAAACATAAAATCATATTAAATAATTAGACAAAACTATTGTAGTAGTTATTTTACTAAGGGAAGTATCAAATATATATTATTAAAAAATTGAACATCAATATAATTTGGGATGGATAATATATACAATGAACTTTATATTTTACCTTGACCTGTTATTAATATACTAAAATCATTGGTTCTATTTGAAGTAGTTATCTAATTATTCTTAAAAATCAATTAATTGAATAATGTCAAAATTAGCATTGTCGATTGTATATCAAAATAATTTTTTATTTAGTTAGTTAAAAACAATTATATTTTAAAAAAATATAATAAATATTATATTGTATAAAATATTCTATGTAATTCATTTTTGGTCTAATTGACATAAAATAATTAAGTATTTCACCATTTTAAAATTTAATTATTTCTTACCCTTGTTAAAAATTAAATAGAATAACAAAGTGTTATTTAAAAGGATAAAGTTTAAATTGATATAAAAAACCATCTAAAATTTATTATTTTATGATATTACAACACAATCTCATCTCATAGTTTAAATTTTTAAATTTTGGTGGGTTTTTATGGGGTTTCATTTTTTAAATTTATTATTTTTAGAGGTCCCAAAATATCTCCTCACCCCAATTATAAAAGGACACCTCCTAACTAACCTCTTTAAATCACTTTTATCCTTAAATATCATCCACTACCTGAAAATATAATTTCTAAGCTTCAATATTTACATTAAATATGTTTTTTTCTTCTTCTAAGACCAACTCTAGTGTTTAAAGAGGAGATTTAGATGGAGGACATCGAAGAAGAGGTAATCTCCTCTGTTGATTCTTTCAAACATATTTCTCCTTATACTTCCTATTCGGAAATTGTTTCATTATAATGTAATAAATGTAGTATAAATTATATACTAATAATTTATTTATGATTATGAAACAATCATATTACATGTTTTATCCATCCAACAAAAAATGAAATCACTACTCAAGCATATGCACGACTTTCCATCTCCAAAGAATGGTGTAATCGATTTTTCACCACCACCTTACATGGATGATAATAATGATGGAAATAATAACTATATATGATTATTATAACAAGATATTGATTATGAAATATTATACACTATCCACAAGAGTGTCTTTTTATAATTATGGGAATGATATCGTCACTCGTGCATATGTATGACCTACCATCTCTGCGATGCAATGTGATTCGTTCTACATGATATTCATTAAATCAGGATTATATAAATTAATTGAATAATTAAATTTTATCTATATTATTCTAATATCATTCTATAATTGATATAATTATAACCTACGATTTGGAACAAGAAATTATCCGACAAAACATCCATAAGAAAATCAAGAAGTTAACACCTGATAGACGAGTTATAATGTATCTTTCAAATAGATGATACTATGATAATATAAGATTTATTAAACATAATTATGATTCTGAAATAATTCAATGAAATTATTTAAATCATTATACATGTTTTTATCATACATACCAAGGAAATTATACAAGGTAAGGGATAATTTCATAATCTCATTATTATCTGAGATTGTTTATATGTAAGTATTTACTAGGGTATATTTATCATCCATGAAATTTTTTCATAATTATGTATCACAAAATATTATTTCAATTCCTATAAAAACTTTTATTGTAAATTTTATTCATTTTTGAATTTTTTTAAAATGAAATAAAATTAATCTTTTGTTTTTTTGACATGAGGTACATTTTGACTTTGCAGTTAAATGATTATGAAGAATGTTTTTAATGTTTTATGGAATGAATGTTATTTATTTATTCATAAAAACTTATATATATGAATATTCCTCTAAAATATTTCATGTTTATTATAAAATAAATTTTTTTCTATTAGTATTGTGCTCCATTTTCAGGGAAAGAAAAATTATTCAAAAAGAATGGATATTTTCCTCCAAAAACAATTTTAAGTGTTATATCAAATTTATTTTCCATATAAGATGGAATTTTTTAATGGGATTATTTTCATGTATTATATAATTATTATTACTATCGTTTTATTGGGTTTATTATGGAATGCTATTTTTCTAATCCATTTGTTTTACATCGATTATGTTATGGTGGAATGATGTTTAAAGAAACCCATTCTATTCCTTGGGTTATGATGAATGATTTATGTTACTATGGAATACTTAAGAAAGATTTAATTATGAGATAAGTGTGACCTATATATACATTAAATACATTGAGTAAATATTTTTATCTCATTAGATAGACAAGTATGTAATGGGAAATGATCTTGTTTTAGTAGTATAGGGCTGGAATGAGTAGTGAAGTCAGTTCACTAATGAAAACTGTATGCAATGATGTTATTATAAATGAGCCTTGAATAATATGACATCATTTTTTATTCTTATGAGTATAAAAAAAAATTCATGTGTTATGTTACTAACTTTGGGATTACGTTCATTTATTCTTATGGACTTTTTTGATATATCCAATGGCATGATATCAAGATCTTTCATATGAATGAAAATATTTTCAAATGTTTTGTTCTTATATACTATGATTATGATATGATTGATATGTCCATTTTTTACCCTTAGTGGGAACCTGAGATCATCTTTTTGTATATTTATTTTCCCTAAGTCATGAAGAAGGGTATTAAGTAAGATATGCTAATAATGGGTCTAGTTATGATGAAATAAGTGGGAGACAATTATGATGACTTATGAAATGATAGTTTATATATCCCAATTTCTAAATAACCTATATATATACAGTTCTTTCATAGGTTTTTTATATATTTTTTATTAATATTTTCCAATTTTTATGTAATATTAATTTATGTAATGTATGGGTTGTTATGGTTGGTATTAGTGGAAATGTATAATTAACAATTAGAAATTAATATGAGAAAACCTTATTAAGAACCAAAAGGATATGTTGAACTAATGGTTAAAATCCTAGATTTTTGTAAATTATCATGAATAACCTTGGATAAATCCTATAGTGTCTTAAATTTAAATTTTATTCTTGATTATTTTGTTTTAACATTATGATTATTGTTGATGAGAATATTCTTATTGGTTTTAGTCAATGGATGGATCCTATAGTAACCACATTAATGATGAAAGTGTCAGAAAATGCAATGAGTTTCTTCCTATGTATCCAAATTTAATGGGACATTGAATGAAATATATTGTAGCTATGATCAAACAACATTCTCAAGTTATGAATCATGAAGGAATTCCAAATGAGAAAAATAGGGAGAAAATTTAAATTGATCTCCTAATAAAGAAGTATCCAACATCTATCAGTATGTCTTCTGATCCAATAATTTTTGAACAATGGATTAGTTCCAATGAAAATTTATTATTATTTCTCCAATTTTAAGAACATGATAAAGTTATCTTAGTAGTCTATATTTTGGAAGGTGAAGCATATCAATGGTGGAACCTTACCCAGTTTACAAGGCAAAGAGTTGAAATTGAATCCATGGAATTTTATGTGTTTAGTAAATTAGTTTTTAATAAGTACTTTACTCATATTATTTTAAAAAAGATAGAGAAGTAGTTCCTTGATCTCAACCAAAAGGATGAGGAATCCGTTGGTACCTACAAAGAAAATATTACATGACTTTCATGGTACGGTTCTAAAATTATTATCCTACCTGAGAGTAAAAATGATAGATTATTTTTTCACATAAAACCAAGTCACTGAAGGGAAATAGTCATAAGGGACTTCAATAGCTATCATGAAATAATTAAATGTTCTTTAAAGGTTGAGATGAGTATTGGAGTAACAAATCAGTCATATGGGTTTAATATGAATAGAAAAATGGAATAAGGGGGAAAATATAAATACCACACTGAAAAGAATAGGAGTTCACCCTGGTGCTCAAATTGTGGAAATAAACTTCGAGTAAATTTTCCTAAATAAAATGTAAAATATTTCAAATTTGGGAGAGAAGTTCATCCGAAGGTTTAATGTTAAAGTGATGGGAGAATGATGTATAATGATGAAAATATAGAAAAGGACACACAAAATTATCCTCATATAGTTTAATGATAAAAGTTCAAGGAAATGGTAAATTATACCAATAAAATCCCTAATCAAAGGGTTATTTATAATGATCGATGTCAAAAAACTGTTATGGTCAAAGACAATGGATTGTCATATGACATCACTTTCAGTGATGTAGAGTACGATAATGAAGTGGTCAGAGGTACACTAACCACCCAATCTAAAGTTGAAAATGTTTTATATGATTCTGGATCCACCCACTATTTTATTTCTAATGATTTTTCCAGTGCTATATTTACATTACCTCAACAATTAGAATTTGAGTCAGCTGTGCCAACATCTAATTGAACAATTAAGACATCAAATGTTTATAATTATTCTATGGTAGAAGTTTTTGGGAAAGTGATCCCTGAAAATCTTGTGATCCTTCCTATTATGGAATTTTATGTGATTCTTTCCATGTATTGTACATCTCTATGTGGATCGTATATCAATTTCTTAAGAAGGGAAGTCATATTTCATATTTTGGATCAATATAAGATCATATACTTATACAATGATGAATATGACCATAAATTAAAAATTTATTCAATATCATGGGTATCGATTCCTATAAATTGTGGTTATCTATCTCAAATGGTTGTGGAGAAACTCAGAATTAATACAACACTTATCATAAGGGATTTTTTGTTGTATTTTTGGAATATGTTTTATATATTCCACCAAATCATGACGTTGATATTTCAATGGAACTCAGATGAGGTGTTATGCCTAATTCAAAGACACCTTATATAGTGGCCCCAATTGAGTTATATGATTTGAAGAATCCACTACAAGAGAATATTTACAAGGGATTCATATGACCTAGTGTATCACCTTGGGGTGCACTTGTTCTATTTGTTAAGAAGAATGTTTGATTAATGAGACTCTGTATTGATTATCTATAACATAATAAGATCACTATCAATAAAATATATCATATTCCCCACACTAATGACATAATTTACCAACTACACTAATCTCAAAACTTATCCAAGATTGATCTTCATTCAGGATATCATCAACAAAGGGTTAATAAGGTTGATATACCAAAGATAGAATTCCGTAAAAGGTATAGAAACTATTACTTTTTAGTAATGAATTTTGGTATTATTAATTACCCCTATATCTTGATGGATATAATGAATACAGTCTTTAGATATTGTCTTGATTAGTTTTTTTAAACATTATATATGATATTCTTGTCTATTAAAAGTTCAAGCAAGAGCATGAAGATCACTTGATAATTGTATATAAGACCTCGATAAAGGAGAAAATTTATGAATAGTTTACCAACTGTAAATTATGGCATTATAATGTTTCTTTTTTTGTCACATACTCTCATGAGAGGTGATATCTATGGATATAGAAAAATCGATGTTATTGAAATTTGGATGAGACCAACAATGGTAACTAAAATGAGAAGTTTTCTTTGTTTGGATTGATATTATCAAGGTTTTGTGAAATATTTATTGTTATTATCTAATCGCCTAACCAAGGTGACTTATAAAAGAGTTAAGTTTGTCTGGAAGGAGGAATGTGAAGATAATTTCAAAGTGATAAAAATAATATTATCAAGTGCACCTATTCTCACACTGCCTTTTGTGGATAATGGTTTTTAATATACAGTGATGCATCCAAGAAGGGTTTGGGATGTTTTATAATGTAAAATGATATGTTGATAGTTTATGCCTCATGAAAATTAAAACTCCACAAGAAGAATTACCCAACTCATGATTTGGAGTTAGCTATAGTAATATTTTCACTAAATATATAGAGGTATTCTCATTATGGTGAAAGGTGTGATATTTATACTGATACAAAATGATTAAAGTATATTTTCACAAAAATAGATATGAATATGTGTCAAATAATATGATCAGAGTTGAATAAATATTATGATATGTCAATACATAAACACCTAAGAAAAGAGAATACGATGGAAAATGCTTTGAGTCAAAATGACCTTAATAGCCTATCTATGATGTGGATCTCAAAAGATCCAGTATTTAAGGTTTTAAAAATGATTGATCTTGAGTTTTTAATCGAAAGGGATAAATATTATCTTTCTCAAATTAATGTACAAAAATATATAAATATAAAGATTGAGTATGCTTAAAAGGTATTTATAGATCTAAAAAAGAAGATGACAAGTGTTCCATAATTTAATCTTGATTGCAATGGAATAATAAATTTCAGGAACTGGGCTTTTATTCCTCCCATATCAAAATTAATGAAATATATATTGGATGTTTTTCATAGATCTTAATTTTTTCTTCATCCTAGATGCACAAATATGTATAGAGACAAGAAATAGTATTTCTGATGGGATGGAATGAAAAAATATGTTGCTTAATGTGTCTATTATTTTATAGTTTTTCTGTAAGTTAAGGCTGAGAGGTAAAAGTCTAAGAGGGTGTTAAAACCATTACCCATATGATAATGGAAATGGGAAAATATCTATGGACTTTATCATTAGACATTCCAAAAAATATAAGGGAAATAATCATTTATGGGCTACATATGATCGCCAAATGAAGTCAACACACCTCATTTCTATTAGAGATGACTTCTCTCTTGATCATATTTCCAGGATATATGTAAGGTAAGTGGTAAGATT
This sequence comes from Viscum album, assembly GCA_963277665.1. NCBI lineage: Eukaryota > Viridiplantae > Streptophyta > Magnoliopsida > Santalales > Viscaceae > Viscum > Viscum album. Next base: position 973,815,284 of record OY728140.1, on the reverse strand, counting down.
TCATGGATTACCACATTAAATTATATCTAATACAGATCCAATTTCTACCTAATAGTTTTAGTTAAGGATTTAGTAGGCTCTGGATATAATGTAACGATTTATTACTTCTTATCATCCTTAGAAATACGGTCAGTTTGAGAGGACAATTCAAAATTTAGAAGACTTATTGATAGATTTATCTATGAATTTAAATAGTTCGGAACAGAACCTACCTTTTGTGAAATTTACTTATAAAATATCTTTCACATCAGTATTCATATGGATCCTCATGAGTCTCTCAATGGAAGGATGTGTATAACTCTAACCGGTTGGGATAAAGCTCGGAATGAAAGATCTTTTGACCTAATCATGTTAGTGAAATGGAAAAAAGGTCAGATTTATTCAAAAACACATAAGATCATCTCACAGTTGATTAAAATGTTTTGATAACCACTAAATAAAATACCTAGTGATTGAAGTGGGTGACAAGGTAGTTCAAAATATATATCCCAGGAAGAGAGTAATAAAATTTGGAAATATGGGAAAGCTGAGCCTTACGTATATCAGCCTTCTCTAAATTTTGGATCGTGTTGGGAAGGTAACTTACCGATTGGCACTTCAAGACATTCTCTCTCCTGTTAACGATGTTTTTCATGTAACAATTATATTATATCACAAACCTTATCCTTCAAATTTAATAAAATATGAATTTGTAGTGCCAGATCAAGATCTTTTTTATGAAGAGAAACCGATAGAGTTTTGGATCATAGCCAAAAAGTTCTACGAGATAAAGCCACTTTTTTGTTTAATGTTTTATGGTAAAACATCCAATTTTAGGATGATATGTGGGAACATGAGTTTTTGGTGAGGCATGCATATCCTTATATTTTTATTTCCAAATGATGAATTTTGGGGGGAAATTAAATTTAAGGGGGATAGAATGTAACACATAGATGTTTTTAAGAGACATTTTAAAAAATGATTATTTTTCAATGGCTTGCATTGTAGACAATCGTGTGTTTAACCCAATAGAAATGATCCCTTAGAATAAAATTATCATTATATATATTCCATTAGGTTAACAAGAATTAATATAACTAACTTATATAAATGTTCAACAAATTCATTAGATACCAATTATTTATGAATATATATATTTATAAATAAATTAAAAATTTGTATATCTATGTCAACAAAATGAGTGAATTATTATTAGTAAATGAAATGAATTAAATATATGTGTTATAAAAAAATATTTTTTTTATATTCATCAAATAGATATTTTTTCATAGGGTATGAATAAACCCAATTTCATGTATACAAACCTATATTTTTCAATATGGTATTTTCAGCCTTTTAATGGCGAACCCCTTTAAAAATAAGATTTTGACACATTAATAATTTTCATATGAGAACATAAACATGTTATTTGGAATAAGGATATAAAAATTTACTTTGGATGAATTTTTTATACTTTCTGATTATATTTTACTATTGATAAATAAAAAATACAATAATTATAATTGAAAACAATTTTTTTTTCTTCAAAATAATTTATATTGTAAAATTATAATATTTAATTATTTAGAGATTAAATATAATATATTTTTATCATTAAATATAATTTATTTCTTTATCATTAAATTTATATTGAATTTCGGTGTAAAAATATTTCCACATTTTATAATGTTTTAACTTTTAAAACTCATTTTCTCTTTCCGAAAATGGGATTTATTTTAAATTAATCACTGCCGATTTTGTAAATTTAATTTTAAAAATTGATTCTTTATTTTCAATTAGTAATTAAAAATTATGTAAATATCTTTCTTTTATTTTTGGCCTTTAAGAATAGTAACATTGGTAATATTTTATTAATAAGGTAAAAGGTTAAATCAGGTAATTAATGATAAACATAATATTATGAAATTACCTCAAAACAAATCCTAATTTTATTATATGAGTGTTTTTCATTTTAAATAATATTTTGGTCTAAATGGTGTTGTTTTGAATCCACATGGATAAGATTAGGACAATTAATTCATTTTATTTAAAGACAAGTTAAATATATCATACTCAATTTTTAAAGACAATATCATTTTTAATATTAGGTTATAGAGATGATGAATTTGATTATAAACACTCATTTTATTGCAAAAATGTTTTTCAATATCATGATTATTTATTTTTTATTTTTAGAAAATAAAAAAATTACCTCAAATACTTATACCATAATGATGCCGAAATTATTTAATTGATGAGAAATCAATAATATAATTATTATTAAAGAGATAATAACCATTAGAATACCCATTGAAAAGACCAAATAATATTGGTGGAGTATATCATGACCCTAAACATCCAAGTGTCGAATTATTGACTGTTTGGGACCTTATAAAAGATATTATGTCACTAATGATAGTTTATTTAAAGTGATGATAAACTTTCCACATTCATATTTTAATTGGAATACCATTTTTAATGATGGATTATACAGAATATATATTCAATTATAAGTATTATTCTGTAATAAAGAGGATTTATATATGTCAAAGTATGTTATTTTCCCTTTTTACTAAAAAAATTACCATATTAAATAAGTTCCCACAACATTTTTAGTAATTATTTTATTAATTGAAATATCATTGAAATATCATTAAAAATATTGAAATAAATATAATTTGGGCTAATTAATAAATCCCATGAATTGTGTAGATTACCTTGACCTATTACAAATATAATAAAATATTTTTTTCGAATTTAACTTGTTATCTTATTATTTTTCAAAATCAATGAATAAAATAGTGCCAAAAATGACACTATTAATTTTTTTTATAAATAAGGGTTTTTTAAATTATTTAAAATTGATAAATCAATATTAAAAATATTGAATAATTATGATATTTCCTAAATTATTCTAATATATATATTTATTGTCTAATTAACATCAAATAAGTAAATATTGCACCATTTTAATATTGAAATATTTTTCACCCTAGTTAAAAATTATATACAATAACTATGTGTTAATTAAAATGATATGGCTTAAATTGACATCCAAACATGTCTAAAATTTATTGGTTAATGATATTCAAACCCTATATCATATCATCTGCTAAATTTGGACATTTTTTGAGATTTTTGAGTGGGGTTTTATTTTTTAAAATTAATATTTTTGAAGATACCAAAAGTATCCCTCCCCACAATTATAGATGGAAACCTCATCAATTACCTATTCACTTCACTTTTAGCCTTCAACCTAAGACATCCCCTTTGTATTTCCTTGTTGAACTTCCATATTTTCCTTATTGTGGTCCTGATCTTCTTCTATGATCAACTATAGTGCTTTAAGAGGACATTGCGATGGATCATGTCGAAAAAGAGCTAATCTCCTCTACTGATTCATTCAAAATTATATATTATTCTACTTCCTCTTCATTATTTCTTTCATTACAAAGTAATAACACTAGTATCCATTATATACTGAGATGTTATTATAATTTTGAAATAATCATATCCCAACATATATCCTTCCTATGATAAATGAGATCACCATGTGTGAGTACGCACGAATTACCATCTCCATATAGTGGTTTATTCTATTTTTCATCACCAACAAACATGGATGGGTATATCATCGCACCATGATTCACCCTTTAATTTCCACACTTACACCACTATGCTAATATTGTTTTTTTGAAAATTATAAAAATAATAACAAATTGAATTTCTTGTTTGAGTCAATTATTTTGCGTTTACCACTATTGAAAAGGGTAATATTACTTGTTTTGATAACTATATTTTAGGTTGAGGTGATTTGGAGGTCCCATGATGATGTTCATGAAAAATGGGACAAACTGTGCAGGATCGTAGCACACTAGTGGGATAAATAACACACTTCTATTAACTCGTGCATCCAATTCGGCTGAGCGTTTGTAGTCCAATCCAGGATTTGATTTCCTTCAACTCTTATGAATACACCCTATCTAAATTCATCCATTAAAAGTGTTAACCAAACTGACATTTCCAAGACAACAAATATACAATATGTCAAAAATATTTTAGTATATTTCAGACTTATCTTTTGATTCTATCCTCAAAATGGTTTCAAAAATTTCTATGGAGATATTAAAGACATGGGGAATCGTGTATTTTGTTATCTATAAAGAGAGATAAGTATTTTTACTATATAATAACCATGGGATAATAGGTTTAAATAATTCTATGTCCCAAAACCACCTTCAACTTTTTCTATAAAATAAAGTCTTGGGAAACTCATTTTTATTTTCCAAAGAGTTGAAAATATTTGATATTTTGATGTTTAAAAGGTGTCATATCCTCATCCAAGAAGTAATGGAGGCCCTTATACTCATAGAGGGGGAATAATGAGGAAGGATATCCACATGAGCTTCTTCCACATCTTGATAGAGGAAAAAACAAGGGGTGATCATTACGAGATAGCTACAGACATGATGAGAGAGTTCTGACACATAATTACCTACTGTTTTGGTCTATATTTTTGTTTGGAATTTTTATTTTATATGAATATTAATTTTTTTTATATATACAACTGATAAACTTTTATTTTTTTTTGGGTTGTGGGTACCCAAGGTCTTGCTTAACCCTCAATAAATAGATTACACAAAAACCCTAGGAATCAATTAAGAAAAAGGAACATTTAAAGTGGTTTGTTAACTTAGAAATTATCACATAATAATTATTTAGTCTTCATAATCCACGTGTTTTTTAACTTTTAAACTCAATAAATTAAGTAATATAATTTTAAAACTATTTTCAAAACCTCCCCCTCAATTAGTGAATTTCATTAATAATTCACACTAACAAAACCAACACTCTATGGGAGATGACCTAGGGTCTTCCCTATACATAAATGATAACTAAAAACATAATAAATTTCATGTGTCATGAAACCACATTCAAATTTAGTAATCATTATCGGGAAGCATTTTCATATTGTGTATTTTTTATAAAAATATTTTTAATTTTGTAACAATTTCATGGATTCATTCCTTATATCAATTTTTAGTTGATTTATAAAATTATAACCTTCTATAGGTTATATGAATGATTAATTCTACTTTGGGAGATTTACTACCTTTTGAAACAGAATCCTAGAGGATCTTATGTCAGGGACACGGTGATACATAATACAATACATTGAAAGAGGACCCATAACATCTGGAAACTCTTCTTGATCCTTCTTTGTATTCAAGAACCGACATCAAAATAGAAATAACATAGAAAAATATGGCTAGAAATAATATAACAATAAATTAACTAACCTTACATAATGCTGATATCCAACCCACATTTGTTCAAATTCATGGAGAGAAACCTGATTTTGAAATTAAATCAGATTTAATTCATTTATTAATAATATTGGGTGGGCTTTCTAGAGAAGTTCCACATTAGAATCTAAAAGAATTTCATACTGAGTGTTCAACCTTAAAACCTACTAATGTGGATGAAAAACAAATAAAGCTCAAAGAATTACCTTTTTCATTATAAGATACTAGGAAAGATGGGATATATTATATTAATTCCCCAATTATAGGTTGGGAAACAAGAAACTAATTTTTCTTGAAAAATAATTCCTATCCTATATAAATAGAATAAGAAGGAATGAAATATGTGGTATAAGGAAATATCAAGGGTAAACTCTTCAAGAATACTGGTAATGGTTTAAAATGATTAGTTCACGTCTCCAAAAGCACTAAATAAGTGATCAAATTTTAATTTAGTCATTTTATAAAGGTTTAATTTAGTTTTATTGAAATATGATTATTCTTGGTGGTGGTGGTTTACTAGTTGATAAGTCCCCAATTTATTCAAGAACCCTAATTGAGAACACAACATAGAATGCTGATAAATTTAGTTCATAGTCACGCGTACCCATTTGAGGTGTCCATGAGGTCAAATCTACCAAATTCGAGAAGAAGGTGGACACAGTGTTAGAAGATGTTAGTGAGATTCAATCAAATGCCATCATCATTAAAAGTTCCAACTAGATCACAACATTCCCATTAAGAGTTATCAAGGATGTCTTCATAAGAGTGTAGAATCTCATCTTCATTATCAAATTCTACATTCTTGATATGGAAGATACTGGAAACCAAGGACATGATTCTCTCATATATGGGAGTAAATTCCTTAAAATTGTATGGACAAACTTCAATGTTAAAAATTCTATGCTTTCCATGGAGTTCCATGAATAAAAGTTAAATTTTAATATCCTTGAATCTATGAAACACCCAATTGGAGAGCATTCCACTCTTGTGGTCTATTTGATGGATATACACTCTAACAACACACATACATTACAATCTCTAATTGAACCATACTATGATTCATTTTCATATTTTCACCCTTGGATGATTTGAGTTATGAATCATGTTTTTAGTGTTATGTGGGCCATGAGAATTATAAATTTTGTTCTTTAATTGATGAGTGTGTTCATTCTGAGGTACCCATAATCGTTGATGACACTACAAATCTTAATTCAATATATTCTACTTAGAGAATAAACAAGACTAGGTAGAATGTTTCACAGACCTCACACCCCTGAAATCACCTCCCTCAAACCAAAGAACCATGTTTTTGGAATTAAAACCACTTAATCTAATTTATAAGGTGTCTATCTTGTGGGTATTAACCAATTTCCTCTTATTATTTCAAAAAACCTCTCTCTACAGTAGGAATCAAAACCGATAGACCTTTTTAGAGACTGTAAAAGGGTGGTAGTATGGATATTATTCAATATTACAGGGATTATCCTATCTATTTTTATGAAATATACAATTTTTTATGATAAGGCTATAATAGTAATATAATATCAACTCTAGTTGAATCCCAATCTCCTTGAAGTGGTAAAATTTTAATTTAGTAAATTACATGGAGCTGTGAACATCTATACATTATCTAATTTTTAATTGGTTAGCCCGATGGAAATTGTGAAAAAAAAACTAGAATAATTGTTGGGTCAATTGAATGTCCTGAATGGGTTCTGACACGTTTTCCAAATAGTCAGAATGTTCGTATTGACTATCGTCGACTGAATCAAGCAACATGAAAGGACCACTTTATTTTACCTTTCATTGATCAAATGTTAGAAATATAGGTTATTAAGTAATATTTTTTTCCTTGATGGCTATTCGGGGTTTTTAATAATCCATATAGCTCAGGAGGATCATGAAAAGACTATATTGACATATCTATTCCAAACATTTTCAAATAAAAGTATTCCTTTTGGTCTATGTAATTCTATTGGTACTTTTCATTGATGTATGTCGAGTATTATTTCATAGTACCTTGAGAGAAGGATGACTTTTTGTCTATATAATGCACCTTGTACTTTTTAGCGATGTATTTTGTGTATTTTATTCTAAGTACCTTAAGAATTGCGTGCTTGTTTTTTAAGATAATTTCAATGTTTATGTAACATCCTCTGATGACTATCTAATAGACCTACGTTCTATCCTCTGTTATTGCATAGAAAAATTTCTTGTATTAAATTATGAGAAATGTAATTTAATTTTTGAGTGGGGGATATCTCTTTGGAATGTTATTTAAGCTAATATAACTCAATTGGATATATAAAAAATTTAATTATATTCATCATAACATTGTGTAAAATGTGTTTTTAGGTATGATATTTCTTGGGTCTTATTGGGTTTTACCACATATTAATTAAATACATTAAACATATCTCACATCCATTGTCTCAATTATTGTAAAGGGATTATGAATTTTTTTACAAAAGTTGTGAGGATGAATTTAATTCACTATAAAAGAGTCTCACATCACCTCACATCATCCAACCACCAAGGTGTGATCTTTGCTTCAAACTTATGTGTGACACCTCTAACTTTTTAGTTCGATCAATTTTATCAAAATGGTTTAGAAGGACCATCATGTCATTTCATATACCTCACGTACCCTCGAACCTCCCTAGGAAAACTACACAACCATTATAAAAGAACATCTGACTATTGTTTTTTCCTTGAAAAAATTGTATTTATATCTTAATGGGTCAAAAATCATTGTCTTTTCGGTTCATTTTACCATTAATTTTCACCTAAATAAACCTGAAGGTATTCCGTTCCTCATTCGGTGGATGATCCTCCATCAAAAGCTTAACCATGATATTAGAGGTAAGATAGGAATGGAAAATTTTGTAGCTGGTATGATTAGGAGGACTTCCCAACCACTAGACCACCATGTTGACTCATCCCTCCCCATTAGATAATTCATCCTTCATGAGAACCATTGTGATGTTGTTGACATTACTCTTTAGTATTCTAAAATTATGAACATTTTGGTAGCATATAGGGTTCCCATATATTGTAGTACTACACAATCCCAAAAAATTAGGCATGAGTCTCTATAGTACATTTGGGAAGATCCAAACTTATAAAGAATATGTAATGTTAGGTTGTTTGAAGGTGTATTTCTTACCATGGGTTTTAGTGTGTCTTTAGGTTCTGCAACACTTAGTCATGTGGGGCCATGTTTTCTCTCAACATATATCTAAAAATTATCTTCAAAATGGACTTTAATGTCCTATACTTTTTAGATATTCTCATTGATTTTTTATGTCATGAATAAGATGTAAATTCATTGGGAATATCCCATTGATAAATGAAATTCCGCTATAACCCATGTTATTTCCAGAGATAATTAATTCATGGGATAATGATTTCATGTGAAAATTTAAAAATTCCATTGGATTTGTTTACATCTTATTTATGGTTGACTATCGTTCAAAATCATTTAAAATAGGCACAAGGACAGAAGAATATTAAGTGGTTGTTGATTTTGTGAGGTCCCAATTTTTCAGTAGGGTTGGTTTTCTTAGATGCATCATTAGTGATCATGGTTCAATTTTTTGTAAATAATAATATGAAAAACTTTCTCCATATGTATAGCTTCTTTCTAAAATTTTCAAATTAATATCACCACAAACTAACAGACAAGAATAAATATCAAATCGGGAACATTCATGGGTCTTGGAAAAAAATAGTAAATTACTATATGAAATATTGGAGTTTACACTTGGATGATGACCTTTGGGAATATTTTATAGCTTTTAAAACCCCGATTGGAATGTCATCATATAGTATTGTGTTTAGAAATTAATGTCACCGCCCAGTGGCGGTAGAGCTCTGTGCATATTGGGATATCAAACAATGTAACATGAATCTCTCAGATGTAGGTGGGAATAAAAAGTTTTAGATCCAAGAGTTGGAGGAAATTCATAGAGACTCATATGAGAACTATTCGATTTATTAGGATAGAACCAAAGATACCCATGATCACCTCATACTTCATCCTCAATTCTAAATTGGGTAGAAGGTCCAAATATACAATCCAATGATGAAGATACATTATGATAAGCTTTGTTCCCACTGGTTTGGACTATATATGATTACAAATGTCTATCCATTTGGTGTTATAATGGTTAAAATTGATAAAACAAAAAAAACTTCACTGTTAATGGGAATAGACAGAATCACTTCCACAACTCCATTTTGAATTCCCCGATAAAGGAAATCCATGTTCATGAAAAAATATATTAATAACAATCACTAGGTTTTTTCCTTCCTTCCAACATTTTATTTTATTAAAGTGAGTATATTAGAATTTTTGAGTATGGGGGATGGGTATATTCCTATGATAATTAAGAATTTTCATCAACATTATTTTTTTTCTCTTTTTCTCTTGATGTATAGTATGGTCACCTCCCCACCACGTTTTTCACCAACCATTTTGTGCAAAAATGTTAATTTTTTATTCCCATTTATAATGGAAATGATGACTTCTTAGTCATGGAATTTATTGAAAAATAATGAGTAATTTCCCTATATCATGTTGTCTTAACATTCAAGAACAATTGTAATGAATTATGCCTGTCTGTATGATTTCAACATTGTGGTGTGACTTTCTCTTGAAATTTTTGTTGTTGTTAATGATATAAATGGCTTTATCATTTTAAAACCTCTTAGAAAAAATAGTACCCTTTGTGTGTGCAGTTCAATGGAAATTTTGATACTTGATTTCTCAACACATTTTTTCACCCAACCACGAAGTCTAAAAATATCTTACCAAATAGAAGGTAAATATAAGTTAGTTTAGTTTTTCTATACATTCGATAATTAAGTTTCCACACATTCATTCAATATCCAATATATTTCATTAATTTACAAAATTTACCTATGTGTGTGTTCTTATTATCTGAATGTTTTATGCACTAATAAACTAAAAAAACATAAAATACAAATAAAAATTTAAAGGATTGATGAAATTTACAACATATGGTGATTTATAGGTTGGAAGATTTTGGTTGGAATTCTATGAATTCTTAAGTGAGTGGTTCTTGAATTTATATTGCAAAGGATGTACGGTCTGTTTTGTGAAAAGAATCATGTGACTATAAAAATTATAAAATAACATATATTTACTCGATAAAATGTTGAAAGAGATCAATGAAATGGGTTTCACCCACAAAAATGGATAGTTAATAACATTAATAACTTTTGAATTATTTTATTTGATTAGTATAATGCATCTCATGAAATGTTTTCCTAATACAATTTATAAGATGTCTTTCTCCATGATCACTGATAATAACTCTTTTGTGTGATTTTATTCATTGATTATACTTCTATCAAGAATTAAAATTTCATTGAATGTTGAATCTTTCAAAATTTGATAACATCTCCATGAATAATTATTATAAATGTAACATTTCCCAGGAGTGGAAATGTTTAGGTGTTGGAGTGTGATCGCACTATAATTCACTGTTTCATTATCACCCTTACCCCACTGTGCTAAACTAATTTTTTTTGAAAATTATAAAAATAATAACAAATTGAACATCATGTTTTATTAATTTATTTTTATCACTGTTAAAAAGGTAAATGTTACTTGTTTTGATAATTACATTGTATGTTTAGGTGATTTGGAGGGACCATGATGATCTTCACGAAAAATGGTCCAAACTACGCAGGATCTAGGCACACTAGTGGGAAAAAACACACAATTATACTAATCTATTAATCCAATTTATCAGTTATATTGTGTTATGATGTAAAATTTTATTTTCTACAATTATTATGAAGGCGCCAAATCCTAATTGTTCAATTATGGGGCCAAATTTAAATGAAATGTCCAAGACAAAAAAATATTCATGAAGTCAAAAGTGGAGTGCTGTATTTCATTCATATCATGAGATTACAACCAAAAAATGGTTCCAAATTTTATGTGGAGATATTTAGTATGTGTGGAAAAAATTTTATGTTTTCTATAAATATAGATAAGGTTTTCCACCCGTTGAAAACCATGAGAATATTTGTTTAAAAAATCTATGTTCCCAGAACCACCTTCCACATCTCCTATAAAATTGAAACTTAAGAACCTAATTTGTAAGTTCAAACTAGAATAAAAGATCTACCATGTTGTAGTCCCAATGGATTACTCTCCTCATTCAATAATTTCCAAAGGCCCTAATCATCATAAGGGATTCAATAATGAAGAATAAGTTTCACCTAATCATCCTCCTCATCTCAATGGTGGGCTAAAAAATGAGTTATCTTTAAAAGGGAGCTACACAATTGAAGAGGGAGTTCTAAAATGTAATTCACTACTAGTTTGGTGTATATTGAGGTCTGAAATTTTTCCTTTATGTGTATATTCACATTTTTTTGATGTATCATTTGAAACACTTTTATTTCCTAACTGATCAGTGGTCAATTTGAAGTGTTCAAATTGTGTTGTTCCGATTGGACATTATAAGACTCCTCCAATTTCCAAAAAAAATTAGATTTCAGTGTTACATAACAAACCTTAATTCATGATAAGGGGATAAACCATGAATATAAAATTTTTACGTCAATTTTTAGCCCTATTTTAATCATTTTAGGGGTTGTGGGTACCCATGATCTTTGATAACCATCATTCGAAGGATTACACCAAAAACCTAGTAATCAAATAAGAACTAAGAAATTTTTAAGTTGTGCAATAAAATAAAAATTATCACATAATCATTATTTATTTTTAAAAATACAATTTTTTGTAAAATTTATACTCTTTAAATTAATTCATTTTATTTTAATACTATTTTCAAAACCACCCCCTTATTTTAGTAATTTTTATTATAAATTCACATTAAAACCCACAAATGCTCCTTCAGAGATGACTTTGGGTCTTACATATACTATAAATCATATTAAAAAACATAATTTATTTGATGTGTTATGACAAAACGTTCATTATAATGACAAAAATAATAACTAAATATAAATATTATAAAATTATATTGATTCTAAAATATTATATACCATCCACTTCAATACCATTCAACAATTATGGGAATGATATCATCACTCATTTATATATACGACCTACCTTCTCCATGATGCGATGAAATTCATTATACAGGATCTTAATTAAATAATATTTATATGAATGAATGGAATGAATAAATATGATATATATTATAATAATATCATTATGTAAATGATATAACTATTTCTTAATAAGAGGAACACGAACTTATCAGAAAAAACATGCATAAGAAAACAAAGAAGTTAATACCCGATTGGAAAGTAATAATGTTACTACAAAATGGATGATAATATGATCGTATATGATATCCAAAAATGGCTATGATTATAAAATAACTCAATGAAAATTTTTAAACCATTTTACATGATTTTCAGAATCATATGAAGGAAATCAGAACTTGGGTAATGGATAATTTCACAATCTCATTATTATCTAAGATTGTTTATACGTAAGTATTTACTAGGAAATATTTATCATCCATGTCCATGATTCCAAATAATGTATTCAAAAATATTCTTTATAATCTTATAAATAATTTTATAGTCAATCATAGCCATTTTTTAATTTTTTTTAAATGGTACAAAATGAATCTTTTTTCATTTTAGATACGATAAACATTTTGATTTTTTCAGCCAATATACAAGGAGAATGTTTTAACTTATATATAATTTAAAGGTTTTTACGATTTCATAAAAAATTATTTCCATGAATCTTCCTCTACATTATTTCATGTTTATTTTGAAATAAATTATTTTCTTCTAAAATTATGTGGCATTTTGAGAAAAGAAAACGTTTTAAAAGATAAAAGGATATTTCCTCAATAATTAATTTTATGTGTTTTATCATTATTATTATACATATAAATCGAAGTATTTAACATGGTTATGTATCAAGTATAATAACCTTATTATTACAATGGTTTAATTGGGTTTATTATATAATGCTACTTATGAAATACATTTTTTACATGGATTATGTTATGCTGGAACTATGTTAAAATAAACCCATTTTATTCCTTGGCATATGATGAATGATTTATGTTATTGTGGAACAAGTAATCATGATTTAATTATGAGATGGGTGGGACCTATATGTCCCACTAATTCATAGGGTAAATACTTATATCTCATGAGATAGACATGGATGGTATATAAAATGATTTTTCTTCAGTAGTACAGGATGGGAATGAGGAGTGAACTCTGTTTTATAATAGACTTTGTTCACTATTATGGTCTTGTAAATGAACCTTAGCTAATATTAATTTATTTTCTATTCTTACCTGTAAGAAAAAAAGTTTCAAGTCTTATGTTATGAAATTTTGGATTATTTTCATTTATTCTTATGAACTTCTATGATTTATCTTATGGCATGATATCACAAACATTCATATTTAGGATAATATATTCAAATGTTATATTTCTATGTCTTAGGATTATGATATGATTAATATCTCCTTTGATTACCCTTACTGATAATCTGAGCTAACTATTTCATATATTTCATTTCCCTAGATCAATAAGAAGGGTAGTAAGTAAGATATGTCAAAATGGTGTATAATTATGATGAAATGAATGCGATATAATAAATATGTATTATGAACCAGTTGTTTATGTTTCCTAATTTAAAAAGAGTGTATACCTATATGATATTGTCAAGGACTTGTTATATTTTGTAAGTAGTGTTATTAAATTTTTAATTAATTTCAATGTATGTAATGTATTGTTCGTTATATTTGGTATGTCTAGAATGACTGAATGAAATGTTTTGAAAGCATTAATTCCCATTAAAGACATGTGTCAGAGTTTCAAAATTAAATAAATTGTTCCATAATGTTGGGAAATCAGAAAAAACCCACCATAAAAATATTTTTTAAAAGTTTGAGTTGATAGAACATCAGCGAGACGAGTTTTTTTCTTGGTATGACCCAAAACACATTATCAGTATTTTGAAATCACAAAAAAATGCACATAGTAGTTGAAATGATAGAAAAAAAACCACTATGTGATTTAAAATATTGTAAAACCCTTATATTTTTTATTTTTGACATGTATGATAAGAAATAACATCAATTGGATATCAATTATTCCCATAATGACTAAATATGCTTGTTTTAAATGGTTAGTGCCCTTTAAAATAGGGGTTAGGGCATCAAAACCAACCAAAATTCCTATGAATGATGTAAAATAAGAGGTCTAAAACTTTAAAATGGTATTTTAAAATGGTGGAGTATACAACATGTAAATTAATGTTTGGTTTTTCCCCAAAAGATTATAAACACAATTTTATTATTTTAAACCCCTAAAACATGTCTTCATCAATTATATCAATATAATAAAGACTTATAGATGATATTAAATCATAGGAAATTTTTCAATGATTTATATCTAATGTGTGTGATCATATGAGACATTAATTAGTCATGAGGACTTCTCAAAACAACTAAATAAACATTTTTAAAGGTTCGATACCCATTAAAAATGAGAATTAGGGGGTCAAAACCAATTGAAAACCCATTAAATTCTATGAAATTAGATATATAAAACAACTATATTTTTAATTATAAGATGGTGTAGTAGAAAATGTTAATTTTTTTTCCTATGATCATTGAAAACACACTTTTATTATTTTAAAACACCAACAGACATGTTTAAAGGAAAAATACATATTTAGTGACCACATAATGATATGAAATCATAATAATCCAATATCTGTATTTTCTTAATATGTATGAGATAACTTAACAAAAAGAGGATGTGTAGTCTTCAATAATGAACAAATAAGTCATTTTAAATTGATTGATTCCCATTAAAACCTTGTGTTTGTGGGTCAAATCTAGCTGAAGGGAGTATGAGAGGCCGAAAATTAGAAAAACCACAATATAGTGATTTTTGAAATTGTTTTGTATAAAAATGATCAGCCTAGAATTATATTTTCTCATTAAGACCAAGAAAAACATTTATTGTTTTAAAATACCAAAACATGTGTTTAATTTCCAGATAGATAGAAATCCACCTCTTAATGACATGAAATCATAAAAAACCATATATTTATTATTTGTGATATTTATAAGTAGATTAAATGTCAATTAGATGTGTGGTTTACCAAAAAAACAAATAATTAGCTTTTACTAGTTTGTTTCCTTTTAAAAACACGTGTTAAGGGGTTAAAACCAACCCAATGATCTCTGAATTTTGTAAAACCAGAAAAATAATTTTACAATGGTTTTTGAAATGGCTGAGTAGACTAAATAACAATTTATTTTTCCCATGAGATGATGGAAAAAAATTTATTGTTTTAAAACACATAAATGAGGGTCTAATGGTCAAATCCATAATCAAAACCCTCATAATGACATTAAATAACAGGTAAGCCATCCTTATATTATCTATAATGTGTATTTGTAGAGGAAACATCAATAAAACATTTGGTATTCCTAGAATGATTGAATAAAAATTTAAAAATTTAAAATTATTATTACAAACTATTAATATATTAAAAATAAATTGACCTCAAACTATTGTAATATATTTTAATTGAAAATTTTAACGAAATTAGAATTATTAGATTTCTATGATATTTTCCCAACTAATTATTTTTTAAATATTTCTCATATTTGGTTCTTTAATGATGGGTGCATGGTAAGGAAGATGATTGAACATGGTTATTTATGGTTTTTTTATACAATATGGTGCAATTTATTGAATTTCTCAGTGATGGTATTTTTTTGGATCTTTTATTCCATTGTATTTTTTTTGATAAATTTAAATTATCTATTGTTTATGTTATTTGGTGTTCACTATAGGGTCCCCCAGTTTGGCCTATATAGACTGTCATTTAGTGGTCACTATATTCTAGACTAAAGAAACCCTATAAGGACTGCAAAATTGTTTCCACATAGAGTAAACCTAGAAAGATATAAAAATAGAGGCTATTATTGGACACCTCAGGATAGTCTATAGGGTTCCCTAAATGGAAGTCACTTTAGGAAATGGTTATGGTAAAAAAGCATCAACCATTTAGTTATCATTGTGAGACCATTAAGGGTAAATAATGCCCTCTTTTTTGAAGTCACAAAAGGTGGTTCTTGTATTTTTTGTTTCACTATTACTGATCATTATCTTATAAAATCTAAACAAAAAAAAGATACTTTCATTAAAAAAGTTGGACCACTTTTATTTTGATGGTACATGTAGTATATTGTTCAATCATGTAATGAACCAACCCATGGTAACATAAAATTTCACCCAATACGTCACAACATAAATCATCAATTACACATCCCAATATTCTAGAGGCTTCCAAATAGTGGATACAGTTTAATAGATTACCTGGAGAGACAATACCCTCTAGAAAAAATGTAGAATGAGTAAAAAATAATCAAAGTCATACACAAGTATAAACATCTAAGTAGATATAATAAATAAACCCAAATAGATATTGATATAATATAAGGAATATATAATACATTCATATACACACAATGCATGAAAAACAAACAATATAGGGTCTCCCACAGGGCTAACCACATTTAAAAAAAATTAAAATTAATACCATATGATTTATTACCAAAAATGATCCAAACCACATACCCAGTCTCCATGAATCTTGAGCTTCTCTAGACTTATCTTTAGGCACCACACAAGTGGTTTTACTTGATTAGGAAATATTAAACCTCTACCCCCATCCAATGTGAAACTTGTAATCTATCCCAAAAGAAAACATCTGGTCCTCATGCACACTAAGGTGCACATACAAGGGGTAAGAAAGAAATCTCAGTATCCTAACCCCAACGGTGAACCTATAAACTGATGTCATAACAAGTGTTTTCACACTTGATATTCCCAGCCAATCCAAATACTAAAAATAGATTCATTAAAGATAACTACTAAATAAAATGGCAGGGAAAACCAAAATAAGAATCCATCATACCAATCCATCTATTATTATGTCTCAGGTATGTATATCTCTACTATGGCCCCCACCAAAGGATTTATATTGTGTGGATCTCCCGAAAATAGAATAACCGTCCATTACTCCAAATCTACATATGATATTCAATATGTCTAGCAACAATAGGCATGGATATCCAACAATATTAAATAACCATAAGTATCCATACAATATTGAATATATACAATTATATATATATATATATATCCAATAACATGATCTCAATTGAAAAAAGTAACATCTATTTCAACATCACAAGAGAACCTATCAGTATCAAATGTCTTATTAAATGAATTTGGAACTACATGTAAACCAATCAATATGAAATTCTATAAAATAATAATCTAGTTACCAACATTCACATACCCAAGAGAAGAATAGAACCCATTAGTCAAAAAAACCCACACTATGAGTGCCTCAACACATCACAATCCTAAATCCACTCTAACTAGGGTACACAATCAAGTAGAGAGTGTATTCACTCATCCAAATCATCAATTATCTCTACATTACCTTCAAACTATAGACAACTAGTAGAGTATGGAAAAAAATCAAAACCCAAGGATAACACTCGATCTAATATATGCAATGGTTCTTATCCTCAAATCAAAGTCTTGAGTATATACTACTACAACAACACGACCAATGAAAAATCTAATTTGGGATGATCCAACCTATAAACTACCATCTAAATAGAATAACTATAAATATTAATCCACTCTTATCCAATAAATAATGCTTCCTCTCTCTGCACCCTGGATCTCAACATCCAACAAAAAGCCATCACGAGCTCTCAACGACCCACTTCGAGGCCAAATAAAACTTAAGGCCCCCACGGTCCTTGAGGTAACAACACAAAGAAACATCCAACTATTGGCCCACCATTGGACCCAAACTCTTTTCATGTACCCATCCAATGTTCCTTAAATGGCTCTAAGGACACAACAAGTACAGGACACACTATGAGGTGATCATCTAGCTCATCCTAAAATCACAAGACACACCCAATGTATAAATATCTCAAATGTCCCTCAATGGACTCCAACTGATTTTCAATCAAAAATTAAACCGAAGGATAATCCCAAATAAAGGAACATGAACTAAGGAATTCATTGCAGTACTCTTGAACACCTCAAAAATAAGACCCTATAAGGGTTTCTCGGCTCAATCCAAATCACCCACATGTGCTTTCTCAACAATAGACTATGACAAAAACTAATCATTCGATCAGTATCTAGAACACACATGAATCCCCAAGTTCCCTTCATACTCCTCTCAAAATCTCAATGAAACTTATATGTAACTTCCATCACGTGGTGTCTATGCAGAAAGAAGGGTCTAGTAAATTTGATCCCCATCCATATTATCAAACCCTCAAATACTGAAACAAAAAGATGTTTGTATCGTCACATAGAAAAACCCAATATCTCTGTAGATATACTATTAAAAACCTTATTTGGGGATTATTTCAAAAGAACCACAAACATAAATATCTAACATCCACAATCCAAACCCACTAATGTCCTCACTACCCTTATCTAGGCCTAGAAACTTACAAACCCACACAAAAAAGATTCTAAAACTATACCTAGAAGCAATCCTATGGAAAATTATCACCCATAAAAAAAATATTGATACAACCTTTTAAATTTAGATTTATTTCTCCATAATGATAAAAATGGATAAATTATTATAATAGGTTACTCACAGGTTCAATTCCCACTACAGGGTGAGAAAATAAGAAATAAGGGAAATGAATGGAAAAACACAATGTGTACATGGGATATATGGTGTATAACCCCAAAATTCCTCCATTGATATGTGTTTTTGGACACACTGAATGTACTTTTAAAATGTATGTGGTGAGTAAATAATATACAGAGTGTGTACCTCCACATGTGTATCTTACCTTGCACCTTTTCCTCACTCGACTTATAACCCTTCTGAGTGCACATAATTTTCCCCTTATAAAAGGCATGTGCTCCCACATGGGGTACCTGGATAAGTACAACACATGTCATGGAGTTTTGTTCTATCTGGCCATGTAAACCTACATAGTTTGTATCCCACACAGTTCTTATCCACATATTCTATACGACCATGTACCCCAACATAGGTTGTATGGTTGATAACTCAACCACACCCAAAAAAGGATTGTATATGATATGTACTCCCAATTACACAATGTTTAGTCCCTAGAATTATTCTTCATTGAATAGAATTAATATAAAGTATGTGTTATCTTAACCACACATTGTGTACATGGGTTTTCCGGAATGGAAACCCCCCAAAATATCCTAAAACCCCCATTTCATATAGAGTAATCCTATATCAACCTCCATAGGGTACCTAATAAAGATAACGGATTTAAATATATAATAATAACCAATACATAGTTAAATAAGATATAAAATTTAAAACGTGTCACCCCCTGGTGAAACCCTCCAAATCTTCACAATAGATAAACTCAACACACCCATCGAGCCTCGTTTTACATCCAGACATGCTCTCTAGGTAGAACCAAATCATCCATCTCACTATTAACTCCATATACCTATCTAATCCAATGAAAATAAATGGGAAGGCCTAAGGGGGTGTTCAAACATAGCCAATTGATAAAAAAATAATGAAAAAATTTAAAAAAGAAAAATATAGAAAAAATAATGGAAAAAGAAAAGAAAAGGTGTTAGGGATTGGATCCACCCCCCGAAATAAGGATGTGTGTCAACTACATAAAACCTCTCATTCAAAAATCAACTACAGAGAATAAATCTCAATTTAATTCTCTATTTAAATCATACCACTAAATTTTAGTGTGTGAATAAATTAATATTTAATTAGTAAAATGTTACATATTCTGGGAAAGTTCGAACAACTTGGATTTCCACACAACTCCTATCCAAGGGTAAACACCCTATAATGGGACCACCAGATTGGTTAGAAGAATTATCTATGATCATATTACCAATGAAATTACCATTTTCCAATGAACACTGATGGGAAAAGGGTTCAAATTTCTCCAAATTTTCAAAACATGTGATGATCTAAGAATTCAAAAACTCCTAAAAATAATCAATTTTCACCAATGAGAATCCTAGGTGGACAACCAGTGGCCATGATCTCCCCCTGGAACTGGAAAAACAAACATTTTCTAAACTATCCCATGGTTATTCTTACAACATCCCCAAATCTATTTCAACATGAGATAGAATCAATCATGATCAATCTGATTCTCCCCAGAAAAAGAATATCCTTATCATCACCATCCTTCCCAAACAGAAAACCACATAGCCCATGCTAAATCCATCACAAAATGTAACTAATTTAAGTGTCCAAACTGCTAACACTTGATCACCAGATTTAATCCTATAGCCTATACACTCAAAAAACAACTCAAGAAAGGCGCATGACATCCATCAAGATACAAATAATCTCCTCACCACATGGATTTACATAAAATCCTCTCAAATGTGAAATATGACTCACACTCACATAGGAAAAATCCTAAAAAATGAGGATAATACACCTAAAACCACTGACCATACTCCTCACACATTCTAGTTATAACAAACTGAATTACCCCTATAAATCCTATTAAAAATAATGTATCTTCCTATTTATACAATAAACCACATGACCACCCTCTACTCAGAGGTTAATCCAAAACCAAAAGCACCCAAAAATGATTCTATTACACTTCCCAAAGTGCAAACAAAATGAGAAAGGGTTGGGGTCCAACCAATCCATCCCTCTTAATATATCCAAAATGAGGGGAGAACTCCAATCACTCTATATCAAAAAAACTAGGAAGCCTCATACTTAAAAACGTCTTGGTAATACAAGACAACAATGAACCCTCCATGTAAGAACAACCACACCCACCCAATTCATCTGTGATAGCAGGTACACGATCCCCATTGTATGTCCCTACAGACAAAATGTCGTAAGAATAGCTCCCACTCAAGGAACATGAGTGTAGTATATTAGGGGAAACCCCATATTAGGGAAACTCATTCCCTATCCAAATATCTCTCATGAATCATTTCCCTCATTGATCCACTAACTTGGAAAATAGATCACATTTTCATCCCACGTTGGTCTCCACGAATCACTCAATGAAGAGAATGCTTCTCCATCACTAATAAACATCTCTACATATGATATATATGGAATTACATAAATAGAATGTATATACAAACACAGATTAATTGAGTAGAATTACACCATGTACATATATAAGAAAATAAATTATAAGAAATTTCTAAAACATTAAACAACTAAAAGTACATCTTCATTAAAACACCATAGAACAAAATTTATCATGAAGATCCTACATTCCTATATTGATGCCTGAACACTGGCCCCCTTCCCAATTGCAATGATCCAAATCCATAATAAAAAATACATCCACAAATCCATTTTTTCCACACTAAGTGAAATCGCACCACCAAAAAAATTATATCCAAAAACAGTAATATAATGGTTGGTAAATATGTTATTCCTATTGTAAAAGTTGTTTTGAGACACACCTGTTCGATATATGCCACATGTTTCAACACATTCCAATACAACATGTATACCCATTCCCAAAATCAATCAAAAAATTTCAATCGTACTATTTTGTGATGAACTATCCTAGGTTAACCTGAAACATTACCTGAATTGTCTCCCCATAAGATGTCGGGTATTCGTCCATGAAAATTCGACGATTTTGACCTGCAGTGAGGCTCAAAGGGATATCATGGGGTTAAAAACCCCTCTATTTATAGTGTAATATATATGGAAAGTAAACAAATTATTACAAAAGGATAAACAATTGAGAATCCATAATAAATAAAATAAAAAAGGAATTGAATAATAAATTGAATGTCGAATATATTCATAAAAACTCGAAGAATGAAAAACATAAAACAAACACCCCCCACTGAACCAACAAATACACAAAATAAAAAACACCAAGACAATCCCCACCAAACCAAACCAAATACATATAATGAATACAATACAACATGATTCAATCCCAACAGTTAGCCAAACAACATATATGTTCACCACAATTCTCTATAAAATCCTTCCATATTTTGGGACTCCACACAAGTGGATTTCTTAAATTCTGAAACTCTAGGCCTCAACCAATTATATCATGAATATTTTACACCAACATAAAAATAGGCATCAGGTATGTATGAACACTAAGGTTCACGTAAAGAAGGTGATAAATAAATCTCTGTGGGATATCCCTAATGCGAAACTAATAATCTATGCTCATAAAAAGGGAATGAACATGTGATATTCACATCATATCTAAGGATTTAAAATAGATAGAATAAAGGTAAAAACTATATATAAACAAGGATGAAAATAAAAACAAGAAAGAATCCAACTGAAGGATCTATTCTAACACCCGAAGTAAGTGTACCTTAGCTCTGGCCCCTACTAGAGTATTTACAACATATAGATCTCTCGAACACACAATAATTGATAAATATTTTGGATGTATATAAGTGATCCAGGACCTCTAACCACATTATAATATAATTCCATACCATTGGGAATAGTCTTATCCACCCACAATAACAATATAATATACTAGGATCTAGGACATAGATAATAGAATCTGAATAGAAAATATAATCATCTATGATGAAACAATTGTAGAACCTATCAGTCTCAAAATCTTATAAAATGAATTAGGACCGTCAATGAACACAATAATAGGAGTTATCCACACAATAATCTATTAACATTGAATATCCTTGTTCTAAGATTAAAATGACTTCCATAGTACACAAAACACAATCCATGAGTTCCTTGACACCTCATGAGCCCAAAGGGACTCTATTCAAGGTGAAAAATCAACTAGATGAGGATTTCAATCATCTAGATTTTTCTCTATCTCCCTACGACTATTTAAACACAACCAAATAAAAGATGATTAAACCATATCAAAACTTAGATCCAATTCCTAAAACGCGATATCCAATGGGTATCCTCTTAAAACCAAAAATCATGAGCATAAATGTACAAAAATTTCATCACCAAATTCCAAAAAATGTAGAATGATCCAGCCTCAAACACACAATCCAAATAGCTAAACCAACTGTGTTGATCCACTCTTGACCAAAAAAGTATAAAACCTCTCTCAACACCCATGATTTCAACCTCCAATAGACTTCCACAATTTTCTCTCAAGTATCCACCTTATTGATTAGTATAACTTAGTTCCAACATGGTCTTCAATGTCACAACACAAGGATATGTCCAACTAGGGAATCAACTATTAAACAAAATATCTTAGGTGATTTATATCTAAATGTACTCACATGAAACATAGTATATAGAATGATTGGGACACCATATGTGGGGTTCAACTAGAGAATCCCAAATGCACATTAGACACCTAGTCTATAAACAACCCAAACTACCCTTAATGGCTAATGAATGATACTTGATATATAACATTACCATGGGGAGTCCCAAAGTAAATCACACCAATTGGGGTGTTCACAATTTTACTCATGACCACCTTAAAAAATAACCCTCCATAGGATCCCCAGCACTTTCCAAACCATGCCACAAGGGCATTATCAACCACCAACTATGACTACCACTAATTAGTCTATCAGTAATCAAAACATAAAGGAATCCATGGGAGTCCTTCATATTCATATCTATAGGTCACTGACACTCATTTTTAACCTCCATCCCATAGTGTCTACCCAAACTGAAAGATCTGATAAATCTGATCATCAACCACACTATATAAACATTAACTGATATACCCTCAAGAAACCATACCCATCACATTGATACAAACCAAGACATCCCAAAAAATACCATTCTATTCTTCCTTACATAATCTATCTAAAATAATCATTAAAAACATAAGCTAACATACACCATCAAGGAACACTAATGAACTCATAACCCTCACCCAAGACACATTTCTCACAACCCAACCCATAAGATGATTCTAAAAAAAATTATTTAAATCCTCACACAAATTATCACCCATACAAAACACTATATATGTATCTTATTAATTACATAAAAATAAACCATCCTGATATACATGATAAAATTCTCAAAATGGAGTACTCCAGAGTCCAATTATGACCTAAGAGAGAAAAACATAAAATAGAAGACAAGGTAGAAAACAATGCATTTCTTGTAACCCCAAATGTTCTCCTTGGCCATTTTCCTCAAGCCAATTAGCATATACTTTTCTAAATTACATTGTTTGTGAAACCTATACATGGTGTGTATCCCCAGATGGGTGCATTTCTATATAACCCATCCTCGCTCTGTGTGT
Organism: Viscum album; assembly: GCA_963277665.1. Taxonomy (NCBI): domain Eukaryota; kingdom Viridiplantae; phylum Streptophyta; class Magnoliopsida; order Santalales; family Viscaceae; genus Viscum; species Viscum album. The sequence continues at coordinate 973,790,683 of OY728140.1, read as the reverse complement.
ACCCATTCTGAGTATGTTGTGTGTTACCTTGGTATACCACATGTACTCCCAAATGTGGTACCTTGACTTGTAACATACATGGAATTACCATGGTTTCTTTTCAAAAATGTATTCCTACTTTTTTTTATCCCACATGAGGTCTTTCTGAGTATTATACATGACTGTGAACCCATGTGTGGGGTGTTTGGCTGAAAACATGGCCACAACCCGGGAAACACACTACATGGTGTATAATACCAAGTAAAAGATGTCTAGTCCCAAATCTAATTTTACCTAAATATTTAGAACATATTGTGTGTTTTCTTTGAACTACACATCATGTACATAGGTTTTTCCAAATGGAAATCCCCAAAACTGTATGAACCCCCTTTTCCCCTTGATAAAAGCTAGATCAACCCCCATGGGGTCCCCAAAGACCCAAAAAATGCTTTAAAAACTAATAAAACTATGATATATCAATTAATAATATAAAACATATAATATTTTAATATTATGGTGGAAACTATTGATGATCTATATCGGATTCCCATCGAGCCTTGATCTACCTCTAGAAGAGTTCCCCGAGCAAGGAATCCACCTACCTATCCCTCTTATCTCCCTCTCTATATGTTATATGAATAACCAAAAGGGTAAATTCCATGGGGGTGAATACATGAATCCGAGAGATAAAAGGAAAATAATAAAATAGGGAAAATTAAAAAAGAATAATAATGAATGAGAAAAAATGGGATTGAGCCTGGAACAAATGCCAAATTCATGGTTATTTATCATATAAGAAAACCCATCATTACACACTCAACAATGGAGATAGAATGACAATACATTTAATTTTATAAAATATATCACTAAATGAACAGATACAGATAAATTAATATTTAATTATGTAAATATGAAATATTTCAGGAAAATTCAAACGGCTTGGATTTCTACTAAACTCATGACTTTTGGTGAAAATCCTATTTTAGTACCAATACAATGGTTTAAAATATTATTTCATATTATATTAGAGGATAAATCAACATTTTTTCCTAAACACACATGTGAACAAAAAATTTTAAATTTACCCTAATTTTCACAACTCATAATGACACGAGATATCAAAAATCCATTATAAAAAATAGTTGATACACATTAATATGTATTTTATATTAGATAAATTTATAAAAGGTCCCATGAAATTTATCTCCCATAAAATAATACATTAACCTTCATGATATGTTACCATATAATTTTCACCATCTTATATATATTCATGGTTCTTCGGAATCAATCACACGCCTCCATGTAAGTCTCTGTATAATAGTAAAGAAGTGTGGTTGAATTAATCAATTTTTATTTACCTTCCCCACTATGTATCCAGGAAAACTATTTATTTCTATTAGTGGGGAGTTATAAAATCATAAAATTCTTTGAATATATAATTGAGGAACAAATCGATGGATTAACCCATTATAATATTCCTTGACAAATATGGATCATCCTATAAATAGTGTTAATATTTTTGTTGGTAAAAAATCCATCATGGTAACATTTTAGTATTTTTGGGTTGATTGTGTTTATTGAATAAGATGGTCTCCATGGGATATGTAAATTATATAGATAATTTTGTCCTACTATGATGAAAATGATCCAAGATGAAGGAATTAATGCCCTGGAAGAGGTATATAAAATTTTGTACACACGGTGACACCTTTTCCTGGTGTTTCCCAAATTTTTGGGGTCTAAAATTTGGAGTTTGGATAGAATGAAGAAAAGTTTATTTTCTTGAATTCCATATGAAAATATGGTAAATTAATGAATTTTATTAAGATAGTATTTAATAAGAGTGTTTCACAAAGGATCAATGAATGTTGATGGTTATCTATGTGAACAAAGATGAGCATCATAAATACTGAAGGTGAGGAGCATCATGAGTGGAGCATCATTGCGGAATGATGGTTTGACGGAATGTTACGTGATTATGATGATATTTGAGAATGAATAATTTTACTAGAGATTCACAAAAAAGGGAGGAATACAAAATTAATGGAGGATCTTAAAAAAATGGAAATGATGTTGTTCGTAAGGTTTTGTAATCAGTGGAACACCTATAAATAAGCATATATCCCTTCAGAAGAGGCAGTGAGGATTGAATAAAATTTTATGGTTCTGGAATTGTGAAGGTGTTTCTCAAATATTGGTTTGTGAAGGTTTGTTCATGATGGTGATATGAAAATAATTTCATAAATCCTTTAAAACCAACTGAATGATCAGAAAATCTCGAAATTAAGGGATTTCGTGATGGATATGTAAACATCACGAAAGAAAGTAGCATTGTGAAGGATAGTTTAGATTCATGACATAGGTGTACATCATTAATTCTAGGTGGGATTCACAAAAGAGTTGTGATTCTCAAAGGAAAATTTATATTTACCGAAGGTAGGAACATGGCGATGGATATTTAATCATCGTGAATGTAGAGGTTTGTGAAGGGAGTGAGCATCGCAAAAGTTGATCAGAAGGCATTTCCCATTACATCAATGGTAAATTGGTTTTCATCTATTTGATAAAAATAGACGTTAAGTAGAGAATCCACATACAACTTAGTATTTAATTATTTGAGATAATGAAGGGACCTACATGTCCATAAACTGTTCATGGATCCCCTCAAAGTGTCTTGAGTAAAGAAAGAGGAAGATGGTGATCCTTCCCACCGACAGTGATCTAGAAGAAGATACATGGGAATCACCCTTTTAAATGCAGTGAAAAGACCATAAAAATTGGAAAGGCAATGATCCTCAACATATAATTGATCTAGACCAAACCATGTAAATATTAGTGAACTTTTAGTGAATTTGGTACATCGACACATTTCCATTGTATTGTCATAGGATTTATCCCAATGAGGGTGAGAAAAGTAAAATCACTATGTCCTATGCATGATTTAATTTATGTTCATATATTTTTTTAGGAGAAAGAGATATTTTTGATTTGATTAATGAAGAAACAATATCCGAAGGGATAATAATTTTAATTTTTCATACCCTGATTCATCCTCCTTATTTGGGTATTCATCCTAGTGGACGTAACACTTTTTAAATGATCCCATTATTCTGTTGGTAGGTAAATTTTGGGTAAATACTTAAAATATCCAAGTAACTAGAAATATCCCAAACACATGGAATTTCTATCAAATTTACTTTAATAAAGTGTTAATCTGAAAATTCATTATTTATTGTAACTTATTGATCTTTACCCAAATGATTATATCAATCATTAATGGTTAGCTACCGGGATTTTTCAAGAACATATTATATTTCATTTCAATGTTAAAATACCAATGAAATAATATCCAATTAATTAATAATAATGTGTAATATTTTTCATTACATTAAACTTTTACAGTACATGATCATATATATTACCACCTTCGAGAGTATGATATCGGTTTAAATTTCATTTCCATCAATGTTTAAATTTCATAGTATGTTATCTTAAAAATTATATCATAATTTTATCCAAGAACTAACCCAATAGCTTAGTCACAAGATTTACACTTTATATTAAATTGTTACTTATAATTTGGGTGAATTATTATTAGATTATTTACAAAGGTTATCTTCAACAGATTAAAATATTAAAAAAAAATTATCAACAAAATATAACCACATTTATTTAAATAAAGGTTATATGAAGTGGGATTGGGTTTATTCCTTTGATAAATCTCCTTTATAAATAAAATGTACTAATAAGATATTTTTTTATTTCACAGAAGGTTTTTCTTGAATCTCTAAAATCACTTTGATTTTTTCTATATCATCTATTTCAGTCCTTAGAAACCTTGCTACAAGAAAAATGCAATATATCGCCATGAAATGAAACATTTCCCAATTCAACACAAGGAACCCTCCTTATATCTCTAAAAAACAATGTCATGATTTTTGAGACACAAATAAAAAGATTAACATTATATTGAAAAATAATCTTAAAATACTTCATGACACCCTTCCACCATTCCATTAAATATATATTTCATGCAAGGTTAAAATATTATAAGTACATTATTCATGTTAAATGATATGTGTTAGTATGTTAAGGTGAATAAATTCATGTTAATGTTGTTTTTATTGTATCATTGAGTGATAGTATAACTTCTTTGTAACAAGAGTATTTATTGAAAAAATAGTAGTATTCATCTCAAGATAACCGTTATAATATTTTGTCAACAAAATGAAGGTAATGTGCTCTTTGTAACTTTAGTAAAAATTGTGCAGTCTCTAAAAACAACACACATATTCATTATTTTATATATGATCAAGTCATTATCATTATTCACTATCATTATTCCTCCTTTACTTGGAACTAACTAGGTGGGACTTATCCATTCACTCTAACATATGGTGTTATTAGTTCTATATTCTATGAATTTAAATACCTTGTTTTTTACAATATCATTCTATGGTAGTGTTATCCTCATTTTTAGTGCTCTACTTGTCCTAATTGATCTTGTTGGTAATATATTATGATTGAAAATGAAAGGAATAATTACTTTAATATCCATGATTATCCAATCCATACCTTTCATCTTTTTTAAGAACAATAAAAATATGGTGTTCTTGTTATTTTAAAAACTCATTTCTAATGATCATAAGAAAGTATTAATTTTCTAAAATGAATAAATACTTCAACATTTTTGTGAGTTGATTATACCCTATATTACATATCCATTCAATATAGTGAATTAAATCTATAAAAAAAATCCATTGATAGATGCTTCATTGAATTTTCATCATTCTCCAGTCTATAGTATCCACTACATTATCCCATATTTCTATCCAATTTTAAATTAATAATTTATATAATATTATTTTATTAATATTTTCATGACTTATTATATACTACCTTTACTTATTTTATATGAAATGTGCATAATTTGAGTGAAATATTAATGTTTTAATATTAAGTATAATTTTTTAGCATTTTTAGAAGTAGTCCAATTGAGGCAGTTTACTGTTTTAATAATAAATATCACTATAATAATCAAAATTGTGTGGTTATTGTTTTGTATGATCTTAAATTAAATATAAAAAATTTCATTAGAAGTTACCATGAGACAATTCTGCCATTTGAAGGGTCATATGGTCCTCACAAACAAGACCAAAGAATCTGTGAAGAAACTGGACTATTCATGAAAATTGATTTTCTGGGCTAAATACAGAAGTCCAAATTCCATTATTATCCACCATAGTTCTAGTCGAAATTTAAGGAGTCCAGGATAACAATTTCAGAACCCAAATCTAAGAAAAAGGGGCCCAAATGAAGCTTTGAAGTCCAGCCCATCATTCTGGCCGAGAAATACACTCAGTATAGTATTCATGACATTTATCCTGATCTGGAAATCTATTAAAGATGATATTTTTCAGTGTGAAATAGGAGATATGGCCGGAAAATTATTTTGAATAAATGATTTTTATTTTAAGGCATCTGCCTATTAAAAAACCCTTTCACATTTTGGACTTCAAAAAGACTGGACTGAAATGGATAGTTTAACATTGTATAATCAACCGGCCATAACGTTTTATCCTTAAGTCCAAATGAATCCAAATTTTCAGAGTAGTCAGAAAACTTTATGATATACAACTTTTAAGAAGAATATTTCTCTAGATTCGGCTTTCTAATTATCCAACATGGTGATTAAAGTGGAGGGACAGATTGGGAATGCAAACAGTCCACTCCTTGGGCTATAAATACTCTCCCCTTCTCTCCGTGAGAGGGCATGGAATTTAAGAAGATAAAAGAACATATTGGGAAGACCTAAGACTTGCCAAAGTCTTGGGAGGACCTTCCATACTCATGTTTTCACTTGATAGACCTTTCCACCTCTCATTGTTTTCACTGACTTTCGTGTTCCTCATTTTTGTAATCTTGTAATTATATTTCTTTGTAATTATTATTTAATGCAAGTTACTTCTTCAATATCTCTTATTCTCATCCAACTTCTGTAGTTTAATATTTATTTTCATAAAATAGTTTAAATTCAGTTTAATCCTCTTCCCTTATTCTGCTTTCTCATTCAATCGAAAATCCATTTTTAATTTTCTTCATCATTTGTGTGTGAGTTCGGCGCACTACTCATATCTTGTCCCTTTCTTTTTCTTATGTTTATAATTCATCACCTTAAACATATATTACCATATTAATAACCATCTTAATGGATAAGTAAGTCTCTCATTGTGGTGAGTTTTAATTTTGGTATGTCAACCGATTGAGAGCATTCGCTCGATGAGTATTCGTTGAATTAACATTGTGTATGTTGGGCTTAGCATGTCATGGATTAATGAATTGTTTTGTTTAATGTGTGGTTTCCATGTATTAATGGATCCATAAATACACTAACATAAACAATATATGATCAATGTTAGAACCTATGTTATGTTAAGGCTTGGATTAAAGCCTTAACACTAGGGAATTCAAATCAACGTCAACTTGTGACATGGGTGTTATTTTAAATTCAATATAAAGCAAAGCTCAAGGATATCACAAGCTTAACTAACCAAATGATGAACTAAGCCCAATCATTATCAATTTGTAAAATCAATAATAATGAATTAGTCATTTCAATTAAGCTGTGAAAACAAACCCCCCCAATCAGAATACAATCAACTAAAAACAAATGACTATTTCAAAGTATCATCACTGAGGATTCGGCCCGACTACTGGTATACACATTAGCAGAGCACCAGAACTTTGACCGGTCGATTGGAGACAATCGGCCGTGAATTTCAAATGGCGCCATTTCTAGGGATTGTGATTTATGTAGTAATTAGTTTCTGGTTATTTTAATAAAAAACCAAAAAAACCAATTTTTAAAAATAATTGAAAAAAAAAACACAAAGAAAAACCCATATTCTCATAAAAATCATAAACGGAAAAAATAAAAATAAAAACTCATCCTTCTCTTTATTCTAAATTCTCCCTGAATGCCCCGTAGCCTTCCAAAAAATCCCTCGGATTTTTTTGACCTTGAAATTGAGTGAACACTTCACCAACTTAGGAGGAACATAAGAGATAATCAAATAATTCAAGAACCAGTCCTTGTCCAACCAGTTGAATTAGAAATGGCCAATCCTGGGGAACAAACCATTAATGAACTTGCTACCCCTGGTATGAATTACCAACCTCTTGGTATTAAATATCCAAACATAGAAGCATACTTAGAACTCAAATCGGGTTTGATTCATCTTCTCCCTCATTTCCATGGGCTAGCCGGTGAGGATCCACATCTCCACCTTAAAGAGTTCCAAGTGGTGTGCTCTATCATGAAGCCTCAAGGGGTTTCTGAAGAACAAATCAAACTCCGAGCATTCCCTTTCTCCCTAGCTGAAACTGCCAAGTCAATGATTTACAACATACCTCCTGGTTCTATAACCACATGGAATGACATGAAGCGACTTTTCTTAGAATTTTTTTTTCCTGCTTCTCATACTGCTTCTATCCGAAAGGAAATAAGTGGTATCCGTCAGTTCCCAAGTGAATCACTCCATGAGTACTAGGAGCAGTTCAAAAATCTTGTTGCAACCTTTCCACACCACCGAATCCCTCACAAAATCTTGATCCAATACTTCTATGAGGGGTTATTGGCTATGGAGAGAACTCTCATAGTTGCCGAAAGTGGTGGTTCTCTTGTTGATAAAACTCCTGCAGCAGTAAGAGATCTCATAAGTAACATGGCTGCAAACACACAACAATTCCATACTCGAGCACAAGATCAAGTCAAACAAGCCCAAGATAATCAATCAATTGAGCTGAACAATATGAATGAGTTTATTAGTGAACTTGCAGGTCTTGTATGACAACTAGTTTTGGATACCAAATCTCCAACCTCGCCTTCTCCACAATCAATGTTTCCTGGACCTATCCAAAACTGTGGAATCTGCAACTTTTCATCTCATCCAACTGACACTTGTCCACAACTTCAAGAGGATCAATCCAATTCATTTGGACCAATGCAGCTCAATGCAGTATATGCTCAGCATAACACCAACCCTCAACTATTAGGTCAGTTTGTTAGAAACTTCAACCAACCTCACTCCGAGCCCTTCTCTTCTTCCTATAACCAAGGCCTTATGTATGGTAATCCCATATCTCTTCCTTCTCAATTCCCTCCTCAAAACCCAAACCAATTTCAATATGGTCAAGGCATTGGTATCTTACGACAACCTTATCCTTTTATTCCTCAACCTCAACGGATCAATCCTTCTCCTGGATTCCATTATCCTAGTGAGCCTTACCAATTCCAAAACCAATACAATCGCTTTCCCAAGAACCAAAATCAAGGTAATCCCAATCCGGGACAAGACTATTTTTACAAACAACCATGGGAAAGTGCAGTGGAAGATCTTGCCTCCTTCACTCGTTCAATCCTCAAGAACATTGAAACCCAAATTGGTCAACTAGAATCCCACCTTAGTCAGCAGCAACCATCTAATTCATCCTAACTTCCAGCTCAACAATTACCCAACCACAAGGGTAATGTAAGTGAAATTGAACATAGATCAAGAAAGCACATTTATATGCCTCAAGATAAGTCCTCTAGCCCTCCATTGAATGTTGACCTAGAATATGAAAAGAAAAAGAAACTTGAAAAGGAACCTGAAACCATTCCCTCACCTCCTTCAATTCCACTTAGCAACCCAATTCTTTTTCCTCAAGCTGTATCTAAGCCAAATAAGTCCTTTGAACCTGATCTGGAAATGCTCGACATGTATAGATGTGTTGATGTCAATATTCTTCTCTTTGATTCCATAAAAAACTTCCTAAGTATTCCAAGTTTCTTAAGGAAATGTGCACCCACAAGAGGTAACTTAGGACCTTTGAAAATGTTTCCACCCATCAATCTATTCCCCTAAAGTGAAAAGATCCAGGGACCTTTATGGTTCCATGCCAAATTGGAAGTTCCAACTTTGATGATGCACTCATAGACCTAGTATCCTCAATTAATGTCATTCCCAAATCCATATTCTCCAACCATGGTCTAGGTCCCTTACATCCAACGGGTGTTTTCATTCAATTATCCAATCGAAGCACAACCAGTCCTGAGGGAATAATTGAGGATGTCCTTGTTCGAGTAAATGATCTTATGTTCCCAGCTAATTTCTATTTCCTTGACATAGAAGGTGAGGTGAACTCTTCTCGACCTCCCCTAATTCTAGGAAGACCATCCCACATGACTGAGAGAACCAAAATTGATGACCATTCAGGCATCTTATCCATGGAATTCGGTGACCAACTGGTCATGTTCAACATTTTCCATTCCATGTGATACCCATATAAAGATCACTCTACATTCTCAATCCTTACTTATGTGGACACTTCTATGTGTCAATTGAACCCCATTCGATCATGTTCATCCTGTTCTGAAGAGATAGGATCTTGTGAAATCTGCACTAGGATTAACCAAGTCATAAATGGTGATATTGATGTGGACCTTTCATTCATAGACTCCATAAATTTAGAGGATATTGAAATCTCTCTTGAATCCCATCTCAACTATGATCAAAACTACTCCACCTTGGGTAGTTTTGGGAAAAATGAATATGAAGCAACTGAAGTCCCATTCTCCATTTCTGAGTTTCCTAACCCAAAAAATGAATGAGGAGACTAATCTGAAACCTCTTCATGCACACCTGAAATATGAATTCCTCTTCCAAGATCACTCATATCCTGTCATTATATCTGCCACACTTACTGAAACCAAGGAGTCCAAACTTTTTCAAGTGTTAGAGGAAAAAAAGGCCTTAGGTTGGACCCTAGATTACGTACCAGGAATCAACCCTGCTCTTTGCATGCAACACATCCATCTTGAGGAATCATCTAAACCAATTATAAAACCACAAATAATACTCAATCCACTCATCCTTGAGGTAGTTAGGGAAGAAATCACCAAGATTCTTCAAGATGGTATTATCTACCAAATTTCTGATAGTGATTGGGTTAGTTCAATTCAAGTTGTACCTAAGAAGGGTGGGATAACTGTTTTCACAAATAAACATGGAGAGGTAGTCACAACTCGAGTGAAGAAAAAATGGCGTGTGTGAATCGACTATAGTAAATTGAATGTTGAAACAAGAAAATATCACTACCCTCTTCCATTACTTGATCAAATGATGAAACAATTAGCCGGAAAGTCACACTATTACTTTCTTGATGGATACACTGGCTACTTCCAAATCCCAATCGCACCTTAGGACCAAGAAAATACTACTTTCACATGCCCATTTAGAGAATATGCATATAGAAGAATGCCTTTTGGACTTTTCAATACTCCTGCAACATTCCAGAGGTGTATGAGGAGTATCTTTTCTGAATTCATTGAACACTGCATGGAAGTATTCATGGATGACTTCACCATTTATGGTGAGTCATTTGAATCTTGTTTGAATTCACTCTCTCTTGTCCTCCAAAAGTGTGTCAACTGCAACCTTGTGTTAAATTTTGAAAAATTTCACTTCATGGTTATTGTTCTAGGGAAAATAGTTTCAAAAGATGGTATTGAAGTTGATCCAACCAAAATTGAAGTGATCTAATCACTTCCTGAACCCACTTCTGTTCAAGACATCCGTTCATTCCTCAGTAATGCTGGTTTCTATCAGAGATTCATCCATAAAATCAGTAGGATTTCCCCCCCACTAACTCAGTTTATCCAAAATGATGTCACTTTCCATTTTGATGAGTTTTTGTAAGAGAGCCTTCATTTAACTTAAAACTGCTCTTACATCTGCCCCGATAATCCAACCCCTAGATTGGTCCTTACCCTTTGAGTTAATGTTTGATGCTTCTGATATATCCATTGGGTATGTTCTTGGTCAAAGAAGAGAAAATATTCTTCATGTCATCTATTATTCTTCAAAAACATTGGATGAAACTCAATCTCACTACACTGTCCCTTAAAAAGAACTTTTATCAGTTGTTTTTTCCATAGATAAATTTCGGCCCAATCTCTTAGGTGCCAAAATCATCATCTTCATAGACCATTCTTCTATAAAGTTCTTACTCAAGAAAATTGATTCCAAACTGAGGCTAATAAGATGGATCCTAATTCTCCAAGAGTTTGACATTGAAATAAAAGATATACCAGGAAAAGAAAACTCTGTGGCTGATCACTTGTGTAGAATTTCTAATTCTTCTCATTCTAAAATCATTTATCCTGAATTCCCCACTGAGCACCTTTCATCTCTCACTCCAACAATACCATGGTATGCCCCAATTGTAAATTACTTGGTTTCTGGGGGTTTTCCTGAAAATTTTTCAAAAGAAAAAAAATTGAAGTTGAAAAGTGTTTCAACATACTATTTTTGGGAAGAAAATAAAATTTGGAAAACTGGGGTTGACATGGTAATAAAGAGATTTGTCTATGAAAATGAACATTCTTCCTTGTTATAATTATATCAATCACTTCCCAGAGGTGGCCACTTTGGACCATAGAGGACCTCCCAAAAGGTTCTAGACTCTGGATGCTTTTGTCCTTCACTCTTCAAGGACTCACATGAGTTCTGTAAATCATTTCCCACTTGCCAAAAGTTTGGCACAATTTCCAAGAGAAATGAAATTCCCCAAAATCCGTTAATTTTTTTTGCAATATCTTTGATGTTTGGGGAATCAATTTCATGGGACCATTTCCACCTTCCAATGGATTATCATAAATCCTTCTTGCATTTGATTATGTTTCTATCTGGGTCGAGGCCAACCCCACCAGAAAGGATGATTCACATACTGTTTGTGAGTTCCTAAAGACACACATCTTCCATATATTTGGCACTCCTCATGCCTTGATCAGTTACTTAGGAACCCATTTTTGTAATAAAACCATGGAATCTATTTTGAAAAAGAATGGGGTTGTACATTAAACTTCAACTGCATATCATCCCCAAATAAATGGCATGGCTGAACTTTATAATAGAGAAGTGAAAAGAGTGCTTGAGAGAATTCTAAAACCCACTAGAAAAGACTGGCCTGAAAGACTCGGTGAATCACTTTGGGATTATCGAACTTCCTATAAAAAACCCTTTGGGATGTCTCCTTTTAGGCTAGTTTTTGGTAAAGCATGTCATTTTACAGTTGAAATCCATCATAAGTCATTTTTGGCAGTGACAACTTGTAATTTTGATCATGAAAAATCTGGTGAAGAAAGATTGTTGCAATTGGATGAACTGAAGGAGTTTTAACTTGATTATTTTGAGAATTCTATTCTCTACAAAGAAAAATCCAAGGTACTCTATGACAAACACTTCCTGAAAAAGGTATTCCATGAAGGTGAAAAGGTAATTCTATTCAATTCTTGATTTCGTCTTCACCCACGTAAGCTTAATTCTCATTGGGAATGTCCTTTTGTTTATACTAATGTTTACCCATTTGGTGCAGTGGAAGTCTAGGATACCTCTTCAAAAAGGACGTTCACAGTTAATGGAAATCGGTTAAAGAATTAGCATGAGAGGACACACAATCATGGATCATCATCAACTTCCACTGGATCCCCAAATTCTCCAGTCGACCAACCACTAGATGGATATGGCGACCCGCCAAATCCAAACTAGGGGGAACCTCTTTGACTTTAACTCTCTCTATATCTCTTCATCTCTCTACCACTTTGTTCTTTTTCTTCTTCTCTCCTTCATTTTATTACCACTTTTTTTTTTCAAACCCTTTTTTTTCTATTTATCTTTTGTGTGGATGTGTATTTTAATGAACACAAAAAAAACAAAAAATAATAATAAAATGTAAAAACAAATACCATAAGAGTCATTCTTACTCACCATAAAGTTTTGAAATATTGTCCATACTTTATGGGGAGTCAACATGATTGTTTTCATCTAATTTTTTTTATTTTCATTATGAGTTTGGATAAATAATTTTGTGTCAAAACCAACACATTTTGAATGCTCAATTTTTGATTTGGAAAATGATTTTCCCAAACTATGGGGAACAACATTTGCTTTCATGCCAAGGCCACCTATGGCCATCTTTTCAATATGTCTATTTTCAGCCCCATTTGTGAGCTTGAGTTTGTGGACCTTCGAGCTGAATTTCCTACTTTAGTGTGCATTAATATGAGATAGGAATTTTCTGAACCACATGAGATTCACAATAGCCAAATAGCGTCCCATTTCACTTACATTAATCCTCCTTTTGAAATCCCCTTCGAGCGTATGAATTTTTTTTATTGATATCCACATTACAAGACCAATTCCTTTTCCCAACCAATATCAACAGGATTTTAATTGCATAATTTTTTGAAATTTAATTGTGGGGGGAATGGATTTCATTGTTTGGTACCCTATTATTTATTTTTAATGAGTCATCCTTTGCTTGAGGGAAAGCATCCATTTCAGTGTGGGGGAGAGGTTTTCATTAAGTGTGTTTTGGGGAATGTAATGAACTTCCATTTATGTAATTTTGTAAATTTTATTGACAAGTGTTCAAATAAATGATGGAAAAAATCAAAAAAAAATGAAAAAATTGGTTCTATCTTGGGTAGGTCAGAAATAACTCTTCCTCAACCTTTGATCTTGTTATAACTATTACAAATAGTGTCGTGAGGAGATCAATCATGGGTTGGGTTATGAGTGTGAGATCTTTTCCAAGTTCAAATTTCGAAAAAAAAGAAAAAAAAAGAAAAAAATGAACACTTGCATTATATTCTTTTTGGGAGAGGTTTTGTGTTTTGTAAATATTCCATATTTTCATTACCATCATATTTTATTCCTCTATTGTTTCTTTCTCCACATAATCATTCCCTTGTAAGTATGTTTTTTCATTTCCTTCCATGTTTTATTTCAAAAAAAAATGTGCATTTCCTTTTCTATGTTGGTATTTTAACCCCCTTCTTCTCTCTCTTGGAAATTATATTCCTACCGTCCCATTGCCACAGAAAAACCCCTTAAAACACCACTTTATTCTTGTTCACTTGTGATAGGGATTGGGAGCTGAGATCTCTTTTCAAACTATAAGATTTTCACTTTTGGTTGGTGAAAGAGTGAACCTCCACAAATGAGTTTTATCAACTTGAGATGTGTGAGTTTAGAGTGTCCACATCTTCCATTTCTAAATTCGAGCATGGAAAAATGAATTAGTTTTGGAACATTTTTTCTGTAAAAACTTTTTTTGGAATTCAAAATGGATGAGTGAAATAGTCTAAACCTCCCCTGATTGAAGAAAACAAAATTTTAATATTTGTTTGTGAGTAAAAATGATTTTGTCATGTTTTTATAATTGTTGCACATGAGGACAAGCACAAGACTAAGTGTGGGGGATTTGATGTTATTAATATATTCATTACTTATTATATACTACCTTTACTTATTTCATATGAAATGTGCATAATTTTTGTGAAATATTATTGTTTTAATATTAAGTATAATTTTTGAGCATTTTTAGAAGTAGTCCAATTTAATCAGTTTACTGTTTTAATAATAAATATCACTATACTGATCCAAATTATGTGGTTCTTTCTTTTTATGATTCTCCTATAAATATAAAACATTTCATTAGAAGTTACCATGAGCCAATTCTACCATTTTAAGGGTCATATGGTCCTTACAAACAAGACCAAAGAATCTGTGAAGAAACTGGACTATTCCTGAAGATTGATTTAATGGGCTAAATACAGATGTCCAAATTCCATTATTCTCATCTTTAGATCTGGGTACAGATGAAGGATTCCTGGATAAAAATTTTGGAGCCCAAATCTAAGAACAAGGGTCCCAAATGAAGCTTTGAATTCCATCCCACCATTATGGACAAGAAATAAAATCAGTATAGTATTCATTACATTTATCATGCTATTGAAATCCATTAGAGCTGAGATTTTTCAGTGTGAAAGAGGAGATATGGACAGGGAAGTATTTTTAAGAAATTATTTTTAGTTTAAGGAATCTTCCTATTCAAAAACCCTTTCAACTTTTGGACTTCAAAAAGACTATATTGAAAGGGACAGTTTAACTTTGTTTAATCAACCGGCCATAACTGTTTATCCTTAAGTTCAAATGACTCAAAATTTTGAGATTAGTAGGAAAACGTTATTATCTACATCTTTGAAGAAGGATATTTCTAGAGATTCACCTGTCTAATTATCCAAGACAACGATGAATGTGGAGGGAAATATTGGGAATGCAAACAATCCACTCCATGGGCTATAAGTACTCTCCCCTTCTCTCCTTGAGAGGGGTTGGAATTTCAGAAGAGTGGAGAACATATTTTCACGAACAAAGCCTTTAAAAATGATTTTTAGGACCTACTATACTCATGTTTTCACTTGAGAGACCTTTCCTCCTCTCTTTGTTTTCACTTACTTTCATGTTCTTCATTTTTGTAATCTTGTAATTGTTTTTCTTTGTAATTCTGTTTTAATGAAAGCTACTTCTTCATTATCTCTTATTCTAATCCAACTTATGTAGTTTAATATTTATGTTCTTAAAATAGTTTAAATTCAGTTGAATACCCTTCCCTTCTTCTGCTTCATCATTCAATCGAAAATCCATTTTTAATATCCTTTATTGTTTGTGTGTGTGTTCGGCACACTACTCTTATCTTGTCCCTTTATTTTTCTTCTCTTTATAATTCATCACCCTAAACATATATTACCAGATTAATAACCATATTTATGGCTGAGTTAATCTCTAATTGGGGTGATTTTTCTTAAGTTATGTTAAGCGATTGAGAGCTTTCGCTCGATGAGAATTCGTTGAATTGACATTGTGTATGTTGGGCTTAGCATGTCATGGATTAATGACTTTTTTTGTTTAATGTGTGGTTTACATGTATTAATGGAACCATAAATACACTACCATAAACAAGATATGATAAATATTATAACCCTATGTTATGTTAAGGATTGTATTAAAGCCTTAACACTTGGGAATTCAAATCAACGTCAACTTGTGACATGGGTGTTAATTCAAATGCAATATAATGTAATGCTCAAGGATATCACAAGATTAAGTAACCGAATGATGAACTCACCCCAATCATTATAAATTTGTTAAATCAATCATAATAAATTAGTAATTTCAATTGAGATCTGCAAACAAACCCCCCCAATCAGAATACAATCAACTAAAAACAAACGACTATTTCAAAGTATCGTCTCCGAGGATTCGACCCGAGTGCTTCTATACACATTAGCATAACACCAAAACTTTGACCGGTCGATAGGCGACAATTGGCCATGTGTTTCATCATATTATTTATTATTCAAAAATTATGTTAAAAATTCAATAATAATATTTTATAGTGACAATTTAATGAAAATACATTGGCTCATCCCCATGTTTCAATACCTTAATTGTGTCAATGGTTACATTCCTCTCTCCAACATACAATATAGACCATCCTTATTCTAAAATCACTTGTAAATTTTATTGATAAATCTTGTGATCTCACACATTTTACATTCTTTTACATCGTGGAAAAAATATTAAACCCCTACTCCTTCGAGATTACATTGGTTACAATGAATACTATACCCTAAGGGGAAATTAAATAATTTTTTTCACATAAAAAGGTAGATGTGTGTCACTAATGAAACTATCTAGTGATTTTGTTCCCCTCACTTAGTGTAACTCATGGTAATCCTAGAGGCATCAATATGGTTCACTCTTTTCCCAAATAGAAAATTTAATGAGAAATTGACATTGTATCAATATTAGAAACATGTATAGCCCATCCAGATCATTTCTTCACATAGATCACAATGGAATATATTTTTTGTTCATTATATTACATTTTAAAGTTTATATAGGTAGAATTATGATTTAAAATAATTGGTTTGACATCCTGGATTAGGTTTTATTTGTGGATCGACTACCAATTTTTGGTACTCCCATGGACTTATGTTGATGGCATGCTACAACATTACCAAATTATAATAGAGTATGGTTCTCCCCCTCTATAATCTTGTGTGGGTCCTTTATAAATTATGTATTTAATTGGAACTCCATTGATTTCGAATTTTCATGGGTCCTCCATAGTGTTAATAGGGTCTTGTACTCCCTTGATTGATGTTCCAAGAATCATGAGGTAATGAGTTATCTATTTATGGTGGCAGGTACTTCCTCATCCGATGTGTTTTTTTAAAGAGGAGTAGTATCTCCATCAGGGTTTAGAACCCCCTCGTCCTAAACTTACTTTGTAGAGGTAAAATTACCCCAGTACTTATGGAGAGATAACATGGTTAGATATTTTTCCTGGATGTTTTATAAATTATGGGTTAATACTCCATTGACCAATGACTAATCATATACAAGGAGAAAGTTACCCAAATTGATTATAAATTAGTGTTATTATTGATATGGGAATAGTGTGTGGTGATCCGCCAAAATGTTCTCATACTAATGTTATGATTTAGTTTCCACTAATATGGGTCTGAATGGAAATATGTATCTTCAAAATGATGAGTAGTTTGGATAAATTGAATCCTTTATCAACATAGAATATTTTTAGTTTCCTTTATTTTAGGTGTTATAGTTGTTTTTTTATCTTACCTGGTGAACTTTCTTGTACTCCAATAATCTTTCATTTCTCATGTGATGTGATACTTCATAAAATAGAGATGATAAATATAATAATTATTTATAACCCTGAGACTTCTAGTAGTTGAGAATATTGGGATTCATTCATTCTTTTTGGTTACCCCCATATTATAGGGTTAGAGTTTACTAATTTTTTTATCATTTGTAGATTATATATAATATTATTAAGTATGTTTTTAATCACCCACAAACAATAATAATTATAACATTCATTGTATATATGTATACGAAACATATTTAAATGATGTTATTGGTGAATGTGGTGATTTTGAAGCTTATTTGGACCCAAATATCTGTAATTATTGATAATTATTGATGGGTATTGGTATGGTTATCGAATTTCTAATGGTGCGGTGACAATTTTTGTCGAAGATCAATCCAATTGTTCAATCAATGATTTTGAGTTCACTATTTTTTCATGTTTGTATGGTTAAGAAACTTAATTTCATGTTTTATGTATATATGGTTATTTAGTTATCATATAATTCCTCCCTCATGTGTTATATATAGTTCAGTTATATATATAAATATATACATACAGACTATTAGCGTTTCTTTTTATTTTTCACATCAAGGATGTGTGTTTATAGAAAGATTACATAACCAAATCCCACCCATGTTTTTGGAAATGACTACTCGGTTTTGGTCACCATACACTAGTCTATTGGATGTGGGATTAGAGTGGTTAAATTGGATTACTACCAGACTAGGTGGGGTCCTAGTGGGTTAGGTCAGACCAAAGCGGTATCAATGTGATTTGAGTCCTAATGACTGATTTTAGAGTTAGTAGACATGTGAAGACTATTTTAAATATAAATGGAATTTATTATATGGGGATATTGAGTTCTGTTATTATACAATAGTGGCATACTTAGGGGTGTAGGACAACATATACTTTTATGGGACTCTTATAATATTCTTTTTAATGTGGAGTTATATAGTATAATTTGTGGGTTTCATGTGAGGTACATTAATTATATAGTGGTCAGCTCTAATCTTTCATGATCCTTTCATATCAGCTCATCGTGATATGATCTAATCCTTTTTTTTCATCTTATCTAAGGAATTATTCTACATTTAAATATACCACTTATATTAATAAGATCAGTCATCACTAGCCTCTACCTATGGTTTAGATTATCTTCCCTAATCAGTGGAGCAATGATGCATTGATTGAGAGTGTTGGTTGATAGATAACTATTCCCCATGATCTGAGGTAGCTTTTTATTCAATTATGATGATTTCACACCTTCTCATTGAGTAGTTTATACTTCCAAAAAAGTTGCATTATCCCATTCACAGTCTGAATGCAGTGTATTTTTTTTAATAATAGATGTATCATGTGTTTCAGACATGAGGATAAACATTAGGTAACAAATAAATTCTTGGATTCTAAATATTTAATTTCCCATCTACTTTAGAAACCATATTAATAGATCAAAATCCATTCATTGATATATTTAAATACAACATATAACATTTAGTTGATGATTTGTTCCTCAAAATCATTAATGTACACTCCACCATAGTTGTAGTTTTATCCCTTATATGCGATGGTAATCTATCCATTAGATTTTTAATCCACTTTAGCGTATTGTAACCATGTTTGAGTAAACATTAACGTTCTCATACCTTATATTCTATCCCTAGAAATGTTTTTTATGGATATTTATTAATGATTATTAGCTTGGGGAGAACCTTCATATAGAGATCACACAATGTGTTTTCTCTCTCATGTGACACCACCTACATTAGAGTGCATGAGTTAGATTTAATAGTTTAGTATTCTGGGCGGAGATACACCCATTCTATGGGAATAGGTACATTTTTTTCACAACAATATCCATACTAGTGTCGTAGTGAGAGAACTCCAGTGAAGATAACATTGAGATCAAATTTCTCCTTGTTTAATGAACATTTTCCAAACAACAGGAAGTTTTATAGAAGATATAGTGTTGTAATACTAGTTATAAATTGATGATATATTAATCCACTCCCATATTCACTACATTTAATTATCTCCTCTCAAACTTAGAGGGATTACTATAACTGTTGAGGGATGAGAAACAAAATGAATAACTATTTTCAGGTGAAATATGTTTTAATTTATGGTTTAATTCATATTATATGTTCATATATTCATACATAGGTGAATTAAAATGCAATTAATTCTTCCAAAATCATATTTTAAGGGGTTGGATATCCCATTAGATCCAATATCCATATCTTTTTAATCTAGTTATTTTCCACTGATGGTGATCGTCCTATTCTCACCCCTTTTAGTGAAGTGAGTTTTTCCTTACTCAATGAATATGTATTCCCTGAGATACCTTATTGGATGGAATTATATAAATAGGTATCATTTCAAATGTACTTATTGAAGTATTCTCATTTCATATCATGAATTAAACTACATTCCATAGCCATGAGTATGCTATGGTTTTTACTAGTGACTCTCTGGGTGAGCATTGATTAGGAGGATGTGGTTTTGGGATCATTTCACCATTAATGGGGAATTATTTCCTAGTGTAAGACATCATTATAGATTTCTTATATGTTATTTGAATCCTTCCTATATCTCAGTATAAGATTATTTACCTCTATTCTTGGGATTTGATCGAAATCATTCATCGATGTGAGAATCTATATGAATCAAAGGTTCTCCCTAAATGTGGAATATTTTATATATCAGAGGATATTGATGATACCATATTTAAATATTATATGTTCTCCACATTATATATATTATTTTGTGATCCTATAATTTAAAGTTACAAATTTGGACACCCTAGAGTTTATCTTCATCCCTTGTGGAAGTATGAGTTCATGGTATTTAGATAAGAACTATAAGAGGGGATTCCCACTTTTCCATATGAAGGGAATCAAAACCCATGTAGTTTTATTCCACTTAACTGGATATGTGATACCTCTTTAGGTTGTGTTACATCGACCAATGTGGAGTCTTTTAAGGTCATAAAACCATGAAAATGAAAATTTTATTTTATGTTCATGCGAAGTAGACCTATTCCAAGAAATTTAACATAATGAAGAAACATCATTAAGGTGAAATATTCCAAGTATAAGATAGTGAGGAACTTTTTAAAGATAGAATCATTTTATTTTTTCCTTCTAAAAAGAACCCCATTTATGGTCCCTCTTGAAAGGAAATTGAGAATGTGTTCTCGTGAAGGGACCTGAGAAATTAGGCCTCATGAGGAGACCTAATAGAGAAACATATTGATGAACCTCATGGATTTATTCCTTTTCTTTTATTTCTTTCTTCTACCTTTTTTCCTGGAATCACTTTCTGACCTATTCAATGTAGATTCAATCTCTAAAAAGGGTATTAAATATTTTATCAAAGGGGAGGGTTCTCTCTAAAGGGGGTAATTTTATCTTCTCTTTTCTATATATTTTTTAGTATAAGAGTGGGTATTTATAGGGAACACATTCATGAAATACAAGAAAAAAATTGATAGTCACGTTGGATTCATGAATTCATCAAGGGATAAGAGAAAGTGTGGAAACTTTTAATCATGTTTGAAAATGGATATCTCCACATAAAGGATCCCCAACTTCATGGAGCCTTCATTCAGTGACATGCAGTATTATAGGGTCATTACCTAAATTTTTAATATTCATAAAGTCTAACTAGCCTCTATTCAGTCACATTTGGTCTACTTCTTCTACCACACATATCATTATTCTATGAATAACTGTATTTTTTGTCCTAATAAACTTATTCATGGAGATGTTTCCCTTATCAATTTTTTACATCAACCACCTTTAATATTTGTTACATAAATTTCTAGACCAAAAATGTATTTTTATGAATATAGGGTATGATAGACATGGTGCAGAGTACATGTTATGGAATTAATTGGGTCAGTCGTAGAGTTTATGCGGTCCAAACTAGGAGTCCCTCTTATATAAGTTATCATGGGACCTGTTTTTCTTATCATGATTAACCTATAAACTTCCCCCATGAATAATGTGTGGTAAAAAATACTTCTTGTGATCTAATACATGCATATGGATGCTCATTTATTGTTTCTCATGTATAGTTATTCAGTAAAATATAATTGAAACTAATCAATTAAGTGAAGGATATAAGTAAGTTGTATAGGATTTTTGTGAATTATTTTTCCATTGAACTAATTAACATAAACACTTTTACAATATCTCTCCATTCTCATTAATTAATTAAAATCACATTATTAATAAATGATCACATAATTTATTTGAAATTATGCAAGAATCTCCCAGATAAATAATTTCTTTGAGATAGTTTATTCATGATCATATATGTACTATGTTTAAATCTATACATGTTCACCTTTTCAATTTATGGCATTTAAATTATTGATATAATAATATTTTCAATGTAGTTTTTTTATTGGGGCAATAATGTTTTTTGACTCACTTCATTGGGGAATCTATGAGTAAAACTAATATGCTTGTATTACTAATGATGTCCCCCAATATCAAATTACATCTCAAAAGTAGGCCCTCATTAATTTTATAAAATTAATTATTCATAACTACTCAAATCCTTAAAGGATTCCCATTTCAATGTTCAATTAATACCAATGGATTTTATTTATAATTCCTTATGTCTAACCAACATGATTTATGGGTGTTTTGATCAACAAAACATGGATCTAGACTTCTTAAGAATTATTTTCCAAGATATGTTCCAAATTAGGTGTCTCTTTCTTACTGGGGATACCCACTAGAGCATGAGGGTCATTACCCTAGTGTTTTTATCTCTTCTAGAACAAGGGAAAATGATCAAACTTGTAGTTCCAGTTCTTTTTCGAAATATTTAGAAATTAAGAAACATATATAGTGGAGGTCCCCACATAGGATCATCATTCCATTGTAATTATTATATGATTTTGTGGTACAATATTTTTAGTGCTATGATTTTACGAATGCTAAGACAATGACTTATTCCACAACTCTATCAATAATTCTCAATATTTTAAATTTTTGGATAATATTTTGTATTACTAATGAGGCCACTTACATTATAAATAATCATTGTTATTCATCCTTCGTTCATTATGATTCTCTTGTTTTCCTTCTAGAACATTTTTTAATGATGGCTGAAGAACTCTAGATGAGAGTCCATTACATAGTTATTCCGTGGATTGGATTTTTGTTACTTGAGTGCATGATATATTCATCTATAAGCATTATTCCACATATAGATTCACTTAGTGGTTCTGTTGTTTATAAAGGATTTATTTATTTCTCTTTACTTATGTGAATAGTGAATGCAATCATATCATTATTCACCATCATTGCTTCATTTTGGCTCATGAGGATAGTAATTCCAAGATTGATTGATTCCCACAAATGGTCCATCCAACATATCAAGTGATTATGGTAATGAATGGGTAGAGTATTACTTGAATGGTGAGCTTGGAAGGATTATATAATGAGTAAAAATTCCTCTAGATTCTCTGATTCCATTACCCCAATTCACCTTAGAGAAGATCTTCAAACCAAAGCATCATACAACCAATCACCCTAGACAACATGAGGAATACTCATATTCATGTCTCATTTATATCCAAAGTTGTATAGAACCAATTTCACTAACCGAAGTGTATTGTTACAAAATTATTGTAGATACTAATACATTATCAATATGTGATCCATTAATAAGAGCCACTTCTACTGCATATATCCCTAAAAATATCCAATTACTTGTAGCTAATAATTCATTCATATAAAACACAATGACTAGATCATGTTACACCATAGGAAAATATATTTCAAATTATATAACCATTGTATTAGGAGACAAAAGTTTGAATCCAAAAGTTGTTATTAGAGACTCCATACTATGAAACGTGTTTGATTCTGAATCCTTGATATCATCACTGATAATCAACTAAATATTATTGATGAAAAAGACAATAGACATGACATAATCTTATATGGTTTTTGTGTAGATGGATTTGTCACCACAAACTGAGTTATCTCATAAACTAATCCTAGTTCATTCATATGAAATTAATAACTCTATAAAGATTCTTCCTCTCATTTAGTAGTATAAACCATTAGGTGTAGTCGATATATTGGTATCTTAAATATATGAATTGGATGAACTTATGTGAATTTTGAATTAAATATTTGGAATCTATTGAAAGCATGAATATTTATAAATATTTTTCTGACATAAAAAAGGTGAAATAATAGCTATGGTAAATGATAACCACTATTGAGACCTACAAATGGGGGAATTGTGATTTTTTGTGTGCATCGAGAAAATAAATCTTCTAGCTGAGTCTAAAGATATCAACTGGGTGGATCACCCATAGTAACACATTTCTTTCCATCTGGTGTTATCCTATTTTCTAATTATAGAAAAAAAATAATATCATTGATATCTTAACATTTCTTTTTTATGAAATAAAAATGGGACACTCTAATCTATGGATGATCTTATCTCCAATTAATAAATAAAAAACAAAGTATTATTATAAATATTCCAATTATTTTTTCTTGTCCCAAGATAATCGTTGAAACCCATAAGAAATAATATTAATATAATTTAATCCATGCTAATATTGAATGGTTGTGAATAGAGTTAATCATGGATTATATATACATGATTCAAGGATGAAACATGATACAATAACATAATATTTGTACATGTACACTTAGATCGAAGTGGGTAGGCCATGTATAGAATTTTGTGTATTATCACCTTAAGTCAGGGTAAATTCATGACACAAATGAGTTCGGGAGTGGGTTTGTTGATATCTGTGTGCACTTGGATGGATTTAGGTACAATATATAAAATTATATATGAACCATCATAATATACCAAAGATAACTTACATGGGTATTGAATATGGTTTCCACATGAACATATCCTCGCATATGGGTATATTCAAGATGAAAATAGTGGTATATATACCATCACCATACACTAGAATTGGTTCACATATATTTGGATATTGGTTCACTAGAATAATGAAAATAATTACTGATATGATAGGAGTATTTAATGAAGATCAAAATTTACAAAAGGTCCCATGATCCTTTAGATAAAATCATTATGCAGTTAATAAGAACCATCTGTTTCAATGTATGAGTAACAATGGGGTAATTTAATTTTATACTAAATCTAGGTACCCAGAGAGAATGGATAAAATATTTATACGGCCACATGGTGGGCCCAAAATATTTTATTTATTCAATCATTTTTTTTCATAAAATGTTCTGAAGAATTAGAATAACGAGGCTTTGTTTTTAAGAAATTTGAGTTTTCCTTGGCTACACATTAAGAATTTTCAACTTGAAAAGATTTATTACTTTTCCATTTATTAATAAATGATTAATTTTTCCTTGTTAATGTAAGGTTCATGTCCAAAAAGTGGAGACTTGAATTTTTTCTAGGTTTCCTTTTATGGGTATTCAGTCTTATAAGAAATGTTTCTCTATCCATGAGTTGTTTAAGGACATATTTGTTTTTAAAATATATCTTGAATTTAAGGTAAAAAAATAAAATAATATGAGTTTAGCTAAAAAAACACAAGTGAATGAATCCTGATAAGAATTGAAATACCATTATTACAAATAAAACTTACATCAAGAAAAAATAAATGCAATTTAAATCCATAGTTCGTTGACCAAAGATCACCAATGTGTAAGGTTATAAAGATTTAACCAAATGTTGAAGTAGTTTACTTATTAGAATGTGAAGGAAAACACATGATGTGAATGTGGATATAAATTCCACTATAAAATAAAATGTAACTAATAGATGCACATAGTTTATGGTCACAATGGTCAAACCATCATGTCATACGGTTACGGTAATTTTATTTGGATAATTGATGATTTAATAAAGGATGGACTATACTTACTCTAAAAATATTAATGATTCAAGAATGATTAATATTGAGGATATTAAAATCCATATGATAATATAGGTTGTGGGATTTATAAATCGTAACTTGATATATTTGAAATTGTAAATCGTGAGATGAATGATTATGCAGGGGTAAATATTGACCATGTTCAAATTATGGGTTCTATTGTGATGTTCTGAAAACATTTCAATATTAGAGAAACTTATCCTTAGGTCCAAAACATTTATATTTTTCATAGGAATGAATATTCTGACATTACTATTTCAACAAATAAGTGTCCTTTGGAGCTGAATTCACTCAGTAATGATATCCGTGAAAGGATTTTGGTGATTCAAAATCATTAATAAATATATAATATTATCGATAAAATTACCATCTAGAGGGCTTAAATTATCCTAATGGTTATGTCATCATGTTTTTAACACACTATTATGTAATGGGGATATAACATGAAATTGCATGAGATAATGTGTAGGGGAGAACAAAAAAACATTTCCCTAACATTTCCACAAACAGTGGATCCAATAAGTAGAGATTGAAATTTTCTAGGTCCATATATAATGCCATAAAATATTTGTGTCTTTACTATCATGTTCTAAAAAAAATTTCATATATAATGGGTAAGACATACTGAGAAGAGACATTAAATTTTACCAATATTCTTTTTATGAGTTTTTAACCTGACAATCCATGTGGATACTTTCATTTTAAATATCAATATCTTTCCATTAATAGTAATTTTGTGTAGTTTTTATGTTTATATAACATTGAAAACTATTTTTGGGGATTAGGGATGCACAACATTGACAATACATTAGGCATTATATGTAGCATGGGAATGATGATACTTGACGTGAATGAGGGACCCATGCTAATATAGACCATATCAGGAAGGGGTGAACACGGTTTATGGTTATGGTTATTAAAATATATATAAATATTTTCCATGGAAACCTATATGAGTCTTAAGGTCTATGAGTTTAGAGTACCTTCTTAATGGGGAATGATGATATTGTAAATCATTGCCTAAGGTATTTGAATTAAGAAATTACGATATAGGATAATTATATATGGGATGATAAATTATAATATTCATATAAGGGTGTACACAATAATGTATTTGGATCGTATGTTAGATTAGAGGAATTTATCATTAAGGTGGAAGATTCCTCTGGTTGGAAATGTCAAATTGCATGGATGGAAAATTGTCAAAAAAAGTTATATTTTGAAGCTAAATACAATTATAAACAATAAAAATGAATTTTTGGATTCCTCAAAACAATAAAAGAATGATGTTTTTTGTGGGAAAAGGAAACTCAAAATTTAAAACATTTGTTCATGCCCCAGACTAACCATGAGTGGGACATGCTAGTCCATTAAGAAGAAGTGGAAATGGGAAATGATTTCTGGATGGATGCAAAATGATTGGTTTGAATATCCCTAACTATCCTTAGGTGATTGTAATATAGACATAAATAGTTATTATATATATTTTCTACATCATAAATCTATCTCATATGGAAAATATTGGATTTTGGCATTGATATATAGTTGGGAATATAAGTTACATGATTTTTAACATGGGAAGTTCCCAATGAAATAACCAGGGAAGGAAATCCAATATATAGGATGATCATAAACACCATGAGATAATTCTTAGGTAAAATTTTTATTTTTATTTTAGTGTAGGTATAGAGATAAAAAATCATATTCTAGGTACCCTTAAATAGTTCTAGATGTCTTGTACATAAGTCAAGGTCATGTGAGATAGACCAATCAAAAAAGTTCAAGTCATGTAGTGTCGAAAACAGGTCATTTAGTTTAATGTCCTATGAAAAAGAGTTATATTTTTTATATTTTAATTTCATATGATTAGGAACTCTATATAGGCTATTTCAAATAAATCTGACTCATTCACAAATTTAATATCATCATCTTTATGCTAGAATAATGGAGGAACACTCAATGTGAAGATAGTGGTTCCAAAATTGAAACTCTAGAAAGAGGGGACAAGTTATCTTAGCATAAGCTCATGGATAAATAACCACATGATGGGTGATCTACATAGATCTAGATTCTAAACTATTTCAAATAAAAAATGGAAAACTATAAGAAGTTTTATAGTAATGTATGATGGATAAAATATTGTATTTTTAACTTAATATGATGAGGACATAGATTCCAATTAATTTAGGTTCATTTGATAAGGGAATTTATATAAGGGAATATATATATATAAATATGTATATATATATATATATATTTCTCATGGTAAAAAAGAGGTAACCATACATTTGTGAAAAGTTAGGATATAAAACTCTATGTGATTGAATGAAATTTTATAGACCAAGACAATATAGGTGATTGATAATAATTTTTGGTTGGGTCGGATATATGAAGTATAGTAATCACTATGTGTCATGTGATAATAGGAATTATGTTCCCACATAGTTGCCATTAAGGTGGATATTTTTATCATAGTTTATGTCAACCATTGAATTTGAGTCAACTAATGATGTCATGTCCATCCATTCCCTAATGAAAGGAATCCCCCATGTGGATCAAGATCCAATATAGGGGGAATTTATTTTGTTATTAATGGGAAATCCCACATGGATATACCTCTTATGAAAGGAATGTAGGTCTCAAAATCAGACTATCATAAACAGTTTAAGATTTCATGTTTGATATTACATTTTTCATTTTGATTAATTTTATGCGATGTGGATATGTAACCCCATGTGAACTAGAAAATGCCCGTAAATGAATAATAAGAACAAAGGATTTGTGATTATGACCTAAATTGGGAATCATAATTTCACTACCCATCCTTAATTAATAATCATGTTGTTATGACTATATATAGTTATATTTATAGTTCTATGTTACTATAGGAATTGAAAATCTACATAAAGATATCTCTCAGATAGGGTAAGCTATTGTATATGGGGGAATTCTTTCTCAATGTTTGTTCTTGGGAAATGAAATCTATATTGGAGGCGCCCGTATATATTTTTATCATACATGAGAGATGTAATGTGATTGTGTACTATTAAAAAAAATTACATAAGAAACATGACATGACATGATAATTCAGTCAAAAATGTATATTTTATTTTTTAGGGGATTATAGATAAAATTAATGCATTGGTAGGAATTGTACATGAATATGGATCTTTTGTATGTAAATTAATATATAAATTTTAGGAAACCATATGTCATTGATGGTATTTTAGGATAGACTAAATTTCACATAGTTTTACATCATTTGACCATGACATAGAACTATTAAGGATAACATAGTGTTACTTTGATGTTATCACAAAGTTTCACATCATACAACTAGGAAGTATAACCATGAAATTTAACATAATGTTTCTAAGGACATGTCACAAAATTTTACATCATGCTCCTATTATATTTATCTAAAAAATTAATTTCCTGTGTCTAGGATGTTTCTAATAGTTTTATGACATGCGACCATATCGACATGAACGAACCATGAAATTATTCAATGAATTTCTTATTGAATATTGAATAAGTAGTTGGTGTAATAAAATACATCTATTATGAACATGGAGTAATGACTATTATATTAGAACTTATAAATAGTTTAAGTCACTTCGCATTTTGAATTTTTTTTGGAGTTTTCTCCCTTGGTTTCAATCCAACACCAATTCTCCATAAATGAATTCAAGGAGACAAACATTTTTTTTGGAATGATCATGTATATTGATTATGATGTATCTATAAGTAATGTATAGTTGAAAACATTTTATCATCAGGAATTTCTAATTCATCCTTCCCTATTATACTTTACAACCTTAAAGAACATATTGAAGATGGAAATATGGTGTTATGGTGGTCTAAACACAATGAGTAGGTTGTGGTGTGATAATCCCACAAATAATACATGTTTTTATTGGGATAAGAATTATTATCTCTATACACTATCCACTAGAGTATATTAGATAGAGTTTTGTTAATGGACTCTATTTATCCATTCACTACTGAATAGTAGTGATATGGGTGGTTGAACTGAATATTTAATTCCTAATACAACTGCATTAATTTTAAAGAAAAAAAATTAGTTATGTTGTATGTAAATATTGCACGAGGGATAACAAGTTCAGTATTTATATTTCACTTTATTCAAATTAAAGAGCCTTTTTATGACTTCCTTTAGAGTATAAACATATAGAACATGGATAATAAGTTAGTTTCATTAAAGATATACTTCAAATTATTGCCCCCAACTATGGGATATAGTTCCATGAAATCTATTCCCTATATGGGAAATGGATACAAGTACTTTGTGTAAGGATACAACTCTAGTGGTTGAGCTATGAATCTATAATGTATCAAAAAACTATATAATTTTCAAGTGACCTTTATTCATTCATACATAATTAAGATACATAACTATCCTAGAATTCTAATTTTATGGAAGAAATTGGCTCCAATATGAAGGGTATAATAGGTTCCCCTAGATAATTCCTACACATCAATGAGGGTGTATCCTCCTATAATGAAACTGAGAAAGAATACATCAAAAACTAACTTATAGATAATTTTATAAAAATTCATATTATCATAAATTATGAAATTTACCTCCCACCAATGTACCGGTTCCCACTTTTCTAAATTTGGTGGAAGAAATTTTCTTTGAAGGTAATCCATTATGGGCGAAACCTATCCAAATATAGTATCAGTAATTGAGGATATATTATATCTTTGATCATGGGTGGTATTGATTAATTTATTTTTTCCATGTTATTACTATGGAAAAAATAAACCATCCCACGGTACATAATGAAAATGAACATATCATCTTGAAATAGGTCATTTAAGTCCATTGATGCATGATTGAATACATCTATGTTAGTGTTATGGAAACCAGAGACATGATATATTGTTGGATCTAAGGATAAATTCACCATAAATCCTCAAACTTAATCATATAAGAAGTTTAGTTCCCCCTTTTGTCAATTATCCACCATCAGTTTCTTTAAATACCAACTCTAAATCACATATGACTTTAAACATGGTCACTCGTATCTATAAATCCATCTCCAATCATGTAATATGCAAATGGTGTTAATTTTCTTCATTTTTGCAATATTTTCAAAATAGGAAGGAATATGGTAGAACCTCCTGCATTGTATATACAAAAAATAATAATCTAACTTTGTTGATATTTATATTATCTACTATTCAAACAATTTGGAATCTGAAATAACCATAAGAGTACATGTACCATATTTAGGGAGTGTAATAAATGGGTAAAATCCTCATTAAGAATATATATATATTTATTGAGGTTTTTTCTTAGGTAGGTTGTGCTAAAAGAGGTCTTCCAATGATTTTACTTTTACTACCTTCTAAGACATGAAACTATTATCAAATAGTTTTTGGATGAATACCCAATGTGATAAATTTATAGTTAGTATTGGATGACTGGGTATATATTTAAGCATATCAATGTGAGATACTAAGTGGACCTCAGGATGTTTCGATAATGTCTCAGATTTAGAACTATGAAAATTTATTCATGGAAGTTCTTATCAATAGTAGAGTATTGGTTCTTAGTGTGAAATATTTTTTTGAGCAAGGAAGGTGTCAAGTTATCGCTAAAGGATTTCCATATACAATATGAGAGGCTTAAAATATACAATTTGAAGTAAAATTAGTCAGTGAAAGGGGAATTGTTGTAGGTTATTAAAATCATTATAACAGGTCTTGTCCCATAGATAGGTAACCCCTTTACTTATCATATTCATAAATGATAAACATAGGTCAATAGTGTTGGATAAGAAGACCTCATATATAAAAAATATCACTAGAGTCCCCTCATGACATTATTTTTTTCAAGAGAAATAATAAGGAAAAAATATACTTCGTGGGCCAAATTTGATGTCTCCATAGCATACCGGGAAGCTAAGGAATTTTCCTAATGTTTCTAAAAAAATAATTTTAATGGGGTTATCATCAGGATTATTCATCAATTTTTTTGGAAACCATATCATTATTGGAAATATGATCCCGAAATCATGGACATTTGATCACTAGATCATCCAGGTAGTATTTTATAGTCTTCTATAAGATGTTATTGAAGATATTATGCATGGTTTGGTAGTATATAGTTCCATTATTCTTCAAGAAAAAAATACATTCCTAAATAATAGTATAAATAAAAATATTCCATAAGGTGGTGAATTATCTATCTTCTAGTCTATCCAAATATAGTTGTACCCTAATAATCAATTTGTATAGAAGTAGGTTGGGATTCAATATCTCACGTAAATCAATAGCATTGTAATCTAGACTAGTAAATAAACCTTCAAGAAGTGTTAGTTTATAACACTAAAGTCGATGGAAACCCTGATATGTACTTTACATTTATTAATGTTAATAATATTGGAGATCCGTTTTTTTATATTTGAAATACCAAATAAAATTTTCTTCGATTATCTTTTCAAATTTGGTCACTCTTTTGGCAGCATGGGTTGGATACATTCTCCTGTATAACTATAGACCCAATTGTCATCTTATAGGCCCAAATTATGGGTATCCCCATTAGGATCTTGCTTGGTAATTTCCATATTTCTCTATTAAAACTATACTATTGTTATTTTAGAAAAGACATATATTTATCTTCTTCTTTAGAGGATATGGTGCAACTGATCCATATAATCCACTAATCCTTCTCTATACATAGATTAATTTTTTAAATCTCATTAATGGTGTCTTAAATTCATTCCTCAAATTCCAAAGGGAAATATTTGATATCTTATTCTTCTCATTCTTCAACCCTACTGTTATTATAAGTGTATAATAAAAGGATAGTTTTGGATTAAGAAAATGATAAAGAAGAATCATTATATATAGAGATGCATTCATACAAGAATCATTATCATTGGAATCCTATATATATTCCTCTGCCTATTGAATTTAATAAAGGGAAATTTATGTTATAATATCCTAATATTTAAGAGATAATGTGTAGCAATTACTATAATTGATATTATTATATTTTATTGGATCAGAACCCTCTACCGCAGAGCAATATTTGGCCAATGCAATCGATATCCGGAGGATATAGTGGGGACGTGCCCAAAAATCATTCGCATCCCCTCCTACAAGAGTTTAGGTCCATTTGATCAATTTTATCAAGATTTGTAATCTGTGTATTTCTCAAAGTGACCCTTGAGAAAATGTTTTTAATAGTAATATTGATCTTCATGGATGGTCCAATGGTATTCTCATACCCTAGAGGCTATTTATCCAATGGTATGTTTTCTTGAATAACATAAAAAAGGAATGTGATGTAATGATTTATCCACTAATATATAATTACTTTGACTTGATTAGTATCTAAATTTATATTTTTTTCCTCAATTCAATTGATAGGTTTTATGTAGTCTATATCTATTTTACTACTTGGATTTAATAGATCTATTTACAATCCATTGGGGTTGTATTTCATATTTCATTGTTTATCAGTAGCTAATTATCTTCTATTTTATATATTTTTTCAATAATATATTTAGATTCATAAAAATCATAGGAGAATTATCACCATATAGTACATTGACATATATGTTGACAGAGAATTGGATGAATTGGTTGTATAATAAAGGAATTTTATCATAAATATGGTCCATGTCCTTACCAATAGATAATTATAGGTTGTTTCAGGGTGAATGAATAAAATTAGAGTCAAATATGTGGTGTCTATACTTGAGTATACCAAAATGGGTTTTCTCACTCTTTTTATATCCATGTATTTTAATGCTATAGGGGAACAAGATAGCCTTGATATATATTAGTTTCCTAAGGTTATATAATAATATGAGGTTGATTACAAGCATATTATAAATCAATTCTTAATGAATATTTATTTCTTTCAACTAATGGAACATGTAAAAGAGCCTAATGTTTCCTTTTATGGAAACCTCTTCATATTAGTTTATTAAGGATATATCATTGTGACAGTTAGAGGGGCATATGTTTTCATGATTTTCCTAAACTGTGATAAATTTAATCTCAAATATTACAGGATTAACAAGGCATCAATTAATGAATCCTCAAGTTTTTTTGAGTCATGAAGTGCATCAAAAATTGAGTGTTTTTCTAGAATAATGGTTAGCCTTTTCAATATTTTATATATTAGGACAAAGGGAATTCACTTCCTAACATGAGTATACTCCATGGAAAGTGTCTTAGAGGTTCTGTCTACATATGCTTATATTTTATTTCCCAAACAATAATTTGGGGAATTTTTTTATAGATTGATCTAAATTGACCTTCCCAAGTTTTGATGCTGTCCAAATAATTTCACATTTACTACTCATTTCACCAACATAATTGGAACTATATGGACTCTAGATTATTTAGGAATAAATACATACTCTTTTTGATCTTGTTTAAATGGTAACCTTTGTGTATTTGTAGTATATATGGACTTTAAGGGATACTTATAGACTATTTTATTCCATTATGTACCCATATTCCTTAAAATCATTATCATTTGTGGCCACTTCGCCAATAATGGATGGTGATATTAGGTTCATTTAAATCCTACTCATTGAAAAGGGTCTCTTCTATATGGATGAAATTTATTGAGCTATATTTATACTCTTTATTTGATGAGAATCTCAATTGTTGAGATAGTTTCCATCATTTGGTTTTGTGGAATAGTCCACATCCTCACTACTATGGAGTTATGAATTATGAAAGGGTCTAAACTATGTTGGATTTTAATAAGAGTTCATTCCCCAAGGATTTATTTTATAATTATGGATTTAATTTTTTTTGGATGACTGTGATGATAAATATTCCATATTTCATATCACAAGGGTTTTTGGGGTCATAACTAGCTGGTTCATTTTAGATTTTAGTATTGAATGTTCTTGATTGAATAGTTTTCTATTTTTCTAGTCATCAAAGCTTCTTAGGTCTCCACTTGAAATTTCTTACCATTATCCTATCTCTTTGGGTGGGATGGTGGATACTCAAGACAACTATGATGGGGGATTACCTAATTTTAATTTCTAATATACCACTATTTTATGATAGATGTATTTAAATAATAATATATTATGTATTTCTTCCATCATTAGATGGAAAGGAAAATTATTTGAGTGGTTATTTAAACCAATATCAATGAGATTTCTGACCTGTCATAGCTTAAGAAGGTTTTTATTCATGGTAGAGATAAATTTACTTAACAATTTCATTGTTTATATAGAGTATTTATTCTTCTAATACTCAATCCTAAGGTGATTCTAGTCCTTATTCGCTTCGAGATGAGTAAACTATTATAAATTCATCCATTTAGGGGGAGGCATTGCGTAATATTGTGTCGGATGGGGAGAAAAATCTATTGTGGACTCCTGTTTCATAATAGTTGTTACAATTTATACAATTCCGGTTTTCGTCATTTGGGTATAATATTTTTTTTAATATTTGGATTTGGTCCACTGTATGGAATCCTCTTGGAATTTTTTCAAAACTTCAAAATATCAGAATCTATTTGTGTATTTCAATATAATTAGCATTGTGTGTAACTCATCTTGTATATTTTAAATACAGATATATAGTAGTTTCTTTTGAATGAATTGTATATTTAGGGATTAATTTATTCCCTTCTTTATAGAAAATAAATTTGAGTCCCTCTCACTTTCAAGCTGTTTGTAATTTGAATGGTCAAGGATCATTGTTATCACAGTTTTGGAACTGATTTGGTATATTAATTATCAATTAATTTCTCCATAACCTTTAGCAGGCCCCACTAGTAGAATTTTATATTATAAAAATTATTCTATTTAAGGCCTATAAAAATCATATTATATTCATTGATTCTTTTTGTTTTGGTGTTCCAATCATTGGACAACATCTAGACATGAAATCTGTGAGATGTTCATATGTGTGCATGGTTCCAAACAATAAGGGGATGGTAAGATTACACAAGTTTGGAATAGGTTTATTATTATATACATACTAATGATATATATTCATCTCTTGATATAATAGTGTGTCTTCACTTTCAATAGATTCAGTTTTAGTGGAAAAGGACTCAACGAAGTCAAGGAGTTTTGGCGGGACAACTGGATAGGCGGAGACGTGAATAGATTTAGTTGGAAGAACCCAGAATGATTTGATTTCATACACTAGTCTTTCATATTTAGTATAATCCATACTATTTTTATATTCGTGACATGTTACTGAGTACCACACTAATGGATGAAACTCAAGATGATCTTTTATCGGTATCTTCTGACACACCAGTCACCTAAACCTAGAGCTAGTTAGTTTTTTGGACTCTAAAATTTTAGGTTGAATAATTTTGTCTTGATATGTATGAATTATTGGGGAAAACAATTTCTATTTCTGGAGATTATACTAAATATTTATTTTTCTTCTACATAACATAGAATTAGGATTCTTTAATTTTTGTAGATCAATTTATATTGGGACAACTTATCATTGATAGTGAGAGTATGAAATTACTCTGGATATGACGGGGTGTTTCCATGCTCTTACCACTTTATTTGGATTATTTTTTTCATGTAAAATGTATTTCACTATCTTTAGAAGTTCTAAAATTCATATCCAACCTCTAATGTAAGGTACACAAACTTTATTCAAGTAATTACATCTGGAATATATTTCAAATCGGGTTTTACTCAATATTTTATTTTGTATCACCATCATTATCTGAAGCTTTTGTAGGGATGATACTGATGATATTCATTGATTCATATCATGCAATAGAGCCCATTTCACCACAAAAAGCTAAATGGGACATATTTCCTTTTTAGTATCTATAATATTACGAAACACAATCCTCCTTGATATTTTATCCTCTGTGTGGTCCACATCGTTCTGTAGACCCTATGGCGATATTCATTCTCTCATTGATGATCCCATTAAAGTAATTTATAGAGGGTATCCTA
The DNA here is from genome assembly GCA_963277665.1 of Viscum album. Lineage (NCBI taxonomy): Eukaryota > Viridiplantae > Streptophyta > Magnoliopsida > Santalales > Viscaceae > Viscum > Viscum album. Next base: position 973,754,269 of record OY728140.1, on the reverse strand, counting down.
ATTCACTCCCAAGCACTACTAATTATATGGTCTCCTAATAAGTACGATTGGTTATAAATCATAAGGAAATGTGAGCTATTTTTATATTAAGATTATCCTAGTTTAGAGGAAACTAAAATATATAGATGAGGAGTGGGTAACAATTCCCCCAAACCTATAAAACATTATTATTTTCAATCAGTTGTCATTATATATTGGGACTCATGGGGATTTGAGGATCCTATGTGTTATTATAGTGGTAAAAATTTCCTCATCTCGATGGGTGGGGTTTTCTCATCTATTTTTGTTGAGGCAATGACTATAAAAACATTCTGATCATTTCATGATTTTATCCATCTATGTGGATGATGTAGGACACATTCTAGGAATGAGATTCTAACAATCAGGAGATTATTTATTGATATGGATCTCACTATACACATGTGGGAATCTCATTAAACCCTCTTAGAAGCATGGTAAAAGATTTTATGAAAGGGTTACTTGCACCAAGTGAATAATTTCATTGTTATAGGAGTACAAAGATTTTTTCCTATAGAACATACAAAATATGTGTATATTGGGCCTCAAACATTACCCAAATCTATGAAATTGAAATACTTTTTCAATGAGAGATTATGTTGAAAGATAAGTAGAGTAATCCTCAACATCTATTATTCTACACATCCTCAAATAGATACTCTATATAGGGAATCAGGGATTGTTTATTGGAGGACCTTTATGATATTAAATAATGCATATTGATGGCACTTATATTTATTTCCTCACATAGGGAATCAGGATTCTAAAAATGAGTAAAATGTAATCCTGTAGAGAAATACTGATTATTTCAAAAATATTTTGGTAATATAGCATATAATATGGATACTTGGTGCTCAGATGGAGAAGAATATTCCACAGATTTAGGAATATATAATGTATACACCCATCTATCCATTAATTTGGAATGTTAAACCATGAAGTGGCTATGGGACATATTATAATTAATATATTTTATTTTGATATCTCTTCCTACATTACCATGGTATCATCCTCATCCTTGGAGATGGAATCTACTATCTGATATGAATAATGTGGTTGTACCTTATCTTCCTTATCAAGGGGAGTGGGATTTTTTTAATATTTTAAACATCATCCGAGAAAGTCTAGTGAATGATAGGTGTAGATGGTGATTATGAACACAAATTATCTTTTGATTGGGTGAAACACTAAACTCTAAAGAAGAGGTTTTCGGCATGGGCATCCTCATATTTTAAAGTGTCTCCTAATATGAAGGAAACCTTAAAGTAATTTAGATATGGAGAGGTATTTTTTTCGATAGATATATATCACTATAAAGAATGCCTATACAATGATAACCATATGTAAGGACTACAAAGTGGATAGTTTGGTTTCTATAGGTAATACCTTAATGGGTAACAATATATTATGAATTGGGATGGGGTTTTTTTCTAATTTATCATTAGGTATTTGGGAGGAAATCCAAATTTGATATCGAGTAGAGGAACTTTGTAACTGATCATTATATTTTTATGAGGAGAAAATCCTTGACAGGTTCTATGGGGATGGATTCTAGAGTTGCTGATCATAGTAAAATGGGGACTATAACCACAATTTTCACTTCCTTCTCATAAAAATGAAGAGTTATAAGATATTTTCCATTTCATATATAGATATTGGTTTCATTTATGAAAACATTTTCTGATTGAGGTAGTAATATAATCTATCTCGTGAAGTGTTAGATCCCCTTTGACGAGGCTATAAAAATATTCATGGTCAGGAGATTAGAGAAAAAACCCCGTTCATGATCAAAATAATTTATTGAAGGTAAGAAACCTTTCACATATGAATCATGTTATGTTACCTCTTTCTTGTCATTGGAATATACTATTTAAATTCATTGACAGTTACTAAAATATACCTCTGTGATTCATAATTATGATCTAGTATAGGAATGTGATCCTATTATTTATCTTTGGTTATTATAAAAATATGTTCATATGACTCCTATGTGAGGATAACAATATTAGAATGCTCATTGATGTGTGACATTTGTATTAGACAATGGTCTACATACAGATAGGAAGGACTATGAGACTTCTTTCTTGATTACAAGAAATTTTTTTTGATCTCCTCTAAAATGATCATTAATATGGTCCTATGCTAGAGCAACTTAAGGTGAATTTTGAGGATCTCTTGTGATGTTGTAAGGAATATAAGACAACCATAATGTGGATATTAGAGCATGTCAATGAACTATTTCTAGAATGGGAATATGTGTGTGATACTGCTTTTTATTATTCCTCGATATTAGCTTTGGTAATATCAAATAATGTATTCAGAAATGATCCATTTATTGTGAGAGCATGAATATTCACCTAATTCATATGGTATGTTGGGATATGTTCATGGAAGTCATTTTTTATTACATCGAAGATATGCTAGTAGTTATTAATGATTTTTTCATGGATATAATCCATCCCTTCGAATGTAACTTAGATATAATGACTAGTTTCTTTATTTGAAATGGGTATATTGGCATTCCCATTTGTGTTAATAGGGATATAGGCTCATTCCATTCCCCCATTTTCCTACCCAATATGTGGATGAGACTTATGTGCTGGATAAATAATATGGTATTATTCCCTAGATACAATCTTTTTCTTTTGGGAGGATTTCTCAAAGAAGATAGGGATATGTTCATACGTCATAGTTATTCTAGAATATACTAGAATTCATCATTTTTAATTACAGTACATGATGGAAATATTTCTCAAAGGGAGGATAAATATGGGTTCAATTCATATATTACAGAGTCTATCTTCCTTGATGATACTTCTACCTAGGATCCTAGGTTAGATTAACAATTGATGGAATCTTCTGGGTGGTTTCCTAAGTTTGTATCTAAACAGTATGGGCAACACAACCATAGTGAAGTCGATTGTTGGAAGGATACCTTTGTGGTGAGACTTGAACAATGATGGGAAAATTATCAATTTGTTCATATATTTCCCTAAGACAAGTGATTCTGTAATTTTGGTGCTCTTGGAAAAACTCTTGAAATGTATTTCTATTGAGACATGTGTTAGATACAATGTCACCATTCATCATTTATATAGCCATCCTTTGGGTTTGATCACCTTGGATTTACCTAGATATTCCTCCATAGTGGTAATAGTATATTTTTTGTAGTTTTCATTCTCTAACACATTCAAAAATAATTATTTATGAATTTTTTTGTGAATATTTCATTCCAATTTAAGGGGCCACAACCTTATGGTGTTTAATTCATAAGCGTGGTTCTTTAGTTCCTAAGAAGTAATATGTGAGGTACCAAAGTAGATACTAATCTATCCCAAAACCATTCATGAGAGAGTGTTCATTATGATTCCAATATTTGGATCAATGGGGGATGTTTAATAATTTTAAAAATACATTCATAGGATAAAAATCTATAAAATTAAACCCATTAATGTGACAGAACAAGTAGTGGTGTAAATGATCAATCACATTCCTAGGTAAAGGATTCACAACCAGCTTAATATTTGGTTTTCGAAGCACGAACCAACCCATACAAATTTCTAATCCATCACATACATGCTTTCGAAATGAATTCAGTTACTAGGGTTTTTTCTAGTGAATCATAGAGTGTAAATAGGTCAATATGATAGGAGGTTAGGCTCATCAAATCCTTTAGTAAGGAATTAATTCCTAATCTATGAATCTCTTATAGATTTAATATATGATTATGAATCCTTTCAAAAACCTAGTGTGAGGATCGTTACCCCTATTATAATGATTATATAGAAATCATGTATCAATTTGAACATCCATATATATCAAAAGTTTACCATAGATTGATTTATTTTCCTATAACAATGATTCTACATAGATTATACCATATATATATATATAATAGGGTCTCCACATTTAATTTATTATTCAGTGATTATATTTTTAAATCTAGATAGTTGGTCATTCAAGATTTTATTATCGTCAATGGAGGAAGTAAGTGTTCAGGGAATTAAGAAAGGGACCATATGAACAGATTACTATAAAGCCCTAAAAACGGAATGAAAACCCATGTAGTATAATTCCACTTAATAGGACACACCTTACGTTTTTAATTTCATGTGAAAAAATTGACGTGGTTCCTATTATGACTATGAAACTATGAATATGTGAAATTCATTTTAATTTCAAACAACTAATACATATAATTATTATCTCATTATAATATAGAATATACTAGTAGGTTAAATTTACATATAAATGGTTGGTGTGGGACTTACACATGAATGGTCCTTTCTAGGGTTGGCTTCCTATTGATAACTAAATAAGAAATGATATGATGAGACTCAGGGAGAATATGGCCTCACTAAGGATGGATTATATAGCTCGTTTAAGACATGGATAGATAAGGATAAATATTTGAAATTTCTATTTAAACCTCAGAGAATTCTTATCTATATCATGATTTATAGGAATCAATGAACACATAGCTCAAGTTTCATAGTTTAAAGTCATGTGGTTCGACCATACCATTTAATTTAACATAATGTGTTAATAAAAATTTCATATAGTTAATTATTCTATGATAAGGGAGTTTTTTTGTAGAAGGTGTGACCAAAAGTGATTGAGTGGGGCTTATACATATGGGGTCCATATGTGTGTGTCTATTTCCATATTCCCTAATGATTGGACAAGGAAGGACAAGTTGTCCTGTAAGGAATTTGGATCGTTAAGAGATATCATAGGGATTACACATAGGTTCCCTAGATTTATATCTGCACTTCATTTATGAAAGTAATTTAATTAGGATGGATGAGTGATACAATGGAAAATATGGCCGAATGAGGAAAAACATGGGCTTACACCAGATAGATGTCCAATGTGTGGATAGTTAGGGGTTTACACCTCGTAAGAGGAACATTGAGAATGGGTTGGATATTACACATTATATAAGGCCCACTAATGTTTTTTAGATACGACTAACTAAAATAAATTACTTGGGTGGATTAATGGATACTATGGAAGCCTGGTTACACAAGAATTTAACATTATTTAAAATGTTACCATCCTTCTGTCAGTTACATGGAACTGAAGTACCATTTGGAAGGGGGAGATAAGAACCTTAAAAATCCCTCATTTCATATAGGATAAAAAAGATATATAAATGATGGTATAACCAATATAGGTATTATGTTATGGAATTTATGTGAAGTATCCTTTTGGGCTATCCATCATGAAAGGATCTCATGATATGGCCATCGTGAAGGGACCTCATGGGTGGTCCCTCGTGAAGGGGCATCATATATGGGTCTTCACAAAGGGACCTAAACGATGCTCCCATATTAAGGGACTTAATATAGGTCCCTCATGAAGGGACCTTAAAAGCAGACCATGTGTGATGATCCTTATAAGGGGACCATAGAGAGGGACCTTAGAGTCTGACCATCATGAAAGGACCTCATATAGGGACCTCATACACTATCAACTATGAAGGAAACTCATTAATGGGTCCTTTTGAAATGAAAATTTGAATAGGCCCCCATAAAGAGATATTGTAAACATGCCTTCACAAAGAGCCATCCCTAGGAAGTCATAAAGTTTGTTAGTTTCATCTATTCCCTTCTTATTACTTAGGATTAGAAATTACTTGCTGATATAATTGCATGAAATTTGAATGCTGAAAGGAGGATTAAATATTTTCCATAAGTATATTTCTCTTTCTTAATGGGGAAATTTATTTCTTTTATTTTTACAATCCTTTCAATTGTTGAGCTGGGTATTTATAGGAAACAATTTCATGGAAGTAGTTGTTGAAATGTGAGTCCATATTTGATATATGATACCATCATGGGTTAATCATCCACATTTAAATTATATCTAATTTCCATGAATGTATATAACTTCATAAAATATCTTCATGTATGTGAATATACTGTATCATCTTTTCACAAACCATTTAATTTTTCATGTGACCACACAGTAATAACATGACCCCCATTTCACTAGTGTGAATTTAACGATCATTTGATGTCCCAACCTATTCATAAAGGGTCTATACATCAAAATAACATATTTTTGGTATCTTTGAAGTCAATATATTGTTAGGTAGGGTTTTTACCCACTGTTTTATACACATGGATGTCATAAAAAACTGGATTCCTCACTAATTTATAATTTACACTCTGAATATGTTTCTTTTTTCAATTAATTATCTTCAATATCATTTATGAATCCATTAAACATTATTTAGGTTCAAATAGGTTCCTACCCCTGTATAAATAGGTTACCAATTTCTACTATTACATGGTGTTGAATATTTTAGTAAATTATGTGAGGTCCACCATTAGCAGTTTGTGGAATCTCATTAGGCATGAATAATCGAGTCGACCCAAAATAAGTTAAATTAAATCCCCCACCATATGTGAGGGATGGATTTATGTTATATACATGTGGTTTATAATACAATTCCTACGAGTTTATAGGATTACATTAATATGGAAGGAGAATCATGGCTATCCCTTAATGGGAATCTGATGTATACATCCACACTAATTCCAAATATGATATTTAGTTGTTCTTATAAATATAAAGATTTTTTTGTGATAATATATAGAATTAAAAATAAAAATTTTATTGTTTTAGGATAAATTGGGAAAACCTTTTCTTGTATTGACTCATAGAGGATCTTATTGGATGATTATGTAATTTTCTTAATCATTCCACAATTGTGTGAGTTCTTTTTTTAATTGATAGTATTTTCTATGAAAATCATATTTTAGATCAATTTCTAGGACTAAAATAAATTGAAGTTCATGAAGTCAAACTACTAATAGAATATATAGTGAAAAAAGAATATTTACTGATGAGGATCAAATTTATAGTTGAAATATCACTTGATTGTGTAGTTAGAATGTACATCAAGATGTCACCCTTGATCACTTAGTTTAGAGGAAATGTGATGAACACAAGGAAAATTATATAATGTCCATACTGATGACTATGTTGGATTTTTTTCATATTTTTTCTATGAAAAAGTATATTTTGTATGGTTAATTAATGAGGTGGAATAAGATAAATTATATGAGTTATTTAGAAGTAGGAACTATTCACCAGATGGGTGAGTTAAGGAAATGGAAGGTATTGATGTAACAAATGATTTTTCTATGGAGATAAAATAAGGAGAAAGTCTCCTCATGACGATCAGGAGCTAGTGACTACCATTTTCAGAAAAATTTTCTATTAAAAATATATTTATAGATCATTATATCTGTATGAATGCATTGAGAAAGGTTAATAATTTTATGTTTTCTTCAATAAAATAATTACAATTCCCCCATGGATTAGAATAAAATTTTAAACAACATTAAACATTAATTTTTAATAGTTATTTTATTATCATAGACTCCTGATTGATATTTTAGGTCTTAATTTGGATTTTATATATTGTATTTCAATTATGTGGTCGTGATATATCATTTATGCTCTAGATGTCATAGAATGGGTTCAAATTAAGTTACTTTTTTTCCACCCATTAAGTTTGAGTGGATATATTACAATGGTTTAATCATAACAGAGTATTGAGAAAAATGGATTCAAAGAAAAATGATACTGTGCAAGGTGGTGAGACCTTGAAGAAGTTGTTTTATGTCATGGTTTAGTAGAATTATTTAACCCTCAATATTATAGGATAATATAGATAATTAGTTTATGAAAACTCTTTTACATTGACCAAAAGTTAATGGGAGTAGATATGTTTAATGGAATGGATCATAGGTTATGTTGAAGATATATAGAGTATTGTATACTATAGAAGGACCTTGATCTACTATTAATGGGAACTAAGTAAAAAAGTGAATAAGATATAATCAGATAATATTGATAATAATGAATGAGTGTTTATTGGCATATAATAATCCCATAATGTGTCGTATAATATCCAGGGGTTAAAATCATATTTTAACTTATAAGGACCCTTACTTCCATGTTTTAGAATCTCACAACAGTGAACAAAATGATCCTTCCAAGAATAAAGGTCAAAATAAATTTTTTATAAGCAATGTAGTCTCTAGAAAATATTAACAAATTTAATTTGGAATGAAGTCCATTGGAGTCTATGATGGTGGACTTATATGTTCTGAAATGGGATTATTTTTTACTCACATCAGTCTTTGAGTCATCAAATGTGATAGTCTCTATTTTGAGTAACTCAAGTGAGAAGAATTACCTAATGTTTCTAGATTTATAATATTTAGTTATGAATGAGGAAATTCATTATAAAGTTATCTATATAATTTTTTTGGAATAAATATAGTGAAAAATAAGCTGATGGTCCACATCATTTATGATTCATAGAAATGGAAAATGAATGCGAAGCTAAATTATGAGAAGATAGAAGGAAGGTGGTTCACTATGGGATAAAGGGTCAAATAAAAAATTTTGTAATGAGAAGAAAGTGAATTTTAAAAGATACACTTCCATAAGTGGATCCATGAATCTTATATATTAAGAAAAAAATTGATTACTCCAATTTTCTACTAGTTCACTTATGTCGTGGGTGTAAAACTCTAGAGTCTCATTTCACTCAATATCTGATAGAGGAAGTATGAGGAAATATACTTCTACAAAGTTTGAATGGTAAATTTAGAGAAATATTATAATATTTTGATAGTTTTAATGAGATATGTTTTAATTTTGAATTAGTGTGTGAGATTTATAAACATTAAAGGACTATTGAATTTCTTGGTACTAAGGAGTATCCTAACAAAAATTGTATAGTTAAAATACAAGGATATATATATATAAATTATTTGAATGTAGAATGTAATATTTCACATATTTGGTCATAACAAAAAAATTTAATGGAATAACATTGTACATAACAGAAGTATCAGAAGGTGCGATAAACTCCAGATATGTAACATCCATATTGTTATGAAATTGTCATCCAAATCAACAGAGTGAGAATGGGATGAGATTCTAAGGAGATAAAGGGATGATAAAGGAGCGAATCATAGGGTATTGAATATCTGAAAAAAAAATATTTAATTAATATAATTTATCCTTCAAAATATAAGGAAATAATCCAATGAATTTTGATGATAAATTAGTTTTATAAAGACACATGAGAACTGAATCTAGTTCCTTCTCATTGAGGATCACTGTACTATATAACATTCAATTGAAAAAATGAAAAGTGTGGGAGATATTTCTCATGAAGAAGTTTGAGGTTTCTTAAATCATAATATAGAGTATTTTCATGGTGGAAAAGGAGATGAAATAAAAAGTTCAATTCTTGAGGTCTAATAATGGTGGGGTGTACAAAAGTAGGGAATTGTAGAGGTTCTGATTGTGGAAAGACATATGGTTTGAGAATACTGTATCGAGTACTCCAAAATATAATAGATTCCTAGAGATGGTGAATTGGAAATTGGTTGAAAATTTAAGGATCATGAGAATTCATGCATGATTCCCAAAATTATTTAGGATGGAAATGGAGAATTGTGTAATATAATTAATTGATTACATTCCTCCTTCTATATTCTGATGGAATTTCATTAAGTATTTTAGTCCAGAAAAAAGGTTGATTTCACCCATATTATTTTATTATTTTAATCACCTTTTACCATTTTGATTCAAAAAATAGATAGGCTATTGGATAAGTCTTCAGAATTTTACTATTATGGAAATGCTAATGAATATTTTGGTTTCTAGCCTTGGGTTAACAACTCTTGGATGTTTTCCTCAAAACCCAAAATATGATCCCAATTATGGGGATACTATGAAAGGATCATAACGAGGATGATAATTATAGTGGTAATAATGTATTATCAAAATATGATCCTACACTCAAGAGAATTATAGAAGATATGGATGTTAAAAAAAAATTAAGAAGAATATCAAAATGAGAAACATCATGATTTCTAGAGGAATTTCTATTGTTTAGTCAATTTGAGATGGTGTTTCCACGGATTGATGTCAAAAATACCATAAGTATTACGGAATATTGAGAATAATCTATCAATGATGTAGTTTAAGAAGTAGTAATACTATAAGGAGTATAAAAATCGTGCAACCTATAGCAATTTTCCCAACTGAGTAACACAGTGGAGGTATGAAATTAGATCTTACTACTTATGTCATATGAATGATTGAGAGCATTAGATTTTGGAGGAGGTAATGATTTTTAAAGAATAAAATCAAATGGACTTTTATAGGATGAATTATATTGATTACTTCTATGTATCTCAAACATGGTTTCAAACAAGAAAACCTAATTGGGAGAATCCTCTCAAAAACAAAATTTATATAAAATAAAATAATAAGTAAAAGGTGAGTTGGGGTACCATCTTAGTCTAGTTATAAATTTGTTTTGAACAAAAAAAATTCATTTAAATATTTTCATTGGTAGTTAAATATCAGACTATTTGGATAGTCTTGAGAAATTTTACAATAGAAGGACATCATATGGATTTTTTAGACCTCAAGAAAAAAATTCTTTCATGGGAACTAATATGATGAAATCTACATTGTGTAGATGGATTGTTTCATGGAGCACCAAAACTAGAGAGTGGTGTGTAGAATAAAACATATACTTATTTTGATTAATGTGAGCACCAATTAATTGTAATAGGAAGTTTAATAGGTTCACAATAGAGTAAAAGTTCATTTAGAGCAATGAATGTGAATTTTATAACTAGTAGCTGTTAAATGATTTTAGTTTCATCATTATACATATTGATATTAATGATATTCATATTAGAGGTTTGGTAATGGAACTAATAAATCATCATTTGGATGAATTTTCTTAATTTTCTAAGAAGAAGTATCTCAAGTCTAGATAAATGGATCTTAGTGATATAGTTTGTGAGATACCTAAGTTACAATAATTTATACCTACCATAATATGATTACATTCATACGATGGTTGAGTGATTCATCCTGGATGAGGAGAAACTAGTAACAACACCTCTAGAAGAATGTATCATTCTATACAAGGTGATGGTAGTCTGAGTACAAGGTGAATTTTATATATGAATCAATTGTTAAAAAGTTGATGTATTCCATTGTTTTAACTCATCTATAAATTTATCATGTGGTGGGAGACGGAACCGGTTTAATATAAAATACCAGCATAAGGAATTATGAGGTTTTGTAGTGGAATTTATATTAAAAAATGTTAGGAATGTTTTTAAATTTTATTTAGAGTGAATAATTCATTTCAAGGGATTGTAGACATTGAATTTCAATGACATATACACTATCTAAGGATCAGTAATAGATAAATATTTATTTTCAAGGGTAGAAATGTAATTTGGATATCAAATATTCATCAGATAGTTTCACACATATTAATGAATGTGGAGTAAATTTCATTAACATAGGCTAGGAAGGAGTAGTTTTGGCTAAATAAGATAATGAATGATCTCAGATTAAGTCAATAAAATATCACATTATTTTTTCAACATATAAAAAATTTAATTCCCAAAAAAAAGTAGTCAATAGAATTATAAATGTATGTAGATGTTGTGGGAGGATGAAGCATTATATCCTTAGATGATATAAGGGTATTTGAATATAATAGATATTTTGAAAAGGGATATAGTCTGGGTGTTTTTGCTGGTGTGGCATCTCATTTGGGTTGGGATGACTTAAATAATGATTTGGGAACCATGAAACAACAATTAAAGTTTATAAAGAAAAAATATCCTTATGGAAATTAAAGGGGACTTAGTGTTAATGCATGAGAATGATTGTGAAGAGGTATATTTTTATGATAAACTACAAAAACTATATTATAGATTGGATTCTAAGACTAACAGAAGGATATGTTTTGGAATTAAAACTAGAAATGGTTCAAATGGATATTGAGGAAGCAACATAACAAGGACTATATGTATGGATATAAAATGATTAGATAGTTCTATCAGATGGTGTAAGTAGAATATACCCTTAATCACTTATTTTAATGGTAGTGTGTAAAAAAAAAGGAGAACGTTATAAGGTTCATTTTGATTATGAAATATTTAATTTCCTATTACTATGTTAGGAATATAAATCATATAATTCCCACCATATATTACAAGTATGGGTAATTCTATGAGATCTTATGAAGTATAAACTATTCAATGGATTAAGGAGTTGATGTGGAAGAGGTATTTAACCAAATTTTTTGTTTTTAATAAAGATCTAATTAGGTGGGATTCTTCATGTGAATAATGGGAGGTGGAGACTATAGGATGATATGGCTCAGTCCTACTATATATAGTGGTATATATCATCATATTTCTATTAGTATAATGAGAAATTCTTATCATCTTCCATTTACATGATTATACTAATTTTATATTTATCCCATATATTTGGAGAAAATATAAACCATTTTAAACTTGTGTTTTTATTATACAATTTATTTTTTGACCATTTTATTCCAATAATTACTTTTTATATTGGTTTGGAATATATGTATTGTAGTGATATGTTCTTCTAAGTTCTAAACATCAAATCATGGGTTTATATTTTAATTATTTTTTTCAACCCATTATGTTCAATATATATCCTCTAGTAAATTCATAATATGACATCCTTAGAACCAATAGTAAAATGTCATAGTATAGGTTTTAGGTTGGTAATTTATTTTCTCTCATAAATGTAAATGTAGTCGATATAATAGAGGATGAAAATTATGAATTTTAATGGAATGATAGTTATTGAATCTAGAGTGGTGTATTAGTGTCATGGTGGCTGATACCCTTGATAGATAGTTCCATTTCTATTTTGTGGAGGAAACTCTTGAATAACTCACCCAGAAGAGGGTGATTCCTACTTGTGAATGGTGAAATTTCTCACCTTTGATCAATGGTGGGGTCCTTATAATCATTATTTTCATGGGAGTGGTCTATAGTTTATATATATATATATATATATATATTTCTGGTGAATAGATTTTATTAGGTGATGTACATGAAGGGTTTTCCTAACGATGGGGAATAAATCATCCACTTACTTATGTGGATACCTGTTTAACCTTTTTTTCCTTATTATATAGCATGATGGACATATTGATAGTGGATTACCCACATTGTGGTATCTCCAACATATCTTTATATATATTCCCATTATAATGAAACTCTTTATATGTGGTGAATGAAGAATTTATCTCCGTAGTATATTGTTATTGGTTTCACAAGATTCAATAGGTTTTATCTGAGGGTCTGAAGAGGATGAATTAAGGTCATCAGAATGATCAAACCTAATTAATTTAGATTATGGTGGATGTTAAAATCAAGTATAAGTTGTGTAATGATATTATTTTTAGAAGTATAGTGTTTTTTATATATGTTATCATTAGTTTATTTTGTAATTGAAATATAATAACACAATGGATACTTTTTTAGATGTTGATGTGAGATTTTTTTGAGACTGAGGTGCAGATGGATGTTCCCATGAATTATTGTGAAGATATTTAGGTAAATAAAACGCGTTGAATTTATGACCTAATACAGAGACATTAGTTCATATGCATATTTTAGTTTATTATTAATAATATTTCATAAAATATGAAATTTATACTTTACTGTGGCTATTCTAGAGTTGATGCTAAATATTTTTGAATGATCAATAGTAAGAAGTCAGCTTGGAATGATTATTCCCATTTCCAGTAATATAGAATTATCTTTAAATATAGGGAGCCTGAATTTCCCATTATATGAATTTGTTTGTGAGAGTGGATACTCATGAGGGGGTGGGGGTGAATTGACTTCCAAATAAAATTTATGTTAAAAACGTTTAGGATTAAAGTCCCCCAAATAAAAATATCCTAGTTAATTAAGGTAGTAGAGATATAAGTGATTTATTGTTCAACAGGTTTGTCAAAGGTTGACCACTCCTCAGTTGAATCAGTGTGAATACTCATTCAACTATTGAAACAAGTTTACTAAAATAGTCACATATACACACTAAACATAACTAACTATCAGAGTGAATGTAAAAACAGATTTATGTCATTGAAAATATAAGAAGAAGATAAATGTAAAATAGAGTACTTCAAATTTGAACAAAACAGTTTAAACAAGAGGTTCATTCATATGCCAAGACCTAATCCTCTCCACGTGGTGATCACCTACCACCAATCAGTTATATTAGAAGTGATACACATCTTGTATCAGGCTTTACAATAGTTTTCACAAACTATACAGGTTTGGAATCCTCTACCACATTTATATGTGGGAAAATAAACTATCAAGACACACTAGGCTTCTTCCACTGTTATGCGTGGGAAAAAAATGTAAAGAGATTTTGATAAGGGGATTTTCAGTAACCCTCAGTTCAAGAACAATAGTCAGTGTGTGTAAGACATACACACTGCTCAAAAATGTAAAATACTTAAACACAATAGAGCTAGAGATATTATGGATAAGTTTAGAATTCTATTTTTGTTGGTAGATCAGCTATGGACTCCTTGAAATGAAGGAAATGAAGTTTTAGTCCTTCTCTGCACGTTTCCTCTAAAATAGAGTGTTGCAACTTCCACATCCTGACTTGCAAATGTAGAGATGATTAGCTTCTTAGGTCAGAATCTCTTTGTAGCACACCACCACAGCTTTGAAAATTTTTCTTTCAACATAACTTTGTGAAGCTCCAAGATCTTTTGAATGAGTTCTTGAGTGATCTTCTTATTTCTTCATATTTGAGGTACTATATGTATCTCCCTTTTGTGTGTTTTTAATATCTTGATGTCTTTTCCTTTTTATCCTTATTCTAGTTCACCTTTTTCTTATTTGATTCAGCAGGGGATGACAAGAGAAATGATTCAAACATGTGTCATCTTCCTCGTACCTCGTACTATCTCCTAATATGCCTAAAAATATCATTAAATAATTTCAGGTTCATTAAATTGTCCAGACATGACCCTTGTGATAGTATTAAGAAAATTGGTAAAGTAAAGAATAGGTTATCATTAGACTAGTAGCATGTGCATTTCACATGGTAGACATCAACAATAGGCTCTTCAAATATTGACTTCATCGATACGCTCATAGTAGACCTTTAACAGTAGGATTCCTTCATTATGCTTGATCAGCAGTAGAAATCAATCAGTGAACTTCTAATGGTAGCTCTTTAACATCTGACTACTTCATCAGTGACCTTTCCAGTGGTAGACTATCTCAACAGGTAACTTCATCAACAGTGGATATGTCTATCAGCAAACATCTTCTAACGGTAGATGTGAATTGTGAAGCTATTAATAGAAGACTTAAGAAATAGTCTAATAGTGGACTTCTAAGAGAAGCCTTGTAACAATAGTTACCTTGTAATGGTGACTCTTTGTCTGCAAGAATTGATAAGTAGAGAAACTGTAGACTTCTGACAGTGACCTTGTATTGGTAGCTTATAATAGTGACCGTAGATCTTCAATGGAAATCTTTTAGAAACAGTGACCTAGAGTGACAGTGAGCTATAATGGTGACCTTGAACAAAATGCTCTTACCAGTAGCCTTTAACAGTGAAATTATACTTTGAGAAATGTACGCTTTAAGCTAATGGAACAAAGTCATGAGGCAAAAAAAATATAGACTGTTCAGGATAAATAATATAAATACTGATTAAAAGTATTAGTAAATGACTGAATATATCATGATCAGAAATTAAACAGGATTTGGGATTATCAAAACAAGTGATTCCAACAATTTACCCCTTTTTGATAATCACAAATTATGATAGTGTGTATTAATTATAGTTATCACAGATAAACACATAATGCATTTAATAAACAGAGCTCAAAATGGAACCTTATTTCAGTGGTAATTTCTCAAGTATTAGAGTGTAAAATCAAAGGATATTGGTACATGGGATCATAGAGAATGGTTGAAAAATGTTCATCCAGTAACATGATTATATTAGTATGAGCACATCAGTCCTTTCTCCCCCATTGTGATTAGCAAAAATAAACACAAATAGAGATAATAGAGACAACTCATATTAATGGAAGTACATTATGTGACCTGAAAAAAGAATACACAATCCCTATCAAAAGAGATAAACAAACTCAATCCAAATCATCCATATGAAGGTTTTCTTTCCCTTTGGAAGAAGAAGATAGAGGATGAGCTGGTGGATTAGCAGGTTTAGGAATTGCTGTAGGAATGACTGGAGGGGCAGGAACAGAAGATGTTGTGGGTCTGTGGTGGGTAGCTCTCTGAGGTATCAGCGGAGTGAGGATTCTGATGGCCGCAGCAGAAGACATCATGGAAGAACTAATGGGTTGAGATGCAGGTAAGGGAGGAGGGATTATGACAGGAGTACAGTTCACATGGAGAAAGGGTAGGATAAGGTTTTTGAAGACCATAATAATGATTCATCCTCTTTCCATGGCCAATATGAAATCATCCTTGTTCTCCATAAATTTCTCTAAGGCTGGAGACAAATGGACCAGCTGAGTGACTTGTTCCTTGATGGCTCTAGTGACTGGTGGAATATTGAGGTTTTCCAACAAAATCTTGAAATGGGCATCCATCTAATGCTTTGAGTAAATCATTTTATAATGGAAATTAATCTGCTCATTTGTACTCTTCTGGTCCTGGGAAGCCTCTCTCATGATGTCACTAACTACCTTCTGAACTTCTTTGGTAGTGGTGATAATCTGAGTCACAGATTCAGGGTCAGGTGCACTAACAGCAGAAATCGTTGCTAACTCTTCACTGACCACTTCCTGGAATGCTGAAAAGTCCATTGGTGGTGGAGTGGAGGTTGAAGCAGAGGCAGAGGTAGTCAGTGTTTTGATAGATAAAGCTAAAATTTCACTAAAAGACATGGTCAACCCACTGATGATATTCTTCACATCTTTATCCTTTCCCTTCACATGAGCTTTCATGGATTTCTTAAAAAGTTCAAATACCGAAACCATCTGTTGCCACACACATATGATGTAGTGAATGTCTTTGTCTGATTGTCCTCTATAATCCATTAGAGTAGTCAATCTCACCACTGATTGTCTTAAAATTTCCATAGAATGAGACACATAGTTTAGGAGATTCTCACATTGAGATATTTCTTGGGAAAAACTGGCTTGAATGGAAGATAAAACTATAGCCATCTCAGAGGCAGTCATCTCTTGAAATAATACCATTGAATTTTCTATTTCATATGCCCTATTATCAAACATTTGGTACAAATATATTTTCAGTTTTTCTGGATCATACATAGTGACAAGGTTCTCAGGAAAGGTAACCACTAGAGGCACTATGGAAGGTTCTAAAACAGAAGGTACAAGGTCTCTTTTTTCCTGACATATCACAATCTCAATCATCATAATCTAGACCAAGTACTAAGTATCAAGGGTCTTTTGACCATTCTTCAATGTCATGAATAATAGATACAGAACCAAGATGATCCCCCTCACTTGGAGCTCTCTCCTGAGTATTCTCCTTTACTAGTTCTGCTCTAGGTAATTCGACAACCTCCTCTTCAACTCTAGTAGATTCAATCTATGTCTCCTCCATTGGTTCACCAGTGGGGTGAGTCACAGCCTCCACTAAGTCATCAATGTCCACTATTTCATTGGAAGTAGATTCCACACCTCCTTCTTGATCCGACATTTTCATGTCTTTATTACCTATAAAAGGGATTAAATTGATCTCCTATTCTTAATTTTATTCATTATTAGCTTCAGCAATAGCATCCTCCTTTACTACATTTTTATCACTATCCTCCTTTTCCTTACGAGCAGAATGGTCTAATTCCATAGCCTCATCCTCTTCAAAGGTTTCTCTGACAATATTTTTAGATACTTCTTCATCTTCACTGGTCTTAGTATCACCGTCTCATAGAACATTATATCTTCTTGGATGTTCTTTTAGGTGGCTAGGTGCTCCGAAATATATTGTCCTAATAGAATTCCCAGGTAAATCAGGATCACTGCCATCATCAATTAGGGTGTTCTTTTTTTTTTAGGTTCGAAAGCTCCTTCAATTTCCTCCTCATCATCAGAATAAGCTGGTTCTGGCTCATCAGCCTTGAGGCGTGGATCTCTTTTTTATTTTTGCCTATATGGGTGAGTAGTAGGGTCAATATTTTAATAAAATTTTCCTTCATCATTTACCCATGCTTTCTTCCAGGGATTCCAACTAATTTTCATGAATTTTCAAATAACCATGGAGATACAAACACTATTCTTAGACACTATCATTTCTTCTTTATTTCTAGCCACACCCTTTACCTTTAGCATTTCTGAGATTACCTTGGAATGGAATAGGGAATTAGAGTTTGAGCTTTCCTTAGTCATATCCTCAAATTATACCATCAGTAACCTACATAGGTTGATCTTCTCCCCATGCTTCAGCAAGTACATCAGGAAAACTTCCTGATACTTCAGCACTGCAAAATTCCCTCTCCTAGGACTAATCACATGCTGAATGAACTTAAAAAAAAGTATGTCTTCTCCTTTCATATCAACTGCAATGATCTTCCTTGATTTTACCTTTCTTGTCAGCTCTTCCAGAGCTTTTTCATACCATAAAATTTTACTGTCTTGAGGATCTCGTTCAGAATAGTAATCATAAACTACTTCATGAGGAACTCTCAAACAGGCAGCCCACTCAGCAGATGAAAAACTAACTTCATTTCCATTGACTCTAGATACCATCCTATGCATATCATCTTCCTCTTTGAACATCAGGTATTCATAGAATTCCATCACAAGCGTCGGGTAGTACGGTCCATTATTGTTGGAAAATAATTCGGTCCATCCTTGGTCATATAGTGCTTCCGACACTAATGACTTTCTTGACAACATACATTATTCACTTAGCTCCTTCTCAACCACAATCTCTCTCTTTGTCAAATGCGGGTTGACAGGTTCCTTCAGGGTACTACTGGTGCCACTGGACTCAGCTCAAGTCCTCTCTGGCCCTGGCGCATCCTCAATGATATTTGGGGGTTGCTTGGTTCTAGCGATGGAGATTTAATGGGGTTCAAGAGATCAAATAGAGAGTTAGGGTTTAGGGATTTCGAGAGTTAAGTTTTGATATTGATGAAAGAAGGTGGATTGAGATATGGTCATATCCTTTAGTTTTATCATTTAAGGATTAAAACAAAATAAAATAGAAATAAAAAATAATGAATAAGAATACAACAGTTTGGATTCCCGCATAAAATAATCGGTAAGGTATAAAAAGTGAGGTTCAATGGTGAAGACTATCAGTGAGGTCCAACGGTGAGGTGTATTAGGGAGTTCCAACGGTGAGGTGTATTAGTGAGGTCCAACGGTGAGGTGCATCAGTGAGGTTCAATGGTGAGGTGTATTAGTGAGGTCAAATGGTGAGGTGCATCAGTGAGGTTAAACGGTGAGGTGTATTAGTGAGGTTCAATGGTGAGGTGTATCAGTGACGTTCAATGGTGAGGTGTATCAGTGATGTTCAACGGTGAGGTGGATCAATGAGGTCCAATGGTGAGTTGCATCAGTGAGGTTCAATGGTGAGGTGTATTAGTGAGGTTTCCTATACTGAAATTAATCATTCCTAACTCATGTTTGATGTAATTTAACCTCTCAGAATTCAAAGGCTTTGTGAATATATCATTCAATTGATGTTCAGTACCAATGAATTCCAGAGTAATATAACCCTTTTGATAATGATCCCTCAAAAAGTGATTTTTCCCATCAATATGCTTTGTCCTAGTATGAGTTACCAGATTTTTTAAATGTTAATATCACTTGTATTGTCACACTTTATAGAGAAATGTTTGAATTGATATCCATAGTCTAGTAAATTTTGTTTCATCCATAGAATTTGATCATAACAACTACCAGAAGCTATGTATTCAGTTTCGACAGTGGAAAATGCAACCGAATCTACTTCTTACTTCACCATGATACTAGTGACTTTCCTAAAATGTGACATGTCTCAGAGTAGCTTTTTCTATCTAACATTCAACTGAAAAAATCATCATCAGAATAACTCAACAAATCAAATGATTTTCCTTTTGGATAAAATAGTCCTAAGTTGAGAGTATATTTGAGATATTTAAAATCCTTTTTACAGAAGTTAAATGAGACCCTTTTAGAATGGCGTGAAAGTGAGCACAAAAGCATACACTAAACATAATGTCCGGTTTGCTAGCGGTAAGATAGAGTATATTCCCTATCATACCTCTGTAGTTGGTTTGATCCACTGGTTCTCCAACTTCATTAGCATCCAACATACAAGTGGTACTCATAGGTGTTTCACTGCCTTTACTACCATCCAAAGTAAAACA
This sequence comes from Viscum album, assembly GCA_963277665.1. NCBI lineage: Eukaryota > Viridiplantae > Streptophyta > Magnoliopsida > Santalales > Viscaceae > Viscum > Viscum album. The sequence goes on along the minus strand of OY728140.1, from coordinate 973,734,010 downwards.
TTTTAAAAGATCCTTAATATATTTACTTTGATTCAAAACAATTCCATTTTAATTTTGAAAGATCGGAAATCAAAGGAAAAATTTGATTTCTCCCATTAAACTCATTTCAAACTCATTTTACATCATTTTCGAAAAATCAATACATAAAGAAATTTTAGAAGATCCATAAATAATATCGTCAACAAAAATTTGTACTATCAAAAAATATTTGGAAATCCTTTTAATAAAAATAGTAGGATAAGCTATCCATTTGGTAAAACCTTTTAAAATAAGAAAAGAGCTGATCTAATCATACCACGCTCTTGAAGCATGTTTTAAACCATATAAATCTTTAGAAAGTTTAAAAACATGGTCTGAAAAATGGGGATTTGTAAAACCATGGGGTTGTTCAACAAACACATCCTAAACTATATAACCATTTAAAAAATCACTATCCATTTGATAAAGTTTAAAATTAAGATGAGCTACATAAGAAAGTAGTATACTAATGGATTCTAGTCTAGCTACAGGTGCAAAGGTCTCCTCATAGTCTATTCTTTCCTCTTGACTATATCCTTATGCAACAAACCTAGATTTATTTTTAACAATATTTCCAGACTAACCAACTTTGTTCCTAAACACCCATTTAGTGCCTATTTTTAAAGTGTCCTTAGGTCATTCCACTAATTTCAAGACTTTGTTTCTTTCGAACTGATTTAATTCGTCTTGCATATCCATTACCCAAAATTCATCATTAATAGCATCATTAATATTCTTGGGTTTATGTTATAAAAGAAAATATTGATATTCAACCTGGTTTCTTAGATAATCTCTTCTTTGTGGTCCTCTATTTAAATTACCTACAAGAACATCAAGAGGATGATTCTTAAGAGTTATAATGCCCTTAGGAAGGATTGAACTAGATCACTCATTGTTTTCTGTTGGATCAGAATCAGCAGTTTCAATTTCTGGAAAATTCCTAGAACTTGATACTTTTACAGCGGATTCAATATCTTTATCATTATGTTCCAGAATTGACAAATATTACTCCAGGTGTTCAAGAGAGATTTTAGCCTCATGTGGATCAGTCTCATCGAATTTGGCCTGAACCAATTATTCCACACATTTGGTTTTATTATTAAACACTCTATAGTCTTTATATGAGATAGAGTAACCCAGGAAAATTCCTTCATCGCTTTTGAGAGAAAATTTGTCAAGGTTATCCTTAGTATTAAGAATAAAGACTCTGCAACCAAAATATCTAAAGTAATTAACCTTAGTCTTTCTATTGTTCCAAAGCTCATAAGGTGTCTTCTTTAGAATAGGTTTAATTAAAATCTATTGATAATATAACAAGATGTATTTATAGCTTCTGCCCAAAAATAAACAGGTAACTCATACTCATTAAGGATAGTTCTAGCAATTCCTTTAAGGGTCCATTTTCTTATTTCTACAACTCCATTTTGTTGAGGTGTCCTTGGGGCATAAATGTTGTGAATATAGCCATTATGTGAGAAGTAAGATTCAAACTCATGATTTTCAAACTCACGCCCATGATCACTTCCCAATGTCTTAAATCTATGTCCACAAAGATTTTCTACAGACTTGGAATATTTGATAAAGTAGGAACAACCTTCACTTTTGTGAGCCAGAAATTATACCCAAGTATACATAGAAAAGTAATCTACAAGAACATAAACATAGTGATTCACATTTAAACATGAAACTCCCGATTGTCCAAAGAAATCCATGTGAACCATCTCAAGTGGTTGAGATTTTGAAACATCATTATTTGTTTTGAAAGAAACATTGGATTGTTTCCCCTTTTGATAAGGATTACAAACTTTTTCAAGTGGGAAATCTAATTTAGGTAAGTCTCTAACTAAAATTTTATTAGATATCATCCTAAGTGAGTGCACATTATAGTGTATTAACATTTTGTGCCACAACTAAGACACATTATAAGAAGAATTTAAGCATGAAACATTTTGTTTTTCTAAGGAATTTAAATCAATAACATATACATTCTCATTTCTACATACAGTGAAAACTAAATCATTTTTTGAGTTAAAAACATTGGATGCATCATTTTCAAACTTAACATTAAATCCATCATCACATAACTAAGATATGATAAGTAAATTACACTTTAATCCATCAAAAAAGAGTACTTTATAAATTAATATTGTATCAGGGTTACCAATCTTGCCTAAGATGATGATTTTTCCTTTTGCATTGTCATCAAAGGTGACATGACCACCATAAACTTTAATTAGACTTTTAAAGAAATAATATTATCCTATTGTATGTCTTGAACAACCACTATCCAAGTACCATATGGTCTTATAGGAGCTCTTTGAAAAACTTCCCTATAAAACTGATTAATCATGGGATAATTTTGGTTCCCAAATCTTCTTGGGTCCAGAGAGGTTAGAATATAAAACATTGGGAACCCATATTTTCTTTATAGGTTTTCTAAAATCAATAAACAAATTTTGTGATATAAATACTTTGTTAGGTCCACTAGAAAATTGTTTCTCAAAAGTTTTTCTAGAACTAGAACTAGCAGCAAACTGTCCAGTTCTTGGAACAAATTTGGTTTTGTTAATTTGTCTCTGTCCGGGCTAATATCCTAGACCTGTTGTATACATTAGATCAATATGTTTTCCTAGAAATGGATTCAAGGTATCCATACCAGTAGTGAAATTCTCAAGATCCTTTATTAATTGTTCATTAGATAATTTTAACTCTGTATTTTCCTTTAGCAGTTTAGAAAATTTAACTTTTTCTATATCCAGATTTCACTTTTAATTTTCATTTAAAGCATTTTGTCTTTTTAATGTATTATTTTTCCATGAGTTCATTAAAAGTATCCTAAATCATTTCAAAATATTCATGAAATTTTTCTTTAATCATATCATCATCATTATGAGAGTCACTTTTATAATAAGTATTATGCTCATGGGAATTACTGGTTACCTCAGATGTCTCTGTCATAAAGCATAGATTGGCTTGTTTGTTTTGTGCTGATTCTGAAGCATCAGATTCACTCGAACTGTCTTCTAAAGCACTCCATGTTTCTTTTATAGCCTTTTTATAATCATTTCCCTTATCCTCATATTTTCTCTTGAATTTCAACTTGGGGCAGTCTGCTTTCACATGACCTTTTCGTTTACATTAATAGCATACTATATCACTTGTATTCTCATTCCACTTCTTGTCTTTTTTCCATTGTACTTTATGAACATACTTTCTTTTTTAAGTTTGACTTCTTAGATAATTTCTTCTTTCAGTAGAACCTTTTGATTTTTTTGGAAAGTTGTTCCATCTCCTCATCATTGCCTACATTTGACTCTTCACTTGTAGAACTGAATACATGTACTTGAACCTTTTCTTTGTCTTTTCTTTTTGAGGCATAAGTCTTGAATGCTACAGACTTCTTTTTTGGTTCTTCTTTTACTTCATGATTCACCTTAAGATCTTCTTCATACATCATTAGTTTTACAATTACCTCCATTAAAGGTATCTTACTGATGTCACAAGATTCTCAGATTGATACAGAAGTGCCTCTCCCTCTGTCAGGTAGGCATCTAAGAGGACTCATGATTTGGTCTTTGTTGTCCACTGGTTTCCCAAGCAGATTCATGGTGTCTACTATCTCCTTGAACCTAAGATACATTTCAGAGATAGATTCATCATGTTTAATATTGAAATTATCATATTTAATAGTATAGGTATTTAATCTCATTTCTTTAACATTTGTTGTTCCATCATGGGAAACAACCAAAGTATCCCAAATTACAGAAGCAGTCTTACAGGAAGATATTCTATTAAATTCATCATCACCAAAAGCATAGTATAAGGCATTCATTTCTTTACAATTATTATTATAAGTAGTTTTGGTTACTTGATACCATGTATCCGTAGCATTAGCAGGTAATATGTGTTGTTCCTCAATTGTGTCCCAGATTTCAGGTTCAAAGCTTTCAAGATGCATTTTCATTTTCAATTTCGACTAACCATAATTATTTCCATTAAATAAAGGTGGTCTGTTAGTATCATCACCCTCAACTCAGTGATCCATAGAAAACTAAAAGATTAAAGAACTAAAAATTTAGATACACCCGAAATTTTGAGATCTTTAAGATATGACTAAAATCAGAGATGAAAAGATATTAAAACCCATGAAAAATTGGTTTGATGGTACGAATAAAGAAACCTCTAATATCAAATGTTGGTCGGAGTGGATACTCAAGAGGGGGGGTGAATTGAGTTCCAATTAAAATTTCTTTTAAAACATTTAGGATTAAAATCCCACAAATAAAAATAGCCCAATTAATTAAGGTATTTGATATATAAGTGATTTATTTTTCAACAAGTTTATCAAATGTTGATTACTCCTCAATTGAATCAGTGTGAATACTAATTCAACCTTTTAAACATGTTTACTAAAATAATCACCTATACAAACTAACCATAACAACTATCAGATTAAATGTAAAAACATATTTCTGTCTTTGAAAGTATATGCAGCGGATAAATGTAAAACATAGTACGTCAAATTTTAACACCACAGTTTAAACAAGAGGTTCAGTCTTAAGCAATGACCTAATCCTCTCCACTTGTTGATCACCTGCCACCAAGCAGTTATATTAGAAGTGATAAAAATCCAGTATCGGTCTTTACAACACTTTTCACAAATTTTCCAGGTTTGGAAACCCCTACCACATTTATATGTGGGAAAATAAACTATCAAGAAACACTAGGCTTCTTCCAAAGTTATGCGTGGGAAACAAATGTAATGAGAGTTTGATAAGGTTATTTTCAAAATCCCTTAGTTCAAGCACAATTGTCAGTGTGTGTAAGACATACACACTCCTCACAAATTTAAAATAATAAAACACAATAGAGCTAGTGATATTAGGATGAAGATTAGAATGCTCTGTGTGTCGGTAGATCTGCTCTGGTCTCCTTGAAATGAAGGAAATGAAGTTTTGGTCCTTCTCTACAAGTTTCCTCTAAAACAGAGTGTCATAACTTCCAAGTTCTGACTTCCAAATGTAGATATGATTAGCTTCTTAGGTTAGAAGCTCTTTGTAGCACACCACAAAATCTTTGAAAAATGTTCTTTCAACAAAACATTGTGAAGCACAAGGATCTTTTGAATGATTGCTTGAGTGCTCTTCTTATTTAATCGTATTTCAGGTACTGTATGTATCTCCCTTATGTGTGTTTTTAATATATTGATGTTTTTCCTTTTTATACTTATTCTTGCTCACCTTTTTCTCATTTGATTCAGCAAGGGTCGACAAGATAAATGATTCAACTTAGTGTGGTCTTCCTCGTACCTCGTATTATCTCCTGATATGCTTGTAAATATCATTAAATAATGTCATGTGCATTAAATTGTCCAGACATGACCGTTATGATAGTATTAAGATAATTAGTAAAGTAAAGAATAGGTTATCATTAGACTAGTAGCAGATCCATGTCACACGGTAGACTTCAACAGTGGGCTCTTCAACTGTGGACTTCATCGGTAGGCTCATAGTAAACCATTAACAGTAGGATTCAGTCAGTAATCTTGATCAGTGGTAGACATCAATCAGTGAACTTCTAAAGGTAGCTCTGTAACATCCAACTACTTCATCAGTGACCTTTCTAGTAGTAGACTATCTTGATAGGTAACTACATCAATGGTGGAGTATGTCTATCAGTAGACATCTTCTAACGGTAGACATGAACTGTGATGCTCTTAACAGAAGAATTAAGAAAGAGTCTAAAAGTGGACTTCTAACAGAATCCTTGTCACAACAGTGACCTTATAACGGTGACTCTTTTTCTATAAGCTTTGATAAGCAGAGAAACTGTAGACTTTTGACAGTGACCCTGTACCGGTAGCTTATAACAGTGACTGTAGAACTTCAACAGTGACCTTTTAGCAATACTGACCTAGAGTAACAGTGAGCTATAACGGTGACGTTGAACAGAAGGCTCTCACCAGTAGCCTTTAACAGTGAACTAATACACATAGAAATGTAAGCTGTAAGCTGATGCAACAAAGTCATGAGACTAAAATAATATATATTATTCAGGGTAAATAATATAAATACAGATTAAAAAGATTAGTAAATGACTTAATATATCATGATTAGAAATTAAACATGATTTGGGGTTATCAAAACAGGTAATTCCAATAGAATTATTGTATTAAACATAGATTTTACTAACTTTTGGACTTATTTCATCCCATATAGTAGAATTTCCTTTATACGATAATATTTTTTGGGCATGAAAACATAGTAATACCCACATAGAGTGGGCATATGTTTTTGTTAATTTTTTTCTATGATATGAGATGTAGTTTATTAATTTTTTTGATGAAATAATATGTTCTCATTCAAGGTAGTCGTGTATTGATTTTTGTTAAAACTCAAATATCCAATGATAAAGGATGTACATGTGATGGTGGATTATATTTTCATATAAGATTTGTTTATTTTTCCATTGTTTAGTAGCTCTTATTGTTCCCTTTATAGGGAGGATCATGTTCAAAATTGGAGAGGAAATAGAGACCCTAAATTTTTCATTTCAATTATTTGGAATATTTCTATAATAGTTTTATGATAGTCTGTACACCCCAAGCTTCTACGGTATGCTTCTCTCTGAATAATGCAATAGCGTGTGTTGTACGCTACATCGAGTTCTAACACACCACAATCAATCAAACCAGCTGTTATGAATAGTAATACCCACTTTTTGAAATTTATGAATTTTATTTTTCAAAATGGAATTCATTTTTGGATTCAGAATATCGAAATTAGCCTAGGGTGAATTTTTGGTATTTTTCTGAAAAACATCATTTTTTGATGAATAGGGAAACCACTAAGTGGTAGTTAAAAAAATGATTTTTTCATAAAACAGAATTTTACCACTTCTGTGAGTAGAATTTAGATAATCGGAGAGACGCAGTTAATATCAAGGAGTAAAATGTGGTTCAATGAGATGAAAATAATTTTTGGTGAATAGTAACTTTTTAACTTTTATTTACCATGGTTAAAAGTAAATAGGGTAATTAAGGGTAAAAATGATATTAATATTACCCTAAAATATATCCTAATTCTATTGGGAAAGTTTATCTCAACCAAAAACAACATTAGGAATAAAATATTATCATTTAGGACCACCTGGATTAGATTAGCAAATTTATTATTATTTAATTCAAAGAAGAGTTAAAAGAGTTAAAATCAAGGTTTATTTATTAAAACATTTTTAATATAGGTTTATACATAATATAAATTCGATTTTAAATATTAATTAGAATGATAAAGAGATTTACTACATAATTATATTTTATTTATAATTTTTAGACATTATATAATTTAATTTATTTATGACACAATGATGATGCAGTAATTACAATAATAGTGAAAAATTAAAATAATTGATATTATAAATACCCAAATAAATATAATTTGAGACTTTTTATTAATTAAACTAATTTTATAGGTTAATATGACATGTAATTATTGATTTAATAAATTTTTTTTGAGGTAATGATTCTGTTATGATTTTTACAAAAATCAATTTTCTAAATAGTGTCAAAATTGACACAAAAGAGTTTTTAAAACAAATATTATATTATTAATTGATATTAAATTCCTAAAAATATAAGGTTAGGCCACAAGTCTTATATCATGATAGGTGTATTATTAATGGACCACTTGGGGGTCTCTTGGAGGTATATTTAGTTTATTAACTATATAATATAAAAATACAAAGTGACATGGTAAGTGTCAAACTAATTATCTAAGAGTTTAAACTAAAAGATAAGGTTAATATAATGACCCAAACCTGTCTAAATTATATTGGTTGAGTGGTTTTCGACCCATACCCACCTTGACCTTTAAATAATCCACTTTTTATCTATTAGAAACCGAATATGAATTTATTATAAAATAATATTTCTAGCTTTTCCAAAGGTGCCCCTCACCCCTCTTATAAAAGGGCACTCTCCCTTCTCATTAATTCACACCTTCAAAGACTTTTGGTTCCGCAAACCCCTGCCCAAATACTCTCTCAACCTCCCTAACTACATTCTAGAGGCCTTATTTTGATCATAAAGACAACCTATGTAGCCCTTTTGATCAAATCAAAAGGAAGAACCCGAAGAAGAGGTAATGTTTTCACCACCCTTTTTCAAAATCATATCTTCTTCAACTTCATCATTATTTGTTATTACCATTCTAAAATAAAGAATACATTATCTCCTATATACTGTAATGTTATTATAAATATGGTACAACCATATTCAGTATTCTATCCATCCTTTGAATGACATGTCACCATACGTGCGTACGTACGGCTTATCGTATCCACTTCATGAAGTAATTGTTATTCAATATATTATTATTTGGATTGGTATAATAATGATTTTTAATTCATTTTAATAATAAATATAGCATGATAATGATTCTTCATATATGATATACCAACCAATTATATATTATTTTAATATCAAAAGAATGATATTGTCGCTCGTGCGTACGTACGGACTACCGTCTCCACGAACGCGATGAGATTCATTCTCCATCCTATCCATTCTAGTATAATTCTCATTTTATGATTAAAAAAAATGTTTAAGGAATTGATATAATTATGGATATGAATAATATACAACCTATCCATGAAAAACACGGCTTATGTAACAAAACATACAAAAGAAAACGAGTAAGTTAACACCCGAAACGATGATAATTTTAAGATATTATTAACAAAGCAATGTTAAAAGATCATATATGATATCATATTAATGTATATGATTCTTTTATAATTTAATAAAAATTATTTCACCATTATAAAGGAGTGTAACCTTCCCTCAACCAAGGAAAAGTACAAGGTAAGAGTTTATTTCGCAATCTCTTCATTATCTGAGGTTGTTTATACGTAATAATTTACTGGGATTTCTTTGTCATCCACATCCATGTATCTTCAAAATGTATTTCAAAACATTTTTAATATTTACAAGAATATAGGTTAAATTCATTTATACCCTTGTTTGACTTTTTATAATAGGTTTATAAAGTAATCTTTCCGTCGTTCTTCAAACAAGGTGCTTTTTTACCTTTTCGACAGAATTAAGGTAAGAATGTTTTTTTTAAATTATACGGCGAGTGCTGCTATTTTCCTCCATTATAAAATCGTTGAAGCCTCCCTTACAAGCTTATAGGAATATTTTCAAAGAAAATGTTTTATTTTATAAATATATATCTCTTAAATGATTTCAAAATAGAAAGAGATATTTCATTAAAAAGATTTTTTATTTCATCTATGTCAACATCCTTTGATGGATTTTATGTTTATTTGGAGTTGATTTATTATGATACAATACTTCCATATTTTATTGATGGTTTTGTGATATGTTTGACTGTGGGTGTGTTATTTTTATACCATTCATGGTTTATGAATAAAGTATTGACATTTCATATGCTAGTTTTAATACGAATGTTTATTTTATGTTTAAACCTGTTCTTATGAGGAATGCATTAGACTTAATAAGTGACGGGTGGAGCCCGCTATAGCTCCTCGATGCATCGGTAGGTCTCATGAGGTAAACTAGTGTCTTGGCACAAGGCCTTGGAAAAATCTTATTTGTAGTCTTGGCACGAGGCCCTGGCAATGTGGTTATGATAGTATGGCATTATGCAATCCATCATTATGAAAGTTGTTATTGATATTGCATGTGATTGTTAGATTATCAGAATATCCATGTGAATAAGATAATGGAATTTTTTCATTTTATTTTTTCCATACTTTGTTCAAGTTCAAGATTAAAAGGATTTTGTTTTAGTTATAAATTTCCTTAAATGTTTATTCTTATTTATGAAAGTTTCCGCTATATTGTTATCCTTACTGGGCATTTGAGCTCACCCCTTTTCTATGTTTTATTTTTCCTAGGATGTGAAGAAGTAAATTATGAATGACCTGTAGGGATATTATGAGGGGATAAGAGTGTGTACTATGGAGACTTTGTTGTTGTAGTTCTCATTTTTATGATGTAATATACAACTTTATGAATATATCTAGTGTTTCAGAGGCTACTAAACTAATCGGTCTTTTGATATTTTATCATTCTTGTGATCATGCCAATGTTATGTAATAATGCACCGACTCTGGGTAACTGGGGTCGGGGTGTTACAGTTGGTATCAGAAGTAGTTTAGTACAATCCTTGGAAGCTAGATTTAGATAAACTCTGATTAGAGCACATAGATTTAAGATGGACTTTGAGGATTTGTATAGAAGAAATTCCTAGAAGTTTTGTATTGTAGAGATTTTGTGAGTTTTACTAGAAATCCATCCCTGTCTGGATATGAGCAGGTAGAGGTGGATCTGGAACAGATGTACCTAGGGATAAAACCTGAAAACACTGCTTTGGTCTAGACTCGAACGGGAACTGGTGCACGACAACAGGCCTTTCTACACTCTAGGTTATGACACTCCCAGGGGATATGCTTAGGATAACTCTCATTTTCTTTACAAATAATTATGAAGTGTTTATGAGTATATAATTCCTCAATGAAGACATTTTCATGATTATGGATTATATCCATAAATGGTTCAATTTATGTTAAGTGTTTTATAATTATGGAATTATGTATTTTGATTCATAAACTGATATAGTTTATAACATTGTTTAGAAATGGACCCTAGTGGAATAAATGGAAACCGTATCAATGCACGCACTCCATATAGGGATTTACCTCCTGCTCAAGATAATTATAGTGGAGCTGGTGATGCAACCAGTGCCGATCATCTAGTCACCATACTAGGACAACTCACTCAGGTTATGAATAATAACCTTACCCGTATGGAGCACCCTAATCCGTAGCGTGGAGGATCAATGTTAGATCGCTTCATGAGGCAACAACCACCAACGTTCAATGGGAGTACAAATCCCTTAGTAGCTGAGAAATGGATATGTTCCCTAGAGAAAACATTTCAGGCTTTGAGAAGTAGTGAAAGGGAAAAAGTTATCATGGCAGTTTACCACCTCACTGGATATGCTGATCAATAGTGGCCATTCATTCAAAACATGAAGGAAAATGATGAAGTATAAAATATGAAATGGAGGGAGTTCAAAGATCTGCTTTTAGAAAAATACTTTCCTCGTGACCATTAAGCAGATATGGAAAGACAATTTCTGAGTCTGAGACAAAAGGAGGATGAGAATGTCACAAAGTATGAGGCTAACTTTACAAGATTATCAAGGTATGATGTAGATTATATACGTAACCCAAGAAGTAATATTTATCATTTCTTTGTTGGATTAAAACCATTTCTCCATCGAGCATTAGTCTCACAATCCTTCTCATCGTACGAAGACATTGTCTCATGTGCTATCAAGACAGAAAAGGAATTCTCTAAGTCTTATGACATTAAAGTAAAGCAAGAGAAGAAGAGATCTATTGATCAATTTGGTAATGTAAATAAGGGTAAGAAGGGAAAGGTTAAATATCCATAAAGTTGTAAATGTGGGAAGAAACACCCCGTTACATTCTTGAAGGGAATGAGTGTCTGTTACAAGTGTGGTGAAAAAGGCCACCATGCTCGTGATTGCAAAGGGAAGAAGGAAGCTACCAATGTTCAGTGCTACAATTGCAGGGAGATAGGACATTATGAAAATGAATGTCCTAAGCGGCAGGGTAACTTACCTAATTAAATGCCAATGGATCAAGGCCAAGCTTTTGCTATCATTACTGCTGAGTTAGAAGCTTTGAAAGTCGTGGTGGAAGGTAATTTAATGGTTTCCTTAAGATTAGAAAATGCATTATTTGCTTCTAGATCATCGCATTGTTTCATATCTTCCCAGTTTTCTAAGAAAATTAGATATTTCCAATTTGATTTAACAAGGGAGTTTTCAGTTAAAACTCCTAAGGGAAGTATCATTGCAACAAAGTTTTGTGAATCAGTCCCCATTAGAGCACATAAATGTTCTTTATCTTCTTATCTCATCGGAATAACTATGATTTAGATTGATATAATACTCAGTATGGATTGTCTTTCTGACCATGATACGAAGATTTATTGTAAGAAGAAGGAGGTTACAATTTTTGATGATGATGATAAAGAACACCGTATCTTTAGAGAAGAATCATCAACACCTAATTCTTATCTAGATCCATCCCTAGTAGCTCAACTAAATTCAATTATTGGGGATGAAGAGAATGAAATTACAGTGGGTGAGGAATGTAATGTTCAAATAGAGGATGTTCCTATTGTGAAAAAATATGTAGATGTGTTTCCGGATGATTTACCTGGACATCCTCCAGAACGAGAAGTTGAGTTTTCCTTTGATTTAATTCCTGGATCAAGGCCTATATCGAAGACCCCTTATAGAATGGACACTATAGAATTAGTTGAACTAAAGAAACAACTAGAAGAATTGAGTAATAAGGGATTTATTCTCTCTAGTGTTTCTCCATGGGGATCCCCTGTCCTTTTTGTTAAGAAGAAAGATGGATCTATGAGGTTATGTATCGACTATAGGGAAATCAATGCTATAACAATAAAGAACAAGTATCTCCTATCTTGCATTGATGATTTATTTGACCAATGGCATGGAGCTCAATACTTTTCAAAGACTGAACTTCGATCTCGATACCATCAGTTGTGTGTGAAGAAGGAATACATTCTGAAGACAACATTTCAAACTAGGTACGGGCATTACGAGTTTATAGTAATCCCTTTTGGATTGACTAATTCAGCCTATGTATTCATGGATCTGATGAATAGAGTTTTCAAGTAATATCATGATGAATTTGTGGTGGTATTTATTGATGATATCTTGGTATACTCTAAAATCTATGAAGATCATGAAAATCATTTGCGCATTATACTAATGACTCTGAGAAGACATGAATTATATGGGATGTTTAGCAAGTTTGAATTATGGATTTAATAGATTTCTTTTCTTAGCCATATTGTATCTAAAGATGGAATCTCTGTTTATCCTTATAAGACCAAGGCAATCCAAGAATGGATGAAACCTACGAGGATAACTGAGGTATGTAGTTTTATTGGTTTAGCAGGTTATTATCGACGTTTCATCCAGAATTTTGCCCAGTTGGCTAACCCATTAACAAAGCTCACAAGTAAAGGGGATAAATTTGTTTGGAAAAAAGAGTGTGAAGAATGTTTCAAAGAACTGAAGAGAAGATTAATCAATGCTCATATATTGACTCTACCATCGGGTAATGATGGGCTCGTTATTTATAGTGATGCATCGAAGAAAGGACTTGGTTGTGTCCTTATGCAGAATGATAGGGTTATTGCCTATGAATCCCGACAATTGAAAATTCATGAGAAAAACTATCCTAATCATGATCTAGAGTTAGTAGGTGTGATCTTAGCTTTGAATATATGGAGGCACTACCTCTATGGTGAAAAATGTGACATTTATACTGATCACAAGAGTTTGAAGTATATTTTCTCACAAAAAGAACTCAACATGAGGAAAAGGAGATGGCTTGAATTACTCAAGGATTAGGATTGGACGATACACTACCACCCGGGGATGGCAAACAAGGTGGCAGATGCGTTGACCAGAAAAGATCATGGAGTTTTGAACAATATGAGAATTTAAAGGGATCAAATTTTCGTGGATCTAGTGAAGATGGACATGGGAATAACCAGGGAAGGTGAAACATCAATGCTTTTTCAAATGGTTTCCAAACCATCTTTACTAGAAATTGTTAAGAGTTCTCAGACCGATGATGAAGAATTTCAAAAGAAGATTAAAGCTGTGAATGATGGGAGATTGAGAGACTTTGTGTATGAAGATGGAATTTTGAAATTTGGGAAGAGACTTTGTGTTCCCGATATACCTGATCTAAAAAGGGAATTGCTGGATGATGCTCATAGTTCTAATTTCTCTATACACCATAGAAGAACCAAAATGTATAGATATTTGAAGTAATATTTTTGGTGGGACAACATGAAGAGGGATATTGGTGATTTTGTGTCAAGATGTATAGTTTTTCAACAAGTGAAAGCTAGAAGACAACAGCCTGGAAGATTCATGCAACCTCATCCCATACCTGAGTGGAAATGGGACAATATTACGATGTCCTTTGTCATGGGGCTACCAAAGACCCCTATAAGGAATGATGAAATATGGGTTATTGTTGATCGTCTTACCAAGTCATCACATTTTATTGCTATAAGAGAAGATCTACCACTGGAACGTCTAGGAAAACTATTTATTACTGATGTTTTGAGACTTCATGGAGTACCCCTGTCGATTGTTTCTGATCGTGATCCCCATTTTACTTCATGATTCTGGAAAAGTATTTAGAAAGCCTCGGATACTGAACTACATTTGAGAACTACCTACCACCATTAAACAGATGGAAAATCAGAAAAAACTATTCAATCCTTGGAAGACATGTTGAGATCCTGCTCACTTGACTTTCAAGGTATGTGGGATCAATATTTACCTTGGGTAGAATTTTCCTATAAAAATAGATTCCATTCGAGTATTCATATGGCACCATATGAAGCATTATATGGAAAGAGATGTCGCACACCAACAAGTTAGGATGACGTTGGTGAAAGAAAATTTTTAGGCCCAGAACTGGTGGAGGAAACGGTGGAAAAGGTGAAGGTAATCCAAAACCACATCAAAGCAGCTCAAAGTAGGAAGAAGAGCTATGCCAATAATCAAAGGAAGGATTTGGAATTTCAAGTCAGTGATCATGTTTTCCTAAAGGTATCTCCATAGAAGGGAGTCATACATTTTGGTAAGAAAGGTAAATTGAGTCCCAGGTACAACGGACCTTTCGAAATTCAAGAATGGATTGGGGCTATAGCTTACCGATTTGCAATGCCGCCAAGTCTCTCCAATGTTCAAGATGTGTTCGACGTATCTCTGTTGAGAAATACATGCCAGACCCAACGCATGTACTCACCTATGAAGAATTATAACTGGAACCCGATCTGTCTTATTGCGAAGATCCCGTCAAGATTCTTGATACGAGAGAATAAGTACTGTGAAACCGGACGACTCTTCTGGTAAAAGTCTTGTGGAGAAACCATAAGATGGAGGAGGCAACGTGGGAACCCGAGGAACATATGATGAAGAACCACCCGAGTCTTTTCATGTGGTAGTATTCTATAAATTTTGAGGAAAAAATTATTTGAAGGAGTGGAGAATGTAACACCCCAAGTTTCTACGGTACGCTTATCTTTGAATAATGCTATAGTGTGTGTTGTATGCAACATCGAGTTCTAACACACCACAACCAATCAAACTAGCCATTTTGAATATTAATAACCACTTTTTGAAATTTATAAATTTTATTTTTCAAAATGGACTTCATTTTTGGATTCGGAAGATCGAAATTAGCCTAGGGTGAATTTTTTGTATTTTTCTGAAAAACAACATTTTTTGATGAATAGTGAAACCACTAAGTGGTAGTTAAAAAAATTGAATTTTTCATAAAACATAATTTTACGACTTTTTTTGAGTGGAATTTAGAAAATCCAAGTGTCACAGTTATTATCAAGGAGTAAAATGTGGTTTAATGAGATGAAAATAATTTTTGGTGAATACTAACTTTTTACTTTTATTTACCACGGTTAAAAGTAAATAGGGTAATTAAGGGTAAAAATTGTATTAATATTACCCTAACACATAACCTAATTCTATTGGAAAAGTTTATCTCGACCAAAAAAAACCTTAGGAATAAAATATTATCATTTAGGTCCACCTAGATTAGATTAGGACATTTATTATTATTTAATTCAAAGAAGAGTTAAAATAGTTAAAATCAAGGTTTATTTATTAAAATAATTGTAATATAAGGTTATAAAAAAGATAAATTAGATTCTAAATATTAATTATAAATATAAAACTCTTTCCTACATAATGATATTTTATTTATAATTTTTAGAAATTATATAATTTAATTTATTTATGACACAATGATGATGCAGTAATTACAATAATAGTGAAAAATTAACATAAATGATATTATAAATACACAAATATATATAATTTGAGACTTTTTATTAATTAAACTAATTTACTGGGTTAATATGACATGTTATGATTTATTTAATTAACTTTTTTAGATGTAATCATTCGGTTATGATTTTTACAAAAATCGATTTTCTAAATCGTGTCAAAATTGACATAAAAGAGTTTTTAAAACAAATATTATATTATTAATTGATATTCAATTCTTAAAAATCTACGGTTATGACAAGATACTTATATAATGATAGGTGTGTCTTTAATGGTCCACTTTAGGGTCCCTTTGAGGTATATAGTATGTTTATTAACTATATAATATAAAAAATACAATGTGACATGGTAAGTGTCAAACTAATTAACAAAGAGGTAAAACTAAAAGATAAGGTTAATATAATGACCCAAACCTGTCAAAATTATATTGGTTGAGTGGTTTTCGACCCATCCCCATCTTAAACTTTAAATAATTTACTTTGGATCCACTATAAACCGAATATTAATTTATTATAAAATAATATTTCTCATTTTTCCAAAGGTTCCCCTCACCTCTCTTATAAAAGGGCACTCCCCCTTCTCATTAATTAACAATTTCAAAGCCTTTTTATTCGGCCAAACCCTGCCCAAATACTCTCTCAACTTCCCTCAATACAACCTAGATGCCTTATTTTGATCAGAAAGCCATCCTAAGGATCCCTTTTGATCAAATCAAAAGGAAGAACTCGAAGAAGAGGTAATGTTTTCACCACCCTTTTTCAAATTCATTTCTTCGTCAACATCTTATTTATTTGTTATTAACATTCTAAAATAATGAATCTAGTATCCCCTATATACGTTAATATTACTATAAATATGGTACATCCATATTCAGTATTCTATCCATCCTTTGAATGACATGTCACCATACGTGTGTACGTACGGCTTACCGTCTCCACATCGTGGTGTAATTGTTATTCAATATATTATTATTTTGATGGGTATAATAATGATTTATAATTCATGTAAATAATAAATATAACATGATAATGATTCTGTATATATGATATACCATCCAATTATATATTATTTTAATATCAAAAGAATGATATTGTCGCTCGTACGTACGTACGGACTAGCGTCTCCACGAACGCGATGTGATTCATTATCCATAATATCCATTCAAGTATAATTCTCATTTTATGATTAAAAATAATATTTAAGGACTTGATATAATTCTGGATATGAATAAGATACAAACTATCCCTAAAAAACACGGCTTATGTAACAAAACATATAAAAGAAAACGAATAAGTTAACACCCGAAACGACGATAATTCTACGATATTATTAACAAAGTAATGTTAAAAGATCATATATGATATCATATTAATGTATATGATTCTTGTATAATTTAATAAAAATTATTTCACCATTATATAGGAGTTTAACCTACCCTCAACCAAGTAAAATTACAAGGTAAGGGTTTATTTCACAATCTCTTCATTATCCGAGGTTGTTTATACGTAATAATCTACTTGGATTTCTTAATCATCCACATCCATGTTTCTTCAAAATGCATTTCAATTTTTTTTTACAATTTACAAGAATATAGGTTAAAGTCATTTATATCCTTGTTTGACTTTTTAGAAGAGTTTTATAAAGGAATATTTCAATTGTTTTCCAAACAAGGTACTTTTTAACCTTTTCGACAGAATTAGGGTATGAATGTTTTTTTAAATTATATGGTGGGTGCGGCTATTTTCTGCCGTTATAAAATCGTTGAAGCTTACCTTACAAGCTTATAAGAATATTTTCAAAGAAAATTATTTATTTTATAAATATATGACTCTTAAATGATTTCAAAATAGAAAGATATATTTATTTAAAAAGAGTTTTGATTTCATCTATGTCAACATATTTTGATGGATTTTAAGTTTATTTGGAGTTGATTTATTATGATATAATACGTCCATATTGTATTGATGGTTGTTTGATATGTTTGATTGTGGATGTGTTATTTTTAAACCATTAATGGTTTATGAAGAAAGTATTGACATTTCGTATGCTAGTTTTAATACGAATGTTTATGTTATGTTTAAACATGTTCATATGAGGAATGAATTGGACTTAATAAGTGACGGGTGGAGCCCACTATAGCTACTCGATGCATCGGTAGTTCTAATTAGACAAACTAGTGTCTTGGCATAAGGCCTTGGAAAAATCTTGTTTGTATTCTTGGCATGAGGCCTTGGCTATGTGGTTATGATATTCTGGCATTATGCATTCCATCATTATGAAAGTGGTTATTGAAATTTCATGTGATTATTCGATTAGTAGAATATCCCTGTGAATAAGTAAATGAAATTATTTGATTTTATTTTTTCCATACTATGTTGATGTTCAAGTTTAAAAGGAATTTGTTTTAGTTATGCATTGCCTTAAATGTTTATTATTATTTATGAAAGTTTCTGCTATATTGTTATCCTTACTGGGAATTTGAGCTCACCCCTTTTCTATGTTTTATTTTTCCTAGGATGTGAAGAAGTAAATTATGAATGACCTGCAGGGATAATATGAGGGGATAAGAGTGTGGACTATAGACACTATGTTGTTGTAGTATTCATTTTTATGATGTAATGTAAAACTTTATCAATATATCTAGTGTTTCAAAGGCTACTAAACTTAACGGTCTTTCGAGATTTGATATTTCTTGTGATCATGCTAATGTTATGTAATAATGCACTAAATCTGGGTAACTAGGGTCAGGGCGTTACATAGTCACTGAGTTGTTGATGAGGTTTGAGCATCGTTGTGGCCTGAAAATACTATATTAATTAAATATATTAATTTTATGACACATATGTGTGCTTATGATGAGTTTATTTTTATCTATTAATTGATTTTACTATAGCGATTCTGACATAATCATTGATTTTGAAAAAATAATAATTTTTTAAGGGCAAAAAGTTTAGTTCACACTAGGTGCCCTCGGGATAAGAAATCATTGGTTTAATTTGTTTAAACAATACATAATGTGATTTTAATTGTAAATCCATAATATATACCAAATTATATTCTCTAATTATAATTTTTATGCAATCCTATTTATAGGATGAAGAGACCATGGATGATCTGGATATTCCAGAGAATGTAAATGTGTTTTTATAGGAATTAATAATCAAAACATGAAACTGATTGGATCTTATCCAATGATCAATACATAATAATTCTATGGCTCATTATATCATAATTTTATACATTCTTTGTGAAAATTTTAAATATTATTTAGATTATTCAATTTGGTTATTGATTTTTTATCCATGTTCCATGGATTTTAGGAATATTTTTTCATTAATAATTTTTTTTTCATTCATTTATTAATATAGAGCGATGAAAGATTGAAGGTTGGTTGTCTATCAATATCTGGCCACTAAACTCATCCCACAACATATTTAATGTGCTTTTTAACATGTTATAAAGTTGTTATCCTTGTCTATTTGAACTATACAGGCAGTCAGATACCTTGCTGGTGACTTCCTCCCCTCCCCTATTCCCATGTGAGAAACCTTACGCCACCGTACCTGGGGTCTAATTATTGTTTTAGGTATGGGTGATCATAAGAAGATTTATATATGATGTTGTAGAAGGTTGTTTGAGTAATTTGAAGTATAAAAATAACAGAAACTGTCATAAGGGTATTATTCTTATGTGTGTCGAAATGATGGTGGTATGGGAGGCTATTTGGGGGTAGGGTCAACAAGACATGATGGAGGCAAGTTATAAATGTCACTTGTGATACATGGAAGAGGTTTTAGTGGCATTGAATGGGAATGGAAGGTAAGGGATGTTAGATAATTTACTCAAACTATCAATCTAGAGACCAAAACATCCCTTATATAAATATTACATATTAGTAGATGAATATTTATTACATAACATAATGATCCATGTCAGAATCATTTAGGTCCAGTTCCCTTGGATGCTTAGACACATAAATAACTAGTCCATATGTGAGATACAAAATCTCTTAGTAATTTCTTCATATGTATCGCCATTTTTAGATATATTATACATTTTACCTTTATTCATAACATGGGGAAATAAAAAATAAGAAACTAGGATTTCAAAGGCCGCATAAGGGTCCTCAAGTGAGATATCGACATAACTTGAGCATAATGGAATGATAACATGAGAATAAAATTTGGAAAATAATATAAGGTATATCATAGATCAAAACCATGAGTCATGGAATAAATCATGCATGTTCATAATATATAATGAATAATGGAATCAATGAAAATAGTCTATGAGAGCATAACATTATCATAAGAAAAAGAGTTGTAGAAAAGAATAATTATAGAAACAATTATGTCAAGGATACCCTCCAAGACATTCATAACTTGTTAGGCTTCAAATAACCACCCATATACCTACTACATGACTGGGATAACCTCTCGTATACTGTATTTTTGAGATTGGGATAACCTAGCATTTACCCTCTGAGATCATAGAACATTAATAATGACCCAATTCATTGGATGGAGATATAATTTACACCTTCACATAATGTAAATAATAAATACATGTCAGAAAATATCATAAATCATTAATCACATTAGAACCCATAAAAAGAAATGTCTTCGTAAAATATTCATCATATTATAAACCATTAAAAGAAATCAGGTTCATAAATCATTTCATCATAGCATAACCCATGAAAAAAAGTTTTCATAAACATCCTGTCATGATAAACATTAATCATCCAAAGAATTAATAAATATGGTATCTATGAATCATATCCCCTGTAAAGATTATGTATCATCAATGGTTATATTCATAGATGGAAAATTATTTTGAAATAAAATTAATTTGGAATATTTATTGAGGAAAATATCATTTCCTCTTTTATAAAACACATTTTAAGGAATTAAAAGTTTTTATTAGAATATCATCAAAAATAACCATGGAATCATATAGATGAATCATTAAATAAAAATTAAAATAATTCATGGAAAAAATAAGCTTTCTTTGAAAATAATATTTTTTTAAATAAAATATTATAGAAATAATTTTATTTGATAATATCCTAAAAAACTATAGAGTAATCTTGAAAACAATTAGTGGTAATTATGATGAAAAAAATTGTTCATTTCATTATTTTTTTAAAAAATATTCTATCCCCAAATTCGGAAATATATAAAATGGAATTTTAAGAAAAAAATGAAAATTAATTTTAAAAAATATATTAAAGAGTAAAATATGGGTTACAATTATTTAATTTATCCTTTGTGTAATGTTAAAATAATTTTGAAAATATGTTTATAAAACATGGATATGGAAGAAAAAGTGGGCTTTGAATGAAGTGTGAAATAATGTCGATTTTCCATAAAAAAATTATTTTGGTCATTTAAATACTTACAGAAAAAGAGATAAAAGAAAAACATGATTTCTCAAGAAATATACTGATCATATGAAAATTTACCTATTTCTTGAGAGATAGATCATAATATTTTAGTATTTAAATAATAAAAAAACAATTCTGAAAATGATGAGATTGTATAGTAAAACACTTTCCAATTTAGTAATTTTGAATCATAAGAACCAAAAAAGAATAAAGTTAAATGAAAATAAAAATATAATGAGGATAAATAAATTCATTATATTAAATTTAAAAGGGCCTGTATGTACACCTCATAAAATAATATAGGTGTATAACAAAACAAAAGTTCTAAACAAGGAAAATTGATAAAAAAAATCCCTGAATACTTTTGTAATATTGTGAATAATGAGTCTCGATAATTAATTAAATCAAATAAAACTTTAAATATAATTAAAATAAATATATTAATGATATTAATTGTCAAATTTATAGTATATATCCCCAAAAAAAGAAACAAGTGATAAATATGGCACATGACTCTCATGAATAAAAAAGAGACTATAAATCCCTTATCGCAAGTCTCGAATTCGTTCATACATCTTCAAAAATTCTTTATAATAAATATAATTTTAGTATAAATAAATTAAATAAACACAATTATATATATCATACCACACATCATTTAATTATTACATTGTATTACATTTTTATTGATAATTACTTGTTAAAATCATGTTTTGGGTAATAACTACTTTATTTTTTTTCATGTAAGCATTGTTGTGTTATTTTTATCCCTGTTAATTTTAACGTGGTTCAAGAACATGTATAATTTTTACCATTATAGAAATATCATATATACACTGATAATATATGTAATTAATTTAACTCATAAAATTAAGAGATATAAAATGAAAAACACCATTCATAGAGATGATAGGTCATACGTACGGATAAACACTCTTTCCATTTTCATGAAGGATGAAGTAAAAGAAATATAAATAATGAATTACAATTATATAATAATTTTTATGACATATATATCACATATATTCCTCAAATTTACCTTTATTACCTTACATGCAAATAGTTAGTGAAAAAAAATCACATCACTTTGCGAGGTTATAGTTCTTAGAACACATGAACAATATTAATGATTCCCCCAAGGAGTAGAAAATATTATATTTTATGTGATATAAAAATTAATGAAATATAATTATATTAAAAAATATCATATATATACATTTAGTCTATCCTTATTACTATCCTTGTAAAATAGGAATGAAAAACACATCACATTGTTTAATGAGGTGGTAGTCTTCCATACATACGAGCGACATTATTTTTTTCCAACGGGTTGGGATGTAAGAATTAAGATGTGTAATTATAATTAATGAGGTATAATAATACCATAAATATAATATATAAATATTAAATCCATCATTATATCTATTAGTGATGGGCTGTGATGGAAAACAAATAGGATCAGTTTGCAATAAGGTAGTCCATCGTACACAAGATCAACAATTTTTTTTTACCATTTTAAATAAAGGGATATAGATATTATTATACCCATTAACATAATAAAATAATTTTATATGGTATGTAAAGATTTTTTTTCAATATAATATAAGAATATATGAAGGTGTTAGATGATATAAAAAACGCATATATTAAAACATAACCTCTTATTCAAGAAGAACTTTTGGTCTAACATAAAGTATTACTATATTGAATTTTCAATATTACCAATGAATAAAAGATGTGGGTAGGGTTTTATGTAGGGAATTTTCGAAGCTATAGGCTTAAAAAATTGTTTTTTCAAGTGTGAAGAAAGGAGGAGAGGTGGTGTCCTTTTATAAGTGGGGAAGAGGACACAAATGGAATTTTTTAAAAGAATAAAGTGTACCCATGTTTTTCTCATGCCAAAAAGTTCCAAAATGGGTATATATAGTACCATATTGTTTATAATATTAAAATATGTCAATAAAATGTTTTTTGACAATTTTTTACTTCATTTTCAACCAATTTATTATTTTAACACCTGGTAAACCTGTTTTAGTCGTAACGGAAGTAATTAGTTTTTAATATTTTAACTATTAATTTGGGATAAAAATTACGTCCAAATTTTTATATAATATTAATTAATAATATTCCAAATATTTAACAAATTATTCAAAATTCCATTCATATAAGTGGAAAAATTATATTTAAAAATAACCATATATATGTGATGAAAAGGCATTTTTCCAATGATTTTTTTTTCAAAATTTTAGTCTGTTTTAAAATAAAAAATAAAGAAAAAATTAATTAAAATTTTCTATATTGGATTAATATATATTTTATTTAACTAAATAAACTTTTAAAACCATATAAGAATAAAATTTATATCATAAATTCTTTGAATGAAAAAGCATTTTTTTAATAAAGCCTTGTATTTTTTTAGCAATCAGTGACAATTTTATCTTTTTATAAGATTCCAAAAACATCACTCAAAGATAATTTCAAAATTATTATCTCAAAAATAAATATCATATTTTATAATAAATATTTTTACTTTTGGAAAAAATAAATTTATAATAAGTGTGATAGAGGGGACAAGATCGCTATTTATAAAAGATAACATTTCCAATCATAAAAGTCGATTAATTTTATTTCATACATATAAACCAAATAATATGAAAGTTAGACATTTTATTGAATATATAATATATAAATTTCATTAATATAATTCACCAAAAGTTATTTATTTAATTTATTAAGGTAAAATTTTGTTGTTTTCATAAAAAATGTTCTTCAGGGAAGGATTTCATTTATTTTAATATGGTTTTTATTTTCATTTATAATATATTAGTAACCTTGTAATTAAATTTATATACATTTATAAACTAATTATTTTATAATATAATTAATCCTATTCATACACAACATTCAAATGGCTTGCTGATAATTATCATATTAAATAAAAAAAATTAATAGTATGTCACACTTCCTTAAAACACTATGTTTGGTGTAAAGAAATTTTACAATGTAATTTAAATTTAATTGAAAAACATATTTCATAAAATATTTTGGTGTTATTTCGAACAAAAAATAAATGAATTTTTTGCTCAAAATTTATCTCTATGATAAAAAATGGGGATATTTCTGACTTATTAGATCCTCAGATTCCCCCTTACATTCTTCAATATAAGGGCACACCATTAATACAATATATAATCTAGAATTCTATTCAAGAGATAACTTACTTTAACAATGAGGATATATTTAGTTTTATATTTTTATAGAATTTTGGTATAATACAAACATAACATTCCACATTTATACAGAAAGGATACCACAAAAAAGTATCCATTTCTTCAAAAAATATGAAACTTTTCAAATAAAATATATTCTCTTTGAAAAACATAATAATATTTAAGTTGGATTCATTATTTTTGTTACACATCATTATAACATATGAAAATAATTTATATCAATGGACGATAAAAAAAGTTCAATAAGGGATATAAAAAGAAGGTATGAAAACATTATTCCATGAATACTTTTAAACGTATGAAATCATTTTCAAAAAGAAATTATTATCACTAATACATTAATACATTGCAAAACATGCGTTGTCCAAGATATTTCCACAAAACATAAAGAATATAAATTTTACCATAAATGTAACTTTTGGAATTATTTACATAATATTGTAACCCTCTCATCTAACTTATAATTTTTATCCCTCATTGCTACCACACATTGTAACCCTCACAGATACCTTATTTTGTAAGTGACACAGTTACACTTGGATGATCTATACGACTAACTTCCAACATACACATAAATAATGAATTTTAGGGAGATATAGGTCACCCCGTTCATCATAAAAAATTACAACGATCTAGAACATTTACATAATACATGAATAATTTAATAAAAACATTGCTTCTAAATTTTGTAAATAATATTTTTAATAGAGGATTATAAAAGAAAAGCCTCATACAAATATCATATAATTGAAGGGAGACATAATAAATTAAATATTATATTTATATACACTGTAAATAAAAATAAATTTACATAATATATTCAAAATTAATCACACACAAAAATTTAATACCTCATAAATATTGTAGTAGAAGGTTAACCCAAAGAATGGAAATTGGTCTACGAATTCCCCTACCTCAGGTTCATCTTACATAAAATGTGTTCAAACATACTTTATAATGTTAAAAATAGTGTCATTAATATCTTAAAAATAATATTCATTTTTTAACAATTTATAACATATTTTCATAAAATAGATTCACCTTTTAATTATTATTATTTCGTTCCTTCCACTACTTCAGGTGCATTCTTTACACGATTTCCATTGCCTGTTTGTATTGGATTTTCTTTTTGTATGGAAATGAAATTATTGAAGTGGAAAGAAAAGGTGTTCATATTTTTAGAGAACATTAAATGATTCCATAAATGTTTTTTTATATGGTATGCGGAAGAATCATTAGATAAATCTTTTGTGATATCTGTTTAAATCATTTTGGGGGTTCTTTGATAATCCTGAACTAGTTTCATTACATAATGTAATATTATGTATATACGTAAAATCTAGAACATGAAATAGGATATATAATACACATTAAAATATTTTTCAACCATTTAAATGATTTTATAACTATTTTTGAAGGAATTAAAGGAAATTAAAAACACTTCATCCATGGTTTTCGTAAATCATCACATCATGAATGATGTTTTTATTTTTCAGAATAAGTGGAAGAGAATATGAATATTGATAATTAATTTTAGCATAAAGAAGATAAAAATCCATAATAAATAAAAAACTTGAGATTTAATTCCCCTTGGATAATGGGATGATAAGATAATATATGAAAAAAGTAATTAAAAAACAAGAAAATGAAAGAGTAATTTTACCGCTTGATCCCTTATTCCTAAGATCCTCCCTAAGGTCCTTGATATTTGCCTTTCCAAGAGACCTGCAGGTCTAGGATGAGGGGTAGGGGCTTGGGAAGAGTATTTTGTAGAACATTGATAGGTCTCAAGGATTGAGTGGTGCGATAGGAAGAAGGGGTGAGGGTGATATTTATACTGGAGGAGAGGAGGGGTTTTACATTATTTTAATCATTAGTATAATTTTATTTGCTAAATACTATTAATAGTCTTGATTAATGTTAACCAAAATAGTATTAAGTGCATGTGAGTTTGAAACAATGTCCATTTACATCATTGAGGACTCAACAATGATGCAAAAATTTGTTTATTTTTCAAATTTTGTTAATTACTATATTTCAATATTCTAAAAAAAATCAGGTATTTCAGTAAAATACCAAAAATTCCCCCAAACCTTTTTTTGATCTGTAGAATTCAAAAATAAACTCCATTTTTTGAAAATAATTATATATATATATATATATAATTCATTTAATCTTTAAATAATTTAATATTTTATTCCAAAAATAAAAATTTTAAATACATATCCGATTTTATACGGATCACAATAGTTGATGTCCGTTTTGTTGAAATACAAAACATTGAAGTGGAAAAATTATGTTTAAGGTCTAGATTATAAATATATACTTAAAATTTATTATTATGTAGAGACTCAATTATTCATTCATTTCAATTTATTTTTAATTCCATGAGGAGTTAAATTCTACCCACCTATTGGAAATTGTGTCCTCACAATTTTATTTACTTATTAAAAAAATGAGGGTACCTTTGCCTCAAATCATTTCCAGATCCCCATGTTGCTTCTTCTATCATGTGGTTTCTCCACAAAACCATTACAAGTGGTATTACCATATTATGAAATACTTGTCCCCTTTGATCAAGAATTTGAATTGATTTCTCTTTATGAGAAAATTTCTCATCAAACTAAATTACATATGGGCTCAAGATAAGTGATAAATCTGGAACATACTTTCACAACATAAAAACATGAAAAAATTGTGCAGCTGAGATAAACCTAGTAGAAAAGCTACTTGATAGGCTACTGGTCCAACTTTATGCAGAATATCATAATTTCCAATGAACCCTAGACATAGCTTTCCTTTCTTACTACAATTCATAACACTTTTCTATGGTGAGATTCTATGAAAAACATGGTCACCTACCACAAAAGAAAATTCATTCCTCTTATTATGTGCATAACATTTCGGCCTACTTGGAGTTGTCCTCATGTGTTCCTGGATCATCTTTACTTTCTCATTCAATTCATTAACTAATTATTTTCCCATAAACATCATCTCCCTAAATACATCTCAAAAATATGGAGTTCACATTCCCATACAATTCCCCAAAAGGTTTTTTATTTATAATAGAATGAAATTTTTTATATGAAACCCCAAATGAAAAAAGATGTTGAGCCCAAAATCCCTGTTAGTAAATGAATATTCTCTAATAATATCCTCTAATGTCTGAATCGTTCCTTCAGACTTACCATCTAATTGAGGATGAAACATTGTACTGAAATTTAATTCTGTTTATAACAACATTTGAAGGCCCTTCCATAAATTAGAAGTGAACCTGGGATCTTGGTTAGATACAATGGAAAGAGGCACTCCATATAACCTGACAATTTAATTGAGTTATAGTATATAAAGATGATCCAAGGGAATTTTACCTTGAATAGGAAAAAATATGTAGATTTAGTAATTCATTCATGAATATCCTAGATTTATTTTCACCTTGAGAGGTCTTTATTAGTCCCACAATGATTTCCATGGATATATTTCCCCACTTCAACTTTGCTACTATTAAAGGTTGAAGCATCCCCTTTTGTAACTACCTCTTTGGTTTACAGTGTTGACATTTCAAGTAGTTCAATGTAAAATATGAAATATTTTTTTCCATTCAAACCCACTAGTAATATAGCCAAAATTCTCTGTACATCTTTGTGATACAATGACGTACATAAAATGGAGAACTATGATCCTCACACAATAATTATTTCTTTAACTAAGAATCAAAAGTCACCCACAATATTTTTACAAATCATAATACAAAATCATTATTATGGTTAAATTCTAGATACATACCAATTTTAACAAATTCAACCTTTTTATGTAGCACTCAATCTTCCTTTTTTGCAAGCATAGTTTTTTCTAATAATGATGACTACACTTAATCCTAAAACAAAATTGAGGTGTTTCCAGTACCAACAACTTATATGTCCAAATTCATCAAATCATTAATCAAGGAATCATATTCCAAACATAATATGGAATATGATGCATGATGTATTCAACTCAAGGCATCAATCACTTTCTTTACATTTTGAAAAATGGTAGTAGATCATGAAATAATAATAATTTATTATTTCAATCCATATTCTCTTCATTATGATTAATTCATTATTAGGGAATATATAATTTAGACTTTTATGGTAAGTATATATTTGACATTTGTCGCTGTGTAAATGATTCCTCCAAATTATCAAATAAAAAACCAAATCGAATAATTACATATCATGTGTGGGATAACATAACTCATCAGGTTTTAGTTGTCTTGAATCATAAGACATTACTTGATCATTATGCATCAGAAAACAACCAATTCACTTCAATAAAGCATCATTGTAGATGAAAAAACAAGATTTATGGAAGGAATATCCAAACCAAGATCATTCACCAATCTCTTTTTCAGATCCTAAAATAATCATCAAATTCTTATTTATAAACAAATTTAAACTCTATTCTTATTAACATGGTTCATGGGCAAGATAACTATGCAATGTTTTTAACAAACCATTGGTAATAACCTGAAAATCCAAGAAATATATTAAAATCTATATCATTTTTAAGGATTTTCCCTAAATCAACTAGTTTTGTTTTGGTAGGACCAAATGTTATTTTGTCCTTGATTACAATGTTCCCAAGAAATTAAATCCATTGAAACCAAAAATAAATCATTCTAAACATTACATAAAATTTCATTTCTTTTATGTTTTTCAAAAAAAACTC
This sequence comes from Viscum album, assembly GCA_963277665.1. NCBI lineage: Eukaryota > Viridiplantae > Streptophyta > Magnoliopsida > Santalales > Viscaceae > Viscum > Viscum album. The sequence goes on along the minus strand of OY728140.1, from coordinate 973,704,680 downwards.
TAATATGTTTTTAATTCTACTCTTTAATTTTATAAAATACATGAATTTCATCATTGACAAAACTACAAAAATATCAAAGAACTCATGAAATATTCTATTAATAAGATCCATGAATATAGAAGGTGGATTATTTTACCCAAATGACTGTACAAAAAATTCATAAATAAGATATCTAGTATGGAAAATAGTCTTCGAGATGTCTTCTTCCTTTACTTTCAACTCATGGTACCCCAACCTTAGGTTAACATTTGAAAAATTTTATGCTCCCTGGAGCTGATCAAACATGTCATCAATATGAGGAAATGGATATTTTTCTTTAAAAGTGATGTTATTAAAGTATCTATAATCAATTCAAAGTCTCATGAAACTATCTCTATTTTTAACAAAAAAAACAATATAACCCCATGGTGAAGTGATCGAACGAATGAAGCCTTTATCAAGAATTACCTGCAACTGATTTTTCAATTCAATAAGTTCAATTTGAGCCATTGGATAAGGGGTTTTTGAAATTGCATTATAATCAGGAACTAAGTAAATTGTGAATTCAAATTCTTGTTCATGTATAACATTGGGTATCACAAAATGGAAAAAAATATGATATTCATTTACCACCAGAACATCACTAATATGAACAATTCCCATGTTTCTAACAATATGATCAAGATAACATTGATTTCAATATTTCCATAGTTTATTAGCTTCTTGATATGTTATCAACTATATGGGTACATTCTTGAATAAAAATTGAAACTTTTTATGAAATAAATTTCAATATATCCACAATCAATATTCACATGATAAATAAAAAGCCAATCCATATCTAGAATGACATCAAACCCTACTAATGAAAAAACAATAAGGTTTTCATGTAAATTATTTCCATAGGCCACACTAGAATAAATCTTATAATTCATATTTTTTGTAATATTTCCCCTGGAATTTTAACAATATATTATGGTATCATTTGTTGACGGGATATTTCTAATTTACTAAAAAATTTATAAAATAAAAGGAATGTGTAAAACCCATATCAAACAGAAAATTAAAATAAATTGTGTAAAAAAACATGGAACCTAATACAACTTCATTGGATGGCCCGATGTATACACACATAGTCAAAAAGGATCTCACAAAAACTTTCTACTTATAGTCAATATTATTTTCATCAATCATGTCATGCTTTGGGAATGGATTTTCATAATGAACCATCTCACCACATTTAAAACACTATGCCGTTTTATTTTCAGAATAAGTCTTAGGATAATTTTAATTAAAATATCATGGTATATTTTCAAACTTACCACCTCAAAAACACTTCCCAGTTTTGGTAATTCATTCACCAGGGTTTTGTTTACCACACTTTTCATAAACTGGTAACTATAAATTCTTATCATTATATTTATTTGATTGATACTTACACATCTATTTCCATCAGAACCACTTCATACAATTGTTTTTAGAGTTAATTTTATCATCATAAAACACCATTTATACACTCTCATCACATCGAACATGTTTCTTATAACTTTTTAAATAACATGAAGTCAATTACCTTCTATATCATGGATTCAATTCTGAGTAAAAATGGTTTTTGTTTCTATATAGATCCAAAATATGATTTTGATCATACCTCTCTAGTTGTTTGAATTTTTCCTCATATAATCCCCCTAAATCTTCCTAATTCTACTTAAATTCATGGAATTTATTCTCCATTATAAGTCAAACCACATTTGGAAGAATATTTCTAAAGGAAAATTCTTTTAAATTAATCCCACTCTAAGGATTCAATCTCCTTTCTATCCAGGATATTAATAAACATTAACCACCTCTGATCATCTTCACCTTTAAAATGATAAATGGAAAGACTTACCTTTGGATTATCTAAAAATCCAATAACATCAAATATATTTTCAATGGATTTAATCGATCTGTATGCTACTACTAGGTTAGAAGATCCACTAAAAGGATGAGGGTATTGTCTCATAAACTGTTCCACTATTATCATGTTTCTTTTTGGAAGATCTGGTTTCCTTATTCCTTGGATGACACTATCATTTATTTCCTTAGTCAAATGATCGATAACTACCAGACACAACTTAGTCCCAATCCCTACCACACCAAGCTATAGATTCAGAAGGATATCATTATGTCGATACCTTTCCATTTCTACTTCCCAAGTTCTTTGGGAAGAAAAGCATTATGAACAACATATCTTAGTTGAAGAAACAAGTTAATATTTTAATTATATAACACATAAAATAAAGCATAGAGTAAAAATATACATTTATATTATTTTAACATCATCCTAACCCCTAAAGTAATCTAAAACATCCTTTGATACCAACTATAAGGACCTGACATTAATACATTACATAATCATGAATTTATGTCAATATCTCACTTCTTATCACATTTACAGTCTTTTCAATATTAGAGTTTTGGATAATTTTATTATAATAAATATATATCATTCCACATTTATATAGAGTATATATCACAAAATCATCATCAATTTCATCTTATATATTAAAGTTTTCAAATAAAACACGTTTTTGTTGAAAAATTAATAACATTTAACTTGGATTCCTTATTTTACATTCACATCTTTATATCATATGAAAATAATTTAAAAAATTTGTATGAGAACAAAAAATCGCAGTAAGGTATATAAATAGAAGGAAAGAAAACATTAGTCCATGAATACTTTTAAATGTATGAAATAATTTTCAAAAAGACATACATTTCACCCATATATACATACTTTTTGAAACATGACATTTCCATAACATTTATAAAAAATATAAATAATAGAAATAGAACTTTAAAGTTATCTTGTGTAATTACATACATAATACTATAACCCTCTTGACTACCATATAATTTGTAACTATCACGGGTACCTTACAATGCTACCCTCAGAGCTACCTTATTTTGTAACCATCATAGTTACACTTAGCATAACCATACGATCGACCTCCAACATACACCTACCCAATTTATTATATATATATAGGTCTGAAATTTCATAATAAACAATTCCCATGATCCATTATATAATAATAATACATGAATAATTACATAAAATCATTTCTTTTGAATTTTTTAAAATAGAATTTTATAATAGGGTTTTAAAAGAAAATCCCCTTAAAAATATAATATAATAGAAGAGAGACATAATATAGTGGATGGAATATGTAAATATACTAAAAATAAAAATATTTAAACATAATATAAAAAAAATTCATCAAAAAAAAACTTTTAATTCCACATATACAATAAAGTATGTGGTCAACCCAAAAAATGGAAATTGGTTTAAGAATTCCCTTACCGCGGGTTCACCTTACATAAAACGTGTTTAAAACTCCTGTATAATGGATAAAATATTGTTATTAATATCTTATATAAACATTATAATGTTTATAACACCTTATAATATCATTTCATAAAATTATTTCACCCTTTAATTATTAGAATTTTGTTTCTTCCATTGTTTCGGGTGCATTCTTTACATGATTTCCATGGGCGGTTTGTATTTAAATTTATTGTCATATGAAAGTAAAATTCATGAAGTATAATGAAATAGTATTTATATATTTTGAAAATATTATATTATTATATAAATAATTTTGGTTATATGTAATGAGGCTGAATCGTTATATAAATATTTTCTAATAACTTTTTATAAAATTTAGGCGGTTATTTGAAAATCACAAACTTGTTTCATTATATAACATAATATAATGTATATATGTTAACTTCATAACATGAAATTTGATATATCATAATATTTAAAATCTAGTTCAACCATTAAATATTTTTTTTCCAGATTTTAATGAGGATAAGTAAATTGAAAACACATCGTCCACGATTTTGTTTAATCAGCACATCAAGAACGATGTTTTTATTTTTTAGAATAAGAGTAAGAGGAGAGTAAGAATGATGATGAATTTTTTCATAAACATGATAACAATACAAAATATATATAATAATATATCTATCATGCCTCTAGGATAAGGGGATGAAAAGAGAGTATATGAAAATAATGAATTGAAAAGAAAACCTAAGAAAATGAAAGAAGATATTTACCTATCAATCTATTCTCTTTGAGATCCTCATTAGGGCCCTTGGTTTTGGAATTTTTTTGATGCCAGAATGTCTTTTAAATAGGGTAGGGGCTTGGAAAGTGTATTTATAAGAACATAGAAAAGGCCCAAGTCATGAGTGGTGTGAGAGGAAGAGGGGGCTGAGGGTTGTATTTATAGTGGCGGAGAGGAGGGGATTTACATTATTTTAATCATTAGATTAATATTTTTTCTAAATAAAAAGAATGGTATTAATTAATGTGACAAAAAATAGTAATAAATGAATTATAGTTCGATACAATGGCCATTTAAATCAACCATGACTCAATAATGATGTAGAAAATCATTTATTTAGCATATTTTGTTAATTACCGTCTTTCACTATTCACTAAAAATTCATGTATTTCAGAAAAAACACTAAAATTAACCCTATACATTTTTCAACATGTAGAATTAAAAAATAATTCCATTTTTTTGATAATAATTTTATAAATATGATAACCTTATTAATTAAAGTAAATTATTTTTTATTCAAAAAATAACAATTTTAAAAATAAAACTAATTTTATATCGCCTTGAAAAATAAATAATGATAAAATTATTATATAACCATGAGAAGATAAAATAATAATATGATTTATTATTCATAATTGTTATATTAAAATTCATATTACTTTTCATAAGGGTATGTTATTATTTTCCATAAAATAAATTGGTTCTACTAGACCCCAAATAACTTACTAATCATAATCATAGATGTCCATTTCTTTAAATTAAAAACATATAAGTGAAAAAATTATGTTTAATGGATAGTTTATAAATGTCTCCTTAAAAATTTCTCTTTATGTAGAGACTTGGTGTTTCATGCATTTAAATTTATTTTTAAAACATTATGGTGTTACACTCAAGTAGGCGGTCTCATCACAACACAATGACCATGTGACTGGCCTTGATTCATAGATAGTTTTCTATATGATCAAGAATCTTAACTAATTTATCCATATATTAAATATTGTTCTCTAGTGGTACAACCTATGAGTTTAGTACATGTGAATGATCACATATATGTTTCTTTTGGAGAGATACATGGAACCCGTTGTGGACTGGAGAGAGGTTCGGTGGAAGTTCCAATCGATAAGATATTATCCTGGTACTATCAAGAATTACAAAGGGATTGATATAATTTAAGATTAAATTTCTATTCTATCATCATAATAATTTCATAATTTCTTGTCATTAATCAATTTCCACTTCATCACTTACTCCAATAAATGAAGATGGATTTGTTATACCAAAATCACTAATAGATCACATGAACCATAACAAAATGATAAATCATTCCTTATATATCTAGTTATCATCATAAATTTTTTTTAGAAAAAGTTATCAAATATTAAAAAATGATCATATTGTGAATTAATACATTAATATCTAAAAACTCATCTAAAAATAAGCATAAACCATTCCACAAATTGTTAAACTTATTAGTATTTCAAATTTCTAAATTTAAAAACAAGAACACTAAATTTATCAAAATCAATATAAAATTAATCCCAAAAAAATCAATAAGTATCTCTTAATGCAGACATACCAACTATTTTAATCTCATTCTCATATATTCTACTAAAGCATGGTAATGACTATAAATACAATAAAAACACTAGGAAAACAAAAATAATTACTCATTACTTACATAAAACCATAGATTATTAAATTTATTCCATTAATACAAAAAAACTGTAAACTCCATCAATGATTTCATATACAACTTTTTCATCAAATTGTTAATCTATTTTGGGGTCAATAATTCTATCCGATTTAATTTAACCATATAAATAATATTTTATACACACTAAAAACCATTTAATCAATATTAAGAACATATTAGGGGTCATCTTACCTTAATAAATTTTTTTATAAAAAATATAACCTTTCCATTAAATCACATTTAAAGGTTATCTGTACCATTGAACATATTTTAGCAATCATTAATGAAAAAATTCTATAGAAAAATTCTAACATCCCAAGTAAGTAATGAATAATAGATATTTTTATCTATGTCTATTAATTAATTAGATAGTGTTTTAGAGGCTTAAAATGAAAATAAATCGAATCTTAAGCATGGAATACACTAATATTCTTAAAAGATTATTTTACTACCTTTTGATGGAAAAACCTTATTAAATCAATATTTTGACAATTTTATAATCTATATTTGTCAAAATAAACATATTCATTATGATTGGTACATTTAATTTTACATTGGATAATTGTTTGGTATTTTTTTTACAATGTTCATTTTTTAATGAATAGTGAAAAATACTGCATTTTACATCAAAACTGCTTTTTCATTTAATTTAATTATATGGTTATATTATATTTTTAATTGGTATTAAAGTTTAATCTGAATATAATTTTACCATTTAATCCAATGGTGGTCGTTGGAATCAATTTCACTTTGAAATTGGACTTAAACTAGTGTCAATCTTTTGATACTTATTGTTTCATAAAAACAAGCTATTTGTCATGATAACAGGAATTAATTATTAAATTAATTAATGAGACTTATATGTTTTGAATTTTTTAAAATAGACATCATTTTTGAATTCGTAATATCAAATATAGCTTAGGGTGAATTTTTGGTAATTTTCAGAAAAACTTCAATTTTTGATGAATAGTGAAACCGCTAAGTAGTACTTATAAAAACTGATTTTTCCGTTTAAATGAAATTTTTCCATCATTGTGTTTTGAATATCAAAAATCCGACATACATGGTTGTCATTAAGAAGTAAAATGTGGTTCAATGGGATTAAAATAATTTTTTGGTGAATAGTAACTTATTAAGTTCTTAATCACGATTAGTGGTAATTAGTGTAGTTTAAGGTAAAAATAATGTTTTAATAATATGAGATGAGCTTGACACATGTCCTACCCTCATTTGATGTGTCATGGCCGACCAAGACAAGCCATGGGAAACTTGGGGACCCCATGGAGCCACTTTGGTTGGGAAATGACATAAATAACTTTTTATTTAATGTTAAAGTAAAAATGACACACACATGAGGTGTTTTACTAAAACAATTTTTACATGGGGTTATACAAGTCAGATTTTTGACTATAAATATTCATTATAAAGATAAAAAGATTTCCTACATCATAGTATTTTTTTTATAATTTTTATACATTATATAAATTAAATTATTTATGACATCATGATGATTCAGCGATGACCTCATTATTTAACGATTTAAATAAAATGGAAAGATAATGTAAAATCTAAAACCTAAACATGGCCAAAACTAATTGGATGAGTGGATAAATAACCCTTATCACCATATCCTCTAATTATATCAATGTGGGACCTTTTGAATCCGAAACGCATTTTAAAATAATGTAACTTCTCTTTACTTTCCAAGAGTGCCCCTCCTCTCCTCTTATAAAAGGCCCCCACCTCTACCTCCTTACCCACACTCCCAAAGACTTTGTCTCGGACAAACCCTGCCCATTTTGTCTCTCCACTTCCCTCTCTTACTCCTTGAATCCTCACTTTGGGCAGAAGTCTTCCCAAGGAATCTTTTGAGCTCAAACCAAAGGGAGTTACCTGATTTTAAGGTAATGTCTTCTTTTGAGTACTTTTGTTTTATTTTTCTTCTCCAACCCCCTAAAATCTTTTTAGTATTTTCTTTTGTAACAACTCCAGTATCCTCAATATACTAGGATATTGTTATAAAAAGTATTCTAGCTACACTTACACACCCCTACATCTAATGGTTAATGAACATACTGTTTCCGTGGATGGTGAATTTATGTCTCCCGAAACGATGATTGTTTAACATTCTTTTAACACATTAAAGGGTGGCCATTAATATGTCACTATATTTATATATGATATATAATATGTTTATGTTTTCCTTAAGCTTCTGTATTTTTCTTTTTGGTCATACCTTTATGGTTTCCATTATGGGTAAACGCGATATCTTCATTTAAGGAAATGCGGACTACCGCCCCCTCAAAGTGATTTGATTCATTAAATAACATATGTGGGACATATAAAGGATGGAACTATGATATTATATATGATATTATACTGGAATTATAATATACCTTTATATCATTATGATTCCATTCTATAAAATATGAAATAGAAATGAAAGTAGCCTTCATGCGTACGTACGGCTTACCGTCTCCATGAACGGTGCATTTCATTTCTTACCTCTAAATGATTATGTAATATTATAAATACATGCATGTAATGGATTTATATGACATATATGATATCTACATCATGAATACCATTCTGGATATAATGGATACATGAACAAATTGTAATTATAAAGGGTTTATTTTTGACTTAAGTACCAATGATCGTTAAAACGACCGTTATTAACTTAAATAATTACATAGTGTTCATGACATGGTAATAAGTGATATAAAAGGAATAATGAACTTTAAAATGGTTCTTAAGAAAGTATAAATTAACTCAAGTTTGTTATTCAGGACATTAAAGAACGATCGAGTCAAGTTGGACCCGAGGTATGGGACTTTGTCTCAATCTACTTTCATTGAGGCATATTTTATTTTATACACAACTTTATTTTATACGGTGTATAAACCCCTTTGAATTTTACGTTTATCCAAAAGGAATATTTTTTATACGAAGCGTTTTACAAAACGACAAAAGGGAATTTTTTTATCGTACGTATGTGGCGACAACGACTTCTCCGCCACCGTGACCAGTATTTGGGTTTCAGCTTCCTCTACAAGACATAACTTCTTTTTAAAAGAAAAATAAATACCATATTTTAATTTTATTTTATTTTGGTTTTGAAAATGGTTTTCATAATGTTTTTATATAAATTTGTTTTATTGATATCATGTGATTGAAAGGTGGAAATGTTATGTTTCCTTTATGCATGTTTTATGTGATACGATTATGATGAGGTTCTTGGGCATTATTATGAAGACGGGTGGTTCTGTGATAAACTAAGGGCAGGTGAGCCTGATATAGCTCTCCAATGAATTGGGCAACGTGAAGGAGTGAAACGTTAATGTTTCTCTGAAGAGATTTAGGGAATATACTGTGATGGGTATTCCAAACGTAACCAAGAGGGTTACTCCCTACGTAAGGATGTTATGAATGCCTCACGTTACCTTTATGTCTTATGATTTCTATTATTTATTCATTATTTGATGAGGTATGTTAAAGTGCTTATGTTTTATGGGTAAAGTATGATTTCATTATTATGTATATTTGTACCCATGTTTCCTTTCCATATTTTTATATCCCTTGCTGATCTTTTTATTCTCATCCCAAGTTTTTTTTTTGAAATGTTTTTCACAGGTCAAGGGAAAGGTACATGATATGATGATAGTGTCAAGGAAGTGTCACGAAAGAATCCGTGTTTTATTTTAAATAGGTTTCCATTGATGGGAAAGATGAATACTATCTTTATGTAACCACTTTGTGACACTTCCTTGACACTATCATCATATCATGTACCTTTCCCTTTGTTTATATGTGGAATGTAATGCAAGTTTTATGATCTAATTTTCAAAAACTCTACACCCAAAAAGATCCTCAATGTGTAATCTTGTAATAACTCAAGATTAAGTAAGGTTTAAGGCTGGGTCCTTATAGTTGGTTTCAGAGGGCGGTTTAGATAACTTTAGGAGTTAGAATTCTATTAAATGATTATCCAAAAATATTTTTTTATGGTTAAATTGAATTGATATAGCATTTGAAGATTACCATGTTGCTTCATCTAAGACATGTTTTTTCAGAATGGTTTTCAACAGAGGAAACAGGAAAGCAGTGCTAGGAAGGCAAGCAGAAGCAAAATAACCTTCCGAATCAGCATCCTGAGATGGTCGGAATTGGAACGGAATAGTTTGTTGCAGTAATGGCGTAGTTGACTCAAGTGATAAATGGTGGTGGTATCCATGCACGAGATCATCCAGATCAACCGCAGAGGAACATGTCAGTGGTGTAACATTTCATGAGGCAACATCCCCCATCATTCAGAGGATCATCCGACCCTGTGCTAGCTGAAGGGTGGATTAAAGCACTGGAGATAATTTTTGATGTCATGGGGTGTTCAGACAATCAAAAGGTTAGTCTTGCTATTTATCGTTTGGAGGGTGAATCAGACCAGTGGTGGTCGATGGTTAAAAATATCAGGGATGCTGATGAGATTGATGCTCTCAACTGGGATGAATTCAATGGTATGTTTCTTGAGAAGTATTTTCCTAAGGCTGTTCGACTTAGGATGGAAAATCAATTCTTCGAATTGAGGCAAGAGGAAGACTCAGTGGCTACCTATGAAGAAAGGTTCACTCGATTGGCAAGGTATGCTCCAAATTTTATCCGAGACATTGATAGTAAAATCAATCATTTTTACTCAGGATTAAAGACAAAATATCGAAGGGAATTAGCTTCTCGTGAGTTTAAATGTTATGAAAAGCTTGTTCGATGTGCTGAGAAGGTGGAAATGGAGTTTTCCGATGATCAAGTGTTCTATAACAACCAACATAAGAAGAGACCGAGGTGGCATGAGAAAGGTAAGAATTCTTCAAAAAAGTCTGATGGTAAGAAAACTATGTTTCCAGTTTGTGATAAATGTGGAAAAAGGCATGATGGGGAATGTCTTATGAATTCTGGAAAGTGCTACCGATGTGGTATGATGGGACATAAGGCTCGTGATTGCACTGAAAAGGATCAAGGTGAAGGTAAGACCAAATTTGATTTATAGTTAGTGAAATGTTTTAAGTGCAATGAGATGGGTCACTATGCAAACGAGTGTCCGAAAAAGATGTTGAGTGATGGGAAGCAGTTAGACTACAAGCAGAAAGGGGTGGTGAAATCCTTTGCAACTACTTTAGTAGATGTCGGGCCATCAAATGAAGTTGTATCAGGTAATTTTTTTGTTTTTTCCGATTATGCCAGTGCGTTGTTTGATTCGGGGTCTACACATTCTTTCATCTCTGAAACATTTTCTAGTAAAATGGGAATACCATCTCAAGAAATGACTCTTGAACTTTTGGTAAAAACACCTGGGGGAAATGTTGAGGCAAAAAGAATTTATAAGAATCTTCCTATCCTTATATGTGGAAAGAACCTATTTGAAAACCTTATTGTTCTACCTCTAGTAGAGTTTGATGTTATCCTGGGTATGGATTGGCTCTCTATTTACCATGCTAAGATTGACTGTAGAGATAAAGAAATTTCTTTTCAGAAAGACTTTCAGTTTGTGTACAAGAATGAACCCTTACTGTTGATAACTTATCAAGAGGCCAAGAAACTTGTAAAAGATGGAAATGAATGTTACCTTGAACACATCGTTGAAAATAAAGGAACTGTTCAGATTAATGATGTGCCAGTGGTAAATGAGTATCCTGATGTTTTTCCTGATGAGTTTCCTAGAATAATACCAGATCGGAAAGTTGAGTTTACTGTTGACTTAGTTCCTGAGGCTAAGCCAATTTCAAAAACCCCTTATAGAATGGCTCAAATTGAACTTTTAGAGTTGAAGGAGCAATTGCAAGATTTATTAGATAAAGGTTTCATTCGACCTAGCACATCACCATGGGGTGCTCCTGTTTTATTTGTTAAAAATAAAGATGGTTCAAGGAGACTTTGCATTGATTATAGAGCCTTGAATAATATTACTGTTAAGAAAAAATAACCTTTTCCTCATATCGATGATTTGTTTGATCAGCTCTAGGGAGCTAAGTATTTTTCAAAGATTGACTTGAGATTGGGGTACCATCAGATGAAGTTAAAGGAAGAAGATGTTCTGAAGACCGCGTTCCATAAAAGATATGGCCACTATGAATTTGTAGTAATGCCTTTTGGGCTAACCAATGCACCTGCTGTATTCATGGACTTAATGAATAGAATTTTCCACGAGTTCTTGGATAAGTTTGTAGTGTCTTTTATTGATGATATTTTGGTGTTTTCTTAAAGTAAATAAGAGCATAAATGAAATTTAAGGGTTATCTTGCAAACCTTAAAAGAAAAGATATTGTATGGAAAATTCAGCAAGTGTGAGTTTTGGTAGCAAAAAATTTCTTTCCTTGGTCACATTGTTTCTAAATATTGGATAACTGTTGATCCTGTAAAAACAAAAGTTGTGGAAGACTGGCCAAGACCCACAAATGTAACTGAGATTCGTAGCTTCCTTGGTTTGGCAGGCTATTACCGAAGGTTTGTTAGAAATGTTTCACGATTATCTAGTCCAATGACTAAGCTAACTCGGAACGGTGTTAAGTTTATCTGGAAAAAAGAATGTGATGATTGTTTTCAGGAATTGAAAAGAAGATTGGTGAATGCTCCAGTTTTAGCACTACCTTCCAGGAATGGTGAGTTTGTTATCTACAGTGATGCTTCATTGAAAGGACTTGGTTGCGTCCTAATTCAGAATGATCAGGTAATTGCTTATCCTTCACGACAGTTGAAAACTCATGAGGTAAATTACCCTACACGTGATTTGGAATTAGCTGCTGTTTTTTTTGCTTTAAAAATTTGGAGGCATCATTTGTATGGAGTAAAGTGTGAAATATATACCGATCACAAAAGATTAAAGTATATATTCACTCATAAATAATTGAACATGATACAAAGGAGATGGCTAGAATTAATCAAGGATTATGAATGTACAATTCATTACCACCCGGGAAAAGAAAATAAAGTGGATGATGCTTTGAGTCGAAAAAGTAATGCTTCATTAGCAATGTTGCATTTAGAACGAGATCCTTTGGTTAAGGATTTGATGAACTTTGGCATAGAAGTTGTTGGTGCAGGACGTTCTTCTGTTTTGTTTCAGGTATCAGTGAGATCATCTCTATCAGATAGAATCAAGAAAGCACATAAGCAAGACAGTGAGTTGCAGAAAAAGGTAGAGCTGGTTCAGAAAGGTATGTTGCTTGAATTCAACATTGATAATGATTGTGTTTTGAGATTTGGGAAGAGATTGTGTGTGCATTGTGATTCACAGTTGAAGAGAGAGTTTTTATGTGAAGCTCATAGTTCTCCATTTTCAGTTCATCCTGGCAGTACTAATATGTACAGAGATCTGCGGGAGTATTACTGGTGGGATGGAATAAAAAGAGATATTGCTGATTTTACTGTGAAGTGTTTGACATGTCAACAGGTTAAAGAAGAGAGGAAGTTACCGAAAGGGATGCTTTAGCCTTTACCAGTGCTAGAGTGGAAATGGGAGAATATATCCACGGACTTTGTTGTGGGATTACCGAAGACATCTCGAGGTAATAATACAATCTGGGTTATTGTTGATCGCTTGACTAAATCTGCTCATTTCCTTGCAATACGAGATACTTTTTCCCTAGATCAACTTTACCGTTTATATCTTAAAGAGATAGTCAGGTTACATGGAGTTCCTCTCTCCATTGTATCTGATCGTGAACCCAGGTTCACTTCTAACTTTTGGAAAGGTCTTCAGAAGTCGTTGGGTAGTGAATTAAATTTTAGTACAGCTTTTCATCCTCAATCAGATGGGCAGTCAGAACGAACAATTCAGACCTTGGAGGATATGCTATGAGCTTGTTCTATGGATTATCAGGGATGTTGGGACCAACATCTTTCTTTGGTTGAATTTTCATATAATAATAGTTTTCATTCCAGTATACAGATGGCACCATTTCAGGCATTATATGGGAAGCGGTGTCGAACTCCAGCTTTCTGGGATGAAGTGGGTGAAAGGAAGTTGATGGGACCAGAATTGGTAGAAGAGATGGAAGAAAAAGTTCAGATGATTCAGAAGCACATGAGAACAGCTCAGAGCAAGCAGAAGAGTTATGCGGATAACCAGAGGAAGGATCTATCATTCGAGGTAGGTGATCATGTTTTTCTCAAGGTTTCTCCTTGGAAAAGTGTGATGAGATTTGGTAAGAAAAAAAAGCTGAGTCCAAGGTTTATTGGACCATATGAAATTCTGGAGAGAGTTGGATTAGTTTCATACTGGGTGGCTTTACCTCCGAGTTTATCTCAGGTACACAATGTTTTTCACGTTTCGATGTTGAGAAAATATATGCCAGATCCATCTCATGTTTTGAGTCCAGAGGTAGTTCAGCTGGAAGAGAACCTATCTTATGAGGAACAACCAGTCCAGATTCTTGACCACAGGGAGGAAGTGTTACAGAATAAGGTGATTAAGCAGGTAAAGTTTTTGTGGAAAAACCACATGATGGAAGAGGCAACATGGGAATCTGAAAATGCAATGAGGGATAAGTACCCCCATTTATTTGATAAGTAAATAAATTGCGGGGATGAAATTTTCTAAAGGGGGGAAGGATGTAACATCCCAAGTAAGTAATGAATAATAGATATTTTTATCTATGTCTATTAATTAATTAGATAGTGTTTTAGAGGCTTAAAATGAAAATAAAGCCAATCTTAAGCATGGAATACACTAATATTCTTAAAAGATTGTTTTACTGCCTTTTGATGGAAAACCCTTTTTAAATATATCTTTTGAAAATTTTATAATCTATATTTGTCAAAATAAACATATTCATTATGATTGGGACATGGAATTTTACATTGTATAAATTTTTGGTATTTTTTTGACAATGTTAATTTTTTAATGAATAGTGAAAAATACTGCATTTTACATCAAAAATGCCTTTTCATTTAATTTAATTATATGGTTAGATTATATTTTTAATTGGTCTTAAAGTTTAATCTGAATATAATTTTACCATTCAATCCAATGGTGGTCTTTGGAATCAATTTCACTTTGAAATTGGACTTAAACTAGTGTCAATCTTTGGATACTTATTGTTTCATAAAAACATGCTATTTGTCATGATAGCGGGAATTAATTATTAAATTAATTAATGTGAATTATATGTTTTGAATTTTATAAAATAGACTTCATTTTTTAATTCGGAATATCAAATATATCTTAGGGTGAAGTTTTGGTAATTTTCAGAAAAACTTCAATTTTTGATGAATAGTGAAACCACCAAGTGGTACTTATAAAAACTGATTTTTCCGTTTAAATGAAATTTTTTCATCATTGTGTTTTGAATTTCAAAAATACTACATACATGGTTGTCATTAAGAAGTAAAATGTGGTTCAATGGGATTAAAATAATTTTTTGGTGAATAGTAACTTATTAAGTTCTTAATCGCGATTAGTGGTAATTAGTGTAGTTTAAGGTAAAAATAATGTTTTAATAGTATGAGATGAGCTTGAAACATGTCCTAACCTCATTGGATGTGTCATGGACGACCAATACAAGCCATGTGTAAACTTGGGGACCCCATGGAGCCACATTGGTTGGGAAATGACATAAATAACTTTTTATTTAATGTTAAAGTAAAAATGACACACACATGAGGTGTTTTACTAAAACAGTTTTTACATGGGGTTATACAAGTCATATTTTTACTATAAAAACTCATTATAAAGATAGAAATATTTAAAACATCATAGTATTTTTTCTATAATTTTTAGACATTAAATAAATTAAATTATTGATGACATCATGATGATGCAGCGATGACCTCATTATTTAACGATTTAAATAAAATGGAAAGATAATGTAAAATATAAAACCTACACATGGACAAAAACAATTAAATGAGTGGATTTAGAACCCTTATCACCTTATCCTCGAATTATATCAATGTGGGACCTTTTGAATCGGGAACTCATTTTAAAATAAAGTAACTTATCTTTACTTTCCAAGAGTGCCCCTCCTCTCCTCTTATAAAAGGCCCCCACCTCTACCTCCTTACCCACACTCCCAAATCCTTGGGCTCGGCCAACCCCTGCCCATTTTCTCTCTCCAATTCCCTCTATTACTACTTGAATCCTCACTTTGGGCAGAAGTCATCACAAGGAAGCTTTTGAGCTAAAACCAAAGGGAGTTACTCGATTTTAAGGTAATGTCTTCTTTTGAGTCCTTTTGTTTTATTTTGCTTCTCCAACCCCCTAAACTATTTTTATTATTTTCTTTTGTAAAAAATCAAGTATCCTCAATATACTAGGATTGTTTTATAATAAGTATTCTATATACACTTAAACACACCTACATCTAATGGTTAACGAACATACTATTTCCGTGGATGGTGAATTTATGCCTCCCGAAACGATGATTGTTAAACATTATTTTAACACCTTCAAGGGTGGCCATTAAGATGTCACTATATTTATATATGATATATAATATGTTTATGTTTTCCTTAAGCTTATGTATTTTCCTTTTTGGTCATACCTTTATGGTTTCCATTATGGGTAAATGCGATATCTTCATTTAAGGAAGTGCGGACTACCGCCCCCTCAAAGTGATTTGATTCGTTAAATACCATATCTGGGACGTATAAATGATGGAACTATGATATTATATATGATATTATACTGGAATTATAATATACCTATATATCATTATGATTCCATTCTATAAAATATGAAATAGAAATGAAAGTAGCGTTCATTCGTACCTACAGCTTACCGTCTCCATGAACGGTGCATTTCATTTCTTACCTCTAAATGATTACGTAATATTATAAATGCATGCATGTACTGGATATATATGACATATATGATATATACATCATGAATAAAATTCTGGATATAATGGATACATGAACAACTTGTAATTATATAGGTTTTATTTTTGACTCAAGTACCAATGATCGTTAAAACGACCGTTATTAACTTAAATAATTACATAGTGTTCATGACATGGTAATAAGTGATATAAAAGGAATAATGAACTTGAAAAAGGTTCTTAATCAAGTATAAATAAACTCAAGTTTATTATTCAGGACATTAAAGAACGATCTAGTCAAGTTGGACCCGAGTTGTGGGACTTTGTCTCAATCTCCTTTCATTGAGGCATATTTTATTTTATACACAACTTTCTTTTATATGGTGTATAAACCCCTTTGACTTTTACATTTATCCAAAAGGAATATTTTTTATATGAAGCGTTTTAAAAAATGACAAAAGGGAATGTTTTTATCGTAAGTATGTGGAGACAACGACTTCTCCACCGCCATGACCATTATTTGGGTTTCGGCTTCCTCTACAAGCCATACCTTCTTTTTAAAAGAAAAATAAATACCATGTTTTAATTTTATTTTATTTTGGTATTGAAAATGGTTTTCATAATGTTTTCATATCAATGTGTTGTATTGATATCTTGTGATTGAAAGGTGGAAATGTTATGTTTCCTTTATTCATGTTCTATGTGATACGATTATGTTGAGGTTCTTGGGCATTATTATGACGATGGGTGGTTCCGTGATAAACTAAGGGCGGGTGAGCTCAATATAGCTCTCCAATGCATTGGGTAATGCAAAGGAGTGAAACGTTAAGGTTTTTTCAAAGAGATTTAAGGAATATACTGTGATGGGTATTCCAAACGTAACCAAGAGGGTTACTACCTACGTAAGGATGTTATGAATGCCTCAAGTTACCTTTATGTCTTATGATTTCTATGATTTATTCAGGATTTGATGAGGTATGTTAAAGTGCTTATGTTTTATGGGTAAAGTATGATTTCATTCTTATGTATATTTGTACCCATGTTTCATTTCCATATTTTTATATCCCTTACTGAGCTTTTTATGCTCATCCCATGTTTTTTTTTGAAATTTTTTTCACAGGTCAAGGGAAAGGTACATGATATGATGATAGTGTCAAGGAAGTGTCAATAAAAAATCTATGTTTTATTTTAAATATGTTTCCATTGATGGGAAATAAGAATAATATCTTTATGTAACCACTTTGTTTATATGTGGAATGTAATGCAAGTTTTATGATCTAATTCTCTAAAACTCTAAACCCAAAAAGATCCTCAATGTGTAATCTTGGAATAACTCAAGATTAAGTAAGGTTTAAGGCTGGGGACTTATAAAAATACATATTTATTTCATGATTTATATAACACAATTCTTTATTTCAAATACTTAATCACTTTAATCATCCCACTTAATTCGTAAACCATTGACTAATATTCATCATAATATTATTTAATACCTTTTTCCTACAATATTAAATATAAATCATGTATATACATTGATCAACTTTATTTGAGTCAATTTTATCACGTTTAACAGAAACATTAATATTAAAAAAATTCATACCATTAATATATAATTTATTGTATATTCGTCATAATTAGTATTATAATTAGTAGTACCACCTATTTGAATCTCATCATCATATTCCCCAGTAGTACATTTGTTTGTATAATTCCCATAATTTCCACATTTATAGAATCCAACCTTTGATGTTGCATTATAGAAACCATTACTCTAATACATTTTTTTAATCAAATTTTTTTTTATCAGTAATAACATTTTTTGTGTCCTTTTCCACACTCAAAATATATTATCATCCCTTTAATACATTCCCTTATTTTCTTATTCCCCTATTATAGACAAATTGGATTCTAAGTCATCATTTCTCTATGGTATCCACTGCCAAATATCTCAATGAACTCTATCCTTCTCTTCTTTGGAGATTTCGATAGTTGGCTAAGGTTAAAGTCGTTAATCATATAGGATAAGTAATTGGTCATGATCAAACTACCTGTCACTTGGGTAATTATTAGATTTGGTTTATTTATCAATGAATTTTCCATCAAATTCAGCATTATCACTATTACTTCTATTTCATTCTATTTATAAAAAAGAATAGTTTGATAAAAATACTCATTCTATAAAACCACATAATCATTAAATATCACTTTATTATTTCTAAATAACAAAATTATATTTTCAATATATAATACCTTGGGTTTAACATAGGTCACCCACATTAATTAATAAAATATTTTTTGATGGATTGTAAATATTTTATGTATTTATAAATCATATCCTCTAGGATTTTCAGGACAAGAGTGATGTAAGCCTCATATATAGGTATCATTTAATATTCAATTCAAGTATAGAATTAAATTTTTAGTATTATTACCCCGAGGTATATCGACGACATAAAAACATCCATTTATGGTATCCAAATAGGGATATAATTTCTGGGAAACCACATTATCTATCCCCCACCAAGATAGCACGATATTTTTTTATACAATGAATCATCCTCACACATATCCCAATTTATCTAAAAATAATTAATCCATGTTTCTAAAGGTTAAGTAAAAAATTATTTCATACCTAATACAGATACCCAAAGTTATCATAAATTGTTTTTACAAATTAGCATATGGATATTAATTATATAACATAATGAACCATCCCATAATTTTTTAGGTCTAGTGACATTATAAACAAGGAAACTTAAACAAAAGGACCACAAGTGATCTATTTTCTCTCCCACTTAGTTCATAATAACTATCACCCTTCTTATTGATATCTTTCATAATAAATTTCATTATAACCTAAGTAAAGTAAACATAATAAATGGTTAGATCATATGATTTTGTATGTTTAAAAAAGGGATAAATAAAAACAATATCATATAGATTTGATAACATAAGAATAAAATTTTAAAAACTATACCATTTATACCATAGATAACAAACATGAGTCATGGAATAAAAAATTTAATTTTAGAATACATAAATAAGAAAGGAATCAGGGAACACATTCAATGAGATCATAAAATTGATATAAAAAAATATATTTTTGGAAGAATTATATTAATATAAAACCTTATGTTAATGCACTACACGAAGATATTGATGACAAGTTATACCTTGGATAAGCACATGTGCACCTTACTCGAGCTTGGGATAACCTTCGATGTACCCTTTTTTTGGGATAACCTCACGTTTACCCTCTAAACTCATAAAACATTAATAATTACCCAATGCGTTAGAGTGAGATATAGGTTCCACCTATAACATAATGAAAATAATACATACTTATTCCACAATATCACAAAAAAGTTAACATATAATAATCCATGAAAATAAATGTCCTTTATAAAATATTCATCATATTTGAACCCATGAAAATAAATTGGTTTCATGAAACATTCTGTTAAAGAATAACTTAAAAAAAATAAAATTATTCATAATCATATTTTCATCATAAAAATACCCCATCCAAATAGACAATAACAATGATATTAATGGATCATATACTTAGAAAATATTAAGAAACATCAAGGATTTGAAATTAGATAGAAAATTATTTTAGATGTAACTTGGATCATTTATTGAGAAACATATACGTTTATATTTTATTTTTTATGAAATAAAAAATTTAAAAAATAAATTTATTTTAAAATAACCCTTTAAACTTATAAAATAATATTTACAGATAATTTAAAACATTAATTGAGAAAAATATATCCTTTCTATTAAAATATTATTTTTGAAACAATTAAATATTTGGGAAATATTACTCATTTGTAATATAAATGGAAACATGTATGTGGATTTTTCAATTAGTGAGTGTTTGTGGTGGTTTAAAATACTATTCATGGAATACACTTTGAAATAAATACTCATTTAATATTTCTGGAAAAATCATACTAGGTATTGTTTTTATAACTAAATTAAGATTCATTTAAAAAATTAATAAGTAAAAAATGGGTAAAAATTATTTAATAAATCATTTGAAAAAATTTATAATATTATTTAAATCATTTATAAAAAAACATAGATATGGAAGAAAATTGTTTTTCCACCAAAGATGGAAATACTGTCGATTTTCTTTAAAATTTATTTTGGTCAATGAAGTATATAATGAAGATAGATTGAAAGAAAATAAATATTTTTAGGAAATAACTATAAGAGAATAAAATACCTGAGTTTTATGAGTGATAAATCATAAAAAATCATTATTTAAAGCATAAACGTAAATAATACGGATAAAAAATGAGTCGGTATCGTAAAACCCTTATCACATTGGTAAAGTTGAATTGTAAGCCCTATGAAAGAATAATATTAAATAAGACATAAAATATCATTATAAAAAATAAATTTATTATATTACATGTCGAATGGGTTATTTATACACCTCATAAAATGAGATAGGTACATAACATGATGTATGTCCCAAGGAAGACAAATTGAGACAAAAACACCTTACCACTTTGGTAATCATTTGAATCGTAATACCAATTAAATAATAAACACGAATTAAGGATTGAATCTCAAGAAAATAATTATTTTTATGATATAAAATTTAAAATGGGAATAATATACACAATATAAAATAAATAAGTGGTCAATATCATATATGTCTCCCATAAAAAAAATGAGAAACTAGAAATCCCTTAATGTATATCTCGACATCGTTCATTCACATATAAAAATACCGTATAATAAATATTAAATTATAATATATATGATATAAAATAATTATATATATCATACCATATATGATTTACTTATTACCTATTATTACCCATTTGTTAATAATACCTTGTTAAAATAATGTTTCAGGTAATAACTATTTTGTTTTTCATGTGAGCTTTGATTTGTTATTTTTGGTCCTCTTACATAGATTATGGTTCTCTCATATCAGGAATGATGAAAATTAAATAAATAATATACATATATTCATTATATATTTATTTATATTAATCCATAAAAATTATAGATATATAATGAAATAAATCATTTATAGAAATGGTAGGTTATATATACGCATGAATGATATTTCCATTTTCATGATAGATGAAAAAAATAAAGGTAAAAAATATATTACATTTTTAGAATAATTATAAGTCATATATATCAGATATAATCATTAAAATTAATCTTATTACCTAATATTCAATGTGTTAGTGAAAATTGAATCACATCGCTCCATGAGGTGATAGTTTATTGTACAGTGGAACCACAATATATTTTCCCCCACATAATGTAATGTTATAATGTATACGTGATATAATTATTAATTGAGTATAATTATATTAAACTTATCATATAATTATATATATATACATTAATTTAATATGTCATTATTACCAACTGATTAAAAAGGAAATGAAAAACACATCGCATCACTTCGTGAGGCGATTGTTTTCCATATACACGAGTGATGCTGTTGTTATCCAATGGGTTGGGAGGTAAGAAGTTATAAAAGTTATTATAATCACAAAGTTTTAATAATATCCTAAATATAATATATAGACTTTAAATCAATTTTTAAGCATATCATTGAGGGGTGGATGTGGAAGAAGAATAAAATCGGTTCGCGATGAGGTAATCTGCTGAAAACACGATCGACAAATTTAATTCCCATTTGATGGAAGAAGAGGTGGATAGAAGTTAGGGAATTAATATAATAACATGGAATTATATGGCATAAAATGGTTTTATTTTATCACTATAATTTAAGAATAATTTAATGATTTATAAAAATAAGTAAAACAAAAATGCATAGTTTAAACCATTACCACTTCGTCAGACAACCTAAAAAGGTATATATTAATGGATTCCTAGATTTGATTTATGATATAAAAAAAGAATTTAGTTTTCTGGGATAGATTTTTTAATGATATTTCGGTTGTTTATGGGAAAACCAAATGGTATTGGAAGTATTAATTTGTGAGGATAAGTGGTGGCCTTTTATAAGTTGGAGAGAGGACACACAAGATTTTTTTTAAAGTTTAAAGTGTACCCATGTCTTTCTCATTACAAATGGATAAAAAAAAATTAATTGTAGAAACTTATTGATCATAATTTTAAATTATTTCTTGATAATTTTTGATTGAAAAGTTTCCAGGTCATTTTACCCAATAATGTTTTAGTTTAACCCTCTATTAAACCCGTTTTAACAGTAAATGTGATAGTTAATTTATACTTTTTTACTATTAAATTTGACTAAATAATATATAGAACTAATTATATAACAAAAAAATTTCATATTAAAAAAATTTAGACAACTATATTTTCAATTCTATTCAGATAAGTGAAAAAATTAAAATAAAAATTCAAACCCGAAAATGCTACGAAAAATTGGGTTTCCAAATAGAAATTCATCAAAACTCTAAAAAACATGTATATAAAAATTCAATATAAAATTTATATCAGAGACAAAAATTTGATTAATAGATATATAATTTAAATTTTTTTACATTTAAAATAATGTTTAAATAAAATGTAGCTAGAAATTTCTTTGAATGAAACAATAGTTTTTTAATTAAAACATATATTTTTCACTACTAAATAAAAATTTTACTATTTCCAAAAATTATAAAACATTCTACCAAAGATAATTTATAAATTATTATTTAAAAAACTAATCTAATATTTTCAAAATGAATCTTCTAAAATTTGAAAAAATTAATTTCAAAACAAGTGCACAAAATGTGAAAAACAAATTTTAAATAAAATATAGTTTTAAGTATAAACATGGATTTATTATTATATCATATATAGAAAAGAAAAAAGATGAATGTCAAAACATTTGATTAAATTTATAATATATAAATTTAATTAAAATCATTGACCAAGAGTTTTATATTTAATTTTTTGAGATAAATAATGTTATTGCACATAAAAATAATTTTTTTTCATAAAAATATTTCCTTTATTTTAAAATTGTTTTTATTTCCAATTTGAAATGATTTGTCACCTAAGAATTTATTATTTTTATACATGTGTAAAAAATATATTTAATTTAGTTAATATGATTAATACCCACCATTCAAATGGGTAGAGGATAACTATCATATTAAACAACTAATAATTATAATAAGTCACCTTTTGTAAAAAATAAGAGTTTAGTTTGACAGATGATATCAATGAAAATTGAATTTACTTTAATTTGTTTTTTATAAAATCTCAGGGTTTTTCATTCATATCCCCCCATAATAGGATGATAAGCTGTATATCACGTAGTGGGAAAATGTTGTAAGGGGAAGTGGGCTTCACCTGCCGATAGAAAGAGCAGGTTGGACCCCATTGGTCCAAGTGACGTGCGAGGTCAGACAACTAGGATGATTGAACACATGGTTGAGTGGGTGATTGAACTAGGTTAAGTCTTCACATCCCAAAAAATAAGGGGGAAAACTCATACCTTTCATCATATCAATACTATCATATAGAAACTACGTTGGATTCTTTGTGTTCTGTACTTGGGGAATCATACCCCTTTCTCACCACAACATATGGAAAGTCCAAGGCATTTATGTGGTCTTCTCCTCACCAAAGTAAATTGTTTTCATGAAATTCACTATATATCTATCTAAATAAAATAATTTTATTATCAATATGGGTTTCCATTATATATTTCAATGATATATTTTTTCTGGTTATTCGAGGGAAATTTCATGGAGAGATAGGTAAATTTAGGATTTATCTCTATAGGTCCAATGTTGGGGTTCTAGCATAACGAGACGAGAATTCCTCGAGGTTCACTACAACCCAATCTTGTATTGAAGATAGGTAATGAGGGCCTCATAGGGTAATAGAGTTCAATGTACCCTAACTCCATGGTGTGGGGTCCATTTAATATTTATTCATGGAGTCTGAACTCCCTCGTATCTGACAAGGTGTGAGTCCTCAATAGGGGAAATAAGGCATATTTCTCCAATAAATAGAATCTCATGGATCATCTGAGAATAGGTTCACTATTCATAGAGTCAGGTACTCCCTTCATCTATTATATATTAATAAATGTATCAGGTCTCCCATATTGGTTTGAAACTCGGATAAATAACACTTACATTGGTGAGACATCAACCCCCCCCCCCATTAATTTGGGTCAAATGAGTTGGTAAATATTTAATAGGTAGATGTGGAAATTAATGGTTTTTACTCCCGTCAACAACACCTTATAATGGAAAAGGTGTGGGTTTTATGGAATGTTTATAAATCAATTATATGGTATCCATGGATATCAGGGTGTGATACTAGTTTTTCTGGAGTACATATATCACCAAGGGGTGGGTTACCCCTATATGTTTTTGAGTGAAATCATGGAAGTAAAAACTATTAATTAGATCAAATAATTTAACTCTAATATTACCATAAATACTATTTTTTTACCTTCATGTTATTACATATGACTTTTTTATCTTCAACTGAATATGAACTATTTATACTCTGAGAAACCTTGCTTTATCGTGATTTTTTATCCTTCATGTAATAGAGTTGTTATTATTAATACTTCTTTATATTCTTAAGGATTATAGTGGTTGAGAATATATTTATTGTTTATTTCTTTTGAGTTATGTTTTTTTAGGCTTTTGATATGACTTGTTTTTTGGTTAATCTATCATAGATTCAATGGAATCCTATTGAATATGTTTATAATCACACCTACTTGGGTTTCACACCCACAATTGTGGTGATTATGAAGATGAATCATAGTATTAAGAGGATCATGTTGGATGTGGTGCTAGTTTAGCATGTTCTCATCTAGTGATTTAAAATAACTAATGATTCTTGGTGGAGTTAAGTTGTTCATTATGGAGGTGAGGACCTTTATAGTCTAATATTGATCAAGGAGTTATTACTATGAGGATAATATATCCCTTTTTTATGTTAATGGGGATCAAATTTATTTTGGGATTTATAATTCCTTTAGTTTAAACCAATATGGTACTCTACTTCTTGAGTTATGTATAATTCATGCTTTATATATACCTTAATTGTGTGTCTGTGTGTGAAAATTACTACATTACTAGTAAATTTATGCATCACTGATATATATCTAATTTAGGTTGGCATGTGATTTGGCCTCCTATATTGTATAATATCCTCAATTCATTATAATCACTAACCTCTGGCCTATTGAATATATTCTTGGGGGTGGCACACTCAGATTACTTTTGATCATGAAAAGGTCCCATTAGGATAGTTTCGGTCATCTTTATTAAATTACATTATAAAGATTCAAACTATTTTACTATAATCATAGAAAAAAAAATTACCATTAAATTTATTTCTATTTTTGACCAAGGGAGTAAAAATATTTGTCTGAACCTTAAAATAAAATTTTATTCTCTTTTATTCTTTAGCATTTATATATTACATAAAATCTTTTATTTTATGATTCACCACAATTATTCTACTATTATCTTTTCAAAATAAGTAATTTTATTTAATACATTGAAATTATAAATATTTTCTATATTTTATCAATGATCATGTATAATTTAATGATGGAATAAATATTGGTCTTCTTCCATAATAAGAAAACACGTGTTCTCCTTAGCAGTGAGGAGATAAATGTTTCCATCTGTCCTTTGAACAGGAATCAAAGATCTTATATTCGTTATTTTAATTATGAATCCTAGTTTTTTAAAAATACATTAATACCAGATTCATTTAATTGAATTATGAATAAGATATTGTGATAAATTTTTTAAATATATAGAACCACTATGATCATAATATTTTTTTAATATCGTATCCATACTATGAATGTTGATATTTAATATTATAATGAATTATTCAATTTCCACGATTCATAAATATTTTCAAAAAAATATATTATCAATTATGAAAGAAAAAAATATATTATCAAGGATATATGATCTATTTTTTTATATTTCATGATGAAAAAAAAACAAAATATTCTTTCTCTTTTTCATATTTTTATTCCTTGAAACTCCTTGATGATTCTATACATTTTATGTCATGGTTTTTTGTTCACTATAAGAACAACAAATACACCATTATCTTCAAGAACCAAAATTTTCTCTTCAATGAAATATCATCAATCATGTCTCGTCTACCTTTTCCTAGAGAATTTCAAAATTGAGTTATGAATCTTAAATTCTTAGAGTAAAAATTCATATAGCCATAACATTATCAACAAAAAATTCCCATTAATGGATTTTATCATTTTTTATGGAATGGTTTTTTCATCATTACTATCTACAAATCAAATTACCATGTAAGAAATTATATACCACTTTTAAATTTGTAATCATGCAACCAATGTTGTGACATAACTAAATTGTCAAGAATATATGATCAATCTTAGTTTCTTACATTTTTATCCAAAAAAGAATAAAATTTAGAACAACGTCAATAATTTTATTAGAGAGGTTCCCTAAATATTTTTTCTTTTTATATATTGATCATAGAGGATTATATTGAAAAATATTTACCTTCAAAAATTCCTTTTTGGAAAAAATTATTATAATTATGAATAATTATCATTCATTATACATAATTAGTCATGTTATCATGGTTATTACAATTTTAGTTTTCAAAGTTCAAATAATTTCTAGATTTTTATTCATCCTATAATTTTAGTCCCTATTAAAATAAATTATTATTCCAGTGACTAAAAACTATTTTATCATTCTTAATAGATGGAATTAATATCATCAATAATCTATACATTTCATTTAAACTTTTTATTAAAATAAACCAACAATTTATTAATATTTTTAAGAAGTGTAATTCATTTTGACCAATTATTTTGTTCTACATATTTAGGCTTTAAAATCACCCACACATACAAACATATATATATATAAACATCTTAGGGTTTCAACATAATTTTTATTTTCTAATCTTTATTTGGATTGTAATCAAGAAAACCATTATGTTATAGTTTAATAAAAAAAATAACCTTATTTATCATCTTTATCATTGGATCAAATTTATGTCTCATCAACCATTGTAATTGGAATATCATATAAATAATACATTAATTAGTTCACATCTTCTTAAAATGACTAATCCACATAATCATCTTGTATAAATATATATATTTTATTTTAATGTTTCTTATTTCATTCCTTATTTTCAAATATATGTATATATTTATTCCAAGTAGATAGGTTTTTTTTAATTCATTGAAGGGAAACCAACCCCATACACTTCCTACTCATGTCCTATTTTACATCTCATTGTAATGTTAATTTCATCAACACATTAAAGTCATGCAGATAATATTTTACCATATAATATACCTTTACCTATTTTCAATTGTCTTATAACTTGTGATATAAATTCATTACATAAACTTTCATCATCATATTCAAATTTTAAAAAAATATTATCAATTAGTTTAAAATACATATATTTAGATAAATATGTGGAAATTGAATATCCCTTTTCTCTTAAATCAAAATAAATCAAAATTATTTTTAAATCAAAATTCATAACTTGAATTAGATTCTATTTTTACATTCCAGAAACTTAATATTATATAAATGTGAGGATGTATTTTGAAAAGGATCATAAAAATTTCAACAAAATCTATAGATTTACCAAGTCTATATAGAGGTCCATATAATCAAATAATATAGTTAAAAAATTCATCAATTATTTAATTTGAATACATACTATAATCATCAATCTTTTTTCTATATAAATTAATGCATGGAAACATTAAATTTTATATTAACTTTGTAAATATGTAACGTTTTGTCCCATATTTCCTTATAGGTTTTAAAAATCATTTACATCTTGAATATATGTTTTTAGATAACTATGTTTAGTATATTTATATCCTTTAAATTCATATTTAACAATTTATTTCCAAGTTCAATGAAATCAATTGCCATCATATCATTGATTAGAATTCAATATATTATTATAGAAGAGACATCCAAGAAAAGAGATCATAGATGTGATCTCATTAGATTATTCCATATTTGAGAATTCCAATAATTAAATATTAATGGTTATTTTTATTTATAATCATTAAACATGTGAATATATATTATGAACTCAATATCTATAATTAAAAAATTCTTTGTTTAATGAACCTTTCACCACTGATTCCAATTATTACAACAATGGTTTGAAATATATTGGGAGGGGGTGAATGATGGCGTTTTTTGTAAATATAATTAAATTAGATATGTTACCTTGTAATAAGGTATAATATTTTTTAAAAAACACCATGAATGAATAACAACTATATAAAAAATACAAAATACACAAAATTAAAAATTTTACTTAGTTCATCCAATGGGTTATGTTTAAGGAGCATACAGATAGTGATGTACTAGTATACCAAAAATATCTAAAGAACAATTTATTATTATAATTAATTAGTTTCTCTCAATCTAATGAAAAATTATTACTAAATAATATTCTCTAATTTCTATCTATTTAGATAAATGAATTATATGATGACTTTTTTCACATGATCGATTATAATAAAATTTTAAAATTATAAATACACCAAAGTAGATATGGGTTTTAACATATATAAAAAATTGGTATGAAAACCATGTCAATATTCCATTATATCACTAGATCCTAATTTTATGAATGTATACTATTGTATTAAATAATAGTCACCTAATTATTCCTTTATGTTTCTTATCCACTTTATTTTATTATTATTTTTATTTAATCCAATATATAAAAAACATCTAATATCTAAACCTAAAATAGATGAGTGGGATGTTATTTCCATCAAAGATATGATCAATATTGTTCAATATTATATACCCTTAAATTATTATAAAAAAATCCTTAGATATTTAATTTTATCTCTTATGAATATTACTAAATTTTACAAACAAAAATGAAAGAACATATATTTAATTTATACTACTATATGTAGAACCATGATGTGGGCGTGATCCAACAAGATGTAGATTAGTTAGTGAGTAATTTTCACTAAAATACTTACCTTAAACTCTATATATATCTTAATTATATCTATTTGTTTCCTTGGTATTTTATCCATACTATATTCACCATAATATGGATTCCAATAACCACAAAATTTACTTAGGATAAATTTACATCCTTCAATTCAAATGGAATAATTATCCTGTTCTCCCCATAGTTATTATAACATCTATAAATAATCATCATCCAATAAACTCAAACACATTTTAAAGTCTTCAGTATCAAAATTTCAACTATTATCTCAAAATAAGAATTAATTTAGCGGGATTCGCCACCACAAAATTAATTTATTATCAATTCTAGAGATGTCTGTCACAAAACCACAGTCACCAAAAAACCATTGAGTATGATAGGGTTTACCTTACTTTATAAAATCCTCTTCTTTCTACTTCAATTAATTTCTTCAATAATTCCATTAACTTTTATAAAATATTTAATAATATATAATATCCATGGTAATAGATTTAGTTTAAATAAATATAACACCAATATTCTCCACCACTAGGTATAAAAACAACTCCAACACTTATTATTCCATAGGAATTGAAAAGGAATAAATTAAAACATCAAAAAAATCATTATACCATAGCTCATTTATCAAATGAATTAAAGGATATGATTCAACTGGGAAACAATTTTTCTAAATTTATCATAATTTGTGGCATAAGGATGTTTTAAATCACTAAATAAATTCCTAAGGCATGATTTTAGAAGTTAATAACTTATATCTTTCAATTACATAATGGATGAAAAATTTTATTTAGAGTAATGAAGTCCTATGAAACTATTTAATAAAATATGATTATTGACTTTATAATGACCTTACTACAAATCATATTTGGATACTTATTATATGTATTTTAAAGGCCATATATTAAAGATCAATTTAAAAATAATATATTTTTGATATAAAATATAATTTTTATTTTTTTATAAATTATTATTGTTTGTAAATATGAAACGTACATATTATATATATAAAGGTTTCATATTTTTTAAGCTATAATGGGTCATAATTATCAAATAATAATTATTTTAAATATTTAATAAATAAACATGAATTATACATATTTATGCCATATCATAAATTTATTTAGTATTTATGACCTAAATTAATTTAAAGAACAAATAAATTATTCTAAAAATTAAACATTTATCTTAATTGGGTAAAATATATGAAATAATTAATATTATAATAATTTAAAATATTTATATTTGATTTAGGTAGTGTTTTTTATCAAATAAGAATATATTAATGCTCTTATAAAATTCAAGTTCAATATCATGTGATTTAAATAAATTTTATTGTTAATTATTTTAAATTCACATACCATTATTTAAAATTACTTCATTCTAGGTATTCTAGGTGAATTAATTAAACATAACCAAAATATGTGATCTGATTTGTTTCAATTTCAATGTAAATATTTATTTTATATATTCGTACATATATGGTTGTAAAATCATTACCAAAACATTTAATCACTATTACATATAAAATATGGATAAAAATACTTTGGGACAAACATCCCATTATACTAGATACTAGGTCATTAAACAGAAACATTGTGGTGACTATTAGTTACTCTCGTAAAAGTACTATTTTTGTTTCCTATTATTTTATCCATTGAATGAACATATTTTCCCCCATTTTATTAGGATTTATTTGGATGTATTTTTTACATTAAAATTTAATATTTTACTTGTGATTCATGACACAAACTATTAATTATATGAGTGATATGAATTATGTTCATTAAAACAAAATAATTTGGTTGAATATATAAGAGATTCATAAATTTAGTAACTTTAATCATACATGCAAATTTGGATCACATGAGATAAAATATTTTAGACATTTAATTAAAAATAAAATTAAATAATGATATCATTATGTTACAGACATAAAATACTTCTATTTTTGATTTCTATCAATATTCCCACCCACCAAGTACTCAATCAACCAAATTGCTGTTTTATCCCAAAAAAGTTTTTTCATTTGTTATTTTATGTATGGAAATATTATAATGGTCATTTAATTTAAATATATATATTAAACTACATTAAGTGACACAAATAAGATTTGGTTCTCAAAGGAATTAATATAGTATAATATATTTGATAAAAATTGGAATTTTTTTTGACTAAATATTCAATATTTATATGTGGTTTAAACCAAATAAGTTTCCTACCTAAATAGGTATGTCATAAAATAAAAAAATATTGAATTGTAACATGCCAAAATATGGATCTTTTTACAATAAAACATTTTAATAGTAAGCCTTATAGTTTTAGTGGGAGATTATATGACAAAAATCCATTATTTAATATTTTCAAAACACGTTAATCACCCAATAAAACTAGTTTTATAATTTATATTGAGATTAAAAAAGTTGATAAAACTTTTCATTGAGATTATTTCCCAAAATATACAAATAAATCAATAATAAATTTGTGGATTGGTAAAAAAATTGATAAATTTTCCCAGCTGGTGGAGAAACATTATTTTATTGGGGAATACCTTCCTAAAAATCATAGACTCCAAATGAAACTCAAAATGATAAAAAAAGTAATATTGGTTTCATTGAATTTATGGATTAGAAATATATCGAATTGATTAAAAAATTAATATTAATCATAAATTCATGCACATCTATTAATAAAATGCAAGGTGTTGAAGGGGTCAAGTATGAAGGGGTCTATTTTTGAAAAATATTAGATAAGGAACCATAACATTCATATGTATATTGAATATGATTGTGAAAATAAATTTTTTTGTGAGGTTTGGTTATTTCGTCGTATTTTATCTACCTAGTGATTTCTTTCTATAATTTATTTTTGATAGTTATCAACAAATAATTATTCATTATAATATAAACTACTATAACCAGTATTTATTTACACCACCTTAGTATTTTAAGGATTTTTAAATGATATATGAGATTATTATACTCTGAAACTATGAATAAATTGTAGAGTGTAAAAAGTAAAGGAAGTGTCCAAGATGGGAGGAAGAGAATATTATAATTTCTAAGGTAAAATATTCTTCACTAAATATTAAAAAGGATGTTTAAATGTAAGGGAACAACTTTTATTGATGCAATTCCATGAATTGGAGGAATAAATTCATTTAATACCATAAAATATCTTTAGAAAAAACATATGGATTGGACATCGCATATTTATGTTTTAGAAATTAGTTGTATTAATTCAATTTCAGGGGTATTAGATACTATATGTGAATCATACATTTATGGGAATGTTCAGGGACTCAAAAATAGAATAGTGTTTGTGAGGGTAGAAATAGATACATGTGATACAAATTTTGAAATTCTTTGTTTATTTATATTGATGAAATATGATCTATATCTATCCGGTGGATTATTTATACAATATAAAAACATATATTATATACAAATAAGGATTAAAAACATAATTTTAATATCTTTTATGGAAAAGATAGGTTATAAATTTATAATTGATAGTAAAATATTTTCATTTTATTAGAATAATATTGTTTATGGATGTAGGTTCTTTATTAAATATTTCATATTATTGATCTCAGCAATCAGATATATAATTTTTTAATATTATGATTAAAATTAACGATTCAAACACATCTTACCATTGTAATTTCCACTTTGTATATATAAATATAATACACATAAAAATATTCTAAAAAATGATATAGTGAAATAATTTGATAACAAATTATATAATAAATATATATCTATTAATTAGAAAATGTGACCAAAGAAACTTTTTGATGAAAATGAGAAATAGTAAGTGGTCCAATATCCCTAATACATGATTTCACCCAATAAATTTCAAATATATATTTGAGTTATTTTTTTATCATAACCTATATATATAATTAATTACATTATATTTATTTAAAATATATGAACAAAAAATACACATATTTTTTTAGTCTATATACATTTAAAAGCCATGTTAGAATATATATTGTTGTATAAAAGTATATTTTTTAATAAGTAATATATAATGAAATTATAAATATTGTATTAATTCCTAAAAGAACATTATATTTGAAGGTTAAAAAAACTCCATAATTTAAAAAAATATAATGGAATAATAAAAACTTGTAAATGACATGACTATAATTTAGAAATCCAAGGGATGTGGTTTCCTTGAAATATTTTACAAGTGACTTCCACTGTAAGAAAGGAAACAATATATAAAATAAGATCATAATTTTTTAAATGATGTTGATAACCTTAAGAGAAAAATAAGTGAACAACAAATTGATTTAATAATATGTATTTACAGAAATTATAAATTCAATTCAAACATTTTAATTGTAGCCTATCCATTTGATTGGTATCATGACACTTTGAATAGAAACTTGCCCATTGAAATAGTAAAATGAGTGCTATGTAATTTATATCCTGAATATACTATGTAAATATAAATATTATTAATCTATCACTACTAAAATAGGACCTTTAATAGCACTATTATCAGGGCTTTATCATAGGTATAGAATTACTGATAATGTTTGTGATGTGAAATGGATATCTTTAACAGTTCTTGTAAAAATACATTGACAAAGTCCCCCTTTAATAGTGGTAAAAAAATGTTGATAAAGGGGGAGTTTATCAGGGCTTTCATAGTTATGATAAAGGGGGATTAATCATCCCCTTTTAGCATTGTTGAAGGCCACCTTTATCTACACTTTGTTTAGCACCGTTAAAAGGGTCCATTAACCACCCAAAAAAGAACTTATAAAGGAACTGCTGATAAATTGAATATTATCCCCCACCCTTTATCTGCACTCCCCCCTTATATGTGCTTCCCCCACCCCTTTATATGTTCTTTAGATAATCCCACCCTACTAGGGCGCCCCTACTTCCAGTGAGTATCGATCCTCAGACCTCCATCTTATACACCATCACCTATTCCACTCCCCTATATTGTTTCTGCTTAAATTTTGATATATATATATATATATATATATATATATTAAATTACATTTTTCCCATTAATTTTTATATATTTTTATGTACATTTTTATATTTATATATTGAAATCCATGTATAAAAAATGTTTCTTTTTTCTCTATGTTCATATGTGCTTATAGATATATACAAACATACATATATAATATATATATATAATCATATATAAAAATAATTATAAATGTTTATATTTATTAACATATATTATATATTAATATCTATATACATATACTAGAATATATAGATAAATATATCTATAGTTTCTATACTCATACAAATATATATACTTATATGAACATTATATACTTTTATTGTATTGGTAAATAAATATTCATACATTTTTATTCTAAAAAATAGATATTATTTTTTATTGAAATA
The DNA here is from genome assembly GCA_963277665.1 of Viscum album. Lineage (NCBI taxonomy): Eukaryota > Viridiplantae > Streptophyta > Magnoliopsida > Santalales > Viscaceae > Viscum > Viscum album. Next base: position 973,669,732 of record OY728140.1, on the reverse strand, counting down.
ATCATTATTTATTGAGAAAAATAGTGTATATATAAATATATATATTTATTTATTTATAAAAATAAAAAATTTATATGTGAATATAAAAAAAATATGTATATATTCTTTTATATTGTATATAAATAAAAATAGATTATGAAAAATTATAAAAATTACAATCCATATTATTACTATTAATGTAATCCCTATAATTAAATTTATTGCTCACTAAAAGAGGAAAAAATCATCCTTAAACAAGGCTGAAAATCGATCAAATGTTTTAAAATTTAGCCTCCACAACTAAAACTCGTTATTGTAGGCCATATAGGCCCTTTTAGGGGTTGAGAAAAATAGTATAAATATCATTGAACTCATATTCAGAATCCACAATGTACAGCTTGTCGCTGACATCGATTCGATATGTGGTTGATCCCAAACAGATACCCGAAAGAACAGTTATGCCCATTTGAAGTTTTAGATATGTTTTTTTACTTATTTTAGACATTCTATTAATTTTTAAAAAAATTTATCTCCAATTTTTTTATTAAATTACTATTACTAAATTATTATTAACAAATTAAAAATTAAAAATATTTTTTTATTATTTTATTATCCATTTTATCTAAATATCATATATATTATGTGTAAATTCCAAATTATCCTTATCTATAACATATTTCAAAAAAATACATATTATATTTATATCAATACAAATAATATTATATAAAATGATATTTTTTTTAAAGAACGAAATGTATTTTTTTGAAATATACCCTTTATCAATAATAGTAAAATACTCTATATAAAGACCCCTTCCCCCTTTATTAGTGTTTTTTAGAAGTGCGGATAAAATCCCTATTTTATCAGGAACTTTTTACTAGGGTTGATAAAGGGTGGAATTTATAATTGATTTTTTAAAAGCATTGATAGGGTCCATTTTCATCAGTTTTATACCATTGTTAAAGACCATGTTTAACAGTACAAAAAACACTGTTAAAGACCACTTTTAATAATGATTTTTCTAGCTTCAAGAGAGGGGGTATTTAACAGTGGTTTTAGACTGAACTATTAAAACCCTATCACTGGATAAATCTAGTTTTTTAGTAGTGTGTTTAATAACTATTCAAATTGAGGAAACTCAAAGAATGTATAACTGTATATTTTAATAAAGTATATTTTAACAAATTTAATAAAAATCATAATTTCAATGTTATTATTTAAATATTCAAATTATAAATAATATAAAAAATTTTATAAATGGAATTCAATTTTTGGAATCAATGTGTCACAATTATCTTTGTGTTTCTTTTATTTTTTGAAAAATTTTAAAATTCTAGTGACTACTAGAAATACTATTTTTCAAATATGGTGTGTTTTATAAAATATAGACAATTTATTAATATTTCTATAAACACAAGAATAGGTTTATTGGATTCAATTATTTTTAAAATGATATTAAATTTATTTTAAAATAATAAATTCAATTACCAAACATAAAAATTAAATTTTGACCTCTTAGTTGAAAATATATTTTATAAAAAAATATTTTTTATTTTTTTTCAGTAATTTGTATGAACCAATAAATTTTCTTCTTTAAGGGATTAAAATTCAGGAACATAATTTTTTTAGTAAAATAATATTCATGTTCTCATAATATACCAGTATTTATTTTATTGGTAATGAAATAATATTTTATTCATTATTCTAATCCAAAGTTATCCTCATCTCTATATATAAACTCCCCCTATCACTGTTATAAAAAATCACTTTCAAAATTCATCCCATTACACATGATTTTCTCAATTACCTCTTCTTAATTTGTCTAAGTGGCTTACATATTTTTTGGTCCTACCCACTCAATGAATCTATGGTATTAGGGCCTTTTAATTAGTGAAACTTTCACGATGAGGTAATATTCCACCCACTTCCATTAAATTTTTTTTCTAAAACTGTATTCTCATTTACATTTATAAACCACTCCACTAAAATTTATTTATATTTATATTAATACTATATTAATAATATTATTTTTATAGATGATTTTTATTTATAATATATGTAAATAATCATTCTCTCTCCATATTTTGACATGTCCCGTTAATTGTCAATTTACCCACCTATAATAGTGTTTTCAATTCATAATTTAACATTTTTATGAATGATTATTTTATATTATATATATTATTAAAATATATTATTTTATGTACTTTTATTATATTTTAGTTATTTTAAAAAATGGAAATGATTATAATCAAATCCATGAAATTGAAATGAAAATTAAATATTTAGAACAACCATGTCATCATTCCATTTTATCTTTTTAAAACGCTAAAAAATAAATTCCCATAAAATAAATTTATTAGAAAATACAAAAAAAATATTTTTATATAATTCTATATTTATGTTTTTAAAAACCAAATATTATTATGTATAATGTGTATGTATGATGAAGTAAAATTTGACCTAAGGTACACATATTGTTATCTCAATCTCATCTATTTCATTTAAATCTTATCATCATTAACTTAAATATTTTATGATTTATGTATATATCCATATTAATATCTCCTTATAAATTTTAAATTTATTGTTATATATTTCAATGTATATTAACTTTATCCCATGAATTTACCCATTCTTTTTATTTTACAAAATATATAAGTGGATCCCCATTGACCACTCTTCTTATTTTTTATTTCGTCTCATGTTTAATCTTATATCAAAATAATTGTTTGTGTTATATACTCTAATTCTATTATTTATTTAATTTATTTATTTTTTTTATTTAAATGTCTTTTTATTGTTATCTCAGTTGATTTACTCTCAATTCATACCATAGAATGATCAAAAGGGGTATTCAAATCCAAATTATCTTTTATATGGGATTCAATTATCATTACTTCAACATTTTACTTTATTATCCTATATTTTTTAGTCAATATTCATTACTTAATTTTTCAATTTTTTGGAAACAAGTTCATGTTTAATAACCCATTTTTATGTAATAATAAATTTTTAGAATTGTCTTTCTTGTCCTACAAGAAAATCTGTTTTTCTCTATCATATTTTAGAATCATTAAAAATACCATTATCTTGAAAATCTATAATGATTCTAATATAGTTTTTTATATTTTTCAAAAAAATATGTTATATTTCCAAAGTACTTCCACAAAAATATTGATGAATGTTTTAGAAAAAATCATTTAATTGTTTAAATCCAATTATCAAATTATGGTCAATCACTTCTAAATATTGTCTTGAATTTTATTTTCTTATTTACCTTGAATGTACCATATGTATATTTCCTAAATTATTCCCTCAATTAACTTTCTAAGATCATGTTATTTCATTATTTATACTATGATATGATGAATGTGATTTTTATTAATCTTGTTCCTTTATAATAATGGGTTATACAAGTTATGCCTATAGATTTATATATGATCATTGAAATTTTTTATTCGAACTAGAAAACATGTTAATAACATATTAATATGTGATAGGTGGTCCTATGTTTACATATACCTATAATCCATTATTTATAGAATTGTATCTCATGATTTCATTGTTCATGTATATGATTAGTTAGTTGTTTTCGTAATGTTATGCATAGATATGATATAGTTAGTCTTGTCTATAATGTTATTTATGTAAATGATTAATTTAACATTATGTATCATGTTATGATATAATATAAGTGAGTATTAAATTATGTTTATTTTGATTCATTATTATTAAGGTTCCACATTAAAATCAATTTCATATTGATTTTATATTTTAAATTTTTAATCCTCACATGAATTTTATGTTATGATCCAATGATGCTCTCAAAGATCTCTAGGTATTCAGTTTTCTTATGAGAAACACATCTCTATATATGGTTCATATAACCTCTATAATAATATAAGTATGATATGGTTTCATCATGTAAATGTAGATATCAAAATTTTTCCAATGATATGATCTCACTTCTTACATGAATATAAAATGATATTTGTTATCGATTATATTCTTCATGATTCCAATTTAAACACATTAAAAATATTTCTACTCACCCAATTATTTATGTATGTCTCTATGTGGAAACAGTAATTAATAATAGTTCAGTCATCATATAACAGGTGAAATAAAATCATTTTTTATATTTTAAAGGTATTATATAATTTAATGGAATAATATAAAAATAGATCCTTAATATACTTAACAAATTATTATTGGAATGGTTTAATATAATAAATTTTCATGTTTTTTATATAATTTTAAAATGTATTACCCAATATCTTGCTATTTTGGTTTGGTGGAATATCATACATAATAATATATATAATCTGATAATCACATATGAAATTGGTTATAATTGGTACTTCAAAACCATTAGAAATGACTTTAGAATATATGGATAACTATTTCTAATATGAAGTAAGTTTGAAACCATTGAAATATTCATGGTGTTAAAAAAAGAATTACATAATCAAATTAATTAAAAAAATTATGGTAATTTAATTAATTTTTGTTGGGGGATACATAAACCTAGAGTCTATTTATCTTTTAAGGATATGTGGTATTGTATTATGTCTAAATTATTTAGGAACAACAAAATGGAATATTGTGTATGAATATGGTAATAAAAAATTTCTAAATATTATTAAGTTTTTTATAGAAATTAGACCATTATTATTTCATTATGAAGTTAATTATTAAAAACATATAATTAAATGATAAAACACATAGAATGAAAGTAAAATAATAAAATTATTAGATATATGTATTTAGAGGCATAATTGTTTTTATTTTTTAAGGATTAATGGATGAAAGGAATATGTGATACATATCACATCAGACAATCCATATTCTAAATATGAAAAGTACTTAGTTTTTGAGTGTCCTCATGATATATTGATATTGTTTTATCATCCCACAGATAAATTATATTTATATCATAAAAGTATAGTACATAATAAAAAAAATTATTTCACGTGAAATCGATGGGAGAATTCATGAGTTAAGTAAATTTCAAAAAAAAACAAGAACTTTTCTTAAGATGGAAAATGAGTCTATTGTATAAAAGGTTATGGAGAGAAAACTAAATTATATATTATAAAAATATTGAATGAGTGGTTTGTTTTTCACATTCCCGATAGATGTAAATTTATCTTGAAAAATGATGATAGAATTTTATTTGTAGAGGATGAAAGTATGCTATATTTAGAGGTTACTATAATTTGGAATATAGTAAATCGATAAAGTCTATTGAATATAATATATAATAATTTTACAAAAATCAGGATAGGAACATCATTTATTAATGTTAATGGGTTAAATATACCAAGTAAAAATGGGGTTTCATAAATAAATATGACATGTATGGTAGATTGATTATCTATAATATTTTTCTCATGAAAAATGTGATAAAATATTGATGATATTGACTATGAAGACTCTTTTCACAATTAGAAATGATAAAATCCAACCAAATTATAATTTTAATAATAAAATATTATTATTATTATAATATTTAATCAACATATTTCAAACCCATATGCCTTAATATAATCTTATTTCTGGGAACAAAATGAGACCACCCTAAAGATATAATGATATAAATAGGATTGTTAAAAAAATTAAGCTACAAATATATATATATATATGTAAGACTGATTATTGGATTCGTAGAACAAAATTAAATGATGAAATCAATGAGATAGTTTTCTTCAAAAATAAATATGAATTTTATATATATAATCATGTAAGTGGGTGGAAAATCATCTATCTTTTATTATTTGTAGTTGACAAACATATGATATAAAATGGATTCCTATATTTAAATTCTATAAATGATTGTTTTGGTAAAAAAATTTTAATTGAAAACATGAGAGAATAAAACAATATATCTGATATAAAAAAAATATTGAAAAATAATAAAATTATTCATGATCTCTGTCAGAAAAAACGTAGTTATATATTCTAAAGATACATATCATAACTAATTAAAATAAATTATCATTACTAGTATTATATATAATATGTTTTATGATGGATAATATATAGCAACAGTTTTAGGGAGAAAAATACATGTATGTAGGCCTTCTATTAGATTGTAAAAAAATGATATGGCGTTGAATTTGTGTATTTATTTGTTAAATTGTTGTATTTTTGTGAACATAATTTTTTAATATTTTATTATTGATTAGATAAAACTATTAATGTTATATTTTATATTTTTAGTGTGAAAATAAACCCAAAAATACAGATAGTATAATACAATTTACAAGGTTCTTTATTCAATTTGAGTGACTATTTACTTATTATAACTTGAGATAATCCATAAATATATGATTTAGTAAAATTAACCTGTAAGTACAAACAATTAGGGTGATCCTTAGAAAATAAAATTCTACCAAAATTCTGATTTCTCCTATACATTCACAATAATAGAAACTTCATATACAGATAAATTAATCATTTCAAAAAAAAATTTATAATGACATAAACTGATTCTTCTTCTTCTCTATGTGTCTTACATGGAACACATAACAAATAATTCTTATTAATAATATATATATATATATATCTCATTATCTTATAGAAACAAAATTTCCATTTTTCCTAAAGACTTTTCTTCTTTTATACATCTATTTTATAGATACGATAACTTATAAACACGAAATGATTCTTTTTATCTTGTTTTATCATCCATATCACATTAAAGATAGAAAAGTTATTTTTTATTAATATCAAAACATTAACAACTTCATGAATGGTAGATGCTATCAAAAATTAATGGTCAAAAATCTTCATTAGTTAATGGGTCTTCTTATGACCGGAATAATACCACCAATATATCTTGACTCTCAAAGTTCAGAAAACATAAAGAGATTTTGTTTATAAAAAGGAAATATAAAAATAATTTTTCTATTATAACTCAAACTTATATATCCTTTGAAATAACCTATTAAATGTTATACAATAACCATTAAATCATATACGTACATTTAATCCAACATGAAAATCCTACATATTCATTAAATCCAACATATATAGCCTTTGATCGATGAGAGTAAATTTTATTTAGATAGATTATCTATTGGTTCAATTGTATTTAATATATCTTCAAAACATCCATTATTGGATGGAATTTATAAATATTTTCCCAATATCATCAAATATAAAATTAAAATTTCAAAATATTAATAATTATTTATTCTAAATTATAATTTTTTATTTAAATTTTATGTCTCCTTCATGAATTCCACTTCAAAATTATATAACTCCTTAAATTTACTACCCGAACATACACACCCAAATTTTATGCTTCTCTTCACTATAATGTAACATTTAAACTTCATTTTAAATTTTATATTTAATCCAAAAAACTTCTCGGACTTATCTATATTTTCCTTCAACAATATAAGAATCAAGAACAATTATTTATATGATTGACATGGTTGATATGATTGATATTATTTATCTTATTGATAAAGATTAAAACATAGTTATATATATCTGAACAATATTATTTAAACATATATGAAATATTAATATTACAAATATTCCCAAAATGGTCTAAAAGAATATGATTAAGTTTTTTTCAAACATCCATAAATCCTTTTAAAAACCATAAAAAGAAATTTTTGTTGAGACTAATTCCACTTGTTTTATGAATAGAAAATAAATAATATAACCACTCATCACATTAATATAATTTACCATTTCATTGAAATTAAATTTCAATCATCTAACTATATATATATGTGTGTCTGTGTGAATGAACATTGTTTATAAAATAAGATAGATAGATAAATATTTAAAAAATTCTTCATATATAGTAATTGAATCTCCATCTCTCTTCATAAACTCTTAATCCTCTAATAAAATAGTAAAATTCCAAAAACGACCTCCCTTTAATACATGTTTTATGTGTCTGCATATATTATCAAAAAATGAATTAAAATTATGCAATTATAAATTTTTTATTTATTATACCTCTATTTTGTTTTCTCCAAAATAATAGTCCCCAACAATAGGAAAAACAATATATTACTTTGGAAAAATGTTTATTTCATCTCATATATTTGATTTTACATATATATTATTTTATGTGTTTATAAGAGGGATTTTTAGTTAACCAATAAGTAAATATGGAGATTTAAACATGTGAAGATGATGATATAAATAAAGAGTAGGTATGATAAGATGTCACCCATATAGGGTTCTTTAATGTAGCACCTATTGGTTTTCTTCTTCATTGGGAAAGCTCCAATATCATCATTTAACACTATATAGGATTTATTATATATAGTAGGCACTTAAACGTTTTTTACCAAAGATACAAAATGATGTAACCTCTTCATCTTCATACTATGATCATGTTTTCATCTCATATATATTTTTATCTCACTCCATTCACATAAAAATATATTCTCAATTTTCCTATCATTATATCATTAGGAAGAAGAATAGTTTCTTTTGATTAAAAAAACAATGTGAATAATGTTATTGTCTCATACCCATGGAAAACAAAACTCAATTTTTACAATCCATGATTGAAATAACAATTACCAATTGAATATTTTACATTAATAACTGCACAAAATTCCCTCAATAAACAAAATATGATAGGCAACCTATGAGTTCCAAAAAAGTCATTAATAATATGAGATTAAAATTTCATTATATTATATATAAAAGTGAAGATAAATACATTCCATATATCCCCTAATAACTATAATTGTTCTCATACATTGGTTGAGGTATAATATCACTCTGTATTTTAATTTTTCCTTTTCTCTATGAAATATTATTTTATCTCACAAAGAACTAACTTCATAATAATATAATCTAAAAAAATCAATGATTCATGAGAAAATTAAATTATAAATTCTAAGACCTGCACTCCTATTAATAGATTATTCAATCATTATATGTCACCAACATACTAACTATAAAGTATTGTCATTATAAAAGGAAGTCACATATATGTAAATTCCATTAATAGGGAAAACAAATCACTATATCATTTCAAGCTAAACTCCAATACATATATTCATGTCAAATAAAAAACCTCAATAACATAAAATTAAAAAACATAAAAAATATCATAGAAATATATACTATATCAGCCTTCATAATGAGATAAATATTATAAATTAAAATTATTGTGTGTCACTCACATTCAAATCCATGAAAATAATCATCATTTCATGATCAACCAAAAGGGAACTCAAAGAAATGTGTCCTCATTTTTCCCAAATCACAACTATACATAAGATTCCTAGAATTTTAAAATATCATATAAGATAAAAATTAAATATTTTAATCAATTCATATAAATTAGATGCGAAAAATTAAGAATATATTGTTGGATTTCTATATCTAAATATAATAAATCATTAAAAGCCCCTCGGAAAAAGATTAATAACAATGTAATTTCCAAGGAATTATGGAAATAATTTCCTAAAAAATTTAATGTGACAAACCATTCAACCAATTAAATTTTTATATATGTCTTAACCATCTATCTTACAAATAGTGATTTATAATGTATCATACCAATATTTTTTAATACAAAATTTTATCATCAAGATAACATCGCTTTCTATTCATTCAAAATAATTAGTTAAAAACATAGCTATGTCATTTCATATTGAATGGTGTGGATATTTATATATCTCCCATCATTTTATCCCATGTAAACATTCCCTATAGTCACTTAAATTACGAAAACATATAGAAACATAACCCGCATCTATATAATTCATTATATATAAAAAAGTCACCATATAAATAATGTTATAAGTACTCAAGTTATATAGTAGTAAATTATTATCAAGAAATTTGAATGTATATAACCCCACATTAATTTTTATGGTTCAAATATCTGACTTTTTAAACTCCAATACGTTTGCATTGTTTCATTATTTTACCAACCAAAGAATTAAACATGTATAACAATAAACTAGAACCTAAATTTTTTATAAAAATATATCATGTACTTAACAATCAGTAAGTGAACTCTGCACACCAACATCTACTTGTCATGTAAAAAGAGGTTAGAAATAAGGAATACACTCAGGAAATATGAGGCATTGCCTCTAAGTATAAATGTTCTATTACAAATCATGTTGTGTCATACCCTAAGATATAAATTAATATTCATAAATTTATAAGTATAATTATATAATCATCAATAATTAAATATTAATCATATATATATATAGGTTATACGTATCATGAAATATTATTGAGAATCTGGTCACAAAGGGAAATTAGGGAACATTATACTCTAACTACCAAAGTAACACAACCATATGTTATTAAATTGGTAACATATAACTAGAATATTCAACTAAAAGATGCTCCATTATGAAACAAAATTTATTACTCAGAAATCTAGACACCTTAATCCTCACATTTATCTAATATGAACATCTAATTAAAATCACACCATATACCTCCTTTTGAGATAATTGAGTATGTAAATAAGAACACAACAAATAGACATGAAGGAAAAATAAAGAATCACAATGATAATAAAGATTACATGTTTGGAATGTATGTAAAATTTCCATGTGAGAATGAATGCATAAATTTCATTCTAAAGAAACAATAACCTTAGTTACAATGGACCAATGTTTCAAAACACTACAAATAATACCAGAGGGAGATGGACCAATGCCTCTAGAAATTACATCATCAAGCACTACTCCTTCTATTCTTCTATTTTTCTAGACATCAACTTTTCTCTCATATCCCATAGCATGCCCCCTACTACTTGGGTATGAAAAATTAGTGCTAGAACATACCTAGATGTACCCTAATTCGTCCATTTGGATCCAATGTGATTCAGTTTCAGTTATACTTCACATGTAGAACAATATCACATTTATATTGGTTCATAATTGATTATCAAGTTACACGACTCTACTATATTCATGGAGAACCTATTATTAACCTTTTAAACTACTATTTACAAATATATTACACTCCTTCTACCCCCAATAACTAGTAAACTATTCATATAACCATTTTTTATTCACATTGATGACTTCAATGAAACATTTCCTTTTTTTACTACCACTGGAAGAAATTTTTCCACATATCATCACTAGTGATTCATGAAATCTCTATAACTTTCACACATTATATCATCGCCTCGAGAAATAAAAGATATATAAATAATTCTTCCCACCATATCTAGATCACTTCTTCATTCATACATGTTCACTAACCTAAGTGCATTCATTAGGATGATTCACCATCCATATACCCAGATTGATACTCCACTATGTTGTTACTACCACTAAGCTATCATCCACTCATCATTACTTATTGTAAATTTTCTATTAAACCATACCAAATATGACATATATTTTTTCATCCATAGAGTTATGTTTAGTGAATCCATCTTCCACTAGTCTAATCATATATATCCTATAGATAAGGTGTAGTCTTTCCATCTAGTTATCATGAGTGTAACATCAGAAACCTTAACAAAAAGATCTTCAAAAACATGAATAAAAATAGTTTTCATTTTAATGACTAATAATATCTTGTTGATAATTATTTTTGCAAGTAAAATACAAAAATATCCCCCTCAATTGCTATGTTCATTACATTCCCAATGTTCCACCGATCAACTTACATTAACCCCTTAAAACACCTACATGGTTATCTTTCATGCCACAATCAATTATCCATGTACCTCTAAAGAATAGGCTCATCAGTATTCTATAATATGATGTCATCAAAATGAGTCTATATAACTCCACACAATTTAATTTCCTGTATTTGAACTAAATAATGGTGAATTGTAGTAAATATATTATTCCATATACCAAGTCCATGTCCTTAATCCTTTGATATTTATTCTTTCGAAGACACAGACATTAAATTTGGGTAAGATATAAGAGTTTTATAGTACATCGATCTCTAGTGACATCAATTTAATTAACCCATATTTAGATCTTAAACATCCAAAAAGTATAATATCATTTTATAATGAAATACCACTGAAACGTCCTTTAGTAACTCCAAAATATCCATGAAATGTTTCTCCCACTCCATCTATCCTAAATTATGGCCCTTCAAGAATCACCCTCGTTTATAATGTTCCGTCCATTTCCCTAATGATATTTTAAAATTTATTTTGTAGATTATGACACCACCAAGTATTTCATCACCACCCTTTACCAGAGAACACATACCCCAGACTGTGTTTTCCTTATTTTTCCTATAGTATCACTATGAATGACTTGTCCAGTGACTTTTCATATAATAGAACAATATACATTAATTTTTAAAAAAACATTGATGTATCTCAAGAAGATAATGCCTCAAAAAAAGGAACAGAAATTGTTCTCAAGATAATAAAATATGTTATAATAAGATTAAAATCAGATTGAAAAATTGTTTCGGTAACATTTGACCTAATAAACACTATCAAGAAGAATATTGATACATGGAACACCCAATAATGCAAGAAATTCATGATTCCCCTCTTAATAAAGTTACATAATCCATCAACTAATACCTTATTGTGTTCAATTTTCTTATTCGAAAAAACAATAGGTTGACACCACTAACATATCTTTATGGACACCGTTTTCTTCCACAAACTCTCATCTACTATAACATAATCTGGTACACTTTCATCCCATCATGATTCATTATGATTATTTTTCTAATAAAACATTGAATATGTTCTCCGAGGAAAAAAAATATTAACTTTATTATGCCACTTTCCCTATGAAATTACATTTATTTCAATGTATCATAATTAAAAACCATATAAACACATCCATGTTCAGATAAACCAGTGCTTACTCCTTAATGATATGGAGCACTAGCCACTGTGACTGAAGTCTTTCACTCACAAGTTCCACACTTCTAGTGACTATGGGTTTTCCACCTCCATTCTATTAATTTCATGAACTCATTAATCCCAATCATAATAATCCATTATCGTGTACTCAACTATTTGAAAATGAAATTATACGCCAATCTTTACACTAATCCATAACACTGAACCACCACCATAAATCACATACCATTTAATAAACCTTATTTGGTTTCATCATATGATCATTTTTTGAATTTCCATGAAAACTATACACAAAACCTTATAATTATTAACCAAATAGAACTATTTCATCCTGATGTCTCTTGGAATAATCACTAAACCCCTCTAAAATTTCATTTAATGAAAAACCCACAGTCAATTCTCCATCTTAATGTATGATGGAAAACATGTGGTCTGTTAGATATTCACTCTTTCGACTAACAAGGCTTTTGGAACCTCTTATACATGTGTATTCTAGGAAGACACCTTTTATTCATAGAATTGACACTACTATCTCCCTTCCCATTTGAAAAAATCATCCATAATAGGAGAAATCATCAAACTATCATCAACCTGAACTTACTCTCATGATTTTCATCACATCATTCTAATAACATACTTCATTTTTCGTATTTATTAATTTTTAAGACATTCCTCTTGTGGTTTTTGAGATGATTTCAATTTATACTCAACTCTTCACTTCTTCAGAACTAACCATTAATGTTGAACATTAAAAATCACTAGTATTATCAGAAAAACATTCCACCAATATTTATATCATAAACTTTTTAAACATAAATTATGAATAACCCATTACAATTTTGTACTTATAAAAAGTGAGATCTCACTGATATTCAAGAGCATAAAGAATTATTATCTACCTTTGAGAAAGCTCCAGCAATATTCAAACCATGCTCATGAATTTTATCATGATGTATAAAACATGCCTCAAAAAACACATCGTCCAAGAGAACTTTCAATATTCATATAAAACTCTAAAATAATCAATATGTTTTGGTTAACTCTATTATGATTCCATGATAAAATACTCAACATATGCACTAAAAATATGATTCGATACCACATGTTTGGAATCTAAAAATGATGTCCAATCACTTTATATTATCCTCTAAAAATACAATGCACACCACCAGATGTGACAACATGTAGAATTTTTCTTGTAAACTGTAACAATTGAATGATCCTACACAAAACATTAATAAAAACCATGAATTACAAGAAACTCATTCACCACATTTAAATTTACATAATATATAGTTCTATTCAACTCATCGACCTCCTCTAATATAAGAAAAGAATCGAAGAAGCACATGAAATACCTACATGTAGGAACAACATAAAACAATAGTGTGAAAAATTATTACTTGGTTCACATAGTGTATCATATATCTATAAGGTAATGGATATATATCTTTCATTATATGGAAACATTCACTTGTGTTTTATGGATACCATGTTCTAAAACTATAACCATACTTCTTATAAAGATGACCCAATTCCTGTAATTGTTATATCAACTTGTATTTCTCCATCTAATCGTGTACCCTTCCTACCTTTTAAATTAAAACCTTTTCTATTAGGCCTATTATTCTTAGGTCTAGTAGTTTGACACTATCACACACATACATGTTCCATGATTGACCATTTATGATTTAGTTATCTTCAATGTTAGTAAAACATCACATGTGGACCAGTAAATCCTCGGTATTGGTTCCTATAATGATATAAATTTCTATATATTTCATATATTCATATACAAAACACTTATATCTGTTTTAAGATTTTTTTTATATTGCATCTTGTGCTCAAACTACTAATAACCAGTAAACCATTCATGTCACTATTCATTATTTAGAATGATGATGAAATGGAAACATTTCTTTTGTCTCTTCCCTAGGAGGAATAAATTTCACATATCTCAACCACTGACTCTTCTATTTGATGTAAATTCTTTGCATTACATCATCTCCTCCAGAACAATGCATCACATTCATGAATCTACCCCATCCATATAGATCACATATTTCTCTAATAATTCCTTCTAAGTTGAGTGAGTGTGTCGGAATGATACACCATATATATATCTTCACTCAAAATATATAATGATTCTACTCCAACCCTATAATCCTCTACCTAAATCATCCATTAAATATTTTCCATTCAAATGAACATTCTACATTTACAATATTTCCATACAATCACCCATTTCATGTCATGGAATATATTTCTGAAATGAATTCAGAAATCCCATAGAGAAGGAGTATTTTTTTCCATCTATGCCAAATGTAACTTCTAGAGACATAATATCTAGATATTCAAACACATGAATAGTGAGAAATTATCACACCAATTCTTAAATAATATAACATAACACAATCCACCACCATGATCCCAGAGTTAAAATCTAATTCTAAACACATGGGATACTAAATAGCCTCCAAATTGGCCAAATAGACTCAAAAAATGGTGAAATAAATGTCATTACCTCAATATAAAATCTATAATAATTGAAAAAATCTATCTCTTTAGTATCTAGTATCTAAAAACAATCTCAACAATACCTTCTAAAATGCATGATCAAAATAAAAGAACTTCCCAAGTTCACATTTATGGGTGAGTAATAATACTCACTATAACCATCCCATCCAGTGATTTGTTTCCAATAAAACAATATTTACTATAAAAAACATCAATATAATATTACATTGTAAAAACATAAACACCTCGAAAACATAATATTCTTTATATAGTTTATAATAATACATACCATAGCCAACTATAATCATTTTTACCAAATACTAATGTATATATAAAAATATAAAATTCATACATCATAATATAAAAATGAGAATATACCTATGTAGTAGGTCCAACTAGAAGAGCTCAAAACCTAGGCATTGATACTTTAACTTCATCTAGCCATTGGTTATCCCAAAAAGGGTAACCATTAAAAGTACATACCAAATTAAGGATAAATTACATCATCCCCTCATCAAATCATTTTGAAACTAATCTTTTGTATATGTTAATGTAATTTTTATAACATAACACCCCATACTGGTCTTCCTCAAAAACACCTAGAGGTAAGTATGTTTAATTAGAAACAAATCAAGAAAAAAATATGATATCTTATCACATATACCCTCATAAACCCCATATTAAATGAATCTACCAAGATGAATCATTATCTCATACTGGACTAGCACCTCGATGACTATCGACCTTAAAATAAAAAAATATGGGTGAAAGAAATGAATAAACACATAATGATTTATTATCAATCATAATCTCAAGAATAAATTATATAAAGATTAAACAATTTTTTGAATCATCATATGTATCAAACCTAAGATACTCAGTGACAATGAGAATGTATACATAGTCCTATCAATAACATCATCTATCTTAATGTTATGGGAGATAATGATAATTGGAACATGAGTGTGTAATCCCTATAAAATTAAATGTCCATTTTCATTATACACATAAATGAATTTCAATGGAATAATAATTCACATTACCCATTCCATGAAAAATATATTTATCTTCTCAGAATTATAAAAAAAATAACCATGGCATAATGTAACTTCATCTAGGATGTCCATGTATTTTTTAATACTGAAGTTAGATGATAATTTAATGTCATACATAGATTAATTTTGGATTCCTTCCAAAAATTGGGTATATAGTATTGAAAATTATATTCTTGATCCAATATTATTTAATTTTTTAAAATATAAAAATGTGTATCAATAAATAGAAGGTGGTATTATTCCTAAAACAAAAACCTAACCCGAGAAAAGAGACCATTTTTGAACTAAGGGATCAAGTGGGAACTACATTAATTTTTTGCACACAACTTCTTATATTTGCATGAAATGGAATTCTGTGTGAAAAGTGAAAATAAAAGAACAATTTGTGAGGGTACTTTAGAAGACACAAATATCAAATAGGATAGGGGAATACAATTAGATCAATCCATGAAACCTCAATGTTGGTATGAAAACCCTTTGTATGAGAAAGGTTCCGATGAACCAATTACTTATAAAACCGTACCTAAGTGGAAAAGACATGTGATTTGTGAAACTACATTGTGTTATGAAGGTATAGTTTCACACACGAAGCCTCCCATGGCAAGTATAAATAAGGAATCACCACCCCATTTGGAGGATGTACCTCTGGAAGTTGATGTGTTGGCTCACACTTATGAAACCAAAAAATTAGTGATATGGTAAAACTAAAAACACCCATGGATCCCTAAAGGTAGATAACATGTGCGATTGACCTCACGTGGGGCCCTAATTTTCATGGAACATTTTTCAGACATCCTCACAAAACATTCCCTAAAAGGAAACGTGCGTTCCAAAAAGGTGAGATTACTTCATGAAAATATTGAATTGTCATGACTCCAATAATTTCACACAACTATTCCCCCAATATCCATAAACCGTTGTTGTTCTGAAACCTATGTTTCAAAAACCCCATGTTCACTCACAAATGTATAGTTTCATATAATAACCCATAGGTACCTAACCTAGTGCATCCATCTATCAACCATATTTCCACTAAATTTGAGTTACCAGGTTCCCCATACCTACTCTGAATGGATTCACCAGCACCTCAATCACCCATGTGACCCATGTCATAAACCCTCATATTTGTCCTATTTTCGTCAATCATGTATTGGATAGTTTTATTTCCTAATGCACCTAAAAATAAATAGCTTAATATAGGGATACCCATTTTACACTTCACCACAAATATTTTTACACATTGTTAAATCCAAAAGAAATTGTACAATAGACATTTAATCCATGGAGGTTTCATAATCATGGGATACCACTCACCTTTCCCTATAGATAGTTCTAGTGGGATACCATCCTATCCTATATAGAAATGATCTTAATTTCCATAGGCCCCCTCCACCTCAAAGCTATTATATATATAAAATTTGTATCCTAACTTCCTAGTCATACAATTTTAAACTATATGTCAACACCATCATCACATATCATTAAATTATAACCACACCAGGTGTGGCGAACACATGATTCCCTATGTATGATTGGGATGGGATGACACTAAACCTCTTACCCAGTGAGATGAACATTGGATACCCCATGTATGATCATTATGGGATGATTCATCCTCTATATCCATGGTATGATCTACCTACAACATGAAACTGAAATGTGTAAGACCCACACCATGATTTACCTAGATGATATTAGCCACCTTTGAAGTAAAAATTCTATGTTTAATCCCTAAACTATTCCCTGTTGTAATTCCTTCTATGATACAGGCATACTCACTATATAATGTTAAAAACCATGGATTAGTCATGTCAGATGACCATAAACAGTGTCCTCGAACTATGTGGGGTTTGATCACTGTATCTTAATACAGTATGTAGGACACCTCTCTAAGTTGGAATCATAAAATACCTAAAATATCACCCTATTTTTCAATCCCAACATCACTATTATATCACTACATCTCCCCCTTTAATTCAGCAATGCCAATGTGTGATCATGCTCTCTATGGGAACACACTGAAACTGCATCGTCCAAAACTATCTTTACAAGATGTTAAAAAAGTGAAAAAACTATCCCCATAAGATGATTTACATGTGATATACCTATCGTGGTAATATGTTAAACTAATGACCAACATGTCCCCATAAGACAATAAATTTCTGACCAACTGGTCCCCAAAAGATATTATATCATTTATTGTGTCGCCATAAGATGTTAAATGTGTGACCAACTTATCACAATAAGGATTTAAATTTAATATCATATCCCATCATTAAAGTGAACAAGTGGCCAAGATATCCCCAAAAGATTTTATATATATGAACTTGTCCCCATTAGACATTAATCCTATGAACCCCCCCTGAAGCATCGATATTTCTACCTCATGTAAAAAAATGATATGTTTGGGGTCATTATCATTAGATACTTTATGACTTCGGCACAAATTACACCATGAATGATAATAAATCCCATTGGTATCACACATGAGATTCCTAATATGTGAGATTACCTTGAATCAAAAAGAGGTATAATTTATATGAACCCAAAAGACAAACCTCCAAATATGTTCAAATATGTCCAACATTACCATCATATTTGACCATGTGTAGCTACCCTGTCTTGATAGAAGTAGTGTTATTAACCAACTTAAACCTTTATATGGTGTTGGGAATGTGTTTCGCAAATATGAATCAAATATATTACGGAAAAATAGACTAGTAAATGAAATCCCAGTATGAATACATGGAAAGAGGAACTAAAATCCCTCCATCTCATCTTCATCATGAATTAGAAATCAATAATAATGGTGGTATAGGTTTCATGCCTTTGGAATGAGGGAATGTTGGGAAACCATCTTACCATCCTATAAGAGGAATAGACCTAACATCACTAATCATTGTGGTAGAGGTTTCACACCTTTGGAATGAGGGAATGTAGGGAAAACCTATAACCAACCTAGATCAGGTAATACCTATCCATGTAAGTGAACAACATCCAGAGATGTAGTGAAGGAAAATATAGAATTTTCAACATCCTGGTGTTATTATCTCAAAATGATCATAAAAATGGTGAAAATAATATAAAAATAATATTCTACAATAATGAGTAGATTTGTAACATTTGAAACCATATGATTTGGTAAGTATAATATCTAGATATTTGGCATCATGCATCACCATACAAAATAATGCTTCTAATATGAAAAGTTTCTCCTCCAACATGTGGAAAATGAAAAACAATGGGAATATTCTGTATGATATGTCAGTGATGTGGATCCTTACCCCCATGGAGGTAATGTATAATGTTGGTCACATTGGGTATCACTTTCATCGAACATTTAAAAAACTATTTCCTTCATTGATTATATAGGAATCAAGAAGATGAAAATTTTTTATGACCTTCAACCAATGTGTATGGGGTTAAGAGAACCGATGGTGGGTCAATACCACATAATACATTAGTTACATGTTTTCTAAAACATATAATAATAAAATGAATCCTCACCTAGTTTTACCATATGAAAATCATTCAACATAGGGTGATCAATACCCTAGTTAATAGTTAATAGAAAGAATGGGTAATCCTAAAAATGTATATGACCTATACAGACATTAAAGAATCCACACATCACTGAATCCATTGCCTCAAAGAGAAAAACCGTGGGTATAATATCCATGGTCACCCTAAAAAATAATTTTAGGAGAATATACTAGGAATGGACTGACATATCACTTACCTACATTGAGGAGGTAGGGGATTTTCGAGTCACAAATAAGGCTACCAAAACTGTCACTCCATGTTTTTATTTTATTTTAATTTCATGGTTTTGATCTGGGTCATTGAAAATTTCAATCCTTTTCATGGGTGTTGGGTGAGATTAATTTTGAGTTCCTAACTACCATATATGTATAATCACCCTAATTTGGGATCCCCATTTCTTGTTTAGGTGTTTTTGGTGAGAGGGTGGTCAGTTCATGATTTGGGCCAACAGTGAGCCTAGTTCCAGTTTTGAAAACAAATTTTTTTTCTTTTATAAAATCATTTTATTTCAACATTTTCACCGATTACACTTTATAAATTTCCTAAATTGACATATCCAAACTTCCATATCATTTTTGACCCCTTAATAATTCATAATCATGGGGTATTTGGGTTACTTATTTAGATATTGGGCTATCCCGTGGGCCCATTTCCTGTTATAAAAAAATAATTTGTTTCTTTATATCATTTTCATTTTTTAATATTTTTCTATGATTTCACATCCCACATGAATCCAAAATACATAGCCTCACCCCCATTACCGAGTTTACCTCTTTGGATCTCATTTGAATAGAATATTATGCAGAACGTTCTTAGGTGTCCTCAAATTGTTCAGAATTGAGAAGGTAAATTGTTACCTATATAAATCATTCAATTAGTGTTATTTTTCCCTAAAATCATCTTTAGTTGGTTCTTATAGACTTTATTAACATCTCTAAGAATTTCTATCCCATTCCCCTTTCTCTAAGGGTTCATATCAAATGGAAGACAAAGAGTTTTCTAGTCGAAAAGGTAATATTCCTTCTCCTTTATCCTCCCTCTTCTTCCTCCTTTCATTATTTATTGGTTTTATAATCTCCCATAGTCATGAAAAAACTATTTCTATGTTGTAACATGTTTGTTATGGGGGTTATGTAATTTTGGGTATGGTCATCATGGGTTTAGGATTTGTAAACCCTCAGATAGTGATATTGGGTGTGCGTTTCCATTACTCCATGTATTTGAGGTTGGATATCACTTGAATATGAATTTATCATATACTTTGATCATTATATTATTGGTTTCATATGATATATATATTTATTATTAATTTAAATCCTTTGGATTATTTTCTTAGTGTGAAAAATGGGTTTTTAAGACATGTTTTGTGAAAGGTTGTGCTGTTTGGTCATAAAAGTGCACACCAAGTGTTTGTTTAAATATTCCACTTTCATTTGCAACTATTTTGTGAGGTATAGAACTGAGATTATGGTATCTTGAATAATTTACCATAGCTAGTATAAAATATTTCATGAAATTGGTGTTTTATTCCTTGTCAAGTGATTAAAATAAATTGTTTTGTTTAATAGGGAATGTTATGTGTTCGGTAAATTGCCTGGTTGGATTTTATGTGTTAATTTTGATTTAAAAATTATTTTTTTCAATTTATAAAATCATTGAAATAATGAAAATTTTTATTTTTGGGTTTTTATATGGATTTCCCTTTTTATTTGGTTTTACAAACAAATGGGTTTTGGTTTTAAACATGTTTTGGTCCGAGTTGCTGGAAAATGGCCTGTATCACATCCTTATGAAAATAGTTGTGTTTTTAATATGTAGCCAGCGTGTTTTAAGGGATTTATAAAAGTTTATTTCTGCTTTAAATGGTGTTTATAAGGCTCTTTAATAAAAGTGAAATGCATACCTTTTTCATATATTATTTTTGAGAAAGGCTTCAAGGACTGTTTGGCAATTATTTTTCTTATAAAAATGGTTTCCATGTGTATTTAATGTTTTATCTTTTGGGGAAACATTATGGTTAATGAAATAGATTTATTAATTGGTTTTAGGGTTGAAAAATCTTTTTTGATATATAATTGATGGGTTTTTTTCCTTAAATGATCATTTTGGAATGGATTTTATGTGAAAGGCCTTATTATACTTATTGAAATTTTTTATGAATATTTAGGTGGTTTATAGATTTGTGAAATACTTTTCATCCATGTGTGTGACCTATTTTATGTGTGTATTGTTTTTAAATGTAATATTCATGATAAAATGGTATTTTATAGATTTTTAACTTCTTTGAGCACAAAAAGGGAAAACCCTGGTATCTTGATGGGTGAACGTGTACTAGTATGCTAGTGATCCCTTGGGGTTTGCTTCATTGTTTCATGTAGAAGGATTGATGATGACAACACTAACTAAACTATGATGATAATTTTTTTTGGGGGGGGGACACTAGGTTATCGGTATGCTCTCTACTACTTGCTTGTGTTCTCAAGAACAGATAATTATTATGGTTACTTTCACCAAGATACGAGGTACCTGGGGCTCACAACTAACTACTACCTAGGGGTGTTCCCATGACTTCTACTCATTGGATATTTTGTACTCACCAAAAGTATAATGTGTTTATGAATATTAAATTCAGTAGTTTCTATGATTTATTTAAATGTGTACATTCTTTAAAGCATCCCTCTTGAAAATTATTTTCATTTTGAAGTTGCACCTCTTTGAAAATTGTTACTACCAGTCTGGGTTATAAAACATGAAACTTTTTGTCTGGTAATTTTTTTTATATCATGGGACCTCATTTTGAATGCATACCTTTATATTTGTGTTTAAAACATGAAATTTAAGTTAATTTTATTTTAAAGTATTTTAATTGGGAATACAATATCTTGCTAACATACTGAGTTTTAATACTCAATCTTATAGTCTTCTTCTATTTTTAGCCCTTGTGAATGTTTCAGCATGAGTTCGATTTCCTTGGTTGATGTGTAATCGTTTTATTGGAGAGTGACCAGCGGGGTCACATGGAGTAAGTTGGTTATCCAGTTTGGTCAGCTGAGTTATTGGTTTAGGTTTACATTCAGTTTCTTGTAAAAAGAATGGTCTGGTCAATTTTTATATAAATCTATTTTGGGATGTCCATTTCCTTCCTCTATTTGTATCACTGTTTATATATGGGATAAATTGTTATCTTTTATGCTATATTGATTCCTTTGGTACATGTCGCCATCCTAAGGGGATAGGGAACGCCTCTCAAGACGTGTCGTCGGCTAGCCTGGGTAACTGGTTCATGGTCGACTCAGGCTGGTTCGTGACAAAAACCTTGGATCCACCCATGATGTCTTTAACATGGTCATGATGAAAAAAGAGTCCAACTAAATTGGATGTTTAGTGGTCTAATCCCAAATCTTCCCTGCATGTTTTGATCTAGAACACCCGTTGATGACAACGAGGGAAGGCTACAAACCAAGTATAATGTGAGGATTCTCCATTTAGATCCCATGGACCTAACCACCATTATCAAACCCTATCCAACCCCAACAACCACCACATGGGGACCCATATTCACCCAATTTAGTTCAAGAACCAATCTTACCATCATGAATTTTGAGTTGAATCTCCGCATTGTGGGTTCCATTGATAACCACCATGGGTCACCCCATAGACAATTATTTCCCCATAGAGGCCCTCCCCAAAACAACACCAACTGACAAAGTGGTCCTCCCAATTCCAACTACTTTCCCAACATTGATGATCTATCCTAGAGTAGTAGATAAAAATTTCACCATGCTTTGTGTAACAATGTTGTTATCCATGGTGTGTGAAGAAGTAATCATTGCAGACCTTAGGGACTCTAACTTAGATAATCGTCACATCTTATATGGTATGAATGAGGTAAAAATCATATCACCATCAATATATCAAACTCTAATGTGACATATGATTATATAGAAACACCATCACCACCATCATTAGAACTGCTGGAAGAATCTAATAGTCTAAGGTGGATAATCCCTAAATTGGTTGTCCATATGGTCCCTAGATCTCTCTATATGTGTATTCATGTGGCTGATGTTTTGTAGTCCTAGAATAAGGACAATGTAAAATTGTCTCTACCACAATCATCATCCCTCCTCTTGACCTCTATCATGGAAGTGGGGGATATTTTGGGATTCTATATGTAACCTTCAGATGATGGTTTTCATTTCATTAAACCAAAGGGATATGATGTACTTCTTAATTTATGGGATAAAATGAATAAACCATCCAATATGGTTATGGTAATTAATTTCGATCCACCTCTAGAAGAAACTACAATATTCTTGGGATGGTTTATCTTTGAATATATACATTTCCAATAAAATCAACATAAGGTAAATTCTTCATTACTACAACCATTTTTTCCTAAATAAATATAATTGGGTATTGGGAAAATTAAGAATCATAATAACCCTCTAGATAATAAAAAGAAGGATAACTTCCTGGATATATTGACCTCCGACCATCTGTCGGTTATGTTTTTCCCACCTGCAACCCTCCACTTCACCATACCATATTCCTAATTGAGGATATGGTATCCTTATTTCTTCATAATATCTTGATGATTTAAAAAAATAATGAGATCACCATCTGGACTACCCGTGGAGCCTCAATCATCTTGAAGTTATCCTTCAACGGTGTCATGTGGTTGATATCACAACACTTTTGGTGCATGAGTTCCCTGATTCATTTTGATTCCATAATAATTTTCAACATACCTATATTAGATTCCTCACAATGCTCTAGAGAAGTTTTTCCAAGGTGTCCAACCATGTGTCAATATGCAGATGTGGGTGGTATATTTCCATACAAATCAATCCCCATTTATGTAAACAATTTGACCATTAGTACATCCATCCCACTAACCTCGAATCCCCTAAAATAATTTTCAATTTAAAATTTTCCATTATCAATCCCATGGATGTTCAAAGGATCCAATCCAACAACATGGGGTGTGATGAAGAAAACCCAATCCAGCGAGAGACTCAAACATTTCCTTGTAGTGGAAGATACTCGGCCTTGGGATTACCACAAATGATTTATTGACACCAAACCTTCATCACCTCCACAAATAAAAGGGACATTCCAATCTTTTTAAAATGTTATAGTCCACAACATAGAACAATTTAGTTGATATTTTATCTATTTACTCTATGATCCTGAAGAATACAAGGATTTTACTACTGATATCATCTTTAAAAAATAATTAGGGAATGTAAATGTTATAGAATACTCCATCCCTCTAGTAGAGTATCCAATTATCATCATCCAAGAACCCATTATAGAAGTAGTTTTTCCTCCACATCAAATAAGGGGAGTGGTAGGTGGAACTAGAAAAATGTGTGATATGATACGCTTACATAGCATGAGCAGTGTGACCTCTCACCTTGTGACCCTGATCATTACACCTCACAAACCAATGGGCCATCCAAATTCCTTGTTCCCACCAGTCCCAAATGTGCATCAATAATAGATTCTCTCTTCACCCATCTGGAGGCTCTAGAAATTCAAAAAGTTACAATTCCACTAGAGTGGAAGTCATACCCTACATGGGTAGACTAGATTCAGCCACCACCGGAATGTGGTATTCTGAGATTTATCCCATTCATAGATATGGGATATTCTCTAAAACACATGGACCACATCACCTCATGGGGTGGACTAACTCTTATAACTCTAGGATTGAATGAGGATATAACACTACAATGTTTTTTTAAAAAATTGGAAGGACCGACTCTTGTACAGTAAAAAATTCCACTATGAGATCTTTCGAAAGCTGGGTGGATCTCCATATGCACTTCCTCTATTAGTTAAGTTTCACTATGTTTGATTATTGTGTTGCTAACATGTCTAAATTCAAAAATATTCCCAATGATTGAGTTTTGGACTTCATTTCCTGATTGAAGGGGCTCACATACTCCTTTTATATGAAAATATCCTAGAAATATCTATTTACATTGTGTGTAAAAAATTTCAAAGAAGAGTTGATCCCTACACTTATCTCTCTACATTTTCCAAGTTGGTTTCATTAGTTCTCCAAATGAGATCAACATATATAAGAAGACATTATACGGACTAAGGAACATTCATTCCAATTACCTCTACCATCCCCCATGAGAAATATTGTGGAGGCAGAAACAGTTGATGTTGTCTTGGATAAGGCCCCATAGCCACTCAACCTTTACATACCTATATCAGATAGGCATTATTCTTTAGATAGTGCTTGTCATTTTGGAAGGCCTTGTGATCCACAATCTCATTAGGTGTTGACTCTCTATTAAATTCTTCCCAACCTCACTTCAGAGTCATGTACCCAGAATTCACATTGTAGGGTGAAGAAAAAGTACCACTACTTCATGAACACATAATTCCTAGGGTATTTCATCAATGACATAGAAAATTGAATCCTAAATCTAGTAGATTATAGGAGGTATAAGGAATCTAACCTAATCGATCACATTTGGTTTTTCCCATAATAGAAGGCCCTCATCCAAACAATCAAGGAGTGTTTCTTCTTCAAATATTATATCTAGGAACTAGTGGATCATGGACTAGTCACACTGGGCGATATCCCATCATAGGAAACACATGGTTCTTCATATTCTTATAATGAACATTAAGAATCCAATGAATGGAAAAATGATTCATGTTGATGTATGAAGATTTAAAATAATTGGTTGCCCCATAAGATGGTTTCTCACACCCATGGAATTATCAATTCCATGTTTTGAAATCAAGTACCCCTTATGGATTCCATAAATTATCTATCCATCTCATATGTATCATAGAATTCCTTGATTCCTAAGAATATACATCAATTAATATAGGGATATTAGATTCTTCTTCCCATAGCTAGGCCAATATGTACCTCTTAGAGACTTCATGCATCCTGAATTAGAGGAGACCAATGGAAATCATATAGTATTGAAATATTATAGCATAGATGAAAAGGATAATTTTACTATTAATGTTATTAGGTTCATTTATTTTTTCACTTTACTCAATAATGAGGAATTCCACCCAATCCCCTATGTTTCGTATAGATGATTTAATCGAAGGAGGTGCATACATTATAGTAATAGGAAGGATTTCCATTATATATTTCCAAAGGAGGATATTCACACCATCAAGACTAAACCATAAGACTTGCATTTCTCTATTTAATTATAAAATTCTCGGAATGCTCCATCATATAGGCCTCATCAACCCAATTTGTTATTCGATCATTCCATTAAAACACAAAAAAAAAAAATCAAGCTCATAGGCAGCTAACCAGGACCCGACCTCATCCATCTAGTTCTCAGCATGAGTATCCCTGTCATTATTAGAACACAGACAACACCATCTTGGCCATAGTGCCTCATCTAGTGGCACCTACTACACTCCTCATCAAATAATGGTCCATGGAAACTAGGAACATAACCATTTCCTAAAAATATAATGTTTTGAAACACTTTACCAGTATTCTATTGAATTTATCGATCCACAATGAACTCCATATATCAAAAGATATTCATGAAACCATGATTGGGGCCTTTAAGATCCGTATCAATTTTAGCACTGATGTAGCTTCCGTTGAGGCCTACCATATAGTGGAATCCAATAAGTGTGAAAACCCTTAATTTCCTTCTCTGACGATAATTAGGGTTCCCCTATATTGGGGAAGATCTGTATATATTATATTACATGCTAGTTCAATTTCATGGAAATCCTCCACTACGTAGTGGATAATTGATATGGGATCAATCTCATCCTAGCCCATATGCTCTATAATTTTGGGATCATAGAATTTGATTTTAAATTCCCTAACCAAATCATTCATAAGTATGATAATAATGAGTAGAGCCCATGTTGAATGATCTACCTGAATAACCATTTTTGTTCCCTAGTAGTAAGAACCCAATTTATGGTAGTTTCACTGGAAAAATCCTACAATACCCTATTGGGAAGTCTCTCCCTCCATAACCATGCAGTGGTCCCTTCTTCAAACCAAAAGTGTCTCAAATAATACCTCATTGGTTGAGTAGGGATAGTCTATTGTGATTATTATACCCTCAACTTTTATATTACATGTTACCTATATGTTGGTTATTACAAAAGGGAGATAAAACGACTAAATATCGAGAGGGTTAAGCATATAAATGCCTCCAATTATCTGACAACCACTTCAGTGGATTATTGGGTGTTTTAGAAGGAAAAAATCATTCATCCAATCTATATTCTTAAACCCATGACTGTGGACCTTGGGATATGATTCATGATATCCATGAAGAAGGGGTTCTCATATTTTACCTCATACAATTACATAGTATAGGCTCAACATCTTCCAAAAATCCCTACTCTTATGGAATATTTTGGGTTCCACCCTATGTCCACGAATCCTTAACACAATTACATGTTCCAAAAGGGAGTGTTAAATTAAAAAAAAATCCATTTGAAAACGTTGCATTCATATCATAGGTGGGACTCATGGTTCGAAATCGTATGGGATTGGCTCCAAATAATTATTTTCCATAGTTTCTATATAATAAGAATCATGCATCAGATATTACACTTCCACCAGAGTAGAATATAGCATCACTAAAATATCTACTTCTCTCATAAGGTCACCTCCTCTTATATATATTCATATCTCTGATAATAAAAAGGATGTTCCTAACACCCATCAAGTGTTTGAATAATATATCCTTAACCCTGTCAATGAGATGGACCATGTAAATTTGTACATAGAGTCTCATCCTCACATTGATAAGTTAATTCATTACACTATAAGACCAAAAATAGTATGTGGATTTATTAAACTAGAACCACAACATGTTCACCTGGATTTAAAATGATATGGAAAGGCTCAAGAACATAGTGGATGTTTATAACCTAAGCCTCCAAGAGAGCCATTGTGGGTTCAAAGAGACTACTAAGAATATAAATCCATCCCACATGACCATGGATGAGGATGAGGTTGATATTATTAACAACAAAAACATCATCAAAGAGGTTTATTACCCCCAGGAGGGTGGCCAAAATTTTCCCAATCAGGATGAAGAACGGGAATATCGGGGTCTATATAAACATTAGGGACCTCAATAGCCCCTATAAGAATGATGATTTCCATTTTTGGAAACTAAAATAATGATTGATATATTTGATCAATTCCAAACTACCTACTTCAGGGATGATTATTTCATTTATATCCAAATACAGATATCCCCAGGGGTTGTGGATTCCATAGTTTCTAGAGCACCATAGGTAACGTTATATTACTAAGTGATGTCGCTCGGTTTAAAATATGATAGAGCCACCTATCAAAAATTCATACATGACAACATTTAACCACTCCCCAGGACATTATTGGAGTTCTACATGGGTTATTTGGTAGTTAAATCTGTTACATATACAAACTCAGTGACATTGAGAAAGTGTTCAAATTCCGGAGTTCCCATTTAATAAAAACGAATCCTTTGAAGTGTGTATTTGGGGTTACCTCTAGAAATATCTTAATAAATTTCTCAGATATAGAGGAATTCAGATCGACTTGAATAATTTAATATATATCATGTAATACACCAAGCTTCTATGGTATGTTTCTCTTTGAATAATATAGTAGCGTTTGTTGTATGCAACATCCAGTTCTAACACACACCACAACCAATCAAACTAGCTGTTATAAATAATAATACCCACCTTTTGAAATTATATAAATTTTATATTTTAAAATGGACTTAATTTTGGGATTCTAAATATCGAAATTAGCCTAGGATGAATTTTTTGTATTTTTTTGAGAACTTCCAATTTTTTTATGAATAATGAAAAATATAAACTCTAATTAACAACAAATTTTTTAATAAAAATAATTTATAGTGATAAATTATACTATTGAGTGTTTTAAAGTATAATTACATTATATTTTTACCATTTAATCCAGTTTTTGTTCATTAGTCATAATTTCACATTTAAACTAGATATATACAAGTGTCTATCTTTTGATAGTTAATATTTCTTTAAAACACGTTTTTTGTTTTGAAAACATGAATTAATTTTAAATTAATTTATGCCACTTCATTATTTTTAATTTAGAAAAATGGATTCCATATTTAGAATCAGGAGGTCCAAATTGTGTTAATAGGTAACTTTTATTTTTAGACATTTTGAATAATTACTTCGGTAAATATTTTATTTACGATGGTTAAAGGGTAAATCCTGTAAATAAGGGTAAAAAATAATATTATAATAATATTAAATTACCCTAAAACGTTTCCTAACCCTATTGGATGATACATTTTAGACCATGGGAATATTTGGGTCTATTTTGGGACCTCA
The DNA here is from genome assembly GCA_963277665.1 of Viscum album. Taxonomy (NCBI): domain Eukaryota; kingdom Viridiplantae; phylum Streptophyta; class Magnoliopsida; order Santalales; family Viscaceae; genus Viscum; species Viscum album. The sequence continues at coordinate 973,639,468 of OY728140.1, read as the reverse complement.
TGGAGCCACTTATAAGTTATAATGAAATTTTATATTAATTAAGTTAAAGTAAATTCAAAAATGACAAAAGAAAATATCTTTTAGAAAAACAATTTTTTACATAGGGTTATATATGCTATATTTTCATTTATAAATATTAATTTGAAATATAAAAATATTTCCTACATCATTTTATTTTTTTTATAATTTTTAGACTTTCAATAGTTAAATTTATTTATGACACAATAATGATGGAGTATTTTCTTTATTAGTGAAAGAATCAAATAATCCGTATTATAAATGTTAAAATAAATATAATTTAAAAGTTTTTATAACATCCAAAAATTGTATTGGTTAATATGACATGTTCTTATTACTTAAATGAATTTTTTTCGAATAAATAAAGCTATCAAGACTTTATCAAAAATCAATTCTTAAATAGTGTCAAAATTGACATAAACGAGTTTTAAAAACAAATATTATATTATTAACTGATATTCTATTCATAATAATCTAATAATCCGTCCAAGAACTTATATAATGATATTAGTATCATTAATGGACCACTTGGGGGTTTCTGGTAAGTTTATAGTAGGTTTATTAACTATATAATATAAAAATACAAAGAGACATGGTAAATGTCAAACTATTTTACATAGAGTTAAATCAAAATGATAAAGTTAATATAGTGACGCAAACCTGTATAAAACCTATTGTTTGAGTGTTTTTCGACCTCTACCCACCCAATCCTTTAAATAATCCACTTTTGAGACATTATAAACCGAATATGAATTTATTATAAAATAATATTTTATGTTTTTCCTAAGGTGCCCTACACCCCTCTTATAAAATGGAACTCTCCTTTCTCTGAAATTCATACCTTAAAATCCTTTTGGATCAGAAAAAACCTTCCCAAATATCCTCTAAACTTCCTTCACTTAAACCTAGAGGCCTTACATTGATCATAAATCCATCTTATAGAGCCCTTTTGATCAAATCAAAAGGAATAACCCGAAGAAGAGGTAACGATTTCACCACCCACTTTCAAGTTCTTTTCTTCTTCCACATCTTATTTCATAGTTATTTAAATTATAAAATAATAAATCCAGTATCTTATATATACATTAATGTTATTATGAATATGGTACATCCATATTCCATATTTTATCCATCCTTTGAATGACATGTCACCATACGTGTGTACGTACGGCTTACCGTCTCCACCTCATGGTGCAATTGTTATTAAAAACATTATTATTTGGATGGGTATGATAATGATGTGTAATTGATGTAAATAATAAATATAAAATGATAATGATTCTTTATATATGATATACCATCCAATTAAATATTATTTTAATATCAAAATAATGATATTGTCACTCGTGCGTACGTACGGACTACCGTCGCCACGAACGCGATGAGATTCATTCCCCATCATATCTATTCTAGTATAATTATCATTTGATGATTAAAAATAATGTTTAAGGACTTGATATCAATCTGGATATGAATAATATACAACCTATCAATAAAAATCATGGCTTATGTAACAAAACATATAAAATAAAATGTGTATGTTAACACCCTAAACGACGATAATACTAAGATATTATTAACAAAGCAATGTTAAAAGATCATATATGATATCATATTAATGTATATGATTATTTTATATTTTAATAAAATTTATTTCACTGTTAGATAGGAGGTTAAACTACCATTTACCAAGTAAAATTACAAGGTAAGGGTTTATTTCACAATCTCTTCATTATCCGAGGTTGTTTATATGTAATTATCTATTCGGACCACTTTAACATCCACATCCATGTTACTTAAAAATGTTTTTCAAATCATTATTACTATTTTACATACTATGGGTTAAAGTCATTTATACCAATGTTTGAATTTTTATAAGATGTTTATAAAGGAATCATTCCATAGTTTTCCAAACAATGTCATTTTTAACCATTTCAACAGAATTAATCTAAGAATGTCTTTTTTTAACTTATACAGAGATTGCGGCTATTTTCTACCATTATAAAATAATCAAATCTTTCATTAAAATATTATAATAATATTTTAAAATTAAATTATTTCTTTTATAATTATGTGACTTTTAAATGATTTTAAAAAAAGAGATATTTCTCTCAAATAGTTTTGATTTCATTTTTGTCAGCATCCATTGATGGATTTTAAGTTTATTTGAAGTTGATTGTTTATGATAAAAAACTTCCATATTGTATTGAATGATTTTTGATATTTTTTCCTGTGGATGTGTTATTTTTATACCATTCATTGTTTATTGATAAAGTGTTTACATTTCATATGCTATTTTTAATACGAATGTTTATGTTATGTTTAAACCTGTTCATATGAGGACTGCATTGGACGTAGTAAGTGACGGGTGGAGCCTGTTATAGATCCTCGATGCATCGGTAGGTCTCATGAGACAAACTAGTGTCTTGGATTAAGGCTTGATAAAATCTTATTTGTATTCTTCGCACAAGGCCTTGACTATGTGGTTATGATAGTCTGGAATTATGCATTCCATCATTTTGAAAGTGGTTATTGATATTGAATGTGATTATTCGATTAGTATAATATCCATGTGAATAAGTAAATGGAATTATTTCATTTTATTTCCACCATATTATGTTGATGTTCATGTTTAAAAGGATTTTGTTTTAGTTATATATTGCCTTAAAAGTTTATGCTTATTTATGAAAGTTTCTGCTATATTTTTATCCTTACTGAGCATCTGAGCTCACCCCTTTCTATGTTTTATTTTTCAAAGGATTTGAAGAAGTATTTTATGAATGACTTTTAGGGATATTATGAGGGTATATGAGTGTGGTCTATGTGGACTATGTTGTTTTAGTTTTTCACTTTATCATGTAATGTAATACATATGATTATATCTAGTTTTCCAAGGCTACTAAACTAATCGGTCATTCGAGACATGATCTTTTGTGATCATGCCAATGTTATGTAATAATGCACCGACTCAAGGTAAATAGGGTCTGGGTGTTACATTTGGTATCAGAGAAAGTTTAGTACAATCCTTGGAAGCTAGATTTAGATAAACTCTTGTCAGATCACATAGACCTAATATGGACTTTGAGGATTAGTATAGAAGAACTTCCTAGAATTTTGGTATTGTAGAGATTTTTTGAGTTTTCCAAGCGATACATCCCTGTCTGGATATGAGCAGGTAGAGGAGGCTTTGGCATAGATGTACCTATGTGTAAACCCTGAAAACATCGCTTTGAGCTAGACTCGAACGGGAACTGGTGAATGAAAACGGTCCTTGCTGCACTCTTGGTTATGACACTCCTGGGGGATATGCATAGGAGAATTCTTATGTTCTTTAGAATCCATTATGAAGGTTTTATGAGTATATAATTCCTCAAAGAAATTTTTTTTATGACTATGGATTACATCCATAAACTGTTCAATTCATGTTAAGTGTTTTACAAGTTTGGATTTATGTATTGCGATTCATAAACTAATCTAGTGTATCCAAATGTTTTGAATTGGTTCCTAGTGGAAGAAATGGAAACCGTATCAATTCACAAACTCTATGTAGGGATTTCCCTACTTCTTAAGATAATTATAGTTGAGCAGGTGATGCAACTCGTTCTGATCAGGTAATCACCATACTGGTAAAACTCACTCAGGTTATGAATAATAACCTTACCCGTATGGAGCACCCAGATCCACAGTGTGTAGGATCAATGTTAGATCGCTTCATGGAGAAACAACCACCAACATTGAATTGGAGTAAAAATCCATTATTAGCTGAGAAATGGATAAATTCCTCAGAAAAAATATTCCATGACTTGGGGAGTAGTGAAAGGGAAAAAGTTATCATGATAGTTTACCGCCTCACTGGAGATGATGACCAATGGTGGTCATTGATTCAAAATATGAAGAAAGATGATAAAGTATCAAATATGGAATTGAGGTAATTCAATGATCATTTCTTAGAAAAATACTTTCCATGTGACCATCGAGCATATATGGAAAGGAAATTTCTGAGTCTGAAACAAAAAGAGGATGAAAATATCACAAAGTATGAGGCTAAATTTGCAAGGATAAGAAGGTATGCAGCAGATTATATATGTAACCCGATAAGTAATATTGGTCATTTATTTTATGGGTCAAAACTGTTTCTCCGTCAAGAATTAGTCTCACAATCCTTATCATCGTACGAAGATATTGCCTCATGTGCTATCAAGACAGAAAATGAATTCTCTATGTCATACGACTTTAAATCAAAGCAAGAGAAGAAGATATCAGTTGATCACTCTGGGAATGGAAATAAGGGGATGAAGGGAAAAGTTGAATATCCATCCTACAGTAAATGTGGGAAGAAACACATGGTACTTGCTTAAAGGGAATGAGAGTCTATTTCAAGTGTGTTGAAAAAGTCCACCAAGCTCATGATTGCAAGGAGAAGAATGAAGCTACCAATGTTCAATGATGCAATTTCAGGGAGATGGGAAATTATGAAAATGAATGTTCTAAGCATCAGGGGAACTTACCTAAAAAAGGCCAAGGGATCAAAGCCAAGCTTATGTTATCACTATTGCTGAGGTAGAAGCTATGAAAGATGTGGTGGCAGGTAATTTAATGGTTTCCACAAGTTTAGAAAATTATTTATTTGATTATGGATCATCACATTGTTTCATATCTTCCTAGTTTGCTAAGAAAATTAGATATTTATAATTTGATTTAACAAGTTATTTTTCAATCAAAACTCCTAAGGGAAGTATCATTGCAATAATGTTTTGTGAATCATTCCCCATTAGAGCACATAAATGTTCTTTATCTTCTGATATCATTGTCATAACCATGATTGAATTTGATATAATCCTTGGTATGGATTGGCTTTCAAACCATAATGTGAATATTTATTGTAAGAATAAGGAGGTTACATTTTTTGATTATGATGATAAAGAACATCTTATCTTTATAGTAGAATCGTCACCACCTAATTCTTATCTAGATCCACACCTAGTAGCTCAAATAAATTCAATTATCAGGGAGTAAGAGAATGAAATAACTATGGGTGAGGAAAAAAATTTCAAATATAAGATGTACATATTGTGAAAGAATATGTAGATGTGTTTTTGGAAGAGTTACCTGGACATCCTTCAGAATGAGAAATTGAGTTTTCCATTGATTTAATTCCTAGTTCAAGGCCTATATCGAAGACCCCTTATATAATGGACACTGTGGAATTAGTTGAACTAAAGAAACAACTAGAGGAATTGAGTAATAAAGGATTTATTCTCCCTAGTTTTTCTCCATGGGGAGCCCCTGTCCTTTTTGTTAAGAAGAACGATGGATCTATGAGGTTATGTATCAACTACAGGGAAATCAATGCTATAAAAATAAAGAACAAGTATCCCCTACCTCACATTGATGATTTATTTGACAAAATACATTGATATAAATACTTTTAAATGATTGAACTTAAATATGTATACCATTAGTTGTGTGTGAAGAAGGAAGATATTCAGAAGACAGAATTTCAAACCAGGTATGGGCATTACAAGTTTATAGTAATGCCTTTTGGATTGACTAACGCACCCTCTGTATTGATGGATCTAATGAACAGAGTTTTCAAGGAATATCTTGATGATTTTGTAGTGGTATTTATTGATTATATATTTTTATACTCCAAAAAATATGAAGATCATGAAAATCACTTGCATATTATCCTAAAGACTCATAGAAGACAAGAATTATATGGGAGGTTTAGCAACTGTGAATTCTAGCTTCAAGAGATTTCGTTTCATGGCTATATTATCTATAAGGATGTAATTTTCGTTGATCCTTATAAGACCAAGGAAATCCATGAATGGCCATCACCGACGATAATAACTGAGGTATGCAATTTTATTGGTTTAGCAGGTTATTATCAGTGTTTCGTCCAGAATTTTTCCCGATTGGCTAACCCAATAACGAAGCTCACACTTAAAGGGGTTAAATTTATGTGGACAAAACAGTGTGTAGAATGTTTTGAAGAACTGAAGATAAGATTAGCCAATGCTTCTATATTGACTCTACCATCAGGGAATGATGTGTTTGTTATTTATAGTGATGCTTCAAAAAAAGGACTTGGTTGTGTCCTCATATAGAATGATAGGGCTATTTCCTATGCATCACGAAAGCTGAAAATTCATGAGTAAAACTACTATACTCAGGATCTTAAGTTAGCTACTGTAATCTTTGCTTTGAATATTTGGAGACACTATCTCTATGGTGAAAATTTTGAGATTTATACTGATCACAAGAGTTTGAAGTATATTTTCTCAAAGAAACAACTCAACATGAGGCAAAAGAGATGGATTGAACTACTCAAGGATTATGATTGCACGATACACTCCCACCAGGGGAGGGAAAATATGGTGGAAGATGCTTTGAGCTTAAAGGATCATGGAATTTTTATGATTTTGAGAATTGAAAGGGATCCTATTTTCATTGATCTAGTGAAGATGGATATGGGAATTACCATGGATGGTGAAACATTGATACTTTTTCATATTGTTGACAAACCATCATTACTAGAAATGATAAAGAGTTCGCAGAGAGAAGATGAATAATTTCAAAAGAATATTAAAGGTGTGGATGATGGGAGATTGAGTGACATTGTGTATGAAGGTGGAATTTTAAAATTTGGGAAGAGACATTGTGTTCCCATTAAACCTAATCTAAAAAGGGAATTGTTGGACGATGGTCAAAGTTCCAACTTCTCTATACAAACAGGGAGCACCAAAATTTATAGGGATTTGATGTGACATTTTTGGTATGACAAAATGAAGAGGGATATTGCTCATTTTGTGTCAAGATGTATGGTTTGTCAACAAGTGAAAGATGGAAGGAAACAGCCTGGAGGAGTCATGCAACCTCTTCTCATACTATAGTGGAAATGAGATAATATTACGATGGAAATTGTCATGGGGATACCAAAGACTCCTAGAAGTAATGATGTAATATGTTTCATTTTTGATGTTCTTACCAAGTCGACACATTTTCATGCTATAAGAGGAGATAAACCACTTGAACGTCTAGCAAGACTATATATTAATGAAATTGTGAGACTTCATTGAGTACCCCTATCGATTTTTTCTGATTGTGATCTCCATTTTACTTCAATATTCTGGAAGAGTCTTCAGAAGGACTTGGATACTAAACTCCGTTAGAGCAATGCCTACCACCCTCAAACAGATGGACAATCAGAACGGACTATTCAAAACATAGAACACATGTTCAGATCTTTCTTACCTGACTTTCAGGGTATGTGGGATCAATATTTACCTCTGGTAGAATTTTCATATAATAATAGCTTCCATTTGAGTATTCATATGGAACCATATGAACCATTATATGGAAAGAGATGTCTCACACCAACCTGTTGGGATGATGTTGGTGAAAGAAAACTTGTAGTCCCATCACTTGATGAGGACACAATGAAAAAGGTGAAGGTAATCCAAACCCACATCAAAGCAGCTCAAAGTAGGAAGAAGAGATATGCTGATAACCGACGGAAGGATTTGGAATTTCAGGTAAGAGATCATGTTTTCTTGAAGGTATCTCAATGGAAGGGTTTTATACATTTTGGTAAGAAGGGTAAATTGAGTCCCAGGTACATATGACCTATCAAAATTCTAGAACGAATTGGGGTGGTAGCTTACCGTTTGGAAATGCCTCCAAGTCTCTCCAAAGTTCATGATGTGTTCCACGCATCACTGTTTTGAAAATACATACCTGACCCAACACATGTACTCACCTATGAGGAAGTAGAACTAGAACCCGATCTATCTAATTGTGAGGAGCCCATCAGAATTCTTGATACCAGATAACAAGTGCAGAGAAACCGGACGACTTGTCTGGTAAATGTTCTTTGGAGAAACCATAAGATGGAAGAAGCAACATGGGAACCTGAGTAACATATTATGAAGAACCACCTGACTATTTTTATGCTGTAATATCCTAGAAATTTCAAGGATGAAATTATTTGAAGGAGGGGAGAATGTAACACCCCAAGCATCCACAGTATGCTTATCTTTGAATAATACAGTAGAATTTGTTTTACACAACTTTGAGTTCTAACACACACCACAACCAAATTCCATATTTTATCCATCCTTTGAATGACATGTCACCATACGTGTGTACATACAACTTACCGTCTCCACGTCATGGTGTAATTGTTATTAAAAACATTATTATTTGGATGGGTATGATAATGATGTGTAATTTATTTTAATAATAAATATAACCTGATAATGATTCTTTATATATGATATACCATCCAATTATATATTATTTTAATATCAAAATAATGATATTTGTTCTCGTGCGTATGTACGGACGACCGTCTCCACGAATGTGATGAGATTCATTCCCCATCATATCCATTCAAATATAACTCTCATTTCGTGATTAAAAATAATGTTTAAGGACTTGATATCATTTTGGATTTGAATAAGATACAACCTATTCACAACAAACATGGCTTATGTAACAAAAATTATAAAAGAAAATGATTAAGTTAATACCAGAAACGACAATAATACCAAGATATTATTAACAATGAAATGTCAAAAGATCATATATGATATCATATTAATGTATATGATTCTTTTATAATTTAATAACATTTATTTAACCATTATACAGGTGTTTAAACTATCCTCAACCAAGGAAAATTACAAGGTAAGGTTTTATTTCAAAGTCTCTTCATTATCAGAGGTTATTTATACGTAAAAATCTATTCGGACCTCTTTATCATCCACATCCATGTTTCATAAAAATGAATTTCAAATCATTTTTAATATTATATAGACAATGGGTTAATTTCACTTATACCCTTTTTTTAATTTTTATATGATGTTTAAGGAATCATTCCATCATTTTCCAAATAAGGTCTTTTTTATAATTTTCGACAGAATTAAAGAATTTATTTTTTTAACTTATACGGCAGTTGCGACTATTTTTTGAAATTATAAAAATGTCGAAGCCTACCTTACAAAATTATAAGAATATATTCAAAGTAAATTATTTATTTTATAATTATGTGACTTATAAATGATTTAAAAAAAATGGATACTTCTCTCAAATAGTTTTGATTTTATCTTTCTCAACAACCATTGATGGATTTTAATCTTATTTGAAGTAGATTTATTATGATACAAATATTTAATATTGTATATATGTTTTCTGGTATGTTTGACTATGGATGTGTTATTTTTTATGTTTCATGGTTTATTGTTAAAGTATTTACATTTCTTATTCTAGTTTTAATACAAATGTGTATGTTATGTTTAAACATGTTCATATGAGGAATACAGTGGACAGAGTAAGTGATGGGTGGAGCCTGCTATAGCTCCTAGATGCATCAATATGTCTCATGAGACAAACTAGTGTCTTGGAAAAAGGCCTTGGAAAAATATTATTTGTATTCTTGCCACAAGTCCTTGACTATGTGGTTATGATAGTCTGGCATTATGCATTCCATCATTATGAAAATGGTTATTGATATTGAATGTGATTATTTTATTAGTAGAATATCCATGTGAATAAGTACATGGAATTATTTCATTTTATATACTCCATATTATGCTGATTTTCAAGTTTAAAAGGCTTTTGTTTTAGTTATACATTGGCTTAAATGTTTGTGCTCATTTATGAATGTTTCTGCTATATTGTTATCCTTACCAGGCATCTGAGCTCACCTCTTCCTATGTTTTATTTTCCTAATATGTGAAGAAGTATTTTATGAATGACCTACAGGGATTGTATGAGGGGATATGAGTGTGGTCTATAGAGACTATGTTGTTGTATTTTTTCACTTTATCATGTAATGTGAGTCTTATGAATGTATCTTGTGTTTCCAAGGCAACGAAACCAATTAGTCATTCAAGACATGATCTTTTGTGATCATTCCAATGTTAGGTAATAATGCACCGACTCTCGGTAACTAGGGTCAGGGTGTTACATATCAGCAATATGAATCCTCTATAAAATACTTGGGGGATATGATCTTGTGAAGCATAAATGGACCATATTCATTGATTCGTAACAAATCTAGTTGAAGAAGGTAATCCATTCTCAAAGATCATCATTAAAGGAACATCCCACCTATAGGGAAATGATAATTATACTAAATTGAAGAATTATAAGTATATTTTATCACATATCCAACCTTTATTTCACCCATAATAGGAAATCCTATGGTCCTTTATCTAACCACCCCGGTTTGGTCCCTAGTATCCCTTCTACATCAAATGAATAATCATCATAGGGAAAATATATTGTGTTATCTCTATTGTGTGATTCATTAAATGAATACCATATATTCTACCATATATAAGAGTTTAATCCCATGGGAATTTTCATTTTTGAATATACAAAATGGCATAAAACACCCTAATCTACATCTAGAATATTATGCAAATATAATAAATTACAATATAAAACTACCTTTGAAGACATGTCGATTGGCATGTGGGGTACTAATACCACTGAATTTTGACATTAGGTTTGTTCGCTAGAAATCTGTTAAGGGCCATGCTTTGGAAGATTTCATGGTCAGACATATGAACCCCTGAGGAACTATCCTTTGATTTTGAAACCCCAGATGATTGAATCCACTTCATAGATCACATTTCACCATGATGGAAGTAGTATTTTAATGGTACCTCCTATAGTTTGATAGGGAGGAGTCTCAAAAACACCATACTCAATATTTTTCCCTGTGATTGTCTTTACTATTATAGTGAATTCCATCTCATCACACTCATTCCTTTTATCAAAAGGTTACCTGTACAATAAGAATGAGTGACGGGATCTTATCATTGGCTATGAGTTTTCCATCCAAATTGATTTACTATTCATTCATGTGTAGGAATCCACTGGTATAGTCATCAAGAAGAGAAATGGAGACTATGTCATTAGGAATCATGATCCTATTACCCTTCTAGAGAAAAATCATTAGTTGATTTCCCTATTCGCTTCTCATAGATACATGAATCATGTTCCTCGGTCATAGAATGATTGAGATGATTATTTTTCCAACCTGGTAGAATCTCTTGAAGAATCCCGTTAGGATGACATATTTATTCTTGAGGAATATCAATGGGTTGGTTCCGAATATTATTCTGATAATAAATTCCATCAATCAAATCATTTAGTGGATGGTACTTATACAGTGTGGATCTCGTGTGACTCTATGTTCAAAGATGAACCTGATTGGATGGGCACCATTATCTAGTATCTCCATCATGATACTATACTTCTAGACCAATATGAATATGAGTGAATTCAACATCATGTGGACAAATTGATCCTTTAGGATGATCCTAGCCTTGAGCAGTCCCTCAATAGGCATTGACTCAATATAATCCTCTCCCCTTGTATTTTGGGTGAGGAGGTTTCATAATTCGTGAATTAAGTCCATATTAGATCATGTGGGGGCCATTAATTAGGGATAAAAATTTCTCACAATATATAGAGGTTGCGCTAATTTTTGTCCACTATGGTCCCAGACTACATATAATTCACCAAGAGGAATCATTAATTACATATTAATGACAACTACATGCATCAACCAGTGCATCCTATATATACCACAAAACACTCTTTACCCTTTTCTGTATAGGGATGTGATGTTATGGGTTCCAACCATCCAAAAAAATGTTGATGTTGTTGGTTCATTGTGACTATCATGGACTTATATTCGAACTGGGAGGAGGATATCCACCTAAAATATTCCAATACATTTTCCATGATATAAATTTTGAAGTCCCACATCATCCACCTATTCTAAATTCTTCAAACATTTCTCACAATGAAAAACAACACCAACATCCAAGCTGTTGTGAAAAAATAAATTGCATGAAAAGAATTATATCTAGTCCAACCAAAATTCACGTTACAACGTGTAGTAAGTAGGGAAGGTTTAGGTGTTATAAAACATAATCTATAACATCATTCATAATATTAAAGGCACAAATTTGAATATTCATCATTATAAAATCCTCAATTTCCTATGAACATTTTGGATAACGATTAGAAATTACACTAAGGTGATCCTATACATGATGGTGTATCAAGTAGAAGAAGTCCATCCTATATAGTTTCATCATTAATTGATTTTGAAATCCATTTAAAATCAATAGATGTTATCATAATAGAATAATATTATTTGGTTGAGTTTAAATCCCTCAAGCCCAACATGTTCAAGGTGTTTCCTAGCCAAGAAGGGAATTTGAATATGGTGGATTAAACATTCAATAACATGTATTCCTTTTCTTATTCCTTATGTTTTATATTTAATTGGAACTCATGACTCCTATGATCTAACGAATAAAGCCAATAGTACTAAAATCTAAATGGAATGGACCTTAAATCGTTTGTAAGTTCTACTACAATGGTTCTTACTCCTTGTTCACCATGAATGGGGAGTACATCACATCTCCCACTTTGTGATGTTCCTCAAGTGGTACATTTCTTGAATTTTTAGTCTAAGATATATGAATTTAAAATTTATAGCCTAAAATCCTAGTCATACGACATTAAACTATACAACAACATCCATAGCACATGATGTTAAACTATTACCTTACAATATGTAATAAAGAAAAGATGTATCATATGACCTATGTAAAAGAATCCCAAACCAACATCAATGGAAGATGATGATAAACTATAGACATAACCTATGTATTAATGATAGGACCCATCATATGTAAAATATGCGATAAACCTATAATCTGAGTTGTATGATTAGAAACTAAAAATCCTAACTCCCTCATCACAAGATGTTAAATTGTAGCCTCACACTATGTAATAAAACTATATTCTTAAAATGGAGAATATGACATAATTCAACAACCTCACAAGCGAGGATTAAGCACTTCAGGAATTGGTCCCCCAATATGTTGTGCTCATGATCTATTTGTGGCCTGATTCCTAGTTCCACGGGATATGTAGAAAGGACTATAATATTTTTCATCTAGCCAAATTAAATGTCTCATAGGGTGAGAACATATTTGAATGAATTGGCCCCCCATGGACTATGTTGACATCATTCATATCATCTCTTCCTAGTAAATTTACTCCACCCTCACTACAGGTCCATGTCTTAGTCATATGACATTAAACTATACAACAACATCCTAATAACGTGACATTAAACTCTAGCCTAAATCTATGATATAAACATAGGATGCCTCATATGATAGATGTGAGATGATCCAAAACCAAAATACTCATTGCATGATATTAAACTATATCCTTCCATGCATAATAAATATGAGATTCCTTGTATGAAAAATTTTTGATGGACCCATATCCAAATTTTATAACAATAAACTAAAAAATCAAACGCCCTAAGAATGGGATGTAAAAATATTACCATACCATATCTAATAATTAAAAGCGGAGTCATATGAAAAATATCAGATGATTAAACTTCCTAAAAAGCGAAGATTCACCCTTTCTGATATCAGTAACCCACTAGACTGTGTTCTAGAACTACATGTGGCCTGATTTCTTGTTCAATGGGATATTCTGTGATGCCAGGACTCTTTATTTTCTCTAGGCTACATATTTAAAATGGTAAAATAATAATTTCCATGATTTGGCCCCATGGAATCTCTTAACATCGTTCCACTTATATATAGCTAGGAAAGTCACACCATAGACAATATAGACCCATATCCAAGTCACTTGATATACAATTATATGATAACATTCTAGATTCTATGATGTAAAAGTATAATTTACCCTAGGTGATAAATATATGATCCCCATTATTTGAAGCATTAGTTTTCTTAATCATAAAGTGCATGATGCCTCATGTAACTATCGTGAGATGATACCCAAAAAGACCCCATAAGACTCCTTATCAGGTTTGAAACTAAATAATATTACATATACCAATATCAAGTCAATATTCCACTATATATATTTCCCTAATAATCTCAAGAGATCCCCATGAACCTTCTTCTTTGGTGTTAACCCCATACGTTACTTCTCTAGACTATCAGTGGGATGAGATTTCCTCAAGACCAAACATGATGGGGAAATAGCAGGATTCCCTTATGTGAAATTCTCATTAATGTACCGATTAATCCAAGAAACCCTCTTGGGGATGTAATATTCAATTATATCCCTTAGTCCTTTCATTGTAATAATATACCGTCGTGACCCAAACAAGAGAAGAAGAAATGGTCTATTTGATGCATAATCTCCATGGCATCTCTGTCCTTTTACATGACATTAAATTGTGAGTATAACCCATGAAATAACCACGATATTCTATATATAATAAGAACATTATTTCTTATGTAACAATATGAGATTAATCAAATGATAGGAATGAGGTGATATAATTTTATCTAGGTACCATTAACATGTAATCCCTATTCACACCATCATTTCCTCTTTTCACCTAGGAAATATCCTCATGTAATCCTCTTCCACAATATCTTAGATCCTCAATAACAAAATTCCTCACCATATTATGTTAAAGTAAATGTTCAATTTCATTGAGGCGTGATATTTTTCATCATGGTATATATCCACATCACATGATTTCAAACTATGTCATAACTTATTCCCTCGCTTTATGTGGCTCCCCCTCTTCCCATGTTAGTCACCTACCACACCACATTCTAGAACTGTGTATGGATTGAGTCAAAATTACATAGTAAATGTTGCGATTCTTGAGATTTATATACCAATACCATCCTAACCTAGAATTTATTTTGATGTATTCCCATTGGGAAAATTTTAACCCCCCCCCCTCCATGATAATTTTATAGCACATTCAATCCTATGGAAGAATAAACCCAATAGTATTTATTTCCCTCTATACATCTCAACATTTCTACTTCAATTCTTTATGCCTTCCTTGGTTGGTATCAGCATCACCCTCTTAATCTGAACTAGTCCCACTATGAGTATTGGTGCCTTGCCACATTGGTTTACTTACCATCATTGGCACAGAACTCAATGTATCTTTGACAACATTTTCTAGCTCACATGTTTTGAATATGGTAAATGGTTGGTC
The DNA here is from genome assembly GCA_963277665.1 of Viscum album. Taxonomy (NCBI): domain Eukaryota; kingdom Viridiplantae; phylum Streptophyta; class Magnoliopsida; order Santalales; family Viscaceae; genus Viscum; species Viscum album. The sequence goes on along the minus strand of OY728140.1, from coordinate 973,624,398 downwards.
CTAGATTTTTTAAACCCAATAATTACTAGTGTTGTTAAAGAACCCAAGATTTGAACATAGTCAACAATCATTCCTTACCCATTATTCATTCCCATTACAATCTAAATCTTAGATTTCAATATTTACCATTCCTTCCACATTCCTTTGTTCAAGTGATGTTTTAACACCTTTTGTGTTATCCCCATTTATGTTCAATCATGACGACCAAGAAAGATGGAATCATTGGGAAATTCTCAATTCAGCTTCTTTTTTCAATTATTGTTATCTCTGTTTCCACAGTGGGTGCTCCACACCCCTCCTTGTTTCTCACATTGATCACGGCTCGCATGGTCATAGGGGTAATAATGTAATTTCCCAAATCATTTTCAAGACAGATAGGAACCCCTTAAATGTAATGTCACCTAAAAATGTTTCAGAATATATGAACATAAACTGAGATATTGGGTATAAAATCATGACCTTAAAATATTTGAAAATTCCCTAAAGGTTGTTTCATATAGAAATTTGCATCCTTATCCCTTACGCCAAATAAATTTACTCCTCCATCAGGCAACAAAAAACTTATTTGAGATGAAAAACACCTTTTAATCAAAGTATGAAGACATTAAATTGTGTGTAAATCATCTAGGGAAGAATTTTAATAGAATTGGGACTCCATCATCCTCTTTTAATATTGAGATTATCATATTTTATTCTACACGAACACCCCCATACACAATACAGTGGTCCAAGTATCATAATGTTAAATAGATTTCATGCTAGTTGTTCTAGCCTCATAACGATAAAATGGAAGCATCCCCCTTTTTATATTAACTAGATGAACAAAAACCAAGTAGCTAGTGTATTTCTTTAGGATGTACTAAACTAAATTTACATATTTTCATCCTTTTCGAAGAGGATATCCCCCCTTCCAGCATCGGTCTCCCACCACGTCGTGATCAAGAACTATTCTTGGCTTGATTCCTAGTTTAATGGAATATATAGTGATGCCTAAAACCTTATCGTTATCCAATATTCATATAAATCCATCATGCTAGTTGATGTTGCAATGAATTTATCCCAATGATCCTTTTTCCACAACTTGTTTGTAGGGAATATAAAATAGAAACATCTCACTATTCACCATGATCAAAACAAGGAAAACATAAACTAAAATGGACCTTAGTCTATGCATCATGATTTTCAAATGTGTGAAACTTACGTTGGAATCATTTGTTGGAACTTGGCATTCTTGAATACAATTGAAACCAGGGTTTAAACCCCAAGATCTATATAAATCCTAATGAAGTAGTGTTTTTTGGTTTCGACATCTATGACCTTAAACTTGCAACATTCATGGTCCATGCATTATGAAAATAAATTATATACAATATTGTGTTATATAAAGTCTCATTATAACTCTCATTATGCTAGTATTATAATTTTACCCCTTCCACAAAGGCTTTTCAAAATAGTATAAACTCTATGACCATATAATATGATCCCTCATCCAATAATTTTCGATCTATGATCTATATAGCCTATCGTACATATGCCCATAAATATGTACCTATCCAGTCTAGATAGAATGACATAAAACTACCCTAGGAAATAATATAATATGTTTTTCAGGATGAAAACCCAAAGGAGAAACTTCAGAAAAATTCAAGCATTTGCTCACCAATTCTCATGCACAACTTGGGGAAAATGAGGTTATAAATGGAAGGGAAAAGAATATAAAGAAAATCATCAGTATTCCCTAAGAATAGATATTTTTCACCAACTATATGGACTATTTTAGTCAATTCTTAAGTCCAAACCGTAACATTGAAAACTTCATGTGATCCTCCCTAAGTTACCACTATTTTTGTTCTCTTTTTCTAAATCCCGCTACCTCCATGGTGTGGTTTCCATTCGTGTTGGTTTATATGTCCTGACTAAGTGTCACTAAACTATATTGACACCATGGATAAATATATATAACCATAAACTATAGCAAATATCATTTTCTTCATCATGTAAAATTAAACTCCATGTTTAACATACATTTCGCAAGACATTGAACTCTACACATCCCATCAACATTGCATGACATAGATCTATAAAGTATCTTAATACCTCACCTAAGGGGATCTTTTTCTCACTTTTGGTGATGGTAACCGACCACACCCATCATGTTATATGACTATATCATGGAAACTACAACAAAATTCCCCTTGGAATTTGAGTATGGATTCTTCAAAGAATGATACGCATACCCAATGTTTTTAGAACCCTACTGGTGTAATCCTGATATCTTAAAACTCTATCTGAATATTCTATCAATTTTCCCCCACACATTGAATCATAATTTCTTTATATTTCCATCATATTCCAATTCTGATTGAGATCCCTTAACAGAAATGGTGCCTATACAAAATGGATCACCTCCCATCCTAAGAACATGACTTGAAAATATTTGGATAACAATTTTATGGTTATCATGTTTTTATCAGGGCCAATGGTTAAGTCTTCTTGATATATCCTGACACATGGTTGTACTATAGTGGAATTGAAATTTCTAATATTGCTAGTAGTCATCCTCAATCAACCTATTTCTCCCATTGCATTAAAAATCTAAAATGTATCAATTTACATACTCCATCCATCTCATTTCCTAGTTGGAATCCATCAACTCTAGCATTACCATACTCATGTATATGTGATTTTTGGGAAATAAATTTTTTTAGGAGAATACCCACTCCCCCACCAAGGAATTTCAGGTTTCTCCTGCTAATTGATGTATCATTCTATTCCTTATATTTCATTACCTATCTGAAACTCTAATATTAATGGATGATCTTAAATTTTTTCTATTCATAACCAAATAAATCATGACTCATGAGGGATTAGAGGAATATTTTTGATTTCCTTGTTAATATTATTTAGGTGTACAAAAATAGATATCTAATAGGAAATTATACATTTATTTCTAGAAAATGGGTGCTAAAAAATGGTCATCAAAAAATTGGAGCATTTCATTTGTTACAACAATAGAAAAGAAAGTGACCCCTATTAATCAACCTCAATTATAGAGAACTCTAGTTGGTATAACCTCTATCATGTATCCTATAGGTCATGTTTCTCCCTATAAATCTTTTTTGCTTTTTCATATGCTATAGGGCAGACCTCATCGGCCCATTTCTTCACATGACCCTACTAAAACTGAATCTCAATTTCTAGGGATACTTCCCCAAATACATGTACCTTAGTCTCCACTAAAGACTCCATTAGATGGATAATGATCTACACTCTAACATTGGGGATGAATGCATCCTTTTTTCCTTTCTCCTAAATATGAGAATTTTATTTTGTAGTATCATGAAGCACATTGGTTCCATCAGAATTCTCTTTTTTCTAGGAACCATTAAACTATTGATTTATAATTTTTACATGCTCATTGAGATAGTCGCATGAAAATTCATAAAGATAATGATAATCCACCCATATGGTCCATAGGTATAGAAACCAATGGAGGAGGGACCCCATATGGCTCAATTGGTTTACCTATGAGGTGTGAGTGATGAAATTCTATATGTTTCTATATATCCTATTCTGAACAACACAAATATCTTTATTTACATCAAAAAAATATTCTTATTGGTCCTTCAGTAGATCAAGATCATAACAAAATAAATCCATGAGAACTACATTTGTAGGGTTATCCTTTGGACCCTCTTGGATGGTTTTGGAAAAATATCCCTCGAGGTAACATTACAACATTTTTGGGTTGGTTGTGTTTGTTGATAGTGCATGTTTTCATGGTGAATTTTTGAGTTCCAGATATGTTGCTGATAATCCGTGTTGATAGAGAAGATAGGCTTCTTGAAGTTTATTTCATTCAAATTGGATGAATGTTGACGGTGAGCTATGCGATTATAATGAGCTTCACAAATAGCATAGGAGAATATCCTTGCAGAGAAGCTTTGTAGCGGAAGTGTAAAAGAATTGACAGAACACACCACAATTATGAAAATATCCACAATCTAAAAATTACTGTGGTGATTCACGATATAGATAGAAATTCTGTGGAAATTTCCGATCTTTGTAATTCGAGCTGACGTGGAACTGACTTTCCACAGATGGTTCTTAAGTCGGTGGAATCGCCTAATAATGAGCACCGACCACCTTGAGAAAAGTAAATAGATTAAACAAAAAGCATTAAGCTGTAAAATTGTGAAAGATATTTGCATTGCAGGTAGATTCACAAAAGAAAAGTGAATTCATATAGTTAGTTGATCTATGCCAAAGGAAGGCATGCCGTGAAAGCCAGTTTGGCATTGTGGAGGACGTGCACTTCACAAAGGCTTCTTTGTCACTGAGAAATCACAAAGACCAGTGTGTGCTTTGTAATGCAGTGCACTTTGTGATCTAGAGAGCTCTTGGATCTAGTGATATTTTCAAAATTGTGAGCTATGTGAATCTGTGATATTCATTAATAGGTAGGATAATTGTAATGTATTGTTCAAGCTTTTCAAAATTAGGAGTTTTGTGAAGGTAGAGATTTTAGCGAAAAAGTTTCAAAAGGGATTTCCAAGTGTTCAGAGGAAAAGTTTTATTCATCAAAGTATGAATGTTTAACTTAAATAAACCATATATTTGTTGTTGAGGTTGCATTCATTAGAGATAATGAAGGGAACTACAAGCCCATATACTATGAGTGGATACTTTCCAGAGCAGTGTGAAAAGGAAGTGGAAGAAGGTGATCATTTCTATAGGTAGTGATCCAGAGTAGAGGAATTGGTAGTGACCCTTAAAAAGTAGTGAGAAAACCCAAAAAACTTCAAAGGAAGTGATCATGGGAAAAGAATTAATCTATCATGAACATTATTTTTAGTGAGATTTAGTGGATTTTGTACAGTGTCACATCATTGTTTTATACTCCATAGACATATCCTAGTGAGGGTGAACCATGTAAAAATCTTTATATCTACCTACTTTCTTATCTCTAATTCTTCCAAAGCATCATCATCAGATAAATAACAAAAATAAGTGATCATAATAAACAAACAAGTGAAAAAAGTGACCCTTGTGATAAAGATGTCTAGATCTAGTGGGGCTAGAAGAATTTACAAAATAATATCCATACCCTGATTAACCCCCCCACCCTTCTCATGGTATATAGGCCCCTTTTGGTCTCAAAAATTTGTATGATAGAAATATGTGGGTTTTATGAGATTTTTTTTTACTCGATTTAGTGAACTTTTGTGGTTGAAGATTCAGTCTTCTAATGTCTCAATGTGCTATAGAAAATGAAAAAAAACATCAAAGAAGAATCGGAGGTCAGATGGTATTCCTCATTGTGGAAGTGTTTATGGAAAAAGTGTGATTCATATAAAGGAATCAAACAACGTGTTCAAACAATGGTTGAATGAATCTAATTGGGAAAATATATATTGACTCAATAATTATGTAAGAAAAAGGGATGTTCTTGAAATTCAATGTGATACAGAAACTACTAATGATGAAGATGTTTCAAGAAGGAGGCCACCAGTAGATGATGTTGACAAGAAAAAATAATTGGTTCCGAATTGGATGATGAATTTAAATATAAAGATATTTGGATAGAAGTAATTGAAATTGAGGTCAACAAGATATGAGGCTTAAATCAATGTCTTATTGATATGGATACTAACATGATGGATAATAATGATTCCCAATCTAAATAACTACAAGAGATGTCATCAATGAGGGAGAAATGAAATGCTGATGATAAGAGAAAGAATTTGAACTCAGATAATATTCAAAATTTGATATCCATAAATGATGATCTTGGTGCATAGGTAACTGAACTAGGTTATGAGAATCAAAGACTACAGTTGGAGAGTGCATTCTAGGATGCTATATTACACAATGAAAATTTAATGTAAGGGAGATATGTGACGTGGTGGATAAACTCACACATTAATTAGAGGATGTGATGAGTAGAAGAAATAATATTTTGAGATAACTCAATTCTCAACGTGAAGCAAGGGATGTGACGATTCAAAATTTGGAAGAAGAGATAGGGTTAGTGATGAAAGATGTAAACAAATCCAATACCAAAGGAATGCCTAAAATGAAGGATTCCTTTCACTTACTAGTTGATTATCCTTAAATAATTTATGATAAAATGAAAAAAATATGCTATTTCTAAAGAGAAACAACATCATATTTTCTCATCTCGAAGACCATACTGTTTGGGAAAAACTGGTATTGGATTTTATGAATCTCCTCCTATGCATGACAGAAAGAGAGAAGTGAATTGTTCTCAAAGTCGACAAAACCTATTGGTGTGGGAGACAAACCTGAGAGGAAATTTACAAGAAATAAAGACAATATGTACTATTTCTGTGGGATTCATGGCGACACATCAATATTTTTTTAGATGATCTGGAATATATTTCATGCTATAAAGGTAGAAAGATTTCTAAATCTGAGAATAAGAAGAATCATATTGAAATGTATAAAAATAAGAGTCTCTCAGAAGAAATTTTCCAAAAAGTGATTCTTTTTTAAAAGAAAGGGACACATTATACGTATGTGTCAGGAATCACATGAGCTCAATGTTAGAATAAGAGTGTAAGAAGAATCAACATCTCAGATAAGAAATGAGGAACTGAGGCATGCCTTTATTGGAAGATGCTTCATATGTTCTAATCATGGGAATTTGGCCAGACAGTGCAGTAAGACAAAAGTGGAGAAGGAAAAGGAACCTAAAAGGAGATCCCTATAACATGTTATCTATAATGAAAAATATTATACAAGAAGAAAAGAGAGAAAGATGAAAAATAAGTATAATGTCTTTTGAGAATCACAAGGAGCCAAAAGAAAGGTGTATCAATCACCTTCTCTATTAAAGTAACAATAGATCTCTTGGAGATAATGTTAACAAAACAGGAAGAGAAATGGAGTATCAACTTCAGTTGTGATTAGAAAGAGTGTGAGATCAGTTGAAAACTGAAACCCAAAAAGAAAGGGTGGAATGAATCGAAAAATTGAGGAAATAAATTATATTAAAGAATGTCCTATAAAAGTTTCATGTCATGCCACACAGTGTGACGTAAAGGGAACAGAAATATCTTAACAATGGAGGAAGAAGCAAGAGTAGATAATCAGTGGAGAGATTTTTACTCAGAGAACGAATTAAAGGAAATGGAATTTTGGAGGAACATTAAAGAATGGACTGTGTACTAGTGGGTTTAAAGCCCAAATTAGGAGACATTCCAAGCCTCTAGAATCTATATATCATAAATATACTCAGTATAAAGGTAATGAATTTTTTGTCATATTTCCATAACATTTGAAGTTGGCTAGGCAGTTAAAAGATTCACAAAAAGTGTTCAAGGCATTCAAAGAAATAATAAAAGGGTTAACCCATCAGGATCAACCCCAATCATCATCTTGAGGAATCTATATGTTCCCCTCTCCCTATGTGTAAAAATAATATTATATGATTTTCAAGTGTTTAAGGTTCAAAAGGACATAAGATCCAAGGGGAGGTAGAATCAAAAGATGAAAAGTAGTGATGTGATGTGATCTAGAATGTCAAATGATTTAAAATTAGTTACCAGAGCTGAAGAATTTTTCGGGTAGAATTACATGAAAGGATATAATGATATATGGATACTTGAGATAGGATAATGATAATGAATCTGGATAAAAAAATTGGCCCCAACAAGAAGAAGAGATTCACAACAAAATGGGAGATCTCTATCTCATAATCAGATGCAAGATATCAATGGGATATAAAGGATTAATGTTTTTTTTCAAGAAGTATTATTAGGGGATAAAATACAACACTCAGTTGTGAGAGAATATCAATAATGTTACAACAAGAAGCTCTGAAAAGTAATTGAATGAAATGATGTCACTCAACAGTGACACAATGAAAAATTGCGTATTGAAAGTAATGAATTGATAAGAGACTCAGGGGGAGTAGAAGTAGAAAATACTTATTGTGGAGAAGAAACTCATAATGTCCATGACTAAGTCAAATCTATATCATCATGAAAGTAAAATTTCTGAACTGAAATTGACTTGAAAGGTAGGATTGGTAATCATACAGTGCTATTGGAGACATGGAAGATGAGGAATCTATAGCAAGATTCATACTTATCATATGTAGAGTCTAATTGGTTTAGTTAAGTTGTTGAATGTGAGAATTGGGTTCAGGCTATGAATAAAGAGCTTGATCAAATTGAGAAGATTTAGATGTGAGATATTGTTTCGAGGCCAACAGATAAGAATATCATCAGGACTAAATAGTACTTTTTCAACAAGATGAATGAAAATAGAACAATGGTTTGAAAAATATCATTGTCAGTGTGAAATGGATACTCCCATATAAAGGGTATTGATGTCGATGAAAAATTTTCACCGGTTGCATGTCTAGATACAATCGGATTATTCCTAGCCATTGTAGTGCAACAGAAGATCAAAGTGTTCCATATGGATATCAAATATGCATTTTGGAATGGATTTCTAGAGAAGGATGTTTATATTGAGAATCCATATGGGTTTCTCATTCATGAGGATGAGAAAAATGTTTTTCGGATGAAGAAAGATCTATATGGGCTGAAACAAGCACCAAGAGCCTGATACTCAAGGATTGATTAGTATTTGAAGAAGCATGGTCCTTAGTATGGTTGAGTTGATTAGAGTCTCTATTTTAACAATGATAGTAACCAAAATATGATTATGGCATGGAATTAAATTTAACCTAATGCAGTTATATAATTAGATGTTTACTCTACCATACAGTGGAAAGACAATATATTGGTTTCGCTACATTACAAGCAGCATGATATAAGATAAATCCCAAGGAAATCCACATTCTTACATTGAAACGAATACTTTGATATATATAAGGAACTGTGGATTTTAGTTTGAAGTATACTGAAAAATATCAGCTAGATATTTTGGGATATAGAGATGTATATTGGACCGATTCAGTATATGAAAAGAGATATACATCAAGAGGTGCATTCTATCTTATTGGGTTGTTTATTTCTTGGATAAGGAAGAAGCAAGATTGAATTTCATTAAGAACCACAAAAACTGAGTTTATTGTCATCACTAAAGAATGCACATAGTTATTATTTACAATGAAATAACTTGATTATATGGGGGTTGAAGTGAATTCATTGATTAGAATCCAGTTCAATAAATCAAGTGATATATATCTCATAAAAAAACCTTCCAACATTCAGGTACAAAGAACATTGAGATAAGTATCATTTTATCAAGTTGATGGTTGACTAGTTAATTTTGAAGTTGGATTATGTGCCTAACAAACTACATATTACAGTAATTCTGACAAAGGCCTTACCCAAGGTCGATTTTGAGAGGCATTGACTTTCTCTAGGAGTTCATTCAACTCCCCACACGTAAACAAGTGTGGATGTGGGACACCCCCTCTCCCCAAGGTATGGTGTGTTTTCCCCTAATGTTTTAATCTCCATTCTATAATATTTTTCAAACCACAAAGGAGTGTCATTTTGGGTTCATTGATAAAGGGTGAGATTTGTGTATTTCTTGGAGGGGGAGAAAATGACTTAGTAAAGACATGAGGAGAAGCTGATAGGTTGAGTAGAGAGACAGGGGAGCAATTAGTTTGGGGGAGAGTTTCAAATCTGACTATGTTTGAAGTGATTGATCAAATATTAGATATCCCGATTCCTGAGGTTTGTGATGAAATCATTTTATTGGAAATAGTATGGTATCAACAATTGGTGTCAAAAATGAAGTGATTCGATGATGAAATTTTCATACTACTCTTATTTCTCACTCTGATCATTGGTCTTGTGGGCTTAGAGTATGTGGTGAGTGAATATTGGGTCATTATCTAAATCACAAGAGGTAAATGGTTGTAGATTATTGAAGGATATTAACTGATATATCAAAGTTCATAGAAACATTATCATAAGTTTTTTCAAAAAACACAATGTGGGAGATATTTGGGAATAATCCCTCATGGTAGAATTGCAAAATTTATGTGTTGGTTGTGTTTGTTGACATTGTAGGTTTTTAGGGTGAATTTTCACGTTTTAGAAAGTCTGTTGAAAAAACATGTTGACAAAGAACCATGAAAATTCAATAGAAGACCTAGAGGCAGTATAAAACAAAAGATACAATGTGGCACCTTTTCCAATATTTTCAAAAAAATTGGGGTCCTAAATGTGTTATTTGGTGAGTATCGAGAAACAGGTATTTCCTTGAATATATCGTCAAAATAAAGAAATGGATTGAATTTCAAAAATATGATTTTATTCAATTGGATTTTGTAGAGGTTGAAAGAATATTGATGGTACGATCTACGATTATAATGAGCTTCATGAATACAAGAGAGAAGAGAATTTTGGAGAGGCTTAGCTATGAAGAAAAAAAGGAATTGATGGAATGCTCCAAGATTAACACAAGCTCCATGATCTAAAAATTTTAATGGTTCTTCACAATATAGAGTGAATTTTGGTGGATGTTTCAGAGAATTTCCATTTTAGCTGACTAGGCACTGACATTGCATGGAAGGTTCTTGACTTGGTGGAATCTGCTATAAATAGGCCTCAACCATCTGAAGAGAAGTAGAGAGATCAAATGAAAAACCTTAAGATCTCAAATTGGGAAGGAGATTCATAGAGTAGGGAGAGTTGTGAAAGAAGAGGTACTTCACATCGTCAATTGAGCACTGTGAAATGATGGTGCACCATGAAGGCCTATTTGGCTCTGTGGAGGACAAGTGCTTTGAAAAGTCTTGTTTAGCTTTGTGAAATCACAGTGACCAATGTGATATTTGCGAAGAAGTGATCTCTGTAATCTAGATAAATCTAGAATCTAGAGAGCTTTGAGAAATTGTGAGCTATGTTGTCCTGTGAGCTTCACGAAGCAGTTGGATCAGTTCAAAAGCTTGTATGAGATTTGAAAAAGTCATAGCTTTGTGAAGGAAAAGTTCTTAGAGATAGAGTTTCAAAATGAACTTCCTAGTGTTTAGAGGAAAAGTGTTATTCATCATTGTATGAATGTGGAACTTAATTATAGAATCTATATATATTTTGGGATGAATTCATTAGAGATAATGAAGGGACCTACAAGTACATAAATTATGAGTCGATCATTTCCAGATCAGTGTGTAAAGGAAGAGGAAGTAGGTAATCCTTTCTAAATGCAGTGTGACAAAGATATAGGAGCACTGAGTGGCCCTTGGGAAGTAGTGAGCTAACCCTAAAAATTGAAAAGGCCATGATCCAGGGAAAAAAGTTATCTAGCCCAAACATTATTTGTAGTGAGCTTTAGTGGATTTAGTACAATGGCACATCATCATTGTATGCTCCTTGGACGTAGCCTAGTGAAGGTGAACAAAGTAAAAATCTCTCTGTCTTCCTGCTTTCTTCCTTAAATTACATCCACAGTGTCATCATCAGATAAAGAAGAAAATAAGTGACCATAATAAACACAAAAGTTCTAACAATGTTACCCTTGTCATAAAGAGGTCAAGATCTAGTAGAGTAGGAAGAATTTAGAAAAGGATATCCATACCCTGATTCACCCCCACACCACTCTCAGGTTATATAGGCACCTTTTGGTATTAAATTACGAGTAAATTAAAATATCGGGAGGAGGGACATCTTCAACAAACTCATCACTGATATTATCCCCACTAGCATTAAGATCCGCCTCCCTGGAAACCAAATCTACATCTACAAAGGGATTCTCTTTTATGTTCAGGGATGGATAAACCTTGGTAGATGTCTCCATGATGGTCAAATCCACTACTAGAGTAAGAATCTCAAAACCCTCTTCCACAAATGGTTACTTTTGAAAAACTACCTCAAGCAATATTTCTAATACAGATAAGAAAGTTAGTTTAATGTGGTTCAGAAAATAAAATTGATGTAAATTTTTTAAAATGAGAGAGTTAAATGAAGCGAGGACACGATAAATATACACATATAATTCCTTGAACTTATTGGAGTTGGTTTCTTAAGACCAACTATTATTAATTTGATTACATAAATATTTCATGTATTTAATATTCATAAAACTTTTTATTACATATTTTTTGTGTGCATGACTATAATGTAATAATTTCCTAGAGTATATGCCACATTGACTGGGTCATTGAAGTTTCCCGCTATACTGAGAACCTCGAAGTGATATGATAATATTCTAAAATAATGTTCTTCGGTTGGATAACATACTATGATGGGGCATATAGTATGTGGACTTTCAGGTGTGAGTAATCATAAACAGATGAGGCTTCTTCTCATGAACTTTTTACAAGGTAATCCCTGAGATGATAGATTATGAGAACAGACCTGCCAATAGAAATTAAACATGTTATGGTTCCATTAGATATTCCTTTCTCTGAGAATGTGTTATTTTCCTTAGACATTAACATTATGATTAATGCATGTTACAAGTCACGTACATAGATGTATTTAGAAACCATGATGATAACAATTCATGGAAAAATTGGATACATTGAGTGCATCATGAGTGACATGTAATTAATCAATAAGACGAGGAAGAATATTTTCATTAAATCATTATGGAATCTAATACGTCTTTTATTTTTCAGAATATAACCATCCAATTCAATTACATGGCCATAGAACAATGATGTTTTTATTTCAGATAATCAAAGAAATATGTATCGAGTATATAGGTTTGTGACATGGTTATACAGTCTAAATAATGAGATATTGTGAAAAAGGTATAATATTACATAGTGAGTGTTTGTTTGTGGTTTTTGACATTGCGACATTATTTTTTTCTCTTGGGTACCATGACCCATTACTAGACAGTAATCATTGACTTTAGGAAAGCCCACATAATACTGACAAGAGAGAAACCTAAAGGGAAACACACAATGTGATTTTCTATCTCTATTATATTCTACTTTAGTTTAATTAATGGAATAAGTGTTATTCTCAAGTCTATGGAACAATTTTATTCAAGTTATATTGATCGCATAAATTATATAAATATTTGTTCACCGATATGTGAATAGAATATTTATTTTATTTACTAAAAATTATAATAAATTATTATTCACTGGATAGTGAATAAAATATTTATTTATGAATAAAATATGAATTATGTTGACCAATAAATGATGTAAGAGTTTGAACAGGCCAAGATCGAGTCTGGTGGAAAGAATTAATTAAAAAGACCTTTATATAACATTGTTTATTACTCAAGATGGAACATGCAAAGAAATAATATAAATATTATTATTATTATGTTGGATGGGGTTTATTAAAGGTAATAAGTATTTTTAAATGCATGGTATGAAATTAAATTATATATTAACTTGAATACTAACCCTATAAATATATGGATATGTCTACTGTGTAGAGCTTCCAAAAATTGAAAATAGACACTTTTTGAAAAAAACTAATTCTCTTTCAACTCCTCCACCGCCCTCCCTCTCATGAAAGGGATGTATAATAGATATTTATCCATGACTGAAGAAATCATGATCAAGAATGAACAATACATGTTCTTTGAATCACATCACTAGAACCCAGAGGACAAGTGGTGTTTCCCGTTGATCCTATGAAAATATGTGGATCAACTCTAGAGGGATTATGTAAATGGATACTCATAGTGAAATGGAGGTAATTAGAAATGACCATTTCAGATGATCAGTATTCACCAATGAAGAATGTTTCTAAACCTTGGTATTTATTGTTTTCAAATATTAAATAAATTAAGTATAAATTTTACATGCAATATTTTATCTCTTCATTTTAGGAAATGATTATTAAATGAATTTCTATTATACCACCCTTCTCTACATACTTCTTTTGTAGTAGGAACTAATAAGTGGTATCATAGTAGACATGTTTAAATTTATAATTATTTATTTGATTGTTCATTTATTCATAATTGTTGTTATATTTTCATTTCATGTTATTCAATATTTAATACAATATGTATTAACATTTTATTGACATATTAATCATGTTATTTAAATGGTTCATTTACATAAACTATTAATAACTAATGAAGAACAATAAAAGATTCTCTTAGGAAGTGAAAAAACATTGGTATGTAAAACTAGGATACACAGTGTGTGGTAAAATAACAAGTCGTATACCCATGAAAATTGTATTTAAATGTGTTTATAAATTAATTTCATGTGGCGATTCTATTACACATCACATATTAACTGAACTAACCTAACTCATGGAAATAAGATACATAGTGTGTCATGAGTATGTACACACCATGTTGTTTTGCTATGTTAACACATAGATTCCCCAGGAATTTTACTTGGATATATAGAAAATGATGTGTATGGAATGTAGATAAATCTAAATTTTGTGTAGTCTCTCATTATTGGATAAATTAAAATAATATTTTATTTTAAAATAGAAAAATTAAAACCTTATTTTATTTATTGGAACACCGTTGTGTGTTTGGAAATTTAATAATGGTTTATCGTAATTTTAAATACTCAATTAATTTATTATAATTATTATGTCATTATTGGTTCCTCAATTTATTTTCCATGAACTCGACTAATTATTGGTATCTCCAAATACTATCAGATAATCATTAAGATAAAATAGAATTAACTAATTAATTAATTAGTTAATTAATTCAAGTGGATTTATATTAAATAATAAAATAAAAAATAATGAAAAAAAAGTTGGAAGTTTAGTTTTGTGTATTTGTTGCATGTATGACCATTCCTGAGCTTGAACAAGACCTATGTATGTGTTGGATGTTTTAATTTAATTTATTTTATGAGTTCTTCAATTATAAAATATTAAATTATATGATGGAATATGATTCAACAATAAATCCATTATTATATTTGATACGTGTCCCATATTATTTACGTAACCCCTTTAAACAAATACTTTGGTTCCCCTCACCTGCATGTGAGAAATAAATATTTTTAATTAATGGATCATTCAAATGTGCATAGAGTCAGTTCAGGACAAATCTATAATTATTCCAAACTAGGTGATAAATTGGTGGACAGGTGGAATGTTGTAACTTATGAAAAGACCAACAATATGAGTTATTTATCCTGGGTCATAGGTTTATTTAATGTTCTCTCTTTAAATCAATAATTAGATAAAGTTTATGAATGAGTCATTTAATTATTTATTTAAGTCTCCCTATGAAATTATTTATTTTATGGATACAAGGCTGTAATAACATTAATTAATTAATTAATGTGAAAAGCGGGAAATTAAATAAATGAATTATGTGTAAATGTTTTTTTATCAAAATAATATAATTAATTATTTAACATCCACTTAGAATTAAAAAGACGCGTAAATGATAAATAAGGTAAAAAATTATGTATAAAAAATTAAATTTTCTCAATTAAATATTATGTCAGACAAATCCTTATATTACTTGATCTGGAATGAAACCATACAACTAATTATAGTACATCTGGAATTTCTGGACAATTACTTATATCAGGGAGTCCTCATAATATTTTTTGGTTGAAAAAAACAAAATTGTGCATAGTTTAATAGAAAAAAATTCAATATGAATTTTGAAGAATGTGTTGAGGAAATCAAAGTCAAGATTCTATGATAGGGGAATCCACTCAATAGATCCCAATGATCCAAGTCTATAGTTAGAATGTATGTAACATCCCAAGGTTTTCTAAAAATAAATTGAAAATTCTTGAAATTTTGTTTAAGGTATATATCTATAAGAATCCTTTAAACATAATTTTATTTCTTCTATGTTTTGAATTTCAAGAAACTATCATCTACAATTGTGTTCAGTATGTTATTTCGAGTCTGATGGAACAAACTTGTTTTTTTTTGGTGAATAGTAACATGCCCTTATGAATAGTGATATGAATAGTAATATGAATAGTAATATGACCTCATGAATAGTAAATAATATTATTATTTTATTTTCCCATGGCAATAGGATAATGGGATCTTAATTAATTTTCCAATGTCACATAAAACAAATTGCACTTCAATTTTGTTATTTTTCAAATTTACTGTGACCTTATTTTAAAATTAAATTAATAATATTTAGAAAATTATTTTTGAAAAATGGAGTTCATTTTTGAATTCTACACGTCGAAAAACGGTTGGGGTAAATTTTTGGTATTTTTCTGAAACTCTTGAATTTTCGGTGAATAGTGAAATACGGTAAAATACCGTATAATCAATTTATCAGTAAAAATGCACTATTTATGACATAATAAGTGATGCAAGGCCACTTGCTTCTAAATCACATGATATTTTCACTAATTAAGGCCACTTGATTTGAGATTATTCATAGTCTTGATAAAAATATTATAATAATAATTAAAATAATCTAAAATACCTCCCCTCCTCCACTATAAATACCACCCTCACTCCCCTCTTCCTCCCACACCTCTCAAGCCTTGAGCATTGTCTAATTTCTGCCAAATTCCCTCCTCAATCTTCTTCCCCACGTCCTAGAGCTGCTGGTCTCACCAAAAGACCAAAATCAAAGCCCTTAAGAAGGATCTCAAGGAGAAGAGATCAAGAGGTAAACATCCTCTTTCATTTTCATTCTTTCCATCCATTTTATGTTATTCTCCCTTTGTCTTTTGTTGGGATATTTCATTAAATATTTTCCCTTACAGTCCAAATTTTGTATGATTGATGAGATATTCCATTCCTCTCATCAATCTTGTTTTTATGAATTTTTTAGAGGCGCCGTTAGGCTGCCGAATTTTTTGTAAGAAATTTCTCATGTTTTCTTTATTTCATGATTCCTTCCACTTCTTTCTTCACCCCCTCTTATCCAAGAGGCATGAAATCTCCAGAATCATGTATATTCTGGATGTTTTCATGTTTATGGAAAATTACAAATCATTATTTCTCTCCTCTCTCACTTATTTAAAGAATCAAGAAACATTGTCCATTTGTGTCGAATTACCGATATCGTGGACGATGTATTTTCAATTTCCATTAATTATTTCAAGTCTGGTCATGAAACCATTTATATGGTTGAACCAGGTTATAATATATGTTTTATGAATCATATAAGGTTCTGTAATTCTTTTGTACTCATGATTCAAACTTATAAGACTAAATGAAATTGTAATTATCAAAGAACCACTTAAATTATCTAAACGAACATAATTAATGTTTTAACTTATAAATCATCATCATATAAAGCACCAAAGTGATGAATGGTATAATTTATGGTAATGGAGTTATGTAACTAATACTCCATTCCAATTCTGGAGTTTCACTTCCAATCAACAAGAACGATTCTTCATGAACCGATCGTGAAAATCACAAAAGACCTCACCCAAAATAATGCAAGGAACAAAATACTTACAAATAAGGGGTGAAATGAGGTTATGAAATGACCATATAAGATGTTATAAAAATTAACACGTTTCTTTAAAATCCTATTAACACTCCTTTAACCATTATACAGGAGGTTCAAACAATTTTGAAGTAGGACAAGCCTAAGGTAAGGGAATTCTTAACCCGATTTCCATTCTTTGGGTTAACCTTCTACTTTATAATTTATGTGCTATTTAAATTGTTTGTGTGATGGGTTCTGTTTATATTATGTTTAATTATGTGTATTTACAGAGTATATACATATTCCATCCACTCAATTAAGTATCACTTCAAGTATATGATGTTTATAAGGGACTTTTCTTCTAAAATCCTCTTTTAAAATTCTATTTTATAAGATTCAAAGGCAATGTTTTTATGCTATTATTTATGTTGAATGATTATGTTTTGGCTATTGGGAATTGTTTATGATGAAGGGTGGGACCTATATTTCCCTCCAATGCATTGGGTATGAGTATGTTGGAGGTCGGCCGTATGGTTACTCCAAGTTTAACTGTGATGGTTACACAAAGTAAGGTAGCCGTGAGGGTTACAAATTTTAAGGTAGCCAAGATGGTTACAAGATTATGTAAGTAATGCCCCAATATACCTTTATGATTATAATTATGTTTGTATGGATCTTGTGTAAATCTCATGTTACGCTAAGTAAGATTTTATGGGTGTAAATCGTGTATTTTGAAAATGTTTCCATATGTCTTGTGTATTCATGGACTAATGAGATTTTTTCCTTCTTTTTCATACCTTACTGAGATTTTGTGCTCATCCCAAGTTTTTAAATGATTTTTCACAGGTTAATGGATGAATAATACAAGGAAGGAAGACATGTTAAATGTTGAAGAATTGTCAAGAAGTCTTGTTTTATGTTTTAATGTTTTATATTCTGAGGAAAATGGAAACTGATTTTATGGTATCCACTATGTAACAATGTGTAATGTTATGAATATTTTGTCTTAATTCTCTAAAGCTCTAAACTTGAAAAGATCCTCAATGTAAAATGAAGTGTTTTCTTGAATAAATTCAAGATTATGTATGAGATAAGTGCGGGTCCTTATAGTTGGTATCAGAGGATGGTTTAGATAACTTTAGGGGTTAAGGTGATGCTAATAGAATACCATAACTAATTCTCACCCTATGTTTAATTTGTTATAGAATTTAAAGATTACCATGTTGCTTTCTATTGTGGTATGTGGAAAGACTTTACCTGCAAACCTTGTTGTTTTACCCTTAGTCGAGTTTGAAGTTATTCTGGGGATGGACTGGCTTTTTGGTTATCATGCTAAGATTGACTGTAGAGCTAAAGAAGTTGTTTTTCAGAAAGAGTTTCAGTTTGTATACAAGAATGAACCCATACAATTGATAACATATCAAGAAGCTGAGAAACTACTGAAAGATGGAAATGAAACTTATCTAGCTCATATTGTTGAAAACAAGGGAACTATTCAAATCAATGATGTGCCAGTGGTAAATGAATACCTTGATGTTTTTCCTGAGGAGTTACCCAGTGTCATACCTAAACGAGAAGTTGAATTCACAATTGACTTAGTTCCTGATGCTAAGCCAATTTCAAAACCCCCATATTGTATGGCTCCAATAGAACTTCTTGAATTGAAAAATCAGTTGCAGGATTTTCTTGTCAAAGGCTTCATTCGTCCCAGTACTTCACCATGGGGAGCCCCTGTTTTGTTTGTTAAAAAGAAAGATGGTTCCATGAGACTTTGCATTGATTATAGAGCTTTGAATAACATCACTGTTAAAAACAAGTATCCTTTGCCTCATATTGATGACTTGTTTGATCAGCTCCAGGGAGCTCAGTGCTTTTCCAAGATTGACTTGAGATCCGGATACCATCAGCTGAAGGTGAAGGAGGATGACATCCCGAAAACAGCCTTTCGTACTAGATATGGGCATTATGAATTTGTTGTTATGCCATTTGGGTTAACTAATGCACCTGCTGTATTCATGAATCTTATGAATAGAGTATTTCATGAGTTCTTGGATAAGTTTGTGGTGGTATTTATTGATGACATTCTGGTTTTTTCTAAAAATAAAGAGGAGCATGAAAAACAAATAAGGGTTGTTTTACAAACTTTAAAAGAAAAGAAACTATATGGAAAATTTAGCAAGTGTGATTTTTGGTTGCAACAGATTTCTTTTCTTGGGCACATTGTAAATAAGGATGGAATAACAGTTGATCCTGCCAAAACAAAAGTAGTTGTTGAATGGCCAAGACCCACAAATGTTACAGAGATTCATAGTTTTCTGGGCTTAGCAAGTTATTACCGACGCTTTGTTAAGAACTTTGCACGGTTATCTAGCCCAATAACTAAGTTAACACGGAAAGGGGTTAAATTTGTTTGGACAGAGGAATGTGATGTTTGTTTTCAGGAACTAAAGAAGAGATTGGTGAATGCTCCAGTTTTGGCCTTACCTTCCCGGAATGGTGAGTTTTTCATCTATAGTGATGCTTCTTTGAAGGGACTTGGTTGTGTTTTGATGCAGAATGATCAGGTAATTGCCTATGCCTCGAGACAACTTAAACCTCATGAGCTGAATTATCCCACACATGATTTGGAATTGGCAGCTGTGGTTTTTGCTTTGAAAATGTGGAGGCATCATCTATACGGAACCAAATGCCAAATATATACTGACCATAAAAGTCTTAAGTATATATTCACTCAGAAGGAATTAAACATGAGGCAGAGAAGATGGATAGAACTGATAAAGGATTATGACTGCACGATTAATTACCATCCTGGAAAAGAAAACAAAGTAGCGGATGCCTTAAGTCGGAAAAATCATGCATCATTAACCATGATACGTTTGGAACGTGATCCCTTGATTAATGATTTGATAAATTTTGGCTTGGAAGTTGTTGGTGCAGGGAATATATCTGTTTTGTTTCAGGTTTCAGTGCAGTCTTCGTTGTCAGACAGAATTATGAAAGCACAGAGGGAAGACTGTGAGCTACAGAAAAAGGTAGAATTGGTTAAAATGGGTAAGTTTCCAGAATTTAATCTTGATAAAGATTGTGTTTTAAGGTTTGGAAAAAGGTTGTGTGTGCCTTGTGATTCCCAGTTGAAGAAAGAATTGTTGTGTGAAGCTCATAGTTCTCCATTTTCTGTTCATCCTGGAAGTACTAAGATGTACAGAGACCTTCGAGAGTATTACTGGTGGAATGGGATGAAAAGAGATATTGCTGATTTTACAATGAAATGTTTGACATGTCAGCAGGTTAAAGCAGAGCGACAGTTACCGAAGGGGATGCTTCAGCCTTTGCCGGTGCCAGAATGGAAATGGGAGAATATATCCATGGATTTTGTGGTGGGACTACCAAAGACTTCTCGAGGTAACAATGCGATATGGGTTATTGTTGATCGGCTAACAAAGTCTGCTCATTTTCTTTCTATTCGAGATACAATGACATTAGATCAGCTTTCTCGATTGTACCTCAAAGAGATTGTCAGGTTACATGGAGTTCCTCTTTCCATTGTGTCTGACCGAGATCCCAGGTTCACTTCTAAATTTTGGAAGGGACTTCAGAAGTCTTTGGGAACAGAGTTGAATTTCAGTACAGCTTTTCATCCTCAATCAGATGGGCAGTCGGAGCGAACGATTCAAACTTTGGAGGATATGCTTCGAGCTTGTTCAATGGACTATCAGGGAAGTTGGGATCAACATCTTTCATTAGTTGAGTTTTCTTATAATAACAGTTTCCATTCCAGTATTCAGATGGCACCTTTTGAGGCCTTGTACGGAAAGCGGTGTCGGACTCCTGCGTTTTGGGATGAAGTCGGTGAAAGAAAGTTGATGGGGCCTGAATTAGTAGAAGAAGTGGCTGAGAAAGTGAGGATGATCCAGCAACACATGAGGATAGCTCAAAGCAGGCAGAAAAGTTATGCAAATAACAGAAGTAAAGACTTCTCTTTCAAGGTAGGTGACCATGTTTTCCTTAAAATATCTCCTTGGAAAAGTGTGATGAGTTTCGGTAAGAAAGGGAAACTAAGTCCACGGTTCATCGGTCCTTTTGAAATCTTGGATAAAGTTGGAACAGTTGCGTACCGCGTAGCTTTGCCTCCGAGCTTGTTTCAGGTACACAATGTTTTTCATGTTTCGATGTTGAGAAAGTATGTTCCAGATTCATCACATGTCTTGAGGCCGGAAGAAGTTCAGCTAGCAGAGAACCTTTCTTATGAAGAAAAACCGGTTCAGATTCTTGATCGAAGAGAACAGGTATTGCGGAATAAGGTAATCCACCAGGTAAAGGTTTTGTGGAGAAACCACATGGTTGAAGAAGCAACATGGGAGTCTGAAAATGCTATGAGGGAAAAATACCCACAGTTATTTAATAAGTAAATAAAATTGCGAGGACGCAATTTCAAGAAGGTGGGGATAATGTAACATCCCAAGGTTTTCTAAAAATAAATTGAAAATGCTTGAAATTTTGTTTAAGGTATATATCTATAAGTATCCTTTAAACATAATTTTATTTCTTCTATGTTTTTAATTTCAAGAAACTATCATCTACAATTATGTTCAGTATGTTATTTCGAGTCTGATGGAACAAACTTGTTTTTTTTTGGTGAATAGTAACATGCCCTTATGAATAGTGATATGAATAGTAATATGAATAGTAATATGACCTCATGAATAGTAAATAATATTATTATTTTATTTTCCCAGGGCAATAGGATAATGGGATCTTAATTAATTTTCCAATGTCACATAAAACTAATTGCACTTCAATTTTGTTATTTTTCGAATTTACTGTGACCTTATTTTAAAATTAAATTAATAATATTTAGAAAATTATTTTTGAAAAATGGAGTTCATTTTTGAATTCTACACGTCGAAAAATGGTTGGGGTAAATTTTTGGTATTTTTCTGAAACTCTTGAATTTTCGGTGAATAGTGAAATACGGTAAAATACCGTATAATCAATTTATCAGTAAAAATGCACTATTTATGACATCATAAGTGATGCAAGGCCACTTGCTTCGAAATCACATGATATTTTCACTAATTAAGGCCACTTGATTTGAGATTATTCATAGTCTTGATAAAAATATTATAATAATAATTAAAATAATCTAAAATACCTCCCCTCCTCCACTATAAATACCACCCTCACTCCCCTCTTCCTCCCACACCTCTCAAGCCTTGAGCATTGTCTAATTTCTGCCAAATTCCCTCCTCAATCTTCTTCCCCACGTCCTAGAGCTTCTGGTCTCACCAAAAGACCAAAATCAAAGCCTTTAAGAAGGATCTCAAGGAGAAGAGATCAAGAGGTAAACATCCTCTTTCATTTTCATTCTTTCCATCCATTTTATGTTATTCTATTCCTTTCCCTTTGTCTTTTGTTGGGATATTTCATTAAATATTTTCCCTTACAGTCCAAATTTTGTATGATTGATGAGATATTCCATTCCTCTCATCAATCTTGTTTTTATGAAATTTTTAGAGGCGCCGTTAGGCTGCCGAATTTTTTGTAAGAAATTTCTCATGTTTTCTTTATTTCATGATTCCTTCCACTTCTTTCTTCACCCCCTCTTATCCAAGAGGCATCAAATATCCAGAATCATGTATATTCTGGATGTTTTCATGTTTATGGAAAATTACAAATCATTATTTCTCTCCTCTCTCACTTATTTAAAGAATCAAGAAACATTGTCCATTTGTGTCGAATTACCGATATCGTGGACGATGTATTTTCAATTTCCATTAATTATTTCAAGTCTGGTCATGAAACCATTTATATGGTTGAACCAGGTTATAATATATGTTTTATGAATCATATAAGGTTCTGTAATTCTTTTGTACTCATGATTCAAACTTATAAGACTAAATGAAATTGTAATTATCAAAGAACCACTTAAATTATCTAAACGAACATAATTAATGTTTTAACTTATAAATCATCATCATATAAAGCACCAAAGTGATGAATGGTATAATTTATGGTACTGGAGTTATGTAACTAATACTCCATTCCAATTCTGGAGTTTCACTTCCAATCAACAAGAACGATTCTTCATGAACCGATCGTGAAAATCACAAAAGACCTCACCCAAAATAATGCAAGGAACAAAATACTAACAAATAAGGGGTGAAATGAGGTTATGAAATGACCATATAAGATGTTATAAAAATGAACACGTTTCTTTAAAATCCTATTAACACTCCTTTAACCATTATACAGTAGGTTCAAACAATTTTGAAGTAGGACAAGCCTAAGGTAAGGGAATTCTTAACCCGATTTCCATTCTTTGGGTTAACCTTCTACTTTATAATTTATGTGCTATTTAAATTGTTTGTGTGATGGGTTCTGTTTATATTATGTTTAATTATGTGTATTTACAGAGTATATACATATTCCATCCACTCAATTAAGTATCACTTCAAGTATATGATGTTTATAAGGGACTTTTCTTCTAAAATCCTCTTTTAAAATTCTATTTTATAAGATTCAAAGGCAATGTTTTTATGCTATTATTTATGTTTAATGATTATGTTTTGGCTATTGGGCATTGTTTATGATGAAGGGTGGGACCTATATTTCCCTCCAATGCATTGGGTATGAGTATGTTGGAGGTCGGCCGTATGGTTACTCCAAGTGTAACTGTGATGGTTACACAAAGTAAGGTAGCCGTGAGGGTTACAAATTTTAAGGTAGCCAAGATGGTTACAAGATTATGTAAGTAATGCCCCAATATACCTTTATGGTTATAATTATGTTTGTATGGATCTTGTGTAAATCTCATGTTACGCTAAGTAAGATTTTATGGGTGTAAATCGTGTATTTTGAAAATGTTTCCATATGTCTTGTGTATTCATGGACTAATGAGATTTTTTCCTTCTTTTTCATACCTTACTGAGCTTTTGTGCTCATCCCAAGTTTTTAAATGATTTTTCACAGGTTAATGGATGAATAATACAAGGAAGGAAGACATGTTAAATGTTGAAGAATTGTCAAGAAGTCTTGTTTTATGTTTTAATGTTTTATATTCTGAGGAAAATGGAAACTGATTTTATGGTATCCACTATGTAACAATGTGTAATGTTATGAATATTTTGTCTTAATTCTCTAAAGCTCTAAACTTGAAAAGATTTTCAATGTAAAATGAAGTGTTTTCTTGAATAAATTCAAGATTATGTATGAGATAAGTGCGGGTCCTTACAATGTACACCTAACTAATTACTTTAATATGGTTTGTAGGGCCATATTCTAGATCATTATGAAAAGAAATGGGGATCCGTGACACTAGAATGATGAAGAAACTAGAAATTTAGAGTTTAATGGTGAGGGATATTGAGGCATGATAAAATAGTCAGATATTTAATAAATAAATAAATAAAGACATTTAATTTATTATATATCAGTTATTTTATAATCAATAAATTTACTAATAATCTGATCTTTTTAATTGTAGAATGAAATGATATTTTCAACATCAAAATTGTACCTAAAATAAATATTGGAGAAATAAAACATCATAACTTGTTATAAATTCTAGGATTTATTTAGACACCTTCAGTTTATGCTACACCATAAAAAAAATTATTATGTGTTAGAATCCTCAATTCCCCATCCTCCTACTAAATTTGCAAGTGATGAAAAGTCCCTTTTCTGTGAACAACATTTGAGAGATGTGGTTAATGTCTGTTGTTTTATTCTTTCATCGATGTCTAGTGAACTAATGAAGTCTCAGGAAAACTTGGATGTGTATATCAAGATTTAGTGCCTCTGTGGTCTTTACCAAGAGATATCTTGGAAGGAACATTTTGATATTTCCTAGGTTCTACTTCAGATTAATCTTATAGTGGATAACCCATATGGGCCTCATGTAGTCCATATCATTGGCTATATAGATATTTTAGAGGTTCTATAGTTTAAACTCCCCAAATAAATATGCACGGACCTCATTCAATCGTCACTCTCTCAGAGATTCTATAGCATTACTGTGAATTTTAATGTGAACAACATTGTGAAGTATCTTCTAGAACTTATTACTCTTTTTCACCAGTTTATAAGGATACATAACATGAAAATCCTTTTATACTTATGCTGAACAAATTGAAATGGATATAAAAAAATTAAGACCAAAGCTTCTTTACACCCTTAGAAGAAGATGAATATCTAGGGGAAAGCAAGGGAACATGATTTTTTTCCTGTTTTTCAAGTGTAAAGAAGGTCCACTTAATGAAAAACTTCACTCAAAAGAAGAAGTAATGGGAAGCTTCTAGTGTGTTTGTTATTGATTGAAATTTATATGATTCTAAAAATTTGTTATTAGATGTATCATTTTGTGCTCAAATATTTATTGAAATATTGAAACTATGTAGATTTAGAAAAATTGACCATGGAGTGGTATATATTCGAGAAGCCAATAGAACTTAACATACTATTATGTCTATTAGGGACTACTACCTCATGTTGTTGATTGGAATGATCCTAGTTGTAAATGGTTTTTATTATGTGTCTTCAGTTACCAAAAATAAAATTTTTGGATCTATACATGGAAAAGTTGGATTTATTTTAAAATTTGGGAATAAATGTTTCTTCTTTTAAAAGAGACAAGTTTTGTATTAGTAAGGTTCAATTAAATCATTTTCTTTATGTGTTGGATTACATTAACCAAATAATGGTAATCAATAACAAAGTTACACCACATGACCCCTACCACACCCACATTGTAATGATAGTCTAGGTCATTTAAATTAGAATCACAGGAAACAATTACAATAATATGGATATTTATATAAATTTGGCCTAAACCCACTTGTTTTTTGTCATGCTTGTTTACAAGGAAAAATAAACAAATCCCCATTTAGTGGGAAAAGTGAAAGGGCTAATGAGTATGTTGATTTAATTCATACAAATATGTGTGGATCATTTCTTATTGAAGAAATATGTGGGTACTCAGACTTCATAACTTTTACTGACGAATTTAGTAGATATAGAGATGTCTACTTAATGAGGTAGAAATCATATTCTTTTGAAAATTTCATAGAATAAAAGAATGAATTTGAGAACTAACTTGCTAAGAAGATTAAAAAACATATCTTATACTGTGGTGGTGAATATCTTAATCATGACTTCAAGGATTATCTATTGGAGTTCGAGATTTTTTCTTGACTCACTCCTCCTTATACGCCTCAATGGAATGGAGTATGTGAAAGGGAGAACCACACTGTATTGGATATAGTGAGATCAATTATGAGTCATGTGAGTCTTCTATTACACTTTTGGAGATACACATTACAACTAGTTTCATATGTACTAAAATAAGTGAAAAATAAATAAAAAATGATATGAAATAAAAATTATGGAAGCAAATGAAACCTGTGTTGTCTTATATACATGTGTAGGGTTGAGAAGCATTTGTTAAGCTCTCTTTAGGTAACAGTGTTTTCCCCGAGACAAAAAGTTTATCATTATTGGATATCCCAAAGAAATAAAGGTATAATGCCTATAAAATCCTTCATAAAATATGTTGTGGTTGATAAACATCCCACATTTCGTAAGGACTATATTATCTCTAAGAGATATAGTTTGAGAAATATACACTTCGATGAAGTCCAGGATAATGATACACAAGATTTGGCACAGGAACAAAACCCACAGAGCCCGGTGGAAGAAGTAATTGTTTCAAAGGAAGAATTACTACACAAGAGTAATATTGAGGTTAGAGAAACATAACGATACATTTTTCTAATAACAATTGATGGGGACACATTATTATTTGAAAAAAATTATCCTATAACCTACAGGGATGAAATAAGTGGAACATATATTACCATGTGGCGAGAATCCATGAATTTTTTAATGGATTCTGTGTACCAAAACCTAGTATAAATTTTTATAGACCCTCTAATAGATGTAAATTCCATTAGTATAAAATGGGGATTTAATAAGAAACATGACATGGACAGAAAAGTCAGCACATAGAAGCTCTGGCTAGATACAAAATGTTTAAAAATCTCCATGGAATTGACTACAATGAACCATTTTCACCAATTTTGATGATGAAATCCAACATAATTATTCATTTCATTGTGGATTTCCAGGTTAATGAGATTCAAAAAATGGATTTCAAAACAACCTTTATTTATGGGAACATTGATAAATATTTTCTATATGACACTACTAGAGGTGTTTATGACTCCAAAGGATTCCAACATTGAAGTAATGTTTAAAAGATCTATTTTTGGATTAATGTAACAATACTTTTCATGTAACATTCATTTTTTTGAGTCCATAATGAAATTTCAATACATAAATTACAAATGTGAGACATGTAACTATTATTGGTTTAGTTGGATTGCATTAGTCTTCATAATAGTATTTGTTGATAACATATTACACATTTAAAAAATTCCAATCTTATAGTCTTCTAAGGTGTGGATGAATAAATTATTCTATGTGACAGAGTTGGGAGAGGCATCATACTTTCCTAGGATAACGGTACATAATGATATATCCAAGAGGTTTCTCGGCCTATTTAAATGTACATACACTTACAAGATATTGAAGAGAATCGATATAGAATAATCCAAGAGGGGATTGTTTCTAGTGTCATGTGTCATTAAGATCCAATGGAATTTTTTAACTTAAAAACATGTAGAAAGAATCATAATGACTAAAATTCCATAATAATTAGATATTGGTTAAATTATGTATGTTTTTATTTATACTAGAATATATTTTACATATTCATTAAGTGTGGAATAATGATATAAAGATGATATTGGTTACCAACAGTGTATGGAAGTCAAGACTATCCTTACGTATCTAATATATACTAAGTATATGTTCTTGGATTATAGTTTGGATGAGTAACTATTAAATATAGGATATGTAAAGTCTAGATTCTAAATAGATGAGGATTAAATGAAGGAAAAAATGGTATACTTCTTCACTTTTAATGGAGGATTTGTGAGTTAGAAGAGATGGAAGAAGGATATGGTTACATATTATATTGTATATTATGAGAATATTGCAACTTCTAAGGTATCTAACGAAGAAGTATGGATGTGAAAGTTCAACCAATATCATGATATGGTACCTATCAATAAATTTTTTATAACACTCTATTGTGATAATACTGTATCAGTGTCTCTTTCAAAAGATCCAAGTTCACATTAGTGGATGAAGAACAAACATTAGAAGTATCAAATCTTGAGATATTTTTCTCAGATAGTTGAATTTCTAGTGAGTTGTATTTTTACATAAGAAAACATGGAAGACCCATTTCCTAAATCCATGACTTAGCAAAAACATGAAAATCATTGGAGGTCTAGCAGAATAAATGTCGTAGGATGTTGGATCTTGTCCAAGTGGGATTTTTCTAGATTTCATGTCCCATGACCAAATATTTGTACTTTTATTACATAAATATTCAATTTATTTAATATTAATTAAACAACATATTACATATTGTTTTTTTTTTCAGCATGACTATGAAGTAATAATGTCCTAGAGTATACATCGCTTTGATAAGGTAATGATAGTTCCCTTGTATGATGAGACCCTTGATGTGCTATTATGATATTCTCAAATAATGTCATAATGTTGGACAATGTACTATGATGTGACACATGTTACATAGAATCTTGGGTGTGACTACTTATAATAATAAGGGGCTTCGTCTCTTATTTTCACACTTAGTAATCTTCGAGATGGGAGATTATGATAATAGACCCACCATTCAGAATTCATCATGTTTTGGTGTCATCAGATATTTGTATCTATGAGTGTGTGTGATGGAACTTAGAAATTAATATTATTATTATTTCATGTTACAACTCACATACAAAGTTTTATTTCATAAAACAAGATGATAACAGTTCATTGTGATGTTGGATAATTTGGGTGCATCACGAGTGACATGTCGTTAATGAATAATTCATGGAAGGATTTGTCCCTTACATATATATGGAAGCTGATATCTTAGCCTATTGATTGTAATAGAACTGTCACATTTAAATCCATATCCGTAGTGTAAAAATGTTCTTATTTTATATATTCAATGAAATATATACTAAACATATAGTTTGGTGAAACAGTTATGCAACCTTCTTGATGAGATATTGATACAAAAGGATTATTTTACTTGGTGAGCATTCACATGGGGTTGTCAATGCTAAAACATTAACTTCATTCTCTTGGGTGTCTTGACTTATTGGTAGATAGTAATCTTGGAATTTAGGAAATCCCACTAAATGACAATGAGAAATAATCCTAGAGGTTCCCACATTATGTGTTTTTGATTATCTCGATTAAGATCAATTTGTGTTTAATTAATGTAATAAATGTTACTTTCATATTCGAGGAATAAGTTTATTCGTGATATATTTGATAGCATAAATTAAAAAGAAATTTTTTTAGTCATGAGAATAAAATATATATTTTATTTATTGAATATTTTAATAAAAATTTATTTTCTTGATTGTGAATAAAAAACTTATTTATGAATAAATTATTTATTAATACATTCGTTAAATGATAGAGGATTTTGAATGGATCAAGGCCAAATATGGTGAGAAAAATTAATTAACTAAATCATTACATAATATTTCTTATTTCACAAGTTAGAACGCACCAAAAAATAATAATAATATAATTATTATTTTGTGTCATGGGATATATTATAGGTAATAAATGTTATTTAATGGCCTGAATGTAATAAAATAATATTTTAAAATAAATCCTAATTATATAAATGTGTGGAAATTAATATTTTGTAGAGAATCCAAAATTTTGAATAGAAATTTGTTGCGCACAAAAAATTATCTCTTAACTCACATTTCTCTCTCACACTGAAGAATGAGAAGAAAAAGAGATATTTCATCAAGACTGAAGAACGAGCTATCAAGAATGAAAAATTCAAGACATGTGACTCCCTGTGCTAGAACCCAGATATCGAGTGGAGTTTTATAGAGATTACAGAAGAACATGTGGATCCCTTCAAGAGGGATTCTATCCTTGGATCCACATAGTGAAATGAAGGTAATCCGATAGTATATTTTCAGATGAGAAATATTCAACAATGAAAAATGTTCATAAGTCCATGTATTTATTTTCATGACCCCTCCCTCCACTGATACCCATCCTAGGATGAAAATGAATAAAGGGAGATAATGGCTCCCAAGCCCCTCCTATAGTAGTCCCTAGGGTGGTGAATAACACAAATGTAATATATATCCTCACAAAATGAGATGCATTTCTCTGTTTTATTTTGAAAAAAATGATTGGGATATAAGATGTATCATCCTAAAAAATCCAAGACATATATAAAAGAAATAAAAAATCCATCCCACATAAATGATAAAAACAATCTATTACAATACAGTGAAGACACAAATGTAAACACCCAAATAAGGCTATGTAGAGACCGAGAAACTTTCCCAAAATCCGAGCTAGTGATGTCTATCATGGTCCATGTAATCCTCATGGAAACTTGAATGAAATATTATATATGTATGGTGAGAATACATGTATACTCAGTAGGAAAAGCAAGGTCTCTCATGGACATGTGAAAGAAACATAATAATTCCCTTAAAATGAAACCAGAGAACGTAATAACACCTAAGAATGTATACTAACCACCACGACCTCACCAAGGCATGCTCACAAAATAACACAAGTTATGTAAAGTAATATAATTACAATCTATAAGAGGGTACCCCACACCACATTCCCATTGATAAGATTCTCTCACACACTAAAGCAAAAAACCCAAAACTACCACCTCTTCTGAACACAACTTGGCCGACCCTCCTAGACACACCTATTCCCCACAAGAAAACATTGTCCCATCACTAGGGCCACGAGCCACATCACATCTTGACCATAGACACCTGAGCCACATTCCACATCACATCTTGACCATGAACACCTGACCCACATGCCACATCACATCCCTCCCACAGACACCTGGGAAACATTCTACGTCACATCAAGCCCATAGACACTAGGACCACATACCACCTCACATCTAAAGAATGATTGGGAAAATAAAACACATCTCATCCTAAAGAAACATGGGAAAATACAACTCATCTCATCCAAAATATACCATGAAAACACAACTTCTCAGTACACACCATGTCCCACCAACCAACACCTGTTGAAGAATATTCTGTTACTACCACCTAAATGAGGAAACATTGAAGAGTCGGTGGCTATCCATCCATCATCCAACTAGGATGTTTGAAAAAGAAACCCTCCCCAATGATGATGGGGGTGTTTAGAACGTAGTGCTCAACTAGGGTAGGGTGAATATAGAAATAACAAGGAAAATAGAAGTATATATATTTATATATGTTACCAAACACTCATTCCCATCCTAGGGGTTCTCAAATAACCAACCAACTCTCAACACTTTCCACCTTGATGCTACCTCTAAATAAAATTACCACACAAAAATCCATAACATCATTCAAAATCCAAAAAAATTATTAAAACATTACCATTTTTTATTCACAATTAATTTATTCATTCTGTTAACCAAAAAAAATAAATCTTGTTCGAAACTTTATTAATTAATTATTTATTCATCTATTACATTACTACCTTGGAAACTATCAATCACAACACAAAACAAGAAACCCAAAAAAGTCCAGACATGGAGAAAATCTAGGTTAATTACTCATACCAAAACACAAAATTCCCCATCTCTCAACCATATCAATCAACACAAGTGAAGAACAACCTCGATTGTAGACTCGCTACACAACACTTCTCATCTATTCCACAAAAAATCAATCTCTCTACCTTAGATTACATTAGACTTTCCTAACAATCCTGTCATACACAACCCTACAACCCACACACAATGTTCTTGTTTTCTCACAACCATATCACCACCCAATCCAGACAAAAAATTGATTCCAGATATAATAAGGCATCACCTATTTAGTTAAGCTTTTTAATTAAAGGGTTATCATAAAATCTATACAATCCTAGGGAATCAATTCATTATCTAGGTGTATGTGGTTTACTAATTTCCATCTAGGGGGATATGAAAACAACCACAACCATGGAATCCCATACAATAGCTATAACTAGTAAAAAAATGCACCAATGGACACAATTTTAAGCAGTGTGTTTAGCCCATAAACTGACAATATCAAAATAAATAAGAAAAGATAAAAAAACCATGAAATAAACCCCTATACCCTTTAAATTCATTTATCAAGTTTTTCAACTATGATTAAGCTAACACAACCATAATCCATAGGTAACAAAAGAAAAACACCTCCCACAAAATTCAAAAATAAAGATATATAAGTGAATCCCTACCTCAAGGGGGTGCTAATGTTCTTTATATGATAACAGATCATGTAACGATCCTCTAATCACCAATCCCATAATATTTGCATCCATCCAAGGATGTCGCAACACCACCACACCAAAAAAACTGAGAGACAACCCCTTAGGAATCATGTATAATCACACACAATAGAACAATGAGGAGATATAGATGATAATGAAACCCAACTGAGGGAAACATCTAGAAAATTAAGGGAGAACATAACATGGATCCCCATAGATCATCAAAGAACCATCACCAAGATAAAATTATTGTACATGGATGAATTGTTTTTAATGAACTACTTGAGGCACCTAGGGTTCATCTAGGGTGAGAGAGACTATTTCAGTAGTAGGATTTGTTAAAAATGAAGTGGTTAGAATGTTTTAAAACAATACAACATCGAGAAATCAAATCACATATAATCCCCTATCATTCCACGATATCCCTAGAGGTTCACTACCACAAAAAAACCCATCAACTATTTTTTTAATTTATCTTTCAATCCTGGAAATATTATCTACCATGAATCCCAATTTCATTCCATATAAAATTCTGAACGTCCTAAAGCATTCCAGGACAATCCGTGAGACAAAATTGCATTCCACGAAATCAAGTTACACAACATGTAACCTCCATACTTCCATCATTTATCAACCTAACTTCTCCAAACTCCCTATGAGCCTCCTCCATTAACATTCAACGACCAAAATCACAACGTAAAAGACCAGAAAGGAACAAAAAATTACTTTATATACCTATCAAATAATTATCATCATCATGAATCCAAAACCAAACCAAGGTGAAAAAGGGTCGAAACAACCACCCCCTGAGATTCCTCCTGAGGATCTCACTACACATGAAACACAGCTAACCACCAAACAAATCAAAATTCATTGATAAACATCCCTATGTTGTTTAAAAAGCTAGAGTAGAAATACCCACATCTAAGAACACCTCCCGCAACTCCTATAAGAAGGACTTATCACACCAACCCAAATAACCACAAGACACACCAGACAAGTAAAAAAACCAAACTGTTCAAATTTGAGAACCATGGAATTCTGTCATCCATGTCAAGATATTTTCTTCTCTTGGTGGAACTGAGTCACCCGCACGGTTTTAATGAAATTTCAATTAATGATTCTTGATTAGGAATTAGGTAATTCTTTTTCGTCACATCTCCATTTTATCACACATTGTACCACACATAGAAGGAACAATTGGAAAAAATCTCATTTCATAAAACAAGGTTCAAAAATAACATTCCAAAATGAAACAAAATAATGAAAAACACAAAAAAAACTCCAGGTAATGGGAATGAATCA
The DNA here is from genome assembly GCA_963277665.1 of Viscum album. Taxonomy (NCBI): domain Eukaryota; kingdom Viridiplantae; phylum Streptophyta; class Magnoliopsida; order Santalales; family Viscaceae; genus Viscum; species Viscum album. Next base: position 973,590,423 of record OY728140.1, on the reverse strand, counting down.
ATGTTTCTTGATCCAATGTACTATTGTCTCATACACCATTCTTCGATAACACATAAGCGAAGGTAATGGTATATCCATATAGAATCTTATATTAATGATCTTGGATCTCTATCAGTTATTCCTCTTATGTCGCGTCATCCTAGATAGCCAACTCTCCCTAGTCATGGAAATGTGATTCATCGTGAAGATACTAATGAAGTTGAGAGATGTGTCAGATTTCATAGATCCTATTAAAATATGATGAAAATACCAATGGGTAAGACACTTTTACAACTCCTCCCAACCCCTCAAAGGTTCCAAAAATCATGGGTGAATGCTTGGTCCCTCTACCAAACCTCTATTGCCCACGCCAAGGGGAACCCATCTAAAACACATGGTCCCTAGCCTCAAAGTTCAATGGACTATTTTTGAGGCCATCATATGACTTATCTTAGTCTTCTACAGATTTTATTCTCTCATTAACGAGATGAACCTTATCTGTTTTGATCTACAATACCTTGGGACAAAGAAAAGTTTTTTCCCAACATTTGTCCAGTACAATGGATAATGACACAATATCCCATACAACTCCTCAAATAGAGCCATTATAATGGAAGAGTTATGGATATTATCATAATATATAACTACAAAGGGAAGGTATTGTACCAAAGATCCACCAAATCCTAAGACGCACTCCCCCAGCCCATACACCAATTAATGGATAGTCGGCTCTGTCTAACCATCTGTCTAAGGGTGGAAAGTAGTTCTAGGGCATAAATAAGTGCCAAATGCATGAGTTAATTCCTTATAGACTCGTGAGGTAAACTATGAATCATTTTATGAGGTAATGGATGTTAAAAATCCATGAACCATACCTAATCATCCCCATACCTCTTTGCTAAGGAATCCACTTACTCAACTCCTTGATCACTAATAAGTGTGATGATTTATTCATATAATAAACTATTTACCATATTGAATCATGGATTCTTGGATCCATTGGTAACTGTATAGTGAAATCCATCGATATTTAAACCCACTTCCATTTAGGGATAGACAAGGGTATAAACAAACCAATGGGAACACATTGCTCCCACATTACCTGAAGGAAGACCAAGAAACATTCAATGAAATCTGCATCTCCCTATTTATTCTTGGCCCAAAAAAACTAAATCATTAAGTCTTGGTTAATTTTAGAAATTTATAAGTGTACCTCTAAAGGTGAGTTATGGATCCCAAGAATGACTCCCACATGTATTGTAACTTGAACAAACATTATACTCCAAAACAACATTCAATTCCCAACAACATATGAACATCCCACCATAGCATCACCAAGGATAACATTATAAAAAAACACATCTTTGTCTGAGTATCCCCACAGAGAATTCACCAACGATTTCATCAAAGAAGATTGGATTTTTATCTCGAACAAACATCCTCTGCCACCAACATTCCTACATCTATGTGCAATGCTGCCATCTCCTCTATCACTTTTCAAGCTTCTGTAGTTTCCATAACAACCTCCTTCCATGAATTTAAAATGAAATAAGTGTCCATGAAATTCCTCATTCCTAGGGTATAAGAGTTCTCAAAATCGCAGTCCTAAATAAACAATTTCCACCCCCGCTACCGCAGATTCAAATCATGTTGGGAAAAGATATACCTCAATCTCTTGTGTCCCATGAAGACCACAAAATTCTCTGTAATGAGTTAATATCACCACATCCATGTAATAAAAAGTAATTTTTTATAACTCTAGATCATTAGTGGCATAGTTAAACTCATGGGGATATAACTACCTAGACCCATAAAAGATCATTTCTATCAAATGCATCATGATGCATCCCTAACCTAGATGGGAACCATCCAAAATCACCTCAAACATCACTCCTTCCTCAGGAAACCAAATCACTAGATTACAAACCATATTTCCATTATGATGACCAAATATTTTCATTCATTTCTTACACCACAAAAAAATCATAGTCCTTTCTAATTATAGGTTTAAATGGAGTAGTAACTCAAGGTAAATCAAGTAAAAACCTCTGAATATATCCAATGATACAAATAAAACTACAAACTTATTCCACACTCGTGGGTGATTCCCAACAAATAACTTCTTAGACCTTCAACTGCTCCACCACTACACCATAATGAGGCACCACATGTCTGAGGTAATGTAACTCTCATGTCCAAAATATTCACATGGATTACATTAGGTAGATCTGGTGGCATTGAAGAACCTGTAAGATGGTTATGGGATGGTTAGAATTCTCCTCCTATGACTTTGATAAGATCAATATTTAATATATTAATACAAGGAATAAATGGCCTATGAACTCATGAAAATTAGAGTTTATCATCCTCATGAACATGGCTTGTTCATTCATAACACTGAATAACGAGATTACAAACTCAAAGTTACAATACTTGCACCTGAAAGCAGTCCTAAGGACATCTCCCTCCTACACCCTCAGCTGGTGATATCCAAACCATAGATCAATATTTGAAAACATTATAGACACTATCATTGGGCCAAAAATATCACCTATACTGGGAAGAGGGTAACCTGTCCTGATCGTCACATGATTCAACCTCCAGTAGTCTATCGACAACCTCATACTATGACCAAACATATTTGGGAAAACACCAGTACAGTGACCCAAACTTTTCTTTAATTACTATTGAAAAATTTCAAAGATAAAAAACATAATAGTATTACACATAGAGGATATTATGGTTTAGTGTGTTGAGAAAACTAGGACCATACATAACAATTACAACATCGAGCATAAATTTTTTTGTTCATTATTTCTTCTCTATCTTCTTATTGGAAGTTGGCCTCCCCTTAGTAGATGTATCCACCTAATGATATAAATCAAAAGGGGTGATTTATAATACTAGTAGGAGTATATATAAGAAAAATATATCATGTGGTGATCATATTCATAACATAGGCAATGAATCATGAGAGGAAGCATTAATAAGAGTCTTCAAATGTAGCAATGCATAAAAATGAAACATCATATCTTAGTGGTTAACTATGACACATTCTTGTGAAAAAAGCTAGAATCTTTTTCACACATCATTTAACATTTAATCATGAGATTAATCACTTTAAATAATGTATTATAGCGCTATATAATTTTTGTCACACGTGTCACATTTAAAAATTTATATTGTCCTATATGATTCCGGGTGCACCCGTCACATCATAACATTATAATTAACAATAATGACACATAGGAAATATATCAATAATTAACATAACTAAACCATGTAATGTAATGGGTTTCATATCATAAGAAGACATTCATAAAAATTGGGTTCCCAAAAGAAAGACGGAACAACATACTTGAAACCAAAACCATCAACCTTGAATGAGAGGTAAAAGGTGAGTTCTTAAAAGAAGAGTTCTTTTGGGAAAACATTTTTTGACATAAACATTAGTATAACACCTTTATATCCAATAAAATATAAGATAATTATGAAAAAGTTATTTTTATTGAGTGACCATACAAAATTTGGAGTGAATGAGGGAGAACCCGAAGAACGAAAATTGGGTTCGAGATTTTCCCCTTACCTTGTATCTGAATGTTTCCTTCACATTAATGTCCTGTATAATGACATTATTTTCATTAATTAGATTTAAATAACCATTTATACAGTAATACGGTTTATTTTGGTTTCATTTTGTTATTTAATGGGCCTTTTTATGTGTTATATAGATTAAAAACATTGTTCGGGAATGTTCATTTTTATGGGTTTCTTGAGAGTTTCACATGTATTCATGAATTGAATTCTGTTTAGAACATGGGTAAACATCCAAAACATATATTACATGTTATTAATGATATTCATGAAGATAAAATGATCTTAATATGAATTATATTTTATACCATTTGGATGAATCATTAGATAGTAATTTAATGATGATCGTTTGGGATAATTTGGGCGGTTTTTCGACCACAAAAAACTTGTTTTGTTTAATCATCTAGTAATATGATCATAAGTTAGTTCCAGAATAGAAAATATGAAATAATACATATATAATATTCAGGTTCAACCATAAAAATGGTTTCATGACCAGATCTGTAGGTAGAAATGGAAAAAAGAAAACATGTCGTTCTTGAAGGTGACAGATTAACACCTTACGAACAACGTTTTCTTTTATAAAATAAAATGAAGAGGAGAAGGGGTTTTGATGGTATAATATCCCATTAGTATCATAAAATTACATTATATTTATGATACTAGAGTCACCATATCATTTGAAAAAATATATTTCAGGATAGAATAATAAAAGGACATGAAATTGAAAGGGGATTAAAGGAAATAGGAAGAGAAATTACCTCTTGAATCCTCCTCTTGAGATCCTCCTTAAGGGGACAAAGCAAGGTCTTTTGATTATACCAGAAGATCTGACGTGGGGGAGGGGATAGGGAAGATTCTTGGGTAGAGTTTATACAACGCTTGAAGGTTGAGAGATGTGGTTTGTCAAGGGGAGGGGGTGGGGTTATTTATACATGAGGTGGGAGGTGTTTTTAGAATAAAAAACTAAAAAAAATAATATATCAAATGTTAGACTTGTAATAGTAGTTTTTTTTGAAATCCTAAATTATATATTAATATAATATAATTAATTTTAGACTTCAAATCATATTTATAATTTTAATTAATTAATTTATTAAAAGGAAAGTAAAGGAAAGAGAAAAAGATAATTAAAGAAATCACCTTTTGACATTAGGCTTTGGAAGGTGCTTTTTAGGTTTGAAAATTGAGTTTGTTGTATTTTAAGGAAAAATTTATGAAATATAAAATAATTTGGCAGAACCCAATGTTCTAGAATGATTATGTCATCATTACATCACTAATGATGTAATTCACAAATTATGTGAAAAACTGTATTATTATTATTCACCCAAAAATTGAAATTTTTCAGAAAAATACCAAAATTTTACCCTAACCATTTCAAGATGTGTAGAATCCAAAAATGAAGTCCATTTTTTAAAAATAATTTTATAAATATGATTAATTTAATATTTAATTAAAATCATAATTTACTTAAAAGATACAGTTTTCAAAATTAAAAATTATTTTATAATTCCTTCAAAAATTATAATAAATCGAGAAGACATAGATTATTTATTTATGAACAAATTTTAAGAAGATAAATTTTATTTTAAATTAATTAATTATTTATAATTAATCATTTATGACTTAAAAAAATACCAAAAATTTTACTATAATTAAATTGTCACTATCTAAGATGCCTAAATTTTATTTAATTATTCATGTGTAAGGTTAATCTTATTTGGCAGTTTTACTATTCTTAAGTGTCGTTCTTCTATTCAAAATGGTAGGTTTCTATTCATAGGGGTAGGTTACTATTCCCAAAAAATATTTTTTTCTTATTGGACCACAAAAATCATCTTGAACACAACCGTGAATGTTGGATTCCTAAAATTCCAAACAAAGAAGTTACAAACTTATGTTTAAAGTTCACTTAGCACTTAGTAGTTCATTATGTTGTGTTTTAATGTAATTTTATGACATATTTTTAGGAAGGGAATTTCCATTGAAATAATCTGGGTCGTTACATTCTTCCCCCTTATGAAATTTCACCCTCGAAATTACACTTTACACAAACAGGTGAGGGTACTTATCATTCATCGCCTCCTCTGGTTCCTATGTTGCTTCATCAAACCTATGGTTCCTCTACAACACTCTGACAAGGTGGGTTGTCTTGTTGCATAGAAACTTATCTCTTTGGTCCAGAATCTTTATTGGATCTTCCTCACAAGATAGATCATCTTCCAGTTGTACTAACTCTGAGTTTAGTATATGTGAGGGATCAGGTATGTACTTTCACAACAGTGACATGTGAAAAACATCATGAAATTGATCCATATTTGGTGGTAGTACAAGCCGATAGGACACGACTCCTATACGGTGAAGGATTTAAAAGGGGCCAATGTACTTTGGGCTTAACTTTCATTTCTTCCCAAATCGCATGACTCTATTCCATGGTGATATCCAAAGGAAGACATTATCTCCAACGTCGAACTCCAAATCCCTTTGACAGTTGTTATCATAGAACTTTTTCTGACTTTGAGCGGCTATGATGTGTTTCTGGATGACTTGAACCTTCTCTATCATCTCTTCCACAAGATCGGGTTCAAGTAGCTTTCATTCTCCAACTTCATCCCAATAGGTTGGAGTTCTACATCGCATTTCATACAGAGCATCATATAGAGAATTCAAAATACTCGAGTGGAAGCTATTGTTGTATGAGAACTCAACCAATGGGAGATTTTGATCCCATCCACCATTGAATTCTAGTGAGAAGGCTCTTAGCATATCCTCAATCATCTAAATAGTTCTTTCAGATTGTCCATCAGTTTGGGGGTGATAGGTCGTGCTGAAATTTAATTCAACACTCAAAGCATATTGAAGGCTCATCCAGAATTTAGTTGTTAACCTTCGATCACAGTCAGAGACAATTGAGAGTGGAACACCATTCAGTCTCACCACTTCTCATATATCCTAGAAAGTTATTCAAGTAAGATATCTTACTGAATAGTGATAAAATGGGCAGTCATGGGGAGTCAATCAACCAAAACCCATATCGAATTATTTCTCTTCGAATTATCATCCCTTTGGACTTTTGTCGCTCTTCTTTAACTTGCTGACAACTCAAGCACCTTGATATATATTCTACAATCTCCTTCTTCATGTTATCCCCAAGAGGTGTTCTCAAAGATCACAATACATCTTGGTGCTACTAGTATGGATAGAGAATGTTGAGCTATGTGCAAAGTCCAATAGCTCCTTCTTTATCTCGGATGATGAAGACACACAAAGCCACGTTCCAGACCAAAACACACCATCATCGTCTATATTGAACTCAAGCATCTTCCCTTACTTTACCACATTCACCCTCTTTTGTATCACCGCATCATCCTTTTTCATTTATTTAATCTTCCCTTGAATGGATGGTTGAACAATCATTTGGGAAAGGTAGGATGTATCCCCTACCCTTTTGATTTCTAAATCCATGCTTTTCATATCCATTAACATATGGTCTATCTCACTCCGTAACATGGATAGAGTAGCAGTTTCTTTTCTTCTTAGATCATCAGCTACCTTATTCGTCTTTCTAGGATGGTAGTGAATAGAGAAATCGTAATCCTTGATTAGCTCTAACCATATCCTTTGAAAAATGATGAGCTCATTTTGTGTGAATATATACATAAGGCTCTTGTAGTCGGTTTATATGTCACACTTCTCACCATAAAGGTGGTGCCTCCATATTTTCAAGGAAAAAAATCATAGTTGGTAGCTCTAGATCATGCGTCAGGTAGTTCTGGTCATGGATCTTCAACTGTCATCAGGCATAGGCTTTCACATCATAATATTTCATGAGTACGCAACCCAAGCCTTTCATTGAAGCATCACTATATATCACAAAACTTTCTCCAATTATCAGTAGTGTGATTATAGGTGCAGTGATCAACCTTCTCTTTAGCTCCATGAAGCTTCCGTCACATTCATACATCTAGACATACTTTACCCCTTTCCTTGTTAACATAGTTTGGGGGCTAGACTATCATGAGAAGTTTCTCACAAAATTTCTGTAGTACCCAGCTAATCCAAGAATAATATGAATTTCAGTGACACTAGAGGGCCTATTCCATTCCTCAATTGCCTTTGTTTTTTAATGATCTAAAACAATTCCCTCACTTGTGATCACATGTCCTAAGAACGTGACTTTCTTCATTCAAAAGTCAAAATTGCTAAACTTGGTGTAAAAATTCTCATTTATCAATGTCACCAACACAAGTCTTAGATGTTCTTCATGTTTCCCCTTTCTCTTGGAGTAGATGAGAATATCGTAAATAAACACTACCAAAAATTTGATAAGGTAATGTCTAAAGATAATATTCATAATATCCATGAAGTTTGTAGGGGAATTAGTAAGTTGAAAGGGCATCAATAGAAACTCAGAGTGCCCATACCTTGTATGGAAGCCAGTCTTCTGAATATCCTCCTTCACCATTAGCTGATGATATCCAGAACGAAGATCCAAATTTATGAAGTATTGATCTCCTCTTAACTGATCAAACTAGTCATCAATACTTGGAAGAAGAGACTTGTTCTTTATGGTGATATTGTTGAGTTCTCAATGGTCAATACACAGCCTCATTGTTCCATCCTTCTTCTTCACAAAGAGCAATGGCGCACCCCAAGGTGATGTACAAGGGAGTATGAACTCCTTGTTCAGATGATCTTACATCTGCTTCTTTAACTCCTCCAGTTCGATAGGATCCATCATATATGGACACTTTGAGATAGGATTAGTTCCATGTATGAGTTCTATTGAGAACTCTACATCATGATCTGGTTGAATTCAGGGTAACTCTTTGAGAAATACATCACTGTATTCCCTTACGATGGGAATTTCGGCAAGGTTGGAACCTTTCTTTGACTCAACCATCTGGGAGAGGTATGCTTCTTAATAGGGAATCAACACCCACACCATTGAAGGATTTTTCAAAGGAAATTCATGAGCTTCCTTTAATTTGTAGAGGAGAATGGGATGGTTCGGAATATGAAATTATATTTCCTCTTCTTAATAGTTGATATGTGCTCTATATAATGAGATCCAATCCATTCCCATTATAGCGTCGAATTCTACCTAGGTAAGTATTACGAGATTCATAGGATGAATCATCCCACATACGCCAATAGGAGAAGAGTCAGACACTTGGGTTGAAATGATTGAACCACTTTGTATTTTTACAGATATATTTACTTCATGGTTTTGGGGTATTGATTCAATAGTTCTAGAAAACATGCAAGATATAAAGGAATGTGTAGAACCAGAATCAAATAAGAATTTTTCCATTATTTAGTGAATAGGAAGTGTACCTTATAAGATTTCATTATCTTTCTCCACTTCTGCCGTAGTGATGGCATAATCCTTCCCTTGTTCCTTTGGCTTTAGTGGCTACTGATGCTGATTACCCTCGAGAACTCAAGGATTAGTGCACTGGCTTACGTAGTTTCATATCTCCCTACAGTTGTAGAATAGAACCATTAATGGATATCTCCTTTATTCTACCACATTCTCCTTCCTTTTTTTGTCTTTATGACACTCTTTAGCAGGTGTCCTTCTTTCCCACACTTGAAACATTTCCCCGTACCTTTGAGGCAGTTCCCATGGTGAATCCTCCCACATTTTCGATATGTGGGTCATTGATTTTTCTTCCCACCATTGTAATTAGATCCACCGGCTTGAAATTCCATCTTTCATTTTGTATCACCATATCCATGGGACCTTTCTCTAAACTCCATCTCCACTTTGATAGAACATCGAACAACTTCTTCATAACTCGCAAAGCCTTGAATTTCAAGAGCCTTTCAAAGGTGTGATTTTAATCCACTAAATAATCTATCAATTTTTCCATCATTGTTGATAAGAAAATCTAAAGCATACCTTGAAAGCCTTTTGAAATTTTCATAGTAGGTTGGGATAGATTATCCTTCTTTTTTATTGAGATCTATGAATTCTATCTCTATCAATGTGCGAAGATTTATAGGCAAAAACTTATTAAGAAACATGATCTTAATGTCTTCCCATTCCATCTCTTCAATTTCTTCCCATGGCTTGGTATTCTCAATCAATGACCACCATTGATCGGCCTCTCCATCTAGATGATAAATTTCTAGTGTCACCTTCTCTGTCTTAGAAAATTGAAGAATATAAAGTATCTTCTCCATGGAGTTGACCCACTGTTCTGCAACTAGTGGATCAAAAGATCCACTAAACGTCTGTGGTTGTTGCCATATAAAAAATTTGATAGCCATTTGAGCTCTCTTTGGTGAAGGAATACATTCCCCATAATTATGGTTATTGTTCATAACCTCAGATAATTGGGTATTCATCGCCATGATGTTTTGAACTCCACCTCCCAAGTTATTGGGGATGTCATTCGGGTAATCGTTGCATTGGCCCTCACATGAGTTGTGGGCCTGGTTTCTCCTGGTTCCCACTATTTTCTAAAATAGATATGTTTAGAACAAAACATAATTCAACAAGTCATGAATAAATTATTAATTTAAACAAATAAAAACATATGGGATCCCTATGTAAAAATTATTATGTGCATATTTGTACATAGACTTATACAAGAGGGTTTCTCTAGGGTTCACTATTGCTAATTCCCAAAAAAACTAAACCTTTACTCTGATACCAACTATAGTGACCCAACCTTTTCTTATATTACTATTACATCATTTGAATGAGAAAAAACATAATAGTATTACACATAGAGGATCTTATGGATTCGTTTCTTGGGTAGACTAGGACCATACATTACAATTACAATACTGAGCATAAACTTTTTTGTTTGTTTCTTCTTCTCTAGCTTCATATTTTCATTTGACCTCTACTTAGTACATGTAGCCACCATCTGATATTCATCAAAAGGGGTGAGGTAGAAGCCCAGTAAAAGGATAGATTATAACAATATAGCATTGGGTGAGCATATTCATAACATAAGAAAAGAATCATGAGAGGAAGCATTAATAAGAGACTTGAAATGTTGTGATGCATAAAATTGAAACATCAAGTCTTAGTGGTTAACTAAAACACAATATTGTGAACAAAGATAGAATCTTTTTTATACATCATTTCGAATTTAATCATTAGATTCATCACTTTAACCAATTCATTTGATCACTATATAATTCAGGCACAACAATCACATTTAAATATTCATATTGCGCTTTATAATTTCGGGCACACCCATCACATCAAAACATTATCATTAATATAGATGCCACAAATAACATATATCAACAATGAAAATAACTAACCCATGTAAAGTAATTAGTTTCATCTCATAATAACATATTGATAAACATTGGGTTCCTAAAAGAAAGAGGGAACAATATACTTGATACCAGAACCATCAACATTTAATGAGAGGTAAAAGGTGAGTTATTAAAAGGGGTGTTATTTTGGAAAACATTTAATGACATAACCTTTAGTAGAAAACATTAATATCCCAAAAAAGGTAATATAATGATGAAAAATTAATTCTTAAGGAGTGAACATAACAAATGAGGTGTGAAATAGCGAGAACCCAAAGAAAGAAAATTGTGTTTGAGATTTTCCCCTTACTTTGTATCTAAATGCTTACATCATATTAGTGTCCTATATAATAACATTATATACATTAATTAGAAATTAAATCACCCTATATACGTTAATATGGGTATTTTTGGTTTCATTATGTTATTTTATGGGCCTTTTGATGAGTTATAGAGTTTAAAAAAATTGTTCGGGAATGTTTGTTTTTATGGTTTTCTTGAGCTTTTCACATGTATTCATGAATTGAAGTCTGTGTCGAACATGGATAAACATCCAGAAAATATATTAAATTTTATTAATGATATTACATAATTTATAATTATCTTAATATTAATTACATTGTATACCATATGGATGAATCATTAGATATGAATTTAATGATGACTGTTTGGGTTAATTTGGGTGGTTTTTTCGACCACAACGAACTATTTTGTTTAATCATATAATAATATGTACATAAGATAGTTCCAGAACTAAAAATTTGAAATAATACATATATAATTTTCTATTTCAACCATAAAAATTGTTTCATGAATACATCTATTTGTAGAAATGGAAGAAGAAAACATGTCATTCTTGAAGGTGATAGATTAACACCTTACGAACAATGTTTTATTTTATAAAATAAAAGGAAGAGGAGTAAGGGTTCTGATGGTATAATATCCTATTAGTATCATAAAATTTCATAATATATATGATAATGGAGTCACCATACCATTTGTGCAAAGATAGTTTGGGAGAGAATAAGAAAATGACATGAAATTGAAAGGGAACTAAAGGAAAGAGGAAGGGAAATTACCTCTTGAATCCTCCTCTTGAGATCTTCCTTAAGGGGCTTATGCTTGGTATTTTGATGATACTAGAAGATCTTGGACATGGGGGAGGGGATAGGGAAGATTCTTGGGTAGAGGTTAGAAAATTATTGAAGCTTTAGAGGTTTGGTTTGGCAAGGGGAGTGGGAGGGGATATTTATACATGAGGACGAAGGCATTTTTGGAATAAAATATTAAATAATATAATTTATCAAAAGTTAGACTTGTCATAGTAGTTTTTTGACATCGTAAATAATATATTAATATAATATAATTTTTTTTAGTCTTTAAATTATCTTTATAATTTGAATTCATTATTTTATTAAAAGAAAACTGAAATAATGTGAAAATGGAACTTTAAGAAATCACCTTTTGACTTTAGGCTTTGGAAAGTTCTTTTCAGGTTTTAAAAATGGATTTATTGAATTTTAAGGAACCATTTGTGAAATTTAATATATATTGGAAGAACCTAATGTTCTAAAATGTTAATTTCATCATTAAATAATTAATGATGCATTTTTGGATACACAGATTATGCAAAAAACTGTATTTTTACTTTTCAACTGAAAATTGAAGTATTTCAGAAAAATATCAAAAATTTACCCTAACCATTTTTCCATGTGTAGAATCAAAAATATAATTATATTTTATAAAAACATTTATCTAAATATTATTAATTAAATATTTAATTAAAATCATAATTTACTTGAAAAATACAGTTTTTAAAATTAAAACCTTTTTTATAATGCATTCAAAAATTACGTAGGGTATTATAAATTTAACTAAACACTAGAAGACATAGATTTTATTATTTAGGAACACATTTCAAGAAGATAAATTTTCTTTTAAATTAATTAATTAATTATAATTAATCATTTATGACATTCAAAAAATACTAAAAACATTTACTGTAGTTAAATTGTCACTTTCTAAGATGCCTAATTTTTATTTAATTAATCATGGGTAAGGATACTCTAATTTCGAAGCATTACTATTCATAAGGGTCGTAATTCAATGCATAAGGGTAGGTTACTATTCATAGGGGGAGGTTTGTATTCACAAAAAATTATGTTTTTCTTATTGGACCCCAAAAATCATCTTGAACACAACCATGTATGTCAGATTTTCAAAATTCCAAACACAGAAGTGACAAAAATCAGTTTAAAGGTGACTTAGCACTTAGTAGTTCATTATGTTTCATTTTCATGTGATTTTATGACATATTATTAAGAAGGTAATTCCCATTTTAATACTTTGGGTCGTTACAACTAGAGTACCCCACGGTGAAACAATGGGCTAGATAAATCCTTTCTTTATAAGATCATCTATCTGAATCCACAACTCCCACAACTTATAATGTTTCATCCGATATGGATCCATCAAAATCATAGAATCACCAGGCTATAAGTCTATCCCAAACTCAACATCAGGTGGTAGTGTCACAACCTCCTTAGGGAAAACATATAGGAACTCTCCACAACTCTAGGAACCTTCACCATTCCAACATATAATGATTCCACTAAAAGATCCTAAAAATATAAAAAGAATAGGATCTATACACTGACTGACCAACAAATAGCTCTTCTCACTAACGAAAACCACATTCTAACCACCCATATCCGAAAACATGATTTACTCCAAAAGAAGTCAATAAAATAATGAATAAAATACTACCATTCAATGACAAGAATGAAATTTTATGGTTTCATTGATAGCAAGAAGAGATATCCACAGGACTAATACGATCCAATTATCAATCTACATCCCTAGAACACATCAAACAAGCCGGTTTGAACTCCAACTAGCATACTCAAAAATAGGGGTACATTAATCCTCTCTATGTCTTGTCCTAGAACATGGGATAGATCATTTTAAACAATGGAGTGTGAAGCACGTGAATCAAAAAAATCATAAGAAAGTGGAGTAAAAAAACTTATCACACCTCTAACGATCTTTGTCCATACTAGAACTTCTTCCACAACAGTGTGAAAAAAACCACACCTAGCACCTCAATTACATTACTGATGAATTACATCACAACCATTCCCTAGTCATGGTCCCTAAGGGGAATATTTAACTCATCCTCCATGTTATCTATATCACCTTAGTGGATCTTTATCTTGTTGGCCTTGCTATTGAAATGGGCAAGTTGGAATCTGCTATTGATTCTGGCGCTAAACTTGTCCTCCTCCAAAAAACAGATCTCGAATAACCACATGGAACTGATTCTGATGATAGACATGGACCCCACTATAGAAACCCATAATCTGAAAGCCATAAGGAATGTAAAACAAGAAATTCTAAAGACTATGTAATATGGAATTTTATTTATGATTTATTATAATTAATTATTCTAATCCTATAAAATTTAACATTCCCAAAACAACCCAACTCAAACATGAAAACAAGTCTTTATGATGCATGTGACTTTCCTAAGTCATTGACCAACAAATATTTTAGCCATACTTGGCTATTCAGTAGTCTCATAGTCCTTGCATAAAATCAGAAGGGGGCCCAAAATCCCTTGTTCAAGATAGTCTTCCCTGGCCTTTGTCATGCACCAGTATCACCTACCACTGTTGACCTATCAATACATGAAATCCTCACTAATCCTAACTCCATACTTTATCCGATCTCTCAACCATAACCTTTGAAACCATTCTTTCATAACCCCTCCCTCCAAAGATACCTCTCATTTTCTTACAATGAATAATGGTAGATAATGACCCCCGATTCCTACTTCTAGTAGGACCTAGGGTGGTTACTACATTCAAGGGAATATATATTATCATAAAATGGGAGGTATTTTCCTTTTTATTTTGAAAAAAATAATTGGGAGATAAGATTTATCAACTTCAAAACAACTCCATGACAAGTATAATAGAAATAATAAATCCATATCACATTCATGTTTAATATAATTTTTCTCTGATGCAATGAAAACTCAAATGTAAATACAAAAATAAATCAAATTAGAGACCCAACAGCTACCCCAAAGTCCAATCTAGTAGTGTCCATCATGGTCCACGTAATCGTCATGTAAACCTAAAACCATTATTATATTCATAGGGTGAGAATATAGACATAATCAGTAGGAAATGTAAGATATCTTGTACACATATGAAAGAAGCATTCTAATTACCCTATGAGAAAATGAAAGAACCAAACAGAACCTATGCATGTATACTCACCACTCATACCTTGCGAAAGAAGACTCGATAAATTAAGAAAGTATAGAAAAGTAATATAATTCACATCGATATTTTGGTACCCCACACCACTTTCCCATATATTATTAGCTCTCACAACCTAATGGAAAATGTCATTGTGTCCCAACCCCTTTTGAACACACCCTATCAAAACCCACCCTCACACACCTGGTCCTCACAACCATATCTATTCCCATTATGGGGGACATGAGACACATCACATCTATCCTGAAGATACCTGGACCACAAACCACATCACATCCTACCTTCATACACCTGGGCCGCATACGATGTCACATCCCACCTGTAGGCACCAGGGCCACATACAGCATCACATTCCAGAAACTCCTAGGAATGTACAACACATCTTATCCTGAAGACACATGTGAAATTGAAACTAATCTCATCCTGATGAAACATGGGAAATCACAACTCACACAAACAAAAATGGGCCCCACAAACATTAACCTGCACAAAGAAACATTGGCTACCGCCATCTGGAAGGACTAGGGAACACCGAGTGGACAATGATCCATCCTCCCACTAGGATGTTTGGGTATGACACACTCCCACGTGATGATAGGGGTGTTCAGAATGTAGTGCTCAACTATGGTGGGGTGTATATTGAAATGACAAGGGAAATAAAGCTATATACATATTTGATACAAAAAAATCATGCCCATCCTAGGGGTTTTCAAACAACCTACTAGATCTCAATACTACCAACCTTTCTTTTACCTCTAAAATCAATCACCACACAATAAGCCACATCTTCTTTCTAATTCCCAACCAATTTTGTTAATCCATTATCATTTTTCATTCACATTTTATTTATTAATTATGTTAAAAAAAAAATCTAATCTAGTCACAAACATTATTAATTTTTTATTTATTCATCTATTCCATTACTATATGGGAAAATAAAGAGAAAAAAACACAAAAAGAAACAAAACCAAGTCCAAAAATTGAGAAACTCTAGGTGAATTACCCATACAAACCAACACAAGTCCCCAAACCTCAACAACATCAAGTAACATAACCAAATCTCAACCCTATTATTTCCCCACTACACAACACTTCTAATCCAATTGAAAAATTATCAATCTCTCAACTTGAGATTACATCACACATTCTAAACTATCATGTCGTACAAAACATAAAAACCCACACACAACACACATCTATGCTCACAAATGTATCCCCACACAAACCCAAAAAAACATAAATGAAAGATATATTAAAGAATCACTAATTGAGTTCTGTTTTTTAATTCAGGGGTTGTCACATAAGCTATACAATCCATGGGAATACATTAATTATCTGGGTGTCCATGATTTACCAGTTTCTATTTATGGTGATACCACAACAACCCCAACCAAAGCAGCACATACAAAAGATATAATCAGTATAAATAAATCCACCAATGAACACCATTTTCAACATGTAATTCAACCCATATAGTCACAAAATCACAAATAATAAACAATTCAAGAAAAATAATTCTATAAACCCCTATAACCTTTTAATTCAATTTTCTATTTATTTTTCTTTGATTAATCTAGAACAACCATAATCTGAGGGTAAGGGAACGAAAAACCCACTGACACGATGCACAAAATAATTAGATACAAGAGAATCCCTACCTCAATGGTTTTTCAACATTCTTCACATGAGAACAGATTATCAACGATCCTAGGAACACCTATCCTGCAAGATCAACATCCATTTGGGGACGCTGTGACATGAACGCACAAAAAACCAGAGAGAGACGCCATTAAGAATAATGGATAAGCACAATCCATGTCAAGGGGAGGTTATATGGAAGTGAATGAGACCCAAATTAGAGAAACTGCTAGAAAATGACGGAGGAATGTACCTTGGATCACCATGAATTATTAAAAATGATCATCGTGAACAATAGATGGAAGAGGGAGGAAGAGAGTTCAAAGAACCCCTCGAGGAATCTAGGTTCTTCTGGAACAAGAGATACTTATTAAGCTATTGGATTTGTGAATACCCAATAAATTAAAATTATTTAAAGCTTTACAACATTGGATGATTATGAGATATGTAATCCCCTTTCATGTCATGAGATCCCTTGAGGTTCACTTCCTCTGAAAAGACTGTGGCCACTCATTTTATTTTATTTTCCAAGCCCCGAAATATTACACGTCGTGAATCCCTATTTTACACTATGTAAAAGCCATCATGTTGTGAAGCATTCCCGAAAATGATGCGGAAAAATATTCTCACTGTCAAGACATTTTACACCGCATGTAACCTCCATGATACTAGATTTTAACAACTAAACATCTCAAATAACCTTCTGAGCCTACTCGAACAACTTCTAATGACCGGAATCATAATGTAATAGTCCGAGAAGGAACAAACTCTTACATTTACATCTAATAATATTAAATAAATCATTATTTAATTTAAAATTCAAGATCCTCACTCTTGGTTTTAGGAAATGATTATTAGAATAAATTTTAATGTATCATCCACGTCTGTACACTTCATCTACACACGGAACAAAAGGAACTAGAATTACTCTATAGAAAACCCGTTGATACTAGTAGAGTCCTAGTCATTTTTCATTGTTCCCATTCGAACGGCATGGATGGAATCTATATGAGAAAAGAAAAAATATCAATATATAATAATAATGAATCTATCTAATTATTTTAGAGAATCCATGTAAATGAGATTTAGAGTCTCTCCATGACGAGGATAGAGGATCTCAATGACGAACAAACCTGGGGACCATCCCTACTAGTAGTAAAATATTCTGCTGAGATACTAGGGCATTGATCCTGTAGATTACATGTAAGACGTGAGGGTCTAAAAATATCCCTTAAAACAATATAAATAAATCTATTATGGGGGACTCAGAAACAAACTCTATGGTGGGATCCTTAGTATCTATCGAGGCACTCTCTTCCCCCTCTACCAAAGATATTTGGAATTCCTTGTGTGATCCCTGCATGAATCAACAAAATTTCTTAAAGTTCCTAAGTAAAAAAATATAAAATATGAAGGTGATATAATTAATTGGACATTTACCACATAAAAAATGAGCTAGATCAATTCTTCCACCCCTGAAGTGACCTCCCTACTATTTGAAGGCCTTTCCCATTTTTAAATTGATCCACAAGACTCTTTACTTATGAAGCCTAGAGTGTCTACAATGGGAGCAAGAAAATCAAGGGTTAGCATCTCAATAGAGGTAGAAACAATAGGAACCACACTCTAAATCACCCATACCTAGGTGGTGGTGGGATTACATTCCAAAAGAAATTCTGAAAAGTCATCCATGTATTCCGGGCAGTAAAACCACTCAAAGAATCTCACTTGGGTTATAATCTGTAAAATCCAAACCTCTAGAAACTCAATCCTCTGTTGACTAATACTCTTACATATAAACTCCCCCTAGAAGGATAACATCAACATTACCCATAGCACTCATTGTAGAGGGGATGTGAAATCATCGACTAACTACACCAGTTATTGAATCTTTTTTCCTAGGGCCTCCTTAGACCATCTATCATCAGTGTGGAAACTCTCTTACCACTCATGCTACTACAGTCAATGGAGCCCCACCCTTCAAGTGGGTGTAGGTATGAAAAAACCCATATATGAGACATCAACACCGTGCACATTAGTTGAACATTTTTATATTAGCTTCCCCTATACTCCAATGGTTTATTTTACTGTGCAACATTCCACTCGTGTCGGTTCAAGATGGTTCCCCTATATTCACTATGTGATTACCATCATAATTATGGGTAAGTATTTCATTGAGGTTGGTTGAAGATATATTAATGTTATCTAAAATTCTTTAATCCCTGAACAACAAACACAACTATGAAATGATAAAGGGGTTCCTCTCTTCACAGGCTGTAGGGTATACATGCATTTCCTACTTCTGGATGCTTCCAAATTGTCAAGAGAAACCAGATTGAACTTAAGGTTTGCGATATATGTTTCCACCGATCCCCAAAATTAGTATTCTACCTCATAAATCCTCTATATACTTCCTATTATCTAAATTCCCTTCTGTGTTGTCAACCATCTCGCCACTTGGGATCAAGAAAGGCTGAAAATGGAATTTCCAAATGTTTTTTATGTTCACCATCACCCCAAAATCATTTATAATTCCCACATAAATCCCACTGATGTTGGGTTGGTTATTGTGAATATCACTATTATGGGGGGGAGGGTAATGTGGTTTAATAACTAATACCCTCTGAATTCCACTCTGATCCATAAATATGGAATTAAGAATGGACTATATATAGTCTTAGGAGTGATCCCCTAATGATGATCCTCAACTGGTTGTAAAATACAATGACTCCCAAGTACACTAATTTTTTTGATTCCATGATGAATTTAATTACTAGTATCTTAGATACCATACCCATATGAGAATCCCAATACAATAAAAAACAGCCACTTAATAAATTTTCTTATAATTTTTGGTATCAAACTGTTTGTTTATTTTTATACAAATGTACCCCATTCTTCATATAGACCTTCCTCCAATATTATCCCAAAATACATCAATCTCCACTAGTTCCATGATCTCTGACTCTACTTTGGATTCCCTAACATATTCTCTATTGGTGCATTCAATAACAATCCCATCCTTGTCTTGAACATTATTATTTTGGTAAATAAGGTTGATGGTTGAATATCTTTTGCAAATGGTCCAACATGATCTATGTTAGAAATGGGTTCTACTCCATGATCCCCATTATTCATTGATGGGAGGAATTTTTCATATTTATATACCATTAGGTCATTCCATTTGATTTAATGTAGATCCCATAGTATGATCCCCACCTAACCATGACAGAGGTGAATGTTGTTTGTATCCATGGACCACTGGCTTAGGAGCTCTGGTAGATAATATGGTTAAGGAGAAAAAATGGAACTGGAAAGTGCTTACTACTTGATATATCCTGATATGATGTATCTAAGACCCATAATCTTAACCTGTGAATTGTACCCAGAAAACCAATTCCTATTTATCGATGATGTTTTTACTAGCACACATATAACAATATTCATAACACCCCCAAATAGTTGTTTTGAATTCTTTCCTAAATGATGCTCATATACCAGGACGAGAATTATTCATCCATTGGATTTTTCAATGTAAAATCATGTGTTCATCCATTTATTGTGTATAAACAATAATATTTTCAATCTCGGGATAGCTGTCCATAAATAGTAATGTTCCATTGGTTGAGCACATTATGATAAAAAAAACATCATAATGTAAAATTCAATCGTCAAGATCCCAACATCATCAAAAAACTAAAATTATAGAGTGATGGTTTATTTATCAGAAGATATACCCCTATGGGGATTTGTTAAAAGAACTTTTAGCTCTCCATTATTTGAAATAATCCTCCTATATTGGGTAATTTCACTATTCCCAAAAATTTCTACCCTCCTTGGATTAACAGTATTAACAAAAATTTTATCGTTTGGGTTTTTGATTTTCTAGTTTATTAGAAGGTATAAAATTACTAGAACACAGAAATTGGTCATAATTTTTTAAAAAATCATATTTCCATACATGTATTATCTGATTCATGAAATGTGAGGACGTGTACATGAAAAAACTATCATATATGAATGGTTGCACGAATGTAATGACTTAAGCTCGAGTGTTCATGAAAACGAGTGAGTTAAAGGCATGAGAAATGGTGCATCATGTGTGAGATCCAAGTGACCATTAAAGCGACCCTAACCCTATTTATAATTTTGAGACCACTTGGGTATCATTCATGAAAAATAGGATTGTTTGATCTAGTAAATGTTACATGAAAATGTGGGAAGTTTCCGAACACTTCATTATATTCAATAGAACTAAACTTTTTTGTCCCCCATATGCTCTAATTTCAAGGGGGTGGGGGAATTTTTATCTGATTATATTAGTTTCAACCCATGATGGTGTATTTTTTCCAAAAAAAATCTATAACATGACCAAACAGTCCATTCTAGAGCCAAGGGATAAAGTGTTCACAACTTTAGAACGTGTTATGCAACTTCCTTCTTTGACACATAATTTTCCATCATGGGAACAGTGATGGTGAAAGACACTTTTGTGAGGGAACATTCCAAACACACAAATATCGATGAGGATGGGGGATCACAACATTTATTTAATGCACAAAACCCTGATGTTTTCACACACCCGATTTTCATTTGAAATGATCTGATGAACCATTATCTTATGTGACCTACCCAAAGTGAAAGAGACATGATATTCATGAACTATAATGTCCGTAAAAGGAAGATATGCACTCCTGAACTGACTATTTCAACAATAAATAGATACTAAACCCTCCCCCCATTTTCAGGGATGGGCCTCTAAAAGTTGGGTCATAAACACTCCCTTGTTCAACCCAATATTTCATTATATTACCCAACTCTAGAGCTCCATGGATCCCCAATGTTAATGAACTTTTGTGAATGACCACACATCAGCTGAAAATTGTCTTGGAACATGTTTCTGATTCCCTTGACAACATTCCCTAATGTTTAGGTACATGCATGAAAGATGATATTCCATCACAAAATAACAAGAATCATGTTACCCCAGTAGTTATATACACCAATGACCACAAAATCTTTGTATTGTCCCTGTGCTAAAACCAATGGTTCATGAAACCCCACATTCATGACCAACTGAAGAGTTACTGAAATATAAATCATGTCCTAAACAAATTCCTCCTTCATCCAACCATAGTTTCATGAACTTTGATTTCTCAGGTCCCTCGACCCTATTTATATTGAGTTCACCCATACCTCAATCACCCACATGACCCATGTCATCTACCCTCATGTCAAGACTCTTTTCATAATGAATTTCCAAGAAAGTTGTGTCACCTTTTTCTCCAAAGAATCCAAACCATAATGTTGGGATCCCTATTTTCCACATAATTGTGTTAGTGTTTCATACATTTTTAGTAAAAAATAACTTGGTTAGTATACAAAAAATCCCTAAAGGTGTCATCCTCATGGAAAACCACTTACCTTTCCCTATATAGGGTTTTAGTGTCTTATCCCCCTCTCCTACCTTGAAATGTTATACCTATACAGAGGACCCCTCCACATCTGAGCTTCATGATGTCGAATTTCATAGCGTAATTTCTTATTTTTATGATGATAAACTACATAAAAATTCTTTCAGTGCAAAATTTTAAAATATATCCCAACCCTATGTGGAGAAATTTGAATTCCCATTTTATGAATGGAATGGGATGACACCACACCGCTGACCTTGTGAATTAAACACAAGATTACATATGTATGAACATCATGTCATGAAATATCCTTGACAAACATGGTATGAGACATCTACCATAGGAATCTCACATGTATAAGCCCCAAAAAATCATCAAATACCACTGGATGATCCACCTAAGATAGAAAGATTCTATATAAAATCCACACACTATCCCTTACTATCTCTAATTCCATGATGCAAGCATCCAAACTTCATGATGTTAAAAACATTGAACGTTCATATTACATGATATTAAAATATAATATCAAACTAAGTGGGTTTTGATTCCTATCTCCTACGAAGGTATATAGGATAAATCTCTAAGGTTCATTCCTGAAAAACATGGAATACCTCCCTGAGGTGCAATCCCATCGTCACCATCAAATAAGTCGGACTCTCCCATAGAAGGTTGTAACCCCAAAGTGTGATCATCTTCCCTATGCGAACTCATAGAAACCCCACCACCCTTCCCATCTCCACAAGATATATAATGTATGACCAACCTCTCTTGACCAGATGATAAAACATTGACCAACTTATCCCCACTATACATTAAACCTATAACCTATCCATAATCAGAATAAATTATCCTTGGGACTAACCTATCCCAATAAGAAATTAAATTGATGACTATATCCCCACAATACCTTAATCCAGTGACCAGCATATTTCCACAAGTGGTCAATCCTATGACCGAACTGTCCTCGAAATACATTAAAATATGTGACGAAGTCCTCACAAGACCATAAACACTTAACCAACTTGTATAAAAAATACTTTAAATATATGATCTGGTCCCCAAAAGACCAAAAAAATGAGAAACCCAAATAAATCATCATAATTCCATCCTCATTTAAAAAAAATGAGATGATCAGGGTCATGAGCTTTGATGCTTTGTTCCACTAGAAAAAATTACCATATAACCAACAAATGATGCTTTAGGACTCTCCACTGAGATGCCTCATACATGAGATTTACTCAACTCTAAAAGTTGAGTAATTTATAATTTACCAACAAAGAAACATCCAAAAATGATCATATGTGACCAATGTTACAATCATCACTGACTTTAGGTAACATCCATGTTGCCATTGAAATTGTGTAATTAACTAATATACCCCTAGAGATGGCATTGGAAATGAGTTTCATGAAAATTACTAACATAATAAATTTTAATTCTGATTTTTAAATGGGTTCTGATGATTTTTTAATGTATTTAAATTTATATTCCCTAATATTACATTGTTTTATTAAAAAAATGGAAAATCAAGAAAATAAAATTAAAATGATTTGAAATGACAAAAAATGATTGATTTTGAAATTTAAAAATTAATTAATTAGTTTTTGAATTGTGTATTATTATTTTAATGGGTTTTTTTTGTTTTTTTACTTCAAAAAATGGTGCCAATATCAACCTATCTCACAATCATGTGTAAGACTACCATATAGCTATCCCACAAGGTTTTTTTAGATAGACTAGCACCAGGATTGACTTCATGTGATGGAAGGGCCGTACGGGGGATGCGGCCTTTGTAGCATGTGACACTACAAGGAAACATGGGAGAATATGTCGACCGATGGCCCACACCAGCAAGGTGATGAAACACTACCCATGTGTATGTGTGTACGTCTATCCGGAATCCCACCGCCAATGTAGGATTCTATTGATGAGTAACCACGTAGTGTATTATAAGTGGTAGTGATCATTAACCTCCATTATAATGTGGGAAAATAGTCCCGATTACTATTTTTCAATTTTAAAATTCATCTTTTCTACCTCTGAAAAAACCACCATCATTTCATTTCTTCCTTTTTCTCTCATTTAATGCCACTGTCACTACTATAAACCATAAAACACCATTTCCAAGGATGATAGAGCTCTATCTAGAGATCTTATAATGCTATTGGAGCCAAAAATCACCCATTTCTATCTCTATACCATGTTATGAAAACCATTAAGGAATTTTGCACTCCATCTAGCCATTTTGAAGGCCAGAGGAAGGAGGGGCTTCTTGCTTCCTTTTCTTCTAATCACCCCAGCATCCACTACCATCCATTTCCACATGTCTACTCTCATTTCATGTATCAATGATGCCATGTACACCCATGAATCATGCTATAGAGTTGTCCCTATATATATTTAACACATTATTTTATTAAGTGTTTCCAAATTTGAATACACTGGTATTAGGGTGATTTTAAAAATTCAAAAGATAAAATTTATCCTTTAACCAATATTTAATGAATAAAAAAGTAAATATTCCCCTATAAATAGAGTATGAGTCACCACTATGAAGGGAATTGAAAACCCATGGGAGGATATGTCCTACCACGTTTCAACTACAAATTTTTTTTTTCCTTTTCACATATTTTTTATTTATTTGGTTCTTATTTTAATTTTGTTTGTATTCTAGTTTTTATATAAATTAAATTTATATCAAATAATCCATGAATGTTTATTTTAATCTAATGTTATACACCATTATCCTTATTCTCTTTTCTCTTATTCTTCTACAAATTCTTACATTATGCACATTTTTATTGTATTCTCTTACTCTCAGTAATGGGAGGCTGGTCTGAGGCTTTCCCTGTGTTATGTTAGGTTTTCTTGAATTCATGAATAGAGTTTATTTTAATTTTCTTATAGATGTGAGTGGAATGCATGGGTTTTTCGATATTCCCCCATTCTATGAAAATAAAATATATTTTTATTATTTTATATTATTTCATTTCCCCCTCTTCTATTGATTATATATTCAAATGATGATGTTTTAATTATCAATTGATGAAATAAAAAATGATGGAGTTGGGGCTTGGAAGATGTTCCATGGTTGAATGAAGTATTCCATTGAACTTAATTGCATAAGAAAGTGAAATTTAGAATTCAAATGGAATTAATTATTTCCAAACACTAAATTAAAGGATATTAATTTATTAATGATATTTCATAAATTGGTTATAGAACAAAAATTCAATAAATAAAAGAGAACATGGATGTAACCCAAAACCAAACCCTTGACTATGTTATTTTATATAATTTCATCATATGAGTCTTGTGAGTTCATAAATGATTAAATTTCTATTATTCATGTATGTGAACTTTTTTTAAAACAAATAAAAACGTGAATTCCTGTTTCATTTATTTGATAATTTATATTAAACAATAGAAAAATTGTAAATTTTGGTGAATTATAATTTTTAATTAATAATTGATGAAGCTATTCAATTGAGACAACTAAGGTGATCTTTTTTACTGCATTAAGAAAATAATTTTAATTTTCCACACACTATGACTGGAGCATGTCAAAAATGGCGTCATTTTGAAATACTCAATCATTAATTTTATTAAATTATCTCTTTTAAAATATTAAAAATCTTTCATTGGTTTAAACAACTATAAAAATTTATTTCTGAATGATTTATTGAAATGATTATTATTCTCCATGGAATGAAAACTCACAGGTGCAAGAATCAGTAACTGAATCACCCAATTATAAAGAAGATGTAGTTTCAATTTTGTGATAGAAATATATGAAGATCCATAAGTAAAATACTCATATAATAAGAATTTAAGAGACTAAACTAGTATCATATGGAGAGCCTAAAACAAACAGTGGTTAAAGGAATGGGCAATGAGGTAATAGAACTCCAAGATTATTGCTTGGAGTTTTATCGAGGAATAAATAAGACATAAGAAGAGACCAACTTGTTTCTTAAAAAAATTACAAATATGTATGTGATATGACATCTCATATTTTTATTAAGCATTATTTCCTGATTAATTACATAATATTACACATAATATAACTCGAAATATTAATAGTTCTAGTTTTATTGGGAGTTATGTACAATACAGAATAACTTAAAATAAAGGGTACATAAATGTTCATGGGAGTCATTAATGATAGGGAAAAGGGACTATCATCATTCATACAATATATGGGTATTAAGGTTGATATGGAATAACATATATCCACATTAGTAATTAGAGATAAAAGACATAATATAGTGATGATGCATGAATAAAGTGGGGAATGAGGGGATCCCTTACCTTGAGAGGGTGATTCCAAATTCTTGGTATGAGCTTATAGAGAGATTAGGCACCCTGGGATGAATATATAAAGGGTAGGGAAGATTAAGAACCTGATCCTTGGTTTTTTATTGATGATAAATGGGTTATTTGGTTGTTCTATATGGGAAATGATTGAGGAATTCTTTATTATTTCTCAAACATAGGTCTTCGACTATATACAATACAATAACAAAACTGAAAATCCTTATTATAGTTTTTCCCATGGTTTCTACCAAAGAGGGGAGGTATTAATTATTTAATTAGTTTGAGGGACATAATTATTAATATATTACTATCGGTTATGTGGAAGTGAGTAATTTTCTTATAGAAATTATTTTAAAACATTAATATAAATTATAGGTTTTGGAGCATTTATGGAGGCTTTATATAATTAGTAAGACATACACAAGATAACATTATTTTAAAGAATAAAAATATATTTTGTCATGGATACCCATTATATAATTTATTACATCACTTTTGGGTATTATTATGTTACAATACACACCATCTATTTATACCATATTTAATTTTTACCTTAAAACTAGAATGACTCATAAAATTATGAAAAATTAACTATAATATAATGTAAACATTCTGATTCCAAATATAAAATTTATTTCATCAACATATGTTTTTAAGTATTCAAATTAATACTTTTTAAAAATAATAATCATTTATTGATATATGCTATATTTTTTTATAATAATACTTTTTAAACCCTTGACAATTATATTTGACTTCATAAAAATGAAATAATAAAATATATTTAATAAAAATTATTTAATAATTTTTTTTATGAAAATATTGTTTATTACAAAAATCCATTAATTTATCAACATAAATTTCTTCCTTGAATTTTAATGTTACCCAAAAATTCAATTTTTTCTTTACTGGAAAACAATAAAAAATAATTTACAAGTATACAATAATAAAATAAAAATATATTCATTATATTATACAATATACATATTTATATAATTAGGGTCTAGATAAATATCCCATTTATTACACCAGAAAACACCTAAAGGGTAAGGTGTGTGATGGTGAGACATTCTTGGGGTGTTTAGGCATATATAGTTTGGGTTGTGATCTTGATGAACATGAACATTTTCTATAAATGGTTTCTATCAGGATTCTGTTATTAGAACACATATTGGGATTGGTCAATGTAAAAGCCTAGTCACGATATATCCTTCAAGGTCTTTGATAAATGGGATTTGTAGGGTAATTTATAACTCTTTGAGGATGTCACTTCCACTACCTTTGTCTATTTAATGTTTCAATCCCCTATATTTATAAAAAACATATGATCATATTACAATGATTATATTATAAATATTTATGATTTTAAATGGTAACTTAGTTCTGATATAATATGATAACATTGGATGTTATTGAGTTTTCTATAACTATAATACCTAATAAGATGTTTAATTCATCCATAAAAGGGAATTTTATTTATAAAAAATTGGGTAGTTACAATCTCCCCCCTTAATAAATATTCACTCAAAATTTTAATTTCATACACTAAAACATATGAGGGAAACTCTATTTCATCACATCAACTAGTTCACATGTCGCCTCTTCATGCTAATAGTTCCTCCATAGTTCTTTGACCAGGTGTATTTCCTTATTTCATAGAACTTTTTGTCCACAATCTAATATTTTAACAAGCTTTCCATCACATTATATATCATTCTCCAAAATTAACACCATTCGAATAAAAAATGTGATGGATCTATAATGAATTTAATCAAGCATAATACACGAAACACATAATGTACATGAGACAAGTTAGGAGGGATTTCTAGTCAATAGGCCACTACTCTATTAAGATAAAGTATCTCAAGGGGAAAAATGTATCTTGTACTAAGAATTTCCTTATTCATAAATATCATAAATTTATTCCCTGGCGAGGAATAACTTATCTACAACCTTAAACTCTTGTACTTGTATACTATTTCCAACATAGCTCTTATTTCAACCCAGTGTATCATTGATGTGATACAGAATGGTTTTGACCTTTTCTACCATTTCATAATCCATTTCAGTACTAATGAGTTTGATATCCCAACATTCATCCCATCATGTAGGTGTTTGTCACCTCTTCCCACTAAGGTCATCATAGGGGTTATTTGGATTCTTGAGCATAAAATATTTTTCTATGAGTACTAAGTCGTAGAAACATGTTAATACCATCCTCCTTTTAAGTCAATTAAGAATTATCTAACCATTTCCCCATGTGTGTGTAATGTCCACATAGATTGGAACTATTTTTAATGGTGATAAGCCATGATGAGGTTTAATTCCGTATTTAGATCATGTTGGAGACTATTTTAGAACAAGGAGGTAAATCTTAAATCGTGATCATAAAAAAGAGATAGTGATGTTCCATCTAGGCTCACCATTTCTCAAATGTATATTCATGAAAGTTAATTATGTTAAAATTCATCTAAAATTTAAATGTAGTGATTAGCCTTTATAAGAAGATCCCCCAAAAACCATATTGAATTTGTTTCTCTTGATTTCTTATTAAGACTAATGACAATTTCCATTTTCCCATTTTTATGTAGGTATGGGTAACAATTGAAAAATACCATTGAATATTTTTGTTTATGTATTCACTATTTGATATACAATAAAAAATTATTTATATTTAGTGACCTCCTTCTTCATAATGTCACAACAATAGTTCTCTTAGAGAGCATGGTAAGTATTTGTGCTTCCTAAATGAATGGAGAAGGTCATGTTATGTTCATCATCCAACAAATCATTATTTAACTGAAAATTTTGTGTTACATTATGTTTTTACCCAAATTATAAAACTCATCATTTATTAACATTAAACTCTGAGGATTCCAATTTTCTTATAACATCAAATTTCATCTAAATTACAACATCATATCTTTCATCACCATTTACCCTATCTAGAAGGAATGACTGAGCAATAATTTTTGAAATGATTGAGAATTTTGTTCCATTAATATTCCTATATTTATAATCATCCATTAAAATAATATCATATCCATTCAATTCACATCAATGATAAAAATTTAGTATCCTTTATACATAGATAATCTGCCACTAAATTTCCATTCCCGTGATGGTAGTAGACAGAATAGTTATTATCCTTGATCATCTCTTGCCATATTCAATGAGTAATATTACTCTCTTTTTGAGTGAATATATACTTGAGCCTATTATGATCTTTATATATTTAAAAATTTCCCCAAAAGAGATAATTCCACCATTTTTTCATTGATAAGATCACTATGGACAACTCCAGATCATTCATTGTGTAGTTATGTTCCCGATCTTCCTTTTTTCCTTGAAGAATATTTTATGACATTGTTATTCTTCATTAACACACAACCCATGACCATATTTTATGAATCTTTGTCCACCACAAAAAGTTCCCCACTTTTTGGTAGCATAAGTATATATATATCGATCATACTCTTTTTCAACTCCTCAAATCCCTCACCACATTTTTCATTAAAAAAATGACTCCCTTCTGACTAATATTTTTTCAATCCTATTTTCCATTTCAGAGGACTATTTAAGTATACATCTCATGAGCCTTGTGAATCAAAACAAGATTAACCCAATTCAATCCTCTAGAAATTTAAATGTTCCTACCCATCTTTTATATGCTAATGATATTATTTTGTTCTTAAAAGGTGATATAAGGAACATTAAAAACCTCAAAAGTGACCTGGCTCATTATGAGGAAATTTTGGGACAAGCTATATGTTGGAGAAAATCTTTTGTGTTCATTGGGAAGAATTTTTTCCCCAATAGAAAAAGTCATATCATTAATTACTTAGGAATCATGGAGGGATCTTTCCCTTTCACTTATCATGATGTTCCTATTTTTTGGGGAAGGCCCAAATATAGATACATTCAAAGCATTGTTGACCAAATTACCAATAAACTTTCAACTTTTAAGGGTATATCTCTCTCTATGGCTGGTATAATTTGTCTTGTTAAATCTACTATTGTTTCCAAAATGGTCTACTCGATGATGGTATATAATTGGATAACTAGTATTCTCAAGAAAATCAACGTTTACATAAAAAGTATTGTTTGGACTGGTAGTAAAATTGAAAGAAAGCTTGTGACCACACCTTAGAGAACATAATGTAATCCTCTAGACAATGGTGTTCTTGGAATCATAATTATTATGCTTTTTAACAACTCTCTCTAGGCTAAGATGACTTGGAAGCTGATTCATAACAATAATGATTCTTCTTCCTTTCTCAAGAAAAGATTCATTACCAAGCATAATAACGGTAATATGAGCTAAATCACAACATACATATATCCTTCCATTAGAAAATCCTTCATTAACATCATGAATAACTCTAGATGGATGGTTATCGCTAACTATTCAATGAATTTCTAGTTGGATAACTGGACGGGTGTCCCCTTAATCTCCATGATGACTTCCACCACTCCCCCTTGAACCACCAACACCACTATTAGGGATGTCATTAGCTCCCATGACATCACCCTACCTAATAATATTAGGCATATCATTGAAAATTATCCTTTCTCCAACACCGATGATTTTGTCATTTGGGAGCCTGATTTTAATTGAGTTTTTTTCTCAAAAAGCTTCTACAATAACAATTTCAGTAATTATAATTTTATCCTTAGTTGGTTGAAATATTTTAGAAAACCTTGGATCAAGCCCTCCATATTTACTCTAATTTGGCATATTTCTCATAATAGAGTCCCCACTGAAGTGTGCCTTCAATAATTTGGGATCCCTCTTTTCTCTAGATTTTATCTGTGAAACCAACACCGTGAAGATGCTAATCATTTTTTTGTCTTGTGATTCAACTGTAGTTATTTGGAATTACACTCTTGACATTTTTGTTTGAATATGGACTCTTATTTATACTATCAACTCTCAATTACAACCCTGTGTTAATTGGGATTCTCCGTTGCAAATTAATAACAATTTTCTGACTATGGTGGCGGAACGCCTTCATGTGATCTGGTGTGATAGAAATTACTTTCTTCATAATAATATATCATTCAGTCTCACTATAGGTAAAATGGGTATTCTTATTTCCATCAAGGATTCTTCATCTCTTCAGAAATATCATTGTGACAACATTGTTGGTGATTTTGAGATCCCTCGCCGTCTTAGGATTTCGGGATCTTACAGGCAGCCTCAGCGTACATTTGAAGTATTCTGGTAGGCTCTCCTTCTAGGATGGATCAAAGTCAATATAGATGGTTCCTCGAGAGTAATCCTGGGTTTGGTAGGTTGTGTTGCCATATTTTGAGACTATCTTGATAGGTTCCATGGCTACTTCTTCAGCGGATGTGGTACGACCTCGGCCCTAGAGGAAAAAATGCTTGGAGTGATTCACGCTGTTGATTTTGCAAAACAAAAAGGTTGGAACAATATATAGAGTGAAAGTGATTCGACACCTGTTTTCAATGCTATCTGGAAGGGGGTAGTTCACCTTGCATGACTTCTCACTTATCAATGGATGAATTGTCTTGCTTCCTTCATGGATCTCAACTTCATCGTCACACATGTTTTTCATGAAGCAAACTGGGTTACTGATAGCCTTGCCAACAAGGGGGTCAACCGGGATATTACCTGGCTGGATGATTTTCCTGGTGATCTGTTCTCGTTTCTTAATAAGGATTGTAAAAAGATTCAGTATTTCAGAATTTTGTAACTTGTTTTATTTCTTTATCAATAAATTGTGCCTTGGCCTTTGACTGAGGCACCACCTTTTAAAGAAATTCCTTTAATTACTTATGTATTTAAAGGGTCTATAGATAACCTATTTTATTGGATAATATTCCATATTAATGATACTTCCTTCATCCAGAACTAAAAATTTCTATATTTTCACTAAGGTTATCATTTTTTAATTATTTTATCATAGTTATTAGATTTTCCTAATGCTCATCCTTACTTTTAGAGTATATTATAATATTATCTATAAATACTACCACAAATTTCTTAAGGTAATCCCTAAAAACTCTATTCATAATGTCCATGATGATTTCAAGATAATTTATGGGTCCAAATGTTATTACTATGAATTCATAGTTATCATACCTAGTTTAGAAAGAACTATTAGGGATATGCACGTTCTTCCCCATTACAAGATAATACCTTGACCAAAGACCCACCTTAGAGAAGTATTGGATCCATGTAGCTGATCGAACAAGTCACATATCTATGGAATATGATACTTGTTCATTATCATGATCTTATTAAGCTCATTATAATAAATTCAAAGTCACATAGATTCATCCTAATTCAAGACGAATGTGAATAGTTCACTATAAGGTGAAGCTCGTGAGTGTATGAACCCTTTATCTGGATTCTCCAATATTTGTTTTTGTATCTCCTCAAGTTCCACAACCGAAATTATATATAGGGTATTGGATAATCAAAACACCACAGTTATATGATTGATTGAATATTAAACCACTCATCTAGGAGGAAGAAGAGATAATTCATTTGGAAACACATCCCTGTATTCCCTAACAATGGTCATGTCTTCGAGGGTGATATTTTAATTAGACTCAGTAATTTAAGATAGATACTATTTCTATTATCGAATTAATCACCATTATTGAGATTTTTGTGGTAAATAAGATTTATCCTCCTACTTTCAGATGTATAGAATCAAGAGATGATTCACAAAACAATGATTGATTTCCTTCCAAGAGATATTTATGTATGGACTATGAATGGAAAGAAAATACAAACATATATTGTATCATGTTAAACTATAGGGAGTATCACAAGGTCCATTGGAAAGTTCTTCCAACAAAGTCGGATAGGGGATGTGTTATATACATGGGATGTGATATTTTCAAATGTTATCATTTTCACCAAAAACTTTACTTCCATGATTTTTTGTGGTATCTTGAATTGTTTTTCTAAACTTATGTGATACAAATGAAATGTTTAGATTGATAATTAAAAGGTTTTTGTGAAATTAATTAATGAATAATTAGAATACCTTTCACAAAATCATTTTCAGTATCCACCTGGGTGGTCATGATGGAAAAATCTCACCCTTGCTTCCATGGAGGTTATTGGCGTCGATTATCTCCAAAATCCCTCAGATTAGTGAATTTTTTTTCCAATGTACCCTTGTTCCATGTAGTTGAAAAAATTAATGATATGTTGAGGTATTACTATATAATTCCTCCCTTCAATTACATGGGTGGTTTTCTACCTTTGATAAATTCTAACTAGGAGCCCTTTTTTCTAGAACCTTAAGAATTTCCTCAACCCCTTTATGAAGATTATTGGGTTCTTCATTCCATACTTTTGACAAGTGGTGTGTTGAAATTTCTTAACACCATTACAATTTTCCATGGTACCTCTAGAATTAAACTTGAATGTACAATTATTATCCCTATGATATCCATGATATTCACTGATCTATATTTTGACATTTAGGGAACACTAGAAAAGATCCTCAAAGTTATCAAAGACTAAAATCTCAAAGTATTTTTGTAGAATATGTTTTTTGCACCAAATAATCTATTGACTTTGTATTCAGGGTTAACAACAAAACTATAAGAATATCATGAATGTATTTTGATGTTTTTCTCATACTCCATGATGGATTTATCATGTTTATTTGTTTCAGGAAATGGAATCTATTTCCATTTTATGTTAGAGAGTTCAAGGATATTATTTGTCAAAAAACATTTTTTGGAAAACTTTTAACCCAATCACTTCGATCTATTAGTCATTATTTGTATTCATGTTCAATGCCCCCCACATATCAATTGTTCCCTCCATATAATAAAAAATTAGTATAACCATATCATGCTCCAAAAATTGAAGGGTGGAGATGATAATCTCAATAAATTTGATCCAACCTTACTCAATTAAGGAATGAGATGATTCGTTAAATGAAGAGGTCTTTTTTCATAATGTATTCAACAAAATATTTTTATCTCTTATGGGGATTTGGTTGTTCCTCTTGATTTAGGTGTATACTCAGAACATGATTCAACTAAGATATTATCATCACAATGTTCATGATTCCTACTCACATTGAGTTGGGATTCTTTTTTGGGCAGTCATCACATAACCCTTCACATTGGTTTTTTACACAATTACCCCAATTTTTTTCCATGTATAGAATAATGGGAAAATAATGGATTTATATTTTTAATTTATTCCATACATAAATGGGAATCAAATTATACTGAAGAGATAAATTATAAATGAAAATTTTCCATTTAACTTATGAATTTCTAGGATTCATTCTAGGATATCTATGATCAACATTATAATAAAGATATTTATGGTAATTTTCCCCATCAATAATGATTCATAATGAGGTTGTGAATTTAGTAATGCATATCCCCTAGGAGTGTCAGATCCAATGTGCAGTAAGCCATGTTTTTATTCACCATTTCATGCTTGATTCTTTCCCAACACAATGCTTATGGGTATTTCCCATAGGTAAATCTATTCAAGAGACACATCCACTTGTAGTATCTAGACATGTATATATTTTCATTGAAAACACTTACTCTATAATTTTCCAAAATTTAGGGATGTCTCATTATGTTTAGTCTTATCCCTAAGGGTTTCTCTAGAGTTTTATAATTGAAATACCAAAAATTAAGAAATATTCCTTTGATATATAATATAGAAACACATGCCATTATCACATATTATTTCATAATTTAATATATAATATTACACAGAGTACATCTTTTAGGATCAGAAGTTTAGTGTCTTTGGGAATTAGGTACATTACATAATAAATTACAATATGGGGTAGATAAATATTTCTTGGAGTGATTAATGAGGGTGAAAGTGGTATATAATTATTTATAAATCATGAGATAATTATAAGGGTATTAAAGAACATACCACAACATTATAAATTAGAGATAAATGGCATGTGATAATGAGTATTCTGGAATAAAGAGGGGAAGGAGAGGATATCTTACCATGAGAGGGTGATTCCAAAAGCATGGGAGGAGTTTTTTGTGAGATTGGGGAACATTGGGAGGAATAAAGAGAGTGGATAATTGATTAAAAACTTCATATAATTATTTTTAGTGAAGATGAATGAGATATTAAGTGGGATTTTATAGGAAATTATAGGTAAATTATTTATTATTTCTTAAACATTGGTTTGGGATTCTATACAATAAAATAGAAAAAACCAAAAACCATTCCATGGTTTTTTCCAATGAGTGGTTGTTTTAATTTTTTTTTGTCTATGGTGCAAAATTATTAATCTATCACCCTTTGTGACATGGTAGTGAGTCATGTCGCAAAATAAATGATTTTATAACCATAAATATATTATACGTTTGGGAGGGTTCATAAAGGAATTATATAATTAATCCAATAAATAGAAAATCACATTATTTTAAAGGGTAAACATTTATATAGTAGTTTATAAACATTATATAATTTAATACATCACTCTTGGGGAACTATGATATCATAATACACACCATATATTTATACCATATGTAATTTTTACCTTAAAATTAGATTATCTCATAAGATTATAAAAATTTGATTGTTGGATAATCATGATGTTATGATACAAAAAATAATATTTATTTAATAAAAATAACTTTTTATATATTTCAATTTACAATTTTTATAATAATATTTTTATTTATTGAGAAATGTTTTGGTTTTTGGCAATAACATTTTTGAAACACTTATAAGAATTAAATATGAATTCATAATAATTATATGATAATATATATTTAATAAAAATTATTTAGTTATAATATTTTCTTAAACTATTATTTATTTTTAAAAATAAATAACCTGAAAAAATAAATGAATAAATTGAATTGGAAGGTTACCCAAAACTAAAATTTGTGTTTTATTATATGAGAATACAAAATCGTTTCAAATTTAACTATAATATAATTAAAATATATTCATTATTGTATACTGTATGCATATTCATTTTTTGTGGTCATGATACATAGTTCATTATTACACTTGAAAACATCTTACATGTAAGATCCACGATAGTGATACATTCATGGTGTGGTCCGAAGTACATGGTTTGTGACATGATCTTGATGACCTTTGACATCACAAGTAAATGTTTTCCTCGTGCTTATGTTTTTGGATCTCATATTACACATGGTCAAGGAAAAAACCAAGTGATTTTTTCTCCCATAGAATCTCTGATAAATGGGATTTTTAGGGTATGATTCGATAGGTTGGGCCATCACTTCCCTTTTCTGTGGCAATTTCATTTTTTAAAACCCTATATTTATACTAACCATATGATCACTATTCAATGACTATTTTATCGATTAATATTATTCTTAATAGTCTCGTAAATATGATAGGAAATTCTAACCAAAGAAGTGTATATGTTTTATCTAACCATATTAAATAATATGATGTTTAATTCAACCATAAGTATATATTTATTTATAAAAGTAAATGTCATTACATACCATGTGAAATTTACAGAACAAGTTTATAACAAAAATCTAAAATAGAAATATTCAATGGATGAAAGGAATGGTACAATATCTGTAATGAAAAATTGTTTGGATAACTAAGTAATTCTATGTACAACAAAAGCAACCTGAACCTAAACTCAATGATGATCCACTGGAATTTCCTGATTATTCTATGGAAATCCAGGATATTGATGGCATGGTTTATGAGTATCCACAACCCAACCATATGAAGAGAAAAATTCAAGATGACAATGAAGAGCTATATTAGATTCATGATTATAAATAATTTCCCGCTGAGCTATATATCGGAGACAAACAAGGCTTGGATGACTTATGAAATGATTTTGAGGTGCGACATGATCTACCAATTCCTTTCAATGTAGAAGATCTGGCACCATTATATATTTATCTATCAATAGAGGAAAACACCACCGAAGTTGTGGAGTTTTAAGAAATGATGGATGAGCCCAACTACCTACCTCCATCCACTAAGATCCAACATCAAGAGGAACTTACCTCTGAAGAAGAGACTATATTCGAACTAATTCCAGGAGTTGACCTAATTTAATGATCAATGTAATTATATTTTATTATATATTAATTTTTTATTAATTCCAAATAAATTAAGTTGTTCATATTTGTAAGATATTTTATATGCTGTAAAGGAATATGAAGAAATGCCACATTCACCTGGTGAGGAACCCATGTAACCCCAAATACTGTCATTTTATCAATTTAATGGAAATAAAAATGATTTATAGTGTACTCTATCCATGGGTCATTCCTCACTCTGATGTAGTATATTGAAGCTAGGAAAATCCACTTGTGTTTTTTAAATTTAAAGAAGCTTAACACACCATAAGACTATTGATAAAATATGGTACTACAATTTGGGGTAGTAAAAAGATTGGGCCTGATTAGGGGATCGTATAAAGAAATGTCCTTTTATTGGTAGTCCAGTAATTTATATTTCAATTTAATTTATAGGATTAGAACATCATATATCCCAAATCCCTCTATCATTTTCATATTTAATAGAATGGTCCTTGTGGTTTTATTGTTTGATTTTATTTTCTATCAATATAATGGCACATGCAAGGAACCAAGAACTATTTTAATGAGGGAGGACCAAAAACATAATTTTATAATTAATTTCACTTTTATGTTTATATTTTAAAATCCCATCATTTTATGAGATTTCTACTTTTATCTTTACAATTGGGATTCCATGCCCATGATTGAATTTATACATTACTTAACATATCCAAGATAAACAATTTTCATAGAAATCATATGATTCAATGATTTAGATTTCATGGATAACTATTTTGAATGAGTAAAATGTATAATTTAATGATTAATGTGAATAATGGATATTAAAATGAGGACTCATGATTTAATGAAATTATTTGATTAATGTAAATGAAATTTACCACTCATTTTTTCATGATTTGAATTTAACAAATAAATATGAATTTATTTTTTATTATTTTTCATTCTTTGAATGATATATCAATATCATATTACCATAATTGAGACAATTTCTTGAACAATTATTTCTCATTTTATATTTATCATATTTCTCGATTGATCTTGGTATATATCACCTGCACTAACTTTCTTTTCAACTTGTAAAATATTTGAATGAGAAAATACACATTTAAAATGTGTAATGAATCTTTTGAGAAGACCTTATTCTTGATACCTCCTTTACATCAATCCTTGTATAGCTCATAGAGACCACAGACTACCTTATTAGGAAAGAGCCGGGTTTCAATCCATTTTATTCCATTCCTACACTCCTATTAGTATTTTCATGATATTTATTTGTTCAATTGTGGGTTGAAGGGATTTCATGG
Source organism: Viscum album (assembly GCA_963277665.1). NCBI lineage: Eukaryota > Viridiplantae > Streptophyta > Magnoliopsida > Santalales > Viscaceae > Viscum > Viscum album. The sequence goes on along the minus strand of OY728140.1, from coordinate 973,551,555 downwards.
TAGTAGGGATGGTGTGAATTATATGGAAAATGTGTGGGGGTGCAACTTGGGGTATAAAAAATGGGTTTTTATTTATTAATTATCTTTTATAGTATCCCTTTATTGGAAAATTAATAAACAAAATATGATTGGGTGGTGACTAAAAAGAATAAAAAACATCACTGGAGAAATTATTTTTATCATATATGGTTAGGTGGTAGATATGAGGTTTATTGTAACCATTAATTTCAATGAAGAAACAAAAAATAAAGAAAATTTACGTTGAAAAAAAGAATCGAATAATTCTAGAAGGTGAAAATATCCTTCATTTTCTAATATATTGATCAGGACCATTAAATTATTATTGGATGAAGTTATAGTTTCAAATTATAGTGGATAATGTAATTAGTGTTTCAATTTTGATGTCATTACTTGATTGGAAATTAAATTTTTATTTCAAAATAATTTTTTAGAAATGTGGGAAACCTCACATGGACATGACAATAGATCATTTAAAACTGAATGAAATAACAAAAATAATTATAGGAAGGGCTTATTCTAACTATTCAATATATAAACCCCCTATTGTAATGTAGTTAACTTAGTTTTAAGGTCTTCCTTGATGATTTATTCAAACTGGTGGGCCAACTTATCCCATGTCTGAATGTATTCCCCCATATTGATCATCCTTACGTTGAATCCTTTTTCCAAAATTCGATATTGTTTGATGACCCACACCATTTAGTGGTCATTAATAAAAAAATGGATCGTTATTTTATATATTCAATTATCCTCCACATTTTCATCATTTATATGGAAGGATCCTTCAGGTATTTCTTCTTTCGAGTGGTGAATGAGCTCCAGCCATCATTATTTTTATGCTTCCAGTATTATAAACCTCATATTCAAGTATTTACTATAAAATCCTTATTATGGACCTAAATATTGTAAACTAATTCATACCCTTTTTCCTTGTAAGCCTCTCCCACTATCAAATGTTTTACCTCCTAGATGTTATTGTGCTTCTCATGAGATCGATCCTTTATATAGACTTTAAATTTAGGTTTCTTGTTTTCCCCACCCAGTTTTAAAAACCATTTTCCCAAGGAAATTGGAATGTAATAATAGTCCTTATAAACATTTTATTTTTCCAACTTAAGAACATTGTGACTCCCACTATCATATGTTTTTTTCTATACCTTCTTCCTCATCAGGTATAAATACCTCTACATGCATACTCTCAACACTATCAACTAAAAAGTGAAAGGACATGTCATCACCAGTCAAGTAATTATTCTAATAGGAATCTAATAACATCAAATAATAAATTTATTTAATGACTTCCTCTTGATCAACTCGGTTCCAGGAACACTTAATATTCCTTTTCCACTTAGGGATCATTGTCTTTCATCCTTCCCAATTAGAAGAATCAACCAGTAGTTCAAAAAAAATCCTAAAAATGGATATGTATTTGGGTTTATCTCATTGGGTACCATTGGTTAAGAGGCTCCCTTGGTAGAGACACTCTTTTATCCCCTAATTACTCTATTGAAACCTACATAACAGACACCTTGGTGTTATAGGTTGGACTATCCTCACAGGCCTCCTTAACTATTTCTTCTTATGGAAAAGCACAAACTAGTCTCACAACATCAGAATAAGATGTCATTATACTGGTATTCATGACTTCAAGATCCCCCATAAACCCCCCTACATCATCTTGAAATTATTTTAATAATTAATGGATCCCAAGCCACAACCCAAATGGTAATAGATGTCCACAATTATTTTCCTAGAATCATGGATTCTCACCTCTTTCTGGGTGACCAAATAGTGTCCCATCTCATTAATATCCATATAATACTCTAATAGGTATTTTCACACTGTATCAACACCCCGGATGACCATCCAAAACATCCATACAGCTTTTAGAGGATGATAAACACCTGGGTGTCCTTTTAGATAATTAAAAGATGATTAAATCCTGCATTTGTGAGATTCGTGACCCAATCATATATAGTTTGAACAAAAAGGAACTAACGATTCATAAAATAACATTATATTCCAACATATATCACATTCATTCCCAATATAATTAAAATAAATTGTGATATTATATATCCACATCAACACAAAGTCTCATAGAATTTCTGTGGAAAACTACATAGGTTCACTACTTAGACAAGAAGAAACAACCAACAATGTTACTGATAATATAAAGGATCACTAGGTTCTGAAAGGGTAGGGGTATACTACTAAGGGAAATACTTGTTATCGTAATAGGAGACCTTTTCTTCAAATGAAAATAAAATGACCACCAAAATAGGTGAAAATTGGAACCTGAAATAACACACGAAGTACTCTCCCAAGAAAAGAATAACTATTCTTCTATCGAGAACTGTATCAACAAAATCCATTGATCTAGATTCCCTACTATCAGTCGATATTTCAATTTCCAAGAACCATTGATAAATCAATCTAAAACTTCTACAAGGGGTCTTCTCTTACCAAATAATGCCATCGGGTAATGATCCAACATCACAAATGATATGGTGAACTTCATGTTAGAAATCAAAACCAAAATAACTCCATCATTGGAGGACATATATTTAGGGAAAACCAAGATTGAGGGAAATTAATGAAGTATAGATGGTAGGGTGAATGAAGTAAAAAATAGGATAATAAGGGGACTACGTAAGTGGAGGAGAAACCACATCCCCCCATTAGACTTATTGTATCTAGGAGAAGAGACAACGACATGACCATTCCACCTACGCCATCTTATGGGAAAGGCATAGTAAAGTGAGAGAAGATTCCATTGAAATTATTTTTTTATAGATAAATGTACATTAAGATATAAATCTCTTTCGTGAGACATAATATTTAAACATAAATTATTACTAAACATAAACCCTTATATTCATTTGAACCTTTATGGAAAATCCTTGATAATTTCACTTCACTTTTTTCATTATAATGTGAATAATGTTTTTACATTACAATATTATGGATAAGAATTATGTATTAATTTTTTATGATTAAATCTACATGAATTAATATAATGAATGATGAGTTATAAAATTACAAAAAGAGGTAGATCATGATTTTTCATGTTCAATAATAATTAATTAATGAGTATGAATTCATGTGAAGAGAAGTGTCACCATTTTAAAATGGGAAAAAAATAAAATTCATAAATTTATTATTTCTTTGAAAATAGAGAAATTATATTAATAGTTTTCATTGAATTTTGAAATATTTTTTTAACATTGATAATATTTTTAGTTATTTTTTTGAATTCTAAATAATGATAAAATTGGTTCCCTCTGAATAACATTGTTGATATTTGACACTTGAGGAGAATAATGGTTTATGTGTGTGGTTTTTTGACACTCTCAATTTTCATGAATATTTTCAAATTGGTTCTAAGGATATATTTAATAATATTAATTGATATTCCATTATATTACATTATTTTATTCAAAAATAAGAAATTATGAAAATATAATTAAAATGGTTTAAAATTAATGAAAATGTTTGATTTAGAATTTTGCAATTGAAAATTTATAATGTTGAATTATACATTATTTTTTTGAAGATTAATCATATCATTACATCAAAAAAATGGTTTTATGCTAAAGATAGCTCTCAATATAGTGGAAAACCCCTATATATCCAACTCACAAGGGGCTGACCGGCCAGAACACAATTTAGAGGGCCCATATGAGTAGGTAGAGGTGCACGGAAGATGAGGCCCATGTGGTGTGTGATCTCATGTGGAACTGTAGGAGTATAGGTGGATCGATGCCCCATACAAGACATCAAGTTTGTCATATCCCATGTATGTGTGTGTGAATATATTCAAGATCCCACCTTGGTGTAGGCTTCTATCAACCATCAACCAATAATTTGATAATTAGTTAGAGTGCTCCCCAAACTTCATTTTTATATGAGATAAATTTCATCATTACTGTTCATCCCCATTTAATATTATGATCAACTGCCTCAGATGGAACCTCTATCGTACCTCTGCCACATGCCGCACCTGATGAGAACCACTAACATTTATTACATACCCAAAATAAACTTTAATAAATAAATTAAGAACACATTAACCTCCTCAAATCTAAGACTCGGGTCATCCCTTCATTATTGAGGGTAAGAGGAAATAATAGTGAGAATGAGTAGAATAAGATAATTGAATGAAAATAAAAAAATACTATAGCTTCTATAATAATACAAACAAATTAAATCACATCAAAAGAGAAGTAAAGGGGGGGAGATAGAAATAATAAAAATTAAATGAAATTAAATTTGAAAAATAAAAATAGGTAGAATTATAGAATTGGAAAACGATGCAGAATGATAATAACAGACGATGATTTGTGGATCACTACTACTAAATATAAGAATCATGATCAATATTATAAATGAAATTAAAATTATATAACAATTGGAATAAAAATAATTAATTAAAATGGAAAAAATAAATGATTAATGAAATGAGTTATAGTAAGGTCTGACTTTGGCCTCCTCCCGCGGTATTCCTTCTATGGGTGTCAAATATCTTCACAGTTGGAAGCTGGACACTCTATTTAAAGTTGGGTTATTCCATCTTCTCAATGAAAATCATCATATCTTCTTCAAAAAAATACATTAGATATGATTGGTTTATATTCATAGATACAAAAAATCATATCCATTGTTTACATTCATTGATGAGGATATATAGAAGCATAAAATAATTATTCATGTATGGCATGGGATATAGGGGCTCAACATTGTGGTTCCACATGGTAGGAAAAGAAGAAGACATAACTGAGTGGTGTTGGTTGATCTCCTCATTTATTTGGACTTCACTATGGCCAGATAAGGACTCAAGACGATCTTTTTGCGTTTTGTTATATTGTTTGAGGGTGATATGATGTGGTCGGGTGCTTTGGTAGTGGAGGAGACAGTAGTATCTTGTTACACATGCGGTGTCAGCGATAATGATGATCACGATGAGTAGTGGCTTTGATCGATGTGGAAAAGAGTGAAAGGTGTAACACCATGAGATTTTGTGAAATATTATTTTTTGAATTTTCATAATAATTTTTTATTTTTTATTTCAAACAAATATGAATATGGTTTTCTAATATGAAATCACTAAGTGAGGCTTCTGTTACATGAAACACAAATTTAAATTAATTCTATATAAAATACATAGATTAGTTATTGATACAGACAACACTATGTTTGGATTTCAATATACACAATACTGAGTCCCTAAAATTTCTTTTGTTACATAGAAGGTTAATTTTTATCAAACTACAAGATACAATTAAAATTATTATTAAAATATTATTATAGAAACAATTCAACTATGGGAATGGATGTTATGAATAATATTAAAAAAATTGTGAAAATTTTATTTATAAATTTATTTAAATGATTATGTTTGTCATCAATTAGTATAAGTTAATGTGTGAACTATTTGAAAATAAAGGAATTACTTTTATAAGAAAACAATTTTTATACGTACAAACAATATTTTATCTCAACAATTTAAAAAAATAAATGTTGATTAATACATTCAATAAAATATATATATTATATATTCGATCATTTTTTATACTCATCTATTATATTTTATGGGTATAATATAAGCATGAATATAATTTTATGAATAAAAAAGATGTATTATTTTCTAAAAGGTAATTTTAACACCTTGTAACCGAAACCCATTTTAAATAGGATTTCTGAAACATTTATAATTTTTATTTGAAAAAGTAAAATTCATCTTTTAAATTATAAAAATAAATATATATTAAGTTATTTTTTGGCAATTTTCTGTGATGTTTTATTTTTTGATGAATAGTGAATAATACTAAATTTTAAATCAAAACTATTCTTCATATAATATATTTATAATGATAAATCATGTTTTTGTTTTGTTTTAAGGACAAATAAGATAAATTATACATCATTTAATTAAATTTTGGTCATTTTAATAAATTCTAATTTGAAATTGGATATAAAAACATACCAAATCTTTGAATAATTTTACTTTAAAAACCCAATGTATCGTCTCATATGTAGGATTAAAACTAAAATAATATTTTCCACTTATTTGATTGGATTTTTGAAAAGCTAATACCATATTTGGTATTAGAATAATTCATAATTACTTATAACGTCAACTTAGTTTTTTTTTAAAAAATTATTGAAAGTGATTAAAATTATTTAAAAAAATTATGAGAACAAATTAGCTTAATATGAGGATAAACCTTATACTTAAAGACCATAATAGCCTATAGACTTGACTAAAGTTTATTGTATGGTGGTATTTAGACCCTATAATACATTGGTTATAATTTTTTCTATTATAGGATCCACAGGTCATAGAAAATATATGGGTGGAATTCCCTTTCCAAAAACCTACAAGAATTCCACTCCTCCTCCACTAAAAAAGGAACACACCCCTCCCATTTATTCACACATATTAAGACCTTTTTATAAGCCAAAATATGATCAAATTATCTACCAAAACACATCCACTATATTGTAATCCTAAAAGTTTATATAAAATAATCCATCTAATTCCTTTGGTGAAAAATAAACAGAGGTGCCTGAAAAAAGAGGTAACCTTCGTCAACGATCACTTTAGTTCAATTTCGTTATACACTCCTTCATTTATCCATATTACATTACCATATAATAATAAAATTATACTAAATATACTAATAATTGTTTTATTATATGGTATATGCATACACTTGCAGACACTTCCATCTAATGGGTAATGATATTACCAATCTTGTGTACAATGATTACCACCTCACGAAACGTTGTTATTTGTTTTTACTTTACCATCTCCAATAGTTGCGAATTAATATTTAAGATATATTTTTATGAGAAATATATGATATTTATTATTTATTTACTATTATTTAATTATTATATGACACAAACCATCATGATTTATAATTTTTTTAAATATTATACTTTCGTTTGGGTAAGATTGGATTACCACTACCTCAAAGCAATCTGATTCTTTCACACTCTACATAGAATATAATAAGGATGAGGTTATTGAAATTATATGATATATATTACATAATAATTCTACTATAATTAAATATATTTATATATACCGACAGTTCTTTTAATTTCATTCTTTCAATATGACAAAAAAGGGGAAACAACGTTCATGCATATGTACTTCCTACCATCTCCAGGAATGGTGTATTCCATTAAATATTTTTATCTTTTCTAGATTAATATAAATAAATATATACTGAATATATATTATAATTATAACATTATTTATATTCATAAACTAATTAAATCATTATCTAAGTAAAAGGATCAGGAATAACAAAAACAACTAATACAAAAAACAAAGTAGACATTACCTGAAACATAACATTAACATGGAGATGATAATAAAAGGAATATATAAAGTCATAAAAAATATGGTATTATATATAAAAATAGTGTTATTTATAGTTTTATAATAATCTAAAATTTACTATACAAGAGGTTTGAACTTTTATAATGAAATTAAAATTTTAATTTAAGGATTTTATTGTCTCATTATTTTTCTTGAGTCAAAAGCAAGGTTCGTATCCTATTTATTATATTTGAGGTGTTTAATCCAATGGATGAATTATATAATTCCAATACATAAATTTATTTTTATTAAATATCTTTTTATGATATTTTTTTATATTTTACGTCTCAAAAGATACCAAATCAGTATGGTAATTGTCTCTCAATATTCTTTCTTTGAGATACATGCCATGTTATGAACATACATTTTTCTATGAGGTGTATATACTTATATTGAAATTTTAAATTAGGAATGTAAATATTATCATGATATTTTTATATTCATTTTATATTATTATTTCAATTTTACTATTATTCAATGTTACCAAAGTGGTAATGGTGTATTGCAAACATCTCATAGTTTATTGAGTTGTTTACGATTGTGCTTCCAATTATGAAATTATATAATCCATCTCTCAAGACATATCATGAATTTTATTAAAATACGGTTATTAATAATACATCCATGTAATGGTACTATTTTTCTACTCTATGGTACTTAAAAATATTTAAATGTTTTTTATGAAAATACAACTTTATTTCTCTTTTCAGTCAGAAATCTGTGTTTTTTCAAAACCAAGGTCTCTAAAAAGTTTTCAAAAATGTATTAATGTAATTCTAGTTTTTTTAAAATATATTTTTACTGATGTATCACTTTTATATATATCATTTTTAAACAGAATATTCTTTTCATTTTCAGATCAAGGAATATTCTTAAAATTTTATGGTGTAAATGGAATGTTTGGATTGTGCAAAATTAACTACCATCAATACCATAATTTCCATGATGAATCCATTGTTGTTTTAAAAAAAATTAATGAAATTTTTTTCCTAATATTATTTAAATTGACTTATTTTAAAATGTTTTTGAAATTGTTTTTTAATTTTTTTAAAAAGTATTTTTGATGATTTTTAAAGATTCCATTATATAATTTAAAATGAAATTTTTTCAAATAAAATTATTTAAATGATTTATTATTTATTTTATATGATTTTTATTAATTTTCATATAAAATATTTTTCAAAATGGTTTCAAGATTCATTATATGTTTATGAGGTCATTTTCATATAAAATTGTCTTCAAAATGTTATATGATTTGAAAAGAAATTTTCAAAGAGTAAAGGATATTTTCATCAAGACGTATATTAACATATTTTTATACATTCATTAGATTGTTTTAAATGTTTTTCAAGGAAATGATATTGATAATTTTATATTTTTTATATATTTAATTTGAATGATTATTTATATTCCAAGTGATCTTTTAAAATACTTCATCATCAAAGGTGTAATAATTTGTGATAGTTTATGATTTACTAGGGATATGATCGGAGGACCATTCATATTATTTATATTAATGGTCTATGTTTTTCTGATATGATTTTTAGGATTCATGTTTCTCTTCAATAGGTTATATCATGATAAATTTATATGAATCGTGTTTCTTTTCATAGGGTATTCTTGGATGTAATTATTATAAAACCTATATATTTTCCATTTGTTATGAAATAAAACGCATATAATTTAGTGGGTTATGATATAATGTTTATGAAACCCATATATTTATTTGGGTAATGATATGATGCATGTTTTATTATCTAGAGGATGATGTATGTATGATTCTATTATGTGTCGAGTGAGACGTATATCTCCCACTAATACATTGGGTTAATATTTATATATCATGATATAATAATGTAATTCATGGTGACTAGATTAATCCAATATGGTAATATTGGAAAACGTGATCCTCTATATAATTATTGGGAAACCCAATCCACTATTGGATATTGGGAAACCCAATCCAATATGGGAAGATTCGGAAACACAGTTTACTATGGAATGATGGGGAAACTCGATCCCCTACAAGAGAAGGACTATGATTAGGGATGGTGATGTTTTCTTCATAGTAGGTTTAGTCCCCATTAAGTTCCGTGATAATTTATAACAATGTCTCTTGACTTATAGTGATTTATATAACATGACTATGGGTATATAACAATTACATGTCTTATTCCTATGTTATATTTTCACATCTTCTTCTCTTGTTTCCCATTCAATTCACGTCTTATAGACTAATAATATTTATTCAATGACTGATGTTCATAATTTTTGATATGTAGGGTGTTATATTAAAATGTTATGATCATATTAACATAACATCATTATCAATCTTATGATTACATATCTCTCTTGTTTACCCATATTGAGATTATGAGCTCACTCCATTTATTTTTTCCTACCATAGGTTAGGAAGATATATTTATACTATGATATGTCTTAGTGGGGTGATAATATGGGAGAAGATATTGGGTAATATTATACCTCACATTTGAACATACATTTACATTTTCATATTTCTGAAGGCACCGAACTAATACGTTATTTTAGAGATATTTTTTGTAATATATTAAGTATACCAAATAAATGATGTAATTTATTGGAATGCTAATATTGAGTATTTATCATTGGAATTATAGTAAATGTTTGGTCAACCATTAAAAAATAAGATGATAAATGTTTATTGATACCCCTAAGGATATTTCTATGGATATTCAAAGGAGTGTCTCTAAGGAATCGCCTATGGATGAGTTGATGTTTAAGAAAATGTCATGGATTTTTTGTGAAGGAAAATATTTTTTTTTCCTAAAATTACATCCATTCGAAAATAATAAATGTGTTTGTGGATATATCAATGATTTATCTAGGGGAAATAACTCTAAAAATTTGTGTCAGACATGACTCGAGCATAACCCGGTATACAACAATGAGCCATATTGCACACCTGGTTTGACACTGCTGGTGGATATGATTTGACAATTAAAAAACACCTTATGAACAATAATAAAGATTTTAAATATAGGATGAATATTAATAACCTTGGATAAAACTAAGGTTTCATAGATGATAGAAGTATGTTTCATTATGTAGACATCATATAAGTAATTTATCACGATTTTGTGGTTTTCTGTCACGACCCGTCCTCGAGGCCCGTGCCGTGACTACCCAAATCCCGCGTTCCATAGGCCAGGGGCTGGTGACTAGCACCAAGGCATAAATCCCGATAAAATGTGAAGGCATTTCCTTTGTAAAGTAAACAAGCACCACAGTGTACAGGCGGAAGAAGTAAATACTAAGTAAAAACTGAGTACAACAGTAAGTACGGAAAGTAAAAAGGGTCCGAACATACAAGCCCAACTGTAAAGTACAACTCGAAAGGGAAAACCACAACTGTAAAGTAAAAGCTACTACGCCGAGCTGTCCACTGGAAATCCCACCTGAAGGGTGGGTACAGATAGCTCCATTGCACATCGGGTCCCGTCGTCCGCTCCGATCACGTCCCGCCCAGTGGTCCACCTCCAGGTACCGTCCTGCTCTGCAAGCCTCAGCCACGATCAACGTTGTCCGTCGTCTGCAACCAACACAACGTAGTGTGGGCATACCCCGTGCAGGGGTGAGTATAAGATACTCAGTAGGGACCCCGAAACCCTTGAAGGTCTCCCAAAATCCACAAAGGATAAACTACAAAAGAAAGATACAATCACGAAGTAACAATCGAAACTGCTTATGTATATGCCCATACATATACCTAAGTCATCAATTCCAATACGCTCCAACCTCCGAGCCCAAGTACAACTCAGTCCACACAGGAAAGTATACATATTCCACACAGGAAAAAAAGGTAATCCACACAGGATAACACAACACAATCCACACAGGAAAGAAAACAGGATTCAGCTCACATAGGTATACTTCTTCGGAAGACGATAGATATGATCACTAGTCCATCTAAGTCGTCGGACCCAAAAAGGATCGATAGGTACTAACCCCCTCAAAGACCCACACATGATCGGACCCACACAGGATCTGTAGGCACTGGTTCACACAGGACCACTGAGCACTGACCCACATAGGATCAGACCCACACAGGATCGGTAGCACTGATCCACACAGGATCGCTGAGTGTTGTAGTCGTCGTCATAGAATCCACTGAGGATCTCTGCACAGTCGTCGTCGCAGTCACAGTAGCAGTCGCAGCCAGCTCTATGGTTCCCGCACACAGCAAGCTTGTTCGGGAGGGTCCGCTCCACGAGCCGAGAGGATGATACATCAACTGTCACATAGTCCAGAGATTATGAATCCAAAAGTTCCGTATCGTCAACAGGAACTCAACGTCGCAAATAGCGCGTCGATCAGACGCCCGGTCTAAGAGTTATTGGCCTTTTCGTCCTAGGGGCTTGGTTGGTTTTCAAGGCAAAACCAACCCGACCGTAATCCACCTGCATCAAAACCTCGGGCAGAGTATTCCAAAATATTCTTCTCACTAAGAGGAACTTAACAAAGTTTACGGCATGTGAATCGGATGTCCGTAGCTCAAGATATGAGCGTTTCCCCTCAGAGGTCCCGGTTGGTTTCGTGTACGAACCAACCCGGCCGAACTCAAAGTATTCCAAAACCTTGAGTGCGATATACCTAAATGACCGTCTCGATCCAAGGATCGTATTGCCGCTGACGGTGCGTCGTTTGGAGGTCTGTAGCCTGATTTTTGGGCATTTGAATTCAAACAGTCTGATAACGGGGGTTTCGGGCCCAGACCGAACCGGCCCAAGACCCCCCGGTCGGCCCGAACCGGGTCGGCCTGGCCCGGCCCGGCGACCCGCGCGCTGGGTGCACTGTCCGGTCGGTCAGCCAAAATGGCGGCGGCCCGCACACGGGGGGGGGGGGGGGGTGCGCTGCCCCCTCGGTTCGTTGGTAACCGCGGCCCCTTCATGGCACTAACATGTATATGAAATATAAAATAAACATAAATAAATACTTCAAGGCCACCCTAAAATCCTCTAGGCCAATCCTTAAGTCAACCCCTCATTGTTAAGGGTAAGATGGCATAAGGGTGAGAAAGAGGAGAAGAATATAAGAGAACGAAAATAAAAATTAAGGGAGGTAATAGAAAAATAAAAACACTTGAAAAAAATATATCATTAGATGATAGAGGGGGTGTTTCAAATAATAATAATAAATTGAAATTAAATACGAAAATAAAACGGGATAGAATTCTAGAATTTTGGAGAAGAAAAAGAAGGATAATTAGATAATAATATTGGCGGATCACTCTTCTTAAACAAAAAATAAATGTTCAATATTATAAATTAAAATAAATTATATAAGAATCTAATTAAACAAAACAAAATTTAAATAAAAAATAAAATAATTGAAATAAATGTGTTCTGGATTGTACTGCATTCAGCCTCCTCTTAGTGGATTCCCTCCATGGGAGTAAATTATCCTCAAATTGGGTATAAATACCCTCTATTCATAGAGGTTATATTTATAATTATTATTTAAAAACATCATACCTTCTTCAAAAAATACTTTAGATATTCTCATTTTATATTCAATGAAATACCTGATCGTATTGGGTGTCTCCTTTATTTGGTGGGGATTGAATTTAGCGTAACCTCTTTCTTCATTCATGGCATGGTATGTGTGGGCTCGACACCATAGTTCCACTTGACATGCGCAGTAGTGTACATCACTGAGCGGTAGTGGTGGAGGACATCCTCTATCTGGCCTTCACAGTGGCTGGATGAAGACTTTATATGGTCTCCATGAGAGTCGTTCAATCAAAGGTAGTGATATAAGGTTGTAAATGGATTAATTAGTGGAGTAATAGCTCAGGAAAATCTACATGGGAGGTGGCGAAGGTGATCTTCAGTGAGACAAGTGGTGGCGATGATGAGGAAGAATCCAGATTGAGGTGGCTTTATGCAGCATAGGGGAAAAAAGTGGGATGACTTTGAGTTTTAAAAGGAAAGACTATAAATAATCAGTACACATCCCATATAAAAATGGATATGTGGGGATGATATAGTTTAAAATCCAAATAATGTGGTCTCTAGTTTACATGCCTATGGATAGGATGGGTTCCATATTCACATGTAGACATGAAAATGGGATAAGCCTCACCACTCATTCCACATGGGCATCGACCCACCGCTACTCACATGATTTAGCCCAACCCTACACATGGGATTCTCCCAGGGTCTCATATGCCACACAAGTCTGATTACCCCTTGAGGCCTTGCATCATTCATTGAAGGCCTTTACTGGGATCTTCATGGTCAGGTGGCCCCTATTGGGCCTATATTGGTGACTTGTAGGGCCCTAAGATGATGGGTAGCTGATGAGGATTTTATATTTGTAAATAATGAAAAAATAAAATATAATTAATTTCACACATAAAGTGTGACAGCCAGAATTTCTTAAATAAAAACAACATCCCAAATTTAAACATTACATTATTCAAAAAACCAATTTTAATTCATTACAAAAACCCACATTTGAATAAAATAATTAATTTAATGGGAATATTCATTAAAAAAATTATAAATTCATTGGAAACCATTTAAAAATATTCTTGAAATTTTTGTGTGTCAAATATTATGGATATTCCCTTATACTACATTGTTTTATTAGAAAAATTGAAAATATGAAAATAAAATTAAAATGGTTTGTCTTGAATGAAAATTTTTTATTTTGAGTTTTCCAAAATAAGTTGTCAGGAATTTTAATTTAACATTGCTATTTGAATTATTTTTCAGTTTTTTTACATCAAAATTATGATCCTAATCTCATGTTAGCTCTCAACCTATTGAAATCCAACTATATAGCCAGCCCACAAGGGGCTGATCATCCAGGCCAACATCAATAGGGAACACATGATATGGAAGATCCACATAAGGGATATGGACAGTGGGTCTTGTTATCCGGTGAGGAACTGCATAAGAAGTGGTGAGCCAATGTCTTGTATGGTCTAGATGGTGCGTTCTGGATGATATATTTGTGTTTGCATGTATTTGAGTGCCCACCCCAGGGGAGGATTCTTCCGAGAAATATCTAATAATTTGAATATAAGAGAGAGAGCTCCCAAAATCCCAATTTTATTTAAGAAAATATGTCCTGATTAAAATTCATCCCCTTTTAATATTATAGTCACCCTCCACAGATTAAACCTCCACTATTCCTCAATCTCTCGCCACACCTGCTCAACACCACAACCGCTACTCATAGTAGGAAAATACCATTTCTATATCTATGAGATCTCAATATCTACTTCATATAACACTAAAAAATCACAAAATCACATATGATCATCTATAGACCCTATTACATCCAACATAAATCTTTTTCAAGCATCATTTATCCATTGTAATGGCTAGATGAAGGATGATACATTGGTACCATTGATGTTGATCATAATAGCCACTTCTTCCTGCCACATGTACATGTCTCTATTCATTGAACATATCCATGTTTCCTTTATTTCACATGCACCATGTTATTGAGATTTTTCTATGTATATTGAACTCGTGATTTAATCATGTGTTTTCAAATTTGTACACACAGGTCTCAGGGTGATTTTAAATATTCATGATATATGATTGATTTGTTAACCAATATTTAATGAATACTAAAATAAATCCTCCTATATAATTAGAGGATGAGGATCTACTACGAAGGGGGTCGAGGACCCAAGGGAGGAGATGTTCATAAAGTATTATACTACCATAATTTTTTCATGTTCCCATTTTTTTCATTTTTTTATTTTAAATGAATTTATTTTTTAATTTATATTTAAATTTATTTTACATTAAATAGTAATGAATTTTTATTTTCTAGAAGTCTCATCCACCATTCTTCTTATTCACGTATCTCTTTTTATTATTTTTTCAAATCAAACAATATATTCATTTGTTTTATATTAATTTTTTTTCTATTTTTTTCTATATATATATCTATTATTATTATCTTTTTTTGATATCAAGTGTTTTATTCTTAATTTCTCATCGTCATTTTTTAGTATTTTCTCTTCTTCTCATATTTCATTGAACCATTGTAATTATTTACTCCCAATAATATGATTCTGGCCTATGCCTTTTCTAGTGGGTGGATAGGTGTTTTGGAAATATTTAGTAAAGATTGTTTTATGTTTTCGATAGATGTGAGTGCAATTCAATAGTGTCATAATTTTTTCCCATTCAATAAAACATAAATATATATCTATTATTTTATTTAATTTCCTTTTTTTATATCTCTTCTATTGATCATATCTTCGCATGATGAAGTTGATTAAATAAATTAATAAAAAGGAATATGATGGAGCCCAGTCCTAAAATATGTCACCTAGTCGAATAATGTGTGTCATTAACGTTGATTACAAGAGGAAGATGAATTTAGATTGCTTAAGGAATTTAATATTTTACAATAATAAATAAAAGGCAGTAATTAATGAATGAGATTTAATAAAAAGTTATTAACAAACTAAAATTAAATAAATATTAGAGAATAAGGATGGAACCCAAAAATTAAAATGGGAAAACGTTCATTCATTCTAATTTCATTTTATTATCATAATAGGTTAGTTAAATTTTAAATTTTCATTCTTATTTATTTTTATTTATTTAGAATGAAAAAAAACCCAAATTCATATTTCATTTCACTGGTAAGTAATATTAAAAAACAAAAAATATATATATATTTAGCGGCGGACACACTCAGTAGGAGGTCTATTTTACAGTTGCGGTGTGAGGAAATATAGCAGCTAGCCGCTTTGAAAATATCTATTGTAGATAGAGACCGAGTAGCTTACCTCCTGTCTATGATTTTTAATCCCCCACTTCTTCAGAGAGTTCAGAAGAAATAGTTTAGGGACATTGACTATGAGGCTCAACGTGATCAAGTATCCTCAATATAGGAACCTGATGGATTTTCTAAAGGGGGGAGCATATCATCCAATTTAGAGGATTCCACATGGTACCAGTGGCCCTATGTGAGGAAGTGTTGAGGGAGTTCCATACATTCCCTATAGCGGTGCATCATTGTTTGGTGAAGATGTACCAGGACCACAGACGTCAGCACTGGTGGCCAGGGATAAAGAAACCAGTGGTTGTGGTTGTTTCATGATGCCTCACTTTTTAGAATGTTAGGGATGATAATCAGTTTTTAGAAGGATTTGCGTGATCACTAGAGGTACCAGAGAGGAAGTGGGATGGTTTCTCCATGGACATTCTCACAAAGATACCACAGACATTTGGGTGACATGATTCCATTTGGGTGATTGTTGACCAACTTAGTAAGTTGGACCACTTCCTACCTATCTGAAAACAGGGGCGAGTAGAGGGCTTAATACGCTTCTACAAACATCAAATTGTAAGACTTAATGGGGTTCCATCGATGATCATCTATGACTGTGATGCACATTTTACATCCCAACTATGGAATATATTACATGAGCCATTCAGGACTCGGCTACGTTTGAGCACCTCCTTTCATCCTCAAACAGATGATCAGACAGAGCAGACCATACAAACACTTGATGTCATGCTTTGTGCTTCCATCATTATTTTTGTCCGAATTTTTTAGGATCACTTTATCTTGGTGGAGTTTTATTACCCTAACTATTATCACTCCACCATCGATAAGGCACCATTTGTGTCCTTGTACAGTTGACCATGCCGTTCACCTCTATGCTAGATAGACCCAGGGGAGACAGAACTAATGTTTATAGATTTTGTATGGGCTACCAATAAGAAGGTGTAAATTATCCGTTTGCAGATTAAGACTAAAAAGAGTAGGCGTAATTCTAATACTTACAAGAGATAGAGACCTTTTGATTTCTAGGAGGGAGATGATGTCTTCCTACGGGTATCACCATTACTAGGTTTTCAGAGATTTGGTCGAGGCGGAAAACTCTCACTGTGGTTTATCAAAAAATTTATGATACTTCAGAGGATTGGTGAGGTGGCATACCACTCAGAACATCCACTGAAGATGGATAGGGTGCATGAAATCTTCCATGTATCCCAATTGAGGTGATACATGAAACCCATCTCATGTCATCAACCATGGAGAGCTGGACATTGATGATGGGGCGATGATTACGAAGGTTCTATTCGATATTGAGAATCAATAGTAGTGGGTCTTTCATGGATGATCGATTCTTCTAGTGCGTGTTCAATGGAATCACGTGAACCTCTAGGTGAGAACATGGGAGCGGGAGGCTTAGATTCGTGGTGAGTAACCCCATTTTTTCCCTTAGACTATGTTGTGTCTTTCAGGGACGCAAATCCCATAGCTGAAGAGAATGTAAAGACCCATATATTCCATGTAATTTTTTTCATTATATGGAATTATTATAGGTTTGTGAAAATTGACGACAAGTGATTCTGAGGACTGGTGTTCTCGGAATAATTTTCTAATCATTTATAAGGTATGTTCGGTAAACTAATGAGTGGTGTTTTCTAACTTTTGAAGTGATGATCAGATTAAAAATCTGAGGGTACATTGAATATTTAGCACCGAGATTCACTTAAGGAATGATTCACTACAACTGCAGTAGGTCGGGAAAAAAATTACATATTTTGGACATTTAAAAGAACAATAAAATAAATTTTTATTTTATTTTTCCTTTAATGGACAAGCGGTGGTGGCAGGACCAACGTCGTGTCATGCAATTAATTGTTTTGACTCCCCAATTCATTATAACAACACCGTTGGTATTAGGAAGGTTCCTTAAATTATGTAAATTCATTAATTCCATGTGCGTTACTCACCCTCTCCCTCTTCTATTTATATGGATCTTTGGGAGGAGTACTATCATGGCATCACCATGTAATAAAGCTCTAGAAAAGTACCATGAAACCAATCACTTGGAGGATGGAACCAGTTCCATCGGGGTTGACGAGTGCCACCGAAATGTGAACACTGACTCTTCCTAAAATGTGAAGTTATCTAATGATATTGAGGTAGGGATTTATCATGTTTTAATTCCAAGATATTGTTGAATCTTGTATCCTTACACCCATTTTAAGACGCTAATGCGGATGGAATGAGACAAAAAAAGGCCTAAACCCTCCACTACATTTTCAACCTATGAGTTCTTCGGGGTCCTATTTTTCAGATTGGACGAAACCCATAATGGAGGGTCGACTAGTGAAGCGGGTGTTCTGGGGTGGCTGATGGTACCTATAGATGAAAAAATGGGCCACCGGAGCACACCCGGTGACACGCAGAAGACCTCCAACGCGACACCAGCCTGACAGCGCCAGCAATCAGAAATGGTGGTTGACAACATCGACTAGAAAAATCCGGTCATGGAAGAGATGGAGGCGCACCGTCATGTGCCACCAATCGATAAGGCTATGATCGTAGTCGCAGCTAGTGAAGACGGCGGCCAGCTCTGGTCGGTCGTGGAAGGCGGAGGCAGAGAGGCGTGCTATCGTATGCTGCTAGAGAAGGCCGCATAATGAAGTCACAGAAGTAGAGGAGGGTCCCTCCCCTGCTTATCTTGTGGCGATCAGGTGGTACCACATGGCATCACCACTCCACTGCCTGAATGTCTTAGTCGTTCGGGATTAAAGCGGTGGGAGCATAACCCTCCCCCCATGCCAGCTAAAGTGATCCCCAGCAGGCCGTGCCTCTATCAGGCCACACCCCTCCATAGGACAGGTTATGCGAGCCCTAATAGGCCACACCTCCAGTGGTCCGTTCCCCTCCATGGGTCAGACTATGCCAGCTCAGTGGGTCGCGCCCATCACAGGGTGGGCTGCACGAGCCCAGCTGGATGCTTCCCTCTGTGGGTCAGGTCGTGCCACCCATGCGGGATGGGTTGGTTCATAGCCCAGTGGGTCAAGCCCAGCACAACCTAGCCAATCTGGGTTGGACCTGAATCAGATTGGGTCATCCGGAATCATTTTGGGTTAGCCCAGGTCTGGTTAGACTGGGTTGGACTAGACCGAGACCCCACCAGGCCTGGTTTCACCTAAATGATCTTAACGTGAAATCTGAGCATCCGTTTGACGAACCGTCTATGGCGCAAGGACCCTTGGAGAGAGATGGTCCTTTTATACTCCAATTGAATTTTGGAGAAAGTTGAAGTATGTCTGGTTTGGATCAAACCCGAATCCAACCAGGCCCTCAATTCTAAAATTCTTTTAAGTCACAGACCGGGCCTCCGATTGACACACCATGTGTTGTGTTGGAACCCTTAAGCCATAGTGGTACTTCGGAATACTTATTCATGGAACTTCTTGGAGGTTGAGATACAAAAAATGGCTTACGTAAAGGACCTCTGGGAATTAAGCGTTCTTAGTGCAGGAATCCCATGGCTGGCTGTAACATGAAGAAAGAACCTCAATCTTGTGTGGGTCAACATCCGTCAATCCTTTATTGGTCAGTGCCTAGATATCCTGTGTGGGTCATCATCCATTGATCCTGTGTGGGTTTGCGCCTACTGATCTTGTGTGGGTACACATCTATTGATCCTTTATGGGTTAGAACCTAGCGATCCTGTGTGGGTCATCAGTTATTGATCATTTGTGGGTCAGTAGTAGAGCCTCACGATAGAATTAGGTGATCTAGATTTATGACTAGTCATCTATAACTGTGTATATAAGATATATACCTGGTGTGAGATGATTATTTACCATTGTGGTACTTTTACATTCGTGGTGTTACCTTCATGGTGATACCTTTTTCGTACTTTACCTTCGTGGTGTTACCTTCATGGTGCTACCTTTTTGGTACTTTTACCTTCATTGTGTTACCTCTATGGTGTTTCCTTTATGATATTCTTCCCTTGTGGATTAGTTTTGAAACTCGATTAAAATTTGTAGGATTATGTTTCCCTATGTATGAGATGAGTAAAATTTGATAACATAGGTATATGTATGGGCATATAAATAAGTTGATTTGACTTATGCTTTATTCTTTGTGATTGTGTTCTTTATTTTTGGTCTTTCCTTTGTGGAACTCTGGGAGACCTTCAGTGGTCTCGGGTCCCTATTTAGTATTTTTGTACTTACCCCTACACGGGCTATGCCCCCACCTCAGTGTTTCTTGTACAGATGACAGAAAGTGTTGATCAAGGGTGAGGGATCCAGGACTAGTTGGTGCTTAGAGATGGACCATTTGATGTGAAGTGACATAAGGACTACTGATCATGAGTTGTAACTACCCATCATTTAGTATCCTCTGTGGATATTCTAGAATTTGTTTTCTATTTTTAGTTGTAATTGAACTTTTTTGTTGGTCATTTATTCCGGCCCCATAAATTTTAATACACTTCTTTACTACAATAGTTTACTTTGTCGTTACATTATGTTGTGTTCTTGGATTATGTGTTTGTACAGGTGTAAAGGAAATGCCTTCCTGTCATAGGGAAATGCCTTTCTGGTGCTAGTTTCTAGCCCTTGGCCTATGCAAGGTGGGCTTGGTGTAGGCATGGCATGGGCCCCACCGGAAGGGTTGTGAAAAATATGAAAAAATATAATTAATTTTTAACTACTATGAAATATGATTAAGAAGACATAACGTTTCAATGGTAATTGTTCTATATATTTTTTTTGTACATTTAAATTTTTTCCATTGAAAACAAAAGTTTATCATATTTTGAAATTGAATTATATTAAATGGATTAAAATTTATTAGTCATCATGTTAAAATTAGGTAGTAAGATCAATTTCATTTTTAGGCATAAAAATAATTTATCAGGACAAAAATTGAGTTACTATAGTAAATGTTAATTTTGGTAAAAAGGGTTAGACTGTGTGTTAAAGACATAAAATATCATAAACCATTGTATATAATTTTTGTAGATGATTGGATTAATTGAGTATATTCATTATTTTTTTAATTTACATATACATTAAATTTAAAATGAAATTCCTTAGACAATAATGAATGTGTATTTTGTAAAATACCATTACCAACTCACCTATAAAAGGACCTATTATCTGACCTTATAAACCCACACTCTGAAATTTTTTATCTCCTGAATAACATCCCATTTTTACTATCTTTAATAATTATTTGATGTTTATTAGCATCTGGATTCAACAAGGTAGCCTAAATTCTTTATTCGAAAGAAATCCATTTCGAGAATGACAAAATTCATCAAATAGGTTAAAGCACCATTACAGAAGTTAGAAGTAAAGGTAAGGGTTTCACACCTCAATTTTACATTTAGTAAAAAAATTTCCATATTCACAACTTGTCACTTTTGGGTATATATACTACCAGTTTTTTTATTTTATATTACTTATATTGAAATTCAATGGATTTACATTTCTGTCTCAAGTTATATATTTTTTGTTATTTTGATTCAAAAGACAACATAGTCAGAAGGGTTTTTCATTCCAATATCACTTTGAATTCTATATTTTTTATCTATAAATTACCATTAAGGTAATTTTCATTACTTCTCTCATATTTATTTCTATCATTTTTATATCTTCTCACTTTTTCATCTCCATTTGGTTTATAAATTGACTGAATGGATATTTTTATATGGACCTGACCATATCTCTTTTTCTAGTCAAGAATCATTCTCCAACGTTAATTTTTTACATATATCCATCCTTATATGTAAATAGTTTATTAATGAAATTTTCTTTTATACATGAAATAATTTTAAAAAAATGTATAGAAAAAATTCGAACAGTTTCTGGATGGGTCATTTTCTAAGGTCTTTGAACATTAATAAAAAGTATGAATGGAAAATAATTTTTAAACATTTTCCATAAAATTGAATTTTTCCTCAATATTTGATGGTTTTCATTAATAAAATTCTTATCTATGTTTTCATGGGTATCTAAATTAATTTAAATTCCCATTTCTTGATAAATAATTTTCAATTAAAAAAACATTATCAAGAAGAAATGATATTTATTTTTATTTTTTCAAATTAATTTTCTAATTCTCTTATAAATGAGTATTTAAACTATATAATAATCCTTTTATGTTTATTATGATTCCAAAGGGATCTTATATAATAATACTATCCACCATATCTCTTTAAATAGATTATGATAATATCTTATGGAATTTTTTATGAAACCTATTAATTTATCATAGGTTAATCAATATATGGTGGGATATTGACTTTTTATTGTTCAAAATTACCACATATTCCTAGTTATCATTATATTATAGGTCTGTTAGTTATATAAATTTAATTAATTTGGTTTGTTTTATATCTCATGAGACAAGAATGTGTTACGTGGGTGGTTGGATAAAGTCAATAATATGGTGGTGCAATTGTTGTTATCACAGGACCAGAGGATGTGGTTCATTGGTGGTTATCCCATTCCAAAAAGGTTGTGGTAAAAAAGAGGTTATCTTAAACCCAAAATGTTGTGGAAAATGGGTTGTTAACCAAATACCAAAAAAGTAACATGAGGGGTTATCAGAAGCCTTCTATATTACAGGATTTTGGTTAGCCAAGTCCATTATGTGACGAATTTATCAATGGTTATCTTTGACACATGTTTGATTTTTAGATTCTTATCATATTCATATGATATTTACCATCCATATGTCATGTTTATATATTATAAACTAGTTCCAACACACTCCAAAGGCTCATGATTAATGAAAATAGTCTTATTTCATGACTTTTTACTTATGATCAATGTTTTATCGTGTTTTTTCCTCTTATGTTATCTTCATGTACCATGATTATGATCTCATGACCATATGTTCTACTTATTCTCCAATATGGTATTTGATTTTCATATCCTATTATTACACATACTGAGTATCTGAGTTATCCCTTTTCATGTATTTCTATTACCTGGGTGATAAAAAAAGGATTAAGTATGAAATTTCTAATTAAAAAGAAATTAGAAGATAATTAATTTGATATGTTCAAGAGGTAATATGTAAAAATATATTAATTTAACCAATATATATATGTAATAAAACATTAGTTTATGGGTCTTTGTGAATTTTTGGGGAAGACTGTTTATATTATGTAACTGAAGTAAAATATATGTGTGTTATGATATAGTCATCTCACATGTTAACAAAGTATATTCGAAAATATATATATTTCTGCCAAGATCTTTGAGTGCTAGTGTGGGTCACCTCAATTTCTATTATAGTAGTGATTACTAATTTTTATGGATTGACACATAATGTATAATAGGATATAACCAAAAACCACAAATGTTGAACCAAAAGTTATATAGGATGGACCTAAAATTTCATAATTTGAAATGAAGGTGTTATAATTTATGACATCTAAGGATTGATTTCCCTTATGATATAATCCATAAATATGACTAATATTGATAATACTCAAAAAAATATTTGGTTTTATTCAGTGGATGAAACTATGATGAATTGAGTTAACAATGAGTGTGTTAAAAAATACATTTATTTGCTAAATGATCAACCAAATGAGATGGGAGAGGGAGCAAAAACTTTCATGAAAATTATATTTCTGGTTATGAGAAACAACTAATACTATTTGAGCTATCAAATTTACAAATTAAAGAGTTACATGTTATGTATTATTTCATGTTCCAAAGTCACCCTCTTTTAGTGGGACCCTAAATCTACTAATTTCTATGAAATCGATCAACATGACAGAAATTATATTTTTTATTCTCCAATTCCATAGTGATAAAAATTAATCATGGTTGTTTATTGGTTGAGATGTAAAGTATACTAATGGTGTAATTTTATAAAGTACATGATTCAAGAGAAAGAATTCGGCTACTTGAAAGTGAGAAGTTTAAGGAGGTATTTTTAATTATATATTTTCTATAGAATTTGTGAATTTAAATGAACAAATTATTCATCAAGAATTAAAAAATAAGGATGGATCTATTTATTTCTATGAACCAATATTTTAAATATTTTTCATGTGATGGTTTTTATTTTCCCATTTATCCTAAAAGAACAAATGATCACTTTTTTGTGGTATAAAACTATGTCTTGATAAATATTTAGCTCTATGAGAATTTGTTAACTATATAGATATTTTTTAATATTCTCTAAATGCGTAAATAGATATTATAGACTCTAATAATTCTCATTATTTTTTTGAAAAATAAAATATTGTATTTTTAAGGAATCTCCAATGACAATACCCATAGGGTAATAGAAATAAATTTGACTATATTATAAAGGGGGAAAATATTTGTAGGAATTAATTTGAATGAATAAGTAAATTATTCATGTGTGGGAGAGGACATAAAGTATGTAAAATACATGAATTAATATTATAATCAATTTTTATGTCAAAAATAGACATAAAAACAATGTAATCTATTAGAAAAACGGAAACCAAGGCAATCACATTCACTGAAGTGGATTATAGAAAAATGATACAAGTTAGACTCATCATCCACACATGAACTGTAAAAATCATAGTTGATTATAGTTCTAAAAAATAATTTTTATCTATAAATTTTACTAAGGTAATTAAATCATCATCCTAAAAACAAGATATTTAACTTTTTTTTTAAAACTACATGAGTTTACATGATTTTATTTAAATTCTATGAATGATCTCAAAGAGAATATTGTTAGAATACTCTTCCAACAAATTTTATTACTCCCACTTTAGTGGATTTTTATTCTATTCTGGGTATGAATCAACTCTCTCTATATCGAGTCGATAATAATTTCAACGGCAGGGAAGTCACATTTGATATCCTAAATCAACCCATGAATATCTATCATTGGAAAGTTGACTATAAACTCATTTTATAAATTACATACACTGTATAAGTCTTAATACCAATCATGGAGGGATATTATGTACAAATGGTTGGAGAGAAACTCAATATTAGGGATATTCTTATTTCAAGAGAAAATATGATTTTACTTATCTATATATTATAATGAGTTTAATATGTCATTAAATTTTAAATATGTTGAATCTTTTCTATATTATAGATTCCATCAATTATTTTATTATATGAGATATGGTTAAAATTATGAGGATGCAATTTATTTTAAATGGATAATATAACACCCTAGGTTATAAGAAAAATTTTATCTTCATAAGCTATAAGTCTATCATTATTAAATATGTCATTATCTTATTTTTATGTAATTGAACTTTGTTATAAAATAATTTATATAAAATATGAGTCAATGTAGAAAACTGTTATTAATTTATAATGAAAAATTATAAAAAGTACATGAAAATTATTATAGAATACCATATACTATTACATACCATGGATGATTACATCCATTAAAAAAGAATAAATAGAAATGGGATAATAAATAGAAAATAACAATATTTCCACAACTATGAAATTCCAAAGAAAATCATCACCCTTGAGAATCACCATTAGTCGAACTAACCCTACAATGGAAAGACACAATGAAAGGATAAAATATATTGTTTGATATGAAAAGAAAACATTAAAAATAAGAATTTTTCTTTGTATATATAGAATGTGTTTAATTTATATGAGTTAATAGGGGTAATATAACCAATATATGATTATTATAAAAAGGTATATAATCATTGGATATAATACGAGTAAACATCTTACCAGTTTTAATTTACAAGTATGTAGTTAATAGTCAAAAAAATTATTTATATTTTTAAAATATAAATTGTAATTATAAATTTTTTTAAATAAATTAAATTATTTTTTAATATAATTAAAATATGTTAATCTATTTTTATAATTAGTTTTTATTCTATAGTAAATTTTTATGAAATATTCATTTGTGTTAATGTTGTTAATTAAGAAGAATGTTCCCAAAAATATTGAATAATAAACAAGAATAATTAGTATAGTAAATAAATAATTTACTAAAATAATTCACAAAGTATAAGGAATACGGATTTAATTATTCATGTCCAAAAAAATTTGATTTCATTTTTATTATATGTTTTTATATAAAATTAAACATTTTATTTTATAAAAAAAGAATTTTTTTAAATAATTTATTATATTTTTAAAAATGAATTCAAATTCACGGAATGATTATCAATTTGTTAGAAATAATAATAATATCTTTAATGTAAAAGAGAAATATTTTTCAATGATTTGATTTTGTATTGTTCTTAATGTATTTTTTATATTAATAAACTATATTGATCAATTTTAAACAATTAATCTAATGAGATGTTTCAATGAGTAAAACTATATATTAATATCTACTTAATCATTAATTTAAAAAGAATAAAATTAAGCTCGCTCGATGTTTAAAAATTCATTTTCAATAAAAATCTGATTTTCCATATTTATTATGTTTTAATAAAAAAGTTAAATTTATGATATTTAGAAACAGAAATTAATTAAATGGAATTAAATTTTCAAATTAGACATTAAAATTATGTAGCAAGGATAATTTATTTTTTCATTAAAATATTTTACTGAAGTAAATATGGTGTTAGCATAATAAATATAAAACTAGGAAAAATGGTTATACAAAGTGAAAAATACATAGAATATCATAAAACAATATCACAAAAAAATTGGATGAGAGGATACATGACTCATATCCATTATTTTCCTCCCTATGGATAATTTTCATGCAAAATATATTTCATAGACATCAAGGAATTTAGTATTAATGAAAATGGCATTGAAAATCACATAAAAGGGGAACTCTTAACTAGCCCACCCAAATAACTCTTTTAAGTTAGTTACATATTGAGTATATACCAATATTTTCTCTCCAAAATACTTACTAGAATTTTTTTGTTTCTTATTCCAAGAATATATCGAAATCATTCACAATGACTAAATCTGTTATTTAGAAGGGGAGAAATCATCAAATTGGAAAAATCATTTTGCGATGTAAGAAGTAATGTTCATTGTTTCACATCTGAATTTAAATTAATTGATATATATTTTATATTAACTACCTATGTTATTATTTATGGATTATATACGTTCCATCAATGTGTTTTAAATTAATTTTTATTTAATTCATTGTATTTACAAGTCTGTCTCTGGTTTTCTATTTCAAGGGATCTTAATACAAAAGTTAACAAATTTGTAAGTGGTTTTATTTCAAAATTAACTTTCAATATGACTTTTTCTATTACTGCATTTTCCTTTTATTAAAAATAATATTCATTATCTCTAAAACCTAATATAATTTTTTCTTCCATATTTATTTATGTAGTTCAAATTCCTTCTCAAATTTTCATCCCCCTTTTGTTCAGAATTAAATGAAAAGAATATTTGTAATTAGAGCAAAAAATATCTCTTATTATTTATGAGTAATCATTATCCTCCATGTTAGTAGCTCACCGATATTTTATGATATATTTCTCTTTGAATATTTTAAATTTATTCAACAACTTATGATACACGTATCCCTGAATCTAAATGTACCATAATGGAGTATATCTTTATAACATATTTTTTAAATAGTAAGAATGAATATAAATAATCACATTTTGAAAATAATTTATAAATTATTTAGATAAATAAAATATATTGATAAATATATACCCATTTATAGTTAAGTAATTATATGATTTATAAATACATTTTCCCTCAAAAATGGTTATTACTAACTTTTGTGAGAAAATGATATAATTAATTTCATCCAAATTAATTTTTTTTTTCAAAAATGAACATAATTTTAAAATTAATAATGTAAATTTGGTTTATTTTTAATTTTTCATACATTTCAGAAGAGATTTATTTTTTCTTCAAATAGTGAAAAAATATTGATTTTTTATTAAAAACAATATTTTCATTTAAAGAAGTTTCGAAGTTAAATTTTTAAAAATATTATTTATAAGTTTTATTATATAAATTCTAATATTGATATACAATTTTATGTCACTAAAATAAATTTTTAATTTAATTTGTCTATAAAAAATGTCATGCTTCAGAAAACGTTTTCTTTGGGAAATCACATTTCATTTCATTTTATATGTATAATTTAATATTTTATTCTTCCTCATTTGTAAATTGAATTTATTAAACAGAATTTTATATTTTTTAATAATATTATTTAATACGGTATACTTAATTTTTGGTCATAGTTAATAGTAAAAAGGTTGAAAAATATTATCGTGTTTAAGGATAAAATATTTTTATTGGGTAAGTTAAACCATGATATAATGGTAATATTTCCAATAAAACATGTATAAATAATATCTACGGACATATTTTAATCATATTATATCCCACATAAAAATATTTGTTCATTTTGAATTAATTTATTTATAAATTGTTTCTTATTATAACTTAATAATTTAAAAATTCTAAATGTGTCATCTCCCCCACTTATGAAATAAAACTCATCATTTTTTATTTACAATTCTTTGAAAAATATATTTCAAAATTATCTATGAAATTCTATTATAAACATTCTTATTAATTAATTAAAACAATTTCTCTTCTTAATAGAACATTCTAGTGGTTTTAAAGAACAGATCCAAAGAGGCCTACCAAAGAAGAGGTAATTGTCTTACCTGACTTATTTAAAGTTATTTCTTCTTCCACCAAATATAAATATATTTTATTCTCCTTAAAATAATAAATCATATATAATAAATACTCTCACATATTCTAATGATTTTGAAAAAAACAATATCAACCCTTTATTTCATCAATTGAGAAATGAAAGTGTCGCTTATTCGTACATGTGAACTACCAAATCTAAGTAGAGATATATTTCGTTTCCTATCAACATCATTCATGGATGGTTATTATGAAGGGTTTGAAAATTATATATTATATTTATTACATAATTAAAATTCCATATTTATAATACCACATATTACTTTTTACATTCCAATCCATTGTAAATCTATAACAATGCATATTTGTACATGTTGACTATTAACTCCACATGAAATGTGATTAATATCTAATTTCTTATTTACATGGATTTTAATAGGATATATTTAATGAATATATTTTTTAAATAGTATATAATATTTATTATGTAATTTTTAAATATTATTTACCTTTATTTCATTCTATTTTTAGAAAAATAAAAGCAACATTATTGCATACGTACGTCCAACCATCTCAATGAATAGTGTAAATATTTATTCAATGTATTCCTATTATGGATGATTATATATATATATAGAATTAATATATAATAAATTTATATCATTAATAACATTATTGATAATATTTACTAATGATCAAGATTCATGGATCAAAACTGCAGTACCAAATCTTTAATGAAAAATGAGATAGTTAACACTCAAAAACGATGATTTAAATGAAAAATTATTAATAAATAGGCAATGAAATATTATACGTGGATATAATATGATATTATAATTTTGTATATTATAGATGTACATAATTATAGTAAATTTTAATTTAAAATACATGATGTTAAAATAACATAAAATTAATTTCATACCTCGGGTAAGGGTTATTTCACTGATTCATTTTTATTCATGATTGTTTATGTTTAATTCTCCATCAAGGTAATTATTTTACATTATTTTATTAGGCCGAAAATATTTTACTATAATATATTAAATTATATAAATTATATGTTTTTCTTTCATTTTCTTCTCTTTTATAACTAAATAGAAGGAAAATATATTTTTAAGGATAACTGACATTATTTCTCTCATTGGTTGAAAATATTTTTTATTCCATATCCATGGATTATAAAATGTATTAAAGAATGTTTTTACTAATATAAATATAATACTTTTGTAATTTGTAATCATCATTGAATTTTTAATATATTTTTAAAAGGGAATATTATTGTTCTTTATGAAATTAAGGACTTTTGAATTTTTATAAAAATCTAAATGTGATCATTTATGAAAAAAATATATGAATTGAACATTAAATCCTCATGATAAATCAATATTTTGATGCTTCATTTACATGTTTTCATAGTTTTTTTGAATAAAATTCTTTAATTTATATTTTATTATTTATAATTTTATTTGAAGATGTTATTTCAAAATAAAAAGGATATTTTTCCCAATATATTTTCCCATGATATTTTTAATGTATTTTCATCTCTGTCAAAAACCATTATTTAATATTTGGTGTTACAATGGTTATACTCTATTTATACAATCTACCAAACTTATATGTATTTCTTATGATCGGTTTTATTGTGTAAAGTTCTAATATTTTGTATTCTAGTTATCTTAATACGTACAATTACTGATTATTAAGTAATGTTGATTATGTTGTATTATTTATTCATATTATAAATTAATATGAAATATTAAGTAGAAGGTGGTTTCCAAAATTAAATACATCATCAGTGCATAATTGTTTCTCATGAGACAAATTAGTTGGGTATTTAGCCGAGGAATTCCCCAATAATGTAAGATGTCTTGTCAAGAAGAATCGACTGTAAGTTAATATTTCAGATATTGTGAATTCCATCATTATGAAATATTATGTTGATGTAAATTTCATTATTTTAATAGTTATGATATCTTGGTATATGTTTCAAGCATATTTGAATATTTATATATAATTATTTGATAATCATTTGTTCATGTTATATTATTTAGGACTTATTGGTTCAATGTTATCTTTTTTTTAATGAAAACCCTTACTAATAATTTTTATCCCCCATTTATTATGTTTATTTTACCTAGAAAAAAATGAAGTATATTATGAATGATATGTTAGGACATTCAGGATAGGATAACGACGTTCTTAGAGAAAATGCTACATCTTATTTTAGTTTATCATTTATTTTGTGAGATTAAGTTATTTATATAGTTAAAAATGAATTCTATTTTAGTATATACTTTGTATTGTGATTGATCATATATAG
The DNA here is from genome assembly GCA_963277665.1 of Viscum album. Taxonomy (NCBI): domain Eukaryota; kingdom Viridiplantae; phylum Streptophyta; class Magnoliopsida; order Santalales; family Viscaceae; genus Viscum; species Viscum album. The sequence goes on along the minus strand of OY728140.1, from coordinate 973,520,423 downwards.
TGATAATGTAGTAAAGGAACCACCATCGTTTGGATACCTGGGTTAGGGTATTTAAATTTTTTATTGGATGTGAGTTTAGTAAAAACCGTGAGAATTATAATTCTGAAAGAATAAATTAAGGAACATGTTCATATGACATAAATTGAAGATATTTATAATTTTATAATAATATCACAATGGTTTTGGTTAGGTAGAAATAATATGGTTTCACTTGTGATACATCATTTGTTTATACTACATGTTGATGTGGTTTTGGAATTGATTCATATATGGGTAATAATCTCAAAAATAGTTGGTCGATTATATCTCATCCAATATTATGTTTCATGATGAATGATCCAATACTGTTCGCATTGTTTGAAACTCCTTGGAAATATTCTTGGATTAATACTAATATTCATTAAAAACCATTATGAAATAATTGAAAATATTTTTCTGATTTAATAATGTTCCCAAAGAAACCAAGATTATGATTATGAGATTAGTTATGCATAGCATTTCAATTTATGTTAAACTTTTCACTTGTTTTTAAATTTAAACAATAAGATTCATAATCTTATGACCTGATCAAGTTTATATCATTGTTTATAATTATAACTTAGTATAAGGAATGAAAACCATCCAAAATCATGTATTCTTTGTATGGACTTCCCTCCTTGGAATGATAATGAAGTTGTATCTAGATTTTGTTAAATTATAACTATGTTGGTGTAGCTAAATCAGGTTATGACCAATAACACTTCCCTTATAGATCATCCTACTGATTCACAATGTGGTGTAACAAAGATAATTTGTTTTATGTGATAAAAAATTATATCCTTAAATATAACCAAAAGTCCATTTATAGTAGTGAAATGGATTAGTTCCTTAGAAAATATATTTATGACTTTGGGAAGTAATTAAAGGGTGATAGTTTTACTATTAGTTTCACATATCATGAGGTATAATATTTAATTGTGGTTAATGATTAAAAAAATAAAAGATGTGATGGAAATGGTGATCATGTAGAGGAAGGATTCTAAGGTTCAATTCTAGTAAAATTATTTTCTTCACGAAGAATGAGGGAATATGTAAATAAAAGTTTCTATTCTAGGAGAAAATAAAGAGATAGATAATTTTATGTATGAATATTACATTAGACTGTTGTAAATACATGTTTTATATTATTAAAATAATCCAAAGATTAATGTTTACTACTTTTTTAATAGGATAAATCCAATAATTTGATGGGAACTCATCTCCAAGAAATTATCATAATATAAGGATATAGTAGAATGTTATATCAAAATAGGTAAAGAATTCAACATGGATTGTGGAATCAAATAAATGAAAGTGATGAATACAAAGATTGATTAAAAAAGAGAAATAGTGAAGAATATAAAGGGGGAATTTTTAACATGTGATACTTGTGGAATAAAACATATTAGTACTTTATTAATGGTAGAATGATTTTGAAGTGGTGAGAGAAAGGTCATTATCCACATGAATGAAAAGGTAGGGTATAAACTGCAAAAATACAGTGGTTTAATTATAATACGATTGGGCATTATTCCAACCAATTCCCAAAACATCAAGAGAACATTCCATAGAAGATCCCATGGATATAGTTCCATGATTATGAAATTACTACAACCAATGTGGATGTTTCTAGTGATGTAGTGAAAGGTACCCTTATAATCCACTATGGGATTGAAAATGTTTTATTTTATTTTATTTTATACCAATAATTTGTATCAAATCATCGTGTCAATGATTAGATGTTGAGTTGGTATTGAAACCTCATTATGGTGGGATGAGAGCATATCAAGTCTATATCTATTATCTAATAGAATATTGTGGGAATATGTTTACAAAAACTATTATTATTTATCCTCTAGTTTAATTTGATGTTATTTCTTTTCTGTATTATTTCCCATTGTATAGTGAAAATATAAATTATTGATAAAGGGAAATTACATTCAATATCCATAATCAATAGTATATCATATATCAGTGCATGTATGAAATATAACTTCCAATGGAAATAAATTCCATCATATTTCTTTACTAACTATCAATGAGGTATTTTTTCCTTTGATGGTTGGAGAGAAAATACATATTGTGGATAACCTATTATATGGGATTTTATTGATAACTTTTCTGAAGAATTTATTACTATTAACTGAATTTTGAACTTAATATTTCAATATAACTCATTCCTAGTGTTATAATTACATCAAGAACTCTTTATAGAATGACTCTAATTGAGTTGTAGAAGTTGACGAAGAAAATCCAGGAAAATATAGGTAGAGGATTCATTTATAAAAGATCGATCCAAGGGTTGTAACTTTTGTTTTTGTAATAAAGAAAGATGGGTCATTGTGTCTTGGAATTTATTTTCGCGAACATAATGAGATCACTACTATGACCAGGTATCCTATATACCCATAAAGATGATATGATTAAAAAATTACATGGGCCTCTATATTTTTTCAAGATTGATCATTCATCTTGATATCATCACCTTTGTGTAAAAATTATTGATATACCAAAGACATACATCTATATGAGTTATGGAAAGTAAGGAATTATAAAAATTTCCTTTAATATTACTAATTCTCATATAATATTAATATATTTATTGATTGAATTCATTAAATATTACACTGATTAATGTTTCATTCTTTATAGATGATATGATTATATATTCCAAGAGAAAGAAATATCATGAAGATCATTTAATAATTGTGACGAAGATTGAGAGGAAGGAGTAATCTTATGAAAATGTGCCAAGATTGAATTTTTTATTCGAAAATTTTCATTCTTGGTCAATATAATCCCAAATTATGGTATATCGTTGGATCCATCAATGATATTAGTTATTAAATAATACCATACACCAACCATGGTTACCAAGATATGTAATTTTCATGGGTCGGGTGGATACTATAAATGCATTGTAATATGTTTCCCCTTAATATGTAATCCACTAACCAAATTGACTTGGATGTGGTTTAAGATCTTTGGGATATATGAATGTGAATAGAATTTCAATGAACTAAAAAAAATATTGATCGGTGCACCTATTCTTAAACTACACTAAAATGGAGACTGTTTTGTGATATATAATGATACTTAAAATAAACTACTAGGATGCTTTATCATGTATAATTAAATGGTGATAGCATATGCCTCTTTCCAATCAAAAATTCATGACATAAATTAACTGAATCGTGATTTAGATTTGATAGTGGTGTTTTTTTCATTGAATATATGGAGAAATTATTTGTACTATGAAAAGTGAGATATATATATACTAATAATAAAAGTTTAGAGTATATATTACATAAAAATATGTGAATATGTCCCTCAGATGATAGTGATAGTTAATGAAATATTATTATTTCCATATACATTACAACCCTTGGAATGAGAATATGGTTGGACGATGCTCTGATCCATAAACCCCCTGAAATTTGTTCCATAATAAGGATTGAAATATATCGAAAATTTATGGGTGGAAAGATGAGGTATCTTGAAAACATGAGGAAAAGGGATAGATCTTCTCATTCTTAGATGATTATTCAACTATCCATCCATGGGATAATTGATAAGGAACATAAGGAAGACATGGTATTATAGTAAAAGGTGAGGACTATTCCTATGTTCAATCATGAACATAATGGAATGATATTTTTTAAGAATTAATTATGTGTCTCATCAATACTATAGTTGGAGGACTTATTTCATTAAACTCTGGGTTCATTATTCTCTAACTATCTTGGAAGTATGAAGATGTATAGAGATCCAAAATGTTATTTCTAGTCGGATAACATGATAATGGATATTGAAGAGTATATATACTTATTATTAGAATAACAGCAATATAAAGATAATATATTGAAGTATAATGGGATGTTACCACCATTACCCATACTAGAATGGAAATATTACAACATGACAATATATTTCATTCTTAAACACCTCAAAACATCTAAAAACTGTAATAATTTTTTTTGTAATAGTATATCACCTCAAAAATTCTTCACACTTCATTTACATTAGAGAATATTTATCTCTTGATCATCTTAAAGGAATATAAATTGTGTAATTGGTTGAGTTGTATGGATTTCCACATTCTATTTTATCTTATCCGGGCGTGTGGTTTACTTATATATTATAGGGACGTATATTATATTCTCTAGATTTAAATTTGTGTTAATGTACTTATTTTCATCATAAGATAGTTGGTTCTTCTGATAGAGCCACTCAACCCCTAGAGGATATGATAATGACTTGTTCTATGGATTTCAATTGTGTTTGGGATCAACATCATCCCCTACCCATGTGTTCTTACAATAATAAAATTAAATAAGAATTTATACGGAACCATTAGAATCCTTGTAAGGAAATTAGTGTAGACATCAAAGTTATAAGATAATTTTTATGAAAAAAAAATATATTGAGACTTGATCTAGATGAGGAAATGTTAGAGAAATTCAGATATATTCTGTATCATATCAAGCCAAATAAGAGTAAAAAACATGTGATGAAAATCATTGGTTAAATATTGAATTTAAAGTTGATCAAGAGGTATTCCTATGATTTTCATTCTGGAAAATTGATATGAGATTCATAAATAAGGGATAGGTGAGAACTATGTATAATCTACCCGTCAATATTCCTAATCTAGTAGGGATGGTACATGATCATTTTTAAATATCTCTAAATTTTATGACATATTACATGTATCTATATTGACAATTTTCATTCCAAATCATCCACATGACTAAAATAAGAGGTTGTACCACTTGATCATGATATTTCCAATGTAGAAAAACCAACAAAAATCATGGATCATTAAAAAAATGTGCAACATAACAATACTAATTTCCATGATAAAGTTATATTATGGAATAACAAATTTAAAAAAGTTACATGGGAATGTAAAGATGTGATGAAATTGAGGCATCCTTCTTTTTTAAGAGTAATGGAAAATTTTAGAGCCCCAAACCCACAAATTCGTATCTAGTATGAAAAATGTTGTATTTAATTTTTTAAAAAGATACTGAAAAATATAGAATAATTTAAAACTGATGATCATTTATGTTTTTCATTTTGGAGGAGAATGAAAATTGATATATAATATCAATGTAAAAAATTTTAAATTACATGTGGTGATGAATCTTTGCTCATGTTATCTCTTTATTATGATAAACTCCCTGAAATATCTATATGAACCTAAAAAAATTCATAAAAACATTAGGTGAGAAAAATATCCTAGTATGGGGTTTTTGAAAATCTATTGAAAAACCATTTCCAAAATACATATACCTTTTGAAAAGTTATTTTGTAAATACTTTTGAAAATACTTTTGAAAATAAATTTAAAAATAATATTGAAAAAGACATCTAAAAATAGAATTTAAAAAACTATTTTAAAATATTTTTTTAAATACTTATAATTTCTAAAGCATAATTTTGAAAACACTTTAAAAAATATAATATTTTTTTTGAAAAATCAATTGGATATACATTGAAAACATGTTTCTGAAAATTACTTTGAAAATACTTACACCTTTTAATCATTAAATATAATCATTGAAAATACATACACTTTTGAAAATGATTTAAAGCCTGTGAAATTAGATACACTTTTGAAAAAATTATAAGGAATCTTGAAAATAATTATGCATGAAAATGATTTAAAATAATTCTGTGGTTTTTCAGAAAAAACTAATCAGCCATTTGAAAAAAAACATTTTGGCTACATAAATATTTATGGTTCTCTTAGGCCTACCCACTAGTGTTAAGAATGGGTACCCCCACTCACTTTCTTTTTTACAATGACTATGTTCCATTTTTTTATAAAATAATTTTTTTATCTTTCTTTACATGTATAAATCTTCCAATGGGGTTTTTTATTTAAAAAAAATTATTTGAATACACATGCACTTTTAAAAATATATAAATGTTTGTATTCGTAGTAAGAATATGTTTTTATATTTGGAACAACAAAATTTTTTGAATGGTCATTTGATAAAATAGTTAACATCTATATAGTTATAAATTATGATAAGTCACTTTCCATTAAGACATTAAACATTATCTTTTAAAACCCATCCCTAAATAAATGTATTAAATATGCATTTTCTTGATACAGAATTTAATGATTTAAAACAATATATAATCCTTCCATATAAAGTGTTAGAAATAGTAAATTGAATTTCACATGAAATAATATAAATTTAATTTAACTTTCTTATAAGAAGTAATAGAACATTAAAAAATATGTATTTAAAATGGTGGCATGCATAATAGAAATTTTGAAATTATTATTTTCCAAAAACAATCTAACTAATAATAAATGAATATATATAATCCTAATATTATAAAAACTATATGAAAATTTAAATATAACCTTAGATTTTAATATTAAGATCCAAACTATATATCACATATAAGAAAGATAAAGTAATATTTTCAGAACAAACAAATTTTTATTGCTTAATTTAATAATATTATGTTGGATGATTTCATGCTTTGAAATGAATTATATATTCATTTGAAAATATGAAATGATGGAAATGAATATATATAAATATATATAATTAAAAAACTATTTCATTAATTCAAACAACATTCATTCCACGATATATTTTTTTTAAGAAGATGTAATACTTTTAAAAACATGAATTTTAGAAATAAAAAATTTCAATGACAAGTGTGTATATATATATGTATTTATATATATAAATCATATATTAAAATTATGAAACATGAAATTATAGAAATTGAAAATCATATTTGAATATAATATATATAGATATGTTTTGAAACCTGAAATTATAAACAATATATATATATGTACTTATGTACATGGGAATGAATTCATATTTATAATGATAACATAATAGTCCCTCCCATGATAATAAATATGAAATTATAACTCAAGAATAAATTAGTGATTCTATAATTGATCAAAATAGATGCATATAAGAAAAACATCCAATTCATGGAATATACACATAAAATCAATGAAATTTGAAATATTAGTTTGAAAATAAATATTTCCCCTTACTTATATTGGTGGAATTCTAAACAATGAAATGGAATGTTTGGGATTCCCGAACTGAGAAAATTAGTGGGTTTCTATCTGGAAAGTCTTCCATCCCACTATAATTTGGAAAACTGGTGGAAAGGGGTGCTTGGACCAGTTGGAAGGCATGACCATTTGCCTATAGGTTGTTCAAAATCATATAAAAGAGAAGTAAAATAAGAGGGGAGGATTAGGTTTGGGTAGCTTGTCTAATGAGGAGAACTCCTTGTGCATGAATCAATTTATATATAGAGTCAGATTAAACATTCTTAGCTTCCAAGAGAATCTAGAATTTTTTTCAGAAAATAAAAAATAGGAACTATGGTGAACCTACATAAAAGACCTCAATTAGGTTAAAAATTCTGTCATAAATAGACGATTGAGGGTTTAAAAAATTAAAATGATGGATCAGAACTCCATATCAATCTTAATAAAAGGTAAATATACATACGACTAAAATTAAAACATTGGTGTTATTATGGGGTGTAGTGAAACTTGAAGGGGTACATTTGACAAGTATTGATGAAGAAAATGTACCTTGGCTTAGCTTACGGGCAAAGTGATGAAATGTCATAGGGTTAGGAGGAATTTTGTCTACTTCAGTGTGGATTGTGGGACAGTTCAACATACAATCATTGAATCATGTGGTCGTGAGGGGATGGAGGAATGCGAAGAGGTTCTGTCATATTAGCGTGTGGAAGAAGCATCGAAGTATATTAGGGAGGTAGTGAATTCATAGAAGGTGGTGGTGTGATCAATGGTTGACAGTCGATGGAGAGGCTGGCTCTGATGGTAGTGCGATCTGTGGTTTATGGAAAGCTTGAGAGGCTTGGTGTGTTTCAATCTAGGTGTCTATGGGTTGAGCAAGTAGATTGGGGAGGTTGAAACCCCAATTATAATTTCATATTTCTTTTTCTTCATTTTTTATGGCGAATATATATATATCAATATATATATATTCAACTTTAAATATATATATATATATACGAGTCTTTGTCAATATATATATATACAAGACATTAATATATAATTCATATTGTTTTTTCCTAATGGTTTATTTATATATAATAATATATAATTGATGTAGTTTAAATAATTATTAGCACATTTATTTTTTTATCACGTATTCTTTTATAATCAATTAAACATTTATATTTTATATTCCTCAAAATTAATTATCTATTTTATAAATCATTATATATATATTTTTTTCTATTTAATTGTTTTTGTAATTGAATATACTTATTTCTTAAAATTTAACTTAGGATGTCTAATTTGTATTATTCTATACTTTATAACGAAAACATTAATTTTATGATAAATTAATATATACAAAAATAATGGGATATTTCATTCTAGACCCCTTAAATAGGATCTCATCCTCAAAATTTGTTTGATGTACATATAGAAAAATTATGAAATTCCACATTTAGAATTTAGAGAATTGGATATTCTTAGGGATTACTCAACTTCCTAGGAGTTCAAAAGTTTATTTCTAACTCTTAGATTTTTCTACAATATAAAAGGTTAGAAAAAAAAGTTCTGCTAAAAGTGTATTCATTGAAACTAAACAAATTTAAACCAACTGTCAAAATCCCAAAAGTTATTTAAATTGTTCAATTGATACAAAATATAGATCCCTAGAACCAAACTTTTAGTTCTGGTACAAAAAAAGTTGTATATTTCGGTAGAAACAAATAGAAAAATATACATTAATTTATAATTGATGATCTTTTTCAGTTTAGGTTTTGGAGGAAAAGGACCACTATTAAATATTATCATAGTTAAGATAGAAAATAAATGGTAGTGATGAAACATTTATCATGTTAGCTTCTTATCTTGCGAAATTTTTTGAAACCTCTATATGAAACTATGCACATTTTATAAAAACATAGGGTGAGAAAATTTTCCCTGTAAAAGGTTTTTGAAAAGCCAGGGAAAACCTATTTTGAAAATACATAAACTTTATAAAAAATGGTATTGAAAAATCTTTTGAATATAATTTTGAATATATAATTGAAAATACTTTTGAAAATAGCTTTGATAAAAACATTTAAAAATATATTTTAAGGAACACTACAAGAATCCTTTTGAAAATACTTACAAATTTAAAAATATAATTTCGAAAAAACTTTTCAAAATATATTAGTTTTTTAAAAAAACTTTTGAAAATACCATGAAAACATGGTTTTGAAATTTATTTTGAAAATATTTACGCCTTTGAAACATATAAATATATTTATTTAAAAAATGTACACTTTTGAAAATAAATTAATGCTTGTGAAAATAGTTATGACTTAAAAACATTATAAGTCATTTTTAAAATACTTATGCTTGAAAATGATTTAAAATAATCTAATGGTATTTCGGTAAATATTAAGAATGATTTTGAAAAAAACTATTTGTGCTACTTAAATATTGATGGTTGTCTTTGGCCTACCCACTTATGTTAGGAATTAGTGACCCCAATCCTCTCCATGTTTAAAAACTCTAAGTGCAATTTTTTTTAAATTTTTTTGGCATTCTATACTTATACATTTTCCACTGTGGTTTTTGATTAAAAAAACATTTCTTTCTATACACATGCACCATTAAAAATATGTAATTATTTTTATTCCTAGAAAAATAACTTTTTAATTTGGAACATCGAGAGAATTTTCATGGTCTGCTGAAAAAATAATTAAGATCCATATAAATATACTTTCACCTAAAAAACATTCTATTAAAATTTTAAACAGTATCTTTTAGAACTCAACCCTAAAAAAAATTATTAAGTATTCATTTTTAAAAAACACAATGTGATTATTTAACACAGTATATAAACCTTCAACACAAAGTGTTAGCTATTGTAAATTGAATGTCAAATGAAATAATTGACATTTAATTTCTGTTTCTTATATTTATCAATGTAAAATAATAAATAATAATTTAAAATAATTGTGTGTGTAATAGAAATGATAAAATAACTATTTTCCTAAAATAATACAGTTAAAATTACATGAATATATAGAGTTTTACTCTTATGAACAATTATAAGCACTACCACAAAATAGGGAAAGGAAAGCACTGCCTTTTATCAGTGCTAAGCAGAAATCACTAATAAAGGTGTGGTCCTTTATCAGTGCTAGCTAAAAGCGCTAATAAATGTTACCTTTATCAGTGCTAAAACAAGAACCGATAAATGTTTTTATTATTAATTTATATAAAATTATTCCATTTATATAAAAACATAATGTTTATTTGTATACTTGAAATAAAAAACAAGTGTGTAGAATTAATATATATTTTTTAATAGTTCAAAAATATACATATAATTTTTTAATTGAAAAAAGTATTTCTAAGATTATAATTAAATTAATATATTTATAAATAAGTATTTGTTATATTATTATTAATTACATTAAAAATTAAATATAGTTATAATATTTATTATATTTATTATATATTTATTAAATTTATTAAATTTATTGGATTAATTCATTATATATATTATATTTTTTATATTTAATATATTTATTTTATTTTTAAATATATAATAATTATTAATATATAATTATAATTAAAATTATCGAATATATATATGTTTTACAATGAATTTGGTTAACGAATATATTGATTATGCACATATATTTTGTATCATATGCATGAATGTTCTTTTATACATTACATCTCATCCATTAATGTGGTATATTGATTAATTCATAATGTTACCCATACGAACTATATATGTTATAAAAAATGTACTTATAAAATTAAATTAAATCAATTTAAATAATAAATATATTTTAATACATTTTTAATGATTTATATAAACTCTTTTCAGATAATATTTTAATTATAATTTTTTAATATATTTATATTAACAATTATATACCATTATTTATAAATAAAAACTATTTATATTTATAATTATTAATAAATAAATATATATTTATCCAAAATATCATTATAAATAAATATATAATAATATAAATAAATTAATCAAATTATGCCTTTATCAGTGCTTTTATAGCGCTGATAAAGGTATGTTTTATCAGCGTTTTTTATTTTAGCGCTGATAAAACATACCTTTATCAAAACTTTTAACTAGAACGGAAAATAGTTCCATTGGTTTTTATCAAAGAACTGTAACATACTTCTTCTCCCTCGCACCCATTCATGCTTTTGTGGAAGTTGGACACTACGCCGTGGACCCCTCCTCCGTCCCAACCCCTCCTCCTCTACCACTGCTACCTTTTCCCCTTCCTTCGCAACCCTCATCCTCCTCCACTAAAATACCTTTTCCTCCTCCTCCTCTATGACCCCTCCTCTGCCGCAACCCTTCTTATCCTCCTCCCTAGTCACCGCTGCCACCTCATCCTCCTCCTACCTCTCCTCCTCATATAGTCTCTGACTCATCCTCCCCCATTGTTGTTGTCAACTCCTCCTCCTCCTCCTCCTCCTCCTCCACCTTCTTCTAACTCTCTTCATTGAATGGTCCCATTTTCCACATGACCAACTATGGTGTGCCATCCCCATTCGATGACCATTACAAAAGCCTCATCTACAGACCAAAGATTACCCCTGATGAGTATTTTATTTAATGAATTTTTAATCTTCTATATTAGAAAGGAAATTGGTGTGCAAAGATAGTATTCTGGTCATTTTGAAAGCACTGGATATTGGTGCCCATGTGTTTTTTATGAAATCTTGATGAATTTTGGAATCTGATAGGTTATTTTGGTTTGGTGATTATTAGAATCATAGTGGATATTTTGAGCTGAAGATAGGATACATGATCTAGGAAGGATTCAACTGTTTTCACACTGATTATTTGTTGATAGCACAATGGATACTTTAATTGGATCAGTGTTTGACAGTGGAATCACAGCAAGGGTTAGATTAGACTACGATATATTAAGATGCACATGGTATTCCCCTGACGAGAAAGGAATATTGATATACTACATAATGAAATATTGGTGGTGGAAGTCGGGAAAAATTTAGTTTTCTTATCTATGGTATTAATTGTAAAATTACCTAAGATGTTTGGTTCATAGGATGATGTGTATTCTTTGTAGTTTTTGGATTCCATTAGAGTTAGTAATTTAGAATAGAATGTGAGATAACATGTTAGTGGCTACCAACCCTTTTTAGGTAGTTCAAGTGGAGGATGTTTGACTAATTCTACCATGTAATGTTATATGTTATTATTTGACACATGAATTGATTATTTAATATTTTTTGTGATGGGGAATTTTTCAACCTATCTAAGGATTTACAAGGGAAATATTTGTGTTTAGGTAGTACATGGATGGTGGAGGTGTATATATAGAGTTCAAAAAATTTGGAATGAAGGAGAAGACTGACATTGTATTATAATTATCATTTGTGGTTGGGTAAGTTTCAGTGTAAGTGGCACTAGATGTGTCATTAAAAACATGAAACTAGATTTTGGTTAGAAATTTTGTAGGTGAGATGCACCATAGATTAAAATTGGATTTCATGAGTTAAGTATTATAATGGGGATTGTATTAGATAGGTTGGTAAACTAAACATTGAAATGATATTTTATCAAGATGGGAATGCTTCTCTTAGTACCATCTCATCATCTTAGTGATGGTTATCAACTTTAGATAAGGATTAGTTTTCTTCGTTTCTTCTTTTGGGTGCTATGATTTGAAAGCATGTTGGGAATTTAGAAGTAGAATGTTTTTCTTTGACTCCAAATAGATAACCTATTCTGGTGATTCAATATTATTACAACTAGGACATATTGAGTATTATATGCATAATAGTGGAGATTTTTTATTGCCTCATCCATATTAGAATTTGATTTTTCGGGAGGATATGGATTTGTTTTCAATTAGTGGTCAAACCATTTAAATAAATGATGGTTGGATATATAACCTAAAAGTTAGGAAATATTAATGTAGTTTTTTATATAGTTTGTGGCTCAAGATGTATCTTAGGTTCTTTAACAAGTCACATAAGCATCAGGAGTTGAAATTCATGTTTTTTGGGGTATTAGCCTAGGGACCATGGTCTGCACGTGATTAGTGATAACTATGCACCACAATAGATAATATTGGTTTGAATAGGCACACAGTTTGATTAAATCATGATAGGGACCATAGAAAACCATAAAAAAATTAATTAATAACTTTTAAAGTCATTACTCATGGTTTTCACACTATTTGATACACCATACGCATTTACCATGTGAAATGGGTTGTCTTGGATAATAAAGACTGTATAGTTTTCACATGGTTTTGAAAATCATGTGAACAACCCTTAAAAACCTTTTAAAATTGAATTTCAATATAAATTACCCTCTTAACCTTTTAGTTTTTTCCTGTATTTTTTTCACTTTTCTCATCTAGGACCCCTCCACGCTGCACCACCCTCCCCCTCCTCTCCTCTTGGGTGGTTCCCCCTCACCCGATGCATGTTTCATCTTTCATGACATGTATTATGGACCCTAGTATAATTTTACCTCTCTTATTCCTTCTATTTTATTTTTATTTCATTTTCATACAATGTTCCAGTTTGTTAATCTAGTATACCCTATATTTTAAAAAATTTCTAGCTTTTCATTTTACCTCACTTTAGGCCAAATCGGAGGATGATATTTGTTGTGTGGGGTCTTAGAGGTTATGGTGTAGTGATGTCCAATGAACATGGGTCAGATAAAAATGAAAATATAATGATACGACCCAATTCGATATCATAACCATCAACCGACCTAACTTTCCACTAACCTATGATTGGTTCATGATCCCTACGAGATAAAAACGATCCCCTAGAAAAAAGATACAAATAATGTGTAATTTTTTACCCCTAAATTATTGTAAATTAAAAATTATCTTTCTCTTAAAAACAAGACATGTCTCATTCTAAAGTTGAACATCTAGGAAAATAGTAGATATATAAAAAATAAATAAGCAGGAAGCATAAATCATAGATGGAAATTAAAATCCCACTATTGACTAGTAAAATTGTTTAACTAAAAATACATCATTCCAAAAACTCATTGGACCTATTTTGGATAGATATAAAAAATGAGTTCCTAATTTATGTTTTCTTTTCATTTATAAATCTCCTCTGGTAAACGCCTCCCCTCTTCTGTGAACACTACTCTTCCACGTGGTGAATAACACCTTCACTATGATTTTTCTATTATTACACATTGTTTTCCTCTTTTTCTCATGTTATTACTATGATATTGATGGTTATGTTGTGAAATGTATAGGATAAACGCCCCACTGAAAATCATGGTTATTGGGGGTACTTGTTTCCTCACTGAATGAATTTTAGGTTAAATGGTTCCTGTTGAACATTTGAATATAAAAATTGGAAATTTATATATACATGAAAAATTAATGAATACCCTAGGATGATAAGACTTCTATTATAACACCCAAATTTACAAACCGAATTGAATAAATGATAATTTGTAAAATTTGAAATTGTGTTTGTTTGGTTTGTATGGTGTTTCGATTATGAGCATGAGTGTGTGTTTTTATATTGTTACGGTTGCTGGAATGATTGGTATACCATTTTTTTCCATGTTGTTGTTCCTACACCATTGAATATCAACCCACACCATACCCATTTCAATGGCACAACAACTTTTTATACTAGTGAAATTCCACTAAATCTTAGAAAACCACTTCACAATAGGACTGTATGTGACACAGTATGGACACCCTTGTAATGTAACCATAACAACACATGTAATTAATCATTCCATATATAAGAACTCTTTTGTGTAAACACTCCTTTGTATGTTGTTTGTACTAAATATACATAATTTTCAGCCACAATAAATCTTTAAAATTTGAAAGCAGGGAATGTGTGGAGTGACTCTGGTTTTATGGAACTACTTGCTCTTCTGAATGACATGTTCCTAGAAGATAATGATCTCTCGAACCAAACAAATGACACCCAATGAATGCTACGCTTGATTATTATGATATCTGAAATAAGAAACACCTACCCAAAGGATTTTATACAATTTTTCAAGGACTAAATATCACTTAACGAGTTCCCTAAGTGGGGTGATTCTCGATAAAAGAAATATGAATATATTAAAATGAAAATTGTAAGGTACTTTCCAATCATTTCATGTTTTAGGAACCTATATGGAAGTGAGGAGACTGTATGGAAATGGACATGGCATATAAATACAAGAATTAAATATGGGAAACTACGTCACCTGATAGACTCTCCTCAGTAGAAGATAAATAAACATGAGTATCCTGAATATGTAAATGAGCTGAGAAATCATTTTCTTGCGTTATCTTCAAATACAGTGAATTCTTTTCGTTTTCAAAGAAGTAGTCACAGTACATGCTAGTTATGATATAAATTATAACATACAATCATGGTTATACATGAAATGATAATAAATCGTATTATCTATGCTTATATCAGAACCAAAGAAATTGGGTAATGATATTGTTTTTAACTTGGATATATTGATTGAGGATTTGAAATTATTGTGGTATTGAGGTGTTATGTTGTATGATTCGTACAAAAATGAAGATTTCACTTTGAGATCCATGTTGTATAGAATGATCAATTACATTCCTACTTATGTAAATTTTTCAGTATATTGCATTAAAGGAACTAAAGGGTGTCCCATTTTCAAAAAATCTACACAATCAATTAGGTTGAAACATTCACTGAAAACCTTGTTTCTCAGACATCACATATTTATACATTGAAAAAATATGTATTGATATTAGATGACATCACTTGATGGATGTATAGAAGAACGTAAAATACCATCTCCACTAATTGGTGATCAAATGTTTGAGAAATTAAAAGATGTGGACACAACATTTGGTAAACCATTTTCGAAAAACATTTTGAAAACCAATTTGAAAAAGATATTAGTTTTATTTTTGAATTACTATACTGGAATTGTCTATATGTCATACATTTTCTTGATGGAATTCATGTTGAAATAAATTCATGTGATAGTGTCATCGAAACATTTCAAAATACACGCAGAAAAACAAAGGATGTAATTAGGGCTAGGTTGGACATCGTCGAGATGGGAATATGAGAAGAGTTGGCCCTAGTGAAGGATGAAAAACAAACATTTTTTCCTCCAGCTACATACAATCCTTCCATGTAGGAGATATATATGTTTTGAAACATCTTGAATGAAGTAAAGTTTCCAGAGGGGTACTATTCAAATATGAACAACATCGTGTCAATGAGTGATTTAACGTTAAAGGGTATGAAATCACATGACTGCCATGTTGTGATGTAAGATCTAATTCCTATATATTTATGATGAATTTTTCCCAAAAATGGCTATCATACATTATCAATGATGTGTTTCTTCATCAAATCTATATGCAGAAAAGTTACAGACCCCACAAAATTTCTAACTATAGAAAGACAAATTTACATCATATTATGTGAATTGGAAATGTTCTTCCCACAAAAATTATTTGATATGATGGTTTATTTGATGATTCATTTGGTGATAGATATTCAACTATGTGGTCATGTTCATTATAGATGGATGTACCCCATTTAATGGTATATGAAGATTTTGAAATGGTATGTCAAAAATCGATGTTGTCTAGATGGTTGTATTACGAAACAATAGATTGTTGAGGAAACCATTGAATTCTGTACCGAAGTCCTATCAGGTGTGGAAAACATTGGAATTTATAATTCTCATCACACTAGGTGAATTGATGGTGATGGAATTTCGGGAAGAGAGGTTGTCACAATCAATATTATAGATCAGGAGCAGGGCCGCCTTTTCGTTTTGCATAATAGTTTTGACTTTGACCCATATGTTCAAACACACAATGAAATTATTAGGCATGTGAATCCATTTAGGGATAAAAATGGATATCATATACACATAATCTACTTTTTATAGGATGGTTTTAGGACCACATTTTTAAAATTTTTGATGAAAATCCATGATCAATTTTAGAATGACTTTGATGGATAGCTGGAGGGAAAAGTGTTTATGTATTATCTTATAATTCTAATGCATCTAATTGTTATAAATTTTATACTAATGAACATGATGAAGACAGTACCATGCAGAATAGTGTGGTTACACTTATGGCTTAAGTGATTCATGTTTCTGGTGCTAAGGAATGAAATCCTATTTATACGAATATGTTATACATTGGAATTATCAAACAAATATGGGAGTTGGACTATAAAAAAGTTAAATATATGATTTTAAATGCAAGTTGGTCGATAATAGGATTGATGTAAAAATAGATTAATTGGGATTCATGAAAGTTGATTTCATTAAGGAAGGGGAGAATTATGAACCATTTATAATGGTATCACAAGATGTACAAGTATATTGTGTTCTAGATCCCACAAACCGAAATTGGTTAAATGCTCTATTAGAGACCAAAACAACTAAAGGGTAAGATGAATGTTCAATAGAGGGTGACCCTTTCATTGGGACTTCACAATCATTTTGTAGTAGTCCCAATGTATATGATGTTTTGTATGTCATAGGAGACCAAAATGAAGGGATTTACATAGTCGATAGAGGGGTTGAATCTCTTCAGTGTTAAAAAATATATTTCAATCATTAGGTTATTGTTTATTATAATATACACTATTTTACATTATGCTATTATCTGTTCACTGCTTCTTTTATGTAATATAAATTAAAGGTTAAACAACTTTTTCAGATAATGACATCTGCACCTACTGATGTGACCAATCCCAAGGCACAACAGGTCTCTCAACTAGCTGCTACTAGTCCCAATATAGAGCAACATTAGGTTTCTCAACCAATTGCTTCTTACCCTAGTGTTGTGGTAAAAAAAAAGTCTCAACCTGTTATTGCTGGTCCTAGTGCCAATTCTAGTGCTCCGAAGGTACATAATAATGATCCGGAAACTCCGGAAATGGGAGGAAATGAAACACCAACGATGCAAAAAAACAAGGGCATCATAATTTGACAATGTTAGATGAAATCATTAAGGAAAAAAGCAAAAGGCATCAAATTTGATGTGGGGTGGAATAAGTGAGGCTATCATGTTAACCCAAAAATCCATGGTTAGTAGATACATTGGAATCATCACTCGGCATCACGTGCCAATTGATTTACAGTCCTGGAACCATGTTTCCAACAAACTAAAGACACAAATGTGGGATGAGATTATGATAATATTATTATATCATTTCTTTATTTTATTAATATAAAATAAAATAATAAAACCTTTAGTTAGTCTTCATTATCCCTTGTAGGGGGAATTTATAGTAGATTCCTAACACTAAGAATATGTATTAAGAGTTGTAGGAAGGATTCATAGAGTCTTCCACCCAATTTTAATGAAATATCATATTAAAGATGTTGAAGGAAAAATCAAGCCGCACCCACTTCTTCTTTATGCAGACTTGATATCCCAAGGAGTGTGGAAAGAATTTAGAATCCATTTTATAGAGAAGATTTTTTTGATACATTGTGTCTGGTAATACGTTTTTTGTCATTTCTATTATTCATCACATTGATTGAAAATTTTTTACTTATGAAATAGAAACAGAATACAGAAAATAATGAACGGGTAGAAAAACCAGTATACCCCTACCGAAATTAAGGATGGGGTATTATTCCCTTGTGAAAAAAATGTTACGTATTTTAAATCTACCGTAATACTTTCATGTGACAGAAAACAACAACATAACCATCTTCCTTTGTTTATATTCAGATTCAAAAATCAAAATCAAAATCCAATTTCATCCCACATCATGTGATATGGATGGATGATTATGTAAATATAGTGGGGGTAATGATACATTAAAACACACATAATATCATCCCACATCATGTGATATGGATGGATGATTAGGTAAATATAGTGGGGGTAATGATACATTAAAACACACATAATTGTGGGAAACATGTGTAAGTATGACACAATATAAATTTGATTTTCTTTAAATCTCGATTACATAACAATGACTAATTATTATTTTTATTTTGTATCTGAAATAGTCACATTAATCAAAAACACCTACACCAGATGCAGACATTCTTTCAGCGGCCTTGAATCATCTAGAATAGTATGGCCGCGTTATAGGTGTGGGTTTGGGGGTTACACATCGAACATATTTTCAAAATGAAAAAAAGAGGATCAAACCGAGGAAATAAAAAATATGAGATAAAAAATAGCTATATTTAATAAAAAATTAAAATACCATAGAGGGATGATATCATGTTTGATGGGAGTAGGGAAAAGAGAAGAAACAACTCATGAACATCATGTGCGTGAATATCCTACCCCACCCCCACTAGGTTTGAGGCGAGCCATTCCACTAAAAACATAACTAAAATGATGTAATCAATGTTTCTAATAATTTTTTCTATGAAATGTTTATCACATTAACACTAATACCTTTCCTATACTGATATTCAACAAGGTAAAAATAATTGGGATTTATATCTATTAACTCTCACATATCTATTTATAGCAAGGGCTATGGTGTTCAATATGCAGAACATCATGATAAAAAACAGACCACTTCCAATAGATCATGTCAGAGTATCAATTAACGTAGATAACGAGCTATGTTCTGTGCTACTTATTCCAAATGATGATGAGGACATTCATATGGTCGAACAATGTTTTTGTAGCATTCATCTCATGAGCATAAATTCTTATAAAAAATCACGTGGACAAAGAGATATTCATTTCCAATTTATTTTTCAATATTGAACATTCACATTTAATGAAAAAGGGTCTTAAATGATGAATATTATTACAAAAAGACAAAGGTAAGGAGGTGAAAGGAAAGATCGGCTCAAAATTATCACAAGGGTCAACCAACTGATTGAAAAGATCTTCTGAGAGCACCTTCTCCCCGACCAATCTGTATATACATTTATCATCATTGCATGCTCATGTGGATACAAGGTTGATAGACGATAATACTCACACAGTTTATGTTGAAAAAAAATATTTAAGGAAGGGAATAATCAGATTACATTAGTTCTGAAAATGTAGATAGAATACTCATGTATGAATGCCTAGGCACCTCAGTTGTAAATGTATATATGAGATATAATATCATTATTTGTTTTTACAAAATATGATATACTCTTATAATTATGACTAAATATATTTCATATTTTTCACAGGAATATATATGAAAAAAATTGAAGGGATTTCCCCATGAACAAAAATTTGGACTCATTATTCCTCACAACACCTCTTCAAAAGAAGACATAAATGATGATAATGAGGGTGAAACAATTTCATCACTGCTCAGATCATTTGAAATCAAAATTACGGATTAAAAACACTTTTTAATACAAATGATAAATGGGTAAAAATCTACAATTTAATCATATAAAATATATTTTCATTTATTTCATTACTTATTACTTTTTTTCATTTTTAGGAAACATTGGATGCCCATTATGGCCAATTTGGAAACTCCAACGATTTATTTTCTAGATTCAATGATTGGATATCCAACAAACCAACCATGCATGATGGAATTTTTCAATTTGGAATACAGTAGATCCAACATTTTAGAACTAAACATCTAGTTATATCATTTATGCTATCTTTTAATGAGGATTCTGTTATGATAAGGTGGTGCATCAATATCATCTACTTCAAGGAATGAATCTTAGTACTATGTATAAGAACAGCCACATGATCTATAACTAAACAAGTTTCTTGGTATATACAATAATATTTCACTGTCCAAACACTTATAAAAACAAATTAGTTATTTTTCTTGATGTTTATAAATTGTCCAAAATAAAAAAAGGGAATGGACTGTGGTTATTATGTTTGTAAATCCATGAAAAATATCATAGTACATCAACAAACTAGCATCCCTGAAGAGGTATTTTTCGAAAAAATTAATAGTTAATTTAAAATATTTATTAATCCTTTTTGTATTTATATTTCTTCAGTACTACCATGATTATCGCAAAAACTCATATTGATAAGAAAATATAGATGTTTTTTTAAAAACGAATGGCCAACATACTTTATGGAAGATTGTACAAAAATATGATAATGGTGAATTCCTACTATTTATGTTATTTTTATATTATCATTGATATCTCCCTTGTTTACACTTATTGAGAATCTATGATCACCCATTTTGATGTTTCATATCATTAATTAATGAAGAATGTTTATAGAAATTATTTTTATTTATTTTAAAGAATAACTTTATGAGAGACACTTATGAACTACTTCTTTATATTTCCATGTTTGAAAAGGAACTAGATCTAAACTATTTTGACTTGGATCATTTGTATTCTTTATGTTGGTAATTTATTTTGTTGTTTATATTGATTTAGTATGTTGGAAGAACATTGGTTGTGCATCATTAACAAATTTAATAACAAAACAAAGGATTCTTAACTACTATTGGTCATATACTGATTAGCATAACATATGATCTGAACTTCAGATCTGGCATCTGCATGCTGCTCTAATCTGACACCCTCTATATGATATTATTGTTCATCATTCACTTTTACTTAACTTTACCTAGTAAGTGGGTGTATGAATAGAAGTAAAGGTGAATGCTGAATGATTATATCATGGAGATGGTCTCTGATGAGAGCTTCACGTGGACGCAGATCGGAGGTTCATCTCAGATTCTATGATAAGCCGTAGTTATCCAACAATAGTAAAGTGCACAAATAATTATTTTTTTGTTATTATCTTATATTTTGACCAAAGAAACCTTCTTTAATGTTGTAAAGGAAATGTTAAGAAAAAAATATATCTATTTTAATGAAAATTTATATAATTTAATGTTGATTTTATTTTCATTATTCCTTGCAGGGTTTTTTTATTTAGAATATTTCTTTCTAAGTGACATGGCATTGTTGGGAGAGCAACGACGCTGTGTCCGCTCAATCATAGAGGTAATCTTGATGTTTACATAGTAAAATGATTTTCCATAGAATTAATTAATTTATTCATATTTATGTCTAAATTACTTATTTTATGTAATGAATATTTATCTACTCATATGTGATATTAATGTATGAAATGTATACGTTATTATATTTGGTATAAGAGTAATTGGCCTATTCAAAATCAAGAAAACACATTCAGTTATTTTGATACTTTAGGGAGATGATCCATAAGTAATTTGATATTTGTAGGAATCAAAACCACCTTAATAAGACAAATTGTGTGACCTGTATGATTCATAGTGTCTCTATTTATTTAAAATTGAGATTATTTTAAGTAAAAAGAACATGTGATGTACTGAAAACTGATAAAACACATTACGATTGTTTTGATACACTAGGTAAACGATCCATAAGTCATTTTTGACATTTAACAATAAACCACACTTCAATTCAATGCAAAATTAGACTAGTATGACTCAAAGTGTCTCTTTTTATTTAAAATTAACATTAATTTTAGAAAAAGCACAGTTAGGAGCACGATTTTCCAAACTAGGAGAAAACTATGTGAATCATATCTATTAAATAATGATTAGGTTTCACATGGTAGTTCAACCCCACCAAAAAAAATTCCAAACTGGGTCAACTTTCTATGGTGGCCCACATGGTTTCTTTTGTGAGACAACATGGTTTTCCAAAACAGTGCGCCTATGTCTGTGCTTTCCTGAAAAAGAGTTCTCAGTCCCCACTACACCCAAAACCCCATGGAACTTTATGTGCCTTAAACCTTGAATAAAAACCAGATCTATGGTCAATAAAACTCTTAGAATTAGGTTCCAAATATAAAAAAAAGATGGACTTCTCACTAGACATGAATAATTCAAACATGTTGAGTATTTTTTGGGCATCTCAATAAACCATTATATTACACTCTTCACACCATAACATAGGTCATCCCAAAGCTATCATGATTTACCTAGATATTGTACTACATATACTCATCTAATCAAAATCAAGCCGGTCTACCCCAGTATTTAGTCACATATCAACTATCCTCAAGGCAGTCCTTACTTTAGGAGTTACCTAGCCGATCACTTCTTGACCTAAAACACAAATATCTTGATTGTCCACCATCCATACCTAGACTCAAAAGTTATCCCATGATGCATCATTATTCTTGAATCTCATTGGGTTATAAAATAATAGCCATTTCATATTTGACAACCCTCAATTCTTATATCTCATCATATTCCCATATATATGTTTTCTATACACAACACTCATAAAATCTAGCATCTTATCCGATGTACATAGATCTTGAATCTCAAAAAATTCTCAAGTAAACCAATTTCATAAATATGTATGCATGACAATCAAAATCTGGGTGCCTACGCACCTCATATAGAACCTAAATCATATCAATTCTCATATGCATACACAACTCACATTCAAATCTGCATTGCTTCGATTCCCACAGAAATCTTGATTCCAACACACCTCATATATATATAAACATCTCACATCATAATTGAAGGAAAACTAGAAACCAGTTACTAGTTAGTCCAAAAACAATACTCGTGTACCTCATCCACCAAAATAGGCAAAATACAAAATCAATTAAATGTGCAGTCACACCCATGACGTACCACTATCATTATATCACCATCATGCTCTGGCCCTAATAGCTTGATTTTGCGATTCGGTCCTGATGCCCAACTACCTGTGTTCTATCTTCCCTATGGAGCTCCACCAACCACCAGCCACTGATCCAACTAACGGGTCCTTCAATAATTTACGTGACGTCCAAGTGTAGCTAAATACCAACTACCCACTCCTGGGACTACTCTCAGTCTAACCTCAGATCCATGAATCTTCCCTATTCCATGGCACCCACCTACCAAAAAAGGATTCCAAAAGAACCTCTCCAAATGGATCATCTGGTCGCACAAATGACACTACATCAGAACCTTATCACATTGGGTCTAAAAAAGCCTTGTATTCCTACAATAAAAAAATATTATTGTAAACCCACTCCTCAGAAGTCTACATGAGTCTCTGTCTTGACTGCATTACTAAGACTCGTCACTGCCTCTATGAAAAATGTTAGTATGAAGATGTTGACTAGAATCCTGATTCTGTGTCACAAGACATCCAAAAAACGCTGCACCCTAATGATGTCATCTCCCACAATATCTAGTGAAAATCACGATAGGTTAGTGAAATTCAGTGCATAGTCCATGGAAGAAGTCTCCCCCCTAAAGGTTCATGATCTCACAAGCTCTATCAACCCTCAGTGCCTCTTGATGAAGTGTTTGAAGAATCTAGCCTCAAAATCATTCTGAGACAGTTTATTGTGTCTGTCTGCCTATACCTACACATCCCACAATCATTATGTCCTTCCTCTGAGTATGTATGTCACCAACCTCACCCTCCGACCTGGGGTATCTCAAGCTAGTCAAAGATAGTTTTTACTAACTCTATCAATTTATATATTGTTTTTAGTCTACATTAACTCTAAAATAGTGATAGGTTCTGAGACTGTAACTTTTGAGTCAAGTACGCCATAGTTGGATCATCTCCCTTGGATACCCTATTGATTTCCAATATGAAATGAACTAGGCTCACCCTTATAGGATCCACAATACATGGGCAAATGTTTTCCATTTGTGGCTTTCTCACCTGTACTGAATTCTATATCCAGAGATCATGATCATCCTGAACCTTCGGGGTCACATTCCATATCTCAGGGGCCTCATTCCATGAACTCTTAAGCAGCACCTTATCACCACCCTCATAAAACTACACCTAATACCATCTAGTTGGAATCCCAGTGAATACCAATAATGATGGTCAAACAACCATATAATGGTATATATAAAAATATCTCCAATAGAAAAGGTTGTAAGAGGTAACACATCTCACCACCCTTACACTCCATTACCACACCATGTCACACAACATTTGGTCTCAAGGCCTCATACATACCCATATCAAGGTAAGGTATCAGGTAACATCTAGTCTTATGGACCACTACCTAACCACATTAGAGTCATGAATCACATATTATCTGGACTCATGGACCTTTTTGTACCCATGATAAGGCAATACATCAATCCCTTTTATCAATTAGGGTTATCTAGGTATAATTACACTAATGAGGCTATACAGGGAAAACACTATTTAGTTTATTTTTTGACACATTAAACAACTAACCCCCAATCATCATCTATGTCTACCATTATCATGTTCAGGGCCATATATATGATGCATATAATTTCACATACAGATCTCATTGGAACCACATGTTTGGGTAGGCTGAGTAGAATGCCATGAAAAGAGGCTAAGTAAGAAAACATTAATTAACTTCTTTGCTGACACAATAAACAGTCCAATGCCTCTTATCTCAGTCGAGGTTCCCAATGAAAATCATAAGCAAACATACATCTTATGATCTTAAGTGCCTATCATGAAGTGTAATCAAAACTACCTAGTGATACTTCCCATGAGTAAAAATCAACATAATAGCTAAATATCACATCCAAGTGTGCAACCTGAAGTGGAAATCAAATCAACTATAAAATAAAAAAGTAACACATCAATTTATTATTTTTGGAAGCTCTGTCATTCCCCTGCACATGGGGATGAATAAACCCAAACCAAAGATTTGTACCCAGTCCTGACATACTCAAAAGAACATGTGACATACTCAAAACCAGTAAAACCCATTCAGATAGTTTAAATATTTTAAAACAAAAATCTATGAAACATTTTTTTGACATATATGAATCAACCAAACATCAATTTGATTCACAGTGTGACCGGTATAACTCCAAAAGTTTCTTTTTTTTTATTAAAAATTGACATTTTATTAATGTATTATTTCATTTTTATGTGTAATTTATTTATTTAGTGTATTACTAACATAATATTTGTTTTAATATATATGTGAGATTTTTTTCCTGAGTTCGGATGGTTTGTTCGGCAACTGATAAAATGGATGACAATTTTTCAGAGGGGATCACAGATGAAAAAAGTATGAAACATTTATTTTTAACTGGGTGTTGGATAATTGTAATTGTAACCATATAAAACATTGTTTGAAATATATATAGCAGTTTGTTTTTTATTAAAGATGTCACATAAATGTATATAGAATAATTTTCAAAAGTCTTGTTTGTGCTATTTCATTCTTCTATGTTTTGGGTGCATGTGCTGTTTTGTGTAGTTGTTTTGTGTGAAGGTGTGGTTTTTGAAGGTTCTTTTTTTGTAGGTGTTGTTTGTGTAAAGGTGTGTAGGTGTTCAGGTGATGGTGATGGGTGTGCTGCTAAATAAATAGCACACCATAGGTAAGTCGGCCTTTATCAGTGCTATGAATATCCCTAATAAAGGGGGACCTTTATTAGCTCTTTTTTAGCTTGGATAAAGGGCCCCCTTTATCATCTATTTTTTAACAATATTAAAGGGACCCCCTTTATCTTCTCTATGATTAACAACACTTTTCATTCACTATTAAAATTAGTTTCTAGTGAGGATAAAATTTTTATTTGTAGTAGTTATGAAAAAGTAAATATACCCTTAACTAATATCAAAAATATATAACACATATAAGAAAGGTAAAAGTGATATTTTCCAAAGAACAAATTCTTTATTTTTTAATTTAAAAATATTATGTTGGATGATTTCATTCTTTGAAATTAATTATATATTCATTTAAAAATATGAAATTATCTAAAAGAAAAAATATATATATATATATTGACACACACACACATACATATTTATATAATAATAGATACATTTACCTTGATTCAAAATACATTCATTCAAAAATATATTTTTTAAAGAAGATGTAATACTTATAAATACATAAATTTATGAATTAAAAAAATCAATGACATAAATGTGTGTATATATATATGTGTATTTATATTTACAAATCACATATTCAAATTCTAAAACATGATCTTGTAGAAATTGAAAATCATATATGCATATATAATATATATATATATGCTTGAAAACATGAAATTGTAAAAAATATATATATGAACATAGGTAATTGTAAAAAATGAAAATTTACTATGATAACATACCATACCATCACATGATAATAAATGTGAAATTAGAACTCATGAATAAATAAGTGATCAAAGAATTGATGAAAAAATATTCATAGAATATAATCATCCAAGGCATATTATATACATGTATAAACATAGAAATTTGAAATAATATTTTTAAAATAAAAGTTTCCCTTATTTATGTGGCTCTAATTCCAAACAAAGAAGTGGCATGTTTGGGATCCTCATACTCAGAAAGGAAGTGGTTTTTAACCTGGAAAGTCTTCCTTCGTACTATAATTTGGAAAACCATTGGAATGGGGTTCTTGGACCACTTGGAAGGAATTGACATTTTTTGTCAAGTTGTTAAAAATCGTAGGAAATTGAGGCATTGGCAGAGGGAAGGCCCATGTTTGGGTATCATATCCAGTGAGGGGAACTCCCTATACAGGAATCAGTTTATATATATAGTCTCATTACACATTCTTAGAGTATGGTAGAAGCTATAATTTTGTTTGTACAATTAAACTTATGAACTATAGTGAACCTATAGAGGAGACCTCAATTGGGGTAAAATATATAGTCCTATATAGATGAATGAGGGTGTAAGAATTGAAATTAATGATCAAAAATAGATTTCAATATTAATAAAGATAAATATACATGTGGATGAAAATAAAATATTGTGTTTCTTTTTGGTGTAGGGAAAATCTAAGGGGTACCTTAGACACTGATCAATGAAGATAGCGTGGCTCAACATAACTTGTGAGGAAATGGATGAACAGTTGTAGGGTAGGGATGAATTTTGTCCACCTCAGCATGGATTCTGGGAGTGGCCGATGTATAGACCTGGAATCATGTGGTCGCAAGTGGACGGATGAAAATGATGAGGTTCTATCATTTTTTCTTGTTGTAAGAGCATCAAAGTAAAATGAGGGAGGTGATGACTTTGGATAAGGTGGTGGTGAGATCTGGGGTTGATGGTCAGCGGAGAGGCTGGGTCCGGTGGTAGCAAGATCTATGGTCAATGGTGAGTTTGGGACGTTTTTTTAGCACAATCTCTATGTATGTGGGTTCAAAAAGAAGATTGGGGAAGATGACACCCCCATTCTATTTATGTATTTATTTTCCACTTTATTCTTACACTGAGTAGTTATATATACATTCTTTGTCAAAATATATATATACGAGACATTAATATATATTTCTTTTAATTTTTCTTAACGGTACATTAATATGTATTTATATATACTCGATGTTGTTTAAAAAATAACTATTACGCGTATTTTTTATCACATATTTTATTATAATCAATTCACTATTAATATATTATATTCTGAAAATTTTATTATAAATTTTGTAATTTATTTTAAATATTAATTTAAAATTTAAATTGTTACTTATAATTTAATATACTTATTTCATAAAATATAACTAATGTAGTTTAATTTGAATTATTCAATACTTTATAAAGAAAAAATTTATTTTATGATAAATATAAATATACAATAATATTGGGATGATACAAATTTTAGGGAAAATACCCTTTTTATTGTGATATAATGTAACACCTTAAAATTTTATGGTATATGAATCTTGGGAAAAAATTATTTCTTTTATACCTTGTGATGCATGAATCCTTAAATATTAATGAATTGTAACATATCATACCATTACAACCAATCTATTAATTTAGAGGAATAAATAGAAATAACCATATTTTAAAAATTAAACATAATTTTTTAGATATGATTTTTTTTGATAAATATGTATAAAATTTTTATTAAGGACTATATATTATTTAGAAAATTATTTTTCCTAAAACATGGTCTGTATTGATTTTGTGAGTAAGTAATATAATTAATATCTACATATTCAAAAAAATATTTATTGAAAAAGAGAATACACATTTGAAATTATCATATCAAAATTATCTATGATTGAATATTTGAGAATTTTTTTTAAATGATTGATTTCTAGATTCGTAGAGGCAAATACATATTATTCTTAAACACAACCTTTTCTTTAAAACAATTAAAAATATTCATTTTGTTAAAATTGTTTTAAAAAGAATAATTCATTAAATAATATTTTTAATAACCCAATTTTGGTCATTGCAATCATGTTTATGATGAATTTTAATATAAAAACCTTTTAGACTTAAGAAAAAGTATTATTTTGGACAAATGATCTTTATTGACCTTTATAGGATTAATTTTTAATTAAATTCCACAAATTCTATGAATATATTTGGTAATAGTGGATTATATATTTTGACTCATAATAATTAATATTATTTAATATGTTAATATTACTTTTTGTTTATAATTAATTTTAAAAACTGAAATACATTATTATCACGGTTACGGTTAAAATGATTTTAATGGGGGGTTAAACCCTGATATAAGTGTATTTTTCAAAATTAAACTTGTTTAAATCATATTTCCAAGACAAATTCAAACCTTATATTATACGACCTTAAAATATTTATCTATTTAGAATCAGTTCTCTTATAAATTATTTTATTATGTTTTATTATTTTATGAAATTCTAACTATGTCCTCTACCACACTTATAAATGGTCACCCATTCTTTCTCTTATTTACACCACATTACATCTTCTATATGAACCAACCCATAAATATTTTCATCCCAACATTCCTCACAATTAATAATAGGTTATCCTATTCTATAAAAATGGTTCATGGGTTTGTTAATCGAGGATATAAGGGAGGCCTTCCAAAGAAGAGGTATCCATATTACCTGAATTCCTTCAAATTTATTTTTTCTTCCACCTCCAATAAATCAATGGTATTCATTATATAATTTATTTTAGAAAACTATATTTAATGTATGGTTACTATGATGCATCTAATATTACGATATTAAATTTGGATATAATTATTCTTCATCAATTATAATAACACTTTACATTCTTACATTATTATCCTTTAGAATACGATAATGTCATTAATGTGTATGTGTGTACTACCACCTCCACGAAGCAATGTGATTAATTTTTTCCACTTTACCTAGAAAAAAGGATAGATTTAATGAATATATATGATACATTGGATATATTAATGATTTTTAGAGTTTAAAATCTTATTTACCTTTATTTTGATTCATCCATTAAAAATATAAAAATGTATTCATGTGTATGTAAGGCATACCATCTTTATGAACAGTGTATATCATTTTTTATATATCATCCTTTTATGGGTGATTCTAAATATTTATATACTGAATATATACTATAATGACCTAGCCTTAAATATTATATAATTTTGAGATAAGTTATTTTTTGACTTTAATTCAGTTTTAGGACTTATACAGGTTTAGAGTTAACGAGAAGTAGGCCATAACTCATACATAGAAACCTAAATATTACAATTATACACTTCTAATAACTACCCATTTTTTTGATAAAACAAAAACTCTTTAAAAAGAAAAAGGGTTTGTTTCATGATTAAATAGCATGACTTTTCCATATTCCCATCCTTGACTATATTTTTCTATATGTACCGTAATTTTTTTTTCAAAACATGGGATATACATAAATATCTCAGTAAGGGATTCATAGAAAATGAAAACAGTTAGTCTTGTGAAAAAATGTAAACCATGAATACATTATCATAATTTAATAATTTTCACCTTTATGAAGTAAATAATATACTTCACTAAACATAATCTCATTTTATAACATTTTTGTATCCAAAGGATTACCTTAACACCAATATAGTAAAACATTTTAAATTTAATGTTAACATGGGACATAAAAATAACTAAATAAAATAACCATACGGTCGACTTCCACACATATCACTAAATGTAATATCCATATAGAGGACTTCCACACCCAATGCATTAGAGGTTATAACATAACCACTCATCCTTGGTTTATCACAGAAACACCAGAAATTTGGTTTATCATATAACCACCCATCATTGGTTTATCACATAACCGCCTATCAAATATCTAGGTACAATTATATCATCATAGCACAAAAAATATTTCAAATATCAACATTTCACTAATAATATTTCATATTCAATATCAAGTAATAATTTAATGATATAGAAATATGAAATCCATTTCAAAAACCATTTTTAATACCAAAACAAAGAAATTGGAATAAGATATTTCTATTCCTCTTAAAAACATTATGGCTTATAGGGTAATCCAAAGGTTTGTTAACAGTTACAGTGTCCGAGGAGTCATTCTATCCACATACATTAAGAAAATTCCTTTTTGACATTTAGTAAAATGCTTCGTAGAAAAATTGTTCTTATTTAATTGAATTAAAAGTCAAAGGGGTTTATTATACACCATATAAAAGAAGTTTTTGTATAAAAAAATATGCCTCAATGAATGAATATTGAGATGAAGACCCTTAGCTTTAGTCTTTCGTGTCGTGTATGTTCTTTATTCTACCTAAATAATAACATTAAATAACTTATATTTGTTTGAGAACCTATTTAAAGATTATTATTCTATTAATATTACTTATTATCATGTTATAAGAATCACATAATTATTTAAGTTCAAATTAGACATTTTTTTGAGGTTCAGTGCTTGAGTAAAAAATGAACATGTTTTGATGTAAATTGCGCATGCGATCGTAAGTCCATCATATCTTGAATATTATCCATTATTTAAATATCATATATGTCCAGTAAATATGTATTTATAATATTCCGTAATATTTGGAGATAATAACTGAAATTCATCATTCATGGAGATGGTAGTCCGTACGTACGCATGAACACTACTTTCATTTCACTGTCATATTAAAGGAAAGAAAATTAAATGGTAGATAAGTATATTATAATTTGAGTATAATATATATTTTATATATGTTATATATTTCCATTAACACCATCCATTATATGTTCCTTGTATGGTATGAACATGTTATATCACTTTGAGGGGTCGATAGTCCACACTTCCTAAAATAAAATTATAATATTTCCACATTATGGAGAGAATAAAGGTCTATTGTAAATAAAAATTAAAGAAACATCGAGTGAATATTAAAATAATAAATATCATATTTATTCATTTATTTTATTTATATAATTATGGTTTAATGAAGATCCTTTAGAATGAATTGTATCGCATCATGGAGATGGTAGGCCCTATGTACGCACAAGCGATGATATAATTAAATTAATGGTTAAATGGTATAGAATTATATGGTGTATTAATTTTACAGAGTAATTATCATGTTATTTTCATTATTTAAATAAATTAAACTCATCATTATACCCATTCTAATTAAGCATTGTTGAATAAAAAATTACACCACAACGTGGAGACTGTAAGTCGTACGTAAAGACGCATGGTGATGTTGTTATTTGTAGCATGGATAGAAGGAAGAATAAGGTTGAATCATAATTATAATAAAATCTCTGAATGTATAAGATACAAGATTCATTACTTCAGTATTGAAACAATGTAAGAAGAGGAAGTATAAGAAGAAATTAATTTTGAAATAAGTGATAAAAAATACCTCTCTTTGATTATATCTTTTTGATTATCTCAAAAGGCCACCTAAAGGTGGTTTTCCACCAAAATAATGGACTATAGGAGGAATGGAAAGATTTTGAGAGATTATTTGAGAAGAATATAGATTATTTAAGGGGCTTGAGAACTGTGAGTATGTGGGTAGAGTTGGTGGCATTTATAAGAGGGAATAAGGGAACTTTAGGAATGTCTTCAAATATTGATTTATTATAAAATAATTATCAAATTATAAAAGTTAAAAAGTGATATAATTCAAGGATAATATTATATTGTGTCTAAATAATCTCAACTAATGGTTTTTATACAAGTTTAAATAACAAGATTAACCATATATTTTAGCTTTAAAATTTATTTAAAAACATTAACCCTTTCCATGTCCTCTTGTACTTTTATAATATATGGTTACTATAGTTACTATAAACTTCCAATTAAACCACAGGAGGATCATTAATGATATTGGTAACATTATATAAGTCATTTTTCCAAATATTATATATTTTGGACTATTATTTAATTTAATATATTGAATTTATTATAAAAATCATTTATGTCAATTTCGACACTATTTAGAAATTGAATTTTTAATGGCATAAAAACATGATTACTTCAAAGAAAAGAAATTAATTAAAATATAATATATAAATAACATCCATAAAACTTTTGGATTTCATAAAAAATTTCAAATTACATTTAATTTAATATTTATAATATCATCTATTAAAATCATTCATTAATAAGGCAACCATTACTTCATAATGGTGTCTTAAATAATTTTATATTTTTGATGTCTAGAAATTTTTAATAATATTACAAGATGTATGAAATATGTTTATATTTATAATAAATTTTTATATTCAATGATATCATATATATATCCAAACATTAAAATAGTTTTAGTTAAATATAGATGTTTGTGTTATATCTCTCTTTACTTTAAATTAACATTTACAACATCTCATTATCACACCCAAGTGGCTCCCAAATTCCAAAAATTCAGCCTAAGTATGCTCAAGGTTGGAAATATATCATCCAATAGGATTACTACAAATCTTAGGGTATTTTTCTGCTATTATAATATTATTGTTTTACCCTTATTTACCTAATTTACCCTTTAACCATGGTAAATAAAAATATTTACTAAAGTTACCATTTATAATGTCTAAAAATAAATGGTACCTATTTACCAAATTTGGACCTTCTGATTCCAAATATGGATTCCATTTTCCAAATTCAAAATATATAATTTTCAAAAAGTAGTTTAAAATTAATTCTTGTTGTCAAAGCCAAGAAGTGGGTTTTTAAAAAATAAAATCTATCAAATGATTGACATGTGTTTATATACAATTTCAATGTGAAATTACATAAAATAACCAAAATTGGATTAAATAATAAAAAAATCCCATTAATCATTATAACCAATTAAAAGAACAATTTAAAAATATAAATAAATTATATTGAAAGGATGTTTTGAATTGAAATGCATTATTTTTCACTATTTATTAAAATATTACTTTCATTAAAAAAATACCAAAATTTAAACCAAAGTAAATGTTGATGTTATACTTCTAAATAAGATGTTTATTTTGTCAAATTGAACATATAAAATTGAAAAAAGTGGATTAGAAAATAGTTCTCCAACAAAAAAGGTGGTAAACATCCTTTTAAAAATATTATAGTATTTTATTCTTAAAATTTAATTCATTCTCAGTTTAAGCCTCTAAAATTCACTAGATAAATGAAAAAAAATTAAAAAACATGAATAATCATAATATAGTTAATTATATTAATTATCACCAATAAAATGGTTAGGAATTTACTACTGTTTAAAATAATAATTATATAATTATATTATTTTTTGATATAACTCAATGTTGTGTGCAACGTAAGAATTCAGAGAGACCCATTGGTATGTGTCAATTACGCTATAGGAAAACGTTTCTTTTTTAATATCAAATTAATATATTATTCATAAATATGAATTGAAATGAAAATGTATTATTCATTAAATAACTACGTTGTTACATCATTCCCCCTTTGGGAAATTACACCCCTGCAATTTTAAAATTGGTCTTAGAAACATTATTTAAAATCCCACAACAGAAAATGAGTCAATAATACATTCACTTTAAAAGAAACTAAGTGAAGTAAAATGGTCACCTGATATGACATATACCTGGATTCTATATAGGAAAACATGGATATAAAAGAGAAAATAATCATATATTATTGGTGGAGACAAATAGAAAATATGTTCTGGAGAATGTTAAATACCAGAAAACCATAAACATGTATTAGGTTAAATGGTCTTTTATTTTATAGTATGAAAAGTAAATGGAAAACTTTATTTAATAAAGTCCTTTTCATAAATTCAATGAATTTTATATATGATCTTGACTAAGAACATAAGGAAAAATACTTAATTGTCAAGTAGAGTATCATACTTTAATAAATATCTACCATAAACTCTTATCTTCTCCAAAAAATGAGTATTGAAGATGACTTGGTCACACCTGAAGTGCTTGAATAAACTTCTATAGAATCACATAATCCACAAAATATGACTATATATTTTCCCTATTTTAGACATTAATAAAAAACAATATGGTTTTTACAGGACCAGATAATCCAAAAAGAGAATAATCCTTTATAAAAATAAATACTACTCATAATATTCAATATTCAACAAACAGTACCCAAATTTCAACAAAGACCATTCAATAAACCATTTTTGATAATATTCATTGAAATAATCTGAACAAATAAAGAACACTAAAATTCAGAAGGATTTTCTCACATAATCTTCGCTGATAAATCATACCATTTATCTTCATATAACATCGACTAATCTTAATGTATCATACATAAAAGTAATTAACATAATCCAATGTTATCTTTGACAGGTTATTCATTTCCACAAACAAAAAAAATCATCATTTTTCCACAATAAAAACATATATTAATCCCAAAGAAAATTAAACTATTAATCCTCAAATCAAATCCCATACTATTCTATTTTACGTAGGCATATAGTGTTCCCAAAAGAGAAAATGTCTTCCAAAATAATATTTATCACATAATCACCAAATAATTTTCATTTAATTAGGATATCTATTTCATAAAACATAAGTTTAAAAAATCTTATTGTTCTTGATCCAAAAAACCATTTAACTGAAAAAACCAAACTAACAAGGGACTTCACATAGGCCAATGGTAGGCAATGAAGCCTTATTGCACATTGGTTGTGGGTTCTATTCCCACGACCTTTCCCGAAACGATGAGTTGTCACCCTTCTATGCGGTTGTCCTTTTTAGAAAAATATATAATTCATCAAACCTTCCCTAAATGAGAAAATATCTTCAAAAATAACCATCACATAATTTAACATCATGTTTATCTCATGCCTTTCATTTTCCTTCCCAAAATGTAATATATCACAATTACCTCAAAATCAAAGGTCATGTTATGGTTATACATTAATTTATAATTATTTCCACTTAAGGAATGATAATTCATCCTAGAATAATATTTTGAAATAGAAAACTATACTATTACATAGAATAGAAAAAGATTTCCAATGTAATACCTTTATCGATATAGCATTAATACATTTAAACATTTTATTATCCAACAATCTACCATAACACTTTTATCCATTTTATATAGAATTTTAAATAATTCAGTGCTATTCAAGATACCCTACCAATGCTCTTCCATCTTATTCCTTAATACTTTTTTCCTAAAAATATAAAACATGAATCATGTCCTAACATTTATTAATTTCAAAAATGAGACAAGAAATAATCTATAACTTTAAAAAATCATTTTTAGTTTCTTCATCTTCAATTGTAATATTATTAGGTATTGGTAAAAATATTTTTGATTGATCCTCCTGATCCAATTCGCAAACCTTCTTCATAGGACATCGATTCGTGCAGTGGCCATGGACACCACATTTAAAACATTTAACTAATACCTCGGAAATATCATATTTCCCGTTCATGGAGTCAACTTAACGCTTCCTTTTTCCATGGTAGGTTATTTATTTATGACCTTCATTTCCACTTATATAACATATTCTCGTCCCATTGAAACATTTTTTATGTGTTTATTTTTACATCCTTAACCCATTGGTTTTTTAGTATTCTTAACATTATGGTTATTAACTGAACATCCATAGGGATTAATTTATCACCTATATGATTCCTTAGAAAAATCACCATAGTTTAGGTGGCCAATCATTACTCAAGATAGTTAGTTAAGAATAAGCCCAATAGTTGTCATTATAGTTTCCATTTAATTCAGTTTCTTATTAAAAAACCACTACAGTTTCCTTCACATCCATTGTTACTTTGGTTCCTCCTAGATCTAGACATTTTCTAAAACCAAAAATTTGTAAAGTCATCATATACTATTTTCTGAGGAGGAAAAACACTATGATATACTTATTCATGTTATCATTAACTCATTAAATTAATCTAAATAAACTTTGAGTATTTCTATTTGGCTAACCATTTTGGGTATATAAAATAACTCATTTATGCTTAAATAACACCATAACCTCTAAAGATATCTAAAATGACCTCAGATACCAACTATAAGGCCCCAGCCTTAAACGTTACATAATATTGAGATATGTACTTAATTATAATTTAATTCACAGTGAGAATATTTGTAGGTTTGGAGTTTTAGAGAATTAGGCCATAACTGAAACATGGAAACATAAATATTACATGTAGAAACTTCTAATCACTAAACATTTTTTTCATAAAAAAACACTCATTATAATAAAACATGGTTTGTTTCATGTTTATACAGCATGACTTTCCATTGATCCCATATTGGAATCTATTATTAATTTATTCATGTAAAAAAAATTCAAAACATTGTATAATAATAAAAATCTCATTAAGGGATATGTAAAGAATGAAAATTGTTAGTCTTGTGAAAACAATTAATCAATGAATAATTTTTCAAAAAGTAAAACTTTTAACCTTTAAATAGTTTTGAATATACATAACTAAATATAAGCTAATTTATTACCCTTTTTTCAACAAAAGGATTACTAAGATCCGCATATAGAGAAACATATAACATATAAAGGTGACATGGTACATAATCATTATTAAATGGTATAACCTTACAGTCGACTTCCACACATATCATTAAATCGAATAACTATATGGTCGACTTCCATATACAATTTATTGGAGGTTATAATGTAACGAACCCCTTGGTTTTCACAGAACCACCCTTCATTTAGTTTATCATGTAACCACCGATCATTGGTTTATCACATAACCACCCAACAAATGTCCATGTATCATTATATAATAATAACATATAAATTATTGTAAATATCAACATTTCACTAATAACATTTCATTTTCAATAACAAGAAATAATTTCAACATATCGAAATATTCAATCTATTTCAAAAATTATTTTCAATAAAAAAACACCAAAAATGAAATAAGTGATTTATTTTCCTTTTAAAATCATTAATGATTATAGAGGAAGCCAAATGTCTATTAACAGTTTTTGAGGCAGAGGAGTCTCTCTCGCCACATACATCAGAAACATTCCTTTTTATCAATTTTTAAAATTCATCATTGAAAAAATATTACATTTGAATGAAATTAAAAGTAAAATGGTTTTATTATACACAATATAAATAAATATGGTGTAAAATAGAAATATTCCTCAACGAACAGATATTGAAGAGAAGTCCCATATATTGAGTCTCACTATTTTTGTGTGTTCCTTTTTGTTCTTGAATAATAAACCAAAGTTAATTTATAATTGCTCGAGAACCATTTTCAAATTTATTATTCCTTTTATATCACTTTTTACCATGTTTTAACAATCACATAATTATTAAGTTCATATCAGATATTTTGTTGATATTCAGTATTTGAGTCAAAATTGAACTTATTTTGATGTAAATTGTCTATATGGTAATAAGTACATCATCTCAAAAATATTATTAATTATTTAAGTGTTATATATATCTAGTATATATGTATTTATAATAGTCCGTACAATTTGGATATAATAAATGGAATGTGTCCTTCATGGAGAGGGTAGGACATAAGTAAGCATGAATACAACTTTAATTTCATTTTCATATTAATGGAATGAAAACTAAATGATACATTGGTATATTATAATTAGATTATAATATAAATTTCATGTATGTTACATATGCTCATTAAATCTATCCATTATATGTTCCATTTATGGAATTAACGAATCATATCACTTTGAGGGGTCAATTTTCCACAATTCCTCAAATGAATTTATCATATTTATAAATTATGGAAAGAATAAAGTATATTTTAAATAAAAATTACTATAGCATAGAGTCAATATAAATGTAATATACCACATACTTATTCAATACAATCATTTATATAATTGTGTTTTAATGAATATCATGTATAATGAATCACATCATATCATGGATACGGTATGTCGTACGTACGCACGAGTGACAATATCATTTACTTAATGGTGAAACAGTTTAGAATTTGAAGGTATATTAATTATAAAAGAATAATTATCATGTTGTATTCATTATTTAAATCCATTATAATCATCATTATACCCATCAAAATTAAGTTTTTTAATAAGAAATTACACCAGATGTGGAGACTGTAAGCCGTGCGTATACACACATGGTAATATTTTTATTCATAGGATGGATAATAGATGTTATAAGGTGGTCCCATAATTATAATAAAATATCAACATGTATAATATACTATATTTATTAATTTATTGGGGAAATTACGTAAGAAGAGTAAGTAAAAGAAAAATTAATTTATAAAGAGTTGATAAAACAAATAACTCTTTGTCGAGTATCACTATTTGATTTTCACCAAAAGGTATCGTAATGTTGGATTTATGACAATATTGTTGATTTATTATAGAATTTAGGGATGTTGGGAGCTTATTTGAGAATATTTTGGATGGGACAAGGGGCTTGCGAGGTGTGATTAAGTGGTTAGTGTTGGAGTCCATTTATAATAGGGAGGTGGTGCACTATAGGAATGTCTTGAAATATTATTTTATTATAAACTTATTTAGGAAGTATAAAAGTTAAAAAGTGATATATATCTAGGATAAGGTGATATTTGGTCGAAATCATCTCATGCAATAGGATTTAGACAAGTTTTGGTAACAAAAGTAACCTTATCTTATTTCTTTACCCCATAGTAAAAAATATTAACTCTTACCATGTCATCTTGTATTTTCATAATAAATGGTTACTCTAGTTTTTATAAAATACCAATAGAACCAAATTTTGATCATTGATGAAATTTTTAACATTATATATGTCAGTTTTCCAAATAATAAATTTTTATGATTGTTACATCATTTAATAAAAGCGTATTTGATTAAAAACTCATTTATGTCAATTTTGACACTATTGATTAATTGATTTTTTTGAAAGTCATAAAGACTTGATTCCTTATAAAAAATAAAATTAAATAAAATATAATATTTCAATATCATCCCTAAAATTTATTTATGTCATAAAAAAGTTCAAATTATATTTATTGAAAAATTTATAATTTCATTTATTTGACTCTTTCATTAATAAGGATATCACTACATCATCATTGTGTCATAAATAAATATATTTATTTATATTATAAAAATAATAAATAAAATACCATGTTATATGAAATAATTTTATATTTCTTATTAATATTTGTAGTCAAAGATATTAGTTATATAACCCCATATTAAAATTATTCTAGTGAAAGCTACATTTTTTTGTTATATTTCCCCTTACATTAAATTAATTATTACAACATGTCATTATGACACTGAAGTGGCTCCCAAACGCCAAAAATTAAGCATAAGGATGCTCATCGTTCTAAATATATCATCCAATATGATTAGTACGCATTTTAGGGTAGTTTTATTATATTATAATATTATTTTTTACCCTTATTTACCTAATTTAACCTTTAACCATGATAAATAAAAATAATTACTCTAATTACTATTCATAATGTCTAAAAATAAAAGTCACCTTTCTAAAAAAATTAGACCATATTATTCCAAATTTTTAATAGATTTTTTGAAATTAAATAAACATAATTGGAAGAATTTAATTCAAAATTAATTCCCATTTTCAAAACCAAAAAGAGGGTTCTTTAAAAATAAAACATATCAAATGATTGACATGCGTTTATGTCCAATTTCAATGTAAAATTACAACTAATGACCAAAATTGGATTAAATTATAAGGAAAATCTATTTTCTCTTTAAATAAAATTAATAGAATAATTTGACAATATAAATAAATTCAATAAAATGAAATTTTAGAATTAAAATGTTGTATTTTTCACTATTCATTAAATATGAATTTCAACCAAAAAATACAAAAAAAATCAACCAAAGTAAATTTTTATTTTCCAATTCAAAATAAGTAGTCTATTTTGTCAAATATAATATATAAAAGTGAAAAAAACAAGATTTAAAAAGGGTTCTCCATCAAAAGGCGGGTAAATGACCTTTTAAAAATATTATATTATATTATTCTTAAAATTGGATTCATTCTCATTTAAAACCTCTAAAATTCATTGAAAAAATGTAAAAATATTTGAAAAAGATGTATAATCAAAATATAGTTAATTATTTTCTTTCTCTCCAAAATAATGTCTAGGTGTTAAATACTATTTAGAATAATAATATTATTATTATATTATTTTCAATTATAACTCATTATTGTGTGCAATGTAAGATTTCAGAAAACCCATATTTTACGTGTCGAGTATGCTATCAAACAAAGTTTAATATTAAACATAAAATTAATATCTTATTCATAAATATTAATAAATATGAAAATTTATTATTCTATAAGTACATAAGTAATTACCTATACTATTTTTATATCATGAATAAAAAAGTTTATATGATGGAAATATGGAAATAATGCATGAAACAAGACTATAGAATAGAAACATACATGAAAAAATGAAATTTAACACTCAAAAACATTTATTTTAATAAATATTTATTAATAAAATGATTCAGAAATTTTAGAAATGGATAATATATGATATTATAATTATTTATATGGTTCTGTTATATAATTATATTAAATTTAAATTTAATATATGTGAGTTTAAAATCAAGTATGAATCAAGTTAAACCCAAGGTAAGGGTTTCTCTCGTAATCTCATTTTTTCAGGATTATTTATGTTTAAGTCTTCACTGGGGGAATTATTTGATCCTTATATCCTAAACACATTCTTTTTTCTTAAAATTATTTAATTCTTATAAATTAATAGTTTTCTTTTCATTTTACACTCTTTAAGAACACATGATACCAAAATAATGAGTTTAAGGAATGTAGATATTATTTCTCTCTTTGACAAAAAATACTTTTCCTTCTGTATCCAAAATTTATAAAATGTTTTCAAGGATGTTTTTACTAATATCCAATTATTTTTTAAATTACTTTTTACGAATGGTTTAATTTTTAATTTTTTAAGTGGTCCATTCTTATCATTTTTCAAATGAGGTTTGTTTGAATTTTACCAAAAATGTAAAATAAATCTACATTTTAATGTACATGACATTAAAATAATTTTAAACATACATGAACACTACATTTTTTAAGCTTATTTTATAATTATCCATTGTTGATTCAAAATGAAAAAAATTTATAAATTTTTTATAAATTTTTATATTTGGAAAAAGTGATTTCAAAATTAAAAGGATATTTTCCTACAAATAATTTCTAGAAATATTTTTCATATAGTTTTAGCTATTTAAATACCTTTTATGGAATATTATTTTTTAATTGGGTTATAATCCAATAATGATATATATATTATTTATTTGGGTAGATTATGATGTTTTTAATGGGGAAATTATTGATATTTTTCAAGCTAGTTTTCAAATACAAACAATTATTGATTGTTAAATAATATTGATAAATTGGTATTGTTTATTCATATAATGAATTTATTTGACTTATTAAGTGATGGGTGGGGCCTACTGTTTTATATCATAATCTTTCATTGGTGATTATCATGAAGCAAAAGAGGCTGGTAATTTGGATGAGGCTATACCCATATATATAATATGTCTTAGAACAAGTCCATCATGGTAAGTTCAAGATATCAAAAATTATGAATTCCATTATTATAAAATTAGTTATTGATTTCCATAAAAAATTTTAAATAGTTATCTCATATGTGGATAAGTTTCAAGTCTATGTGGTAATTTATATGGAACTATTTGATCGTCATTTGTTACCACCATATTATTGATGCCTTATTTTTTCAATCATGGTTTTTATTATTTGTATACCATTTCTTATCATCCAATCTCACAAATTTCCTACGCATTTATTTTAGGATACCAAAAGTGTAATATGAATGGTATTCAATGAAATTCTTGTAATGACCCAAACGTTTATAAATAAAAATTCCTATTGGTCTAATTAAATGTATTATTATATAAAATGGTTATATAAAACATATGAACTAACTTAGTTTTATGTTTATAGATCTTAAAATATGGTTATGAATTTTTACCATTGCTAATATATCTGTTGAAAAGTGATCACATGATTATTATATATATAGGGCTTTAACAAATCCAATTTAGTCAGACAACAGACACGATGGCCTTATCTAGTAGAATTTCCCTCTATGAATCCCATTTGAAATAGCTCATAAATGAGGTAGATTCAATAATATTCTCTCTTGACCAATTCCAAGATGATCATTTACATGTTAATCTTGAATAGAATCTCATACGAGAAAAGTGGAGTAAATAGAGATTATCGCCCAAGTGATGTTATCTGAGTAGATGTTATAAGTTGTTATGTAACAATAACCTAGAACTATGATTATTTTCATTTCTTTTGTATAAAGAATATACATTCTTTTTTAATGTTACTTTGTAAAGTTTATTAAAGAACAAATAGTACATTTAGTGAATATTTAAAATAAATTGAGAAATATATTTTTATTATGTAATGTATTTTTGAATGAAATAATATTTTAATAAAATACTATTACTCTTGGACTCATCTTGTTTTAATCACGTTTTAATGAACACAAATCTTATTCACACTTGTTAATCCTGTCTAAATTTTCTCAAATAATGTATACTATTATTTAGTATCTTTGTAATTTAAGTAAAGCCATTCAAGTTCTAAAGTGTTATACATTTAATTTGATTATTGTACAATATATTTGATTCACTATATAACAACTTGTTTGACAAATGATTATGTCTAATCCATTCTATGAATATTATTTCGTAAGTACGAATACATATATTTGACTAAGTCTACGACACTGTGTGTATGCTACCGACAATGTCTTTCTGGAAAAGGAACAATGAGACACCGTGAACCAGACACTGTGAACTAAACACCGTGAACCAGACACAGTGAACCAGACATTGTGAACCAGACACCGTCAACAAGACACCATGAACCAGATATGCTGAACCAGACGCCGTGAACCAGAAACTGTGAACCAGACACTGTAAACCAAACATTGTGAGCATGAGATACTGTAACCATGAGACACCATGACCAACCACACACATGTTCAAGGAGACACTATTCCATGACATACTGTGAAACTGTTTCTTAATCTGTTTTTTCATTTTCCAATTAAATCACTAATGGTAATATTTGTTGTTTTTAAATGCACTGACATAATTAATGATTTTTTGTAGACATTCCACCTAATAGTACGAGGTACGAGGTGTAGAATACATGCAAGTTGTCACCTCCAACACGTGAACTCAAAAATAAAAGATTAGTGCGGCCTAGAAAAAATGTGTGCATTAAAGTGACGAAAATGGGCATGAGATTGAAAATTAAGAACACACATAGAGAATTTTTTAAAAATGAATTTTCACATGCAACTCAACGCTGCTAAAGAACACACGAAGCATAATTGAATCTTA
The DNA here is from genome assembly GCA_963277665.1 of Viscum album. Lineage (NCBI taxonomy): Eukaryota > Viridiplantae > Streptophyta > Magnoliopsida > Santalales > Viscaceae > Viscum > Viscum album. The sequence goes on along the minus strand of OY728140.1, from coordinate 973,475,929 downwards.
GAATTGAGAACATCTTCGCACTAAAAAATATCATGAAGAACAAAAGATGGATCTATTTGACTTACGACACTCTGTTTTATATATGAGGTGTAGATTTATGCATCTACTTCTCTTAGAAATCTAGAGCTACAAGGACTAACACTCAAAGGAATTATAAACTTATCTCAATATTTATGCTCTTTTGTGTATCATTTTATTAGCTTTTGATAACTGTGTGTATCGGTAAAACAACCCACTCCCTTTCCTGCATTAAATTGAAGGATATAAGATATCCTCTCTCAAACATATTTTAAAACATGTTTATAACCACAGATAAGTATGCAAGAGGTCCCTATGTGGCATGGTATTTTGTACCCACAAAGAACTGTGGAAGATTCCATGTGACATGGAAAGTCCTATGAACTATTTGGAAATAAGTAATAATTTTTTTTAGTATAATAGATTTAAAAGTAATATTAATAACAAATATTAAGATTATTGATATTTAATCAATATTCTTATAAGTTGTTTAAATACTCAAACTTTTATAACAATATAACCATGATTAACTTTGTTGTATTTAAGTTCATTGGGGAATCCTTTTAGGAATACATTTTAATAAAAACAATTATAGATACTCAATTCACAACACCCCCCCCCTCTTGAGTAGTCTACTTGAACCAACATTTGGTATCAATGGTTGTGTATTAAGACTCTATTTTTAACCTTATTCAACTGTCATTGTAGTTGTACGTTAATGATCTGATAATTTATTTTAATTCTAATTTTATATCTCTTTCGAAGAATTTAATTATTATGGATAATATATTGTAAGGTGTTGCAACCAACAGACCACCATTCCTTAATGGAACCAATTATTCTAAATGGAAAATTAAAATGAAAATCCATTTAGAAAGAATGGGTTTTAAAATTTGGTCTTCCATTATATATGAATATAAGAATCCTTCTAATGATAGAATCCATTGGGATGAACCTACAAAAAATGCCTATAATACAAATTGTAAATATATGAATGCTTTATATTTCTATTTAGGAGATGAGGAATTAAATAGAATTTCTTCTTGTAAAACTACCCATGATATTTGGGATACTTTGTCTCTTTCTCATGAAGGAACATATAGTGTGAAAGAAATGAGACTTAATTCTTATAATATTAAATATGATAACTTTAAAATGAAACACGATGAGCCTATTTATGAAATGTATCTTAGGTTCAATGAGATTGTCAACACAATGATTTCTCTTGGAAGAAAATTCACTACGACAGAATAGATCATGATAATTCTTAGATGTCTACCTGAATGATGGAAGGGAACCTCAGTATCTATTAGAGAATCATGTGACATCAGCATGCTACCTGTGAAAGAACTCATTGGGAATCTTATGATGTATGAAGAGGAGAATAAAGTCAATAGGGAAGAGGAGGATAATCCAAAAAGGTAATCTGTTTCATTCAAGACCACCACCTCATAACACAAAGACAAAGGGAAATTTGATTCTTATGTAGAGAGTTCCAGTAGTAAAAAATCATCACCTGATAGTGATGAGGAGATGGCTTAATTAGCTAGAGGATTAAAAAGATTTTAAAAGAAGAATATGCTTTTCATAAGGCATAACATCAAGGGAATATATGACCGAAAAGGGAGTTGGAAGAAAGATTGGAAAAGAAGGGAAAAGAGTGATGAGATTGTCTGCTATGAATGTAAGTGTGGATGACATATCACGGTTGACTATCCAAAGCTCAAATACAAAAATAAATATGAGGAGAAGGACAAGAAGTATAAAAATGAAATGAAAGAAACCCATATTACTTCTGAGTACAGTTCTGTTGGCTCAGAAACATCACATGATTAATATACTAACAATGAAAGAATGGTTTTTATGGCCAACACATATAAGGTAACACTGGATTTTGTACATAATTAATACTATTTTGGAGATGATAGTGACTCTAAAAATATTTCTAATGATGAAATATTTGAATACTATTATATTCTTGAAGAAACATACAATGAACTAAAAGATAAATATAAATATTTGAAGAAATAGTATGTTGTTAATGTGACTAATAAATCTGAACTCACAACTAAAAAAGTGAAAAACTATCAGCTTCTCAAGGAGAAAAATGAATTATAAATGTCTAATGAGAAATTTAAAAATGTCTTGGAAAATATTACCAATGGGAAAAATACTCATATTCAAATTCTGGGTAAAAAAATTTCCCCTAAATAGAATACGAGCATAGGATATCAACCTCGCAAAAGAAATCTTGGTAGAACATACTTTGTTTCAAAATCGAGGACATACAACTTCTCTCCCAGTTCTGGACAGAAATAAACTAGTTCAAGTTATGATACAGTTTCTACTGTTTCATGTTTTTTGGACCAAATAATATTTACTTTGCAAATACTTTAATCAATGATTATAGGAACCTATGAGTTAGATATGGGTTTCTGATGCACATATCACTAATGTTACTAGACCCAAACAAGTATGGGTACCAAAATCTGTTTTTTCTTGATCATTGTGTAGGAATACTATTAAAGAGTTCCAATAAAAGGATACGGTACTTGGACAGTGGGTGTTCTAGGAACATGACATGAGACTAATCATGCTTCAAGAACCTAATAAAATGGATGTAGGACATGTCAATTTTTGTGACAATGCTTAAGGATAGATTATTAGCCTTGTCCAAATCAGTAACCCTAACTCAGTTTTGATTTCTAATGTATTGTTTGTTGATGGTTTGAAATATAATCTGCTTAGTATTACACAATTATGTGATGAGATATTTCATGTTAGATTTGAAAATTATGCTTACAATGTCTTTAACACTAAGGATGAATTAGTGTTTTCTACATTAAGAAATGAAAATGTCGATTATGTTATCTTAGAGTATTTAGTTTCTCAAAATGCCTCATGTTTAAGTATATTTCATAAAGAGTATTGGCTTTGGAATAGGAGACTAGGACACAGTAATATTCTCTCCCTCAGAAAGCATACTAGAAATATCATAGTCAATTACCTACCCAAACAAGAGTTTCCAAATGGTAAATTGTGTAATCCCTATCAAAAGGGAAAACAACAAAACATTTCCTTTAAACCAAAGAAATATGTGTGATCTTATCAACCTCTTGAACTAGTCCACATTGATTTGTTTGGACCATCTAGAGTTTCTTGTTTAAATGGGAAGAACTACAGTTATATTGTTATAGATGACCTTTCTAGATATACTTGGACCTTATTTCTAGATCACAAAAGTGAAGACTCCTCTTACTTTACCAAATATGCTATGTCTTTAGAAAATATTAGTGGACTTATAATTATATCCATGAGAAGTGATCATGGTAATGAGTTCGGAAATCACTACTTTTAATCTTTTTTCTCAAAAAATGGCTATAGTCATAATTTCTCTGCCCCTAGAACACCTCAAAAAAAATGGAGTTATAGGAAGAATAAATAGAACCCTGTAAGAGATTTCCAGAACAATGCTTTGTGAGTATGACCTACTTATTTATTTTTGTGTTGAATCTATAAATACAACATTATATATAATCAATAGGGTGTTGATTAGACCGGTTCTTAAAAATACTCCTTATGAGTTATGGAACAATCGAAAACCGAAAGTTAGCTACTTCAATGTTTTTGGTCGCAAAGTCTATATCCTTAATACTAAGGGAAATCATGAAATATTTTCACCTAAGAGTGATGAAGGCATCTTTTTGGGATATTCAATTTATAATAAAGGCTATAGAGTGTTTAATAAAATAACTAAATATGTGAATTATTCTTCCCATTTCAAATTTGATGAAATAGATCCACATGAGCCTAAACCCATTCTAAAGAACCTTGAGGATGATGTAACAAATCTAAACAATAATTCAAAATCCTCAAAACATTCTATGAAATAATCTGTGAAAACTTCCAATTCTGGAAATTCTTTAGACTCAAGTAACATTGAACCTGAACCAGTTAATGAACCATAAATCACTAGTCCTTCTTTTTTAAAGATTCTAGAACTCTTAAGAACAATCCTTTAGATGCTATTGTAGGAGACATAGCCAAAGGAACTCAAAAAAGAGATTCTATTAGAAATTAGGTTGAACATTAAATCTTCTTGTCACAATGTGAACCTAAAAACATTAATGATGCTATCAATGATGAATTTTGGGTGATGACTATTCAAGAAGAACTTAATCAGATTGAAAGGTAAAATTTTTGGAAATATGTCAAAAGATCCAAGGACACATTCACCATTGGAACTAAATGGGTGTTTAGAAATAAGGTAGATGTAGCAGGTAACATAGTTAGAAACAAGGCTATATTTGTTTCACAAGGCTATTGCAAGGAGGAAGGAATTGACTATAAAGAAACCTTTTCCCCAGTATCTAGAATTAAATACATATGAATTCTTCTTGCTTATACTACACATCTAAATTTCATACTATATCAAATGGATATTAAGAGTGAATTCCTAAATGGGTATGTAGTTGAGGATGTCTTTGTTAAAAAACCTCCTTGTTTTACAAATCCTCAATTTCCAAATAATATTTTTAAATTATCCAATTATTTATTTTTTTTAAACATTCTCCAAGAGTCTGGCATGATAGACTGAGTACATTTATTATTTCTAAAAGTTTTACAAAAAGAATAACTGATACCACCCTTTTTATAAAATGAATTTCCAATGATGTTTTAGTTTTTCAAATTTATATAGATGACATCATTTTTGGATCTTCAATAAATTCTTTATATATTGATTTTTCTAAAATGATGCAAAACAAAATTGAAATGACTTTAATGGGTGAACTAAAATTCTTTATTGGATTTCATATCTTTTAAAATAATTATGGTATTATTTTAAATCAAAGTAAATTCACTAGAGATCTTATAAAACGTTTTTGATAGTATAACAATAAAATTAGCAATATTCAAATGAGTACCACCTGTACGTTGGGTCTTCAGGAAGATGTAAAATATGTTTATCAGACAAATTATAGAGGAATGATTGGAAGTTTACTCTACTTAATGTCTAGTCAACATGAAATTGTGTTTAGTGTGAGTTTGTGTTCTCGTTTTCAAGCATATCTTAAGGAATCTCATTTAAACATTGTTAAGAAAGTTTTCAAATATCTCAAGAATACACCCAATCTAGGATTGTTCTATCCTGGAGGAAAATAATTTTAATTAGTTAGTTATTTTGATGCTGATCTCGGGGGCTGTAAGTTAGATTGAAAAAGAACCTATAGAACATGTCACCTTTTAGGTATGTCACTAGTATCATGGAGTAGTATGAAAATATTCTATTGCATTATCTACTGTAGAAGTTGAATACATAACTACTGGTAGTTATTTTCTACAAATTTTGTGGATGAAACAGACATTATAAGATTACAGATACGAATTCAAGAATGTACCTATAAATTATGACAACACAAGTGCTATTAATATCTCAAAAATCCTATTTCACACTCTAGGGAAAACCCTATTGATGTAATAAATCACTTTTTGGGAGATGATTATCAAAAAGGCGATATCACTTTGGAATTAATTGGAACTAAATATCATCTTGCTGATATACTCACCAAACCATTAATTTCTGAATGGATAGACTAAATAATACATGAACTAGGCTCTGTAAACCTTATGTAAATACCTTACTACTTTATAACTTACTATTTTGTACCTTTATGTATTATATCTTAATGTTTTATAACTTAATATTTCATATTTTATTGTGTTAAGACTGATTTTTTCATGTTTATGGTCCCACAGTTAGTATTTCTTGGTTGTTTTCTAACACTTATTGTCTCTAACAATAGGGTTGCATGGTCTTGAAACCAAACTTGTTATGGTCTCACCATAAAAACATGGTATTTTTTCATTATGAAGGTCAGTTACGGTCTCACCGTAAAACAATTATTACCATTTCACTATAAGATTTCCTTGTTATTTTATTCATAAATTAGAACATGTATCCTGGTATTTACTTATTTCATTAATACACTTTTGTTATTACGATGATTGGTATTCCTAAATGATAAAATAAAATAATTTTTACTCGTTCTTTACTTGAGAACCCTTCTATTATCTGAAAACCATAACCCTTATTCAACCCATCAACCCTTCTCTCTCTCGAACCATTGGTGAATTCCCAAAATGAAGAGTCCTTCGTCGTTGACTCCTGACAAACTTAGTTCAAAAAAGAAGAATATTGTGCATAAGTTAGCACCCGAGGGTCCTATGAATCCAAATTTTGTTAATCGAACTGTAATACCTAAGAAAGAGATACGCCCAAAGAGGATTCTCTTAAGTATGTATCTAGTTTTGAATGTATTAAATGATCAAGGATGGTACGATTGGTTTAAAAAGGGAGATAGACCTATCTTCTCAAATCTAGTTGCACAATTTTATCAGTTTTTTCAATTTTAGATTGATTCAAAAATTGGATATGTTGTATGGAGTTGGATAAAAGGCCATAAATTCACTTTTTCTTCAAGGTTATGGGATACATGCCTTAGAATACCTAATGAAGTTATTTGTGAATATTACCAGAGTGATTCTCCACCTCCTAGTAAATTATTTGTTTTGGAAGATGCGTTGGAAAGTTTAACTGGAAATTTGCACCAAGAGGAATCCATCACTGCTGAACTAGATGCAGAATCGATAATTTTTTTTATGTTTATTCAGAACATGATTAGCCCCTGAAAAGGTGGTTTCACTGTACATAAATATTAGGATATATTTTTTATTCATCTTATGAAAAACGGACATAAGATCAATCTTTGTAAGTATGGCATACACCATATGTGATAATTGATCAAGACCACACCCAAGTCAACATCCCTATTCTATTCTCAGCATTTCTCAACCTTGTCACATTCCAAAGGATTTGTTGGACCAAATGAAGAAGTTATCAAGGATCATGTGTTCTGTCTCTAAAAATCTATTATAAAAAGGTTGAAGATCAATTGGAATTCTTGGAAAAAGGAATGGGTGAAAGAAAATGATAGGATTTATGAATGGTTCAATCCCGTGGAACAACCTTCAAGACCAAAAGGTATTTCTGATCTTTTTTTGGAACCAGATGAAGTTGTTGAGTATTATGAATAAGAAGAGGTTGTTGTGCCTCTCAAGGAAACTTTTCTTGATAAAAATGATAGTGCTCCTTCTCCACTAGTGATTATTGAGAAATAAATCCATGATCCTCAAGATGTTGTTGGTCTCTTAGATCAACCTGATGTTGAAAAATTATCGATTGCCAAAGAAACTGAAAAGGATGTTGTGGAAGTACCTATTGATGGGAAAATTCATGTTATGCAAGAAGCTGACCTTAAAGAAATACCAGATGAACTAGACGTTCCTGACATCATTCCTTCGACTGAATAGGGAATGGAGCTAGATTTTCAGTTGGTTAAACATGAAATGGGTTAGGAACTATTGGATGAATTCGTAGAAATAGATCAAGGCCCTAAACCTCTTAGTCCTGAAAAGGATGCACCTGTTGAGGGGGAGAAACCCCTAATATGGAATCTATTGGAGTTCCCATTCCAATTGATCTAATCCCAGTATAGACATGGTATAAATTTCCTAGTTATTTTGATGTGAATGAATCTCAAGAACTCTTAGTAAAAGGTCATGACCTTTCCACTATGTTTCAGTAGAAAATAGAATGTTCTTGTAACAGACCGAGATTTTATGAAAAATATTCTTTTTTATTTCACTAATGTCTTGTGTTGTAAGCTACACCAAAAGGAGCTTGCACAACACGCATCCTTGACTTGCCTTGCATTACACGCAATCGCGACCTTCCTCGATAGCGTGTGTAGTACGCAATACCGAGTTTCACTAAACAACGATATGCTATTAAAATATTATTATAACTAGCCGTTATGAATAGTAATAACCACCTTTTAAAATTTTAGAAATTTTACTTCTCAAAATGGACTTCATTTTTGGATTCGGAGTATCGAATTTATCCTAAGGTGAAATTTTGGTACTTTTCGGATAACTTCCATATTCTGATGAATAGTGAAAATTACTAAATTATAATTAAAAACAACTTTTTTAATCAAAATAATTAATAGTGATAAATTATTAATTTGAGTTGTTTTAAAGTATATTTAAAATATATTTTTACAATTTAATACAATGTTGGTCATTGGATGTAATTTCACATTTAAACCAGTTATAAACAAGTGTCAATCTTTTGATAGATATTGTTTCTTAAAAACACGCTATTTGTTTTAACAGCGAGATTTAATTATAAAATTAATTAATGAAACTTCTATGTTATGAATTTGGTAAAATAGACTTCATTTTTGAATTCGGAATATGAAATATAGCTTAGGATGAAATTTTGGCATTGTTCTGAAAAACATCAATTTTTGATGAATAATGAAACTACTAAGTGGTAGTTAAAAAACCGAATTTTTCATAAAACTTAATTTTACGGCTTCTGTGAATGGAATTTCAAAAATCCGACAGACACGGTTGATGTCAGTAAGTAAAATGTGGTTCAATGAGATAAAAATAATTTTTTGGTGAATAGTAACTTTTTACTTTTTTTTACCGCGGTTAATAGTAAATAGGGTAACTAAGGGTAAATATGATATTAATATTACCCTAACACATGTCCTAATTCTATTGGACAAGTGTAATTCGACCAAAAACAAACTTAGGAATAAAATATTACCATTTAGGCCCACTTGGATTAGATTAGGACATTTATTATTAATTTATTTAAAGAAGGGTTAAAATAGTTAAAATCAAAGTTTAATAAGTAAATCATTTTTAATATGGGGTTATACATAAGATAAATTCGATTGTAAATATTCATTAGAAAGCTAAAAGGATTTACTACATGATGGTAGTTTATTTGTAATTTTTATACATCAAATAAGTTAATTTATTTATTACACAATGATGATGCAGTAATTATCTTATTAATGAAATATTGACATAATTGATGTTATAAACACAAAAATAAATATAATTTGAGACTTTTTTTGAATTCCACTAATTTTCTAGGTTACTATGATATATTATTGTTGATTTAATCAACTTGGTTCGAACATATAATTCTGTTATGACTTTCACAAAAATCATATATCAAATACTGTCAAAATTGACACAAAATAGTTTTTAAATAAAATATTATATTATTAATTGTTATTTTATTCCTAAAAATCTAAGGTTCGGACAAATGACTTAGATAAGGATATATATATTAATAATAAACAATTTGTGGTTCGTTTGGCATGTTATAGTAAGTGTATTAACCGTATAGTGAAAGAAAACAAAAAGACACGGTAAAAGTTAAATTATTTAACTTAGAGTTAAATCTAATTGATAAGGTTAAAATAATAACCTAAACTTGTCTAAATCCTATTGGTTGATATGATTTTGACCCATCCCCACTTTATCTTCGAAATAAGACCCTTTGGAACCATTATAAACCGATTTGACTTTAAAATAAAATAATATTTTGAGGTATTCCTAAGGTGCCCCTCTCCTCCCTTATAAAAGGACACCTCCTCCCCCTCCTCCTCACACCAATTTGAGCACTCAAGCTCGACCAACCCCTGCAATTTTCTCCTCTACACTTCCCTAGAATAATCCTAGAGGTCCTGGTCTTCTCCAAAGACCAATCTTAGTTCCTTAAGTGGAGGATTCAAAGAGGCGTTCCAAAGAAGAGGTAATATCCATTACCGATCTTTTCAATTTCTTTCTTCTTCAACTTCTTCTTCTTTAGTTGTTTCATGATAAAGTAATAACATCATTATTACTTACATACTTATATGTTATTATAAATATGAAACAACCCTAATTCACCTTCTATCCATCCTACGGAAAAATGAAATCACCGCGCGTGCGTACGTACGGAATACCGTCTCCACGCCGTGGTGTAATCTATTTTCCACCATCACCTTACAAGGATGGGTATAATGGTGTAATGAGTAACTATATATAATTATTATTAAGTAATATTGATACTGAAATAATATATATATATACTCCAATACAATTCCACGATCATAGGAACGATATCATCACTCGTGCGTACGTACGGAATACTGTCTCCACGATGTGATGCGACTCGTTCTACATGATCTTCATTTCATAATGATTATATAAATGAATTGAATGAATGAATATGGTATATACTACACTAATACCATTCTGGAAATGAATTATCTATAAACTAAAGATAAGAATAAGAATTTATTCAACAAAACACGCATAAGAACAAAAAGTTATAAAGACCCGAGTAACAAGTAACAATGAAATATTACTAACAAGAAGCTAATAATATGACCATATATGATATCATATCAATATGTATGATTCTGGAATAAGTTAATAACATTATTTAAACCATTATACAGGATCTTCGGACACAAAGAAAGCAAATCGGACCTAAGGTAAGGGAAATATCACAATCTCATTTTTATCCGAGATTGTTTATTCGTAAGTATTTACTGGGGTGTATTTTATCATCCACATCCATGTTTACTCAATATGTAATATTATTTACATCCACCTAAAATTGTTTAAATCCATTTTTACCCTTCGGTGAGTTTTTAGTAATACGTATAAAAGGAATCTTTTGTCGTTTTTCGTACGAGGTACTTTTTGACTTTTCCGACAAAAGTACGAAGAATGTTTTTTTTAACTTATACGGCACGAACGGATTTCTACTGTTTTATAAAGCCTTATTTTCATGAAGCTTCCTCTAAAATATTTCATGACTATTTTCAATAAAATCTCTTTCTTTTAAAATTGCATGACGTTTTGTGAAAAGAAATTGATTTTGAAGAAGAAAGGATATTTTCCTCAAAAATTCAATTCAAGTGTTTTATCAAAATTATTTTCCATCTAAGATAATAAAGGGTTATGTTTCTATCCATATTTTTACATTGATTTGACTATGTTGTGATGGAATTATGTTTATGAATTCCTTTATCTTATATGAATTGATTTATGATGTCATGATGTTTCAAAAATCCCATTTTTGTTTCATGTGTTATGCGATGATGTATGTTTTATGATTATGTGGCACACATAAGAAAGGATTCATTATAAGATGGGTGGGACCTATATCTCCCTCCAATGCATTGGGTAATGATTTTATATCTCATGAGATAGACATGGCTGGAACGGAAGGTTATTTCGGTTCAGTGATACAGGACTGAAACGAGGAGTGAACTCGGTTCAGAAAGGGACTTTTTCCACTAAGATAGTCTTGGCAATGAGTCATGACTAACAAGAAATGATTTTCCATGATTATGTGTGCATGCCACAAAGTTTCAAGTTTTATGTTATGATTATGGGGATCTCATTTTCACTTCTATGATTTATTCCATGTTAAGATATTATGATCTCTTTTGCAGGTTTTGATTTTCATAAAGATATGATATGATTTTTATTTCCTTTATTTGCCCTTGCTGAGCATTTGAGCTCACCCTTTTATGTTTTATTTTCCCCAGGATATAAAGAAAGGTTTAGGTAAAAAAAAGGAAGATCTTTATGGGAGATATTGAAGATCTTTCACCACGATTATACGATTACGTTCCGAGTTTCCAAAGACACTAAACTATTACGATCCTTCTGTGTGTGTTTTTGTTATGTACTAAGTATTCCGCAAATGTAATGTAATGTCCATGTAAGTCAAGATACGGGTCTCTACAGTTGGTATCAGAGGAAAGGTTTAGTCAACCTTTGGAAACTAGGATGCGAAAACGTTAGTGAGATCCCTAGAGATATTTCTAAGGTATGTCTAGGGATGTCTCTAAGGTTAAGTATACGTATAGGTTATAGTCCTAGAATTCCTCTAACGATCTTAGAATTTAACCTAAGATGTTAGATATTGAGGGTACTACCCCTTTATTATGTTGTTTTCCCTAGCATGATTTTTGCCTCTCACACTATTCTTTTGGGGTTTTAGACGATGGCTGGAACCCGAAGGAACAGTGTTGATCAATGCAATGGACAATGCAATGATTGTCCCCCTGAGCAACCAAACGATATGGGAGCTGGAATGCAAAATCTTGTAGCCATGCTCACACAACTTTCTCAAGCTATGAATCATGCAGGACTTCCAAACGAGCAAAGGAAGGAGCAACATTCTGTTGAATCCTTCATGAGGCAGCGTTCGCCTTCTTTCAGTGGGTCTACTGATCCATTAGTTGCTGAACAATGGATTAGTACTACTGAAAAGATATTTTCAGTTCTTCATTGTTCTGAACATGATAAAGTCATCTTAGCAGTATATCGTTTGGAAGGTGAAGCTGATCAATGGTGGAATCTTATCAAGAATACGAGGCAAAGAGATGAAATTGATTCCATGGAATGGGACGAGTTCAAGAACTTGTTTTTCAGTAAGTACTTCCCTCGTATTCTTCGAACGAAGATGGAGAAGGAGTTTCTTGAACTAAAGCAAAAGGATGATGAATCTTTTGGTATATACGAAGCGAATTTTACAAGACTTGCAAGGTATGCATCTGGCATTATCATCCAACCTGAAAGTAAAGTTGATCGATTTTTCAGTGGCTTAAAACCAAGTCTTCGAAGGGCATTAGCTATAAGAGACTTCAGTATCTATGAAGAAATTGTGCGTTGTGCTATTAAGGTAGAAATGGAAGTTGGTGTTACATATCCATCTCATGGTTTTGACAAGAAACGAAAGATGGAGTTCAAGGAGAAATCTCAGAATAATGGTGAAAAGAAGATGAATGTTTCCTTATGCACAAAGTGTGGAAAGAAGCATGGTGGAGATTGTCTTAAAGGGACTAGAAAATGTTTTAAGTGTGGAAAAGAAGGTCATCGAGCAGCTGAGTGTCGAAGTAATGGAAAAAGGGATTCTAATGAAGTGAATAAAGCAAACACTGCAGAGAACGCACAACCAACACTTCAATGCTTCAAGTGAAAGGAGATGGGACATTATGCCAATAAATGCCCTAATCCAAGGGTTAGTGATGATCGACATGAGCAACCACTTAAGGCAAAGGACAAAGGGAAGTCACATGCGATCACTATTGGCAATGTTGAATATGACAACGATGTGGTGGAATGATTAAGTTTTTATGTAATGGGATTCCAAAATAATGTTGTATCATGGAATATTGGAATATTTATGTATTGGTCTAATGTGGTATTCAAAGTGATTGAGATATTATGCGCATAATGAAGGGAAAATGAGAAAATGAAATGTTTAACAGTATTCATGAGCTCATGATTGATATAAGTACTAAGTGATATCATGGTTTGAGTATATAGAATTTTGAGGATTTTGGTATGTGGAAAGTGTTAACTTTTAACTGCATTCAAGTTTTCACTAAGGTTCAATGGGTATTCAAGAGAGTACAAGATTAAAGCCTTTGAATGTTTGGAATGTGTCCAACAAGATATATCTTATGATATATGGGGATCAACGATGGTATTAAATCTCTGGTAATCGTTTTCACTATGTTATGAGAATGGACTGCAGTATTATGGATATGACTAAAGATTGGAATGGATTATGTTGGACATAAGTTAGTATTGTTTAAGGATAGAAGTTTTTTCGATATTATTTATGGGATGTTATAGTAATATAGTTTTAGAAAAAGGACAACCTGCAGGACGGGCGACAGCCCATCGCTTCGGACAAGGCTGTGGGAATCGAACCCACAACCGAAGTGCGACTGGCCTTTATCGCCTACCACGGGCCTACAGGAAGTCCCTGTTTAGTAGAAACTAGTTTTATTATATTAAGCTGTATGATATATGAAGTATAAGTCCATTTTAGGAACTATATATGATTAATCTCACTATAGATCGACTTATGTATATAATTTTGCTAACCATTTGTTTGAGACAGATGGAATGACCCGTCATTCTATCACATGATCTGCTAAAACTTCATGAATAACAAATTCAACTTCATTTAAGAGATGAAGTGGAAATTGTTCTAGGCACGAACAATAGTGAGATTGTACCAAAATAAAGAAAGTATTTATTCCAATTCAAATTTTCAACTTTAGGGAAATGATCTTGAAAACCAAAAAATGTTGTCCTAGTGATCTTATACCTGATGAATCAGATGGTACCTTAGATCGTCACAAATTTATGGATTTGTGATTACTGGCTTTTCCATAGCCATGTTCTCTACCACTCTCCATCAGAACATGATGGTTATATTTCTCTTCCATATCCATATTTTCACCTATGTGGAAACCCAATGATTAGTTTATTTGGGTAATCGTTACTTTTCATACTTTATTTTTTAAAGCCAAGTTTTGGTATTCCTTTTTACGATGTGGGTTTCTATTAAAGAAACTTTCGAATAGTAAACCATTTATAACCCCGACGAATTTCGAGGGCGAAATTCATTTTAAGGGGGGTAGGATGTAACAGCCCGAGATTTTATAAAAAATATTCTTTTTTATTTCACTAATGTCTTGTGTTGTACGCTACACCAAAAGGAGCTTGCACAACACGCATCCTTGACTTGCCTTGCATTACACGCAATCGCGACCTTCCTCGATAGCGTGTGTAGTACGCAATACCGAGTTTCACTAAACAACGATATGCTATTAAAATATTATTATAACTAGCCGTTATGAATAGTAATAACCACCTTTTAAAATTTTAGAAATTTTAGTTCTCAAAATGGACTTCATTTTTGGATTCGGAGTATCGAATTTATCCTAAGGTGAAATTTTGGTACTTTTCGGATAACTTCCATATTCTGAGGAATAGTGAAAATTACTAAATTATAATTAAAAACAACTTTTTTAATCAAAATAATTAATAGTGATAAATTATTAATTTGAGTTGTTTTAAAGTATATTTAAAATATATTTTTACAATTTAATACAATGTTGGTCGTTGGATGTAATTTCACATTTAAACCAGTTATAAACAAGTGTCAATCTTTTGATAGATATTGTTTCTTAAAAACACGCTATTTGTTTTAACAGCGAGATTTAATTATAAAATTAATTAATGAAACTTCTATGTTATGAATTTGGTAAAATAGACTTCATTTTTGAATTCGGAATATGAAATATAGCTTAGGATGAAATTTTGGCATTGTTCTGAAAAACATCAATTTTTGATGAATAGTGAAACTACTAAGTGGTAGTTAAAAAACCGAATTTTTCATAAAACTTAATTTTACCGCCAATGGAATTTCAAAAATCCGACAGACACGGTTGATGTCAGTAAGTAAAATGTGGTTCAATGAGATAAAAATAATTTTTTGGTGAATAGTAACTTTTTACTTCTTTTTTTCCGCGGTTAATAGTAAATAGGGTAACTAAGGGTAAATATGATATTAATATTACCCTAACACATGTCCTAATTCTATTGGACAAGTGTAATTCGACCAAAAACAAACTTAGGAATAAAATATGACCATTTAGGCCCACTTGTATTAGATTAGGACATTTATTATTAATTTATTTAAAGAAAGGTTAAAATAGTTAAAATCAAAGTTTAATAAGTAAATCATTTTTAATATGGGGTTATACATAAGATAAATTCGATTGTAAATATTCATTAGAAAGCTAAAAAGATTTACTACATGATGGTAGTTTATTTGTAATTTTTAGACATCAAATAATTTAATTTATTTATGACACAATGATGATGCAGTAATTATCTTATTAATGAAATATTGACATAATTGATGTTATAAACACCAAAATAAATATAATTTGAGACTTTTTATGAATTCCACTAATTTTCTAGGTTACTATGATATATTAGTGTTGATTTAATCAACTTGGTTCGAACATATAATTCTGTTATGACTTTCACAAAAATCATATATCAAATAGTGTCAAAATTGACACAAAATAGTTTTTAAATCAAATATTATATTATTAATTGTTATTTTATTCCTAAAAATCTAAGGTTCGGCCAAATGACTTAGATAAGGATATATATATTAATAATAAACAATTTGGGGTTCGTTTGGCATGTTATAGTAAGTGTATTAACCATATAGTGAAAGAAAACAAAAAGACACGGTAAAAGTTAAATTATTTAACTTAGAGTTAAATATAATTGATAAGGTTAAAATAATAACCTAAACTTGTCTAAATCCTATTGGTTGATAGGATTTCGACCCATCCCAACTTTATCTTAGAAATAAGACCCTTTGGAACCATTATAAACCGATTTTGACTTTAAAATAAAATAATATTTTGAGGTATTCCTATGGTGCCCCTCTCCTCCCTTATAAAAGGACACCTCCTCCCCCTCCTCCTTACACCAATTTGAGCACTCAAGCTCGGCCAACCCCTGCCATTTTATCCTCTACACTTCCCTAGAATAATCCTAGAGGTCCTGGTCTTCTCCAAAGACCAATCTTAGTTCCTTAAGTGGAGGATTCAAAGAGGCGTTCCAAAGAAGAGGTAATATCCATTACCGATCTTTTCAATTTCTATCTTCTTCAACTTCTTCTTCTTTAGTTGTTTCATGATAAAGTAATAACATCAGTATTACTTACATACTGATATGTTATTATAAATATGAAACAACCCTAATTCACCTTCTATCCATCCTACGGAAAAATGAAATCACCGCGCGTGCGTACGTACGGAATACCGTCTCCACGCCGTGGTGTAATCTATTTTCCACCATCACCCTACAAGGATGGGTATAATGGTGTAATGAGTAACTATATATAATTATTATTAAGTAATATTGATACTGAAATAATATATATATATACTCCAATACAATTCCACGATCATAGGAACGATATCATCACTCGTGCGTACGTACGGAATACCGTCTCCACGATGTGATGCGACTCGTTCTACATGATCTTCATTTCATAATGATTATATAAATGAATTGAATGAATGAATATGGTATATACTACACTAATAACATTCTGGAAATGAATTATCTATAACCTAAAGATAAGAATAAGAATTTATTCAACAAAACACGCATAAGAACAAAAAGTTATAAAGACCCGAGTAACAAGTAACAATGAAATATTACTAACAAGAAGCTAATAATATGACCATATATGATATCATATCAATATGTATGATTCTGGAATAAGTCAATAACATTATTTAAACCATTATACAGGAGCTTCGGACACGAACAAAGCAAATCGGACCTAAGGTAAGGGAAATATCACAATCTCATTTTTATCCGAGATTGTTTATTCGTAAGTATTTACTGGGGTGTATTTTATCATCCACATCCATGTTTACTCAATATGTAATATTATTTCCATCCACCTAAATTTTTTTAAATCCATTTTTACCCTTCGGTGAGTTTTTAGTAATACGTATGAAAGGAATCTTTTGTCGTTTTTCGTACGAGGTACTTTTTGACTTTTCCGACAAAAGTACGAAGAATGTTTTTTTTAACTTATACGGCACGAACAGATTTCTACTATTTTATAAAGCCTTATTTTCATGAAGCTTCCTCTAAAAGATTTCATGACTATTTTCAATAAAATCTCTTTCTTTTTAAATTGCATGATGTTTTTTGAAAAGAAATTGATTTTGAAGAAGAAAGGATATTTTACTCAAGAATTCAATTCAAGTGTTTTATCAAAATTATTTTACATCTAAGATAAGAAAGGGTTCTGTTTCTATCCATATTTTTACATTGATTTTACTATGTTGTGATGGAATTATGTTTATTAATTCCTTTATCTTATATGAATTGATTTATGATGTCATGATGTTTCAAGAATCCCATTTTTGTTACATGTGTTATGTGATGATGTATGTTTTATGATTATGTGGCACACATAAGAAAGGATTAATTATAAGATGGGTGGGACCTATATCTCCCTCCAATGCATTGGGTAATGATTTTATATCTCATGAGATAGACATGGCTGGAACGGAAGGTTATTTCGGTTAAGTGATACAGGACTGAAACGAGGAGTGAACTCGGTTCAGAAAGGGACTTTGTCCACTAAGATAGTCTTGGCAATGAGTCATGACTAACAAGAAATGATTTTCCATGATTATGTATGCATGCCACAAAGTTTCAAGTTTTATGTTAGGATTATGGGGATCTCATTTTCACTTCTATGATTTATTCCATGTTAAGATATTATGATCTCTTTTGCGGGTTTTGATTTTCATAAAGATATGATATGATTTTTATTTCCTTTATTTGCCCTTGCTGAGCATTTGAGCTCACCCTTTTATGTTTTATTTTCCCCAGGATATAAAGAAAGGTTTTAGGTAAAAAAAGGAAGATCTTTATGGGAGATATTGAAGATCTTTCACCACGATTATATGATTACGTTCCGAGTTTCCAAAGACACTAAACTATTACGATCCTTGTGTGTGTGTTTTTGTTATGTACTAAGTATTCCGCAAATGTAATGTAATGTCCATGTAAGTCAAGATACGGGTCTCTACAATTCTCTTATAGTTATCTCTTCCAATAAACCTGATCCTGTCTTATCTTCTATCTCTAAGCCTTCATAAGAACCTCCAACATTGGTGAATAAAGATGACCTAAAATAATTTGGAGCTACCGTTTTGGATGGGGTTGAAAAACACCTAAATACCTAACCAGCTCATGTAACAAATCTACGTGAGAGATATGCCTCACTCTTATTGGAAAAAGTCATTTGGCAGATTCAACTAAAAATGATTCATGAGATACATGATATCACTGTTGAGAACAGGCTGCTTAGTGATGAAGTAAATACTCTAAGGGGTATGATTGAATAAATGTAGAAAGTGCTGAATTCTTGATCAGAGCATACTTATCATCATATTGAGACTCCTATTTCTCAAACCTCATAGGATATTTCCTCTTTGATTCTACCTAATTCATCTTCCTTAGTTGAAAAGGTATCTGAAAGTAACAAACGAATAGTGGAAGAGATGTTTGAGCTTGTTTTTGGTCATAAAAATCTAACTAATGAGTAAAATGCATGCCTTCAGAAAGTGCTCAATCAACTGAAATATCTTTCCTTAGTTGTTACTGCTTCTAATTCCTCTGGTAAATATTCTCAACCTACCTTGTACAATGAGGTTTTCAGAATAGTTTTCAAAGAAAAACATCAGGCTATGCATAGTAGTTTCAATGAAGAATCTCTATCTGAAGTTATCAAGAATATATAAAGTGTTCTTGATTTTGTCAGAATCCGTTATAAGATTGTTAATGATGCTCAGAACGAAATTTACAAGAAAGAGGAATTCTATTTCATCTCAATCTTCTCCAAGACTGACATGAAAATCATTTCAAGTACCTTGTAGAAATTTTGAGGATCCCTCCTTTTACTCAAGCCTTCAAGACCCATGTTGAAAAGCTCACCGAGTTCACTCTTCTTTTGGAAAGTGTATGGAGAACAAGGTTGACTTTGAGAAAGCCATGTAGTATGGTAGAGAGATCATTGCTGATTTTATCAAGCTTCTTAGGTCCAATTGTAACACCTCACCCCTACCTCATTTTCTTGAGGAGTCAATGAGGGTTACTTGGCCTTAAGAGATGTTCTCAAGGTGCTAAAGGCTGGAAATAAATGTTGCGGGCTCCGAGACCAATTGGGGAACAAATTTCCATTGATACAAAACCAACAAAACAACCACAACTAAATGATGCATGTCAACAAAACCAAACTCATACATTACCAAAGACAACCAGATAATCCATAATCTCACATGCCAACACAACCCTATACAATATCATAGTACAATGCGAAGACTCAACAAGAAACACCAAGAGCCATGACACCACCACAGCTCCACACCAAGCTCCAAGCTCTATGTCCCACTAAGAAATCATAACGCACCACTAAAGGAGGTTGATTCCTTACCTTCTCCCACATCACCGTACACAACATCTACAATGACACCAACGTATCAAAGCTGGTGTTGAGTACTAAAACTCAGTAGTATTTCCCCAAATGACATCCCTACACACACCACTTGGATAAAATCGTTAGCACATTTATATAAAAGAGTTTATATAAAATAATCATAAGTACAACCAATTACAATAGCCAAACATGCCCTTACCGAGCTATCTTACCCAAATCTAACCACCACAAGAAATACAAACAAACATGTCAAAATTTCTTAATTGCAATGAAATTCACAACAAACAACTTAACAACAAACAGTGGAGCTTCTGTCCAACCCGTTGCATCCATTTACAACTAGTGGTTCATCCCATCCACTTATCATTGATGGTGGCCCTTCCATCCACTATCCATACACCTTCATTATAGTGGTACTTCCCTCCCACTTCCACAAAACATTTCAACCAATCATAACCAAGAATAAAATTCATCATGGTCACAACAACATCATGTAATCAACCAATTCCATTACATGTCAATTCACTTCAATAAATCACCAATTTATAGAAAACCATTTTCCTTGATAAAATAAAATTTCAATAAAAAAACTTTTTATTGAAAACCTCTTCCATCAATCATTTCACAAATCAATCATATCACTCTATTTTAAAATCCCCATTTTAAAATCCTCAACAAGAACATTTCACCCCAAAACCCCTTTCTCCCAAAAACCCCCAAATAGATTTCCATCCAAATTCGCACATCACCATATAATTAATTTCAATCACAACAAATTAATTTTAACATGGAACCACTAGTTCTAACCAAGTGGAGTCGATAGGGAAGACACCTACCTTTAGGGTTCCTGATAAATCGACCCACGAACAACCGCGCCTCAAATCCGGAGAACGCACCACCGACACTTCTCTAGATCCCCTTCCCTAGAGCAATCACCATCAAACAACCTTGAATCCTCTTCAAAATCCTTCCAAACCGAGTGGGAGAGAACCCTAAACCCCTAAGAACCCAAAAACCCATGTGAGGCTCGATTGGTAGGAAGAGAGGAGTGAAATGAAGAAATCCTGAGTGATCCCAGGTTTTATAACCCTATTTTTAAGTGGCCGCACGGTTAGCCCACACAGTTTGGCAAACTGTGCCCTAACTGTGCGCACTCCACTGCTTCGAGATCCAGGGTCCGCATGGTTTTCTTGCACGGTTTGGAAAACTATGCACATGCTGTGAGGAGCCTACTATCTCCCCCTGCACGTTTTCCTAGAGCATCCACACGGTTTACACTAACCGTGCTCAAACCGTGCACCCCTTTAAAAGACTCCAAAAACATCCAAAACCATTCCAAATTCTCCTAACCTCTTCCCAACGCATCCCAAGAACATTGAACACATAACAAAAGAATAAAAAATGAAATATACCTCAAACCGGGGGTACAACAATCTCCCCACCATTGGACTTTCCGTCCTCATGAAGTAGTGAACCCACCCTTTAACGAAAGAGCTCGGGTCACTGCTCGATCATCTCTTTCTCCCGCTCCCAAGTGTCTTCTTGAATTTTACCATGTTGCCACAAACCACGAACTAAACCAATGATTTTACCATGCAAGAATTTCTCTTGCCTATCCACAACCCACACTGGAATGTTTACCAACAAAGCATCCTCTTCTAGCTCAATATGATACCATCGAATCACATGGTCATGATCCAGCTGATTCTTTTTCAAAAGCGACACATGAAACACATTCTGCACCACACTAAACCGAGGGGGAAAAGCCAAACGATAATCCACCTCACCAACTCGCTCAAGAATCTCAAAAGGCCCAATATACCTCAGACATAACTTTCCCTGCTTCCCAAACCGACGATGTCCCAACCTAGGAGAGATCCTCAACAACACATGATCACTCACCTCGAACGACAACGGCTATCAATGATGATCTTCATACAATTTCTAACAACTCTTAGTCATCCCCATTCTCTTTTTGATCAACTTGATTGTCTCTATAGTCTCTTGGACAAGGTTCGGTCCAACCATTGAGGACTCACCCGTTTCCTGCCAACATAGTGGATAACGACATGGCCGCCCATAAAATGCTTCAAACGAAGCCATCTGTATGGATGCCTGATAACTGTTATTGTAAGTGAACAAAACCAACGAAAAGTGTTCCTCCCACATTCCACCAAAATCCATGACACAATCCTACAAGATATCCTCAAGGGTTTGTATCGTCCTCTCGGATTGACCATCCGTCTGAGGGTGATACTCCATACTCATCATCAACTTTGTTCCAAGGGATTGCTGTAAGGATTTCTAGAAATGAGATGTAAACCTCGGATCTCTATCTAATACAATTGAAACTGGAACACCATTCCTCTTTAAAACCTCTAGGATATAGATTTTGGACAGATCTTCCACCGCATGAGATTCGTAAATTGGAATGAAATGGGCCGACTTCATTAGCCGATCCACTATCACCCAAATGGAATCGTGTTTTCTGATCATTCTCGGGAGACCTATAACAAAATCCATCACTATCTGCTCCCACTTCAAAATAGGGATTGGTAAAGACTGAAACATTTCCACTGGCCTCTGATGCTCTGCCTTGACCTGCTGACAAATGAATCATCTCGAAACAAACTCAGCCACTCTTCTTTTCATGCCAGCCCACCAGAACTGTGCTTTCAACGCTTTATACATTTTCTGAATTCCAGGATGAACAGCCCACCTGGAATGATGATACACCCTGAGAAGATCCTTCTGAAAAGAAACTTGTACAACCATATGATTCCGAAAACACAAAACTGAATCTCCATTCAGTTTCCAACCCTTAATGGTCTCTCCACAATTGAGTCTCGACCCCATGGTCAGACACTCAGAATCGGATATTTTTGCCTCTTTAACCAGGCCAACCAAGTCAGGAACCCACAAAACTGGTAAGAAGACCGCTCTATCGCCCTGGTCCAAACATTCCAATCGTATATCAGCTATAACTGACATCAACTGCCACTAGTCTGATGCCTGTTTTACCACCTGAACATATGATTTTCTACTTAATGCATCCGCCACCGAATTTCCCTTACCCGATGTGTACATCAATTCCAAATCAAACATATAAAGATATTCCATCCATCTCCTTTACCTCATGTTCAAATACCTTTGTGAGAAAATGTTCATCAAGCTCTTATGATTTGTATATAATGTAAATTTCACACCAAAGAGATAATGACGCAACACTTTCAAAGCATGGACCACTTCTGGCAACTCCAAATCCTGAGTTGGGTAGTTCTTCTCAATCAATATCAACTACCATGAGCCATACACAACCACATTATTATTTTGCATGAAAACACACCCCAACCATGATCCCGATGCATCGTAATACACCATGTACCCTTTTCCTGGTTCTGGAAAAACCAATATTGGTGCTGATGTAAGACGGACCTTTAACTCATCGAAACACAGCTGACACTTTTCATTCCAACAGAATGGAACATTCTTCCTTTTCAAACCTGTCATCAGTGAAGCAAAATGTGAAAAATCAGGAACAAAATGCCGATAATGCCCAGCTAGACCAGGGAAAATTTGTATATCAAACACATTCTTTGGCAGTTTACATGAGACAATAGCCTCTATCTTTTTCAGATCCACTGAAAGTCCCCTTTCAGAAATCATAAGACGAAGAAAATGAACTTCATGTATCCAAAAGTCACATTTTGACAATTTTTCATACAACCGATGACCACTCAAGATCCCGAGAACTATCTCCATGTGCTACTCATGCTACACCCTTTTCTTTGAATACACCAGAATATCATCTAAAAACACCACCACAAATTAATCCAGATGTCTCTAAAATATCTGATTCATTAATTCCATGAACACCGTTGGAGCATTCGTTAGACTAAATGGCATAACCACTTATTCATAATGTCTATATCTACTTCTCAAAGATATTTTAGGAATATCCTCCTTCCTCACCTACAATTGATGATATCCCAGCCTGAGGTCGATCTTGGAGAACCACTGGGCTCCCCTCAACTAGTCGAACAAATCAAAAATTCGTGGAAGTCGATATATTTTCATTATTGTAACTTGGTTAAGTCTACAATAATAAACACATAGCCTCAAGGTTCTATCCGCCTTTTTCACAAACAACACTAGTGATGTGCATGGAGACGTGATAGGGCAGATGAACCCTTTATTTTCTAGCTCTTCCAACTAGACATCCAATTCCCAAAATTCATCTGGTTCCATCTGATAAGATGGAAGTGAGATGGGACTGGTCCCCAGAAGGAGATCAATCGTAAACTCCACTTCATTTAAAGAAGGTAACCCCAATAATTATTCAATAAAAACATCCATTAACTTATCCACCACTGCCAAAAGAACACTATTCTCAACATGCATTACTGATTCCGACAACAATACCGCCAATAGATATGATAACGTACCCACTGTTGGTGCCAACAAACCCATTGCACCCTGCCTTTCTTGCCTCTCTAATCTAATGAGATGTTTAACACCTTCGTGTGTCGTAAAAGACACTTTTCGTGCATCAAAATCATTGTGGGCCTTAAACACCACCATCCAATCCATTCCCAGGATTACACCATACCCATCCATCTCAAGCATTGAGAAATTCCACACTATGTCAACCTCACCCACAACGATACAACATTCTCTACACAAGAAGGCATGACACTCTCTTCGACAAAGAGGAGTTTGAAGTTTCAAAACTGATGGAATGATTTCTACCCATTAACCCAGCAAATCAACCACGCGTGCATTAATAAAAGAGTGTGAAACACCCGTATCAAACAACACTTGCATTAAGGTAGAATTTAAAATAATAGTACCTCGCACCGTGGATGGTCCCGAGTGATCATCCACCACAACCTGTTCAGCTCCAAACACATGTTTTCTTGCCACCCTATGCTCGTTATTATTATACTGAGGCGTCATGGTATTCTGATAATAACCATGACACACTTTACTCTGATGTTGAGGGGTGTGTTTCTTCCCCCATCCCGTCAAATCATACGACATCTGCGATCCCTGAGGAGTTTCAGGCGCACACGACCTTGGATCATTCCAACAATAACGCTGTAGATGGCCCATCTTCTTACAATTATGACATCCTCGAGGTTGTGTTGTACAATCCCTCTTGTTGTGGCCTGTAGAACCACACTGAAAACATCCCAGCATGATCTGGGGATTCAGAGGAAGATTCACCAATCCTGCCGTTGGATTATATTTTATATTACCACCCTGGGAATAAGTGTCCCTCTTCCACGTGAACCCATTGTTAGAGTTCCCACTACTATCCATGGGTACAACCATGCTTCCCCCACCCGGAGCACCCAAAAAATCCCACTCATCCACCGAGGCTCTATTCACCATCTCTGTGTAACCGTCTATACACAGTACTGCTATCTTTGAATGGATTTTTTTTCCTTAACTCTAGTTCAAATATTCTTTCCTTCAACGACATGCTACTTTCCACCTTAGGTGAAAACCACACTAAGTTCATAAACGTAGTTTCATACTATGTCACCGACATAATATCTTTATTCAAAATGAAGAAATCAGTCATACGCTGAATTCTAAATGTATGTGGGTAGAATTGTTTATTAAACAATTCTTCAAAGCCTTCCCACATCATACCCTGGTCCGTCCTAGATTAGACTACCAACTCCCACCAATGAAGGGCAAGATCTTCTAACATATACGTGGTCAACATCACTTTTAACTCTACAGGTGTTCCCAAGAACTCAAAGATCTTGTTAATTCTATTCAACCATGCTTCTTCCCTTTCTGGATCTAAATCACCCCTGAAGATGGGTGGATTCTGCTTTTGAAACTGAACCGCATGATCCATATTCCTTGGTTCATCCACTTTTTTTCCACCTTCCATAGCTTGGAGAGATTGCACTATGCTTTTCACTAGTTTCTGGTTCACCTGAGGCTCACGTTCTACCACATTCTCTGCACCCTCCTCTGGCTGGTCTCTTTGACGCCTACCAATTTCCATTTCAATAAAAATTAAACAAACAACCATGAGTCTCACTTCCGTAGACATCATGAAATCCCATTTCAAATCACATCACACAACACTCTCACAACAAGGCTTTCCACCAATTCACATTTTCCCCATGTTCCTTGTTTCACCATTTTAAAAACTAAACCATTTTCAAAATA
Organism: Viscum album; assembly: GCA_963277665.1. Taxonomy (NCBI): domain Eukaryota; kingdom Viridiplantae; phylum Streptophyta; class Magnoliopsida; order Santalales; family Viscaceae; genus Viscum; species Viscum album. Next base: position 973,449,933 of record OY728140.1, on the reverse strand, counting down.
CCAATTTATTCACATTTCAATTTTACACATTCATATCACATCATAAATCATTATACCTCAATGAAATATGAATCCTAGTGTGAAGTCATTTCTACCATTCATTACATGCTCATCTCATTGGCTACACCCATGACAAAGAGATATCCAATGCCTATAAGTGTCTCCAAAACACTTATGTACCCAACTCCCTGGTAACTTGAATTTTTGAATAAAAGGGTTAGCTACGTCCTTTAATGCTATACATTCCAAGTTCTGACAATCCTACACCTTGCTACCATCCTGAATCAAGGAATGTAATAGAACAAATATCAACACCAAATCCGAGAATCAACTCCAAGGGAGTGAACAAACTGATACCACATGTTACCCCACGCCCATACCTCATTGGCTTGAGGAGGCGGTGAGGGTTACTTGGCCTTAAGAGATGTTACCAAGGCGCTAAAGGCTGGCAATAAATGCCAAGGGCTCTGACAAGAATTGGGGAATTATTTTCCCTTGAGACAAAACCAACGAAACAACCACAACTAAATGATCCATGTCCACAAAACCAAACTCATACATTACCAAAGACAACCAGATAATCCATAAACTCACATGGCAACACAACCCAATACAACATCTAAGTACAATGTGGAGGACTCAACAAGAAACACCACGATCCCTGACACCACCACAACTCCACACCAAGCCCCAAGCTCCAAGTTCCACCAAGACATCACAACACACCACTAAAAGAGGTTGATGCCTTACCTTTTCCCACGTCACGGTACACTAAATCTGTAAAGACACCAACATGCCAAAGTAGGTGGTGAGTACTAAAACTTAGTAGGATTTCCCCAAATAACTTCCCTACACACTCCACTATGATAAAACTGTTAGCACATTTATATAAAATAGTTTATATAAAATAATCATAAGTACAACCATTTCCAAAAGCCAAACATGCCCTTACCGAGCTATCTTACCAAAATCCAACCACCACAAGAAAGCCAAACAAACATGTCACAATTTCAAACTTGCAAAGAAATGCACAACAAACAACTAAACAACCAACGGTGGATCTTCCGTCCAACCCGTTATCCATTCACAACCAGTTGCATCTACATAAAGAAGTACACAACAAAACAATCATAACAGTGGAGCTTCTGTCCAACCCGTTTCATCCATTTATAACTAGTGTCTCTTCTCATCCACTTATCATTAATGGTGGCCCTTCTATCCACTATCCATCCCCCTTTATTATAGTGGAACTTCCCGCCCACTTCCATACAATCACAACCAAGAATATAATCTATCAAGGTCACAATAACATCATGTAATAAACCAATTCCATTACATGTCAATTCACTTAAATAAATCACCTATTTATTGAAAACCATTTTCCCTGCCAAATGTCGTTTCAATAAAACAACCTTTTTATTGAAAAATACATCCATCAATCATTTCAAAAATCAATAATATAATTCTATTTTAAAATCCCCATTTCAAAATCCTCAACAAGAACATTTCACCCCAAAACCCCTTTCTCCCAAAAACCCCCAAATAGATTTCCAACCAATTTCACACATCACCATACAATTAATTTCAATCACAAAAAATTTATTGTAACATGGAACTACTAGTTCTAACCAAGTGGAGTCGAGAGAGAATCCATCTACCTTTAGGGTTCCTAAGAAATTGACCCTTGAACAACTGCGCCTCAAATCCGTCGAACGCACCACCGTCACCTCTCTAGATCCCCTTCCCTGGAGAAATCACCATCAAACCACCTTGAATCCTCTTCAAAATCCTTCCAAACTGAGTGGGAGACCACCCTAAACCCATGAGAACCCAAAAAACCCTGTGTGGATTGAGTGGGAGGAAGATAGGAGTAAAATGAGGCAATCCAGAGGGAGCCTAAGTTTTATATCCCTAATTTTAAGTGGCTACACGGCTAGCCCGCATGCTTTGGAAAACTATGTGCTAACCGTGCGCACTCAACTACCTCGAGAGCCAGGGTCCGCATGGTTTCCTCGCATGGTTTGGAAAATCGTACTCAAGCCATGTGGAGCCTACTGTCCCCCCCTGCACAGTTTCCTGGAGCATCCACATGGTTTACACTAACTGTGCTCAAACCGTGCACCCATTTAAAAGCTTCCAAAAACATCCAAAACCATTCCAAACTATGCCAACCACTTCCCAACTCTTCCTAAGCACTTTAAAAAAATAAAAAAAAGTATAAACAAAGGTTACATACCTCAAATCGGGGGTACTACACCTATCTTCATGTATATAGTACTTCCATAGTTTCTCCTGTAGCTGCACCTATGAGACCTAGTTTTCTTACCTTTACCTCTTCCCTAGCCTCCACTTCTATTTCTGTCAGTTAGGAACTGAGTCAGATTAGGCATGTAATCCTTGATCACCAACTGTCTTAGTCTTCTAATACTCTTAAATTGGCCCATTATATATTTTATGGTCTTTCATTCCATTCTCTGTCAACCAGCTCACTCCCTTCTACTTCAACCTCGTCTCCTGTGCCTTCCTCTTCCGATTTTGATGGTAAGGGAAAAGAGAAGACCAGCCAGTGATGAAAAATCGTGACTACACTCTTTTGATAGGAATATTGTTGTCCTTAATTTTTATAATGAATCTCTTTTTCTTTAATGCATGGCGCTGTTTTTATTGTCTATTCCTTATTCACTCTTTTGGATAATCTCAATAGGGGGAGAAATCTATATACATTATATATATTAGAAATATATATATGTTCAATATGATATAAATCTATATATTTTCTATTCACATTGGAAATATGTAGTGGGAACAAATATACACTGTACATACACATAATTTTTGATCCTCAAAATGGGGAGATTGTTGGACTCCTCATGACTTAATCGTGTTTTAATGATCACAAATAATATTCAAATTTGTTAATCCTATGTAAGTTATCTCAAATCATGTATACTACTATTTTGTATCTTTATGATCTAAGTAACTCCATTCAAGATGTTAAGTTCTATATATTCATTTTGATTACTATTAACTATCTTTTATTCACTTTATAATGACTTAATTGACAAATGATTAAGTCTAATACATTCTATGAGTATTACTTCTTATGTATGAATTCATATATTTGGTTAATTCTATTACACTGTGATTTTTCCACCGGTTATGTCTTTTTGGAAAAGGAACCATGACACACCGTGAACCAGACACTGTGAATGAGACACCATGAACTAAACACCGTGAACTAGACACCCTAAACTAGACACCCTGAACCAAACACCGTAAACCAGAAACTGTGAACCAGACACCGTGAACCAGACATCTTGAACTAGACTCTATGACCATGATACACTGTAACCATGAGACACCATGACCAAACACACTCAGGTTTATGGATACATTGTTCCATTACATACTGTGACACCATTTCTAAATCTGTTTTGAGGTTTTTCAATTTAAAATCTAACAGTCATATTTGAAGTTTTTAAAAGAATTGACCTAATAAATGTTTCTTTGTAGACATGAAACCTGACAGTACGAGGTAGGAGGTGCAGAATACATGAATGATGTCGGCTCCAACACATGCACTCCAAGACAAAAGAGTAGTGTGGCTCAAAAACAAAGTGTGCATAAAAGTGATGCAAAAGGGCATGAGCATGAAAATTAAGAAAACACGTAGAGGATTTTTTTGAAGCAATAATCTTCACATGAAACTCAACGATGCTGAAGAATACACGAAGAATACTTGAATCCTAGAATTGAGAGCATCTTCGCACTGAAAAACATCATGAAGAACACAAGACAGATCTATATGACATGTGACACTCTGTTTTCGATATGAGGACTTGATTTCTACATCTACTACATCTCAGAATTCCAGAGCTGCAAAGACTAACACTTGTACTTTTAAACATATCTCAATATTTCTACATTGCTGTGTATCATTTTATTAGAATTCGAGTAGTGTGTGTATTAGTATAAAAACAAACACTATTTCCTGTGTTAAACTGAAGGATAAAATATATCCTCTCCTAAACATTTTTTTACACATTTTTATACCCACATATATGTGTGGACGAGGTCCCTGTGTGGCTTGGTGGTTTTTACCCATGAAGAACTATGGAAGAGGTTGTGTGACCTAGACTATCTTGTGTACTATTTTAACCCTGATCCTGGTTGTGTATCAAGTTTATTTATATAAACTGGTTGAGGGAAGTTGATAACCATGTGGATTGGATTAGGTCTCAGCTTTAGATTGAACCAATTCTTTTATATCTGTTGTGCTGATTGATTTAGTCTTCTTTGTTTTATGTCTTTACTGTATAATTCCAAAATCATTAAATATACATTGATAGTTAATCTTGGAAAAAATGATAATTTTCTTTCCTTAGTATAATATCTTCAAAATTAATATTAATAACAAAAATTAGGATTACTGAGAATTAATCAATATAGTAAGATGTTATTTAAACTGTCAAACTTTCATAACAGAATAACCTTGATTAACTGGGTTGTATTTAACTTTATTGGGGAAAACTTTTAAGAATAATTTTTAATCCGAAATTTTTTATTAATAATCAATTCACCCCCCCCCCCAGAATGAGTAATCAACACTGAAAAAAATTATTAAACTTATTTTTTAATTATAACTGATCATATAATTTTTATGAATACAATTGTAATTATTATAAAATTTTTAATGATTTTTTTGTCAAAACCCATGAATTTTTTATAAATGTTTGTTTTTTAAGTAAAAAATCACATATTTAATAAAATTATTTAGACAAAATGAATATAATTTTTGGATTCAGGATTTTGAAATTATCTAATGATGAATTTTTCATAATTTTCTGAGATAGTCAAATTTTTGGGATAAATTAAATATCATTTAAATATATAATGTGTATTATGACATCATAATGACCTAATAGTGATGTAATAGAATATTATAAAAGATATATTCCGAAAATTTATGTTTTAACTTTAAAATAATGTGATATTAGATTTGTTTGATTAATTTTATAATGCCTTAGTGGACCCTCCAAGACTTATAAAATATATAAACTTTTTAAAATGATTTCATTGAGAGTGTGACTCACCCCTGAATATGAAATCCTAATATTTTATAATTTTTAGACATTGAACATATAAAACAATGTTTTCCACTCCACTTTGGAAAAATTCATTGGAAAAAACTATGGGTTTGTTTGTGGTTTTGATTAGTTTAATGTGTAGTGTCCGAAACCTAAATAATAAAAATTTCCCTCTTCTTTCTTATATATACCCACTCAATATCCCATTACTATTCCATAAAAACCATTAAAGCCCGACCAAATTTTGTCTTCCTCTCCATATATTCCTATCAAGGAACCCCAATCTCTATTGATGCCTCTCTCAAGACTCACCAAATCCTTTGGGATCACACTTCCATGTAATGGATTTATTCCTTTGTATTTTTTGTCAAAATTTTATTATTTTGTAATACACTTTTTCATTTAAAAAATTTGGGGTATGATTTTTCTCCTCCCCCATACTTCCTTCCTTATGTTGTAATTATGAGATACAAATTTCTCACTCCTTAATTCCACACATATACACATGTTACCATGCCAAAATTTTCTATGGGATTTCTCTCTTCTCATTTACATTCATGAAATTAATTTATATTATGAATCTAAATTCCATTAATTATGTTGGTATATTATGTTCCATACCCCCTTATAGTCTATTTAATGTAGAAAATATGAGATTTTTCTTTCTCTCTAATTATCCCATTTTATTATTTCTATTTGACATCTTTATATTTTCGAAGTTACACCAAAATTTCCCCTGCCAATATCATTGTGTAAGTGAATACAATATCCATTTTCCTATCAAGATTATTCACCATTATTCACATGAACTTATTGATTGGGGAATTAAATTTATGTTTTCCACATCTCTTATTCTTGGAATAAATTATAATATTTAAGGAATCTGTGTTGTATGATCCCTGTGGCACACTTATGCATGAAATGAAATGTTTTTAAAGGGTGTGACTAGATAGCACTCTAATTCACTGGGTAAAGGATAGTATCATGATATATCAAGTGAAATGAGAGTTTAATCAAGCTAATTCAAGTGCAATGAGGGTTTACACATGCTAATTCATGTGCAATGATATTTTACTCATGTTAATTCAAGTGCAATGAGGGTTTATTAATGATCCATATGTAATGTGCCTTAGCTCATGCTAATATCATGTTAAATATTATTTCCATATTTCCATGTTATTATAATCATTCTATATCATGCCTTTATTTTCATATTCATATTTTCCTCCATTGACATGTCTGTTTCTTAACATGTACTATATTCTTTGTGGTATGACTTGTTTACTCCCTTACTAGGATTTATAGATTACCATTATCTTATGAACGTCCTTGGGTTATCCCATGAAATTTTAAGTATGAAAGAATGTTGTGGTCACGTAAAATAATTTTTCAATAATGATGTTGTGTTTTATGTTCTATTTTTTTATTTAATATTCCCAATATCCCATGAAACTATATTTATCGATCCTCAGAGTTGTCTAAAGTGAATGTTTACGTAATAAATCATATTTATGTGTGTATTAAAGAGATTATTTTTTATAGTTGGTATCAGAGGATAGGTTTAGTTATTTTTGGGATTAGGATTAGAGAATCCTAGTTAAAGCCTTGGGTATAAGACTAAGTATACTGAAAATGTCCCTAAATTTTGGGGAGTATAGATTTAGTGGTTCATCAAGAAAATAAATCCCTTTCTGGATACAAACAAGTGGAGGTGGATTTGGGATAGATGTATTTATGGGTGAACCCAAAAACACTCTTTTAAGATAGACTCGAATAGGAAATCATGCATGAAAATGTTCCTTGATTCACTCTTGGTTACAATAATCCCAATAGATATTATTTGGTAAATTTATAATCTTGTTATGATCCATTATTAAGGGAATAAAAAATTTCCTTTAAGAATAGATGATGGGATTTATATCATGGATAACACAGATTGAATCCTATAAATTCATAAGTTAAGGAAATAAATTTAATTTACAAGATATTTCTTTTTTTCATAAGATTGACCTTAATGTGTTACCACTAACATTCATTTTATTCCTACCAATGGCCGGTAGTAGGAGGATTTGGGCTAACGACCAATGAGAAGATAAATGTTAAGACTGTTCTAATGAGATGCACAATCCTATGGGAGAGAATCAAAAACCTTTTCACAATACTCTCTCAGTTATCTCGTGTTTTTAAAAGAAGTATGGGTCAATAAGAACATTAAAACCCCTATAATAAATAAAAATCTACAATAGAGAGCTTCATGAGACAAAGGCCTCCTACTTTTAATGAATATTCTGATCCTTGAATCGCCGAACAATATATCAACACCATTGAAAAGATCTTCTCTATCATTCAATGTTCTGAACAGGATAATCTTCTTCGGTCTGTTTATCATATGGAGGGTGATTCTGATAAATTGTAGAAATTGACTAAAAATAAAAATCCTAGGGAATTCATCGAGGCATTGAAATGAAAGGATTTCCAGAAAATGTATTTCAAAAAATATTTTCCTCACACCCTCCGACATAAGATTAAAAGGGAATTATTTTTCCTCAAGAAAAAAGAAAAAAAATCCATCGGATCGTATGAGGATAACATCACAAGCCCTATATGATATGCCTCCGTCTTTTTCATTAACCCTGAATAAAAGATTAACCGCTTCTTTTCTAGTATAAAACCTAGCCTACAAAACACCTTGGTGATACATGACTTCGATATCTATGTAGAAATTGTCTAATGTGCCATCAAAGTCAAAATGGAGATAATCAAATCTTAGGGGTATCATTGGGATCAGAAGAGGGAAGTGGAATTTATTTCTAGTTTTCCAGTAGATAAATCCAATAGTATTAAGAAATTTCAGCACCCCACATGCCAAAGGTGCATAAAGAAGCCCCTTGAAAATTACCTAAAGGGGACAAGGAAATTTTTTAAGTGTATAAGAGAAGTAAACCTGACTATTAACTATAGATAAAAAAATAATTTTATTGCGATAGAGGAGAGGAACTCTTCGTTCGAACCTTACTAAGTTTTTAATTGCTTCAACTATAAAGAACTAGGGAACTTTGAAAACAAGTTCCCTAATCTAATGGTTTTTTGAGGCAACCATCAACCAACAAGACATCAAGGGAGACCTGTTTCCAACACTACCGACAATGTGACCCCCAACAACAAAGTGAGGACATGTACGCTAGTTATTCATTCAATAATAGTGAACATAAATTTTAATCGGGTTATATACATTCTTTTATATCCAAAAGGTTTATGAACAATCCCAACACCACCAGAAATCATGGAAGTAGAGATGTCAGTGGGAAAGAAAAATGGGGAAATCATTCCATAATAAGAATATAAGTCCTCCTCTGCCACAATTTTTGGATTAAACTTTCTGGAAAACCTCATCATACTCTCTATGGCGGAATTTAATACAATTCTTGGTATGGGTTGGATTTCCCTATATAGATCCAAAATAAATTTCCATGAGAGGTAAATCACTCTCCAAATGGAGAATTGACCCCCCATTCTGTACAAGTGCATAGCGGTGGACGAATATTATTTAGTACCATCATCTCAACAATGAACATTAATACCCTATGAAAATTGGTATCATGCTCAGTAGATTGAGTCTATGGAAGAAACCATCATTGAAAACATGCCTATTCTGAGGGTACTCCCTGAAGTGTTTCGTGAGGAATTATTACGTCTTCCTCCAAGAAGATATGTTGAATTATCGACTGATCTTACACATACGGAGGTACCAATATCAAAGAATCCATATAGAATGGCTATTTTGGAGCTTAAGGAGATAAAAAAATAACTACAGAAGAATCTAGATAAAGGATTTACAATCCCAAGTGCTTCACCTTGTGGTGCACCTGTCCTCTTCTTCATGGAGAAGGAAGGGTAAATGTGACTTTTTATTGATTATTATGAGATCAAAATAATCATGTTAAAGAAAATGTATCCTCTTCCCTTAATTGATGACTTTTTCAATTAGATATGTGGATCATGGTACTTTTCCATTTTCGACCTGCAGTTTGGATATTACCAAAGAAGGGTGAAGAAGGAAGATATCCCTAAGACTGATTTTCATAAAAGGTATAGGCAATATGAATTCCTAGTATTTCCTTTAAGACACACTAATTCTCTAGATATATTCATGGACATATTGAAAAATGTCTTAAGAGATTACCTCAAAAAAAAATTAGCAGTCATTATTGACGATATTCTATTATAATCCAAATCTATGAAGGAGTATGTGGAGTATCTACTCACTGTTCTAGAGACCTTGCGAAAGGAGAATCTCTATGAAAAGTAAATCAAGTGTAAGTTTTGGTTGATGTAAGTCTCATGCATTGTTCATATCATCAAAAGAAGTGGGATATATGTATATCCCTCTAAGATAGATTCAATTGATGGATGGTCAATGTCAAACATCAGTGATAGATATCTGTAGCTTCCCAGGATTACATAGATATTATCACTGATTTGTGATAAATTTTTCATGATTGTAAAACCCTCTTACCAAGATAACTCCTAAAGGAGTCATGTTTTATTAGAGTGATGAATGCGAACAAAGCTTAATTGATTTGAAAATAAGGATTATCACTATGCCAGTGCTCAAACTACACAAAAGTAGATATCTTTTTGTGGTATTTAGTGATGATTCAAAGAAGGGACTAGGCTATGTGTTGATGCCAAATTATAGTAATTTCCTATGCTTCACTGCAATTTAATGTTCATGAAAAATACTATCCAACACATGATCTAGAATTGGTTGTTGTAATTTTCACTTTGAAAATTTGGTCGCATTACTAATTTGCGGAGAAGTGTTAAATATTCACAGATCAAAAAACCCTCAAGAATATATTCACATAGAAATATTTTAATAACTAAAAGAGAATATGGTACGATATAATCAAAGAGTATGATAGCACAATCCATTACCTCCCTGGGAAACCGAAAAAGGTGGAGGATTCTCTAACTAGAAAGGACCCAAAGATTCTATCTTTGATGAGAATTGAAAAGGGTAAAATCTTAATGGAATTGATGATGATAGACATGGGAATCATAAATAATGGAATATAATGAATCCTTTCAAAAATTATTTCTCAAACATCTCTTCTAGAAAGGTTAATGGATTATCAAAAGGATGATGTCGTAATTCTAATGAAAGTGGAAACTATAAGAAAAGGGAAATCCATAGAGTTCAATTTTAATGAAGAATAAATCATAGGATTTGGAACAAGACTATGTGTTACATCAAATCTGGAGTTAATGAGTGAACTTTTGGATGATGCACAAAGTTTAAATTTTTTCTTTCACCCAGGAAGCAGAAAGATGTATCAAGATTTCCTTGATCATTATTGGTGGGATAACATAAAGATAGATATTGAAGAGTATAAAACAATGTTCATGGTATGTTACCATGTAAAGGCTGAGAAGAATATGTCTAAGGGGATGATGTAACCATTACCCATACCAACATGGAAATGGGAGAAAAAGACCCTAGACTTTTTAATCAGACATCTGAAGACATCTAAAGGAAACAATGCTATTTGGGTTGTTGTGGATCATCTTACAAAGAATGCACACTTCATTGCAATTCAAGATGATTTTTCATCTCATCAAATGGAACAAATATAAATTAGAGAAGTGTTGAGTTTTCATGGAGTACCACTATCAATTATATCTGATCAAGAGACAAGATTCACCTCAATGTTCTGGAATAATCTCTAACATGCTCTTAAAATTGAGTTGATCTTCAGTATGAATTATCATCCTCAAACTGATGTGAAATTTGAGAAGACTATCCAAACACATGAGGAAATGTTGAGAGTGTGGTCAATGGACATTAAAGGAGTATGGGATCAATATCTTCGTCTACTTGAGTTCTCTTACAATAAGAGCTTCCACTCAAACATCCAAACGGATACTTATAAAGACCATTTTGGGAAGAGGTGAAAAACACAGGCATGTTGGGATAAAGATGGTGAGTGGAAACTCCTAGGTCCATAAATGGTTGAATAAATGGTGGAGAAGGTGAAGGCCATTCAACATCACATTAATCCTGCTCAAAGTGGAAAAGAAAACTATGCTGATAATCGTCGATGATACCCAAAGATTGATGTTGGGGACATGATATTCCTCCACATATCACCATGGAAGAGAGTTATGAAATTTGGGAAGAAGTGAAAGATTTTTCTATGGTACATAGGCCCTTTTGACATCCTTGATCACATTTTAGTAGTGGCACATTGACTAGAACTCTCACTTAACCTATCTCGAGTACATGATTTATTCCACGTATCACTCCTGAGGTAGTACATACCTGACCCAGCTCATGTACTCAATAAAAAGGTGGTATCATTGGAGAATGACCTCTACTATGAAGAGAAGATAGTGAAGATCTTATATCATGGGTAAAAAGTTATACGATATAAGACAATGACCATCGTCAAGGTGTTGTGGCCAAACCACATGTTTGAAGAAGCAACATGAGAATCAGATGAAGAGATGATGTAGAGTAAAACTCATATGATTTAGTTTGGGAAAAGGAAATTTTTATGTAGAAATTTCTTAAGGGAGAATATTTTAACAACCCAAAATATTATTGATAAAAAATCCTCTTGATCTAATTAAATTTCTTATTATGTACTATGGTTATATAAAACATCTTCACTTCCTTTTTTTTATTTTTTTGGATTTTAAATTATCATTATGAATTTTTACCATTTCTAATATATCCATTAATCATTGATCACATGATTAGTACCAATATAGGGCTTTAAAAATACAAATTACTTATCCAAAGGAAGCGATGGCCTCATACTGTAAAATTTATCCATACAAAGCCCATTTGTCGGTTCTCAGAAAGGAGGTTTCATCAGTGAGATTTACTCTTGACCAATCCCAAGATGAGCTTCATTATCTTATGTTGGAATGAAACCACCTATGGGAGAAGTGGATGTTAGTAGATATTACCTCCTAAGCGATGTTATCTGAGACGCCCCAAGTGGTTTTCACCATCATACACCTTACACTTAGGTATTATGCGGGAGTTATAGGAGTTTATGTAACAAGAACGTAAAATATTGATTATGTGCATTACTTTGGTATAAATAATATGCATTGATATTATTAATATTACTTTGTAAATTGTTTTTAAAGCACTAATAGTATTTTTAGATAATATTTTAATTAAATTAAGAAATCTACATTGATGAATTAATGGACTTTTTAATTAAATAATATTTTATTAAAATATTATTACTAAATTAATTTTATGAATTTTTAATTATTATAAAATTTTTATGAATATGATTTTAATTTTTATTAACGTTTGATCGCTATTTTTTCTAACACCATGAATTTTCTATAAATGTCAGTCTTTATATTAAAAGTTAAAAGTCACATATTTAGATAATTTTTTAGATAAAATGAATTTTATTTTTTGATTCAGGATGTTGAAATTATCTAATGGTGATTTTTTCAAAATTTTCTGAGATAGTCGAATTTTTTGGGTAAAAAATATATAACATATAAATATTTAATGGGTATTATGACATCATAATGAATCAATAGTGAGGTAATAAAATACTATAAAAGAGATATTCGGCCAACATATATTTTTTCTTTTAAATAATATGATTTTAAATCTTTTTATGAATTTTATGATGCTTTAATTGACCCTCCAAGAATTATAAAATATTTTAACATTTTAAAATTATTTCATTGAGAGTGTGACTCACATCCACATAAGAAATCAAAAAATTTTAAGAAGTTCATAAATTGGACTTACAAACTAACGTTTTCTAATCCCATTTGGAAAAAACCCATTTGTAAAATCCATGGGTTGGATTGTGGTTTTGATTAGTTTAATGTGTAGTGTACAAAACCTAAATTATAATCAATTACCTCTCCTTTCTTATATAAACCCATCCTATCTCCAATTCAAATTCAATCCAAACCATTTCTTCATTACAAACCTCTACCATCCACTATCTATAATCCTCCCAATGCACCACCATCTCCCTAGAAGCCTCTCTCAAGCCTCTCGCAAGACTTTGGGATGACACTTCCAAGTAAGTGATTTCTTCATTTCTCATTTTGTCCCAATATATTTATGTTGTTATACCATTGTTTTCAATTACAAATGTTGTGGTAGGATTTAAAAAATCCCCCAAACATACCTCCTTATTTTTTAATGATGTGATACCTCTTTATCTCTCATTAACGCCTTCCGTGTAAACCATTTAGCATGCCAAAATTCTGTAAGGGGTTTCTCTCTACTCATTTTCATTAAAGTAATTATTTTATATTATGCATATAAATACTACTAAATATGTTGGGATATTATGTTCCATGACCCCCTTACTGTAAATATCATGTATAAATGATGTGAGACCCCTTTATCTCTCATCAGCCCATTTTATGAATTCTATTTGATGTCATTATGCTGCTGAAGATACACTAAAATTCCTCATTCCAAAATCATTATGTAAGGTAATACAATACCCATTTCTCAGTCAAGGGTTTTAACCGTTATGCATATGTACATATTGATTGAGGACATACATTAATGAATTTCACATCTCTTATTCAGAAAATGAATTTTGATGTCTAATGAATCCATATTGTCTGATCAATGTGGCACACTTATTCATGAATTTAAATGTTTTTAATGGGTGTTCCCTAATATCAGTCAAATGCATTCGGTGATGATTAGTGTCATGATACTTCAATTTCAACGAGAGTTTACTCATGCTAATTCATGTGAAATGAGTGTTCACTCATGCTATTTCTTGTGTAATGAGGGTTTACTCATTCTAATTCAACTGAAGTGTGGGTTTACTCATGCTCTATGTGAAATAAGCCTTGGCCCATTCTAATAAGTTGTTATATGTTGTTTCCACATTGACATGTAATGATAATAAATCTATATAATTCTTTTATATTCACATTAATCTTGTTCTCCATTAATATTCCTATTTCCTAAAATTTTCTATATTTTCTTCATGTTATGGATTGTTTACTCCCTTAATAGGCTTTATAGTCACCCTTTTATTATGAATATCCTAAGGTTATCCCAAGAAATGATAAGTATGAATGAATTTTATGGTCATGTAAAATAATTTTTCAATAAAGATGTTGTGTTTTATGGCCTAATTTTTTATGCAATGTTTCTAATTTCCCAAGACACTAGACCTCTTGACCATTAGATATTTATATAGTGAAATTTTATGTAATAAAAAATGTTTACGTGTGAATTAAAGAGTAGAGTTGTCATAGTGGGTATTAGATGATAGGTTTTAGTTATTTTTTGGATTTGGGTTAGAAAACCCTTTTGAAATCCTTAAGGATGTGACTAAGTATAATAAAAACATACCTAAATTTTTGTGAGTATATAATAAGTGGTTTATCAAGAAAATACATCCCTATCTGGTTATGAACAAGTAGAGGTGGATTTGGCACAAATGTATATGGGGGGAAAACCTGAAAACACCACATTGAGCTAGACTCGAACGTGAACGGGTGTAAAACAATGGGACTTACTGAACTACTGGGTGTGATGCTCCCTGGGTATATGATTTGTTAACTTCATTAGATTAGTATGAACAATTATTAAGGGAATAAAAAATGCCCCTAAGAATACATGATGGAAATTAGATCAGGGATATCATAGATTAAAGACTATAAATTTATAAGTTAAGAAAATTATGTAATTAATATGATAAACATTTTTTATTGGATTCCCCATTATTTGTTACCCATTACATTCTTTTTATTATAGCTAATTGTAGGTAATAGGATGACTCAGGATATTTACTGATGCGGAGATCAATCTAACAACTGTTCTAATGAGGTTTCCAATCCGATGGGAGCGCGAATCAAATATTTTTTCGTGATATTCTCTCAGTTAACTGATGTTATGAATAGAAACATTGGTCAAGAGGAACATTCAAACACCCTCCCCCCCTAAGAAAGAAAAATCCACAATAGGGAGCATTATAAGTCAGTTTCCAACTACATTTAATGGATTATCTGATCCCTCAATCACCAAAGATTGCATCAACTCCATTGAAAATACCTTTCCATTCATCAATGTTCCAAACAATAGGTGGTTATTCAAGAAGATTATCATATAGATGGTTAAGCTGATCAATGGTGGACATTGATCTATAATACGAAACCAGAGGAAGATATAGAGGCATTGGAATGAATGGATTTATAGAACTATTTATTCAATAAATATTTTCCTCACTCCCACCGACTATGGATGGAGAGGGACTTCCTTTCCCTTATGAAAAATGAAGAAAAATAAATTTGAGTGTTTGAGGAAGTCTTCACAAGGATTGAATGATATGCCTCAAGAATTTTCGTTACCCCCAAATGCATGGTTGACCTCTTCTTTGGTGGTAAAAAAAACTAGCCTATTGAAAATGCTGGAAATCTATGACTCGATAGCTATGAGGAATTTGTTCGATGTGCCGTAAATGCTTAAATGAATATTGGATAATTTTAGGGGTATATTTGGGATAATAAGCAGAATGTGGACTTTAATTTTGGAATTCCAATGAATAATTCCAAAAGTGATAAGAAATTCTAGCACCCCACTTTCCAATGGTGTGGAAAGAAGCATCCCATAAATTTGTTGAAGGGAATTTGGAAATGCTTTTGGTATGGAAGATAATTGAACCTGTCTATTAACTACCTATTGGAAAAACCCATTGCTACAACTTAGGAGATGAATAATTTGTTCAACCCTCAACGCATTGTTCATTTCTTCAACTAAAAATGAATGGGGTACTTCGATAACTAGTTCCCAAAGCTCAGGGTTTTCGTAGGAAACCAACAACCTCAAAAAAGAAAGGGTGAGATTTTTCCATCACTACCGCCAAAGCGAACCTTGAAAATAAAGTTTAATAGGTAATATTGTTATTCTTCCAAGAATAGAGAACATACTTCTTGATTTTGGATCTATGAATTCTTTTATATCTTGAATTTATAGTTGAACAATCCCAACACCACCAAAAATCATGGATGTTGATATGTAGGTGAGAATGGAAAATGGGGAAATCATTACATCCCATGAATATAACACCTCCTCTGTCAGAATTTTTGGGTTGAATATTCCGATGAACATTGTCATACTCATACTGGTGGAATTTGATGCAATTCTTAGCATGTATTGGATTTCCCTATATAGATCCAATATACATTTTTGTGAGATGGAAATCAATATCCATATGGTGAATCGACCCACAATTGTATACAAGTGTAAGGAAATTTTTTAATTTTCTTTATCAACATATTCTCAAGAGTGAATATTACTACCCTATGAGGGGGTTTATCATGCTTAGATGATTGAGTCTAAGGAAGAAAACATCCTTAATGACATGACTATTGTGAGGTAATTTTCTAGAGTGTTTCCTGAGGAATTTCATGGTCACCCACCTAGACGAGATGTTGAATTCTTGATTGATCTTATACCTGGGGCATTACCAATATCCAAGACTCTGTATAGAATGGTTGTTTTGGAGCTGGAGGAGATAAAGAAACAACTACAGGAGAATTATGGTAAATGGTATACACACCCAAGTGCTTTATCATGGGGTGCACCAGTCCTCTTATCCAAGAAGAAGGATGGGTCTATGAACCTTTGTATTGATTATCGTGAGATCAAAAAAATCACTATAAAGAACAAGTATCCTCTACCCCGAATTAGTTGCTTGTTCGATAAACTATGGGTGGCACAATACTTCTCCTTGATGGATCTACAGTTGGGATATTGCCTAGTTAGGTAGATTAGGAGGATATCACCAAGACTTTTTTATACAAGGTACGAGAATTATGAATTCGTTGTAATTTATTTCGGACTCACTAATTCTCTAACAATATTAATGGATTTGATGAATAGATTCTTTAGATATTACCTCAAAAAAATTTATACTCTTTATATAAGATATTCTAATATACTCCATAACCAAGGAGGATCATGAAGTGCATCTAATAAATGTACTAGAGACCTTGGAAAAAGATATGATTTATGAAAAGTACATAAATTGTGAGTTCTCTTTTAAAGAAGTATCATTATTTGGTTGTATCATCATAAGGAGTGGTATATATGTGGATCCCACTAATATAGCTCCAATTGGGGGATGGAAAATGGAAACAATGGTGACAGATATCTGTAGTTTCCTGGGGTTAGATGGATAATGTCCCTGATTTGTGAGAAATTTATCACAACTTTAAAACCCACATACCAAGCTAACTTGAATGAAATTAATGTTTTCATGGAGTGATGAATGCAAAGAGAGATTAATGGTGTTCAAAAGGAGGCTTATCACTAGGCTTGTGATAACACTATCCACAAGTAGAGATGTTTTTTTTGGTATTTAGTGATGCTTAGAATAAGGGGCAGTAATGTGTGTTGATGCAAAATTACAATGGCATTGCCTATGATTCCATGAAATTCAATGATTATGATAAAAACTATACATCACATGATCTGGAGTGGGATGTATTAATATTCACTTTGAACATTTGGCAGCATTACCTCTGCGGGGGGATGTGTGAAATATACATGGATCACAAAAGTCTCAATTATATATTTACATACATAGAGTTGATTATGAAACATTGAAGATCATTTGATCTGATCAATGACAATGACTGCTCCTTCCATTACCGCCCTGTGAAAGAGAAAAAAGTGTAGGATGCTCTATGTATAAATGACCCATCAATTCTATCATTGATGATAATTGAAAAGGATCCATTTTTTGTAGAATTGATGAATATGGACATGGGAATCATAGACAAGGGAACATTATCAATCCTTTCAAAAATGGTTTCTCAACTGTCTCTTCTGGAAATGATAAAGGATGCTCAAAAATTTGATGTGGTAATTCAGAAGAAGGTGGTAACTATCAAAAAAAGTGAAATCCTCAGAGTTCAATGTTAATGAAGATGGAATTGTGAGATTTGGAACTAGATATGTTTTCCATCTAATTTGGAGTTAAAGAATGATCCTTTGGATGATGCACATATTTTGAATTTCTCTATTCACCCAGGAAACACAATGATGTATCGATATATCTTAGAGAATTATTGGTGGGATAACATGAAGAAGGATATTTCTGAGTATACATCTAAGTACCTAGTATGTTAGCATGTGAAGGATGATATGCAGAATTATAAGGGGATGATGTAACCATTTCGCATACCAACATGCAAATGGGAGAACATCACCATGGAATTTTTCCCTGGACTTCTGATGAAATCCAAAGGAAAAAATTCAATCTCAGTTATTGTGGATCGACTTAAAAATAATGCACACTTCATTAAAATTTTAGTGGATTTCTCAGAGGATCAACTGGCTCAGATATACATCAGAGAAGTGGTAAGGCTCCATGGAGTACCATTATCGATTTTATCCAATCAAAATACAAGATTCACATCCATGTCTTGGAAGAGCCTCTAACATCCTCTGAATACTGAACTGAACTTATGTATGGCTTATCATTCTAAAACTGATGGCCAATTTGATCGGACTATCCAAAAACATGTGGATATGTTGAGATCATTCTTTATGTGCTTCAAAAAAGGATGGGAGCAACAAATTCCTCTATTTGATTTCTCTTAAAATAACAGTTTCCACTCAAGCAACCAAATGGCTCTTCATAAATCCTTTTATGGGAAGAGGTATAGAACACCGACATGTTGGGATGATGTTAGGGAGAGAAACTCTTAGGTCAAGAAATGGTCGAAGAAATGGTGGAGATGGTTAAGACCATCCAACATCACATTAATGTTGCACAGAGTTGAAAAAACATATATGATGATAATCATTGACGAGACCTATAGTTTGATGTTGGGGACATAGTATTCCTCTTCATATCATTGTGGATTATATTTATGAGATTTTTAAAGAAGGGAAATCTAATCCAAGGTACAACGACCCTTTTGATATACTTGATCATATTGGAGCAGTGGGATATTGACTAGCACTCCCACATAACCTATCTCGAGGGCCTGATATATTACATGTATCACTCTTGAAGTAGTACATACCTGACCCATTGCATGTACTAAATCTAATGGTGGTATTGTAAGAGAATGAACTCTCTTATTAATATAATCTAGTTATGATCTAAGATCGTTGGGAAAAAATTAAATGAAATAAGACAATTCCCCTCATCAAGGTGTTGTGGGAAAACCACAAGTTTAAATAAGTAATGTGGGAATAAGAGGAAATGATGAAAAAAAGAGTTACCCTCATCTATTTTAGTATGGAAAAAATGAAAATTCAAGGGAGAAATTTCTTAAGGGAGAGGATTTTAACGACCCAAAATCTTATTAATGATAATTACTCTTCATCTAATTAAATGTGTTATTATTTAAAATGGTTATATAAAACAAATTAACTTCATTGGTTTTATGTTTTGGGATTTTAAAATACCATTATGAATTGTTACTATTTATAATATAGCCCTTGAACAGTGATCATATGATTAATATAAATAAAGGGCTTTAACAAATACAATTTACTCAGAGAAAGGAAGCGATGACCTCATCCTGAAAGATTTCCCTATGAGAAGCCCATTTTTTTAGCTCGGAAAGGAGGTAGCATCCCTGGGATTCTCTCTTGGCCAAGCCCAAGCTATTATTCAACATGTTAAGCTTGACTGGAATTACCTACGGGAGAAGTGGAAGTTAACATAGATTACCAATAGAGTGATTTTTTTAGCTCCCCCAAGGGTCTCTCACCATCACACACTCAACCATTAGATCTTATGTTGGCGTTATAAGGGGTTATATAATAATAACCTAGAACTATGATTTTGTGCATCACTTATGTATATATAATATATATTTATTTTATTATTGTCAAATTTTAAATGGTTTCTAAACCACAAATAGTATTTTTAGTTAATATTTAAATTCAATTAAGAAATCTAATTGATGATTTATTGTATTTTTGGAATAAATAATAATTCAATAAAATATAATAACTAAATTAATTTTATTAAATATAATCAATATTATAATTTATTTGAATAAAATTGTAATTTTTAGTAAGGTTTGAAAGCTGATTTTGTTAAAACCAATGAATATTCTATAAATGATGGTTTTTATTTTAAAAGTGAAAATTAAAATATATAGAAAATTATTTAGATAAAATGAATATTATATTTGGATTTTGGGCATCAAAATTATGTAGTGGATAAATTTTTATAATTTTAGGAGGTAGTCGAATTTTTGGGTAATTACTAAATATCGTTTAAATATATAATGAGTATTATGACATCATAATGACCAAGTAGTTATTGAATAAAATACTATAAAAGGTTTATTCAGACAAAATATGTTTTACCTTTAAAATAATGTGATTTTATATTTCTTTGATTAAATTTATGATGCCTTAGTGGGACCTCCAAGACTTATAAAATATGTTAACATTTTAAAATGATTTCATTGAGAGTGTGACTCACCTCCACATAAGAAAACCTAATATATTTAGAAGTTTAGAGATTGTAATTATAAAATAATATTTTCCAACCCCCATTTTAAAAAAAATTGGAAACAACCATGGGTTGTTCTGTGGGTTTTATTTGTTTAATGTGTAGCATCCAAAACTAAATAATAAAGAATTATCTCTCCTCTCCTAAATAAACCCACTCAATATCCCATTTTGATTCACTTAAAACATTTTTAACTTGACCGAACTCAACCCTCTTATCCCTAGAATCCTCCAAAGTCACCCCATGCTCCCTATAATCCTCTCACGAGCCCCTCCCATGATTTTGGGATCACACATCCATGTAAGGGACTTTTCCTTTCTAATTTTTTTCCCAATTTCATTTTGTCTTTATACCATTTTTTTCAATTTAAAATTATGAGGTATGATTTATCTCCTCCCCATACATCCCTCCATATGTTTTAATGATGAGATACCTCTTTATATCCCATTAATGCCTCCCATGTACAGTTTTTACCATGCTGAAATTTCATAAGGGATTTCTCTCTTCTAATTTACATTCAAGGAATTATTTTATATTATGAACCTATATTCTATTAAAACTATTTGTATATTATATTTAATGACCCCCATTATAGTCCATTTCATGTATAAATTATGAGATTACCCTTTTCTCTAATCAACCCATTTTACGGTTTCTATTTGACATCAGTATACTGCCGAAGTTACACAAAAATTTCCCATGCCAAAATCATCGTGTATGTGAATACCATACCCATTTCTCTATCAAGGGTATTATCCTTTATGAACATGTAAATTTTTATTTAGTATTTACATTTATTTATTACATAGCCTTTATTCATGGAATAAATTATTATTTATAATGAATCCATATTGTATGATCCATATGGCACACTTATTAATGAAATGAAATGTTTATAAAGGGAGCACCATGATTGCGTTCCAATGCATTGGGTAAATAATAGTATCATGATATGTTAAATAAAATGAGGTTTTAATCATGCTAATTCAGGTGAAATGAGGGTTTAATGACGATAATTCAAGTGAAATGAGGGTTTACTCTTGCTAATTCAAGTGCATTGAGGGTTTACTCATGCTCCATATGCAATGAGCCTAGGCCCGTGCTAATATCATGTTAAATGTTGTTTCCACATTTCCATGTTATGATAATCATACTATATTATTCCCTTATGTTCATATTTCTTTTATTATCCATTGATATTCCTATTTTATAATATCTACTATATTCTTCATGTTATGCCTTGTTTACTCCCATAGTGGGATTTATAGCTCACCATTTTCTTATGCATGTCCTTAGGTCATCCCATGAAATGCTAAGTACGATGTAATATTGTTGTTATTTAAAGAAAGTGTTCAATAAATATGTTGTGTTTTATGTTCTATGTTTTTAGTTAATGTTCCAATTTTCCCAATACAATTGACCTCTACATCCTTATAGTTGTCTAAAGTACATGTTTATGTAATGAATAATTTTTATGTGTGTATTAAAGAGAAGGGTTGTTAAACTTATATGGATAATAATTATTTTATTACATAAAATATTATTTATTATTTTATATTTATAATTGTATTGTGAAATTATTGTATGTTTTTACTTTATCAAGAAAACTAAACTATTTTTTTCCTACTGAATGTAATCGCTTGTATCTTGTACAATGTAATAATGTAACCACTAAATCTAGGATACTGAGGTTAGGGTCTCTACAATGTACATATTAGTTATATTGTTTTATATATATCCATAATAACACTAGTTATTAAATTCATTTTTTATTGGACATGAGTTTCAATAGAAAATAATTAACTGAATCGTTTTTAACATTTTCTTTAAGGGTTATTTTCTATTATCAATGATTTTATTTAAAAAAGTGTGTAAAGAGTCTATTTTTTAATTATTTTTCCACATGACCGAATTTTCCCTCTATATTTATTGATTTTCATTAAGAAACACCCTCTTTAGGTTTTAATGTTTTTTGGAATTAATTTCTATTTTTATAAATTATTTTCTATTAAAAAAATGATATAAAAATTAAACGATATTTCTTCTTATTTTTGTAATATATTTCAAAATTCCTTAATAAATGTGTATTTCATCTATATCAACATATTTTAATATTTCATATATGTATATTTTAATCTTTATTTCTCTGGATATTATGAATATTTCATGAAACCTATTAATTTTTCATGGGTTAATCAAGATATGATGTGATTTTGAATGTTTCTATGCTTAAATGGACCATATATGTACTTTTAATCATAATATAACATGTTGGATTAGTATAACCCTCTAATGAAGTTGGTAACATTTTATATCTCATCAAATAAGGTTGTTGTGTTTGGGTGGGTTTCAAAAGCCTAAAATTTTGGGTTATATGGGTAGTTATCCCAAGACAAAATGTTTATGGCACACTGTGGTTATCCCATGACGAAATGGTTTTGGTATATAAGTTGCTATACCATGCCCAAAATGTTTTGGTACATGTGTGTTTATCCAAACCCCAAAAGGTTGTGGTACAAGGTTGGTTAGCGCAATCCCAAAGGGTTGTTGTATACTGGTCATTAGCCCATGCCTTAAAGGTTGTGGTACACCAGTTTATATCCAAAGACTAAAAAGTTATCAATGTGGATAGACTATAACTAATATATAATTAGAAGATGGTTATTTTAATACATTCTATGATGAATGATTCATTGGTTAACCATGAAACATATTCTATTCTAATATTTGTTCCATTTTCTTATATTGTATATCATTACTATTTTATTTTCTCAATTTATCAAATCATGTTTCCAGACTCCAAATATTGACGTTTTTTTATAAAATACTTATTTAATGAATTTTAACATATTATGTATGTTTTATTGGTATGAACCATTTATTTTTTTGCCATGTGACTTGCCTATGTCCTCGTACCCACATATTTATCTTATGCTCACTAATGATTTTGGCTCATTATATCTTATGTTTACCCACACTATAAATATTAGATCACCATATTTATATGATTCCCTACCCCAATAATTGTAGAAATATATTAAGTATAATATGAATTGAATGAAAAAATATGAGATTATTATTTATAAGGGATGTTAAAGAAATTTTATACAATAGGACATTTATGTAACTAATCACCAAATACACTAAACATTTAGGTTATGGGTTTGTGTGAATTTGTCATATATAATGTCTAAAGTATAGATATTATGTAAAATATGTGTGTGTTATTCATAGATTTTCTCACATAGTATCATATCATTTATATAAATTTGTTATTTTTTCACAAGATCTAGGAGTGTTGGTCTAGGCCACATCATTCTACCTTTATGCCACTAAACCTATACCTTGGGACCTGGACACCCTTTTAGAGTAAATTTTACAAACCATTCATTCCTTTATGAATTGTATCTTTCTATTTATTATCACAGATTCATATTATAGAGGACATAATTTGGATCTCCATGACTAAAATAAAAAATATGACAATCACATAACATAATAGAACACCAAATATATTGATTTATATACCAAGAACCACATATATAATAACGATAGATGTTATCCCATATAGGGTTATCACTAATTTATCCTTATTCATAGATAATTGTTGGATTTTGTTAAACCCCCAAAATATTGGGAGAATGGAAATTATATAGATATAGTGAAAAATATAACGAGAATCTATAAATAAATGTTTTATATGCTAGTCGTATCTATAAGATACCCCAAACATAAATGAATTTGTAATCAAATGATGAATCTATATATAAGATCCAAGAAAAGGAATGGGTGCTCATCCTTTATCCTAACAACATTACAATAGAGGGGGGATCCGCCAACATGTAAAATTTTTATTAATTTATTAAACATAAATAAAACATCCAAGGGCCACCAATTACACAGTTCATGGCCAACAGATACTTAGTGGCCCTCTTAGGGTACCCTATCTTCTACGTATCTGACCACTTACATGGTATAAGTCCAAAGGGTACCCTATGAAATATGCTTTAATGTATTAATTATACCACCTCTCCTGACCATTACAAAAACATATAAGCGAACATTAATCATATGAACTTATATAAAATCATTTGAAAACTACCCTTTATTATTTGAAATATCTATATTATTCTAAAATATAATAATTTTTTTGGTTTTAGTTCATTTGGAATATTTTCTCTCTCTATTTTAACAACCAATAATTATATGGTTCATTTAAAACACACAAATACATAGATTTCCAAACACGATAAGAATCCACATCACATAAAAGGAATATACACAAATCACTGAAACCATAATAAATTTTTATTATTGAAAACACTATGGTATTTCTTCATGCATTCCACACGCATTATTATTCCTATGAAATCCTCTCACTATGATCTATCACATTTACATTTTATTCCCCAAATGGTGTGTCTGACACAAACTCCATCTTATTATATTAAAGCATGGATGGATTAGTCTAGTCTATAAAACACCGCACTAATTTTCTATAAAAACTATTTCCTAACACACCATTTTATAAATTTTAATTCTTAATCAATATTTCATATGCTTAATGAAATAATGAAATAATTAAACATGTAATTAATTATCTTTATAATTTATATATTTGGATCAAGGTTGATAATTACTACAACTGACATACATTTAAGAATGTCTAAAAATTATTACTTAATTCTTGAACCTCAATAAAATTTAGTGCCACTAAAAATTACTTAATTTAATAACATGACCCTACATCATCTTTATGATTATTAAAAAATAACTTACTTGGGGTCATGATAAATCTCTTCATTATACCCAATAATGATACAACTGATATAACACCAAAATCTTTTAAAAATTAATATATCTATTTCAAAATTTAGTGTTTAAAAAAAATCCATCTATCTCAATCCAGAATATAAAATGGCACCCTAACTACTATTGATCTGGCTCACTACGCGCACCATCTATGATTTCATGATGAAAATCCTTATAAAAAAGATAAACCATAAGATTATTTACAAGATTATTTCTAATATATTATTTTTCATACTATAATACTATATACACCAACTCTCTAGTGTTATGACATCCATTTCCTCCTATTATTAACACTGTTACTTTTCAAGGGCAAAAAATCTCAGCCTATGAGCCTTGTTTCAGGGTTTTGGGGATATAATTATATTCTAAGACACTTTTTTTCAAATATTATCTTCCCCCAATAAAACACCATTTACCACACACTTTATTTATAGTCATATTACCACACATCTACCCAACAATAGCCTCAAATGACTTATGCTCATAGAATAAAAAACAAATCAGCAATAACCCATAATAGTTTCCCATTATTAGGACATTAATTGATAAAAACCCATTACCTAATCCTAAATGGAGTGGTATAATTTTATACTGTTTTACTAAATATAATCCTAATATCCTTCATTATTCCCATATTTCATAATGGTTCCATATCTAATTATTGTATTTCCTCAAAAGGATAGAATACCATATATCCTAGACCTAGTGAAACCACCTTAATAACTCTAAAATTGTAAAAAAAAATACCTAATTGTGGCCTCTTTAATATTCTTATACACCCTTATCAACATCCCCCACATTTTAAAAAACATATATAAATCATTTACATATCTAACTCTTTAATTAATTTCCCCTAAACTGAAAAAATATAAAATATTTCTAGGGGTATCAATCATTGCACCACCATTTACAACCCATAATTGGATGTCATATCCCAAACATAGTTCCAACCATTTATATTCACATCAATTCATAATCCTAAGACATTACCCTCGACATCTCAATCTATTTTCAAACCATGTATATACTTGATACATACTATAATATACCCCAAGTCATATCAAATGAATTTAATAAGACTAAATAAACTCAACCATGCTTAGGTTACATAATTTTTTGTATAATGTGTTATACCATAACATAATCCTTATTTTATATAATGTAAGAGATAAAAAAACATACCACACCCTTATCACAACACTATTATAATGACTCTTTTACCTCTAAGGAAGAGAGATGCCAAAATACAAAGCTATATAATATATATTTATCCTATCCATGTACCTAATTGTAGATAATAATATCTAGTCCCATGAAACTATTTAATGAGAGAACCTAAAAGCCCCTATATATTATTAATTTTCACCTACACATAAACATCACCCCATTCACATATAAGCCCATACTTGATTCCATATAATGTATGAATTAATTAACTATTAAGAATTTCAGATCATTGAGTCTATAAATAAGATTGTACACACTATCATATGCAAACATTCTACTAAGCTCAACTCACAATTTCTTGAGTCCAACATACCCAATACTAGGCATATATGAATACCAAAGGACTAAGAATCTCATTAATCCTTACCTCTAACTTAAATAAACACCCCTTTGAAGGAAATAATAATAATCCCACTTCAAACGTAATGAAGGTAATCTAAATTCCAAACACTAACCATTTTATGGGTTTCCAACTATCCAAGAATCATATGAAAATATTCAATCACACCTAATGATAACGATATATATAATAATCTATACCCCAAGAATTTAATAAATGTACTAATACAATTTATAAGAAATTTTTTTGTTGAATGATTTTATGATAATAATTTATATAATTTCCCCCCATTGAGCTTAATGTTAATATTAAAGGAAATTGTTGTATTGATATTGAAATTTAAAATTTCATTCAAATTATATTTTCCCCATTTAATTTTACCCTATTAACATTTTCATAAATTTGTATTTTTTACTAATTTTGACATGAAACATTATGTTAATATTACACAATATTTTATATTCATTTTTCTTTTAAGACTATAAAATAATTATCTAAAATTTGGAGAGATGATAATGAATTTTAATTAGTGGTACATAATAATTTGGAAGAATTGATGCCAACTCACTTAATCAAATATAACATCTTAATTAATTCAATGATTTCGGTAACAATTTTAGTGGATTTAAAGGAATATATTTAGAGAATATCATGAAATGAGAGTGTCATTTGTTATCATGGAATTATGGTCTAAATCACTGATAAACATGGATTAACGTTCGAATGTACGATGGTTCATGTTCACTTTTTTCATTTGGTACCCTAAACCCAAACACACTATTTAAATGATATTTTCACTAATTTATATATTTTTTTTAAATATTTTGGAATATTTTTCAAAAAATTTGGTTCTAGAATACATCTATACCTACATGGAATAAGTAATGATTTCTGAAAATATATCTTACAAGAAGGAACTCCTTCCCCACTTCTACTTTCTGTTTCTTTTCTTTTGGGCTTGTAATATATTTAAACCTACAATAAAAATTATGTGTTATTACATTTTCATTTTTTATATTTCTACAGAGTTCTATAATATAATAGTGGATATAAAATTTAGTATTTTTGATTCAATCTATTGAATATGAGAATAATATCCATGATTAAAAATCCACCCATGGAAGAGTATTTTCTGATTGTAGTAGATCTCATTTATACCCCCTTAATTTATATTTTTAAAATCGATTAAAAACTATGATTAATAAATTTTGATCAATTAAGAATCTTTTAATTTATTAGTAACTCGATTTGTTTTCACATTACTATGATTCCATATTTTTGTGAATCGTGAGACTGAATCTTTAATCACCAAATATAACAGACATGGGATCAATTTTTGTGGGATCCTATATGATCATGAGACTCATTAAATTATCATTTATTTAGTGTAGATTCCTTCCTAGTTTTCCCTTGAACATATTTTAGTTTTTGGAACAAAATAAAAGTAGGGTGCTGCAATTCGAATCCTTGGTGATATATTAGGGTTGATGGTGGTATTGTCTTTTTTAGGTTTTGATGGTAACAAATTGTGGAACCATAATAAATTCTAATTTAATATTAAGGGATAATGATCAATGATTATTAATGAGGTAGGCCAGATCATCCATAATTATTCATATTATTCTTTCAATGAAATTATTCTCTTATTTGGTTCATTTTGTTTCAAATCACTTAAAAACCACCCCAAAACATTTTTCCATGATTTCAATTTTTTCATTTTGATAAATATTAGAAGTTATTAAATTCACCTAATAATCAATATAGATGTATTAGTTCACCCCTATGCATAAATTAGTTAAAAAAATATATTTTGAGAGAATGTGATACAATGATAATCACCACTATAGTTATATCATCACAAGAAAGTTCATACAATTCCACATAGTAATGTAAAACTGGTAATCATTTATAAAACTGTCACTAATTGGTTTAGTTAATTATCATTCCTTCAGTAGTCTATTTAGAAAAAAAACTATTAACTTATTATTGGATTTCCCATAACATCATTCACATTTTCCAAAATCACTTTTAGAAAATTTATTTCTAAAATATTTAACAAAAAATTATGAATAATCATTTCACCAAAAAAAAATTCCCAAACCATTTCCCAATCATATATAAACCTAAAAATATTTTATAATACTATGTTAAATTCATGATTTATGTATACATAGGTATATCTTCCTTGATAATGGATTAAAAACAAAGATAATAATAAAAAACAATAAAAAGAAAAATATATTAGTTTTAACCTTGAAACGAAAAAAAATACAACATCATCTCCCTGATAAATTGCACATGCCTCGTAAATTTGTTAACTAGGAACAATTATAATGTTTTAAAATGTTTTAACCAATATTGTCACCATATTAAAATTACCAAAATAGTAATTTAAATCAAAACGAGGCTCTAATAAAATTTGAAACATCCTAAATAAGAACTCCTAAATAATGACCGTACAAATAGTGAAATGTGGCATCAAGCACACTTCCCTATAGAATCAAATCTATCGACTACTGATGAGATTCCATAAAAAACAATGGAGTCACTCTAATATTATCATTTGACCATAAAATAATACATTAATCAATAGATAAATAATATGAATATCCTTAATTGAATATCATAGTATGCATAGTGGAATTAAAACATAAAATAACAATAGAAAAATACCATGTCTGATAAAAAACGTACTAATTCTATATAGTTATTCATACATAATAATGGTTATACCAATATTTGGAACCTATAAATAATAAATGGTAACACATATCCAAAACCTTTATTCCCACCATAGTACCATCTCTATAAACCCTTAAAATTAAACTAGTTTAATCAACTTCACAATGTATTAGTCTAAAATTCATAACGGATATCAAGTTTGAATATCCACCAATTTTTATGCGAAAAGTGTGAGAAATAAATCCCAGTAGAGCATCACAAATGAAAATATTAATATAAACTATAATATATAAATTATATGAATAGAATATAAACAAATTAGTATCACATTAAATGAAAGAAATATTGTTGGGTTATTTTGTAATAAAAATGAAAACAAAACCCACATTCCTACCCACCACATCCCAAGCAAGTAGTCACATCAGTAATACCATCACATATATAAACAACATCATGGAAAATTTGTATCAAATATATTTTAATGAAAATGATAATTTGGGAGTTGAGTCGCAGTATAATGAAAATATTCATACTCCATGAATATGAGTCATATTTGGGGAAAGGTGTGACATATATTGTCTCACAACATGTAGAAGAATATAGGTGGTACATCCATACATAGTGATCCCTGAAAAATATTTAGAATTTAGGTAGGGTTTTAAAACCTCGATATACAATTATAACTATTATCATAAGATGTTAATCATGTGGTGGATCATGTTCTGCTTTCATACCCAAAAATCCAACCATCCCAACTTTTGTAACATCAACCCATATGTATGTTGTTCCAATATTAACATACCAATCCCAAATATAGTTCTTGTAGTTCACCCAACACACTTCTAGTTCTAATCTATCCATAAACTCATCATGGTTCTCCCATATCTAATAGAAACCATTTGAGTGTTAGCCATCCCAAACAAATCTCCTTTCACCATCCATTGTGCATTTACCATTTCTAAGACCTAACATATAACCCATAATACAATTTTCAATGATAAGTTATACCAATATAAAGCCATTTTATATCCTATTTCAGATAGGCGTGGAAAACCGGTAAGCCCCCTAGAACCCCACCCAAAAAATACCACCTTGATAGATTAGTAAGTGTTATTCATTAAATAAATAAAATTTTAAATGATATAGAGCATATCAAATACAAAACTAAGTTGATATGTGAAATACTTGATGATGATTATAAATAAAATAATAATAATAAAATATTTATTACCAAAAAATATAGTAATAAATATAAAAATAAATATATTTAGAGGATAAATAAGTTATATAATTTAATTTTATGATGGATTTTTTATTAAAGAAAAACATGTTTTTATGTTATTTTTAATTGTTTCCTAACAAATTAAATGATTATGATAATATTTTATTTTAAAGTTTATGTATTGATATATTAACCAAAACTTAATTATTAATTGATATGAATTAAGATCAAGAACACTTAAATCTTAAAAGACCCTATTTATATAAATGTTTTTCTTGTTATTTTATATTTTTATTTTAAGGATAAATTTATGATTGTAGAATTTAAATTTTATGAAAATAAATAAATATTTGGATTAAAAATTTAAAAATTATCTCATTGTGGATTTCTATGCTTATTTCAAAAAAGGATGACTTTTTTGTTGAATAGTGAAGATACGGTTTTTCAAATACATAAACTTTTATAGAATAATCATTATATAATAATGAATTAAAATCTTATTAAACATTTTTTATGTTAGAAATAAATTTTTATTGATTAAAATAATATATTGTAAACTACTATACTTAATTTAGAAAGATAATGTTGTCATTTTAGAACCTTATTGATGTTTTATTCTATAAAAGAACATTTTTTAATCATTTTAAATAATTAATTAATTAGAAGAATATATTAAATTTTATATTTTTCGCAAATTTAAACGACTATATTTTTTATTTATAAATAAATAATTATAATGTTAATCAATGTTAAACATGATTTTTATGAAAATTAATTTTTATGCATAAAAGGCATTTTCTTCTTAAAACTGTCTTCCCTGGTTCAAGAGAAATTTTATTAAAATTAATTTTTACCACTACATGAAATTAAATACAATAAAAAAACATTTAAAATCAAAATATATATAAATTATCAAATAATATTAATTTTACTTGTAGTCATAAAACAAATATTCCCTGGTAAAAAAATATGTTTCCATCATAAATGTAAATTATGATAAAATACAAAAAAATTGAGGTAATGCATAAAATTTCATAGAAATTATTGCTTATTTGTGTGTATAAAGGGTGTATTTATAAGTTTTCACTTTCCTTGGAATTAAAAAATTATTTGAAATAATGTTTTTGGTATTTCCCAATGTTTCACCGCATTCGCTTATAAAAGGGGCTCTTCATAACTTTAATTGTGCTAAAGAATACTCTGACATCAAAAATATTAAATTCAAAATCCTTATCAACAATATTTCCAACGTTATAGAGGTTATGGTATATTGAATAGACCAATATACGAATGATATTTTAGTTTTATAGAGGAGTATTTTAAAAACTTTTAATCACTCACTTTAAATTTAGATTCTTTTCATTATTATTATACCTCAATAAAATATATTATACTCATACTAAAATAATTATATAATTTAATTTATTAAAAAGAAATTTTTTTATGTTTATGTAAAATAAATTTCTACCTTCCTCCTAACTGTTTGTAAAATGAAAACATTTCTTGTGCAAACATGCGGACTACCACCTCTATGAGTGGTTTATTTTAGTTTTCATAACTGAATCACATGGATGTTTATAATATTAAATTTAAAAAATAAATTTAAAATTTATTAAATAATTAAAATTATATAAATATAAATCATTATCTACATTCATTCCCTCCCATTCGTTAAAAAATAAGAATGTCGATCATGCATGCGTGCAGACTACCGCCTCCATGAGTAATACATTTAATTTTAAATCACATATTAAAATTAATGGTTATAAGAATTTATTTACTGTATAAATATAATACCCATTAAATAATTATGATTATATAATGATAAATCATTATCTACATTCATTTCCTCTTATTCATTAGTAAATGAAAATGTCCCTCATGTGTATGTGTGAAATATCGCCTCCATAGAATATGGGTTTTGTTTTCCACACCAACATACATGGAAGGTTTTAAAATATATATTATTAATATGTTTTAAATTAAGAATAATTACATATCATGAATATATTCCGATAATATCGATAAAATATATGATCATTAAAGAGTAATCTATTGATATTAGTGAATTACATATAACATGTTCATCGTAGATCTCGTTCTCTCGATGAATTCACATAGTTTCAAATAAATTAACATGAGGATGTATAAATAAATTAGAAATAATTAATTTAATATATTTTCAAATATAGAAATTTTAAAATTGGTATTAATGAATTGTTTTTTGCATCATCATTACTAAACTTGTGCATAATAATCAAATTTACCAACATTTGACAATTAAAATAAAATATAACCAACTATTGAATGTATAATGAATTATTATAAATAAAGATTAAAATGTTTATATATAATAATAATGTTTCTAAATAATTTATTAATATATTTTCTGTTATTATAAAAGAGGTTATAGCATGTTTGACCAAGAAAGAATCCAAGGTAACTGTTATTCTTTTAGGATTTCCTCCTTTGAGAGATGTTTGGTATTATTCAACTATTTTCATTTATATAGTGTATGAATTTCTCATTGACATATTTTAACCTAAAAGTTTTTATCCATGGTATTTAATGTTAAATTTTATATTTTCTATTCCATGTTATTATTCTTCAATGGTTACCAAAGTTGTAAGGGTTTCTTTTCTAATCACATTTCCTTTGGGTTGGGAATTTTTCTCATCCATATCAATATTATTCTTCTCACCAATGTTCTCAATTATTATTTTCAAATAAAAATATGAAATCATTAATGATATTTTCATATACATTATTATCTATTTTATAAATTATGTCACATTACTCTTTTAATGACATCTGTTTTAATAAATATATTATGAAATATTATTCATGTTTATATCTTTTAACTTCCACTCCATATTTTTGGAAGTAACATTTATTTCATTTCAAAATTATATTATTAATTTTGAAAATTTGATTTATTTTTTTACTTTTTTTTTATTATATTCTTTCAATTTATATTTAAATGTGAATTGTGAGTTCTTTTTCAATTATCATTTAATTTCCTAAAAAAGGACAAAATGAATCTAATTTTAATTATTCTTCAAATTATTGTGTTTCCCCACTACCTTCTTATATTTTATTAAAAAATATATATCTCCAAAGTTTCATAGTTATTCAATGAAATTTTTATTTAATATTTTTTATAAAACATTTTCTAAATGTTGTATAAAATTGTAAAGGTTATTTCTTATTCTTTCTCTAAGTAAATTATTAATTCTCTTTTGCAAGTGTCATTAATATATGTCAACATCAATTAAAATTTCTTACATTTTATTGTAGTATATTACAAAATGGTTCCATCCATATTCTCTTTTTGGATGTATTCTGATTGTTTTATTTAAATTATTAATTGTGTAATGTATTGACACCCTATATGTTTCTATTCGAAAATGAATTACTATTTATTACTAAGGAACGTTAATTAGGTGTTGTGTTAATCATTCCATAAATTAGGAATTAACAAGAACTATATAAGTGATCAGTGGGGACAATACTTATATTGCACCTCAATGCATTGGTAGGCCTCATGATATAATCAATTTTGGTTCTCATTTAGATATAATTTTCTAGCCAAGACCTGGATGGAAAAATTATTATCTTGGTTATAGTGTTGGTGGTATATATTATGTGATTTATATCATCTTGATGATAATTATGATGTTTTTTTATTTTATTAATTGTGGGAATAATGTATTTATTTTTTTCTTGATGATATGTTGATGTCTTCACTATAGTCTTGTTGGTAAATATATTGTGTTAGTTTAGACGTTGGTGGTAATATTAAGAGGTCTAATAGTATGTATTCTGTCACTATGATATTAGTTCTTGATACACATGTGTTTATTTGGTGAAATGTTATCCTTGAATGTATTTTTATCATGGTTTTATTCTTATGGAATTTATTTATTTATTTATTTCTTTTCTATTATTCATGATTTGTTTATTCTCGGATAGCATCTATTATACATGAACCCTTACTGACTGTTTAAGCTCACGATTATTATATTTTTATTTCTAATATATTATTAAAAATTTTCTTTTTCATGAAACATCTTCACGGGTATAATGTGTGGATAAGTTTGTGGTAGAAGTTGAATAATTATTGTAAAATATGAAATCCTTGGTCTATTGGAAAAATTCACATTGAATGAGAAATATATGGTCTTGGTTTTTCTAACTCTCTAAAAGTATAAACCTAAAACGTCCTTGTTGTGTGAAGGACTCAATATTTTTTATTAATATTTTACTTATGGATGGTTATGTTTGGTTAACATCAGTTGGTATCAATTCTGGTCTGTAAACAATATTATTAATGACAATTGATCTAGAAGAATAACTCTAAAAGACTACCATTAGTATCGAAGAAGAGTTTAGATAAATTTAGTTGTTAAATAGAGTACATATCCAAGGTATAAGATTCCATTTGGTTTTTTATATATTTTAGTTAATTAGATTCATGTTACTTTTTGAAAAAGTAATATCTTTTAGGTGTATACATGATTTATATATATATTTATTAGAATGAGATTTTATATATTTTTTTTGAAAAGTGTTAACTAAAATAATGTGTCCATTATTTTCCATGAATTTTGGGTTTATTATATATTAAGAAAGATAAAATTTTAATTATTATTAAAAACTAGGACTAGAATACATTATTTTAATTCATAATGATAATACTAAATATAATAATAGCATCCTAAAATTTTAGTAAATTATAGAGTTCATTATTTCCTAACCATAACATTCCTATCTTGATACAGATAAGTGGACGTATTCTCTATCATAGATGAACATATGGGTAATAAACCTATAAGTGTTTGGTTACCTGATAACCCAATTTTCAATTGGTGGAAAATAATTCAGCCTAACTGCACTCCTATATTGATACACTTGAGAAATATTATTTAGTTATTCACATGATCTTTGTAAACCATTGTGAAGATTTTTTTTATAGAATATGATGAGGTAATATATATATATATGTAGTATGTTTAGAGAAACTGCTATCAAAATAACCATGGGAATGTGAGGTTAGAATAAAGGTTTTATAGGATTATTCAGTAATATAATAGTTTAATTGAGTGTTTCATATGTTGAAAAGAAGGTTTTATAAGAGATGACATCTTATAATTGAGTTTTTACATTAATATGATTTTTTTTGTAATTTTATTTGATATTATCATAAACATTTTTTTAGAATTTTTTGGAAATAGAATATTTAAAATTATGTTGTTAATGGTATGTCTCTCAAAAAAATTAATATTTATATAAAACTAAGGATATATATTTTGAAAAATTGGTTACTAATATCAATGTATGTTAATTATAATAGTATAGATCAACTTCGTAGTATTTACCACTTTAATGAGTTGTAAATTATATATTGATTAATTTGTATCTTATAGATACCCTTATATATATCCATTTCTGAATTGTAATAACAATTTTTGGGGAATTTATTTGTTTTTAAAAGGGAGGAATTATCCTCCCTAAGATTTTTTAGTGTTATTCTTTAAATAAATAAAATGTTAAATATCTTGTATCACATCCAAAAAAATAATCCAAAATTACAAAAAACGTATTGAGTTAACGTTATTAGGAAAACTATAAAAATGGTATAACATTGAATAAAAAAGGTAGTAATCAATTAAAAAATACTTACATTTTTAGGAAAAATAATTAATATGATCTAATCTTAAAAGGTAATGTTTTTAATATAATTTTTTAAAATATGTTGTGTAAATTATATTAAAAAATTAAATGAATGTAAAAATATGTAATATTTTAATGTATAAATTAATATATTAACATTTATTTATTTTTTATTTATTTGTAATATGATTAAGAACACTTAATTTCCAAAATTCCCATTTTCTATAAAAATAGTTTTCTTTATATTTTATTTTTTCATTAAAATTATAATTTTACAAATTTTATACTTTTTATTTGAAGAAATTATAAAAATTTTTGAATTAAACTTTTGAAAAGTATAATAAGGTGAATTTCCATGATTTTTATAAAAATGATGACATTTTGGTGAATAATGAACAAATTCACTTAAAAAATTACACTCACTATTATGAAATAATATTGAGATAATAATCACATACAATTTAATGAAACATTACACTTGAAAAAATATATTCATAATAATTAAAATGAAACCCCAAAAATATAATGTTGAATTTAGAAAATAATTTTTTATATTTTAGAACCAATAGAAGTTTTATTCTAATAAAGAATAGTTTTTAAACAATTCATTAATAATGTAATGGAAATGATACATTTTGTTTTAGATTTAGTTTAGAGTCACATAAATATATATTTTAAATTATAAACCAAAAAATATCTTGGGAATTAATCTAATACATGTTTAGAAGTAAATTAACTTTTACTCTTAAAATTGTATTTTTTTAAACTGTTATTTTTTTTCATTAAGCACCCTTTTATAAAAATTATAATTTACCTCCTCTAGAAACATAATATGATAAATTATTTTTCATATTTTTAATCATAATATAAATATTATTTAGTAAACGTAATTTTAATATGAGGCATAAAATAAAGTGATCGAGGTAAAAATAAGTTAGTGTATTAAATTTAAATTATGGTTAGAATTAAAATCAATGAAAAGGGATTATAATATATAAAAACATATGAGTAATATATGTATAGTATTTTTTTCCCAAGAAATTTTTACCCCTATCTAATTTATCTCACATTTGGGGATAAATTATTTTAAATTTTCTATGTCTTTACCACAAAGTTAAGAAAATTTACAAAAGTACCACCCCTATCACTTAGAAAAATGGCTCTCCACCAGCCCACTTATTCTTACATATAAAGCATATATTTTTGAAAAAAAATTACCAAACCCCTTCTACTATTCATTTCTTGTGTTCTATAGGCTATAGTCTCAATAAATGTACAATCTAAGAAGGGTGAAGGAGTTCTCCCAATAAGTAAGGAATACCTCATAATCACCCCTTTTCATTACTATTATTTTCTTTCATTATATAACTTCACCAATTATATTTTTCACATGTTAAAATAATTATGTAAATATTATTACTTTAATGAAATTTTATTTTTTTTATGTAATATTCATTTGCAACCTTCCTTTAATGTATTAAAAATGTAAAAATATTGCTCGTGTATATATATAGCTTCTACCTACATGAGTGGTGTATTTTTCTTCATGATCGCCTCACATGGATGGTTATAAGAATGTATTTAATGAAAAAATATAATATTTATTACATAAATCAGATTACATAAATATAAATAATTGCCTACCTTCCTTTCCACCCATTCATTCGAAAATGATAACATTAGTCATGCAATGTGCAGTCCACCGCCTCAATGTGTGGCATATTAAAATTTTCTTCACTACCTCCCATGGATATATATAATAATTTATTTTATAAATAACTATAATATTATTGAAAGTAATATTATTACATAATGATAAATCATAATATACATTCCTTCCCTCTAATTTATTAGAAAATGAAAAAATTTATCTTGCATACATGTGGAGTACCACATCCTTGGAAGACCAATTTCATTTGCATCACCACCTTACATAATATTTTATAAATTATAATTGAATAATATATATATATATATAGATATATAATTAAAAATAAATATGTATCATGATTTTTTTATAGAACGACTTAAAAATTTACAATCATTGTATAGAAATCCCTTAATATCGGTAAATTACCTGAAACCAGCTTGTCATGGATCTTATTATCTAAAATTATGCCCATAGATTCAATAAAATGAACCTAAGTATGTATAAATAATTTAAAAATAATTATATTAAAATATTTTATAATATATTAATTATGAGCTTTATATAAAATATTATGTTTAAAATCACTATTACAAAACAAGTCTAAAACAATCAAAATTACCAATATCCATTGGTTAAAGTAAATGATAAATAATTAAGGATTATAATTAAATGGAATAAAGTTTTATTTAAATTAATAAGATTCTCAATTATGTTATTAATATATTGTTTTTTATTATAAATTATGTTAGAGTGTCTCTGACCAAGTTGGAATCCAATTTCATAGTTCTTCATCTCAAATTTCCTCCTTTGATGCATGTTTTGTATTATACAGATATTTGCATTTAAACAGTGTGTATACTTATTCATGTAATTTTTTACTAAGAATATATTTATTCATTGTATTTAAACTTTTATTTCATATTTACACATACATGTTATTATGATTTAACTGTTACAAAATTTGGGAGAGTTGTTTTTTTCAAATCTCACTACATTTTGATTAGAAATCACTAACCAATCCATATTATTTTTACATTCTATATTATCCATTATTATTTTGAAAAATATATGTACTATTTTCTGTAGAATTAAAATTATTCTTTACCACATTTCAAAATAAATTCATATTATTATTTTATTAATGGGTATATTAATAATTATATTTTGAGATAATATTTATGTTTTTTTCTTTTATCTTCAACTAAACATTATTTGATTTAGCCTTAAATTATTTTCAAAATTCTATTTTTTATATTTATATTTTGAAATAATTGTTTTAAAAATTCTTTATATCATTTCTTGATAATGATATTTTTATGTTACTTGTGACTTCATTTTCAATTAACATTTGCTTTCTTTACAAAATATAATTTGATTATTCTTTTAAGCATTTTACATGAAAAATAATTTCTTTTCATATTTATAGTATTTATTTAACAAACTTATTATATTAGATTTCATGTTTTTTCGGAAAATACTATTCCATTTTCCATATTAAATAATTCATAAATAATTTACAATGAATGTAAAAGTTATG
Organism: Viscum album; assembly: GCA_963277665.1. Taxonomy (NCBI): domain Eukaryota; kingdom Viridiplantae; phylum Streptophyta; class Magnoliopsida; order Santalales; family Viscaceae; genus Viscum; species Viscum album. Next base: position 973,410,184 of record OY728140.1, on the reverse strand, counting down.
TCTTATTTTTTCTCCAAGTAAACGTTTAATACTCTTCTAAAAGTATATTTCAACTATATAAGCATATTTTAAACATTAACATGTTTCATAAGGGATATGATATAAATGTACCATCCAACCTTTTTCTCTTGATGAATTAGTACTGTGTTATTATAATTATTTATAGGGTAAAGTACTTGCATCCCATTTTTTTCTAATAAACATATATATTGATTTTATGGAAATATGATTTTGTTTTGTATAATTAATTCAATATATAAGGAATGAAATAAACCTATTTAAGTGATTGGTGGGTCTCATAATTATATGGTTTCTCTATTCATCTATATCTCTCATGGGGAAAACTAGTTTGGGTGTTTGGTACATGCCCATTGTGATGACCCAGACCCCCCTTGGTCCCTTCCTTTGCCAAAAATCCGGTTTCCTTGCGGGGGTACCGATCGGTGAGACCGATCGGTGAGACCGACCGGTGAGACCGACCGGTGAGACTGACCGGTGAGACCGACCGGTGAGACCGACCGGTGAGACCGACCGGTGAGACCGACCGGTGAGACCGATCGGTGAGACCGATCGGTGAGACCGATCGGTGAGACCGATCGGTGAGACCGATCGGAGAGACCGATAGGTGCCACCGATCGGTGAGACCGATCGGTGAGACCGATCGGTGAGACCGATCGGTGTGACCGATCGGTGCGACCGATCGGTGAGACTGATCGGTGAGACCGGCCGACGTCGCCCGGCCTTGCCAAGTTGTTCCAGTAACGTTCCTTTTCGCAAATAAGGTTTTAAACCCTATTCTGCCTTGTTAAAAATATCATGGGAATCCGAAACGCGCACAAAGGTTTTAATTAAATGCTTCATTAATTCATGGGTCGGTTAAAACCACCCAGTGCCATTAATGATGAGTCAAGCCACGTGGTCAACCCATGACTCCCTCGTCTTCCATGGTTTTGTGTTTCATCTCAACCGTCCCCAGCTCTTATAATTAAGGGTTAGGCCGTGGCTTCCCCCCTTCTTCGATCGTGGCTCTTCTGGTGCATCGGGACCGCCGCGTCGTTATCCGTAAAGTTCCGCGCCCCCGGCCTAAACGTCGATCATCTATCAACAAGTAGGGAATTTCTCTCGTCTCTCACTTTTGTGTATCATGCGGGGTGGGCGCTACTTTTGTTCCTATGGAATTGGTTGAACCAAACCCTAATGAAGATAATAAACGAAGTTCTAAAGGAAGAAGGGGAAGGGGTTGTGATCGTTGTTATGCTTTATCTTGTGATCATCCCTTTTGTTGTACTGGTTTATGTTTTCTGAAAATTGAGGCCGTTGGTGGTCGTGTGTGTGCACTTGAATCCCCTCATGATGTTTTAAATGGGTTGCTGAAATTGTGAACTCCTGCTGTGAAATTGGTTAACCACGTATATCTGGCTGAATAATTGAAAGCACCAGGATCGGCCCTTCTGTGATAACTCCCGGTTAGAACACACGGAATTTGAAATCATGGAGTGTGTTAAATCGTTTAAATCTGAAAATCCCTAACTTGTGTTGGTAGTGGTTAGTGGTTGTTTTCCCTTCGGGCCGTTTGCTGGAAATGTGGGAGGGGATGGGATCCCCTGTTCTTTTTATACTCTCGGTGGCTGTGTGAATTTGGGGGATGGGATCTCCTGTTGGCATGGTTTCAGTGGTTGTGAGTTTTTATCACAAATTGGGGAGAGATCCTCTGTTGGCAGAACCGGGTGTGAGTGTTTTGGTTGATCTATGCTTTGACGTTTTCCTTGGTTATGCTTATGGTAGTTGCCCAGTAGTGCTTAAAATTAATTGAACATTTTGACTGAGCGTGAAACAAGAATGGGAAAAATGGTCTTGTGGGCAAGGGTCGTGAATTGTGACTCGGACGCTGTGGTATTGTGTTCTGTAGGTTGGCTAGGAAAACCTAAGTTTTGGTTGAGTGTTTGTTACCTATATCTATACTTGTAGCTTTGTGTTTCTTATTCGCCCCCCACCCAAGTTGAGCACTTAGTGCCGAACACCCCCATTTATGGGGGAAGGGTGTTTTTCCCAACACTATACTTAGTGGCTGGTTATTAGCTCCTTTTCTGCTCCCTTTCCCGGATAGCCCAAGTACCTTCGGGCAGGCTGTGATGGCCTGAAGTCCATTATTAGCCCAAGAACCATCAGGCAGGGTGTTGTGGTGGTTGGCCAGGTGTGTGCGGCAGGTGGTTTCCCAAGTGTCTTCGGGATGAGGCCCAGGTGTTTTCGGGCGTGGCAGTGGATCCTTTAGCCCAGGTGTCTTCGGGCGTAGCGGTGGTTGTTCTGGCCTAGGTGTTTGCAGGCATGGTTACTTGTGACAGTTGAGGCCCAGGTGTGTGCGGGCGGGATTTGGCAGTGGGACTGCGTGTGGTTGTGGCCCAGGTGTGTGCGGGCGGGATTTGGCAGTGGGACTGCGTGTGGTGGTGGCCCAGGTGTGTGCGGGCGGGTGTGGCAGTGGGACTGCGGTGAGAATGGCGGGATTGGTCCGATGCGTAGGATGTCTCAATAACCAGTGGGGAAGTGGCGCGGGGTACCCAAACATCGATGTGCTCTTATTATATATATTACTTGACTTGCGTTATTTGGGGAGTGTGCCTTGGTGAGGCCTGGGATGGATAGTTTGCCTTGTTAGTTGTTTGGTTCACTCTTTTCTCACGGGACTTTAGTACGTTCCCCCACTTGTGCACGAGAGTCTTGGTTTTCCCTACTGAGTGTACTTGTATGCTCACCCTACGTTTACTTTCAGGTTTCCAGGAGGACTACCAGGGCTGCGCGGGACCCTATTAGTCGGACAGTTGGAGTTGTCGCTGTTGTCGTATCTTTGTTTTCTTTTGGTATTGTACTTGAGAGCTTTCTTTTTCTTTTGTACTTGTACCTTGTTGTAAACTGTTTAAACATGCATGGGGTCTTTATTTGGGTTCATTTATAAAAACTTGTTTCTTTTCCTTTTTGGGAGGTCGACTTGTCCTTTTTCCCGATCCTAAATAATAAAAAGGGTAATGCCTTCCATTTGCGAGAATTTTCTATACCCTTGGTGCTAGTCGCCACTCTGGGACCTATTGAAGGCGGGTTTCGGGGGTCATTATCTCTCCTTCAACTTAAAGAAGGAAGGTCCTGGCAATCCGCTGACTCTTCCCTCCTTTTGGTGAAGGCGGGTCGTGACAGAATGGTATCAAAGGTGAGGTTGAGAGATAGGACGGAGTCTGGAGTTAGGCACAGTAAGGATTGCATGGGATGGTGAGGCAACAGCGTTGGGTGACCTTGGTGCGTGAATTAGGCCAGGGAGGACCGGCTAGGACACGGGATTTTAGGGCCCCCCGTGATCCGATGCAAGGACTCTGGACCTACCGAACGACCAAGTGAGGCCACACTGATTGCAGGGTAGAGACCCTAGGAAAGGTGCATGCATCATAAATGACTTGTTTTTTTGTGTTTCTGGGATGTCTTGGGAAATTAAGAATAAATTAAATCTTAATAAGTTTTGAGAACGGTTTTCTTTGCACTACTGGGCTTAGGCATTCCTTGTTTACCTTGCAGCTATGGCACCTGGAAGGCGACCACGTGTGGTACAGGCGATCGAGACTACTGAGACTACTTTGGCCAATCGGCAGAGAGCTGGTCGGGAGGAAGAGGACGACCAGTGGCAGAAGACTCTTCGAGCCTTTCAGCGACAGGCCCTCGAGAAATATGAGGGCAGCACCTCCGACATGAAGACGGAAGGCTGGCTGGAGGAGCTAGTCATAGCCTTCGGCCTGATTCGGGCCCCGACGGAGTACTGGGTTCCTCTGGCTGTTAGCCAGATGCGAGGAGCGTCACGTCAGTGGTGGATGCTTCACCTGGGGAGTAGGAAAGAGTCTGAGGTTGCTTGGGCGGACTTCGAGAAGGAGTTCCAGGCGGAGTTCCTCTCCTCGACAATGAAGGCGGAGAAGAGGCAGGAGCTACTCTCCCTCCAGCAGGGGAGCATGTCCGTGGGGAACTTGGAATCAAGTTCAAGGACCTCCTGCGTTTTGCTCCGGACCTCTTTCCTGATGAGGAGTCTCGGGCAAGACGTTTGGAGGAGGCGCTCCGACCCTCCCTCCAGTATGCTGTTACCCCCTTTACCCTTCCGACATACTTAGAGGTTCAGAAGAAGGCCGAAGTGGTGGAAAGGATGCACGCTCTAGGCGGACTGTCACGAGAAGGGATCCAGCTGGGACCATCGAAGGGGAAGGCCGTCAGCACCAGGCCTCCGGCATCGGGACCCTCCAGGTTCCGACCCGCAGGGAGCAGGCCGCAGCAGTTTCAGTTTCGATCCCCTGGCCCACGTTCTTTTCCTTCAGGCTCGGGACCACGGTGCTTCATCTGCGGGAGCCCTGGACATCTTCGGAGTCAGTGCCCCGATCGGGTGCAGTACAGCAGTGGCAGTCATCCCCAGCGTCCGCCGCACCAGCAGTTCCCAGCCAGACCCTTCCAGCAGCAGCAGCAGGGACAGCGAGCTCCCGCTCCTCCGCAGACAGACATAGGAGGGGGAGGCCGACCTCAGGGCGCTCCCCAGGGACCCCGACCAGGGTGTGGTCGGGGAGGTGGCCGACAGCCGAGGGGCAGGGGTGCTGGGCGTGGACAGTTACACGCCGCAGAAGCAACAGTTCCAGCAGGGCCAGAGGTTGTTCGAGGTACGATCAGTGTGTTTAGTACTCTTGCTTATGCTTTGTTCGATACCGGAGCTTCGCACTCCTTTGTTGCACCCAGTCTAGCCCGCGCCTTGGGTCTAGATTCCGAGAGACTTCCAGTGCCCCTGGTGTTGAGCACACCAGTTGGAGGTCAGACCGACTTGCTGTTCGTTTGTCGGGGATGTAGACTGATGTTGGGGCCACATCAGTCGGTTAAGGATCTCCTTCTGCTACAGATTCGGCCGTACGATGTCATCCTAGGCATCGACTGGCTATTTTCTGTGTGCGACGTCATCGACTGTTTCCAAGGGAGGGTGGTGTTCTCCGGTTTGGACGGCCAGCGTGTTACTTTCACCAGCGAGCGGAGCTATCCAAAGGGAAACAGGAGGGAGGAACCTCTCCTCTCCTTGTTGACCGAACTGACGATAGAATCAATAGATGAGGAAATGGTGGAAGTACCAGAGATCGTTCGTGAATTTATGGACGTCTTTCCTGAGGAGGTGACGACTCTACCCCCTCGACGTGACATCGAGTTCGGGATAGACCTGCAGCCCGGCTCTCGACCAATCTCAATGGCTCCTTACCGGATGGCACCTTCGGAGCTACGGGAGTTGCGGATACAGATTGACGATCTGATGAAGAGGGGTTATGTTCGTCCAAGTGCATCACCGTGGGGTGCCCCAGTCTTGTTCGCAAAGAAGGCAGATGGTGGCCTCAGGTTGTGCATCGATTACAGGAGGCTGAATCAGGTAATGATCAAGAACCGCTACCCTCTTCCGAGGATAGATGATCTTTTCGACCAGCTGAAGGGGGCAGGATGGTTCTCGAAGATCGACCTGCGATCCGGGTACCACCAGCTGAGGGTGAAGGATATCGACGTCCCGAAGACGGCGTCCAGGTGCAGGTATGGGCACTTCGAGTTCGTGGTCATGCCCTTTGGTGTTACGAACGCCCCGGCCGTGTTCATGGGGCTTATGAACTCCATCTTTCGGGAGTACCTGGATCGGTTTGTGGTGGTGTTCATCGACGATATCCTGATCTATTCAAAGTCAGAAGAGGACCATGCAGAGCACCTGAGGACGGTTTTGGAGGTCCTCCGACAGCACCAGCTCTATGGGAAGTTGTCAAAGTGCAAGTTCCTGGCACGAGAAGTGCACTTCCTCGGACATGTAGTGTCTGAGAAGGGAGTAGCAGTCGACCCATCAAAGGTTGAGGCAATTGTTTCTTGGGCAGCACCCAAGAATGTGGCGGAAGTTCGGAGTTTCCTCGGACTGGCAGGCTACTACCGGAGATTCGTACCCAACTTCTCCCGGGTAGCAGCCCCTTTGACGGCTTTGACCAAGAAGGACCAGGTTTTCATGTGGAGCGAGCAGTGTGAGTCGTCCTTCAGCTACCTAAAAGAAAAACTGGTTAGTGCCCCAGTGTTGAGATTTCCAGAAGAAGGGATGGCCTATGAGGTATTCTGTGATGCTTCAGGACAGGGCCTGGGGTGCGTATTGATGCAGCGACAAGGGGTGATCTCTTACGGGTCCAGGAAGCTACGCCCCCATGAGCGGAACTATGCCACCCATGACCTGGAGCTTGCAGCGGTAGTGTTCGCATTAAAGTTGTGGCGACATTACCTCTTTGGGGAGCGCATTGTGGTCTTCACCGATCACAAAATCTTGCGTTATATCTTCTCCCAGCGTGACTTGAACTTGCAACAGCGGAGGTGGGTCGAGTTTCTACAGGACTACGACTTTGAGATCTCATACACTGAAGGTAAGGGAAACGTTGTGGCTGATGCCCTGAGCAGGAAGCCGCATCAGGAGGTGGTTCTGGAATCTGCTGATGCTTGGAAGGCGATGGGGGAGTTGGCTGCCTTGCACTTGGATGCAAGGGTGGAAGGTACTAGAGGCTGTTTGTTTCAGATGACGGTACAGTCCTCTTTGTTGCAGCAAGTGGAAGAGTCTCAGTGGGGAGATCCCGAGGTGGAAGTGTTGCGGGATCGTATCGATCAGGGGAACGCCCCGGAAGGATGGTCGGAGGACAGCCGACGTCGGATGCTCTTTCATCGGAGGTTGTTTGTTCCAGAGGTGATGCGTGATGAAGTCCTTCGTGAGTTCCATAGCTCAGCCTTGGCAGTACATCCGGGTGTTTCGAAAATGTACCAAGGCCTGAGGGGACAGTTTTGGTGGCCCGGGGTGAAACGGGCAGTGGCAGAGTTCGTGGCTAAATGCCTGGTGTGTCAGCAGGTGAAGGCTGAACACCGTGTTCCTGGTGGTCTGTTGCATCCTCTAGATGTTCCCGAGTGGAAGTGGGACGACGTCTCGATGGACTTCGTCACGGGACTACCCAGAGCTCAGGGCGGGCATGATGCTATCTGGGTAGTGGTGGATCGATTGACAAAATCTGATCACTTCTTGGCTATCAAGGAGTCAGGACCCGTGAGTACCTTAGCACAGAGGTACGTGGATGAGGTGGTGCGTTTTCATGGAGTTCCGAAAACGATCGTCTCAGATCGGGACACTCGATTCACCTCACGAGTCTGGAAGGGATTACAGCATGCTTTTGGCACCCAACTACGCCTTAGCACTACTTTTCACCCTCAGACTAATGGGCAGACAGAGCGGACTATCCAGACCTTGGAGGACATGCTGCGAGCATGTGTTCTGGATTTCGGAGGATCATGGGTACGACACTTGCCTTTAGTAGAGTTTGCCTACAACAACAGTTTTCACTCTACTATCGGCATGGCTCCTTTTGAGGCTTTGTATGGAAGACCATGTCGTTCACCCTTATGCTGGGCAGAGGTTGGTGAGACTGGTACTCTTGGACCAGAAGTAGTGCAGAGCACCACGGAGAAAGTTCAGCTAGTGCGGGAGAGGATGAAAGCAGCTCAGGATCGGCAGAAATCTTATGCTGATCGTCGGAGGAGGCCCCTGAAGTTCGAGGTGGGAGATCATGTGTTTTTGAAGGTTGCCCCTCGACGGGGGCAGCGGAGGTTCGGAAAGGGGAGTAAGCTCTCCCCTAGGTTCATCGGACCTTTCGAGGTGCTGAGGCGAGTTGGCGAGGTAGCATATCAGCTGGCCCTACCACCTCAGTTGGAGAGGGTCCATGACGTCTTCCATGTCTCCCAGCTTCGTCAGTACTTACATGATTACTCTCATGTCATCAAATGGGGAGAGCTATATATGGGAGGAGACGCGACCTTCGAGGAACGGCCAGTCAGAATCGAGGATCGCAAGGAGAAAGTGCTCCGTGGACGAACCGTCGGCCTGGTTCGTGTGTTGTGGAGACATGGCGGCCTCGAAGAGAGTACGTGGGAGAGGGAAGCACAGATGTGTGCCCAATACCCCGAGTTGTTCTGAGCTTTGAACCTTTGGTGCCTGTTGTGACAGAACGTTTGACCTTTTTGTCTATGAAATGTGCTAGTTCCTTTCCTCTGTTATGTGTGGAAAGCCCCGGCTAAAGGGAAGGGGAAACCCGACCCCTAATCAGGACGCATTAAGGTGGATGCGATTAAACCCGTGCGGGCGATTCAGTGCCGCCCAAAGCGGATAATATCTTGACATGGGGGAGGGGAACTCCCCAAACCCACATGACCGGGCGGTTTGGCGTGGTATGTTGCTTGGTTCTTGACAGGGAGTGTTTTCAATTAGCGGGGGTCCACTCCTAAGAGGTATCTTCGAAGATGGTTGTTCGGATCCTCTCTTTCCTTCTGGTTTGTTTTGATTCTCGGGGACGAGAATCGTTTAAGAGGTATCTGATGTGATGACCCAGACCCCCCTTGGTCCCTTCCTTTGCCAAAAATCCGGTTTCCTTGCGGGGTACCGATCGGTGAGACCGATCGGTGACACCGATCGGTGCGACCGATCGGTGAGACCGGCCGACGTCGCCCGGCCTTGCCAAGTTGTTCCAGTAACGTTCCTTTTCACAAATAGGGTTTTAAACCCTATTCTGCCTTGTTAAAAATATCTTGGGAATCCGAAACGCGCACAAAGGTTTTAATTAAATGCTTCATTAATTCATGGGTCGGTTAAAACCACCCAGTGCCATTAATGATGAGTCAAGCCACGTGGTCAACCCACGACTCCCTCGTCTTCCGTGGTTTTGTGTTTCATCTCAACCGTCCCCAGCTCTTATAATTAAGGGTTAGGCCGTGGCTTCCCCCCTTCTTCGATCGTTGCTCTTCTGGTGCATCGGGACCGCCGCGTCGTTATCCGTAAAGTTCCGCGCCCCCGGCCTAAACGTCGATCATCTATCAACAAGTAGGTAATTTCTCTCGTCTCTCACTTTTGTGTATCATGCGGGGTGGGCGCTACTTTTGTTCCTATGGAATTGGTTGAACCAAACCCTAATGAAGATAATAAACGAAGTTCTAAAGGAAGAAGGGGAAGGGGTTGTGATCGTTGTTATGCTTTATCTTGTGATCATCCCTTTTGTTGTACTGGTTTATGTTTTCTGAAAATTGAGGCCGTTGGTGGTCGTGTGTGTGCACTTGAATCCCCTCATGATGTTTTAAATGGGTTGCTGAAATTGTGAACTCCTGCTGTGAAATTGGTTAACCACGTATATCTGGCTGAATAATTGAAAGCACCAGGATCGGCCCTTCTGTGATAACTCCCGGTTAGAACACATGGAATTTGAAATCATGGAGTGTGTTAAATCGTTTAAATCTGAAAATCCCTAACTTGTGTTGGTAGTGGTTAGTGGTTTTTTTCCCTTCGGGCCGTTTGCTGGAAATGTGGGAGGGGATGGGATCCCCTGTTCTTTTTATACTCTCGGTGGCTGTGTGAATTTGGGGGATGGGATCTCGTGTTGGCATGGTTTCAGTGGTTGCGAGTTTTTATCACAAATTGGGGAGAGATCCTCTGTTGGCAGAACCGGGTGTGAGTGTTTTGGTTGATCTATGCTTTGACGTTTTCCTTGGTTATGCTTATGGTAGTTGCACAGTAGTGCTTAAAATTAATTGAACATTTTGACTGAGCGTGAAACAAGAATGGGAAAAATGGTCTTGTGGGCAAGGGTCGTGAATTGTGACTCGGACGCTGTGGTATTGTGTTCTGTAGGTTGGCTAGGAAAACCTAAGTTTTGGGTGAGTGTTTGTTACCTATATCTATACTTGTAGCTTTGTGTTTCTTATTCTCCCCCACCCAAGTTGAGCACTTAGTGCCGAACACCCCCATTTATGGGGGAAGGGTGTTTTTCCCAACACTATACTTAGTGGCTGGTTATTAGCTCCTTTTCTGCTCCCTTTCCCGGATAGCCCAGGTACCTTCGGGCAGGCTGTGATGGCCTGAAGTCCATTATTAGCCCAAGAACCATCGGGCAGGGTGTTGTGGTGGTTGGCCAGGTGAGTGCGGCAGGTGGTTTCCCAAGTGTCTTCGGGATGAGGCCCAGGTGTTTTCGGGCGTGGCAGTGGATCCTTTAGCCCAGGTGTCTTCGGGCGTAGCGGTGGTTGTTCTGGCCTAGGTGTTTGCAGGCATGGTTACTTGTGACAGTTGAGGCCCAGGTGTGTGCGGGCGGGATTTGGCAGTGGGACTGCGTGTGGTTGTGGCCCAGGTGTGTGCGGGCGGGATTTGGCAGTGGGACTGCGTGTGGTGGTGGCCCAGGTGTGTGCGGGTGGGTGTGGCAGTGGGACTGCGGTGAGAATGGAGGGATTGGTCCGATGCGTAGGATGTCTCAATAACCAGTGGGGAAGTGGCGCGGGGTACCCAAACATCGATGTGCTCTTATTATATATATTACTTGACTTGCGTTATTTGAAGAGTGAGCCTTGGTGAGGCCTGGGACGGATAGTTTGCCTTGTTAGTTGTTTGGTTCACTCTTTTCTCACGGGACTTTAGTACGTTCCCCCACTTGTGCACGAGAGTCTTGGTTTTCCCTACTGAGTGTACTTGTATGCTCACCCTACGTTTACTTTCAGGTTTCTAGGAGGACTACCAGGGCTGCGCGGGACCCTATTAGTCGGACAATTGGAGTTGTCGCTGTTGTCGTATCTTTGTTTTCTTTTGGTATTGTACTTGAGAGCTTTCTTTTTCTTTTGTACTTGTACCTTGTTGTAAACTGTTTAAACATGCATGGGGTCTTTATTTGGGTTCATTTATATAAACTTGTTTCTTTTCCTTTTTGGGAGGTCGACTTGCCCTTTTTCCCGATCCTAAATAATAAAAAGGGTAATGCCTTCCATTTGCGAGAATTTTCTATACCCTTGGTGCTAGTCGCCACTCCGGGACCTATTGAAGGCGGGTTTCGGGGGTCATTATCTCTCCTTCAACTTAAAGAAGGAAGGGCCTGGCAATCCGCTGACTCTTCCCTCCTTTTGGTGAAGGCGGGTCGTGACACCCATGCATTTATTAATAATGTCTTTGATGTGGTCTTGATGATAAGTATGATGTAATATTTATGGAATTTATGATAAATATTATGTCTTTGATTCATTATTGATGTTATGTATGATGCATTAGTTGTGGTTTTGAAGGTCAGAAAAATATATTGGATGCATTCACAGAAATTAGTATTTTTTTCTTTACTATAGTATTGATGATAAGTATGATATCTTGGATTCAATCTTGTTAGTAAAATTAATATCTCTAACGTTATGCAATCCATAAACATGATATTATTTATTGATACACATGGTTTTATTAATTGTAATGTTTTCCATGTATATATTGGTTTCAAAGTTTCATTATTATATAATTATTTAGTTCATTTATTCTATACATATTATTCATGAATTATTTATTACATGATATATTGTGTTTTACTTTTCCCCTTAATGGGTGTTTCTACTCACCATTATCATGTTTCCATTTCATAGGAATTGTGAGATCATTTTGTATATAACATTTATATGGGTATGTTTTGTGGAGATATTTTTAGGAGATTTTGAAGACTTATTATAAAATAATAATACCTTTTTTTTAAATGGATCTATATTTTTTGATTATATTTAAATTATCGACTGCTTAGTTTGGATCACTTTCAAAACATTCAATGCTACTATTTAATAACTGTTTTTATGGGCACTAAATTTAAGAGGGTGTGCATATGGAATTACATAAGTTCTAGGTATTATTTAAAACCATTAACTTTAACCTTAACAGTGATTTCATAATTTTATTTTCTTACACATCATAAGAAAAAATACTAAAAAATAAGGAAAACCCAATTTTAAGACTACCCACCCAATTTCTGTTAGTTCAAACACTTCCTTAGTATATCCAGGTATATAATAATTTCTCCAAAAATCCCATTCCTAAATTCCAAATATCTATCTTCATTTCATTAAGAAAACATGTGGTCTATAGTCCTTATAAAATCATATACTATTTGAATGAATAAAGAAAACCATTCATAACACCAACCCCAAAATACTATATGTAGACCTCATCATCAAAAAATACAAATCCTTCAAATTCTATGTAATAAAATAACAAACCAAACCCCTAACCATCCCATAGGGGTGAATTCGGAATCCCATGTTTCATTTTCACTTTATTACCAAATAACTCTAAATCCAACGGTAATTTAATGATTCAATAATCACTTCTCATCCCTCTAATGAAAAATTCAATGGCTCATAACCCATGTTTAACCCCTTTTTGTGGAGTCCTATATGCACCCATTTAATTAATAAATCCCCTTGATATGTACCCCCCTCTAGACCTTTAACCTAGACCTCAAGAACCCATCCTTAGATTCTCATAATCTATCACACCACCATGGTCATTTTCTTGAATCCCTTCTATAAAACTTACAACCACGCCCCTCTGTGAAATAACCTCTAATCAAAGATAAAATCACCCAAATAGGGACAGAATGTCTATTCCATAACTAATAATCTAAAATTATTTCATCTCACAAACCCATAATCTCAGTATCCCTATTTCTATATTTTTAACCGAAATTCCAAAGAACGTAAGCACGCTACATGAAAAAATAAAAAATATATAAATTTTTAATTTGGTACAACATACCATATGGCCATATGAATTATCGCCTATAATATTTTTTATTGACTTTTCCTCATCCATAGGTAGTAAAATAATCTGAAAGAACACCCCAAAATATATGGAATAAATACATTATCTTTACATAGTGATGAATGGTAAGAGAAACCATAAATAAACGCATTTGTTTTCATTAGAATCACTATTAAGATGCCATATAAATATATATATATATATCACTAATTGAATAAGTGATAAATTTCTAGGATATAGGATAAAGAGATGGAGGAGGTGTGCTCATACCTTGACAAGGTTGATAGATAAGATGAAGATGTTCTTCATTTTTTTTAAAATATTTTATTAGTTTAAAAAAAAATTAATTTTCCAAACACCACAAAGTACCTAATGCAAGGATATTTGGAAATAATTTCTCATATAAGGGAACCCCTATTTTGGCCACCCAGCGACTACTAAGGATTGTTGTAGTGGGTTCCCAATTCCATTTTCTATAATTTGAGACATACTCCCCCCTCCCCAAATCATCACATAAATGAAAAAACCTCTACTGAACATAAAAAGATATATTAAATTGTATTAAACCCACCAGAGGTCATCAGAAATAAACATCCAATTATCACTATTAAAATATCCCTATGTTCTAATTATATTATCATCCATTTCATCTTATTTCCATTAAATATTAATGATGCATGTAATCACATACCCAATTTTCAAAATCGTTAATAATTTCATGAGATTAAATTTTTCTTGATGTTTTTTCAAATATATAAGTAAAAACATTATCTAGATATTGTAAAAACAATCCCCACTCATTACTATTAATTTTCTCAATATCTTTACCCAAATGAGACAAATAAAATATGGATCTAAAAATAATATTAACATTTACATAACTTGTGAAACATTATATTCATAATATTATTTATATAAAAAAATGATCCATGTAATTACCTTAAATTTATTAATGTTAACTCCATTTTCATTAGTTTCAATAATTTTGGGAAATACAATTCCCTTTATGATTTATAATATATACAAATGAACAAATATAATACCTTATTACTCAATAATTATTATCATTGGTCATTTATAAAATTTAAAAATTATAAAATTTAAAAACCAACACTATTATGCTAATAGGGGGTCCAACAATAATGAAGGTGATATTTTCGGACCAAAAAATAATATAAAGGAAAAAACACACAAATATAAAAAATATCCTAATTTTTGGAGTGATGGATGAAGTATAAATAATAGTTGTTGTGTGAATGTGAATAAGAAATGGTAGAATAAATGAATTATATAATTCTAGTTAGTTTAAAGAATTTGGGTGATTAGGTTGAATAAAAAACATACAAAAATATGTAACTCTCACATTAGGATAAATTGTAAAGTTTTTGAAGATATGTGTAGAGGATTGAACGTCACAACTTTCATTAGATAAAAAACATCACTAGAGAAGTCTCGTGTGAATAAGTATTTCTAAGTAAAAGCATGATTAAAACCATTCTTGATAGGGAATAGTATACCATAACATTTTTCAGTAAGTAATTTTGTTCTATATTACAATGAATAATTTTTTGAACTCTTCACCTTTTGGTCCATGAGTTTTAGAGAGAAGGATTCTCATAAATAAGGGAAGATGAGAACTCTAAAAAATACAAATAGAACTCAATAGATAATAGATGAAAGAAAAAAATGAAATGTAATTCAATAAGTAAATCCCAATCCCCTACACTAATAAGTCCTGCATGAAAGAATGAGTAATAATAATATAATTTATTTTATCATATCCAGTATGTTTTATATGAAGTATACAAATAGAAGAGAAATCCACTTTATTTTGATCGACTTCATCCTCCAGCTCCATTAAATTCTGGCCAATACTATTTCAGGCCTCTTCTACAACTCATCTTCAAGTCATGTTCCTTCCTAATGTGAATGATCATGGGTTATTTATATTTTATTCTTTTTAATAATCTCATAAATTATTCAGATAATCCTCTTAAATTGTGTGTCAACTCTGTCCTCATGACAAGTATCACCAAAATCAGTCTCATTATACCCCATGTAGTGCTACTATTTTTAGTATATATTCTTACTTGTGTGACTTGAGAAAACTCCCTTAATTTATTTCACTCCACATACACAGTTCCTCTTCCCCCAATAAGTAATGGATTAAATATCTCTAATAAACACTAGAAGCTACTAGAATATCCATTATTTAATAAGATAATTTCCCATGATATTAAATTCTCAAATTTGGGTAACAAGTATTTGAATTTAACTTTATTTATGTACCCCTACATAGGCCCCTTGCATGTCAGTAAACTTTACACAAGCTATGTTGACCCTTACGTGACTTTGAAGCATTCTCACCAAAACCTTAAATTACTTCATGGATGTTTTACCACTTGAAATAAGTGGTATTAAAGGTTTTTTGGTTATATTCTCATAGCTAATCTTCATATTCTAGATTTATTAACCATGGGAGGTGTTTTTTGGTGACTCCTCCCCTTATAGTCGATTTCACAAGTACTCCCTCAGTTGGATGGGGATCCCTCTTGTAGTCAATAACTATTTATTATGGTCAGTGCCTCACTTCCATGACAGGTTGGACACTATCTATTTTCCATTCCAGTAGGTTGGGATAATATGTGTTAGTTCTTTTCTCTTTCAATAGCTCAATATTTTTCATTGTGTGTTGGGGACTTGTCTTAAAGTCGATTGACTAATGCATGATAAGTTGTGTATCAAACTTTTTTCAAAAGAAAAATTAGATCCCTAATAATTCATCATTCAATGAAAATAATCTATTAAAGAATAAAATAAAAACTAATAATCACTTATTTAAACCATTAAATTCCAAAATATTAAAATAAAATGAATTTCACATATTGTGTTCAAAATAAAAATCATGGAATTAGAGAAAATTTCTACTAAGACCTCAAAATTATATTTATAATTATTGTTCTCTAAAAAATCACATCTATAATTCTCTTAGATATATATGGAATTAATTAATCTAATTTTTACCATTAAAATAAAAAAATACCCATTTTCATCAAGATATTCACATATTTTAAAATTTCACTATTTATTTAGAAAATATTAAATAATTTCATATATAAATATTAGATTGTAATAAAAAAATATCATATAAAAATATATAAAATTTCTAAATAAAGGCCATATAAAATTTCGCCACACATAATTAGTTTCACTATTAAGAATTGAAATGAATTTCATTTAAAAATATAATTCAAAATTATTTTTATTAAAAAATTTAAAACACACATGCCAAAAATGAAAGAATTCACAAATACATTCACTATTAAAATTTTATTTCATTCTATAATAATTTCACTCAATATCTTATTTTCATTTATATATAATTTTTAATTATAGGATTGTAATAATATCAGTCTATAGTGGAATTAAAATTTAATTAGTAGTACTATAAAAATCATTGTTCACTAGGTCCCTCAAATCAAAGATTTATGTTCCAGTTTTTTGATACACATAAAATGGTATTTTTAAAAATTAGTTTCACCCTTCTTAATTCTTGTTCTATATCCCCCTCACTAAAATGAATTTATTTTTAAAAATTAGTCACATAATTTAAATTTTTCCCAACCATCAATTTTGTAAAACAAATATTAGATTTTCTAATGGATTTTATTATTTTTTTAGTCACAAAACCATTTCCAAATGTCTTAGGGATTTATTATGGGATCTCAATTTCCCAATCCAATCCTGATTTAATGTATATAAATGAGTTTTGAGTTGGATCACTGAGGAGTTCTTCTTCATAAGGGAAAAATATTCGAAGTTGATGTTCAAAGATCATGTCCATTCAATTAATAATTCCAATTCCATAAAAAATATATTTCTTCCAGATATGTTTTCATTTATCTAAAATAATTTCTATAAAAAAAATGGACATATTCACTCAAAAATCATGAATTTCTAGATTTTTCAAAACCAATGAAATCCTAAAAACTGGTAATTAATCGTTACTATAGAGGGAAAATTTAAATAAATTTGAATATTAAAATACCCATATAGGTTTGAAACATATTTAGTGTTTTATGTTGTGTAAAACATTGAAGTATAGTACATAACATATTTCAGCCCTTTCCCACACACCTAAAACAAATAATTATCCCAATTGTTGAATATTAAGATGGAAGAAATAACCGAATCATTTTAATCAAGAAAGAAAATTCAATCCACTAGATTGAGGTACTATATATGATCATATGAAATTTTAAAAGTTATTTTACCACTCAAAAAAAATCACACTGATAGACTCAGAACATATAAAATATATCTTCTAGATGCAATATAGATATTGTAGTTTGGAATTGGATTGTATTTTAGAAAGATACATTCTTTTGTCCTTGAGTTAAAAAATTATTTTTTTTTCGGATTCATAAATAAGCATGAATGAAAAGGAGTTCATTAGTTAAAGAGAAAACAATAATGGAAATAGACATTAGAGTCAAATAGATGAATTCTCCGTGTACAAGGAATTATAATAAATTTGTCTTTCATTAAAAATTTGGATAAAGTGGAAGATGATAAAACACTTTGATTGGAATTTTTGAAGGAAATAGAAAATAAATAAATTATTACCTTATATACAGAATATATTTCATTTAAAATCATTCAATTGTATCTGCCCATGTTACCGTTTATAAAATACTCTAGTTGTGCAATTGAAATCAATATGAAAAATTAAAATAAATTAAAATTAGGGCATATAATAAATTGTAACACCCTGACCACAGAATCTAAGATTCGGTGCATTATTTTGTATCATTGGAAAGATCGAAAAAGATCAAGTCTCGAAATACCTATTAGTTTAGTAGACTAGGAAGTACTACATACATCAATAAGGTTTACATTACATCCTAAAATAGAAAACTACAACAACATTGTTTCCATGGACAACACTGAGATCCCATATACTATCCATGCAGGTTATTTATAATATTCTTTTTCACATCCTGGGAAAAATAAAACATAGAAAGGGGTGAGCTCAATTTCTCAGTAAGGACAAAAATATAGCGGAAATTTTTATAAATAAGAATAAACATTTAAGGAAATGTATAAAACTAAAACAATAGCCTTATCAACATAATTTTAATATAAAGACCCTAATATTTTAAGGAAAATTTTCTTCTTAAATACTTTGGAATTTTACGAGTCTGTGACTTCTGATGGCACTTGATTCTGAGGCCCGTTGTGCCCAAAATCAATTTTTGAAGTTTATCTCGGGTATGTTCAGTAAAAAAACAAACTGGTTTTCCTATCTTTTGAACTGGTTCTCAGGATTGGAATATGAGGGCACCGATAAATTATCAACACCGGTAATTGCTTAAGGGGACCTTTACCATTGTTTCATTTGTGCGGGAGGAGAAGTTAAAAATTGTGGATTAAATAAGAAGTGAATTAAAAATGGGGAACAATTTTAATTCTATATCTCAGTGGTTATATCCTACATGGGGAAGTTAAGGTGGGCCCCTGACTACCCATGTGAGAATATTTGTGAGGTGGGGCCCACATGAGCCCCAACCCTTCACATTCCCTAAAACCCCTAAAACCTCCCATTAAACTCCTTTGTTTAATGTTGACACCTCCCTTGAATTTATTTGAGTATCTCTTCCTCTACCCTCTCTCTCTCCCCCATTAAATCTTTCCAACGATTCACTTAATTAATTAGAAAACTCACGGTTTAATTAATTAAGTGAATTTGAATTTGATTTTTGTAAATTTGAACGCATGGAATGAATTAATAAAATAAGGAGAAGCCTTATATTATTTTTGGTTGGCCTTGTTGTGTTGTGATTTTGGAGAGAGAGATCTTGAGTTTCAAAGAACGGTTCTTCTCCTTTATTGAAGAACATCAACTCTCTAATGAAGAAAATCGACTCGGTGAACCCAGATTCTCCATCCTCTTCTTCCTCCACGAAAAGGGAGGAGACACCGAGGCGGGAACTCACCATCAACATCTCGTCTTATAACCTTCTCTCCCTGACAAAAAGGGGAGACGCCGCTTCTTCCTCGAGCGCTTTCTAACGTCGCTTACAAAACCTCACCTCGTGACGTTGTCTTCAGCGACGTCCGACATTCGACATCTTTTGTTGAGGTAGGGTGTTTTGTTCTAATTTTTATTTGAATAAAAAATTTTCTTTTTACTTCGTGAAATCTTTTTCATATTCATCCGAATGTTATCGCCTAAGGCAGAGGGCATGGACCGAACAAACACGGCCTGACGACCCTCCGTCGTTTCTTGGTTTTATTGGAATTTTCATCCGGAGGCGGGGAAAGTACGGTGTCATCGCGTCGTGCTGGAAACGTGGCAAAGAAAACTAGCGCTGTCGTGCCAGTTGTGCGGGAGGAACCACGGCCCGCTACACGGGACGCTTCGACTGAAGAACTGGACAGCCCGTTGGCTGGCCGGGCAGAGGCGAACCGCAACACTAGGAGGGCGCCGTGCTTGAAGATCAGCGGCCCGCTCATGCGATCCACGTGCGCAGAAGACCGGTCGGTCTAGCCTGCCGGTTCGGGGAAGGTCGGCGCAGCCTGGCACCACTGGTGCGGAAATATGGGCCCCACCTTGGAACCCGATCGGCTAGCCGGGCGTGCCAACCGGGCCACGCGCCCAGCCCGGGCAGGCCAAGCCGAGCCGGGCGGCGCCGCACCGGGCGGCGCCGGGCCTGGCCTCGCCAGGCCATGTCGGGCCGTGCCACTTCGGGCCGGGTCACATCCCTTCGGACCGAGTTATGTATATCTTCGGACCAGTCTGACACCCTTGCTGGGTTGGACCAATCAAACTAGTTTAACCCTACCCGTCGGCCCACTGGGCTAAACGAGTTGGGCCCGTTACTCACTTAAACATGAATAACATAAGGACCGCGTGTCCGATCGATGCGACGTCTGCCGCACTGGGACTCATACGATGAGACGATTATTTTTCAATACTCTAAGTGAGTTTCGGATGAATTTGGATATCATCCGGGTTAGAAACGAGCATTTTTCTAACCGGGCCCCTGGGACGGAAAAGCCAATATCTCTCAGACCGGGCGTCCGATTTACGCGCCGTCTGTCGCGTTGAGTTCCTATTGATGAGACTGAACTTTGGGATAAATCAATGCTAGACATCGTGATAGTTGATGTATCGAACCCCTTGGGTCGTGGAGCGGACCCTCCGGAATCGAGCGGGTTGTGTGCGGGAATCCTAGAGCTGGCTGTGACAACGACGATGATGACTATAGTTGGATCCTACGTGGGTTCGGCAGCGAGGACGACTATACTTGGATCCTCCTTGGGTTCGGCAGCGATGATGAATATACATGGATCCTAGGTGGGTTCGGCAGCGATGGTTACTGTAATAGGATCCTACATGGGTTCGGCAGCGATGACTTCTGTACTTGGGTCCTACGTGGGTTCAGCAGGGATAATGATTCAGAGGCTACATCTATCATCTCCAACCCTCTTCGTGAGTAGTATACATGTGTGAGTTGAGTCTTGACTTTCAGTCAATATCATTGATGTAATTGACTTACTATCCTTTGTGGACTGGGTTATGTTTTCCTTTGTCGCCTGGGTTGTACTTGGGCTCATGAGTTGGAGCCGAACTGGAATTGATGACTTAGGTATATGTATGGGAATATACCTAAGTAGAGTTGGTTGATACATTGTGTTTGTATCTTTCCTTTGTGGTTTATCATTCACGGATTCTGAGAGACCTTCGGGGGTCTCGGGGTCCCTACTGAGTATCGTATACTCACCCTTGCACGGGCTATGCCCGAACTATGTTGTGTTAGATGTAGATGACGGACATCACTGATCGAGGTAGAGGCTTGTGGAGCTTGACGGTACACGGAGGTGGATCACTTTACGAGATGTACACAGAGAGGACGTCCAGACCCGAGGAGCCAAGGAGATTATCTATACCCACACTTCATGTGGGATTTACAGAGGATGACTCGGTGTTGTTGTTTTACTTTACTATTTTTGTAATTTCTTTCAGTTTTACAGTACTTTCAGTTGGGTTTGTATTCTGGCCCATTTACTTTTTAGCACTTACTTGTGTACTCAATTTACATGGTTTTTACTTCATCTTGCATACTATTTTGTGTTTGTTTACTTATATAAAGGCAATGCCTTCCCTTTTTATCGGGATTTACGCCTCTGGTTCTAGTCTCCAGTCCCTGGCCTATGGAAGGCAGACTTGGGGTAGTCAAGACATGGGCCCCGAGGACGGGTTGTGACAAATTGGTATCAGATAGAGGCTCTGATGCATAACTATGGACTCTGATAATTTCTTCTCTATGAAGAAATAGTTTTAAGAGTATTGAGTGTGGTTTTCAGTCCAGGGAGTCCAGTGTTGGTGTGGCGGCCGACATATACATACTTCAGGACCCAGAAAACTGATTTCCGACTCAGTGCACGAAAACATTGAATGCATGTGTGTTTCAAAAGTTTTCTTAGTTATTAAATTGTGTTAGCTCACCTGGTATACTGTATTAACTGTGGCACACCTATTTCTTTTCAGGATGACGCCATGATGGCAGCCAGCTACGGTTCCCAGTTATGTGCGAGATGGTAGCCTACCGAGCGACGAGGCCTTGGTGCAGGGCCCCATTATAGCGGAGGCACCAGTGGTACCTCTACTGGCTGAGCCACCGATACCACCAGCCCTAGCAGCGGAAAGTGCATTCTGCCTGATTGCGCTGCATGGGTTTTAGTGACAAAGGCTGCCTAGGTTCTGTGGAGAGATGGACCCCGAGGTAGCCGAGGATTGGATGGAGGCTGTTGTCCGTGTCTTCAGATTGGTAGGGACACCAGTAGATCTTATGGGGATCCTTGTGGCGAGTCTCCTGCATGCAACAGAAGGTATATGGTGGAGCCTGATTCTCTAGGTGAACAATGAGGCATCACTACTTTGGACGGACTTCGAGAGCCTCTTCTGATCAGAGTTCATTCCTGCCACCCTCAGTGCGGTGCGCATCCAAGAGTTACTATAGCTGGGGCAGGGAAGCATGACAGTAGACCAGTACTCGACGAGGTTTACCGATCTCTCGCACTACTCCACGGACATGGTACAGAAACCATTCTTCTGGGCCCGATGATTTGAGCAAGGACTGAGGCATGAGATCAGGGCTTCGATGATCTCCCTCAGCATTCCGACGCAGGCAGGAGTACTGGAGCGATCCCTTCTTGGGAGAGCTTCCTTGCTGAGCCAACGCCAACAGCGAGGCCTACCGCAGGGCAACACATAGTGGAGTCTTCTATAGCCGGCTGTAGACAGATGTTGTAGAAGTTCATGCAGACTAGGACATCAGTTGGGAGACCACAAGATACTGGTTCGTATGTGTGGGGCAGACGCAGCAGAGCCAGCCATACGAGAGGCAGGCAGTGCTATGCATGCGGCGGGCAGGGCCACATGGCTCGGGACTACCCGACCCGCCATGCAGAGTAGCAGCAGATGGTT
Source organism: Viscum album (assembly GCA_963277665.1). NCBI lineage: Eukaryota > Viridiplantae > Streptophyta > Magnoliopsida > Santalales > Viscaceae > Viscum > Viscum album. The sequence continues at coordinate 973,388,051 of OY728140.1, read as the reverse complement.
GAGGGACCACCCAAGAAGAGGCAGAGGTTCGACCGTGGAAGTCCGCATGAAGCAGGCGGACGAGGCAGAGGAGCTGGCCGAGCAGCAGGTGGTGGATGACGCTTCGAGGCTCTACCACCACCACCACCAGGAGGACCACCCCGACCTCAGGGGGCTGGAAAACAGGGGCAGGATAACCTCCAGGCAGTCGAGGCCTACAACCAAGGCACACCTGAGATGATTCGAGGTACTATTTTTGTCTACTCCACTCTTTTTGTAGTTCTTATAGACACATGAGGGAGTCGTTCTTTTATTATCGTTGTCGTTGTTCGGAGCTCAGAGATTCTGACGGAGCCGTTGGCTCGATTATTATAGTTATAGACTCCTATAGGAGAAGACTCAATGATTACAAACTTATGTCGCTAGTGAGAGATTACTCTAGGAGGAGAGAGCTTCAGCTGGGATCTTCTTTTTGCAGCGTTGAGGCCTTACGACGCCATCTTGGGTTTGGACTGGTTATCTACAGTCCACGGTTAGATCGACTGCATTAGGCGTGAAGTGCGGTGTATCCGCACGGACGGGACCAAGTTTACCTTAAATGGTGAGAAGGAAGCCATTGAAGTGTAGGATGGACTTACACAGAGGAGGAGGCAGCCGATCACACATCAGTTGGCTAGTTTCATCCTCAGAGGGGTTGATGTGCGGAGTATGAGTTTTCCTGTGTGGACTGGTTTGTGCTTGGGCTCGTGAGTTGGATCCGATCTGGAATTTATGACTTATGTATATATATGGGAATATACCTAATTAGGTTTGGTTGTTACTTCGTGTTTGTATTTTTCTTTTGTGGTTTATCTTTTGTGGATTCCAAGAGACCTTCGGGGGTCTCGGGGTACCTACTGAGTATCGTATACTCACCCATGCATGGGATATGCCTGCACTACGTTGTGATGGATGCAGATGACAGACAACACTGATCAAAGTGGATTATTGTGGAGCGGGATAATACTTGGAGGTGGACCACTTGGCGGGACGTACACAAAGAAGACAGCTGGACCTAAGGAGTTGAGGAGACCATTTGTACCCACCCTTCAGGCAGGATATCCGGAGGATGACTCACTGGTTGCTGGTTTACTTTACTACAATTGTTATTTCTTTTCTGATGTACTGTAATTTTAGTTGGGTTTGTATATTGGCCCATTTACATTCCAGCACTTATTTATGTACTCATTTTACTTAGTGTTTACTTCAGTTTGCGTACTCGGCTGTGTTTGTTTAATTATATAAAGGCAATTCCTTCCCTTTTCATCGGGATTTATGCCTTTGGTGTTAGTCACCATCCCATGGCCTATGGAAGTCGGGCTTGGTGTAGTCACGTCATGGGCCCTGAGGACCTCTCATGAAAGTTAATCATTATATGGAAAATATAAATCAAAATCATTCCATTTACTTACACACATGGATATTCTACTAGTCGAATAATCACATGAAATTTCAATATCCACTTTTATATTGATGGAATTAATAATTCTAGACTTTCATAACCATATAGTCATGTCCTTGTGCCAAGACTACAAATAATATTTTTCCAAGGCCTTGTGCCAAGACACTAGTTTGTCTGATGAGACCTATTGATTCATCAAGGAGTTATAGCGGGATTAACCCGTCACTGAATAATTCCAATGCATTCCTCATATGAAAATTCTTAAACATAACATAAACATTTTTATTAAAGATGGAATACGAAATGTAAATACTTTATCCATAAACAATGAATGGTATGAAATAACACATTGATATTCAAACATATCACAAAACCTTTAATACAATAACGATGTTTTGTATCACAATACATCAACTTCAAACAAACATAAAATCCATCAATGGATGTTGACATAAATGAAATCAAAACCTTTTTAGAGAAATATATCTTTCTATTTTGAAATCATTTAAAAGTCACGTAATTATAAAAGAAAACATTTATATTTGAGAAAACTCTAATAATCTTGTAAGGGAATCTTCGACGATGTTATAATGGAGGAAAATTGCCGCACGCGCTGTATAAGTTAAAAAAAGACATTATTAACTTAAATTTGTCAAAAAGGTTTTAAAGGACCTTGTTTGGAAAATGACGAAAAGATTCCTTTATAAAACTATTATAAAAAGTAAAACAAGGGTATAAATAACCTTAACCTATATTCAATAAAATAGTTAGAATGTTTTGAAATACATTTTTAAGAAGCATGGATGGGGATGAAAATAGGTCCCAGTAGATACTTACGTAAAAACAACCTCGGATAATAAAGAGATTGTGAAATTAATCCTTAACTTGTATATTTCATTTGTCGAGGGTAGGTTAACCTACTGTATAATTTTGAAATAATTTTTATTAAATTATACAAGAATCAAATATATTAATATGATATCATATATTATCTTTTAACATTTCTTTGTTAATAATATCTTAGTAGTATCACCATTTCAGGTGTTAATTAATTCGTTTTCCTTTATATGATCTGTTAAGTAAGTAATGTTTATTGTGGATATGATGTATCGTATTCATATTAATAATTATATTAAGTCCTTAAACATTATTTTTAATCATCAAATAAAAATTAGTCTTGTTTAGATACGATGGGGATTTATTCTCATCGCATTCGTGGAGACGGTAATCTGTACGTACGCACGAGCAACAATATCATTCATTTGATATTAAAATAATATTTAATAAGATTGTATATAATATATATAGAATCATTATCATGTAATATTTATTATTAAAATCAATTAAAAATCATTATTATAACCATCTAATTAATAATTTATTGAATAAAAATTACACCACGACGTGGAGACGGTAAACCGTATGTACGCACGTATGGTAACATGTCATTAAAAGGATGGATAGAATAATTAATATGGTTGTACCATATTTATAACAACATAAAATTATATATAAGACACTGGAGTTATTATTTTATAATGTAAACAACAAAGAAAGAGGGAGTGGAACAAGAAAGGAACTTGAAAGAGGTGATGAAATATTTACCACTTCTTAAGGTTCTTTTTTTTTGATTTGATCAAAAGGGATCCATAACATGGACTTCTGAATAAAGGAAGGCCTCTATGATTATTTGAGGATAGTTTAGAGGGTATTTGGTTAGGGTATGTCATAGTCCAATGGCTTAGAAGCTTTGAATTAGAGAGAAGGGGGAGTTCCCTTTTATAAGAGGGGTGAGGGGCACCTTTGGAAAAGCTAAAAATATTATTTTATAATAAAATAATATTCGCTTTCTAATGGCATGAAAATGGATTATTTAAATGATATGGTGGTTATGGGTTTAAAAACAATCAACCAATAGGTTTTATACAGGTTTGGGTCACTATATTAAGTTTATATTTTAGATTTAACTCTCTGTTAAATAGTTTGACATTTACAATGTCTCTTTGTATTTTTATATTATACGGTTAATAAACTTACTATATTCTTCCTAGATAACCCAAAGTGGTTCATTAATGATACAAATATCATTATATAAGTCTTTTGTACTATCCTTAGATTTTTAGGAATAGAATATCAATTAATAATGTAATATTTGTTTTAAAAACTCTTTTATGTCAATTTTGACAATATTTGGTATTGTGTTTTTTTTTCGAAATTCATAACAGCATTATTACTTCAAAGAAAATTTATCTAATCAACCCTAATAAGTCTTATTGACCTATAAAATTATTGGAATTCATAAAAAGTCTCAAATTACATTTATTTGGATATTTATTATATCAATTATTTTAATATTTCATTTATTAGGTAATTACTACATCATCATTGTGTCATAAATAAATTAAATATTTAATGTCTAAAAATTACAAATAAATAACATTATGTATTAATTATTTTTATAATTATAATTAATATTAATAGACTAATTTATCTTATGTGTAACCCTATATTAAAAATTTAATAGTTTTTAAACTTTGATTTTAACTCTTTTTACTCTTCTTTGAATTAAATAATAATGAATTTCATAATCTAAACAAAGTGGAACTAAAGGATCATATTTTATTATTAAGGTTGTGTTTGGTCTAATTACACTTATCCAATAGAATTATAACATGTGTTAGGGAAATAATAATATCATTTTTACCCTTAATTACCCTATTTACTTTTAACTGTGGCAAATAAAATTAAAAAGTTACTATTCACCAAAAATTATTTTATTCTTATTGAACCATATTTTACTGACTGATATCAACCGTGTATCTCATATTTTTTAAATTCAACTCATTGAATTTGTAAATTTATGTTTTATGTAAATTTTCAAATTCTCCAAGGAGCTTGGTAAAAGACGGTAAAAAGTTCAATAAAATTTTAATATATCAAAAATTATTATAAACTGAAACCAATGAATAACATTGAAAAAGTAGAGGTATTATGTATCTATTTTTACTTAAAATAAATTTAAATAAAATAAAAAATTATTTAAAAAAAATCGGTTTTAAACTATAACTCAGTGTTTTCCACTATTCATCGAAAATTGAAAGTTTTCAGAAAAATCCCAAAAACTCACGCTAAACTAATTTGGATATTCGTAATCCAAAAATAAAGTTTATTTTGAAAGTTAAAATTTATAAAATTTCATAAAGTGGGTATTACTATACATAAAAGCTAGTTTGATTGGTTGTGGTGTATTAGAACTCGAAGTTGCGTACAACACACAGTATTTTATTAATCAAAGAGAAGTGTACCATGGAAGCTCGGGGTGTTACATAAATTCTAAATGGTATTAAAAACAAATTGTTTTTCAAATAGAGGACTAATATATTATGCTTCATATTACATCACTTTTTGGCATTCTAGAATATCTAAAAAATCACGTTTCAGGATATCTTTCATTTTCAGTAAAATACACATAAACCTTTCTCTTCATGTGGTGGCTTGTAATCATGATAAATTTATCTAGAATGACCCTTACTTATATTATTTTATTTACAAGGGTAAAATAAAAGATTAAATTTAAAACCATGGGTTTCCTCAAATGCAAAACTATGTTTAGAGTCTTTAACCTAACGTACCCCTTAAAATATATCTATGATGTTTTGATGGGTTTGATTTACCGATAGCTGGGATATTTATATTTTTGTGGAAATATTACCATTATATATATATATATATAGTACACCATATCCTATAAAATAATTCTTTAAATGTTTTGTGGTTCTAGCACTATGTTCACTTGCCAATATTTTTTTATTCTTACACTACCAGAAAAATGAGCTGAGATAGAATACAATATCTTATAAATTTTATAAATATTATCTACAATACACCTAAATGCTCACCCAAAATTTTGAAATTAATGTATTCAAAATGTGGTGAAAAAAACTACCCCAATCACTAAGAACAAACAAAAAAATCTGAATAGGATAGTATCTTTTTTGCCCCACAGGAAGATTCATCATGAATATATATTATTTCTCTAAACTGAGGGATATAAAATTCATCAATTAAGTAGTTAATTTATGTGGGGATAGAACTAATATCCATTGTGAATTTTTTTTCCAAATTATCATCTTTTACTCTCTCAATAAGTTAATAAAGCTAAAAAAAATTATCCTCTAAAGGGAAATAAAAAAACTCATACATAACATTATGGTCAAAAAATTCATATTCAAGACCAATAGTAAAATATTTTAATTCTAAATTTGAGTTAAAATTTTAGATTCTATCATAAATGGAGATTTATATATGGTTTTAAATATCCTAAGAGGCACTATTTGTAATGTCCCGACCCTAGTTTCCCAGAGTCGATGCATTATTATGTAACATTGGCATGATCACAAAAGATCAAGTCTGGAAAGACCGATTAGTTTAGTAGACTTGGAAACACTAGATACATTCATAAATGTTATATTACATCATAAAGTGAAAAATCACAATAAAATAGTCTCCATAGTCCACACTTCTATCCCCTTCATAAAATCCCTATAGGTCAGTCATAAAATATTTCTTCACATCCTGGAAAAAATAAGTCATTGAAAGGGGTGAGCTCAGATGCTCAGTAAGGATAAAAATATAGCGGAAGCTTTCTTAAATAAACATAAAAATTTAAGGAAATGTATAACTAAAACAAAAACCTTTCAAACTTGAACATCAACATAATATGGTAAAAGTAAAATGAGATAATTCCATTTACTTATTCACATGGATATTCTACTGGTCGAATAATCACATGCAATATTAATAACCACTTTCATAATGATGGAATTCATAATGCCAGACTATCATAACCACGTAGCCAAGGCCTCGTGCCAAGACAACAAATAAGATTTTGTCAAGGCATCATGCCAAGTCACTAGTTTGTCTTATGAGACCTACCGATGAATCAAGAAACTATAGTGGGATCCACCCATCACTTATTAAGTCCAATGCATTCCTCATGTGAACAGGATTAAACAAATCATAAACAATAACATAATCGTATCACGTAAAACATGCATAAAGGAAACATAACATTTCCATATTTCAATCACTAGATTTAAATACAACACATTGATATAACAAAAACATTTTCAATTCCATTTTCAATACCAGAATAAAATAAAATTAAAACTTTGTATTTATTTTTCATTTAAAAAAAATTTATGGCTTGTAGGGGAGCCGAAACTCAAATAATGGTCACAGCGGAGGAGAAGTCGTTGTTGCCGCGTACGTAAGAAAAAAACATTCCTTTTTTCATTTAGTAAAAATGATTCATATAAAAAGATTCCTTTTGAATAAAAGTAAAAGTCAAAGGGGTTATACACCGTATAAAGGAAAGTTGTGTATAAAACTAAATATTCCTCAATGAAAGGAGATTGAGACGAAGTCCCTTAGATAGATAATTTTTAAATAAAATAGATCTATTATGTGTATTCACTGTAAGTACACATAAAGAAACTACAAATACACGATAGGACATAATAATAGCATGACATAATTTGAAAGTAGGAGATTAACCCAAAGAACGGAAATTGGGTTAAGAAGTTCCCTTACCTCGTGTCCGACTTGACTCGATCATTCTTTAACCTCCTGAATAATAAACTAGAGTTAATTTATAATTGATTAAGAACCATTTTCATGTTTATTATTCCTTTTATATCACTTATTACCACGTTATGAACATTATGTAATTATTTATGTTAATAATGGTCGTTTTGTCGATCCTTGGTAACTGAGTCAAAAATAAACTTATTATAATTACAAGTTTGTTCGTGTGGTAAAATATCCATTATATCCAGAATTATATTCATGATTTAGATATCATATATATCATATATATATCCAGTATATACATTCATTCATAATATTACGTAACATTTAGAGGTAAAAAATGAAATGCACCGTTCAGGGAGACGGTAAGCCGTAAGTACGCATGAACGCTACTTTCATTTCTATTTCATATTTAATGGAATAAAATCATAATGATATAAAAGTGTATTATAAATCCATTATAATATCAAATATAATATCATTTAATCCATCCTTTATACGTCCCACATATGGCATTAACGATTCAAATCACTTTGAGGGTGCGGTAGTCCGCACTTCCTAAAATGAAATTATCGCGTTTACCCATAATGGAAATCCTAAAGGTATGCCATAAATGAAAAATACATATTCATAAGGAAAAAAAACATAATATATATCACATAAAAAATAGTGTCATCATAATGGCCACCATGAGAGGTGTTAAAAGAAGAATGAACAATCATCGTTTCGTGAGGCAGAAATTTGCCAACCACAGAAACAGTATGTTCTTTAACAATTAGACGAAGGTGTGTGTAAGTGTAAATAAAATAATTCAAATAAGAAAATCCTATTATATTTAATATATTGGTTTTGTTACAAAAGAAATGAATAAAAATAGTTTAAGGGGTTGGAGAAGCAAAATAAAACAAAATAACATAAGAGAAGACATTACCTTAAAATCGGGTAACTCTTTTTTGATTTGAGCCAAAATCTTCCTAGAGAAGAATTATGCCCAAAGTGAGGCTTCTAGGAGTAAGAGAGTAATGTTTAGAGAGTATTTGTTCAGATTTTGGCCGAGCCAAATGGCTTTATGGTGTGAATAAGGAGGTAGAGGTGGGGGCCTTTTATAAGAGGAGAGGAGGGGCACTCTTGGAAACTCAGGAAATGATACATTATTATGAAATGATTTTCTGATTTAAAAGGTCCCACAATTATATATTTCGAGGATAAGGTGATAATGGTTCTAAATATACCCATACAATAGGTTTTTGACAAGTTTAAGTATTATAATTTACATTATCTTTTCATTTTGTTTAAATCGTTAAATAATGAGGTAATAACTGCATCATCATTGTGTCATAAATAATTTAATTTATATAATGTATAAAAATTAAAAAAAATCATGATTTAGTAAAGATTTTTGTCTTTCTAATGAATATTTATAGTCAAAAATGTGACTTGTACAACCCCATTTAAAAATTGTTTTAGTAAAACATCTCATGTTTGTGACATTTTTATTTTAACATTAAATAAAAAGTTTTTAATGTCATTTTCCTACCAAAGTGGCTCCATGGGGTCCCCAAGTTGACCCATGGATTTTCCTGGTCGTTCATGACTCATAAAATATGTGTAGGACAAGTTTAAAGGTCATTTCATATTATTATAACATTATCCTTACCTTAAATTACACTAATTCCCTTTAATCGCGATTAATTAAACATAAATGTTACTATTCACCAAAAATTATTTTAATCCCATTGAACCAAATTTTACTTTCTAATGAAAACCATGTATGTCGGATTTTTGAAAATAAAATCACATAAGTGGTAATGTTTCATTTAAACAAAAAATTCAGTTTTTTAACTACCACTTAGTTGTTTCACTATTCATAAAAAATTGAAGTTTTTCAGAACAATGCCAAAATTTCACCCTAAGCTATAATTGATATTCCGAATTAAAAAATTATGTCTATTTTAAAAAATTCTAAACATATAAGTTGTATTAATTAATTTTATTATAAATTCCTGCTGTTATAACAAATAGCATGTTTTTAAGAAATATATATCAAAAGATTGACAATTGTTTAGGTCCAATTTCAAAGTGAAATTAATTCTAATGACCACCATTGGATAAAATGGTAAAAATATATTCTAATTATACTTTAAAACCACCCAATAGTATAATTTATCACTATAAATTATTTTGATTAAAAACGTTTTTTTAAGTATTTTTCACTATTCATAAAAAATTGGATGTTCTTAGAAAAATACCGAAAAGTCAACATAGGATAATTTCGATATTCCGAATACAAAATTGAAGTCCATTTAGAAATATGAAATTTATATAATTTCAAAAGGTTGGTATTAATATTCATAATGGCTATTTTTATTGGTTGTGGTGTGTTGAATCTCGAACCTACGTACAATGAAAGCTATTGCATTATTAAAACAGAAGTGTATCGTGGAATCTCGGGGTATTACATTCTCCCCTCCTTCAATAAATTGTGTCCTCGCAATTTTAAAATTTTTCTTTTAAAATAAAAGGTTGAAAATAGAAAATACCTTTGTGGAAAACCCACATCGGAAATAAGGTTATTAAAATTTAGCCTTAATAAAAGGGAAATGGAAATGAAAAAGTCACCACCAAATTATGATCTCAATAAGGAGAACATCGGTGGATATTAGATACATATAATTGGAGGAAAAACTTAAATATTTGTAGGGAGTGATTGAGGTCATCAATCATAAACAAGTGTAAAATTGAGGGCCTCAAAGCCTTCAATCTATGTTGATTTAAAATATTATCAGTGCAACAAGACATAAGGTATTATTATAACAAATTTTTTTTGTTTTAATATCCCTTTACTAAAGATTAATAATTAATTTATTCATAGAATAAGAGATAGGTATATATATATATGCTTGACAGGTAGATCTTCAACCTTCAACTAATTTCTACCACAAACTCATCTTTCACTCAAAAAGATAATGGAACTCAAAAATATTATATTATCCTAATTTTAAAAGGTACAAAGTATTAACACATACCATGTATATTAGGAAAACTATTTTGTAATAACCAGGGACTTCCTGTAGGCTATTGGTAGCTAATAAAGGTCTGTCGCACTATGGTTGTGGGTTCGATTCCTACAGCTTTGTCCGACGTGATGGGTTATCCCCCAACCTGCATGTTGTCCTTTTCCTACAACTATAGTATTATAATATTCTAAAAATAAACTTCAGAAATGTTTTAAACATAAACAATACTATCCAAGGTTAAACTTAAGCCATTCCAACCTATATAGTTATCCAAAATACCTCTGTCCATACTTTCTCTAAAAGGTCTCTAAATTTCAAAATCAATTGTAACATCAGATTCCCCAAACAAAGTAAAGTTTCTCTTATTGTCACATACAAAAAATATGATTACCTTCATCATATCAAAACCTTAATGAAAAAAACAAGTACTTCAGTACAATCCTTATATATATCACATTATTCTTATAACCACAATATAATACTTGAGTCCAAAAGCACCAATACATTAATTATTCCACTTCAACTGTAGTAACAACATAAGATTGTTCTTGATCCCTTGGACTTTTTTAAGGTAAGTTTCACTGACGCTTAGGACATTCATTTGCATAATTCCCCATTTCACTACAATTGTAGCATTCAACATTGATAGACTCTTTCTTTCCCTTGCAATCACGAGCCTGGTGATCCTTTTTTCCACATTTATAACAAACTCCAATTCCTTTTAGGAAAGTACTGGGATGATTCTTCCCATAATTATCACATAATGGAAAATCATTCTTTCCCTTTTTCCCTTTATCTATCTCTTGCTCCATTGTTCTATTCTTTTCTTGCTTTATTGTCATAAGATTTAGAGAATTCCTTTTCGGCCTTGATAGAATACGAGACTATATCTTCGTATGTTGAGAAGGATTGTGACACTAAAGCTCGATGGAGAAAAGGTTTTAACCCGTCAAAAAAACGATCAATCATACTTCTTGGGTTACGTATATAATCTGCAGCATGACATGCTATCCTTGTAAAGTTGTCCTCATACTCTGCGACATTCTCATCCTCCTTCTGCCTCAGACTCATAAATTGCCTTTCCATATCTTCTCGATGGTCATGTGGAAAATATTTTTCTAAGAAAAGCTATTTTAAATCTCTCTGTTCCATACCTGATACTTCTTCATCTTCCTTTGTGTTTTGAATCAGCGACCACCATTGATCAGCATCTCCAGTGAGGCGGTAAACTTCCATGACAACCTTCTCCCTTTCGCTACTCCCCAAGGCATGGAATATTTTCTCTAAGGAGTTTATCCATTACTCAGCTACTAATGGATTTTTACCACCATTAAATGTTGATGGTTGTTGCCTCATGAAGCGGTCTAACATTGATCCTCCATGTTGCGGATCAGTGTGCTCCATACGAGTATGGTTATTATTCATAACCTGAGTGAGTTGTCCCAGTATGGTGATAAGTTGATCAGTACCAGTTTTATCTTTAGCTCCACAATAATTATCTTGAGCAGGAGGACAATCCCTATATGGAGTGTGTGCATTGATATGGTTTCCATTCCTCCCACTAGGCGCCATTTCTAAACAATGGCATAAACTAGATTATTTTATGAACAAAAATACATAATTCCATACTTTTAAAAAACATAACATAAATTGAACTATTTATGGATATAATCCATAATCATAAAAAGAAATGTTTTCTTTGAGGAATTATATACTCATAAACCCTTCATAATGGTTTCTAAATAAAATGAGAATTATCCTAAGCATATCTCCTGGGAGCGTTGTAACCAAGAGTGCAACAAGGCCCGTTGTCATGCACCAGTTCTCGTTCGAGTCTAGCTCAAAGCGGTGTTTTCGAGTTTTACCCCTAGGTACATCTATGCCAGAGCCGCCTATACTTTCTCATATCCAGATAGGAATGTATTGCTCAGAAAACTCACAAAATCTCTACAATAACAAAATTCTAGGAAGTTCTTCTATACTAATCCTCAAAGTCTGTCTTATGGCTATGTGCTCTAATCATAGTTTTTCTAAATCTATCTTCCAAGGTTAGTAATAAACTACCTCTGATACCAACTGTAACGTCCCAACCCCAGTTACCCAGAGTCGATGCATTATTGTGTAACATTGGCATGATCACAAAAGATCATGTCTCGAAAGACCGATTTGTTTAGTAGCCTTGGAAACACTAGATACATTCATAAATGTTACATTACATCATAAAGTGAAAAATCACAATAACATAGTCTCCATAGTCCACACTTCTATCCCCTTCAGACTATCCCGATAGGTCATTCATAAAATCTTTCTTCACATCCTGGGAAAAATAAATCATTGAAAGGGGTGAGCTCAGATGCTGAGTAAGGATAACAATATAGCGGAAGATTTCTTAAATAAACATAAACATTTAATGAAATGTATAAGTAAAACAAAAACCTTTTAAACTTGGACATCAACATAATATGTAAAACGTAAAATGAGATAATTCCATTTACTTATTCAAATAGATATTCTACTAGTCTAATAATCACATGCAATATCAATACCGCTTTCATAATGATTGAATGCATAATGCCAGACTATCATAACCACATAGACAAGGACTTGTGCCAAGACTAAAAATAAAATTTTTTCAAGGCCTCTTGCCAAGACACTAGTTTCTCTCATGATACCTACCGATGCATCGAGGAGCTATAGCGGGCTCCACCCGTCACTTATTAAGTCCAATGCATTCCACATATGAACAGGTTTAAACATATCATAAACCATAACATAATCGTATCACATAAAACATTCTTAAAGGAAACATAAAATTTTATATAATTCAATCACTCGATATCAATACAACACATTGATATAAAAAAAATATTTTCAAAACCATTTTCAATACCAGAAAAAACTAAAATTAAAACATTGTATTTATATTTCATTTAAAAAAAAGTTATGGCTTGTAGGGGAAGCCAAAACTCAAATAATGGTCACAGTGGTGGAGAAGTTGTTGTTGCCGCGTACATAAGAAAAAAACATTCCTTTTTTAGTTTAGTAAAAAAGCTTCGTATAAAAATATTCCTTTTGAATAAAAGTAAAAGTCGAAGGGGTTTATACACCGTATAATGGAAAATTGTGTATAAAACCAAATATGCCTCAATGAAAGGAGATTGAGACAAAGTACCTTACAAAGATAATTTTTTAAATAAAATAGATCTATTTTGTGTATTCACTTTAATTACACATAAAGAAAGTACAAATAAAAGATAGTACATAATAATATCATGACATAATTTGGAAGTAGGAGATTAACCCAATGAACGAAAATTGGGTTAAGAAGTTCCCTTACCACGTGTCCGACTTGACTCGATCGTTCTTTAACCTCCTGAATAATAAACTAGAGTTAATTTATAATTTCTTAAGAACCTTTTTCAAGTTTATTATTCCTTTTATATCACTTATTACCATGTTATGAAAATTATGTAATTATTTATGTTAATAACGGCTGTTTTGTCGATCCTTGGTACCTGAGTCAAAAATAAACTTCTTATAATTACAAGTTGTTCATGGGGTAAAATATCCATTATATCCAGAATTATATTCATGATGTAGATATCATATATATCATATATATCCAGTATATACATTCATTCATAATATTATGTAACATTTAGAGGTAAGAAATGAAATACACCGTTGATGGAGACGGTTAGCCGCACGTATGCATGAACGCTACTTTCATTTATATTTCATATTTAATGGAATAAAATCATAATGATGTAAAAGTGTATTATAATTACAGTATATTATCATATATAATATAATTTACTCCATCCTTTATACATCCCACATATGGCATTAACGATTCAAATCACTTTGAGGGGGCAGTAGTGCGCACTTCCTAAAATGAAATTATCGCGTTTACCTATAATGCAAATCCTAAAGGTATGCCATAAATGAAAAATACAGAAACATAAGGAAAACAAAAACATAATATATATCATATATAAAAATAGTGTCATTATAATGGCCACCATTAGAGGTGTTAAAAGGAGATTGAACAATCATCGTTTCGTGAGGCAGAAATTCGCCAACCATAGAAACAGTATATTCTTTAACCATTTTACGAAGGTGTGTGTAAGTGTAAATCAAATAAATCTCATAGAAAAATAATACTATATTGAAGATACTGATTTTTTTACAAAAGAAAGTAATAAAAATAGTTTAAGGGCGTGGATAAGCAAAATAATATTAAATAACATAAGAGAAGACATTACCTTAAAATCGGGTAACTCTTTTTTGATGTGAGCCAAAAGTTTCCTTGGGAAGAATTATGCCCAAAGTGATGTTTGTAGGTGTAAGAGAGGGAATTTTAGATTGTATTTTGGCAGAGGTTGGCCGAGCCAAAGGGCATGAAGGTGTGAATAAGGTGGTAGAGGTGGGGGCCTTTTATAAGAGGAGAGGAGGGGCACTCTTGGAAACTCATGAGATGTTACATTATTATGAAATGATTTTCGTATTTAAAAGGTCCCACAATTATATATTTCTAGTATAAGTTGATAAGGGTTCAAAATATACACATACAATTGGTTTTTGACAAGTGTATGTCTTAGAATTTACATTATATTTTCATTTTATTTAAATCCTTAAATAATGAGGTAATCGCTGCATCATCATGGTATCATAAATAATTTAATTTATTTATTGTCTAAAAATTATAAAAAAAATATCATGATGTAGTAAATCTTCTTATATTTCTAATGAATATTTATAGTCAAAAAGATGACTTTTATAACCCCATTTTAAAAAAAATTTAGTAAAACAACTCATGTTTGTGACATTTTTATTTTAACATTAAATAAAAAGGTTTTTAATGTCAATTTCCTACCAAAGTGGCTCCATGGGGTCCCCAAGTTGACCCATGGATTGTCTTGGACGTAAATGACTCATCCAATAGGGGTAGGACAAGTGTAAAGGTCATTTCATATTATTATAACATTAACTTTACCTTAAATTAAACTAATTACCTTTAATCGCGATTAATTAAACGTAAAAGTTAATATTCACCAAAAATTATTTTAATCCCATTGAACCACATTTTACTTCTTAATGACAACCATGTATGTCGGATTTTTGAAAATAAAATCACAGAAGTGGTAATGTTTTATTTAAACAAAAAATCAGTTTTTTAACTACCACTTGGTGGTTTCACTATTCATCAAAAATTGAAGTTTTTCAGAACAATGTGAAAATTTCACCCTAAGATATAATTGATATTCCGAATTAAAAAATGATGTATATTTTAAAAAATTCAAAGCATATAATTTGTATTAATTAATTTTATAATTAATTCCTGCTGTTACAACAAATAACATGTTTTTAAGAAATATATATCAAAAGATTGACAATTGTTTATGTCCAATTTCAAAGTGAAATTAATTATAATGACCACCATTGGATAAAATGGTAAAAATATATTATAATTATACTTTAAACCCACTAAATATTATAATTTATCACTATAAATTATTTTGATTAAAAACGTTTTTTAAGTATTTTTCACTATTCATAAAAAATTGGAAGTTCTCAGAAAAATACCAAAAATTCAATATATGCTAATTTAGATATTCCGAATACAAAAATGAAGTCCATTTTGAAATATAAATTTTATATAATTTCAAAAGGTGGGTATTACTATTCATAATGGCTACTTTGATTGGTAGTGGTGTGTTAAATCTTGAACCTGCATACAATGCAGGCTATTGCATTATTAAAAGAGAAGCGTATCGTGGAAGCTCGAGGTGTTACATTCTCACCTCCTTCAATAAATTGTGTCCTCGCAATTTGAAATTTTTCTTTGAAAATAAAAGGTTGAAAATAGAAAATACCTTTGTGGAAAACCCATATCAGAAATAAGGTTAATAAAAATTATCCTTAATAAGAGGGAAATGGAAATGAAAAAGTCACCACCAAATTATGATCTCGATAAGGAGAACATTGGTGGAAATTTGACACATATAATTGGAGGAAAAATGTAAATATTTATAGGGAGTGATTGAGGTCATCAATCAAAAACAAGTGTAAAATTGAGGGCCTCAAAACCTTCAATCTATGTTGATTTAAAATATTATCACTTCAAAAAGTCATAAGGTATTAGGATAACACAATTTTTTTGTTTTAATATCCCTTTACTAAAGTTTAAGAATTAATTTATTCCAAGAATAAGAGATAGGTATATATATATATGCTTGACAAGTAGAGCTTCAACATTCAACTAATTTCTACCACAAACTCATCTTTCACTCAAAAAGATAATGGAACTCAAAAATATTATATATATCCTAATTGTAGAAGGTTCAAAGTATTAACACATACCATTTATATTTGGAAAAATATTTTGTAATAACCGAGGACTTCTTGTAGGCTATTGGTAGGTAATAATGGCCTGTCGCACTATGGTTGTGGGTTTGATTCCTGAAGATTTGTCCAACATGATGGGTTATCCCCCAACCTGCAGGTTTTCCTTTTCCTACAACTATAGTATTATAATATTCTAAAAAAAATCTTCAGAAATGTTTTAAACTTAAACAATACTATCCAAGGTTTAACTTAATCCATTCCAACCTATATAGTTATCCAAAATACCTCTGTCCAGACTTTCTCTAAAAGGTCTCTAAATTCCAAAATCAATTGTAACATCAGATTCCCCAAAAAAGTAAAGTTTCTCTTATGGTCACATACTAAAAATATGATTACCTTCATCATATCAAAACCTTAATGAAAAAAACAAGTACTGCAGTACAATCCTTATATATATCACATTATTTTTATAACCAGAATATAATCCTTGAGTCCAAAAGCACCAATACATTAATTATTCCACTTCAACTATAGTAACAGCATAAGATTGTCCTTGATCCCTTGGCCTTTTTTGAGGTAAGTTTCCCTGACACTTAGAACATTCATTTGCATAATTCCCCATTTCCCTACAATTGTACCATTCAACATTGATAGCCTCTTTCTTTCCCTTGAAATCACGATCCTGGTGACCCTTTTTTCCATATTTATAACAAAATCCCATTCCTTTTAGGGAAGTACCGGGGTGATTCTTCCCACAATTATCATATAATGGAAAATCCTTCTTTCCCTTTTTTCCTCTCTCTGACTTTTCTCCACTATTCTCTTCTTCTCTTGATTTACTTTATTGTCATGTGATTTAGAGAATTCCTTTTCTATCTTGATAGAACATGAGACTATATCTTCGTACGTTAATAAATATTGTGACACTAAATCTCGATGGAGAAATGGTTTTAACCCATCAGAGAAACGATCAATCTTACTTCTTGGGTTACGTATATAATCTGCAGCATGTCTTTCTAACCTTGTAAAGTTGGCCTCATACTTTGCGACATTCTCATCCTCCTTCTGCCTCAGACTCAGAAATTGCATTTCCATATCTAATCGATGGTCATGTGGAAAGTATTTTTCTATGAAAAGCTCTTTGAACACTCTCCATTCCATACTTGATACTTCTTAATCTTCCTTTGTGTTTTGAATCAGAGACCACCATTGATCAGCATCTCCAGGGAGGCGGTAAACTGCCATAACAACCTTCTCCCTTTCTCTACTCCCCAAGGCGTTGAATATTTTATCTAAGGAGTTTATCCATTGATCATCTACTAATGTATTTTGTACCCCCATTAAATGTTGGTGGTTGTTGACTCATGAAGCGGTCTAACATTGATCCTCCACGTTGCGGATCATGGTGCTCCATACGAGTAAGGTTATTATTCATAACCTGAGTGAGTTGTCCCAGTATGGTGATAAGTTGATCAGTACCAGTTGTATCTCCTGCTCCACAATAATTATCTTGAGCAGGAGGACAATCCCTACATGGAGTGCATGCATTGATATGGTTTCCATTCCTCCCACTAGGCTCCATTTCTAAAAAATGGCATAAACTAGATTAGTTTATGAATCAAAATACATTATTACATAATTATAAAACAATTAACATAAATTGAACTATTTATTGATATAATCCATAATAATAAAAAGAAATGTTTTCTTTGAGGAAGTATATACTCATAAACCCTTCATAATGGTTTGTAAAGAAAATGAGAATTATCCTAAGCATAGCCCCTGGGAGTGTCGTAACCAAGAGTGCAGCAAGGCCCATTGTCGTGCACCAGTTCCCGTTCAATTCTAGCTCAAAGCGGTGTTTTAGGGTTTTACCCATAGGTACATCTATGCTAGAGCTGCCTCTACTTTCTCGTATCCAGACAGGGGTGTATTGCTCAGAATTCTCACAAAATCTCTACAATAACAAAATTCTAGGTAGTTCTTTTATACTAATCCTCCAAGTCTGTCTTATGGCTATGTTCTCTAATCAGAGTTTTTCTAAATCTCGCTTCCAAGGTTAGTACTAAACTACCTCCGATACCATCTATAACGCCCTGACCCCAATTACCCAGAATCGATGCATTATTGCGTAACATTGGCATGATCACAAAAGATCAAGTCTCGAAAGATCGATTAGTTTAGTAGCCTTGGAAACACTAGATACATTCATAAATGTTACATTACTTTATAAAGTGAAAAATCAAAATAACATAGTCTCCATAGTCCACACTTCTATCCCCTTCAGACTATCCCTGTAGGTCAGTCATAAAATATTTTTTCACATCCTGGGAAAAATAAATCATTGAAACGGGTGATCTCAGATGCTCAGTAAGGATAACGATATAGCGGAAGCTTTCTTAAATAAACATAAACATTGAAGGAAATGTATAACTAAAACAAAAACAATTTAAAATTGAACATAAAAATAATATTGCAAAAGTAAAATGATATAATGCCATTTACTTATTCACATGGATATTCTACTGGTCTAATAATCACTTGCAATATCAATAACCACTTTCATAATGATGGAATGCATAATGCCAGACTATCATAACCATGTAGCCAAGTCCTCGTGTCAAGACTACACATAAGATTTTGTCAAGGCCTCTTTCCAAGACACTAGTTTGTCTCAGGAGACCTACCGATGCATCGAGGAGCTATAACGGGCTCCACCCGTCACTTATTATGTCCAATGTATTCATCATATGAACAGGTTTAAACATATCATAAACCATAACAAAATCGTATCACATAAAACATGCATAAAGGAAACATAGCATTTCCATATTTCAATCAGAAGATATCAATACAACACATTGATATAACAAAAACATTTTCAAAAACATTTTCAATACCAGAATAAAATAAAAGTAAAACCTTGTATTTATTTTTCATTTAAAAAAAAGTTATGTCTTGTAGGGGAAGGCGAAACTCAAATAATGGTCACGGCGGCGGAGAATTCATTGTCGCCGCATACGTAAGAAAAAACATTCCTTTTGTCGTTTAGTAAAAATTCTTCGTATAAAAAGATTCTTTTTGAATAAAAGTAAAAGTCGAAGGGGATTATACACCGTATAATGGAAAGTTGTGTATAAAACCAAATATGCCTCAATGAAAGGAGATTGAGAAGAAGTCCCTTACAAAGATCATTTTTTAAATAAAATAGATCTATTATGTGTATTCACTATATGTACACATAAATAAAGTACATATACAAGATAGGACATAATAATATCATGACATAATTTGGAAGTAGGAGATTAACCCAAAGAACGGAAATTGGGTTAAGAAGTTCCCTTACCACGTGTCCGACTTGACTCGATCATTCTTTAACCTCCTGAATAATAAACTAGAGTTAATTTATAATTTTTTAAGAACCTTTTTTGAGTTTATTATTCATTTTATATCACTTATTACCATGTTATAAACATTATGTAATTATATATGTTAATAACGGTCGTTTTGTCGATCCTTGGTACCTGAGTCAGAAATAAACTTCTTATAATTACAAGTTGTTCATGTGGTAAAATATCCATTATATCCAGAATTATATTAATGATTTAGATATCATATATATCATATATATCCATTATATACATTCATTCATAATATTACGTAACATTTAGAGGTAAGAAATGAAATGCACCGTTCATGGAGACGGTAAGCTGTACATATGCATGAATGCTACTTTCATTTATATTTCATATTTAATGGAATAAAATCATAATGATATAAAAGTGTATTATAATTAAAGTATAATATCATATATAATATCATTACTCCATCCTTTATATGTCTCACATATGGCATTAACGATTCAAATCACTTTGAGGGGGTGGTAGTCTGCACTTCCTAAAATGAAATTATCATGTTTACCCACAATGGAAATCATAAAGGTATTCCATAAATGAAAAATACAGAATCATAAGGAAAACAAAAACATAATATATATCATATATAAAAATAGTTTCATCATAATGGCTACCATGAGAGGTGTTAAAAGAAGATTGAACAATCATTGTTTCGTGAGGCAGAAATTCGCCAACCACAGAAACAGTATGTTCTTTAACCATTAGACAAAGGTGTGTGTAATTGTAAATCAAATACATCTCATAAAAAAAATCCTCTTATATCTAAGATACTGGTGTTGTTACAAAATAAAGGAATAAAAAGAGTTTAAGGGGTTGGAGAAGCAAAATAAAACAAAATTACATAAGAGAAGACATTACCTTAAAATCGGGTAACTCTTTTTTGATATGAGTCAAAAGCTTCCTTGGGAAAATTATTCCCAAAGTGAGGCTTCTAGGAGTTAGAGAGGAAAGTTTAGAGATTATTTAGGAAGAGGATGGCCGATCCAAATGGCTTGATGGTGTGAATAAGGTGGTAGAGGTGGGGGCCTTTTATAAGAGGAGAGGAGGGGCACTCTTGGAAACTCCTGAAATGTTACATTATTATGAAATGATTTTAGGATTTCAAAGGACCCATACTTATATATTTCAAGGATAAGGTGATAAGGGTTCTAAAGATACCCATAAAATAGGTTTTTGACAAGGTTATGTCTTAGAATTTACATTATCTTTTTATTTTATTTAAATCCTTAAATAATGAGGTAATCTCTACATCATCATGGTGTCATAAATAATTTAATTTATTTAATGTCTAAAAATTATAAAAAAATATCATGATGTATTAAATCTTTATAGATTTATAATGAATATTTATAGTCATAAATATGACTTGTATAACCCCATTTAAAAATTATTTTAGTAAAATAACTCATGTTTGTGACATTTTTATTTTAACATTAAATAAAAAGTTTTTAATGTCATTTTCCTACCGAAGTGGCTTCATGGGGTCCCCAAGATGACCCATGGATTGTCTTGGTCTGCCATGACTCATCCAATAGGGTTAGGAAAATTGTAAAGGTCATTTCATATTATTATAACATTATCTTTACCTTAAATTACACTAATTACCTTTAATCGCGATTAATTAAACTTAAAAGTTACTATTCAGCAAAAATTATTTTAATCCAATTGAACCAAATTTTACTTCCTAATGACAACCATGTATGTCATATTTTTTAAAATAAAATCACAAAAGTGGTAATGTCTCATTTAAACAGAAAATCACTTTTTAACTACCATTTAGTGGTTTCACTATTCATCAAAAATTGATGTTTTTCAGAACAATGCCAAAATTTCACCCTAAGCTATAATTGATATTCTGAATTCAAAAATGATGTATATTTTACAAAATTCCTAACATATAAGTTTTATTAATTAATTTTATAATTAATTCCCGCTGTCACAACAAATAGTGTGTTTTTAAGAAATATATATCAAAAGATTGACAATTGTTTATGTTCAATTTCACAGTTAAATTAATTAAAATTACCACCATTGGATAAAATGTAAAAATATATTCTAATTATACTTTAAAACCACTCAATAGTATAATTTATCACTATAAATTATTTTGATTAAAAAAGTTGTTTTTAAGTATTTTTTACTATTCATAAAAAATTGGAAGTTCTCAGAAAAATACAAAAAATTCAATATATGCTAATTTCGATATTCCGAATACAAAAATGAAGTCCATTTTGAAATATGAAATTTATATAATTTCAAAAGGTGGGTATTAATATTCATAACGGCAACTTTGATTGGTTGTGGTGTGTTGAATCTCGAACCTGCGAACAATGCAAGCTATTGCATTATTAAAAGAGAAGCATATCGTGGAAGCTTGGGGTGTTACACTATTATTATAATTATTTAGATTAGGATAGACCATTTCGTGGTCCATAGGAATAATATTCCTAATATGGCTCTTACGTCTTCCCAATATTCATAGTTCATATGCGGATTCATAATCTGTATTTTTAATTTTATATATTTTAATTATCAGTTTCATTCATATGCACAATTATATATTCCAATGGGTATACATTAATTAGTTATTGGATTTGTATGCTTGATATGGTGCTGAAGAAATGAAATTTTCTTGGGGGTTCATAACGTTTTTACATGGAATCTTTCAATTATACATGATATTTTTATCCCTATTTATTTATCCCATTTGAATTTATATATTTTTGGATTTATTTTATTTTGAATCTATTTTTGTAATCATATAATTAACAGGACACTCTAAATCAGTTCCAAAATTTAATGGAATGAACATGTTTTGAAATTGGGTTCATGATTAGTGTGAATTTTCTGGAGAAATAGAAAATTATTTTATGACACCAAGGTCACCACAAATAAATTTGGTGTTATTTTTTAAAGAAAAATTTATCGATTAGAAGATGGGTTCTTATTTCATAATTGAACATACCAATAGACTAAAAATTGAGATCTTCTATCATACTATAATGTTATATTATAGTTTTGACAAATAGTCTTAGATTGACCGAACATCCCATATTACATTTCTTATTATGTGAGTACTTATTGATAATAATAGTAGCCTAATGATTCTTTTCACTTATATGAATCACTATTTTTGTATAGAAATTGTGTTTTATTTTTGGATAAGTTTTTTTAAATTTTTAATAAGATAATATATAGTAAAGTAAGAAAAGTATCCTCCCCAAGAATAATCCACAGTACATGTGTTATAAGGGGTGAGAGTATAGTAAAACATTTCTTCAAAAATATTAGGAGAAATTTTTTGTTTGGTACATTGCCTAAGTAATGCTCTAAATCTATCTCATTTCTTTTGAAGGAGTTATCCCTGATCATGCACAAAGCCTTTAATCTTATTTCTCACTTCTATAGTGGTGTCCTAAGGATAAAATTTTAAAAAAATGAGTTGAAAAGTTGGAACTATGATTCAATGGTCTATTTAATTATATTCTATAAGAATATTCTATAAATTTCCTTATGATAGAAAAGAAAACATGCTCGACCTAAGATCCTCCTCATTTAACCCATATATGTGTAATTTTAACAATGAACAAAAAAAATATTTGATGAACTCTAAGTAATATCTTATAAAAATTACATTGAAATTCTGTATAATTAAATGATGATATTTTTTTAATTTCATATTTTCAAGACCTTGTAAGATCCATATGCCAGAACAAATACTAAAAATTGATGGAAAATAAACCTCCATAAATATCCATATCATTTATTTTATATTTTTTTAGTTATTTGGATGAATAATATCTCTCAATACCAAATATGGTAAGTTATATTTCCGAAGACTAATCTCTATTATCTATGATTTTTTTTAAATAGTTCAAATAAAGACATATTTCTAACAAAAAATGGTTTTGTCACATTAATCTTTTTTTAAAATTTATTAATAAAATAAATTGTTTTTTATATTATAAGTTTTTTAATTTTTTTTATTGTTCTAACTTTCCTTCCCCGGTAATGGAACCAAAAATTTGATAAACATTATTATCAATATTTTATCATATTTATAATTTATAAAATCTACTTGTAAAAAATATTGTGGTCCAACGGGCCAACCCATATTGACGGAAAATTTATGTGACCAAAAAACGTGGAAGTTTTTTTAAAAATAGCCAATCTGATGGAGTGATGGTAAATGATGAAATGATAGTGGTGGTGTAAAGGTGAATAAGAAGTAGAGCCATCATAATTAGTGATAATGGAAAGACAATATATGTGATTAGAGTTATTAGGCTAAATAATATTGATAGAAATTTACATGAATATTTTATTATATTAACACAAAATAGTACTAAATATGTGTGTATAGGATCAAATTAGCTAAATTTTAGTAGATAAAAAAACTCAATACATAACTATATTGGGATCTATTACTTCTAAAAGATATCAAGATGAAGATGTGTTTTTCCTAGAGAAGATCAGACTACATCATTTTATTATTATTACATTGGGAGTGATTTTCATGTAAAAATGGTCTCAATTATTAACATATTGGTGTATAATGTGCAAATAGAACGATGTTCATGATGACGGGATGATGAAACTTTTAGAAAAAAGAATAACCAATTTATTAAAAGAAAATAAAATTTAACTCAATTCATCTAGAACAATCCCATAAACTAATTATCATTGCATGAAATAAGAATAAAAAGAAAGAAACATAATTATTATTATCCCAAAATAGTTATACTAGAAGTGGATAAATAGATAAGAATCATCTATGATTTGAGAAAAAAATTCGTCCAGCTCTAGCTCTACTAAATTCCATCCTTAAATGTGTTTTGGGATAAATTCATCCATAATCCCAACCGCATAACTTCTTGTGGTGAATAATTAAGGTCAAGTGGTGTTTTTTTCTTTCATATATTCTTAGATACCATGTAGATCATCCTCTTAAACAATGTTCCAACTCCATCCTCATTGCTAGAATCACCAAAATCAGTATCAGTATTATCCAGGTGGATAACCTTTCAATATAAATATTCTTTTGTGTGTGAATCAAAAACAACTCCCTTTCCTAATAATTCTCCTTCCACATAGTTTTATCCCTCCAGAAAGTAAAAATTTCGGGAAATACAACAAACACCATAAGCCTCAAAAATCTACTTACATCATTGATCTCATTTTTTTATTTGATATTTTCAAAAATGGGCCCCCATATTTGAATTTAAATTCCTTAAATACCCTTATGCAGGCCCCTAGCATGTAGGTTAAATTGATTCATGATATCCCACCGCTTATGTAACTTTGATACATACCACCCTTATAATACACCATTGAACCACAACATTTACATTTATATATCACTATCATCTACCTTTATGTTAATTTAGATCCACATATTTATTAATCCACATCCTCATCCACCCCATGATTTTATATAACTACATCAGTGTCCACTTCCTCAGACACACCTATTATAAATATGTAGATTTATTTTAGTACACTAGGTCTCCTGAGAGATTCATAAACTCATATGGATAACAACTTTTCAGTATCATATTAATTACTAACGATAAATCGCAGTAGATTCATTTGGAATGAATTTGAGATATCATCCACAATTCAACATTCCAAGTTCACTCATGCATCGAATCACATTCAGTTCAATGATTCAACATTGTGTTGGTATTCACTAATTCACCTTTAACTGGACGAGCTGTCAATCCTCTATGAGAAAGTCCATTGATCCCTGATTCCTAATGTTATCTTCAAACAAGCTAGGTTTATTATTCATGGTGAATGGGAATTTCAATAGGAATCAACCATGAGTCTATCTATAAACTTGTATTTAGAGTTTTTCAGAAAAAACTTTCTCTTTCATCTTCATGAAATTGCACATAAAGATTAATAATAAACCAATGAACATAAATATTTATTTTTGAAAACTCATGTGAGCATTTATCCTCGAGTTGGTCTAACTAAAGCTTGTATTACAATCCTAGATATTTGGTTTAATGAGTTTTAGTATGAGTGGATGTTCTTAATAATGGATTTGTATCACCTTCTTCAACTCTCCTTGGTTTTATGATCATCACACCACACCCAGTTTATATTTAATAAATATTAATTGTTCATAATTTGAAATCCTATGCTCAAAGTCGTGTTATAGATACATGAAATTTGTTTCACCAACATGGATCAATGAGGATTTTTTTCTTCATCGATCACACAAGGATCATTTAGATGGGATCAATCTATATCCATTTTTTATTCTGTATACTATAACAAATTTTACATCCTTTATTCATCATATAACCCATTTACTCAGCTCATGAAGGTCCCCATATCTCCTAATACTTATGAATCCTCTCAATATTTTTTGACATATCTAATCTAAATTTCATTTCCTCTACCATGATTTAGGTTTTGGGTTTTATAATAAATGGACTTCATTGTTGGTTTTTTGTGGTCTTTTTACCACTTTTCATAAGTTTAGGTCATCTTTTATGATATGTGGTCCACGTTCACTCTTCCCCTCAAAAACATTTTGTAGTCACATCCATAGTATGTGGTAATCCCTATTGTGTTCACTCCATTTATATTGAATCTAATTTTACATTACTATAGTAGGATGGACAAGATCAATTTTTCACCATGATAGGTTACGTTAATGTGTGGTAGCTTGTTTTTTCTTGTTTTTTCTTGAGTTCCCACATCGTATGTTAGATACTTGTATTCTGATCAATTGAATAGTCATAAGATAAGTTTTATATTTTAATTTTATGACATATAGCTACAAAACACTTGAATTAATGATTAATTAAAAATAATAAAATTAAGAACAAAATCAAAAAATCCAATATTGAGTTAAACCATTAAATTTACTAATTCAAAGAAATTAAACCTGCATATAATATTCGAAATTAAAATCAGGTAATTATATTGAAAAATTTTCTAAACATTAAAATTAAACATACTCAGAATTTACACTAAATCACATATATTTTTCCCTTTGATATATGGAAAATAAAACCAAAGATATATTTTCATGAAAATATCAAAAACACACATTTTCATTAAGATATTCAAAAATTCACATATTTTCCCACATATGTATAAAAAAATAAATAATTTATCAATTAATTAAAATACTGACATAAAAAACTCAATGAATACCCAAAAATATATTGTTAAAGAAACCAAATAAATTCCACATAATAAATATTTGTGTTATGAAATTTTCCATTAATAAAAAATTTAATTCCTCATAACTTCAAAAATGTTATATGTAGAATTTTTTTAATCAAATTACTTACACTGACACACATGTTGTGTTAAGCCATAAACAGTCACCATAACTTTCTTCGAAAACATCCAAGTAGTTTTCCCCTCTAACATAGAGTGTATTATTCTCTTAATTTATTTTATATTAAGACTCCTTTTTCACATGGGAAAATTTATGTCTACAACATCTCTGGTAATTATAGTTTGATCATTGTTAATCCTAAGATGTTATCTTCTCTCCCTATTATGAGTAGTGTAGAGCTTAAAGAACTATATACACTCTTTTAGTCTTCTATAACATGGTTTATGGAAAGAAAATTATTCTACCATTTCTAGTGATATGATAATCTTTATAATCACAAGATACTCGATGTTAAAATACAAAATCTAACTTAACCTTATTTTGTAAAAATATTTTTCACTTAAAATATTTCAATCCATTAAATGATTTTTATAGATATTATTTTATACAATTATAAATAATAATTAATATTTGAATAATTATATAAATTTTTATCCAATCTTCGAGCATCATCTTTTATAATTTTATCTAGGAAAACAATTACTTTTCATCATGAAAAAATTCACATATTATATTCAATAATATTAAATAAACTCCATAAAAATTTCCCTATTATCTAATATGTATAACACAAATAACATAACATCATTTTAATTCTACTAAATTCATTATTTATGATTCACTTTATTATATCATCTCAGGTATTTCTAATAAGGTAACCAATAAAAAGTAATTATTTAGATCTTATTATTTAGAAGAGTACTTCCCCATTTTTAGAAATGAATACATTTCCTCAAAACTCTAGGCACTTAATTTCATGTTCATTTTGTTCATTGGATAGCCTTCATCACTATCACTGGAGATCCATTAACATTTTTCTCCTATCTTTAAATAATGTTAATATATAATTTTTCATAATCAAATCACTATTTGATCATCTGTATTAGTTTAAATATTTATCATTATTTACTAGTTAAAAAATAATAGCAATTATAATCTCATAATAAAATCCATGCATAACAACAAATATATAATGCATAATAATCCGTCCCTTTTGAATTTATTTTCAGAAAAAATCATTCCTTCTCCCCATTTGGAATCCAACTCAAAATATTTTTTAAAATTTTTCTTTTATCCTTCTCATATATAGAATAATATTACATTATTCATATTTAGTGATAATTTCTAAACATTAAATGGAACCATTTAATTATTCATCTTATTCTATATAGGTTATGACATAGTATATGAAAGAAGAATATTGAATAATATCCCCATGGAAGATGGGGTCCCACTGATGTGGTAAATATTCCTCATTATCTTACATGAAACCTAGGATAAAAACTATTTAGAAGAATAATTTTTTGTACTATAGAACCATTGTAGCACAATATGAGTCGGGTTTTATAGTGGGGTACCAAAACAGTGCTACTATTCACTAGAATTGATATATAATTCCATGAACAGTACCTCTAGGATACTGGTCCTCTAGGAAAATTATATAGGTTGGCTCAACTAGACTAATAAATCCTCAAGATAATGGATTAGAGTAGTAGTAGTAACCAGGAAAATCTAACCATACACTAGATAGTGGAGGGAGAATGTAAATATTCTATTTGGATTAGGCCCAACGTTTCTCTTAATGGGGAAAGGAAAATCTAACCACTTCATTTAGAAATTATCTATAAATATGCATTGAATATGAGTTAGGGATGATTTATTTCAGTTAGTTAGGTTAAATGTTTATGGACTTTTTGCCTCAGGGCATTCAATTCATTTATTCAGTCCCTTAGGTTATTTAAGGGTTCCCCCACAAACTAGTTAAAAAATGGATGATCTAAAAATTAATATATTGGATTAATAAGTTAATAACAACCACATGATATCTAAAATACTACCCATACTCATATACCTCAATTTATAATTTCAAATAAACTTTTTTTTTATATCGTATTCTTTATTATAATACTCCCTATGATTTTCCAATCTCTTCATGTGATATCAATAAAATTTCCAATAGTAAATAAATATTAAAAAATTAAATAAATTTGTACTAAGAGATTTACTATATATTCACAAAAATCCATTTTTTTCCATTGAACTACGTCTTTAAAAAAAATTAATCTCTATTGGAATCATCAATCCATTCCAATATTATGGTATTTTATACCTTTTGAACCAAATAGATGCATAATAATTTTCCTTGTAAAACATTTCTACATGTAAATCAACAATCATAATTAATCATATAATTCATTTATGTTGGTGTTATTTTTATGATTATACTTAATTTTATCATATAAAATTTAATCCAAAGTCTCCCCCCAAACAGTTAGCCCAAAAAAATCCATGGTTTAGATTAAGGGCCTTCATTATCAGTCTAAGTAAGATAGTTTGGTTTTTGTTCATAATTAATATTTTTATTACACCATATACCTCTTGTACTGATATTTATAATTATAAACAATAATCATTACACTTACCTTGATGTTTTCAACAGTTGTTTTTAAATTTATTTGACCAATCACCCTAGGATTCAAGTTCATTCTCATAGTGGGTATCCTCTTTAAAAATTCATTTGTTATAATTTTCATTATTTCATTTACTCTGTATGATGTATTATTTAATTAAAACACACTATTTTAATTTCTTATTTATTTTCATTTATTTTATATTGAAATATGTTTTCATTTTCTATAACATGATAGCCCATGTAACGACCCAAAGTTTCATTCATGGAAATTCCTCTTGATATAATTAAATGTCTCTTTATCTTTATATAAAGTGTCAACTTCATTGGTTTTATGTTAAGAATTTTGATCGTTACTTTTATAGCCCTTGAACAGTGATCACATGATTAGTATAAATATAGGACTTTATCAAATCCAATTTACTCATACAAAGGAAGTGATGGCCTCATCTAGTAGAATTTCCCCATACGAAGCCCATTTGTCGGAGCTCGGAAAAGAGGTGGCGTCTTTGGGCTTCGCCCTTGACCAAGCCCAAGCTGAGCTTCATCATGTCAAGCTCGAACATGACCGTCTATGAGAAAAGTGGAAGTTGATTGAAGTTACCACTCGAACAATGTTATCCGAGCCACCCCAAGAGTCTGTAACCATCGTACACCTTACCCTTAGGTATTATGCGGAATTTTTAAGTGGTTATGTAAAAAATAAGTAGTACTATGTTCATGTACATTTGTTTTTGTATATAATAATTTCTAGTCATTTTTTATACATTGTAAGTAGTTTTTAAAGTAAAAAATAGTGTTTTTAGTTATTATTTAATTAAGAAATATATTTTATTAAATTAAGGGATTTTTGAATTACATAATATTTTAAAAAAAATAATATTATTATTTTTAAATTAATTTTTATTAAATATAAATGATCTTATAATTTTATGAATGCAATTAAAATTTTTATTAAGGTTTGAAAGACAATTCTGTCAAAACTCGTGAATTTTCGATAAATGTCAGTTTTTATTTTAAAAGTGAAAATTCACATATTTAAAAAATTATTTTGATAAAATAAATTTTATTTTTGGAATCAGTACATTGAAATTATCTAACGGTGAATTTTTCATAGTTTTCTGAGATAGTCAAATATTTGGGTAAAAATTAAATACCGTTTAAATATATAATGTGTTTTATGACATCATAATGACCAAATAGTGATGTAATAAAATACTATAATCTTTATGTTCGGACAATATATGTTTTAACATTAAAATAATGTGATTTTGGGTTTGTTTGACTTACTTTTCAAAACATTAAAGGACCCCTCAAGACATATTCAACACTTTGCCTTTTTAAATTAATTTCTAAGGGAGTGTGACTCACCTACACATAAGCAGACCTAATATTTTAAGAAGTTATGACTTTATCCATATAGAATATTGTTTTCCTCTTCCCTTTTCCAAAAACTATGTGCAAAAACAATGGGTTGGTTTTTGGTTTGGATTAATTTAATATAAGGGGTCCCAAACCTAAATAATAATGAATCCTCTTACCTTTTCATATATAAACCCACCCAAGGTCCCACTTCCTCCTCACTCAAAGCCTTTGGAGTTCTTCTAACCTCTGACGCACTCTCTCTAGAATCCTCTCAAGGTGCCCCAAGCTCTCAAGAAGCCTCTCACAAGCCTCTCTCTAGCCTTTGGAAGCACACTTCCAAGTAAGGGTTTTTTCATCCTTTCTCATTTTTGTCCAATTTTCTTTAAGTTGTTTTTACTATTTAATTTCAATTATAAATGTTGGGGTATGGTTTTTCACCTCCCTCATACTGCCCTATTTATGTTTGAATGATGGGAGACCCTTTCTCTCTCATTAAATGCCTCACATGTACACCTGTTACTATTCTAAAATTCCGAAAGGAACTTCTCTCTCCTCTTTTACATTCAAGTAATACTTTTGTATCATGAATCTAAATTCCATTACAATTATTGCGACATGTATATATATGAACTCCTTATTTTCCATTACATGTAAATATTATGAGGAACCCCTTTCTCTCTCATCAACCTTTTTTATGAATTCTTATGTCACACCGTTACGCTACTGAAATCGCACCGATTTTCTAAGCTAATGTCATTGTGTAGTGAATACCATACCCCTTTCTCCATCAAAGGTATTCACATTTATGAACATTTACATATTGATTTAATGTTTCATGTAGGTATTTCACATTCCTTTATCGAGGAATAAATGATTATGTTTTATGAATCCATGTTTTATGATCCATGCGGTACACTTATGCATGAAATGAAATGATTAAAAAGGGTGCACCCTTATAGCACTCCAATGCATTGGGTAAAGTATAATATCATTATAAGTCATGTGAAATGAGTGTTGAATCATGATAATTCAAGTGCAACGAGGGTTTACTCATGATTTATGTGCAATTAGGATTTACTAATGCTCCATGTGCAATGGCCTTGGCTCATGCTAATTCCATGTTAAGTGTTGTTGCCACATTTCCATGTTATGATTATCATGCTTTATCATGCCTTTATGTTCATGTTTTTCTTAATCTCTATTGATATGTCTATTTTCTAACATGTATTGTACTCCTCATGTTATTTCATGTGTACTCCCTTACTGGGCTTTATAGCTCACCCTTTTCTTATGCATGTCCTCAGGTTACCCCATGCAATGCTAAGTATGAGGGAATGTAGTGATCATGTAACGGAAGTTTTCAGTAAAGATGTTCGATTTCATGTTTTAAGTTATTATGTAATAAATCATGTTTAAGTTGTAATAAAAAGCAGGGTTGTCATAGTTGGTATCAGAGGATAGGTTTAGTTATTTTTGGGATTAGGAAAACCTAGTAAAGCCTTAGATACAAGACTAAGTATAATAAAAACATCCCTAAGTTTTGGTATGTCACGACCCGTCCTCGGGGCCCGTGCCGTGACTACCCCAAGCCCTCCTTCCATAGGCCAGGGGCTGGCGACTAGCACCAAGGTGTAAATCCCGGTAAAAAGGGAAGGCATTGCCTTTGTAATGTAAACAGACCCCACATAGCAAGCAAGTAGTAGAAGTAAACACTAAGTAAAAACTGAGTACAACAGTAAGTGCAGAAAAGTATGTGGGCCAGAATAAAAACCCAAACTGAAAGTAAAGTACAACTTGAAAGGGAAAACAGCAACTAAAAAGTAAAGCCGCAGCGTCGAGCCATCCACTGAAATTCCCACCTGAAGGGTGAGTACAGATAGCCTCCACAGCTCCTCGGGTCCAGCCGTCCACTTCGAGTACGTCCCATCCAGTGGTCCACCTACGGGTACCGACCTGCTCGGCAAGCCTCAACTGCGATCAGCGCTTTCCGTCGTCTGCAACCAACACAACGTAGTGTAGGCATATCCCGTGGAGGGGTGAGTAAAATCTACTCAGTAGGGACCCCGATACACCCGAAGGTCTCCCAGAATCCACAAAGGATAATCCAAAATGGAAAGATACAATAACGAAGTAACATCCGACACTACTTAAGTATATTCCCAAACATATACTTAAGTCATAAATTCCAGTTTGCTCCAACTCTGAGCCCAAGTACAACCAAGTCCACATAGAAAAACATAACCCGTTCCACATTGGAAAACAGAACCCAATCCACACAGGAAAGCATAACGTAATCCACACAGGATATCAAGTCAAGATTCAGCTCACACAGGTATACTTCTTCGTATGACGATAGAGATGATAAGATATATCCACTGATTCATCTATGTCGTCGGACCCACAAAGGATCGATAAGTACTAACCCCCGGAATGACCCACAAAGGATCTGACCCACACATGATCGATAGGTAACTAACCCCCGCAATGAAACACAAAGGATATAACCCACACATGATCGATATGAAACTAACCGCCGCAATGACCCACAAAGGATCTGACCCACACAGGATCGATAGGTAACTAACCCCCGCAAAGACCCACATAGGATCAGACCCACACAGGATCTGTAGGCGCTGGCCCACAAAGGACCGATGATCGCTGACCCACACAAGATCAGACCCACATAGGATCGGTAGCACTGATCCACGTAGGATTACTGAGTGCTGTAGTCATCGCTGTCGAATCCACTGAGGATCTCTGTATAGTCGTCGTCGTCGTTGCAGTCGCAGCCAGCTCTAGGGTTCCCGCACATAGCAAGCTCGTTCGGGAGGGTCCGATCCACAAGCCGAGAGGCTGATACATCAGCTAACACATAGTATAGATTTTATGTATCCAAAAGTTCCGTATCGTCAACGGGAACTCGATGTCACAGACAGCGCGCCAATCGGACGCCCGGTCTGAGAGTTATTGGCCTTTTCGTCCGAGGGGCCTGGATGGTTTTTAAGTCAAAACCAACCCGACCGTACTCCACCTGCGTCCAAACCTCAGGCTGAGTAAGCCAAAAGATCGTTCTCACTTAGAGGAATCCGACAAAATCGACGGTACGTCAATCGGACGTTCGGAGCTCAAGTTATAAGCGTTTCCGCTCCGAAGGCCCGGTTGGTTTCATGTACGAACCAACCCGGCCAAACCCAAAGTTCTCCGAAACCTTATGTGAAATATACCGAAATGACCGCCTAGATCCAAGGATTGCATCACAACTGACGATGCATCGATCGGAGGCCCGTAGCTCAAGTTATGGGCAACAGACCGAAT
This sequence comes from Viscum album, assembly GCA_963277665.1. Taxonomy (NCBI): domain Eukaryota; kingdom Viridiplantae; phylum Streptophyta; class Magnoliopsida; order Santalales; family Viscaceae; genus Viscum; species Viscum album. Next base: position 973,353,808 of record OY728140.1, on the reverse strand, counting down.
AAGGTTTGGTATTAGGGGGTTCGGGCCCGGTCCGACCCGGCCCGATACCCCCAGGGCCGGCCCGAACTGGATCGACCCGTCCCGGGTCCGGGTCTGGCCCGCTTGGGCACGGCCTAGCCCGGCCGGTGTGTCCTGGCTCGGCGTAAGGCGCGCTGGGCGCGCTGGCCGAGCCGTTTCGGCGTGGGGGGCGCGCTGCCCCCGCGTGGAGAAACCGCGACCCATTTATGGGGCCGCTCAGGTGTCCGGTCGGGGGTTATGACCACCAGAGCTTTCCTTGAACCGGCCGGCCCACACTAGCCGGCTGGCAGCTGCCGCCACGGGACCGGCAAGGGCCGGTCCCCTTTCTCCGACCCCAGCGGCCCGGTCCCGGCCGCTGGTTCCTGATGCTCTGTCGCGGCCCGGAACCGGCCACAGACATGGTTCGTCAGGCACGGCACGATGGCGCCGTGCCCCTCCACCGCGGCCCCGCTCTGGTCACGGTGCTTTAGTGGTTCTCCGGAGCGGCGCGACGGCACCACGCTTCTCCCCCTTTCCTTATCAAAATTCCGCGTGGTGCTTGGGCACAACGTTGCCTTGATCGCCGCAACAAAACCAACAACCAAAAATGGGGAGGAGTGTCGGATGAGTTCGTGCGGTCCGACCTCCTCTCGTTATCATTATAACAGGCGTTTCAAAGAAAAGGAGAAAGCAACGGAAGATTTCACGAACTAACAAATAAAATATAACCCTACCTCAACACTGTCGTCGAACGAGCGTTCGTCGCAGAATTAACCATCGCGGAAGAAGAGGATCACTGTTGGCGTTAGGTGATCTCCAAGGAAGGCGTCTCTCACCGTCGTCTATCGTCGTAGGTTGGCGTTCTTCGTTGGCGGTGGATCGTTCTTCACGTTCTTCTTCGAAGAACGAAGAATCCTCTCCTTTTCTCCCAAAGGTTAACACGACACAAACCAACAAAATAAAATAAGTTGAACACATATTTTATTATCATAACCTAAGATTTTGAAATTGAAAAGATAATAAATGAACAATTAATTCAAAGAATTAATTGTAATGATTTAACCGCTCAATTTAATGAGGCGTTTCTTAACCAGAAAAACGTAAGGTTTGACTTTCATTAAAAAGGGTGGTTGCCAGTGCATTACTTAGGAGGGAAGAAATGATGGGGCTCATGCGGGACACACCTCACAAATATCTTACCATGTGGGTAGGATATTGTGGGACCCACATTATCCGCTTAACTTAGGTTAATCCACTTTAAGTGAAATAAAATAAATTGTCACACTACTTTTATTTTATTTCTTAACTTAACCCCAAAAATTAAAAACCACACCCAAGAAAATGAAACTATGGAAAAGATGTTTCTAAGAAAATACTGGCGATGCGATTCCATTGGTGCCCTCGAAATTTGATTCCGAGCATCGGTTCAAAAGTTAGAAAAATCTGCTCGTTCGTTCACTGAACGTACCCGAGCTAAACTTCGGAAAATTATTCCGGGAACACCGGGCCTCGGAATCAAGTTCTGTCAGAAACTGCGTTCTTGTAAAATTCCCATGAAAATTAAGAAAACAATTTCCTTGAATTTTACGGGTCTTTACATCACTCCCACCTCAGGTCTTTACGTCCCCATAAAGATTCATCAAAAACTTGGGAAAAAAATGTGGGTACTGAGCACGCATCTGAGCCTCCAGCTCCCAAGTGCTCTCCTAAAGGTTCACGTGCTGCCATCTCATGCACACTAGAGGAATCGACCATCCACATAGGACCCTCTCATGTCGATCCTCGATCTCCACCGAGACCTCCGCAAAAGTCACCCCATCATCAATGTCCATCTCCTTATGGTCAATGATATGCGTCGGGTCGTGCACGTATCTCCTCAGCTGAGATATGTGGAAGACGTCGTGCACCCGGTGCAACTGAGGTGGTAGATCCAGGTGATAAGCCACCTCGCCAATCCTACTGAGAACCTGGAATGGTTCGATGAAGAGTGGAGACAACTTTCCACCTCGGTAAAATCTCTGTAATCCACGTCGAGGTGAGACCTGCAAGAAGACGTGTTCGCCATCCTCAAACTCCAGTGGCCTCCGCCTCCTGTCAGCATAGGACTTCTGCCGGCTCTTAGCTGTCCTCATCCACTCCTGGATGATCTAGACCTTCTCCGTCGTGGCCTGGACCATCTCCGGTCCCACAAGTGCTGACTCCCCAGGGTCTTTCTAGCACAAAGGAGATCTGCAAGGTCGGCAGTACAACGCCTCGTATGGTGCCATCCAGATGGTGGAGTGGTAGTTGTTGTTGTATTTGAACTCCACCAAGGGTAGGTGGTCCTCCCAGCTGCGACCAAAGTCAAGGACACATGCGCATAGCATTTCCTCAAGAGTCTGAATGGTCCTCTCTGTCTGACCATCTGTATGAGGGTGAAAGGCGGTGCTCAGACGTAGCTGTGTCCCGAATGCCTCCTCCAAACACTTCCAAAGCCGGGAAGTAAAGCGAGCATCTCGATCGGAGATGATAGATGATGGTACACCGTGAAGTCGTACAATCTCCTGAACGTAGAGACGTCCCATGATCTCCACTGAGCCCTGCTCTCTAATGGCTAATAAGTGAGCCGACTTGGTGAGTCGGTCGACAATCACCCAAATGGAGTCGTGACCTCTGCAAGTGCGTGGAAGTCCAGTCACGAAGTCCATAGATATCATGTCCCACTTTCACTCCGGGACCTCCAAGGGCTGTACCATGCCTGCTGGTACCTGATGCTCTAACTTCACCTACTGGCGGGTAAGACATCGAGAAACGAAATCTGCCACAACCTTCTTCATTCCCGGCCACCAGTGCTGTCATCTGAGATCCTGGTACATCTTCGCCACTCCAGGATGTACCGCCAAAGGGGAAGTGTGAAACTCTCTCAGCACCTCCTCCCATAAAGCAACTGGTACCAAGGTACGTCCTCTGAAAAGGACGTCATGTTCTCCTCCTAAGGAGAAACCATCTGGTGCCTGTCCTGAGGATATCTGCGCACACCGCGTCTCACAGTTAGCATCCCGACGCAGTGCCTCTCTGACCAGCTTCAGAAGTAGAGGAGTGACTGTGAGTGACTGAAGGAAGGCTTCTCGATCTCTATACACAAGGGATATTCGCAAAGTGGCTAGATGATCTATCGCCTCCCCAAGTAGCTGAATGCCCGTCCTCCTGCTGAGAGAATCGGCTACCACATTCCCCTTCATAGGAGTATAGACTATCTCAAAGTCATAGTCTTGGAGGAACTCGAGCCATCGTCGTTGTCTCAGCTGTCAAAGGGCCCTGTACCAAGGCCTCGTCGCTCGGTGGGCTGTCGTCACACACAACTCTCAGAACCCTAGATGGTTGTCGTTGTGGGGCCATCCTGAAAAGAGACAGGTACGCCACGGTCAGAACAGTATACCTGGTGTGCTGACACAAAGTAATCACAATAAAAACAAGAAACACACATGCAATCAATGTTTTTGTGCATTAAGTCAGAAATCAGAAGTCAGGGTCCTGGTGTACGGATACGTCAGCCGTCGTATCAACACTGCACTCCGTGGACTGATAACCACACTCAATACACTTTACACTATTGTTTCACATAGAAAAAGATCAGAGTCCTGAGTTCTGCGGTAGAACCGAACTCCTCTGATACTAATTTGTCACGACTCGTCCTCGGGGCCCGTGTCGTGACTACCCCAAGCCCGCCTTCCATAGGCCAGGGGCTGGCGACTAGCACCAAGGTGTATATCCCAGTAAAAATGGAAGGCATTGCCTTTGTAAAGTAAACAAACACCACAGATCAAGCATGTAGTAGATGTAAACACAAAGTAAAAACTGAGTACAACAGTATGTGCAGAAAAGTAAGTGGGCCAGAATACAAACCCAAATTGAAAATAAAGTACAACTGGAAAGGGAAAACAGAAACTGAAAAGTAAAGACGGAGTGTCGAGCCATCCACTGGAAGTCCCACCTGAAGGGTGAGTACAGATAGCCTCCACAGATCCCCGGGTCTAGCCGTCCACTCTGAGTACGTCCCGCCCAGTGGTCCACCTCCGGGTACCGACCTTCTCTACAAGCCTCAACCGCGATCAGCACTTTCGGTCATCTGTAACCAACACAACGTAGTGCGGGTATAGCCCGTGCATGGGTGAGTATAAGATACTCAGTAGGGACCCCGAGACCCCCGATGGTCTCTCAGAATCCACAAAGGATAATCCACAATGTAAAGATACAATCACGAAGTAACATCCGACACTACTTAGGTATATGGCCATACATAAACCTAAGTCATCAATTCTAGTTCGCTCCAACTCTGATCCCAAGTACAACCCATTCCACACAAGAAAATGTAACCCGTTCCACATAGGAAAACACAACCCAATCCACACAGGAAAGCATAATGTAATCCACGTAGGATATCATGTCAAGATTCAGCTCACACAGGTATACTTCTTCGTATTATGATAGAGATGATAAGATATATCCACTGATTCATCTATGCCGTCGGACCCACAAAGGATCGATAGGTACTAACCCCTACAATGACCCACAATGGATCTGAACCACACAGGATCGATAGATAAATAACCCCTGCAATGACCCACAAAAGATCTGACCCACACATGATCGATAAGTAACTAACCCCTGCAATGACCCACAGAGGATCTAACCCACACAGGATCGATAGGTAACTAACCTCTGCAAAGACCCACATAGGATCAGGCCCACACAGGATCTGTAGGCGCTGGCCCACACAGGACTGTTGAGCGCTGACCCACACAGGATCAGACCCACACAATATCGGTAGCACTGATCCAGGAAGGATTGCTGAGTGATGTAGTCGTCGCCATCGCAGTTGTAGCCAGCTCTAGGGTTCTTGCACACAGAAAGCTCGTTCGGGAGGGTCTGCTCCACGAGCCGAGAGGCTGATACATCAACTAACACATAGTCCAAAGTTGATGTATCCAAAAGTTCTGTATCATCAATGGGAACTCGACGTCACAGACGGCGCATCAATCGGACGCCAGGTCTGAGAGTTATTGGCTATTTCGTCCCAGGGGCCCGGTTGGTTTTTAAGTCTAAACCAACCCGACCGTACTCCACATGCATCCAAACCTCGGACGGAGTAAGCCAAAATATCTGTATCACTTAGAGTAATCCAAAAAAATCGACGGTACGTCAATCGGACGTCTGGAGCTCAAATTATAAGCGTTTCCGCTCCGAGGGCCCGGCTGGTTTCGTGTACGAACCAACCCATCCAAACCCAAAGTTCCCTTAAACCTTGCGTGCAATATACCGAAACGACCGTCTCGATCCATGTATCGCATCGCAACTGACGGTGCATTGATCGGAAGCCCATAGCTCACGTTATGGGCAACAGACCGAATAAGTTCGGTATTAGGGGGGGTTCGGGCCCAGTCCGACCCGGACCGATACCCCCAAGGTTGACCCATCCCGGGTCTGGGTCTAGCTCGCTTGGGAACGGCCCGGCTCGGCCGGCGCGGCCCGGCCCGGGCTGGGCGCGACCCGGCCTGGGCGTGGCCCGGTCTGGCGGACCGACCAGGCAGCCGGCCCGGCGCGCGGCACGCTGGCCTGGGGCTCGGCCGAACGGACAAGCTGTTTCGTCGCGGGGGGCGCGCTGCCCCCGCGTGGAGAAACCGTGGCCCCTTTATGGGGCTGCTCAGCTGGCCGGTCGGGGTTACGACCCCCGACGCTTTCCTCGAACCGGCCTTCCCGCACCGACCGGCCGGCTGCTGCCGCCACGAGACCGGCAAGGGCCGGTCCCCTTGCTCCGACGCCGGCGGCCATGTCCCAGCCGCCGGTTCCTACTGCTCCGCCGCGGCCTTGGTTCGTCCGGTGCCACGCGACGGCACCACGCCCCTCCACCGTGGCCCCGCTTCAGCCGCAGTGCTTTAGTGGTTCTCCGGTGCGGCGCAACGGTGCCGCATCTTTGGTTCATTTTCAACGGTGTTGCACGACGGCGCCGCATCTTGGTTCGTCTTCAATGGCGCGGTGGGACGGCGCTACGCTTCTCCCCCTTTACATATCAAAATTCGGTGCGGAGCTTCAGCACCACATTTCCTTGATCGCCGCAACAAAACCATCAACCAAAAAAGGGGAGGAGTGTCTGCCGAGATCGTACGGTCCGACCTCCTCCCGTTATCACAATAACATGAGGTTCAAAGAAAAGGAGAAAGCGACAGAAGATTTCATGAACTAACAAATAAAATAAAACCCTACCTCAACGATATCATTGAATGAGCGTTCATCGCAGACATAACTCTCGCGGAAGAAGAGGATAGTTGTTGGCGTTAGGTCATCTCTGAGGAAGGCGTCTCTTGCCGTCGTCCGCCGTCGGAGGTTGGCCTTCTTCGTTGGCAGTGGAGCATTCTTCGCGTTCTTCGTTGAAGAACGAAAAATCCTCTCCTTTTCTCCCAAAGGATAACACAACACAAACCAACGAAATAAAATAAGGTCAACAATTATTTTATTATCACAACCTAAGCCTTTGAAATTCAAATGATAAGAAACGAACAATTAATTCAAAGAATTAATTGTAACGATTAAACCGCTCAATTTAATGAGGCGTTTCTTAACCAGAAAAACCAAAGGTTTGACTTTCATTAAAAAGGGGGGTTGCAGGTGCGTTACTTAAGAGGGAAGAAATGGCGGGGCTCGTGCGGGGCCCACCTCACAAATATCCTACAAATTGGGAAGGATATTGTGGGTCCCACCTTATCCTCTTAACTTAGGTTCAACCTCTTTAAGTGAAATAAAATAAATCATCGCACAACTTTTATTTTATTTCTTAACTTAACCCCGAAAATTAAAAACCACACCCGAGAAAACGCAACTATGGAAAAAGTGTTTCTAAGAAAATACCATCGCTTCGATTCCATTGGTACCCTCGGAATTCGATTCCGAGAACCGGTTCAAATGTTAGAAAAACCCGCTCGTTCAATCACTGAATGTACCTGAGATAAACTTCGTAAAATGATTCCAGGCACATCGGGCCTCAGAATCAGGTGCCGTCAGAAACTGCGTTCTTGTAAAATTCCCAAGAAAATTAAGAAAAAAATTTCCTTGAATTTTATGGGTATTTACATGGTAAGTACTAAGTAAGTGGTTTATCAAACAAATACATCCCTGTCTGGATACAAGCATGCAGAGGCGGTTCTGGCACAGATGCATCCTAGTGGTAAAACCCGAAAACACCACATTAAGCTAGACTCGAATGGGAACTGGTGCAAAAAAACAGGCCTTGATGCACTCTTGGCTACGACACTCCTGGGGGATATGTTTTGAAAAATTCAAAAGCTTAGTATTAACCCTTATTAAGGGAATTAATAAAAATGCCCCAAAGAATATATGTTAGAAAGTAGATCATGAAAAGCCTATATTGAAGCCTATAGAATCTTGAGTAAGGAAATAAAAGTTTATTTATAAGTCTTCAACTTTTGTCTTTGGATTACCCTTTATGTGTTACCCCTAATATTCCTTTTATTCCAGCCAATGGCCGGTAATAGGAGGACTCGGGCTAACAACCGATTTAAAGATCAGTGTGATAACTGTACTAATGAGATTCCATATCCAACGGGAGCGGGAATCGCGAACTTTTTCACGCTTCTCTCTCATCTAACTCAAGTTTTTAATAGAAACACGGGTCAATAGGAACGTTCATCCCCCCTAAGAAAGAACAAGTCTCTATCAAGAGCTTCATGAGACAAAGGCCTCCTACTTTTAGTGGATCATTCGATCCCACGATCGCTGAAAAATGGATCAACTCCATTGAAAAGATATTCTACATCCTCTAATGTTCTGAACAAGAGAAGGTTCTCCTGGAAGCTTATCGTATGGAGGGTGAAGCTGATCAATGGTGGACGTTGATCAAAAATACGAAGCATGAGGAGGGGATCGAGGCGTTGGAATGGAAGGATTTCTGGAAGATGTTTTGTGATAAATATTTTCCACACACCCTCCGGTTTAATATGGAAAGGGACTTCCTTTCCCTCAAGAAAAAAGATGAAGAATATGTTGGAGAGTACGAGGAAAACTTCACGAGGCTTTCATGATACGCTTCCGGCTTTGTCGTTACCCCTAAATGCAAGGTTGACCTCTTATTTGGTGGGCTGAAGCCTAGCTTGCGGAAAGCATTAGCGATCCGTGACTTCGACGGTTGTGAGGAAATTTTCTGATGTGCCCTCAAGGTTGAAATGGAGATCGGGGAATCACAGGGGTATCATGGGGACAAGAAGCGTAAGGTGGAATTCAATACTGGTGGTCCGATGGATAAATTCAACGGTGCTAAGAATATCCAGCACCCCACTTGCCAAAAGTGCAGAAAGAAGCACCCTGGAAATTGCCTTAAGGGGATGAGAAAATGCTTCAGGTGTGGAAGAGAAGGGCACCTAGCTGTTAACTGTCAGCAAGAAGGACCCTCGGCTGCGACAGAGGAGAGGAATGCTCCGTTCGAACATTAACACGTTGTTCAATTCTAAAAATGCAAATAACCCTGTCATTTTTCAAATCAGTGCCCTAATCCAAGGGTTTTCGGAGGCAACCAACAACCTCCAAGACAACAACGAAGAGCTTTTGCCATCACTTCTACCGAAGTGAACCCCGACAACGAAGTGGTGACAAGTATGCTTGTTATTCATTCAAGAATAGAGAACATACTTTTTGATTCAGGTTCTATGCATTCTTTTATATCTAGAAAGTTTAGTAGAACAATCCCATCACCACCACAAATGATGGAAGTAAAGATGTCGGTGAGTACGGAAAATGAGGCAATCATTGTATCCCATGAATATAAGTGATCCCCTATTATAATCTGTGGATTGAATTTCCCGGTGAACCTCGTCATACTCCCTCTGTTGGAATTTGATGTAATTCTGGGCATGGAAAGGCTCTCCTTATATAGATCCAACATAAATTGTTGAGAGAGGGAAATCACACTCCATATGGAGAATCGACCCCCGATTCTTTACAAGTGTCAGGAGGAAGATGAATCTCCTTTAGCTCCATCATCTCAAGCATGGATATTACTGCCCTATGAGCATGCTTATCTGGCTCAGATGATTGAGTCCAAAGAAGAAACCATCCTTTAAAAAATGCCTATTGTGAGGGAATTTGCGGAAGTGTTTCCCGATGAACTGCCTGGTCTTCCTCCTAAAAGAGACGTTGAGTTCTCAATTGAACTTATACCTAGGGTGGTACCAATATCCAAGACTCCGTATAGAATGGTTGTTGTAGATCTTGAAGAGCTGAAGAAACAACTATAGGATAATCTGGAAAAAGGATATATACGCCCAAGTGCTTCACCATGGGGTGCAACAGTCCTCTTCGTCAAGAAGAAGGACGGGTCAATGCTGCTTTGCATCGATTATCGTGAACATAACAAAATCACGATAATGAACAAGTATCCTATCCCATGAATTGATGACTTGTTTGATCAGCTGCGTGGAGCACAATACTTATCCAAGGTGGATTTTTGGTCGGGATATTATCATGTAAGGGTGAAGAAGGAAGATGTCCCCAAGACTACTTTTCATACAAGGTACGGGCACTATAATTCATAGTAATTCCTTTCGGACTCACCAATGCTCCAGAAATATTTATGGACACGATGAATAGAGTCTTTAGAGATTACCTTGACAAATTTTTGGTAGTATTTATAGATGATATTCTAATATAATCCAAAACCAAGGAGGATCATGAGGAGCATTTAAAAACTGTACTAGAGACTTTTCGCAAGGAGAAGCTCTATTCAAAGTACTGCAAGTGTGAGTTCTGGCTGAAGGAGGTCTCATTCTTCGTCCATATCATCACAAGCAATGGGAAATCTGTGGACCCATCTAAAACAGATACAATTAAGGGATGGTCGATGCTAACATCGGTAACGGATATCCGTAGCTTCTTGGGGTTAGCTAGATATTATCGACGATTTGTGAGAAATTTCGCACAATTTTCCAACCCTCTTACCATGGTAACACAAAAGGGAGTAAAGTTTTCTTGGATTGATGAATGGGAAGAAAGCTTTAAGGAGTTGAAAAGGAGTCTTATCACTGCACCCGTGCTCACTTTACCCACAAGTGGGGAGCTTTTTGTGGTATTCAGTGATGATTCAAAGAAGGGATTATGATGTGTGCTGATGGAGAATGATAAAGTGATATCCTATTCCTTAAGGCAGTTGAAAATCCATGAGAGAAACTATCCAACGCATGATCTGGATTTGGCAGCGGTGATTTTTGTCTTGAAAATCTTGCGGCATTATCTCTATGGAGAGAAATGTGAGATATATACTGACCACAAGAGTCATAAATATATATTCACAGAGAAATAGCTTAATATTTTCCATAGAATATGGATAGATCACATCAAGGATTATGACTGTTAAATCCATTACCACCCTGGGAAAGAGAACAAGGTGACAGATGCCCTAAGTAAAAAGGATCCAGCGATTCTATCAATGATGAGAATTGAGAAGGATACAATATTCTTAGACTTGATAAAGATGGACATGGGAATCATAAATAAGGGAATATCATCAATCCTTTCACAAATGATTGCTCAACCATCTCTTTTGGAAAGGTTAAAGGATGATCGAAAGGATGATGTGGGAATTCAGGAAAAAGTTGAAGCTATCGAAAAAGGGAAATCCTTGGAGTTTAATGTTAATGAAGATGGAATTGTGCGGTTTGGGAAAATAATATGTGTTCCATCAAGTCCGGAGCTGAAGAAGGAACTTTTGGATGATGCACATAGTTCAAATTTCTCTATTCACCCGGGGAGCACAAAGATGTATCAAGATCTCTGAGAAACATTTTGATGGGATAATATGAATAAAAATATCGTTGAATATACATCAATGTGCCTGGTGTGTCAGCAAGTGAAGGTTGAGAGGAAGAAGTCTAAGGGGATGATGCAACCATTGCCCATACTAGAATGGAAATGAGAGAAAATCACCAGGGACTTTGTTACCGGACTTCGACGGACATCCAAAGGCAACAATTCAATCTGGGTTGTTGTGGATCGTCTTACAAAGACTGCACACTTCATTTCTATTCGGGAGGATTTCTCTTTGGATCAACTGGCACAGATATATATCAGGGATGTGGTACGGTTTCATGGAGTACCACTATGTATTTTGTCTGACCGAGATCCAAGATTCACCTCTACATTTTGAAAGAGTCTTCAACATGCTCTGAATACTAAATTGAACTTCAGTAAGGCATATCATCCTCAAACTGATGGCCAATCCATGTAGAATATCCAAACACTTGAGGATATGTTGAAAGCATTCTCAATGGACATTAAAAGAGGATGGGATCAAAATATTCTTCTAGTTGAGTTCTCTTATAATAATAGTTTCCACTCAAGCATCCAAATGGCACCATATGAAGCCCTGTATGGGAAAAGGTGCAGAACACTGACATGTTGGGATGAGGTCGGTGAACGTAAGTTGCTTGGACCAGAAATGGTCGAAGAAATGGTGGAGAAGGTGAAAACCGTTCAGCAGTATATCAAGGCATCCCAGAGTCGAGAGAAGAGTTATGCAGATAATCGTCGATGAGACATTGAGTTTAATGTTGGATACATGGTGTTTCTACGCATATCTCTGTGTAAAGGTCATGAGGTTTGGAAAAAAGGTATGTTAAGTCCAAGTTACATCGACCCCTTTGAGATTCTTGATCGTGTTGAGGATGTGGCCTATCGACTACCACTTCCACCTACCATGGACAAGGTGAATGATGTCTTTCATGTATCCCTCTTACGAAAGTACATACCGTACCCTTCACATGTACTCTCTTCTGAGGTAGTACAATTGGAATAAGATATTTCTTATAAGGAGCAACCAGTGAAGATCATAGATCATAGAGAAAAAGTTCTAAGAAATAAGACAATGTCCCTCGTTAAGGTGTTGTGGAGAAACCACAAGTTTGATGAATCAACTTGGGAATCGGAGGATATGATGAAACTGAGTTACCCACATTTTTTTTAGTGTGGGAAAAGGAAAATTTCGAGGGCGAAATTTCTTAAGGGGGGAATATTGTAACGACCCAAAGTTTTATTAATGGAAATCCATCTTGATCTAATTAAATGTCTCTCTATGTTTATATAAAGTGTCAACTTCATTGTTTTTATGTTAAGAATTGTGAACGTTACTTATATAGCCATTGAATAGTGGTCACATGATTAGTATAAATATAGGACTTTAACAAATCCAATTTACTCAGACAAAGGAAGTGATGCCCTCATCCACTAGAATTTCCCCATACGAAGCCCATTTGATGGAGCTCGGAAAAGAGGTGGCGTCTTTGGGATTGGCCCCTGACTAAGCCCAATCTAAGCTTCATCATGTCAAGCCCAAACGTGATTGTCTACGGGAAAAGTGGAAGGTGATTGAATTTACCACTCAAGCAATGTTATCCAAGCCACCCAAGAGTCTGTCACCATCGCACACCTTACCCTTAGGTATTATGCGGCTATTTTAAGGGGTTATGTAACAAATAAGTATTACTATGTTCATGTATATTTTTTTGTCTATAATAATTTCTATTCATTTTTGATACATTGTAAATAGTTTTTAAAGTAAAAATGGTGTTTTTAGTTATAATTTAATTAAGAAATATATTTTATTAAATTAAGAGATTTTTTAATTAAATAATATTTTAATAAAATATTAATAATATTATTAAATTAATTTTTATTAAATATAAATGATCATATAATTTTATGAATGCAATTAAATTTTATATTAAGGTTTGAAAGCCAATTCTGTCAAAAATCGTGAATTTTCGATAAATGTCGGTTTTTATTTTAAAAGTGAAAATTCACATATTTAAAAAATTATTTATATACAATAAATTTTATTTTTGGAATCAGGACATCGAAATTATCCAACAGTGAGTTTTTCATAATTTTCTGAGACCGTCAATTTTTTGGGTAAAAATTAAATACCGTTTAAATATATAATGTGTTTTATGACATCATAATGACCCAATAGTGATGTAATAAAATACTATAAACTTTATGTTCGTCCAATATATGTTTTGAAATTAAAATAATGTAATTTTGGGTTTTTTTGACTTACTTTTCAAAACATTAATGTACCCCTCAAGACATATTCAACACTTTTCCTTTTTAAATTATTTTCCATGGGAGTGTGACTCACATCCACATAAGAAACCCTAATATTTTAAGAATATAGGACTTTTTCAATATAAAATATTGTTTTACTCTTCCCTTTTGCAAAAACCATGGGCAAAAACCATGGGATGGTTTGTGGTTTGGATTAATTTAATAAAAGGTGTCCCAAACCTAAATAATAAAGAATTCGCTCACCTTTCCAATATAAACCCACCCAAGATCCCACTTCCTCCTCACTAAAAGCCTTTGGAGTTCGTCCAACCTCTGCCCTACTCTCTATATAATCCTCCCAAGGTGCCACAAGCTCCCAAGAAGCCTCTCACAAGCCTCTATCTGGCCTTTGAAAGCACACTTCCAAGTAAGGGTTTTTTTCTTCTTTTCTCATTTTTGTCCAATTTTATTTAAGTTGTTTAGCCCTTTTAATTTAAATTATAAATGTTGGGGCATGGTTTCGAACCTCCCTCATACTTCCCTCTTTATGTTTGAATGATGGGAGACCCTTTCTCTCTCATTAAATTCCTCCCATGTACACCCGTTACTATGCCGAAATTCCAAAAGGAACTTCTCTCTCCTCTTTTACAATCAAGCAATACTTTTGTATCATGAATCTAAATTCCATTACAATTGTTGGGACATGTATCTATATAAACTAATTACTGTCCATTACATTTAAATATGATGAAGAACCCATTTCTCTCTCATCAACCTTTTTTTATGAATTCTTATGTCACACCGTTACGCTACCGAAATCACACCGATTTTCTAAGCCAATGTCATTGTGTAGTGAATACCATGCCCACTTCTCCATCAAGGGTATTCACCTTTATGAACATTTACATATTTATTGTAATGTTTCATGTATGAATTCCGCATTCCTTTATCGTGGAATAAATTATTATGTTTTATGAATCCCAGTTTTCTTATACATGTGGCACACTTATGCATGAAATGAAATGTTTAAGAAGGGTGCGCCCTTATAGCGCTCCAATGCATTGGTTAAAGTATAGTATCATGATATGTCATGTGAAATTAGTGTTTACTCATTCTAATTCAAGTGCAAAGAGGGTTTACTCATGCTTTATGTGCAATGAGAATTTACTCATTCTCCATGTGCAATGGGCCTTGGCTCATGCTAATTCCATGTTAAGTGTTGTTGCCACATTTCCATGTTATGATTATCATGCTTTATCATGCCTTTATGTTCATGTTTTTTTAAGATATATTGATATGACTTTTGTCTAACATGTATTGTACTCATCATGTTATTCCATGTGTACTCCCTTACTGGGCTTTATAGCTCACCCTTTTCTTATGCATGTCCTCAGGTTACCCCATGCAATGCTAAGTACGAGGGAATGTAGTGGAAATGTAAAGGACGTTTTCAATAAAGATGTTGTATTTCATGTTTTAAGTTTTTATATAATGATCCTAAGCCCCAAATACACTAAACCTCTCGATCTTCTTTGTTGTATCAAGTGAAGTTTTATGTAATAAATCATGTTTAAGTTGTAATAAAAAGCAGGGTTGTCATAGCCCAGGCTCCATGCACTGGTGTGTCGAGTTGGTTCACCCTATGACCTCAAGTGTGCCTCTCTGTAGGGTAGAATATGTCTACTAGCGTCGTTGTTCTAATATTGATCATGGTTAGAATATACACAGTTAATCAAAGTAATACACCATCAAAAAATAAATAATAAACAACAAATAATATAATCATAACCATAGTAATAAAGATATCACAAGATGACCAAAACTGGTAATATAATATAAAAACTGAATAGATGATATGTCATTCTAAAGAATGTGTCATGTGTAAAACTGAAAAATCAAAGTACATACATTGATCACACCCAATAGGATACTGAACCTAGTCTGATTCCCTCAACCATGCTCTATACCAACTCATCCATCTAATGCATGGCCCTTTCCCTTTTCCTAGCCTTCAAACATGAAGTCTATTCTGGCACCAATTAGGCAGCCCGAGTAGGGTGTGAGTAAAAATCAGTAGTCCCCCAACAATATTTTCTAAAAGAATATCGATTTAATAACAGTGTTACAATTGTATAAAAAATAAATAAAAGTAAAAAATTAATAATTTTACATTAATTTAATTACTCTTTATTTATCCACATAACCCTCAGGTTCCCAAGGACACCCAACCCTCAATACCTACTTCGGCACATTCCAGTGTATGAACCATATCACAAATTTAATTTGAAACTCATTATAATGAAACTAGATTTAACAATCCATTAATTTCAATTCATAACATGGTTACTTGGATCCATAGTCCAATGCTAATTTCGAAGGATTATAACTCTATTCCTATCACCTCGTGGGTATTTGGAGTGTCCTTCTGTGTCTCAAACCCCATGGGTATTTGGAGTGACATTCAGTGTCCCAAAACCCATGGGTATTTGGAGCACCCCATGTCTCACACCCTATTTCTCATCCGAGAACATATATCTCATATATTAGATTATTCAATAATAATCAACATTAACCTTCTATCATAATTAAAATTAAATATATTTATTAATTAATTCTAAAAATAATTAATTAATTTCAATTAATTTCATTATCAATCCAATTGTTATTAACTAATTTAAAAATTATTTAATTCATTCAATAATACCTATAACTCAATAATTGATTCAAAAATTAATAATTTTATTTAATATCACAATCTCAAAAACATTTTAATTAATTCTATAATTAACTAATCATTTCAATTTCTCAATCTCAATATATCCATAACAAATTCATCAATTAATTATACCAATAACGTATCCCTTAAATCCCTAAATTCCAATTTTCCAATACTTAATCCTATAATTAATTATTCCAAATTTAAAATCTAATAATTAATTAATTTACTCAACTTATTAATTCAATTATGAATGTAAATTACTAAATTACCCCTATAAATTCTAAAATCACATACATTTAATGGAAATCATGACTATGTGATTTGAGTAATAGACCACCTACCTCAATTTTGATAATTAATGGTCACCAACAAATATATCAAATTTCAACAGAACAATGACATTGAACAAGTTCTGGATCTTCAATCCTTATTCAATATCAAACAATAAAGATCCCCCAATAAAAGATCTGGATCTAGAGTCATAGATCTACTTCCAACAAAAAAATAGGAAATAAAAATCTTTCAATTTATGGCAGTGGAATGTGAAGTAGATGTGAAACTACACATGATGAGAATCACTTACTAGTAGGGGTACAGATCTTCGATCGGGGATTAATATCATGAACAACGGAGGACAAAATGGTCTATATTATATACAAAAGGGTCCAAAATCCTGAAAATGCATTAGAGGTCTCATGGGGGTTTATTTTGGATTAATATTGGTGTTTATTAAATTAAAAAAAACATTTTCAAATTAAATTAAATGTTGGGCCTGTTTAGCTAGGCAGAGGCGCACAGTTTCAAATAACTCTTCACTTCTACAGTGGTCCTATTTTAGTGGGGGAGGGGTGAACAATTCATCCTTTTTGGTTAGAAAGTATGAAAATCCCTGCACTAGTATACATATGCTCCCTTAAATTATCTGGTATACATATGCTCCCTTAAATTTCCATTCCATAACGATTGGTTGGATGGTTGTCTCCTCTGGCAAGATAAAAGGACTAATAGTTGTGAAGAAATTAATTAATTATCACCAACTAGATAGTCGACCTATATTGGCTAGATGTTGAACTTCCTCTAGGTTTTGTACTTAGGTCAACTAGCCATTGGTTGGTCACTACCTTACATCTGATTAAAATATTAAACAAGGCCCATAATAACTCAATACATTCCTTTAATTGGTCCCAAAACTTCTTCATATATTACAAAATTTCTACCAATACTTAAATATAATACCACATTGTTCTATAAGATTCCTTTAATTATACCACAAATACATGGTCCTAATAACTAATTATAGAAACATAAATCCAACAAATGAAAATTTTAGATGACATCAAATGTGTTTTTGATCATTAAAATATTAAAAAAGGGAGGATCAGAAAACATTCCAATTATTTATGATCATAAAATATACGAATATAAATATTAAATTTATAACATGTTCTTCAATTGAGAGATTTATTACAACACATTCCAATGTATTTTAAAATAAAATAAAAAAGTATTTTACAAAACAAATTCAAGGCATAACATGTGGAAAACAATTCTCAAAACCCGAATCTTCAAAATAAAATTAAGGGTTTTCATAAATATAATTCTATTTTTAAATAAAATTATTAAATAAATGTCGTTATTATAATACAAAGTTTTCATCCCAATTTTGGTTAACCAATTCCCAAAGAAATTATAAATAATGTAAATACATTTCCTTACCTCTCTTTCTAGGAAATATTCCTCTTTGGGATTATCAAGAAGAAATTGTTATCAAAAATAATTCATAGAAATAAAAATTATTTATTTATTAAAAATAAAATATGTTCAGAAATATTTTTAACCAATTATCAATTATTTGGAGGCAGGTAAGATTAAACAGATAACATATATTACATTTTGAAAAAATTAATTATCCCAAAAAAGATAAAAACTAAAAACATTAAATTATATTAACAGTTTAAATGAAGTTCAGGATTTCAAAATTAACCCTCAATTTGAAAATTGTTTTTAAACATAAATGAAATTAATTCTTATGATGAAAATAACTCATTGGAAAAATAATTCAAATAAACATAAGATTTAAAAATTTTGTCTCCTCTAATAACATTTAAATACAAACAATATTATCTCTCCAAAAATTAATGGTTTATAAATATGAGGATCCATTAAATAGTTATAGTTAATAAATAAAGAACATAAAAGACTCAAAAAAATATAAAATATTAAAAATTTAATATTTTAAACTCAATAAAACACATGTACTATAGAGAATTGGAAAGTCAAAATTGATGTTAAATTATAAATTAGAATTTATACGCAATCATTATTTTTTAGAAAATAATTCATTAATAAACTAGATAATTTTCCCCTTAACTATCAAAATATATGTACAATAATGGCCTACAACTGGTTCCCATGGTAAATATCAGATTAAAACCCCAACTAGATCTTTTGAAGGTAATAAGCTCTAGGTGAATATGCACTAGATCAACATCCACTAATTTATATCATGATTGAAATATTTTTCATAGAATACCATTTTCAATTAGAATTACTAAAATCATATAATGGTTGAAATTATTTTAAATATAATTTAAAATAAATATTTTTATTTTGAACACAATTATAAAAAATTATAATTTTTTCATAAAAAATCATTATTTCCATAGTTAAGGTAAAATTATCAAATGTTTATCATACCAAAATCACACATAATATAGTCAAGGTAAAGAAGATAAATGAATTTATTGAGATATATCCTATCTAATGGTTGGGGTAAATAAAATCAAGAATTATATCACCTTTTTGAAAGTGAACTCCATGAAAGTGGTGGCTCATTTTAGTATGATTAGTGTATGAATATAATATTGAATTTTAAGGGATAATAATTGCACAAGAATTTTTACACTTGATAAATCCATGTCTATTATACAACTATAGTCTAAGAGAGTATTTTTTATTAATATAATTTGGGTTGAAAAACTATCACTGGATATGTATTCCACATCAACTATAGAAATACAAATAGTTATTTTCTTTTCACATCTCCATAAGATAAGGGGTTTTACTAGTAGGTAAAAATCCCCAGTAGTACTTTTCATACCTATTAAAAATACACCAATATTAGCATCATAAAAAAAGTGAATTCAAAAGCAGTATAATTTAGATAAAATAATCAGTGGTTTTTATTTCCTTTCAAATATATAAAAATTCATTCCTAATCATTAAAATGATATTCCATTGGATTTTATTGAAAATCAGAACAAAGAAAAAAACTAAACATGTATTCAAACAGTGTGTAGTAAGGTAAAGAAAACATCTAATAATACATATATAAATATTATTATCAACGAGTTTAATGACTTCATAAAACATTCTTTTACAAGTATTACTCATGGGTGTACTAATTTCCTTATCAAAATCTAAGCCAAAACGTTTTAACATATAATTAATGTATTTATCCTTGTTTAGAAAAGTTCTATTAATATTTTGAGAAATTTTAAAACTAGAAAAGAATATGAGTACCCACATAAAAATCATTTTGGAGCATTTATTCATTAAAAAATTAATTAAAAATATATTCTTTTTCTATGAAAAAAATAAAATCATCAATATATATTTGAAAAATTAATAAATAACTTGATGATGTTTTTAGAAAAATACTAAAATATTTTTTTCCCTACATTAAAATCAATTAATTATTTGATTTCATTACCTTTTATTCAAAGACCATGAGTATTTTTAAATTATATATAGATTTGGTTAACTATAAAACACTATTTTTTAAATAAGGTTCTCCAAAACCAGGTCTTTTTTCAAGGAAAACATTTTTAGAAATAAAACCATTTTTAAAATCTCTTTTGACATCTATTTGAAAAATATTAAAATTAAATTGATCATAGAATTCCAAGAGTGATCTAATGGATTATATTTGAGAAATGATTTAAATTTTTTTTCCATAATCTATATGATCTTATTCATTATATCCTTTAGAAACAAGTCTAGCCTTGTAATGAGTGATATTACCTTGATCATCAAACTTACTCTAGAAAACCTATTTTTTTGAAATAATGGGATGATCTTTGGGTACTTCTTTGGGATTCCCAATATTGGTCCATCGAAAAAAAATTCACTCCTATCACTTGTAAATTTTCTAATATTAATTATTAATATAATAAAAAAGGGGGTTTTGTTCAATGTGAGAGATAAAATCATGATGTTAAACCACATTTATGACTAACCTTCTAGTGTTATTTATATATTATATTTCATTGATAACATAATATAAGTAATTTTTGTTTGATCCAATGTTTTGGTGAAGAAGTGTATAGGGGTTATTTTGAACCTTCAATTTCTTTAGGATGTTTTGGTTTAAGGATGGTTAAAATAGCTTTATCAACACTATCATTAATTGGAGTATAATATTTATGTATATAATCTTAAAAAATGATATAACTAGAAGTATTTTCCAACATGGACCAGAATTATTGAGGGAGTCTGAATTCAATTAAAATAGTTCGATAAAACACTGTAAGGGTCTTCTTTTTTATTTTAACAAACCTATTTTATTGAGGTGTTCCTTGAATAGAGAAGGAATGAGTATAACATTTAGAAGAATAAATTTTATTAAAGTTTTTTTATCAAACTCTACCCCATGGTTTTTTATTAAAGATAAGATTTTGTATCCCATTTCATTTATAAATTTATTATAAAATTTTATAATGACATATCAACCCTCATATTTTTTAGTTAAGGAATGATCCATGGTATAGTAAGTATAATCATAGACGATTACAAAGAATTAATATTTACTTCCAATAACATAAATTTGAATTGGTTAAAAAGATATGGATGTACAATTTTTATGGATTTTGAGGATGAAACATATTTTTTAGATTTCAAGGATTGTTTTTTTTCTTATTGAGTTTCCATTGTTTAAAAACAATTTTATCATTCAAAATCTATTTGGTAAATTTAATAATATATGTTTACGGTTGAGATTGACTATTGTGTGTGTGCTACAATCACCAAGATGTCTATACTAAATCCAATATCAACTATCTTTTTCATTTAAACACATATTTTTTGTCTTTAAATAGATTTAAAATCTATAATAATACTATTTTGAAAACAATAAGTGGCAAATAATAGTTTTCATTTAGTAATCAAGAATTTTAAAAAATATATTTTCAAAATTATTTCAAAAACTATTATCTCATAATTGAATTATAATTACAAAATTATTATTCATGTTGTTAAAAAATAATATATTTTAATTTAAATAATATACATTGAAACCAATCATTCAGATAAATATAATTATACTTTTTGAATCATGTTCGAATGATACATGTCCTCTAACAAATTTAATAAAATTATTTCATTCAAAGGGATCACCAAACATGTTCCCTTGAAACCCATTATCCATATAACATGTATCTCCGTAGTTTTTATCCATGATAAAAATATTCTAAAAAATATCATGATATCTATTCGTTTGTTACCCATATTTTGGGTCTACTTTTGTATGATAATAAATATTTGGTATAAAAAATTGTTCAAAAAACATTTTCATATTATAAATTCCAATAGTGATATGAATTATTTTTTCTCAACCTTATCTATAATTATTTCAATTTCATTCATATCTATTATACCCAAATTTCTGAAATCATTTACAGAATTTATTTTTTTAACATCCCATTTCAAAAGTATAATTTTTTGGAATTTTTTTAAATAATTTTTTTTGAAACCCCACATTAGAGATTACTTTTTACAATATATTGAGACCCCAAAATCATATTTAAATATTGATCACCATGGGTGAATTGAGAATGTTGATTTTTAAAATATTTATTTTTATCTTCCAAATTTTTTAGGTTCGATTGTTCATTAATTTTTTTTAAATCATCTTTATTATTTGAAAGTTAATATTTTTCAAAAACAATTATATTTTTTTATTTTTAAGATCAATTAATTTTTATGTATGTTCAAAAGAAACATTTATATATTGATCTATAGAAGAAAAGAGATATTCATAAATTATACAATATTTTGATTGAGTAAAAAAAGTCAAGGAATAATGGTTAAAAATAATTTAATTTACTTCATTACATACCTCTATATTACCCATAATTAACTTTAAATTTTTGTCACATGATTAAAATGGAGAAATATATTCATCATAAGTACACAATGTTTTTACATTAAGATATTTATAACCTTGTTTCTTATCTTGAGACTTTTTATTTTCATATGATAATTCATCTTAACATGAATATTATTTTTTTAACATAATCAAGAAAATTTAGATTATTGATTCCCTTTTTTAGTTTGTTTTTACGGTATTTTTTCCATGTTATTTTTTATATTACTGGCAGGATGAGTAATTTATATTTTTCTTCTAAATGAATCACTATTTATATAATCTATATAAACTACATTTTTGGCCTCCATGACTTCCTTAGCCACTTTCTCAAATTTTATCTTCATTGTTATCTCATAGTTCATGAGATATTTTATATGATTCTCAATTGGAATTTTAATTATGAATTTATCTTCTAGTATCACTTTCACTTTAGGTTTCAAATTTATTTGTAAAATAAAAGGTATTTTCTTCACTGATATTGTTTTTTGAAATACTGTCATCAATAGATTTTAAACAATTTTAAATATTAGTAAGACATAAAAATATATGTGTAATAGACTTATTATAATGTATAATAAATATTTTAGTATATTTTATAAAAATATATAATATAGTATCTTTATCCTTTTTTATTCATTGGCTACTACTTTGAGTTACTATATTTCATGAGAATTTCTTTATAAAGATATATTTTTAAACTCATTATTCTCTAAACAATAATAAGGGTTTTCATAGATTTAACATTTATTCAAGAGTGAAAATAGCATCGAGTGTCTCTTTTTTAACTTTTTCAACTTATATCCATGAATGAAACATTTCCATAAAGGATGAAAAATAATTATAATAATATATTACATATGTGTCTTGAAATAACTATTGTTAGAACCACAAAATAATGTTCACGGCATGCACGTTCCTATCATGGGTTGTGGCTAAAATTATTTCCTATTTTCAAATATAGTAATGTGGTTAACCTAAATTTTCTACATAAATTAGTGCACAATAATCATGTTTTCACTTGAATGTTTGGAAGGATGTAATGTTTTTTTTAAATTATTCGATTCTAAAAAAATAAATGTAAAAAAATAAGAGTTGAACACAAATTGATAAAGATAATGATTGGTCCAGTGTATAACCACATTTTTAATTTAATCACGGTGTTAAAACTCATTACACATCTCTTCTTATTAAATTATAAATTAAATACTCCTAGATCAATTTTTTAATCACCCATGGTTGAAGGAAGGAATGGAAACCACTCTCGTGTTTATAAAAATCTCTAAATCGTCCCCCAAAAAACAAAAAAAAAGTCTATGACCGAAATTGTTTCTCCTTATAAGTATAGAAAATATTTACCTATTCCACACATTTTCCAAGGATAACTAGACACTCACTACATAACACAATTTACTTGATCAATTAAAACTGTATTAGATGGGGGGAGTTTACATAAAATAAACCAAATCTAAAATAAATTAATGAAACCAAACCCAAAAAATAAAATTTCATTAATATAATTTAACACCCAAAAAAAATTGAATATAAAAATATAGTTTTAACAACAAGGATAAGACTCTAACATGAAAATGTAAAACTCTCCCTTTCTGGGTTACTCATGATTTTTACACCTCCTTGTGAAGGGTAACAGAGTTGAATGGGGAAGAATAGATCCTTATAAAACTACAAAAAGAGAAAATACATAATAAAAAATACATAAAGGTTACAATTTTTCCAAAAATTTCCTATTTCTATACAGTCAACTTTTCTTAATGGAAGTGGACACATAATTATATCGGGTTATGGGGTGGAAATTTCCCTCTAGTTTATATCTTCAATGAGATTGAATTTATTTCTCATTTAAAATCCCAGAATCATGGGAAGACTTCTTCATAAAATTTTTTCCTCTATAAATTTTACATTTTCTCTAAAAATATCATCTTCATTGGACACTTTTATAAAAAATTATTCCTTAATGAGACAACAACATGTTGTTCTAGATGAAGAGGATCCTCAACATCCACCACTTTGAACATTAAATGACTAACTTAATAGGTAAAACTCTACATGATATTTAATTTTAAAAAGGGTATTATAATGATCATTATATTAAATATTGAATAACCTCATATTGAGGTACTTATCATATGTTCTGTCTTAGTCAGTGATCTGGGGTCCATTTTATCAACCATATTGATTTTTCAACTTTATGGATTTTTCTCAACCTGTGTATTTTGAATTGGATTTGGAGAAGTTTAACTACATGATTAAGTTATGTATAAAAAAGAATCAAGATATTTTAATAATTATTTTAAAACATATTCTTGAAATACAAAAGTGATAGAAAAGTGTTAAAATTCCAGAATTAAGCAATTTTCACATTTTATCCCAGAATTCAAAGAAATCCATAAATGATGAAAACAATATGAAACTAAAAATTAGAAGGTATAAAATCATTGAAACCCACATGAAAATGATGGAAATATAATCTCTATAAATTCTCCTACACATATAAAGTAGACTCATGGATAAGTATACCAAAAATCAAATAATTAAAATTCCAAACACAAACCCATGAGATCCACTAATTTGACCATAAGAAGAAAAATATATCATGACTCCATAGAAATAATTATTTCAAGTTATCCATTCATATTATTCTATCCATTTACACTTCATTTATCCTTCCTTACAGAGAAGACACTTACCCCACATGAATATTTTCTCAACTCACAAATGTTAGTTTTCAACAAGGCCTTCCTCATATATACCATAAAATGAGTCACCATATGATTGATAAAATTGTATATCTCCACCTAATATGAGTGAAGTAAATTTTTTATAAGGGATTGGTAAGTTTTTTCAATGAATTTTAATTTGTAGGATTTATATCAAAACAATTATAAGCGAGGATAAAGAGACTTTGTGTCTTTTTGAAGAAAAATTGGATGATTCTAATATTCCCTCATGTTTAATCTCCTCCTCACTCAACTTTTTAGAAAATAATATCTATAGTAATGAAAATTCAAGGAAATTATGAACCATTAAACAATTCAATAGGAAAAATTTCAATCATCACAAATCTAATTTTCTTTGAAATATCTAGATTCAAAGTGGATTATTTCTCATTTTGAAGCTCTAGAAAGGCACATCTTCAAATCATAAAAGAAATCAAAGGGAAAAAATTCATGTAACATCCCAAGTAAGAAAATATTAATTTATTTTTATATGTATGTCTATTTATGAATTAGATAGTGTTTTAGAGGCTTAAATGAGAAGAAATCCAATCTTAAACATAGAATACACTAATATTTTTAAAATATTGCTTTACTGCCTTTTGAAGGAAAACCATATTTAAATCTAACTATTGACAATTTTGTAAGCTCTATTTTTCAAAATAAACTTATTCTTTATAATTGGGACATTGAAATTTACTTTGGATAAATTTTGGCATTTTTCTGATAATGTTCATTTTTTATTGAATAGTGAAAAATGTTGTATTTTAATTCAAAACCTCAATTTAATCTAATTTATTTATATGGTCATATTATATTTTTAATTGTGTTTAAAGTGAAATAATAATATGTTTTTACTATTTAATCCAATGGTGGACATTATAATTAATTTAACTTTGAAATTGGACAGAAACAATTGTCGATCTTTTGATAGGTATTGTTTCCTAAAAACACGTTATTTGTTTTGACAGTGGGAATTAATTATAAAATTAATTAATGAAAATTATATGTTTTGAATTTGGTAAAATGAAAAACATTTTTGAAAATGGAATATAAAATATATCTTAGGGTAAATATTTGGTAATGTTCTGAAAAACATCAAATTTTTATGAATTGTGAAACCACTAAGTGGTAGTTAAAAAACTGATTTTTCATTTAAATGAAATTTTAATACTTCTGGGAATTTAATTTCAAAAATCTGACATACATGGTTTTCATTAGGAAGTAAAATGTGGTTCAATTAAAGGAAAATAATTTTTGGTGAATAGTAATTTTTGAGTTTTATTAACTGCGATTCGAAGTAATTAGGGTAATTTAAGGTAAAAATAATGTTATAATAATATGAAATTACCTTGACACATGTCCTAATCTTATTATATGAGTCATGGAAAACGAAGAAAATCCATAGGTAAATTTGTGGGACCCCATGGAGCAACATGGGTAAGATAATGAAATTAATACCTTTTATTTAATGTAAAAATAAAAATATCACAAACATGTTTTGTTTTACTAAAACAATTTTTATAAGGGGATGTACAAGTTATATTTTCAACTATAAATATTAATTAAAAATATAAAAATATTTCCTATAACATGGTAATTTTAATATAATTTTTAGACATCAAATAAATAAAATCATTTATGACACAATGATGATGTAGTGTTTACGTCATTAATGAATGATTTAAAAAATAAGAAGATAATGTTTAAAATATTATCCAAAACATGTAAAATGCCTATTTTATGATTTTTTTTCTAACATGGAACACCTTATCCTGGACATTAATAAATTTTGGTGCTTTAGAATCCGAATTTAATTTTATAATAAAATAATATTTTCCAGATTTCCAAAAGAGCCCCTCCTCACACTTATAAAAAGAACCCAATTACTACCCATCTCTCACAATTCTCAAGCCCTTTATATCATCCAAACTATACTCAAATAAGTTCCTAATATCCCTATCTTCATCCTAGAATCCTTACCTTAGGCATAAAGCTCTTCAAGAATCCCTTTTGGTTCAAACCAAGGGGAGTTACCAGATTTGAAGGTAATGTCTTCTCTTATGTCCTTTTGATTTATTTTGCTTCTAAAACCTCCTAAACTATTTTTATTCCTTTATTTTGTAACAAAACTAGTATATTAAATATACTAGAAAGTTTCTATAATAAGTATTTGATTTAAACTGACACACACCTCTGTCTAATGTTTAAAGAACATACTGTTTCTGTGGATGGCGAATTACTGCCTCACAAAACGATGATTATTCAATATTATTTTAACACCTTTCATGGTGGACATTATGATTTTTTTGTATTTATATATGATATATAATATATTTATTCCACCTCTATGCTTCTGTATTTTATATTTAAAACATACCTTTATTCTTTTTATGTTGTGAAAATGTGATAAATTCCTCTGAGGAAGTGTGGACTACCGCCCCCTCAAATGATGTGACTCATTCATGCCGAACATGGAATTTATAAAGAATTTAATTAATGGACTTATGTTACCTATATAACATATATATTATAATGGAATTATAATATATATATATATATATATGTCTCATTTAGTTTTCATTCCATTAAATACGAAATAGAAATGAAAGTAGCGTTCATGCGTACGTACGGCTAACTATCTCCCTGAGTGGTGCATTTCATTTCTTATCTCAAAATGATATTTAATATTATAAATTAATTTATATACTGGATATACATGGTATATATGATATATACATCATGAATATAATTCTGGAGATAATGGATATTTTACCACATGAACAACTTGTGATTATAATAAGTTTATTTTTGAATCAAGTACCAATGACCGGCAAAACGACAGTTATTAACTTAAAGTATTACATAATGTTCATAACATGGTAATAAGTGATATAAAAGGAATAATGAACTTGAAATATGTTCTTAGGAAAATAAAAATTAACTCTAGTTTATTTTTCATGATATTAATGAATGATCAAGTCATGTCGGACATGAGGTAAGGGACTACATCTCAATCTCATTTCCTTGAGTCATACTTAAATTTATATACAACCTTCTTTTATTAGTTGTATAAAAAAACTTTTGAATTTTAATTCAATCGGAATATTTTTACACAAATCGATTTACTAAAAGATAAAAGGGAATGTTTTTGTCTTACGTATGCGGCGACAACGACTTATCCGCCGCCATTTCCATTATTTGAGTTTCGAATTCCTCTACAAGACATTAAATTTTTTAAAATGAAAAATAAATACCATTTTTTAATTTTTTTTGGTATTGAAAATGGTTTTGATAATGTTTTGATTATATGTGTTTTTTTATCTTGTTATTAAAATGTGTAAATTTTATGTTTCATTTATGCATGTTCTATGTGATTCGATTATGTTATGGTTCTTGGGAATTGTTTATGAAGACAGGTGTTTCTGTGATAAACTAAGAGAAGGTGAGCCTGAGATAGCTCTCTAATGCATTGGGTAACGCTAAGGGGATAAACGCTGAGGTTTCTCTGAATAGATTTAGGGAATATACTGTAATGGGTATTCCAAACGTAACCATTAGGGTTACTCACTACGTAAGAATGTTATGAATGCCTCAAGTTACCTTTATGTATTATGTTTTCTATGAGTTATTCATAAATCTTATGATTTCATGAGGTATGTTAAATTGCATATATTTTATGAATAAAGTATGATTTCATGGATTTTTATGTATTCACGGACTAATTTTTACATTCCATACTTTTGTATCCCTTACTGATCATTTTATGATCATCCCATGTTTTTGAAATGTTTTTCACAGGTCAAGGGAAAGGTACATGATGTGATGATAGTGTCGAGGAAGTTTCTAGAAAGAATCCATGTTTTATTTTAAATATGTTTCCTTTCGTGGAAAAAATGAATATTGCCCTTAATGTAACCACCTTGTTTAAATGTGGAATGTAATGCATGATTTTTTATCTAATTCTATAAAAATCTAAACATGAAAAGATATTCGATGTGTATTCTTGAAATAACTCAATATTATTTTATGTTTAAGGCTGGGGCCTTATAGTTGGTATCAGAGGTCAATTTAGCTGACTTTAGAAGTTGGAATTATATTAAATTATTATACAAAAATATTTTTTTATGTTCAAATTGAAAATGATATATCATTTTAAGATTACCATGTTGCTTCATCTAAGACATGTTTGTTCAGAATGGTTTTCCACAGAGGAAATAGGGAAGCACTGATAGGAATGCATACAGAAGGAAATGACCTTCTGAATCATCATCCTGAGATGTTCAGAATTTGAACTAAACAGTTTGTTGCAGCAATAACATAGTTGACTCAAGTGATACATGGTGGTGGTATTCATGCACAAGATCAGCCAAATCAACCGTAGAGGAACATTTCAGTGGTGGACCATTTCATGAGGCAACATCCCCCATCATTCAGAGGATCATCTGATCTTTTGCTAGCTAAAGGGTAGATTAAAGCACTAGAGAAGATTTTCAATTTCTTGGGGTGTTCATAAAGTCAAAAGGTTAGTCTTTCTCTTTACCATTTGGAGGGTGAAACAGATCAATGGTGGTCGATGGTTAAAAATATTTGGGTCATTGTTTGGATTGATGCTCTTGATTGGGTTGAATTAAAAGGTATGTTTCTTGATAAATATTTTCCTAATGCTGTTTGACTTAGGATGGATAAAAAATTCTTGTAATTGAGGAAAGATGACGACTTAGTGGCTGCTTATGAAGAAAGGTTCACTCGATTGGAAAAGTATGCTCCAAATTTTAGCTGATAACTTGATAGTAAAATCAATGGTTTTTACTCAGGAATAAGCCAAAATATCGAAGGGCATTAGGTTCTCATGAGTTCAAAAGTTATGAAAAGCTTATTCGATGTGATGAGAAGGTGGAAATGGAGTTTTTTGACGATCAAGTGTTCTATGACAACTAACAAAAGAAGAGACCGAGGTGGCAGGATAGGGAAGAATCATTCAAAAAGGTTTGACGGTAAGAAGACTATGTTTTTAGTTTGTGATAAATGTGGTAAAAAGAATGTTGGGGAACGACTTTTGAATTAGGTAAAGTGCTACTAGTGTGTTAAGATGGGACATGAGTCTCATCATTGCACTGGAAAAGATCAGGGTGATGGTAAGACCAAATTTGATTTACAGTTAGTGAATTGTTTCAAGTGCAATGAGATGGGTCATTATACGAATGAGTGTCCGACAAAGATCTCGAATGATTGGAAGCAGTCAGACTGCAAGTACAAGGGTTTGGTGAAATACTTTCCAACTACTTCAGCAGATGTTGGGCCATTAAATGAAGTTGTATTAGGTACTTTGTTTGTTTTTTTAGGTTATGCCAATGTGTTTTTTGATTTAGGGTCTACAGATTCTTTCACCTCCAAAAACATTTCTAGTAAATTGGGAATTTCATCTCATGAAATGACTCGTGAACTTGTGGTAAAAACACTTGGGGAAAATGTTGAGGGAAAAATAATTTATAAGAATCTTATTATCCTTATCTGATGGAAAGAACCTAATTACAAACTTTATTATTTTAACTCTAATGGAGTTTGATGTCATCCTAGGTATGGATTGGCTCTCTGTTTACCATGCTATGATTTATTTTAGAGCAAAATAATTTTTTTCAGAAAGACTTTCAGTTTGTGTACAAGAATAAATCCTTACTGTTGATAACATATCAGGAGGCTGAGAAACTTTTAAAATATTGAAATGAATTTTACCTTGCACATATTGTTGAAAACAAAGGAACCGTTCATATTAATGATGTTCCAGTGGTAAATGAGTATCATGATGTCTTTCTTGATGAGTTTCATGGAATAATACTAGATCAGGAAGTTCAATTTACTGTTGACTTAGTTCCTATGTCTAAGACAATTTCAAAACCCCCTTATCAAATAGATCAAATTTAACTTTTAGATTTGAAGGAGCAATTTCACGATTTCTTAGGGAAAGGTTTCATTCGACCTAGTACATCACCATGGGGTTCTCATATCTTATTTGTTAAAAAGAAATATGGTTCAATGAGACTTTGTATTGATTATAAAGCCCTAAATAACATCATTGTTAAGAACAAATATCCTTTTCCTCATATTGATGATTTGTTTGATCACCTCCAGGGGGATCAGTATTTTTCAAAGATTCACCTGAAATCGGGGTACCATCAGTTGAAGGTAAAAGAATCAGATATTCTAAAGACGGTGTTTCATACAAGATATGGCCATTATGAATTTGTAGTATTGCCTTTTGGGTTAACCAATGCACCTACAGTATTCATGGACCTTATGAATAGAACTTTCCATGATTTCTTGGATATGTTTGTGGTTGTTTTCATTGATGATATTTTGGTGTTTTCTAATAGTAAAATTGGAGTAGGCAAGTCATATAAGGGTTATTTTGTAAACATTAAAAGAAAACAAATTTTATGGTAAATTTATCATGTCTGAGTTTTGGTTGCAACAGATTTCATTAATTGGCCACATTGTTTTTAAAGATGTAATAACTATTGATCCTACAAAAAAAGGTCATTGAAGAATGTCCAAGACCCACAAATGTAACCGAGATTCGTAGTTTTCTTGGTTTGGTAGGATATTAATGAAGGTTTGTTAAACATTTTGCGTAGTTTTCCCACCCATTGACTAAGATAACTTGGAAGGGTGTCATGTATATCTAGACAAAAGAATGTGATGATTATTTTCAAGAATTGAATAGAAGATTGGTGAATGCTCCGGTTTTTTCAGTACCTTCTAGGAATGGTGAGTTAGTTATCTAAAGTGATGATTCATTAAAAGGAATTGGTTGCGTCCTAAAGCATAATGATCAGGAAATTGCATATACATCACTTCAGTTGAAAACTCATGAGATAAATTACCCTACACGTGATTTGGAATTATCTTCCATGATTTTCTCTTTAAAAATTTGGGGGCATCATTTGTATGGTGTAAAGTGTGAAATATATACTGATTACAAAAGTTTAACGTATATATTCACTCAGAAAGAATTTAACACGAGACAGAGGAGATGGATGGAATTAATCAAGGAATATGATTGTACAATTAATTACCTTCCGGGAAAAGAAAATAAAGTCGTTGATGCTTTGAGTCGAAAAAGTAATGCTTCATTAACCATTCTATATTTGGAACGTGATCATTTAGTTAAGGATTTTATGAACTTCTGCATATAAGTTTTTGGTGTAGGATGTTCTTATGTTTTGTTTCAGGTATCCGTGAAATCTTCTCTATCAGACAGAATTAAGAAAGCTCAAAAGCAAGACAGTGAGTCGCAAAAAAATGTAGAGATGGTTTAGAAGGCCATGTTACCTTAATTCGACATTGATAATGATTGTGTTTTGAGATTTGGGAAGAGATTGTGTGTGCCTTGTGATTCACAGTTGAAGAGAGAGTTTTTATGTGAAGCTCATAGTTCTCTATTTTCAGTTCATCCTGGAAGTACTAAGATGTATATAGATATTCAAGAGTATTACAGGTGGGATGGAATGAAAAGAGATATTACTAATTTTAATGTGAAGTGATTGAATTTTCAACAGGTTAAAGAAGAGCGGCTGGTACCAAAATGGATGCTTTAGCCTTTACCAGTGCTAGAGTGGAAATGAGAGAATATATTCATTGAATTCATTGTGGGATTGCCAAAGACACCTCGAGGTAATAATACAATCTGGTTTATTGTTGATCACTTGACTAAATCTTCTCATTTCCTTTCTATATGAGATACTTTTTCCCTAGATCAACTTTCTCATTTGTATCTTAAAGAGATAGTCAGGTTACATGGATTTACCCACTTCATTGTATCTAATCATGATCCCAGGATTACTTCTAACTTTTGGAAAGGCCTTCAGAAGTCATTGGGTACTGAATTAAATTTTAGTAAAACTTTTCATCCTCAATCAGATGGGCGGTCAGAACGAAAAATTCAGACATTGAGGATATGCTATGTGCTTTTTCTATGGATTATCAGTGAAGTTGGGACCAACATAATTCATTGGATGAGTTTTCTTATAATAACAGTTTTCATTCCAGTATACAGATGGCACCATTTGAGTCATTATATGGGAAGTGGTGTCCTACTCCATCTTTTTGGGATGAAGTGGGTGAAAGGAAGTTTATGAGACCAGAATTGGTAAAAGAGTTGGAATAAAAAGTTCATCTAATACAGAAACACATGAGAACAGCTCAGAGTAGGCAGAAAAGTTATGCGGACAACAGGAGGAAGGATCCCTCCTTTGAGGTAGGTGATCATGTCTTCCTCAAAGTTTCACCATGGAAAATTGTGATGTGATTTGGTAGGAAAGGAAAGCTGAGTCCAAGGTTCATTAGACCATATGAAATTTTGGAGAGAGTTGGATCAGTTTCATACCGAGTGGCATTACCTCTGAATTTATCTTAGGTACATAATGTTTTTCATGTTTCAATGTTAAAGAAGTACATGCCAGATCCATCTCATGTTTTGAGTTCAGAGATAGTTCAGTTGGAAGAGAATCTGTCTTATGAGGAACAACCGGTCTAGATTCATGACCACAGGGAGTAAGTGTTGCGGAATAAGTTGATTCATCAAGTAAAGATTTTTTTTGGAAAAACCACATGATTGAAGAGGAAACATGGGAATCTGAAAATGCAATGAGGGATAAATACCCACAATTATTTTGTAAGTAAATAAATTGTGGGGATGAAATTTTCTAAATGGGGGAAGGATGTAACATCCCAATTAAGTAAAGATTAATATATTTTCGTATCTATATCTATTTATGAGTTAGATATTGTTTTAGAGGCTTAAAATGAGAATAAATCCAATCTTAAGCATAGAATAAACTAATATTTTTAAAAGATTGTTTTACGGCCTTTTGATGGAAAACCATTTTTAAATATAACTATTGACAATTTTATAAGCTCTATTTGTCAAAATAGACTTATTCTTTAGAATTGGGACATTGAAATTTACTTTTGATAAATTTTGGTATTTTTCTAATATTGTTCATTTTTTGATGAATAATGAAAAATGTTGTATTTTAATTCAAAACCTCATTTTAATATAATTTATTTATATGGTTAGGTTATCCTTTTAATTGGTTTTAATGTTCCATTAGAATATTTTTTTACCATTTAATCCAATGGTGGACATAAGAATTAATTTAACTTTCAAATTGGACATAAATAATTTTGAACTTTTGATAGATATTGTATCTTAAAAACACGCTATTTGTTTTGACATCGGGATTTAATTATAAATTTAATTAATGAAAATTATTATGTTTTCAATTTGGTAAAAATAAAATCATTTTTTAATTTGTAATATCAAATATATCTTAGGGTAAATTTTTGGTATTGTTCTGAAAAACTTCAATTTTGGATGAATAATGAAACCACTAGGTGGTAGTGAAAAAAACTGATTTTTCGTTTAAATGAAATTTTACTACTTCTATGAATTTAATTTCAAAAATCTGACATACATGGTTGTCGTTAAGAAGTAAAATGTGGTTCAATGGGATGAAAATTATTTTTGGTGAATAGTAATTTTTGAGTTTTATTAACCGCGATTAGAGGTAATTAGTGTAATTTAAGGTTAAAATAATATTATAATAATATGAAATTACCGTGACATACGTACTAAACATATTGGATGAGTAATGTACGACCAAGAAAATCCATGGGTCATTTTTTGGGACCCCATGGTGCCACTTGGGTAAGATAAGAAAATTAATACCTTTTATTTATAGTAAAAATAAAAATATCACAAGAATTATTTGTTTTAATAAAACAATTTTTATAAGGGGTTATAAAAGTTATCTTTTCATCTATAAATATTCATTACAAATCTAAAAATATGTCAAAAAAATGATAATTTTAATATAAATTTTATACATCAAATACAAAAAATCATTTATGACACAATGATGATGCAGTGTTTACGTCATTAATGAATGATTTAAATAAGTAAGAAGATAATGTTTAAAATAATATCCAACACTTGTACAATACCTATTGGATGATTTTTTTCGAACATGGGCCACCTTATCCTAGAAATTAATAATTTTTGGAGCTTTAGAAACAAAATTTCATTTTAGAATAAAATAATAGTTTCAAGATTTCCAAAAGAGCCCCTCCTCTCCCTTATAAAAAGACCCCACTTCCAACCCATCTCTCACACTTCCCAATCCATTTAGCTCATCCAACCTCTACTCAAATAAGTTCCCAAGATCTCTCTCTTCATCCTATAATCCTTACCTTAGTCAGAAAGCTCTTCAATAAGCCCTTTTGGTTCAAACAAAGAGGAGTTACCCGATTTAAAGGTAATGTCTTCTCTTATGTCATTTTGTTTTCTTATGCTTCTCCAACCTCATAAACTCTTTTTACTCATTTATTTTGTAAAAAAACCAGTATATTAAATATACTATGATGGTTTTATGAGAATTATTTGATTTAAACTTACACACACCTCCGTCTAATGGTTAATGAACATACTGTTTCTGTGGATGGAGAATTACTGCCTCACAAAACGATGATTGTTCAATATTCTTTTAACACCTTTCATGGTGGCCATTGTGATGTTGGTGTACTTATATATGATATTTAATATATTTATTCCCTCTCTATGTTTTTTTATTTTATATTTAAAACATACCATTATGCTTTTCATGTTTTGAAAATATGATAATTTCATCTGAAGAAGTGTGGACTACCGCCCCCTCAAATGATGTGACTCGTTCATGCCGAACATGGAATTTATAAAGAAATTAATTAATGAACTTATGTTAACTATATAACATATATATTATACTGGATTTATAATATATATATATTTATCATTTAGTTTTCATTCCATTAAATATTAAATAGAAATGAAATTAGCGTTTTTCCGTACGTACGACTTACCATCTCAATGAACATTGCATTTCATTTCTTTCCTCTAAATGATATGTAATATTATAAATTCAGGTATATACTGGATATACCTGATATATATTACATCTACATCATGAATATAATTCTGGATATAATGGATATTTTACCACATAAACAACTAGTGATTATAAGAAGAATAATTTTGACTCAAGTACCAACGACCGAGAAAACAACCGTTATTAACCTAAATGAATACATAATGTTCATAAAATTGTAATAAGTGATATAAAAGGAATAATTAACTTGAAAATGTTTCTTAAGAAATTAGAAATTAACTCTTGTTTATTATTCAGGAGATTAAAGAACGATCGAGTCAAGTCGGACACGAGGTTAGGGACTTCATATCAATCTCCTTTCATTGAGGCATACATCAATTCATATACGAACTTCTTTTATTAGTTTTATAATAAACCCTTTTAACATTTAATTCAAAATGAATCTTTTTACATGAATCATTTTACTAAACGGAAAATGGGAATGTTTTTTCCTTACGTATGCAGTGACAATGTATTCTCCACCGCCGTGACCATTATTTGAGTTTCGGATTCCTCTACAAGCCCTAACTTTTTTCAAAATGAAAAATAAATACAATGTTTTAATTTTCTTTTGGTATTGAAAATGGTTTTGATAATGTTTTTATTATATGTGTTTTTGGTATCTTGTGATTAAAATGTGTAAATTTTATGTTTCTTTTATGCATATTTCTATGATACGATTATGTTATGGTTCTTGGGCATTATTTATGAAGACGGGTGGTTCCGTGACAAATTAAGGGCACATGAGCCCAAGATAGCTCTCAAATGCATTGGGTAATGTGAAGGGGTTAAAATCTAAGGTTTCTACGAAGAGATTTAGGGAATAGACTGTAATGGGTATTCCAAACATAACCATGAGGGTTACTCCCTACGTAAGAATGTAATAAATGTTTCAAGTTACCTTTATGTCTTATGTTTTATATGAGTTATTCATAAATATTATGATTTCATGAAGTATGTTAAATTGATTATATTTTATGAATAATGTATGATTTCATTGATTCTTATGTATTCATGGACTAATGATTACATTCCATACTTTTATGTCCCTTATTGAGATTTTTATGCTCATCTGATGTTTTTGAAATGTTTTTCACAGGTCAAGGGAGGGGTAAATGATGTGATGATAGTGTCAAGGAAGTGTTAAGAAAGAATCCTTGTTTTATTTTAAAAATGTTTCCTTTTAGGGAGAAAAAATAAATATTGTCTTTGATGTAACCACCTTGTTTAAATGCGGAATGTAATGCATGACTTTTGATCTAATTCTCTAAAACTCTAAACTTGAGAACATCCTCAATATGTATTCTTGAAATAACAAAATATTAAGTAATGTTTAAGGCTGGGGCCATATAATTTCCATAGAAAGTAATTTTTTAGTAGAAAATGACTCTCTTCATGAATTTTAGTTTCCACCCAAATAATCTCCAAATGAGATAGCACAACACAAAAAAAATTCCCAACCGATAAGCTCAACTAGATCATGAAATTTTGGTTCAAGAAAATTTTGATTGGGAAAATTTGATTCGAATATGGATAACACAATAAGTAGTTCATGGATTATAAGGGATAAAATTATTGAATGTGCAAGGTAGTCTAGAATGGAAAGGATTCCATTTAAAAGAGGGTTATAAAACCAAATAAATTCATCATTCATTTAAAACACAAGTACCACAAGCCGTCGAGTTTTGAAAAGAATAAATAAAATTATATTTAATGAAATAATGGATCAGTTCACTAAATAAATGAGGTAAATTTAAGGAATATATCAAAAAATGGACTTGAAGCCTCATGATAAATTAATTTACACGATAAATATAGTGAGATATAATTGTGATTCACAAAATAGAGTATTTTTCATGAAATTACCATATATTTAATCTTTAAATAAAAACAATTTCAACATGAATTTAATATTATATTCAATGCTAAACTTTTTAACACATTCAAACGTGTTTTAAAAATGTAAATGATAAAAATTTGAGTGGAGAATTTTAAAAAATAGAAAAACAAATTAAAAAAACACACAAAATTTTGAAAAAAAATACATTTCTTAAATAAATACATAAAAAATGAAAATCTTAAACAAAAAAGGTTCCCTTACACACAATAAAATGATATAGTGTCTTAAATAAATTCAATTGGGTTTTACATATAATTATATATGGAATTGAATAATATAAAAAAAAGTGTTATGGAGAGGTACAACCTAATAGATTTTATTAACATACAAGATGGAGTTGTGTGATCTCCTCCTATATCATTTATAGAATGGTCCCCTATAATTTATTTAGTCTGTGTCCATTAACAGTGAATTCCTCATGCTCTCCATCCTTCAAAATCTACACAGCACTAAAATTATTTACATGATTAAATATAAATATACCTTCCCATATGAACCAAATATTACATGAAATTAGGTTGAGTCAGGAGTTGAATAACACCAATATGACTTCGAGATGGAAGTATTTTGGTCAGATCATATTTTTATGATACACTATTGTTCTCTCATTGTAAATCATTTTATTTTAAAAATATTCCCTTATATTTTCCTCCATCTCCTGAAACTATAATCTTCACTCTTTCCCATCACTTTCTAGATCCAAACTCATCTTTCTCATATAAAAATACACCTTACACTCCAATTTAATAAGAAAATGACCTCATTGACCATAAACCCACCTATATGGACGAATTTATATTGGGGTTTTATAGGATATAATGTAATACCATAATTTATCTTCTAACATTTGTCTCATATCCTTCATTTTTTGTTTAACTGTCTTTTATATAATTCCATTTAATCTCATGTTAGGAAATTCATATAAACAAATAGTCTACATATTATGGGTATTTTACATTTTATGATTCACCTAATACTTATTCATGAAATCCTCTATTATCTTATTCAAAAATTGAGTCCCATAATAACTAATGATGTCTTTAGGCACTCCAAATATACAAAATATGTTATCCCTAACAAAATCACATATAATTTTAGCATCATCAGTCCTAGTGGATTTTTCTTCCAACCATTTTGAAACATAGTCAACTATATTAAATATATATGAATTTCCAAATGTCATTGGGATAGGGCCCATAAAATCTATACCCCAAACTTCAGAAATATCATAAAAATTAGGTTTATTTTGGGGTATTTCTTGTCTCTTGGAAATATTTCATGAAAATTTACTTTTTCTACACATTTTTCAAAATTCATGAGCTTATTTCAAAAGGATGTGGAAATAAATACCAGATTGAAAAACCATAATTGTTATCCTTTTAGGACTAATATGGCCCACACAATATTATTTGTGAAAAATTCAAATACAAGATAAATTTCTTGAAAACATCTTCTTATCACTTGATAATTTAAAATCTTCTAATGAAACAGATCATTGCAAATGTAATATTTGGATTTAGACTCATTTTTTGAAGTTGGTGGCTTTTTAAATGAGATGGGACCTAATATGTAACTATATAATTGACCATATCATCATAACAAGGAACTTGATATTCAATAATTTAAAACAACTCTCTTAGAAGGTTATCATTTAGTGGTTATTTTTCTATAATTTTAGGTTCATCAATGTTAGGCCTCATACTATTGTGATAATCCACTTGGTTCTCTGCTCACATCTTGCCTTTAATTTCCCTATTGAACTCCTAGAATAGTTACATCCATCTCACTAGCCACATTTTATATTCATCCTTCTTTATCAAGTACTAAGATCTCTATGATCCAAAAGCAAAGTTACTTTAGGCACAAATAGATAAGATCCAAATATTTATAAATTAAAGAAAAATAAAAAAACTCCTTTTTATATGGTTTTTAATTTAACTAGGACACATCTTAAATTCTTGATTCATTTTAAATGACTTGTTTCTATCCCTTAATTAGATAATAAAGGACTTCTCTAACAAATTGGTTGGAAGCATCACAGTTACCTTGAATGGTTCTTCCCAATTTAGTGGTTGCATCACTATTGATGTAATAAATATCCCATTACACTCATTAAATGATTCCCTACATGTACCATTTAAATAAAAATAATTATCTTTAAAAAGTAATATATATATATACAGGGATAGAAATATTATTAAAATGTTTGACAAATTTCCTAAAGAATCATCTATGTCTCAAAAATTATCTAACAAGTTGCACACAAATTGGGTAAGGAAATTAATTTATCTCTTAAATTTTTTATTTATCCACATAATTACCTTTTTGGGAAATTTCATTCTCCTGGAAAATTCTTCTCTCAAACATTAAATTACACTTTTAAAAATTTAAAATAATATTCTTTCCAATGCATATTTTCCCAACCTTTTCAAGATTTTTAGAAAAGTGGTAAGGAAAATTTCAAAAAACTATGAAATCATCAAAGAAAACATCAATAAAATATTCAAAATGATCAGAAAATACAGATAACATTCACCTATGATATGTACCTATAGAATTATGTAATCAAAATGGAATCATTTAATATGAAAAAAAGTGATTAATGGACAAGTAAATGATGTATTCTCTTAATCCTAGGGTGAAATAAGTACAATAAAATCCAGCAAAATAATAATGAG
Source organism: Viscum album (assembly GCA_963277665.1). Taxonomy (NCBI): domain Eukaryota; kingdom Viridiplantae; phylum Streptophyta; class Magnoliopsida; order Santalales; family Viscaceae; genus Viscum; species Viscum album. Next base: position 973,313,590 of record OY728140.1, on the reverse strand, counting down.
TTAATCCTACCAACCGCTCTATCATCTGGTAAAGGAAGGTGATGGGAAAATTATCATTACAAGTGATGTGATTCAATATCCTAAAATCTATAAGTACCCTCTAGATATTCTGGATTATCATATGGGTTTAATCATTCTTTTCATTCATTAGAGTGGTTAGGCCAGTTTTTTGGAACTCTTTGAACGGGGATAACCCATTGTGAATGTAACATGGAATGGATGATTCCAGCTTCCACGGGCTTCTTGATCTCTCTATTAATGACCTCCATCAAGGCTGTATTCATCCTCTTTTAGGTTTTTCTAAAAGTCTTGGAATCTACCTCAATAAGAATACTCTATGAGAATTTTTTTTGGTTTATTCCAAAGACATCACCTAATCTATTTCATATTTGTTTGTACATATCTCTAAAAAGAGAAATAAATTATTTCTATTAGGTTTTAGATCTATTAATAGAATTAATAAATCATATTTTCTCTCCCTACATAAGGTACACATATTTAAAATCAATGGGGATTGGTTTTAATTCTTGATCTTAGGGATGATTAAGGTATATAATTAAATTGAGATTCCATACATCCTAAGGAAACACATCCTAGAAATATGAAATCAGGTTATCTACTTCATAATTTATCAAATCAAAAATGTAATCAGACTATATCTATTCTTCCCACATAAATTAGAATCTTCATTGATTTTTGAATTCACATGTTTATTTCTATTTTCAAGTGAAAAAAACTCTACTGAGGAAAATAATTCATGGAACATACCTGATTATTAATTGGTTTTTATTCCAAATTTATGGGATATTGAAAATATTGAGTGATTATATGATGGGTTCCTAGTGGATTCAAAAATATTTAAGGGGGTAGTGTTATCTCCAAAATCCATGGTAGGTGTCCCTTCATGGATATTGAAGATTGGTTTAGATGTTTTTAATAAAGGTCTCAACTAATAGATGGGTGAGTGCAATATGATCCTATATTCTTCTATATTTATCCCATATAATTCATTTGGGAATAACTATCACTAACTTTCATATTGATATCCCCCAAAAACACCAATTGGGAAAACTGTAGATATGTTTGCATCATGGAACACTGCTCACGTGGGATTAAAGTATTCTATCTATAGAGAATTGTAAATTATCTGAGGTAATATATTAATTGAAGTAAAAAAATCACATAAATAATTTGAGAAATTTAAATACCCAATGGTTCATGGAATGGAAAATATCCCTGTATCATGACTATTAGTAGGAAAATGTGGTGTGATAAGGGCAGAGTCACTTCTTCCCAAGTATATCATATCATTCCCACGAAGTCTCTACTTCTTGGTGAAAATATCCTTAAAAATTTTAGAACTCTCTAGATATTTTTTATTTCTTCATGTAGTTGGTTACTAATATCCTCTTTGTGGAAGGTCTCTTAAATTTATTTTTGATGTATTTACTCCTGAAAAGTCTTTGATTCTATTATCCTTAAAGAAAATAGTGTGGAAGGTATTTCTTCACCCATTTTCTATATTTTAAATGGTGTTTATTTTATCATCCTTATTGGCCTATCCATCTCATACACCTCTTGATTATCAACTTCATGATATGTTTTTAGAGAATATACAAAATTTCTTACTTCATTATTCCTCAACATAGGTGGTCTTGTTTCTGTTTTTTGGGTTTCTATGGGTGGGAGTTATTTTCCATTTATTTTTATTATCATTATTACATAATACAATGGTTTTGGGAAATTATGGGAGGGTATTTTCCGTAGATTTTTTTTCATGAAATACATTATATTTTCAATGATGCTTGATATATCATTAATATTTTTTTCATCCAATAATACACAAATTTATATTGTTGGTTTTGAGTTTGTTTTTCTGAAATAGTGGATGTTTGTTCATAGGGTCTCTTAAAATTCTGTTTTTGGGGGTGGGAAGGCTGGTTATAATATTTTTTATTTGAAATGGTGGTATATATTGGGACTTATTCAAGAATTGGGGTTGGGTTTATAACTAGTTTTTATGGGTGTCTAGATTGATTCTATTGGTTTTTAAATCCATATTGGGCATGGTTAAGATCTCTCAATATTTTTTTTTTGGAAATTTGATATTTGGAATTATTCTATAAAACTATCCATTACCTATTTATCAACACACTGGTCAGTGAAATGAATAAGTGATAATCATAAACCACATCCCATAGTCAGTGCTTGTTTTTCACTCACTTGTTTCAAAGTCATATGTCACACTAAACTGGTTATCACATCAACTATACTTTCCTATATGGGTTATCTATGGAAAGTTATTATCTTATTAAGACCACTTATTCATATACCTCTTGTATGAAACTATTGCGAATTCTGTTAAATCCTCTCAGTCAAGAACTTGTATTATTCTAGGGAATTGTCAATAAATGTACCCCCATATGATAAATCTAAAAGGTTTCTATTATTTTCTAGTAATCCTTGATAAAATAAGATAGTAAATTCATGGTCCTCAATTTCTAGATTTTGGAAAATAAAAAATATCAATTTAAATCTGTCTTTGTACTCATTATGTGTTTCTATATATGACTCTATGATTGAATAAAAATATTTTCTAATGGATATACTTATAGTGCTGGATAATATTTCCATGAACCAAATCAATAATTAATTCCAATCAGTTAGGTATCCTAATTGTAGGCCAAAAAACCAATAATTGGTAGGCCCAACTAATGGAAATTGGAATTTCATCCACTTTGCAAACTCCTTAGCTACTCCTCATGTTCTGAAAGTAAATGAGACATATGTGAACCTTTTAATATCTTTGTTTGGATATTCACCTGCCAAGACATGAAAATTTGGATGAAATTTGATCATGTAAGGATTCACCTCAAAATCATTTCAGAAAACAATTATGACAAGTTGATTATTTTGATCACATAATTTTGGTTCATAGAGGTCTCTAAAGGGTTTGGATTTGATTTACAACCATAATGAAGATATTAGAGTGACCACATGATGCTTCACTCGAGGAAAAAAGATAAATTTCTACAAATTCTAAATGAAAACTATTGTTTCCAATTATATCCAATAAGGTTATTTAAATTTACGTACTTATAGGGAGAGGGACAGTGTTTTTGGATCTAGTCATTCCATTTTAAAAATTAGAATATTGGAAACACATCCATGGAAAAGGATCCATGTTTTGGAAGGTGACTATTTCGGAGGGGTGAAAAAACATTTATTTCCTCTGTTAAAATTTACTAATATTTAAATAATAATTTTTCTCCAAATAGACATGAAAAACAATCAAAATATCACATGAATATAGAGAATGAATAATATTTTTTTTATTTTTTTTATTTTAGAAAAAGTAATAAAATATAGAATGAGAAAAATTGGGGAATATTTTTATAGGGTTAGCGTAGGATCACCTTTTTTAATTTCATCATGTTAATAAAAACTATTCTTCATCTCTTCTAATTGTATAATAAATTAAAGACTCCTCGATCGATTTTCCAATCACACTTAGTTGAAGGAAGAAATGGAAACAACTCACGTGTGTATGAAAATTAGTAAATCATCCCTAAACCACAAATTAAATGCCCTATTTGGAATTTTTCACCATAAATATATATAAAAAATTAAATATTTCAACACACATTCAAAATATCTCTATACACTAACTACCTAACACAATCAGCTCGATCTGACAAACTGTACTTAGAAGAGGGAGTTTGATGAACTTCAACCAAAGTGGTAAAAAATGAATTAAAAAACCCAATGTAAAATTACAAAAATAAAAATTTTCACCACTAAAAATATATAATATTTATTTGAAAAATAAAATTTAAAATTAAAGTACAATATTATGACATCACAAAAGTAACCTTCCACCTTCCCTGATCATGCAATATTTTTACCACACCTTATGAAGGGTGATAGAGTTGAATTGGAAAGAAGAGAGTGTTATGAAAGTAATAAATAATAAAATAGAAAAATAATTGCAATTAATGGTTCCAATTATATATAACATATCCTATTTATTCTTCTTAAACACCATTGAATGGAAGTGGGCATATGTATTTGTAGGAATAACGGGTGTATAATTGCCCTCCATTTTCTATCCATCAAAAATTAAAATTATGTTTCCCGGTAAATGGTAATATTTTGAGAGGACTTTTAATAAAATTTGATCCTTTATCTCCTAACCATTACATCTCAAAATATCACCTTCATTTTTATCTTTTATAAAAGATCCTCCCAAATTTAATCGACCATCTTGTTTCTAGATAATATGATCGTCACCTTCCTCCACTTTGACACATTAAATAGCTAACTTAATGAGAGAAAATATCTGTGAAATTTAGTGTGAAAATGTTCATTTTTTTTAAATCCTGTGATAATTAAATCATTAATAGGTTCATACCATGATTTATGTATTAGTTACTAGGGTGGGGTCTATTCTATTGTCCAAACAACAACTGGATTTCTTCATATAGGCCTATGGATTTTTATTTGGATTTGGGTCGAGAAGAAGAAGTTGAATCCCAAAGAACAGAAGACTGTAATAAATTAATCACACCAATTGTATCAATATTAAAAAAATATTCTTAAAATATAGAACTATTGGAAAAATATTAAAATTTTATAATTAATGTTTTTTCATATTTTAGTCCAAAATCCAACAAAAATTCAAAAATGATTCCTATCAATTGAAACTGAATAGTATCAATGGATTAAATAATTGAAAACACATGAAAATTATAAAAATATATTCTACTTCAATGGATCATATATTTTCTTTTAATATAAATAAGGGTATATGAGGTATATTCCATTTAAAAATAACATTTAATGAAAAAATGTATGAAAATTTAAAACTAATTAATATTTTAATAAGTTAAATACAATAAAAAATCAACAAATCACAAAACAAATCAACTCATGTTTTCATATGATACCTAATATAGGTTTTAGTAGGATAAATGATACTAGGGAGTGACATTCCTTTTAAAAAAACTGAAAAATAATCTTTCAGGGAAAAATCCATTTTATAATGTTGAATGATTTAATAAAAGAATAAGATTATTTTATTATTTATAAAACTATAACTGTTCTAATGATAAAAAATTAAGTATATTTCTAATAATAATATCTATAAAAAAATTATTAAGTTTATTGGGAATTAAATAAATAATTGGGTTAATAATATGTTAAATAAAGAAATATATATTATAAATGGGTTTGGTTAAAGCTAATTTATAAGTCCATAAGTTTCTTACCCTATTTTCTTGAGGTTTTATTATATTATTTATGGTCACTGATGATATCCAAGATACCAAGATTAAAATATATTTTTATTGTTTTTAATATGAAAACATATTTATAATCATCCCTATTTTATTAATTATTGTAGTAAGAAGTTTAAAATGGGATATATTCACTGTTCTTTTAGAAGTTTTGAAAAAAAACATGAATCCCTCTTTCTTAATGATTATGAGAACCAAAATAGAAAGAATAAATAAGGGGGTAATTTTTTAGGCAAATGAACTTTTAATTATTGTCTTAATATCTCATGGAATAAGAAAGAAACGTACGAGGGGAAGAGAATAATGTTGAAGTTGTGACAATAATTTACAAAAAGTTCACACTTTTAAAAGGAATTAAGAGGGAATGTATAGACATGAAATAATCGATGGTCATGAATATTTTTCATTGAGAATTTTCTTCTGATGAACATTTCAATACATCTAAGGGGACTATTTACATTCTCTATTATCATCATGAGTCATATAGATTTTATCTGGGTTCAAAGAATTCATGGAATATTTATTAAATAAATTTTCTATAATAAAAAAACATAATTGGACTCTATATTTATTCTATTGTGTAGCTGTCGGAAACCATTGGGCATCTAGTGTGATATAGATCCCTTACAGGTTCTATCTAGAACCCACATGTTGATCAGTTGCCTCTATTAGAAAGGAGGTGGTATCAACTACCTGGATACTAGGACTGGTAGTAGTGTCAAGATTCTAGAATTATCACTGGTTGGCTAGTGAACCTATACAGGCTTGTTGGAAGAACTATTATAGATTATCTACATTTTTACATTGGGAACTGGATTTTTAGGTAATTGAATATAATTTAAATCATTTAAAAGTCTCATCATAACAATTTTAACTATTATAATTGGACTAATAACATTCCCCCATTATTTCAACATTTTTATAAATACATGAATATAATACGTAAACATTAATCATAATTCATTTATTTGTACCACTAATACTAAGTATTGACTACAAACCATAGAAATAAGAATCCAGTCAATGAAATTCTTAAAACACTCAAAAACATTGTGGAATCGTTAATTTTTTAAGTGATAGTACAATAGAACACTTCAAGAGATTAAATATTATAAACCTCCCCCCAAGAATTTATTTTCTTTCTAGATAATATGACATTTACTTAGATAAATTTTGTGAAATATACCTTAAGTAAAAATCTCAATAGGTGGGGGAGTAAGAATAGTAAAACTCAAATAATTTAAACACACCCATTTTAGTTATTATCACTTACTATTTTATAAATATGAAACTAAATATCTCTTTAAATATATATACAAATATAGAAATATAAATCCCCCTATTAGTATTAAACATATGGTGATATAATTAGAGAACTAAAAATAATAGTAAGTGCCCATCCTAGAGGATTATCTTGTTGAAATCAAGGATATATCCAATCCTTACATAAAACATTGGATCAATTAAAATTTATGAAATGGTTAGAACATGTGTTCATGAGAGAATTGGATTTAGAAAATAAAATTTAATGAATGAAGAGGTGTCCTTGAAAGGATTAATTATATGTATATATGAAAAGATAAAAGGTAAAATTAATTTAGATGAACAATTAATACATGAATTATGGGATATTAAATATATGAATAAAGAGATAAACCTAAAGTTTATTACTCTAAAAGAAAAACCTGATGAGAGGATAATAACTAGAGGAAACACCAGTTCAAACATTATGGATAATAACACTCAATTAAAGGAAAATATTTTAAATTCAAGGAGATTTAATGTTACTTGAAACCTATGAATGGATAGGGAAATATAGATATACATTCCATAGATACTTTAAAAAGTGGATGTATCAAAGATTAAATTAATGATTCTTGATAAATCATGAAAAATGGTAATAAGATGAAGGTGGCATTGAAGTATTGCTATTTTATATTGTTATCCACACAATATTGGGGTATTTTATATAAAAACGAATAAAATATATAAGGAATGTTTTTTCATCATCATAATTGAGGAAAAGTTACCTAAGGTATGACTTTATCAGTAGTCATTTTATATGTATTATCTATGGACATATAGTTAGATAAAAAACACTAATGTTAATGGATCTGTTAAGATTCAAATTCTAATTTCCATGTCAAAGGGGACATATATAAGGAAGGAATAAAAATATGTTTCACTAAAAATATATTCGTGGAATTAGATGATTATGAGGTTGGAGAGAAATGACTATTGAATTAAGAAAAAACAATGGTTTATTTATTTTAACTTTCATTGATGGAATAAGATAACATATGATGACCAAGTAAGGAAGTTAACCCTATTATAGAAAATAATGATGAATGTTTTATGAAATACTCAATAAGTATAATCAAATACAGGTAGTCTTCTTGGAAATTAAATAGAAGAATCATGAACAATTCTATGTAGGTTCTCAAATACCACCATAAAGAAAGAGATAATGATTTGAGGAATATACCCATCATAAAGAAATATGCATTGATAATCAATTTATGGAATAAATATATAGAATAGGGAAAAGTATCATAATATAGATTGATTCTAATAATTATAAGATAATGAAAAAAAATACCCCTAAATATATTTTTATATGTGGTGTTTTTCAGAGGAGAACTAAAAATATTTATTAGATGTGGATTAGAATAAACATTCTAGTTTATCTTGATCATATATATTACTCTATTTTAGGATGATTGGGATGTTCCATGATCCCTATGTGTTTAATTTTGATGACTATTGTAGGATTTATTCCTAATTAAGGTGGTATCAATCCACAATATAAATTCATTTCATAAAATGAATGCATTTCAAGTGGAATTAGATAATATTAAATTAGTATCTAATCATAATCTAACAAAAGAAAAATTATTGAAATTGGTGCATATCTTGATTTGATAATCAATTAGTATTTATTTAATATTTAAAAAATTATAATTGGAGGTAAACATATGCAAATTAAAATTAATTTTTATCTAATATTGTAAAAGGAATATAATATCTTGATATTTTAGAAACAATATTAAAGGAGGGTCAATATATTATTGGTATTTGATTAAATATGTGATATCATATGGTTATTTTTTATATAAATCATTTGAATAATATTTTATACCATAATTAAAATAAAATTTATAATTTGTGTTGAATATAACAATTCAAGTGGAGTATGCTTCAATGATTGAAATTCAACATACCTTATATGGGAAAAGGAAAATCCCATGAAAAATAATTAAATGATTTTTATTAGAAAAGTGTTATGACTCATAAATTATAAAATTAAATTATTTTTCTAAAAACCCAGTGAAATCATGATTGGAATCACAACAGGATAATTATATGGAGTGAATTCTCATGTTTCATATGATTATGTAAGTAATCAAGTGAATTGGACAACATGGAAGTTATTATCTTACAATCTTACATCCTATATTAATCATTTAATCAACTGGATGCGATTATTTTTTTATAATTCTTTTCAATTTGGAATGTTTAATTATTTGATATCATTATTTTTGTACTAAGCATTGGGATTTTTTAAGCTATATAAGTAAATTTTAAATTTAATGTGGAAAAAGTGGGAATCAGAGATGTGATAGGTTTAAAAAAATAATTTAAGGTGCCTAATGGTTATCAAAATTGTTAAAATTTAAATATTATGAGTGTTTGGTGATTAGGGAGGTATATTTTAAATGGGGTGGGATCAACCTGAAAAAATAGACACTCATTTTCATTATTATAGATAAGTATTTTTTTCCTTGTAAAATATGGTGTAATCATTTCTTCGAAAAGGGGGAGAGAAAAGATATCAAAATTTATTGAATATTCCCTTTTATATTATTACAAAATTCTGATAATAGATATTATTCTCCATAAGTCCTTTAAATATTAAATAATTTATGAAATCATTGAAAGAAATTATTTATGTTAGTATTACTAACAAAACCCAAGGGGGTATTGTAAAAACAATTTTTTTGTTGGTTTTATCATAATATTGGTAACAATTATGAATATGGGAAAATAAATATTAAAGATATTGGAAATAAAAGTTAACATAGAGGTTAATTTTTAAATGTTTTAATGGAAAAAAGTGGAAGTATTGGACTTGTAATCAATCTAGGAACAAAATCCAATGGGAGAAAAAAGTTGAAATATTAATTTTTTTTTATGTCTATATAAGAATATGGTTTTTATTACATGATGATATTGGACATAGGATACATGGAATATTGAAAAAGAAAAAAAATTTGGTTATAGTGAAAATATATAAACAATGATAGAGGAAATTAGGAAGTACATTAGAGTTTTATGGCTAATTAATTGAGGATTGATTTTAGATAATTATTTATTGAATAATGAAGGATTTTTTTTATCATTGATGAAATATAGTTTTTTATTTTGGACTATTATAGTATTATTGGATATATTTTCTATAATTGAAGTATTTTGAACAGGATAAAATTTAATTAATGAATTAAGAACCAACTTTCCCATGTAGTTGGATATACCATGTCGTTTTCAATTAAACATGTAGAGTTCAACATGGTGTTATATGTTTTACTGATCATAGATAAATTCTATATTTATTCTAATTTTTGTTTGAAAAAATTAAGATATAAATTATCATGTTGTTCTTATAAACTATTGGAAAAAATGAGGTGATCATAGTAGAAAAAAAATCCTATTTTTCGTTCATTTGAGTGAGCTTAAATAGAAAGTACAAGATAGACCCTACAATATTTTTTAATGGTTTTATAAATCATATGTGTAAAGGAAAATACATAGTTATACAGGTATCTTTAAAATGAACTGATCATGATTTAAAATTTTAACTGGAAATATTGAACATAATTTCACCACTTTGTAATCTATATCGTTGTTATGTTGTAATGTTTATAAAATCCAAATTTTCTACATCAATTATTAAAATGGTAATAATGAACTTCATGGTAGTTATAACTAAATAACGAATTAAGGATCAAAATATGACAATTTTTTAAGTGATGTTTCAATATAGAATTTAGTTTTCTGGAATAAAATAGAATCAACTAGGCTGGTCATCATCGTTAGGGTGGAGCATAAAATTTTGAGGTAACACTAATTATATTATGGATTAGAGAGAATAATGTAATAGTGTAGTGAGATAATAATATTTTAAATATGAATATATTTATATTTATTAGGGTTAAATATTTTAATTTCATGTTTTTTAGAGTTATGTTATGAGTTACATTTGTTTATGTCATAGTGATTGTAAAAACACATTGTCGTTAGAAGTTGGTGTCCTAGAACCAGAGATAGTGTACATCAGATTATAAATATATTCCAAAAAATTAATATTAATAAATTTATTATTACATATTGAATAAAAGTTTTTGTATCATTAATTTTATTATGTCATTAGTATGTTTTTCATTTTTAAACATCATATAAGTTCCGCTATATGATGAGAACCTTGATGTGTTATGATAATATTATAAAACAAAAAATTAATATGGTAGAATGAAATAATATGATGGCATAACAATTATATAGACTATCAATTGATTGATTCTTATAATTAAACAAGTATTAATCTCATGAGTTTCACTCTTAGTGATCTATAATATGTGAAATTATATGGAAAAACCCCAAAGTTGGAATTTTTTATGTTTTTAGGTTATTTGATAATTCTTTCTTCGAATCTATATTAGTCCTCAAACTTGAGAATATAATTAATATAAATATTGGGTTCGTTACTTTGATATAATTCCTCAAATCCTGAAGACCAATGCTCTTTGTGAATTAAGACATGTTAAATGTTTCATGAGTGGCATCACAGTAATGAATTATTCAATAAAGGGATTTCCTTTCTATGACCAGAAGATTATATTTTGGTACATTGATTGAAATAACGATTTTGAATTAAGGCCACTGAGGTAGAGGCCTTAAGGTTACATATATATTTTTTCTATTAATATTATTTAAATTATTTTTTAATTTAGTCCATCGAATAAATGTTATTATCAAGACTAATGAATAATTTTTAATTAGAATTTATTGATCATGAATATTCAGTATCAATATTTATATGGGTTGGATGTGAAACAAATATTTATTTATCATACCATATATATAATATTTATTATTCAATGTTTGATAAATGTTAAAGAAGGTGGAAGAACCAATTAATGGAATTAGAAATATAAATTATATTTAAATTGTAAAATTGTGTGTTTGACATGATATGATAAGAATAATAATATATTATTTTTATTATTGGAATGGATAATTTATATGATTTTTTATTTGGTTAAAATCCTTTTTTAAATATCAATTTTAAATATGATGACTGTATATACCAAATGGTATCATTTCATAGAGGCTTAAAAAGCATTTTATATTATATATAAGACATTATCACTCTATATAATTATATTAATGATGAATATATATGTGGTTCCTATCAGGATATATAGAATTTGTACACCGCCTTATTCCCTCTCAAAAATGAGGAAAAAATAGTGAAAATCCTCTAATCTTGAGAATATTATTGTGATCATTAGTGAGTGAGTAAAGATAATCAGTACTTTCACTCTATCACTTGATGTTCCATCAGTGTTACAAAGATATTGTGGAACACATTTGGATCAGTGCTAGAGGGATTCTTCTTTGGATCCTATCTGAAAAATAATGGTATAATCCATATGGTTTCTTTTTGATCAACGTCTTCATTCATGAAAGAATATCAAGGTTAAGGAAATCATTGGTATTAAATTAATTATAAATTTATCATGTAAATATCCTCTCTATGTTTCATGAATAATTTTGTTTAGTTTTACTTACTATATTCAATTATCAGAATACTCATGACTAGCTTTAATTACACCTAAAACGATCAAGTGGTATCAGATCTGTCATTTTGAAATATAAAATTATGTAATTTTTTTATCTTTATAATGATTCTTTTATTAGATATTTCCTTTATGTTTTTTTATTAATCTATTTAGTTGAGATAACGAGTTCCTTAAATTGTATATAATCAAGAACAGGCTAAAAAATGTGATTAAATCATGGAGATACCCACAAGAGGTGTTATAGATCCTAGATATATTATTTTTAGACACAAAATTTAAACTAATTAGATGTTTTTTACTCTGAAATAACCACAAAACATTGTAGTTCTGTAAAATTGTTTTAGTCATATGGGGTTATTTATATAGTTTTTAATTACACCATGCATAGACTACCTGGGTGAACAAGAGTTTCTAGGATAACACAACATGTACCTATAATAAATATCTTGTAACAACACATTATTTTGGGGTCATATGGTCAACAAAAAAACATATGATTAATATACAACATGTTGACTGCTATCCAAGAGACATAGACCATCAATTATTACATAGAATGTAGTTTGTATACTCCTTGTAAATATTTATTATTCAATGAGGATTACTCATCAAGTCCCTAGGTGAGTATCTCAAATTGATATAGAAAGTGGTACATAATGTGTATAAGTATGTATGAGCCATGTAGCATAAACTCATTTACACAAAGTGCGTATAAATATATGTTGTACACTACATAAATTAATCACAAAAAAATAAAAATAACTAAAAAATTAAAACAAAACATCATGTTGTGTGACTAGAATTCACACAATGTTATGGGGTTTTAGAAAATATTAAATTCCTAATTTATTTAAATATTAAATTTAAAAATACACATCATGTAAGATCATTGTACACATAGTAGACCTCATGGGAATTAAAATAACTACATATAATTTATATTATTTTGTATTGTTTTCCATAAATTAAAATATGACTACTTCTCATGTCATATGAAACTATACAACATTTAATAATATGACACGCCATGTATGATGCATTTACATGTAAGTACACAGTACATGTTGGGTTTCCTCCAAGTACACTACATGTAATTAATAAATTTTAAATAAAATTAATTACATTTCTTTTTAGAAAAATTTGTAACTGATATGAATCATATGTATCTCTAGAAATTCTTGAAATAAGAATTACGAAAAATAATAAATTAATCAATAAGACCATTAATTATTAACTCAAGTGAAATTTATCTTCATAAATATTGTTATTTGAAATGAATGGTATCATGTATTAATGTGATGTCATTACATGTATTTAAGTAATCATAATCATGACCAATTTATGTATTGATTTGATATCTATTTACATAATATTATTTCATAGGTTTTACATGTGATAATGTTTTATTAAATTAAATATGATGGAATATGAGTCATCCCCCAACCTTTATTATATAGCACATATATACCCACGTTTTATTTTATTTGTCCTATATCTTTGGTTCCTCTCACATGTGTGTCAGTATAAAACATGTAATGGGTGAATCTATAAGGATAGGAAGTAGTTCAGAAGTAGAGATGAGTTGAAACCGATAAAGAAGATACAATGTATGATGGTGGAATGTTGTAACTCAAGCTAAGATCAACTCAATGATTATTTTTCCCTATATTCATATGTTAATTTATCACCTACTTAATTAATCAAACATTCTGAAGTTCATTATCATGTTAGGTTCTTTAATTATTTTTTCAATGTGAATGGGGAAATATTATATAAGATACAATTATATATGATAATAAATACAATGCTACAAATTATATAAAATTAAAATAAAATCATGATAAACTAAATTAAATGTTTTATGTATAAATAATATCATCAAAATATGGTAAATTAATTATATAAACCCATAAAATATTTAAAAGGAATGAAAAGGGTAAATAAAGAAATTTACACATAAATCAATAAAAACTCATACAGTTATATTAACCTAAAGTCCATTCATTTTCAATTTTAATATGTACCCATTATTAATGTATCATCCAAGCCATGATTAGAGAAACTTTTAATTATTTTGTAGTCAAAGAAAAGATAATGGATCTACCTAAATTTTTTTTTCTAATTACAATGACATATTCCATTTAATACAAATATGGAGTTATGTTTGGAGGAAATCTATGTTAGAATTTTTGAATTACGAATTCCTCTGAAAGGATCAAAGTGCTGCAAGCTGGAAGTTAGTAGGACCACCTACCTAAAAACCTTGTTATTATTTTCATGGATATATTCTGGGTTATTGTAATGGTAATAAGGTTACATAAAACTATAATATTTATATGATATTACATTCCATGTCTACTATTGAGGGATATTGATACTTGATAAAAATAGTGGGAGACTTGTAACACCTCAATATTTTAATATTAACTTTTTCATTAATTAATAGAGAATTTAATAGATTGTATCAGATGCATAACCAAACTAAAACGATACACGACATAATGGATAAACATTATTTTCAAATTGATAAGAGGAATATTACTTATAGTAAAAAAAAGTTAGTAATAAATTAATGATTATTATATTTAAAAGATAAATAACTAATGTTAAAAAGTATTATTTTTCCATGAACTTTTTATATTGTGTGGAATATTTTATTAAATTAATAAGTTTTAAATTCTTTTTATGATGATATGTAAAATTCCAATCAAATAACTAATATATTTACTTGGATTAATTTGGAAATCTATAAGAAATAAAGTTAAGAACAATTTTTTTAACACCACAACACATTGCAATATTTCATTATAGAATAAATATTTTTTTATAATTCAATATACACAATGTTAAACTTATGCTACGCACAAAACATAATTAGCCTGTATTACCCGCATTACGGAGCTTTTTCCCCTTTAAATGGAATGAATATTTTAAAAGTAAATTTTGACTCTTTTATAAATTTTATTTGACAAATGAATAATCATTTTTAATTTATAACTTTGAAATTAGATTATGGTGATTTTGTTGGAATTTTTTGAGAGAATACATTTTTTTGGATCAATAACACATATATTTGTTCAATTAAGTTCATTATAATAAATTTCATTTTGAAATTCAATGTAATAAATTAACAAATGTTTCAACTATTTTCAACATTATAAACCTATTATTTCACATCGTCTACGAGATTAGAATTATTCTGAATTTTCCCACTTATGTGATTTGAATTTTTAAAATAATACACACATAGTTCTAATCTGTATAATATTTTTGTTCTAATAATATAAACTTAATTTTTGACAAAAAAATATTAATGGAAGTGATTAAAATTAATTAATGTGATTAATGTAAAATGAAGGTTAATAAGGTACTAAAACTTAATCTTAAGAACAAAAATGACTGAGACATTAGTATAAAATCCATTGGATGCAAATATTTCGTCCATATCCCTTATTTTATTGAAATTTATGGGTTACTGGGATATTATTAAATTTATGTGCCCTCTATAAAAGGTTAATTGAAGAAAAATACAAAAAAGGGACTTTTTTAAAAATTAACATTTATAAAACATCGAGATATATATAAAAATACTAATTTTGGATAAAAATATTATTTTAAAAATAAAAATGGGTTAATGTTATCATAATAATTAGTCATTAATTTTTATATATTCTTTAGTTACAGAAAATTATGATGAAACCACAACGTAATGATTTTTTAATTAATAATTATGTAAAATAAATGATACTAAAAATAATTATATTGATGTGAATTGATTGAATTATTACCTTTATTTATTTTTGTAAACCAATATTTCATATTATGCATATTTAAACATAATATTTTTTCATCCCAATAATATATTGATATTTTATAACTGAAATTAAATAAATAATGTATGAATTTACATTACTATTATTTTAAAATAAATAATATTTTATTAAAAGATTTGAAATTAATAAAAATTATATATTATTCCAAGTGAATTTCAAGTTTTAATATATATTATATATTTTCTATTAATGGATAAATTTATATTTTATAATTAACTTATTGACTCGTAGATTGTAAAGACGTTGTTAACATGGTCAAGGTTTAAGCAGTATTTTAGCACATCACATGCACATTTTTTAAATTAATTTCCTAAAAATGGTATTTTTATCTTATTAATTAGATATCATATTAATAATTAATTATATATATATACTCTTAATAAATATCATTTTATTTAATTCTTAATGGTTAAATTACTTGGTTTTAAAGCTAGATGATTTAATAAAAATAAAAATGATAAAATTATGGAATCATAGAATTTAAGGATACAAATTATTAAAATGAAAATATTTCGATGTGGATGATGTTTTTGTTGAACATTTTCCTCAGTTAATCAATTATTTATCCATTTTAATTCACTTTAGGTATGGTAGAACTCCCATTAATGAATACCTCTTGTTGTTTGAAAGTGTGCCACTCACCCTCCAATATAAACATCTACCTCTCCAACCACTTTTTTAAACATCAAAAACCACATATGTTCAGAAAATACCTAACCAAATAGCCTTCCAACATCTCTCGCATCCACCAAAAATCCTCTCTTAGAGAAGAAAGCAACCCGATGAATCATTTTGGTGCCAACCATAAGGAGTTTCCCAATTAATAGGTAACATATTTCTCATGATCTCTAATTTAATTTACATTCTACACCCCATAAATTATCATTATACAATGTTTATATAATAATATATTATTCTAAATATACAAGGATTTTGGTATGTAATGGTTTTTACATACACATACACACACCTCGATCAAATTGTTAATGAATTTAGAGACCCACACTTGACGTACATAGACCTTACATTACTTTTACGGAATATCTAATACATAACAAAAACAGACACCAAAGGACAGTAACAGTTAAGTGTCTTTGGAAACATGGAACATAATCTTCTAATCATGGTGAATGATCTTCAGCATCTTCCATAAAGATTATCCCCTTTTGTTTTCTTACCTAAAACCTTTCTTTATATCCTAGGGAAAAGAAAACATAAAAAGGGTGAGATCCAATTATCAGTAAGGGTAAACATATAGAACATAAAACAATCCATAAACATTTGATTGCAAAAACTGGAACATTGAATCTAAACATCAAAATCATGAGCAAAGAAATAAATCATGGAGGTACGTAAGGAATATATCATAATGGAACATCAATAATGATAAAATAGCTTGGGAATAAAACATGTATTTGTGGAAAACCATTAATCACATGATATGATTTCCATAGTAGCTAAGGAATTACTGCCAAGACCATCTTAGTGGACAAATTCCATTACTGAACCGAGTTCACTCCTCGTTCTGGTCCTGTATTACTGAACCAGATTAACTTACCATTCCAGCCATGTCTATCTCATTAGATATAAATCTTTACCCAATTAATTGGAGGGAGATATAGGTCTCACCCATCTCATAATTAAATCATTCTTACTTGTGCTAGAAAATAAACATAAATCATTCATCAAAACCCAAAGAATCAAATGGGTTTCATAAACATCATCCCTTAATAACATAATCCATATAAAACAAATGGATATAATATCATCATAAGAAATGTGAAACCACGTAAATCATAGAGATATTATAAATGAAACATAATCATACTAAATAATGTCATCTTATATTGAAAATAGTTTTGAAAAAACACTTGAAATGAATTCTTGAGGAAAATATACTCTCTTCTTTAAAATCAATTTTTTTATCACAAAATTCCATTAAATTTTAAAATAAAAAGATTTTGTGTGAAATAATCATGAAATCTTATATAGTGAGCTTCATGAAAATTTGGCTTTATGTAACCATAAAAATTCGTTCATTCCATATAAGTTAAAAAAACATTCTCCTCATACTTTTGTTGGAATAGTCAAAAAGTTCCTTGTATGGTAAACAAAAGAAAGATTCCTTCCACAACACAAAGTATAAGTCAAATCGGGGTAAAAATGACATTAAAAAAACATGGAATAATATTAAACACTTTATGAAATAAATTTTATGGGCATGTAGGGAAAAAATAACCCCAGTAAATACTTACGTATAAGAAATCTCGAATAAAAATGAGATTTACCAAATTATCCCTTACCTAGGTCCTATATGATTCGTACGTATCCAAACCTCCTGTATAATGATATAAATTATGTCATTGACTTATTATAGAATCATATTCATTGTTATTATATCATATATGGGTCACTTACTTTTTTATATTACCTTTTCATTTGTCAATTCCATGTTAAAGTAGCGTTTTGGGTAAAATCGTTTTATTTATCGTACGTGTTTGGTGATGTTGTTCTTGATATTATTATTACTTATATCATGATTTATTTACTTCCAGAAGGTAAAACATGATTTATATATCATATATATTCAGTATATATAAATATATATATTATTGATAGATAAATGAAATGAAGAACATCGTTCATGGAGACTGTAGGCCGTACGTACGCATGAATGCTGTTTTCCTTTCCCTATTGACTTGAATTGAAGTAAGTAGATGAAATATATATATATATATATATATATATATATATATATTCAGTAGATTTATCATGTCATATATTTCATTATTATTCATTATATATACATTATAAACATTCTTGAATGGTTAACATGGAGAATGATTCTCATCGCGTCATGGAGACGGTAATCTGTACGTACGCACGAGCGATTTTATCATTCCCATAATTATTGAATTGAATTGGAGTGGATGATATAATATCTCAGAATAATTATGATGTTATAATAAATATATATATTTATTCATTACACCATTATACTCATCCATGTAAGGTGGTGGTGGAAAAAATAGATTACACCACGGCGTGGAAACGGTATTCCGTACGTACGCACATGAGGTGATTTTACTTTTCGTAGGATGTATAGAAGGTGAAATGGGTTTGTATCATAATTATAATAACATATAATTATATTAGTGATACTTATGTTATTAATTTATAATGATGTAACTAAATAATAAGAAGTTGAAGAAGAAAGAAACTTGAAAGAATCGGTAGAAGAGATTACCTCTTCTTCGACGTACCTCTTTTTAGATTCCTCTTAAGTCAATAGAGTTGGTATTTTGAAGAGAAAAGAACCTCTATAATGTATCTAGGGATTTTGAGAGGGTAAATGGGTAGGTTTTGGCCAAGCTTGAAGTCTCAAAATTGTGTAAAGAGAAGAGGGAGGAGGTGCCCTTTTATAAGAGGGGTGAGGGGAACCTTAAGAGAAACTTAAAATATTATTTTATAATAAAGTCATATTCGGTTTAAAATAGCTCCAAATTGATTAATTTAGAAGTTAAAGTGGTGATGGGTCGAAATCTTCTCAACAAATAGGTTTTAGACAAGTTTATCTTACTATTTTAACCTTATCATTTAGATTAAACTCTAAGTAAAATAATTTAACTTTTACCTGGTCTTTTTGTTTTCTTACACTATATGGTTAATAAACATACTATAACAATAAAAACCAACCCAAAGAGGTTCATTAATAATATATATAACCTTATCTAATCCATTTGGTAGAACCTTATATTTTTAGGAATAAAATAACAATTAATAATATAATATTTGTTTTAAAAACTCTTTTATGTCAATTTGGACACTATTTGGTACATGATTTTTGTGAAAATCATAATATCGTGATTAGTTCGAAAAAATTTAATTAAATAAATACTAACATGTCATATTTACCTAGAAAATTATTTTAATTAATAGAAAGTCTAAAATTACATTTATTTGGATATTTATAACATCAATTATGTTAATATTTAATTAATAACATAATTACTACATCATCATTGCATCATGAATAAATAAAATTATTTAATGTCTCAAAATTATAAATAAAATACTATTATTTAGTAAATATTTTTATCTTTATAACTAATATTTATAGTCGTATTTATCTTATGTATAACCCTATATTAAAAATGTTTTAGTTATTAAACATTGATTTTAACTATTTTAAGTCTTCATTAAATAAAATAATAATAAATGTCATAACCTAATCCAAGTGGACCTAAAGAGTAATATATTATTCTGAAGGTTCTTTTGGTAGAATTACACTTATCCAATAGAATTAGAACATGTGTTAGGGTAATATTAATATCATTTTTACACTTAATTACCCTATTTACTTTTAACCGTTGTAAACAAAAGAAAAAAGTTACTATTGATAAAAAAATTATTTTTTTCTTATTGAACCAAATTTTACTCCTTGATATTAACCGTGTCTCTCGGATTTTCTAAATTCCACTCACAGAAGTTTCAAAATTATGTTTTATGTAAATTTTCAAATTCTCATAGGAGGTGGGTAAAAGACTCTGAAAAGTTCAATAAATTTTATATATATCTAAAATTAATATAAAATGACACCAATGAATTACATTGAACATATATAGGTATTATGTATCAATTTTGACCTAAAATAAATGTAAATAAAATAAATAATTATTTAAGTAAAAAGTCGGTTTTTAAATAGTAACCTAGTGTTTTTACTATTCATCAAAAATTGAAGGTTTTTAGAAAAATACAAAAAATTCACCCTAGCCTAATTTCGATATTCTGAATCCAAAAATTAATTCCATTTCGAAATATACAATTTATTAAATTGAAAAATTTGGGTATTACTATTCATAACGGCCATTTTATATAACATATCGTTGTTTAGTGAAACTCGGTATTGCGTACAACACATGCTATCATGGAAGGTCGTGATTGCGTGTTATTTAAGCCATGTCAGGGATGCGTGTAGTGAATGATCCTTTTGGCATATTGTACAACACAAGACATCAATGAAATTAAAAAAATATTTTTCATAAAATCTCAAGGTGTTACATTCTACCCCCCTTAAATGAATTTCGCCCTCGAAATTCGTCAGGGTTATAAATGGTTTACTACTCGAATGTTTCTTTAATAGAAACCCACATCGTAAAAAGTAATACCAAAACTTATCTTTAAAAACTAAATTATGAAACCTAATGGTTACCCAAATTAACTAATCTCTGGGTTTCCACATAGGAGAACATAGGTGAAAATATGGATATGGAAGTGAAATCTAACCATCATGTTCTGATGGAGAGTGGTAGAGAACATGGCTATGAAAAAACAAATAATCACAATGCCAGAAATTTGTGATGATCTAAGGTACCATCTGATTCATCAGATATATGGGCACTAGGATAATATTATTGGTTTTCAAGATCATTTCCCTAAATTTTAATGTATTTGAATTACAAGAAATACTTACTTTATTTCGGTATAATCTCACCGTTGGTCATTCTTTGGACAATTTCCATTTTATCTCTTAAAGAAATGAAGTTGAATTTCTCATTCGTGAAGTGTTAGCATATCATGTGATAGAATGATAAGTCATCCCATCTGTTTCTATCACAAAAAGGTTAGCATAAGTTATTAAATATACATAAGTCCATCTATGGTGAGATTAACCGTATATGATTTGAACAATGGACTTATACTTCATCTATCATACCTCTTAATAAAATAAAACTAGTTTCTACTAATGAGGGACTTCACGTAGGCCAGTGGTAGGAAATAAAGGCCTGTCGCACTTCGGTTGTGGGTTCGATTCCCGCAACCTTGTCCAACGCGACGAGTTGTCGCCCGTCCTGCATGTTTTCTTCTCTCTAAAACTATATTATTATAACATTCCATCATTAATATTGAAAAAGTTATGTCCTTAAAAAAATACTAACTTATGTATAATATAATTCATTCCAATCTTTAGGATTATCCAAAATACATTTATCCAACTTCATAGTATAAAGAAAATAATTACTAGAAATTTTATCTACCAAGCATGTGAATACCATCATTTATCCCCCATATGTCATACGATATATCTTGTTGGTAACATTCCAAACATGTGAATAAATTAATCATGTATTCTATTGAAAAATTAATACCCATTGATCCTCAGTGAAAACATGAATGTTGTCAAAATTTAACTCTTTCCACATACCAAAATCCCAAAAATTCTAAATACTCAAAACATGATACCACTTTGTCCTTATACCAGTCAGGAGGTCATTAATACTATCAAACATCTCATTACATGATTATCCTTTCGTTATGCACTTATTATCTACCTTCCAAAAATATTTCAATAATATTTCATGGATACCGGTACCATTCATCATATTCATTCAAAAACTCATGGAAATACAACAGTGTAATAATCCTTAGATTTTTCTATATTCCATAGTACCATACAATATTCTTGATAAACATACAACCATTCCACTACCTTCTTGAACCACTCACTGAGCTTCATCATTTCTTTCATCTCATATATCAAATTAGTCTCTTCATCACCATCCACATAAATACTACCCATATAAAATTTTTGATTCTCTTCATGAGAGTTTCCCTTAGGGAATTGGTTTGCATAATTCCCATACATTCCACATTTAAAACATTTAACTATTGTTGATGTCTTAGAATTACCATTATCCCCGTCCATGGTGTAAACTGAACATTTTCCTCTAAAATTATTGGATTTGTTTTCTTATTTTCCACACCCAAAGAATATTCTAGTTCCTTTGAAACATTCTCCCTAATACCTCTTCCCACATGATTTACATGTTTGAAATTGAACTTTCTTTCCTCTATGATCATCATGAAACTCTATCTTCCTCTTATTAGCTGAGTTGGGAATCTTACCAATGTTGAGATTATTGAACATATTATGAGATTCCTCATAATTCATAATAACGATATACAGACTTCCAGATCCAATTTCATTTGATTTATAATAAAGAATATCATTCCATTGTCCATCATATCATCCATTATCGTGAATATTCATATTTCTAGCCATTTTCTAAAACCCAAGAAGAAGAGTGTGAGAGGAAAAAATCATAATCAAGTGGGAGTACCTTCAATATCTAACATCTTAGGTTTAATTCTAATATCGTTTCCATAATTCTAGGACTATAACCTATAATTATACATAACCATAAGGACATCCCTAGACATACCTTAGAAATATCTCTAGGGATCTCACTAATGATTTCGCATCCTAGTTACCAAAGGATGACTAAACCTCCCTATGATACCAACTATAGAGACCCACACTTGACGAACATAGACATTAGATTACTTTTTTGGAATATCTAATACATAAAAAAATAGACACCAAAGAACCCTAATATTTTAGTGTCTTTGGAAACTTGGAACATAATCTTCTAATCATGGTGAAATATCTTCAAGATCTCCCATAATGATGTTCCCCTTTTTTTCTTACCTAAAACCTTTATTTATATCCTGTGGAAAAAAAACATAAAAAGGGTGAGCTCAAATTCTCAGTAAGGGTAATCATAGAGAACATAAAACACTCCATAAACATATGAATGCGAAAACATGAATGTAAAATCTAAACATCAAAATCATGAGCAAAGAAAAAAATCTTGCAAGTACGCAAGTCATATATCATAATTTAACATCAATCATGAAAAAATAGCAGGGGAAGAAAACATGTAATTGTGGAAAACCATTAATCACAAGATATGATTTCCATAGTAGCCAAGGAATTGCTGTCAAGACCATCTTAGTGGACAAAGTCCATTACTGAACCAAGTTCACTCCTCGTTCCTGTCTTGTATCACTGAACCAGATTAACTTTCCGTTCCATCCATGTCTATATCAGGAGATATCAATCTTTTTACAATTCATTGGAGGGAGATATAGGTCCCAACCATCTCATAATGAAATCATTCATACTTGTGCCACAAAATTAACATAAATCATTCATCATAAACCAAAGAATCAAATTGATTTCATAAACATCATCCCATCATAACGTAATCCATATAAAACAAATGGATATAATTTCATCATAAGAAAATAAAAACCATTTAAATCATAGATACATTATACGTGAAACATAATCATATTAAATAATGTCATCTTAGATGGAAAATAGTTTTGACAAAATACATGAAATAAATTCTTGAGGAAAATATCCTTTCTTCTTTCAAATCAATTTTTATCACAAAATGCCATTAAATTATAAAAGAAAGGGATTCTTTGTAAAATAATCATGAAATATTCTAGATTAATCTTCATGAAAATTTTTCGTTATGAAACCGTAAAAATCGGTTCATGCCGTATAAGATAAAAAAACATTCTCCTCGAACTTTTTTCGGAAAAGTTAAAAAGTTCCTCGTATGGTAAACAAAAGAATGATTCCTTCCATAACACAATGTAAAAGTCAAATAGGGGTAAACATGAAATTAAACATACATTGGGGAATATTAAAAACTTTATGAAAAACAATTTATGGGCATGGATAAAAATTATAACCCCATTAAATACATACATATAAGTAATCTCGGATAAAAATGAGATTTTCAAAATTATCACTTACTTTAGGACAGATATTCTTCGTATGTATCCGAACCTCCAGTATAGTGATTTAAATAATGTAATTGACTTATTACAGAATCATATTCATTGTTATTATATCATATATGGTTTACTTCGGAATTTCTATTACCTGTTCATTTGTCAATTCCATGTTAAAGTAGTGTTTTGTGTAAAATCATTTCATTTATCATACGTGTTTGGACTTGTTGCTCTTGATATTATTACTACTTATATCATGATTTAATTACTTCCAGAATGTAAAAAATTATTTACATATCATATATATTCATTATATATATATATATGTATATAATAGATATATAAATGAAATGAAACACACCGTTCATGGAGACGGTAGGCCGTACGTATGAATGAACGTTGTTTTCCTTTCCTTATTTATTTGAATTGAAGTAAGTAGATGAAATATATATATATATATATATATATATATATATATCCAGTAGATTTTTCATGTCATATATTTCATTATTATTCATTATATATACTTTATAATCATTCTTTAATGATTAACATGGAAAATTAATCTCATCGCGTCGTGGAGATGGTAATCCGTACGTACCCACGAGCGATGATATCATTCTCATAATTATTGAATTGAATTGGAGTGGATGATATAATATCTCAGAATAATTATGATGTTATATTAACTATATATAGTTATTATTTACACCATTATACCCATCCAAGTAAGGTGGTGGTGGAAAAACAGATTACACCACGGCGTGGAGACGGTATTCTGTACGTACGCACGCGCGGTGATTTCATTTTCCGTAGGATGGATAGAAGGTGAAATGGGGGTTTTCTTAATTATAAAAACATATCAGTATATTAGTGTTACTGATTTTATTACTTTATAATGAAAAAACTAAAGAAGAAGAAGTTGAAGAAGAACGAAACTTGAAATAATCGGTAGAAGAGATTACCTCTTCTTCGACGTACCTCTTTTCAGCTTCCTCTTAAGTCACTAGAGTTGGTCTTTTGAGGAGACCAGAACCTCTATAATGTTTCTAGGGAAGTTTATATGGGACGTGGTTAGGGGTTTTCCAAGATTTAAGGCTCAAAATTTTGTAAAGAGAAGAGGGAGGAGGTGCCCTTTTATAAGAGGGGTGAGGGGCAACTTAGGAAAAAACTAAAATATTATTTTATAATAAAGTCTTATTCGGTTTACAATATCTCCAAATTTATTAATTTCGATGTTAAATTGGGGATGGGTCAAAATAATCTAAACCAATAGGTTTTAGACAAGTTTAGTTTTCTATTTTATCCTTATCATTTTGATTTAACTCTAAGTTAAATAATTTAACTTTTACTGTGTCTTTTTTTTACACTATATGGTTAATAAAATTACTATAACAAGACAAAATAACCCTAAGTGGTTCATTATTAGTATATATAATCTTATATAAGCCTTTTTTTCAAACTTTAGATTTTTATGAATAAAATAACAATTAATAATATAATATTTGTTTTTTAAACTATTTTATGTCAATTTTGAAACTATTTGGTACATGATTTTTGGAAAATAATAACAACATGATTAGTTCTAAATAAGTTATTTAATTCAATAATAACAAATCAAATTAAACTAAAAAATTATTGTAATTCATAAAAAGTATAAAATTACATTTATGTTGGTATTTATAACATCAATTTTGTTAATATTTCATTAATAAGGTAATTACTGCATCATTATTGTGTCATAAGTAAATTTAATTATTTTAAGGTCTAAAAATTATAAATAAAATACCATTATGTAGGAAATATTTTTACATTTTTAATGAATATATTTAGTCGAAATTATTATATGTAAAACCCTATATTAAAAAAATTTAGTTATTAAACATTGATTTAAACTATTTAAACTCTTCTTTAAATAAAATAATAATAAATGTCTTAATATAATCCAAGTGGACCTAAAGGGTAATATTTTATTCCTAAGGTTGTTTTTGGTCAAATTACACTTATCCAATAGAATTAGGACATGTTTTAGGATAATAGTAATATCATTTTTACCCTAAATTACCCTATTTACTTTTAAGCGTGGTAAATAAATGTAAAATGTTACTATTCATCAAAAAAAAATTTACCTTATTGAACCACATTTTACTCCTTGATATTAACTGTGTGTCTCGGATTTTTGAAATTCTACCCACAGAAGTGGTAAAATTATGTTTTTTTGTAAATTTTCAAATTCTCCTAGGAGGTGGGTAAAAGACAGTGAAAAGTTCAATAAAATTTTTATATATCTAAAATTATTATAAAATTACTCCAATGAATTACATTGAAATTATATAGGTATTATGTATCTATTTTGACCTAAAATAAATTTAAATAAAATAAATAATTATTTAAATAAAAAGTCTTTTTTTAATTAGTAACCTAGTGTTTTTACTATTCATCAAAAATTGAATGTTTTCAGAAAAATACCAAAAATTTACCCTAGGCTAATTTCGATATTCCGAATACAAAAATGAAGTCCATTTCGAATGATAGAATTTATAAAATATCAAAAAATGGGTAATACTATTCATAACAGCTAGTTTATATAACATATTGTTGTTTAGTGAAACTCGGTATTCCGTACAACACATGTTATCATGGAAGGTCGCGATTGCGTGTAATGCAAGACAAGTCAGGGATGCATGTAGTGCAGACTCCATTTGGTGTAGCGTACAACAAAATACATCAATGAAATTAAAAAAAATATTTTTCATAAAATCCTGGGGTGTTACAATGAACATACTATTTCTGGGTATGGTGAACTACTGCCTCACAAAATGATGATTGTTATTTTTTCCATTAACACCTATCATGGTGGCCATTATGATAGAAAATATATTTGTATGTGATATTCATTATATTTATAATTTCTTAATGATTTTGTAAATTTTATTTTGAACATATATTTATACTTTTTATCTTTCATAAATACGATAATTTCATTTTAGAAAGTGTAGACTACCACCCCATCAAAGCGATATGACTCATTCATGTCATACATGAAACATATAAAAATTTATTTTAATAAACCTAATAAATATTCTTATTATATATATGCTACTAGATTTATAATATATATATTTATCATTTTTTATTCTTTTAATACAACTAAGAAATTAAAGAAGCGTACATGCATACGTATAGCCTACGGTCTCCATGAACGGTGAACTTCATTTCTAATCTCTAAAAATTATAGATTATTAATAATACATTTATACTAATTTCATATTATAATTAATTCATGATCTAAATTCTTAATATGATTATACAATGATATAATTAATGATAGCAACATGTATCATGTTAAAACATACTCAAGAAAACTGGGAAACTAACACACCAAATAGTGATATTAATGAAAGATTGTTAAAAAATATGTTATAAAATAAAGTAATAAGATAATAAATGATATTATAAATAATAGTATCATTCTAATATAAGTTATTAATATATTTTAACCATTATACATGATGATAAAGAACCACAAAATAAAATTGAGGTTATTGTAAGTGATTCTTGTCTTATTTTTCTTTTCATAAGGCAAAAATTATATACACCATGAACTTTTTTTCTATAATGTATCTAATTAACTTTTCAGAAATTATATCATGTATAATTTTTCTTCATGGAATGAAAAAAATTCTTTATGGATATTAGTAATTAAATTTTTCAATTGGTATGGGACACTTGGGGATGTTTAATGATTAATTTCCAAAAACTGATGCTTAAATATTATCTTTGAAATATAAATTTTTTATTGTATACATTTTATTATAAAAAAACACTTTTTTGTAATCATTTTTCATTTGAAATTAACATGAACATCCATATTCTAAAAATGTAACCACATTCTCATGGTTTCCCCACCATCTCACTTTCTCCGCTTTCTCCCAGTTCTCCAGTCTCTCTGACTCGATACAAGCTCAGGATCTATTGTGTTTCCTCTAGAAATACACTTTTTCATAAGGTTTTTTCTCCATATTCACCATCATAACTCTAATCTGTATCATAAAAATGTCTTCTTCTAGGGTTCTTCCACATGTTCTCTCTCTCTTGGCCCACTTCTATTCCCATTTTTTGATTTCGCTCTGGTGAAGGCACTATAGTTTCTTCCCCAGTGACCACAATCTCAATCTAACACCATGATCCAATGCTACCCACGAGTTCATATCTATAGTTGTGGATACTAAAAAGTTTTGGTCTAAAATTTTTGGTGGTTGTGGGTCTTCTCAGTGTCTCGATTCCTTATGTTTTTGGGTTTAAACCCCCAGTTTCCTCTTTATTTTGCTTTTTGGGATTCATCTATAGTTTTTTTTTCTAGTTTCATCTTGGGTAGTATGGAGGTTCTCCTTACAATTTTTTCAGCATCACATTGGATCTGGTTTTGGTTTTTCAGATCTCTTACATTGATGATTGGTTTGGATTCTTGTACACTAATGGTTCCATTTCTGGTTTTCTTTTTTCGTGTTTATATGTTTTGTATGCTATGAAGAACTTAATAGATCTTAGACATGTGGGGTTTAGAGGATATCAATGATAGTTTCTACATGAATATGGCAATTATAGGGGTGATTTTCAATGATTTTCATTTTTTTGAGAGACAATGATGATTCTTTTTGAGAGCTTCATAGGACTTGGTCTGGATCGATGGAGTTGAAGGCAATTGTTCAGTTCTTATTACAGGTGTGGTTGTTTTCATTCTCTAGCATGATTATGATGAAGATTTTATGATGTTTTAATGGGACCTATTAATGGAGAAAATAGAGTTATGTTCAATGGATTTAACATTTCTGATATTGGTAGATCATGTATTAGTACTCTCGGCCCAATGTGATTTGTGTTGCGAGTTCAGATTTCAATCTCATTTTTTATTTTTTTAGCTCAGGTTGTTTTGAATTTTTTAATTTGTGGTGCTTATTATGGATTTCTGAAATCTGTGGTTCCCACTTATCCTCAATATGGGGTTTTATAAAATTCAAAAAATGGATTACAGGATCCATATTATCACGTATTGAATATTGTTATTTCCTACACCATATACCATTTTACATACGGTGTTCAGTTTGAATGTTATTTTATTGATTGGGGAATTGTTGATAAATGTATATATTCTATTAAAAAAGGATAGATTTTGATTAGGATCACCGTTAATTAATATAATAAGGGACTTGGACTAGTACGACATGGGTGGCCTCAATTGTAGATAGTCCATTAATGCATCGGTAGCTTCATGGGAAGAATAATTCGGTCAATAATATGAGTTTTTACACTATATATTATAAATCATCTTATGAAAGGTCTGGATGGAAATGGTACCATGTACCTAGAAACCATAGCATCCAATAATTAAAATTTACCTCATTTAGATTCAGTTACTATTCATCCATGATATTTTTTGTTGGCATATCTCTGAATAAGTTTAACTTCAGTTTTATTTATCATTCCCCAATGAGATTTTCAATTGACATATCTATGGGTACATTTCATTTTCATTTTATAAATTTGAATGGAATGTGTTTTCGGTTTTTTACCTTTACATGTTATTTTTTCCCTATTGAATCATTATTACTTATTCTTTACAAAACTCTTCTAAAGTATTTGACCTTACACTTATTATTTTTCTTTTTACTGGGTCTGAAAAATATGTCTTCAAATAAGCCTTGAATAACATAATTTATTTTCCCTTTTTATGTAACATTCTCGTAATTCATGTTTCACAACACATTATGGGTATCATATATGAAATATGGCTTTCCAATAATAGTAAACTGCATAAAAATTCAAGATTTTATTCATTGTAACAAAGAAAATGTTATAAAATAATGCACTAGATTTGGGATTTTTCAGTCATGGATTTATAGTTAGAATCAAATAAAATTTTGCAGCAAACTTGGAAACTAGATTTACCAAATATATCATAAGAATAAGAACCCTTTGTTGTACCGTGAGGATATGTTTACATGAACATCGTAGAATTGTCATAAAATAGTGATTATATAGGTATTACTAGAAATACAAACATGTCTGTATACTACAAGTGGATGTTTTTAAAGAACATGTGTACCTAGAAGTAATTACTCTGGAAAGGTGTTCCAGGCCCAACTCAGGGTAACCTAGTACATGAAAAAGGGCCTTATTGTGCACCTTGTTTGACAGTCTTAGGTAATATGCTTTGGATATTCCAAATTTTCATTACATACCATTACAAATGACATAAAAATAATTCTTTTTCCTTAAGAAAATAATTTTTATTATTGTAGGATTCATGATGCATAATATTAGGTTATTTCTATACCATATTTAAGGTTATAAAAATTTCATAATTTTAATAGATAATCTATTTTATTCTAATTTATAGAAATTGTGCCTAGAGGAAGTAATGAGGACTCCACCAAATTAATTTGATCCAAATAAAAATCATAACTTTCATTTTCTTATGTATACATTTTTGAAGAGAGGTAGTCTCCCATGTATTTTCACCATATGAGCTAATATTATCATGTTTTAACAAGTAAGAATTGAATTCTAAAAGTCCTATTTCTTGGAAGGTCATAAATGGAAGAGGAGGATGGTAGAGAAAAATATGGATAAAGGGAAGGAGGGAGAGAAGGGTCTTACTACATATGAATATTGTTGAAAGAACCACCTGGAACATGCTTAAAAGGAATAGGAGTTTACTATAAGCGTGGAAACAAAGTCCCCCATGCTTTTTATTTCAAGTGGTATAAAAAGTTTTCCAACATAAAATTATCAAATACAAGGAAATGAGACACTATACAAATGAATGTCCCTAGAATCCAAGAATATTCCCCAAATGATGCTATTGGATAATGATCATGTTGTGTTACTACTGTAGATGAAGATGAATGATTAATTATCCTGTTAAAAAATTATGTAATTTGAATATTTTATTAGAAATGTACTGGTTATAACAATTATGGAATATATGAGGATTTTATAGAAATATGTTTTCGTTAAGGATTTGAAATCATAGGTTGAATGGTACCAAGAAAAGTTATTTAGTTGAAAGTTAAAAATTTCAGAAAAAACCTAATTGAGTGAATAAAACCCCTTAATGTGTTCCTCATGTTAAGATAATGATGAAGAAATTATTTATTTGGATAAGTATTGACTACCTTAGAACTGATTAATAAATGGTTTCCAGGTGGTCTGTGTTGTGATGGATAATGTTTACAACACTTCTAGATTAAGGGAGAATATCCAATAACATGTATATTAATTACTAAATAAGAAAGAATGCATGTTTTCAATGAGTATTTGAGTTATTACAATATTTAAAGAGGATACATGATCATGTTATTTATATGTTTGGAATTTGAAAATTTAGTTCTTATTTATGTTTATTAAAGAATAATGATAAGATCGGTTTGTAAAATCAGTAACCTTCCATAAAAAGTGCTGGATCCAAATATTTTTGAAAATTTAACCATTTATGAAATGTTTTAAGTTGAAATTTTGATCTATTTTTAGGGATTGGTATATTAAATCTCTATAAAGTGTACATTTTTCAATGAGATGAATTATAAATAATTCCAGGCATAACCAAATGGTAATATTCAACTTATAGAAATGTACCAATAAGAATATTTAATTATATTATGAGAGAGTGAAAAAATTCCTAAACTCCAAGAAAAATGATCCTGAAAACCAAAAAATTTGTCCTATTATAATTATTTCTGATCATATTAATAGCCTTTATTCACACCTCTATATTATGGTATCATGGTCTAAAACTTTTAGCTTAACATGTTCCCTAGCCCTCTCCATCAGAACACAATTGTTATATTTTTCTTCTGTATCCATGTTTCCATTTCCCACTTATTTTATCCTATTGGGGAACCTAGTTACATTACCCTTTTACATTCATTTCTCTATTATTAATAATATTTTTTATAAACACTATTTTTTATGTGGGTCATTCAATAATAGTATTTTCAAATATCAATCCCTAGATTACTATGATCAAGCTTAAATTACAAGGACGTGCATTCATTAAGGTGGGGAGAATGTAACACCCCAAAACATTAAATATTTTCCATTTAGTATAAAAATAATTTTCTTTTTACCATTAATTTTTATAAGTACATGGCCTTACATATTACATAATCTTTAATTAAATTAATAATTCACATTGAGGATCATTTCAAGTTTAGTGTTTTAGACAATTAGGCCATAACTATTACATTACATCACAAAAATTACAATTTAGACACTTCTATTGGGTTTCCATTTTAAAAAAAATAAAAACTATTTAAAAAAATAATCAAGTCTAGTTCCATGTTTTAGATATCATGATTTTTCCATGATCCCATCCATGAACCTATTAATCTTTAAGTCCAGTGAAAAAAATTTCAAAACATGGGATGAGAATAAAAAGCTCAGTAAGGGTTATAAAACAATGAATGAAAACTTTAGTTCACCAATACATACATAACATAAGATCTTTAACATATATCATGAGATCATAAGACTTATGAATAACACATAGCAATCAAAAATCATAAAGGTAACTTGTGGCATCCATATCATTCATTATTTTTGCTATCAAAGCTACATAGGGAGTTCCGTTTGGAATACCCATCATAGTATATTCACTAAATATTTTTGGAGAAACATTCACATTTACTTCCATAACATTACCCAATTCATTGTAGAGCTATCTCGGGCTCACCCTCCATAGGTTTATCATTGAACAACCTTTATACATAAACAATACCCAAGAACCATAACATATTCATAACACATAAAACAAACAAAATAGAAAGATAACATTTCCACATTTAAATCACTACATATCATTTAAATATATTAAAATAATAAATTATTCCCAAAAAAAATTATAAATACCAAAATACATAAAAATTTTATATGGTATTTATTTTCCTTTTAAAACCATTATGGCTTGTGAAAGAATAGAAAGATCAAATAATACTCGCGGCAGAGGAAATGTAGTTGTCACCGCATCTGTTAAAAAGAAACATTATTTTTTGTCATTTGGTAAGATGCCTCGTAGAAAAATATTCCCTTTTAATGAAATGAAATTTCAAAGGTGTTTATACAATGTATAAAATAAAGTCGTGTAGAAAAAAAATATGCATCAATGAAAGGAGGTTGAGACGAAGTCCAATACAAAGGTCATTTTTGTAAATAAAATAGATCAATTATGCTTATTCACTATAAGAACATATAAATAAAGTATAAATAAATTATAAAATATAAAAAATTGTTTCTCACATAATCAAAGAACTTCACAAATAAGAGGGATAAGACCAACCCAAAGAATGGGAATTTGGTTAAGAAGTTACCTTACCTTGTGTCTAAATTTACTCGATAGTTCTTTAATATCCTGAATAATAATATAAAGTTAATTTTTATTTTATTAATATACTTTTTCAAGTTTATTATTCCTTTTATATCAATTATTACCTTTCTATAATAACTATTTAATTATTTGAGTTCATATCATACATTTTGTCGATGTTCAGAACATGAGTTAAAAATGAACTTCATATAATTAAAAGTTTTTATTGTCGTAAAAGTTCCATTTTCTCCAGGATGATATTAATTATTTATATATCATATATATCATATATATACACTATATATATGTCTTTATAATAGCACATAAATTTTGGAGATATGAAATGAAATCCACCATTCATGGAGACGGTAAGGAGTTCGTACGCATGAACTCAACTTTTATTTATATTTTGTATTTAATGGAAAGAAAAAATAATGATACATAGGTATATTATAATTATAGTATAATATAATATATAATTTCTGTAACTCCATCCTTTAAATGTTCAACATATGGCATGAATGAGTCATACCACTTTGAGGTGGTGGTAGTCCGCACTTCATTAAATGAAATTATCATATATACCCAATTTGAAAACCATAAAGGTATGATATAAATGAAAAATACATAAGCTGAGAAACAATATAAATATAATTTATATCACATATAAATATATTTCCATCTTAATGGACACCATATGATGTGGTAGAATAATATTTAACAATCATCATTTCGTGAGGACGTAGTTAATGACCTACAGAAATTGTATTTTATTTACCTATTAGATGGAGGTGTGTTTAAGTGATGTTATAATTCTTATCATAATAACAACCAATTATATTGATTGTACTATTTATTTTATAAATTAAAGGAATAAAAATAGTTTATTGGGTGGGAAAATTAAAATAAAAAATTAACTTCATATGAGATGTGACCCTTTAATTGGGTATCTCCCTTTCGTTTGAACACAAATGTTTACTTGATGTGCCTTGTGCCTAAGGTAAGGCTTCTAGGAAGAATATAGGGGTGTAGAGTGATTAATTATTCAGAGGATGGTTGAGAAAAATGGCTTGAAAAGTGTATGGAATGGGTTAGAAGAGAGGGATTTTTATAAGGGGGAGGAGGGGCTCTTTAAGAATGTGTGAAAATATTTTTTTTATTATATAATACTTTTCTATTTCTGAAGGTCGAAAATTTATTAATTTCATATATAATATGACTCATTTACTAAATAAAATCATCCAATAATAAATAGACAAGTTTTGGATATTATATTAATCATTATAATATAATTTATTTAAATAATTTATTAATGAGTTAAACACTGCATCATTACTCTGACATAAATAATTTAATTTATATGATATCTAGAAATTATAAAAAAATAACACATTCTATGAAATATGATTATATTTATAATTAATATTTATTTTCAAATAGATAACTTATATAACACTATGCAAAATTTTATTTACTAATAGATATATGTTTAAGTCATTTTTGTCATTATTTTAAATTAATTAATATAAAGTGTCATTATAACTCTTAAGTGTCTCCATGGGGTCCCCAAATCGACCCAAGGATTACCATGGTTGGAAATGTTTCAAAAAATTGTATTACGACACATGTTAGGTTAATTCATGATTATTATAATATTATTTTTATACCCTTATTTACCAGATTTACCCGTTAACCATGGAAAATAAAATCTTTACTTAAGTAAATATTAATAATGTCTAAAAATAAATGTTCCCTATATACACAATCTGGACATCCTGATACTATGTATGGAATCCATTTTTCCAAATTATAAACATAGAAGTGGCAGAAATTAATTTAAAATTAATTCATGTTGTCAAAACAAAAAGCATGTTTTTCAAAAATTATTATTATCCAAAGATTGACGCTTGGTTATGTCCAATTTCAAAGTGAAATTACTTACAATGAAAAAAATTGGATTAAATGGTAAAAAAATAATCTAGTTAAATTTTAAAACTATATAAAAAAGAAAATCAAACCATATAAATAAATTAAATTAAAAGGCAGTTTTGAATTAAAATATTGTATTTTCACTATTCATTAAAAATAAATTTTAGCAGAAAAATACCAAAAACTTACCCAAAGTAAATTTTGATGTCCCAATTGTAAATAATGATTATATATTGTAAAATAAAAGACATCAAAGTGACTAAAACTATATTGAAATAGGGTTCACCATCAAAATTCGATAAATCAACCTTTTAATGAATTTTTGAGTATTTATGATTAAAATTTGATTCATTCACATTTTGAGCCTCAAACATTTATTGGATAAATGTAAAAATAGATAAAAAATATATGGTCATATTTTAGTTGGTTATATTCATTCTCTCCAATAAAGCATCTAGGGGTTAACTACCCTTTAAAATAATAAAATTATATTGTTAGTGTGCAACGTAAGATTTTAAAGAATCATGTTGTGTATACCGAGTACACCATCGAACATAGAATACCCTTTAAAGTAAAATTAATATTTTATTAAAAAATATTAATAAAAATGAAATTGTTTCATTTCTTTCTATACATGTGATGTTACATCCTTCCCCCTTTTGAAAATTGTGTCCCCGTAATTTTATTCACTTATAAAATAAATGGGTGTATTTATCCATCGTATCTTTTTCAAATTCCCACATTACCTCATAAACCATATCATTTTTCCACAAAACCATTACCTGGTGAATTACCATATTCTGCAACACTTTCTCTCTATGGTTAAGAATCTGGAGTGGTTGTTTCTCATAGGAGAGATTCTCTTCCAACTGAACTACCTCTAGACTCAAAACATGAGATGGAACTAGAATATACATTCTCAACATTGATACATGAAAAACATTGTGTACCTAGGATAAAATTAGAGGTAAATCCTCTCTGTATGCAATTGATCTAGCTTTCTCCAGGATTTCATAATGTCTAATGAACCTCATTTTCAACATTCCTTTATTACCATAATGCATCACACTATTCCATGGAGAAACATTGTGAAAAAACATTATCACCAAACTCAAAAGTAATATCCTTCCTCTGGTAATCCGCATAACGTTTCTGCCTTCTCTATGTTTTTCTCATTTTCTTCTATGTAAAATGATATTTTTCTACCATATCTTTTACCAATTATGGTCCCATCTACTTCCTTTCATCTATATCATCCAAAAAAGCTAGAGTTCGACCCCTCTTCCCATATAATGCCTCAAATGGAGCCATCTATATACTATAAGTAAAACTATTATTATAAAAAAATTCCACCAAAGAAAGATGTTGGTCCCAACTTCCCTGGTAATCCAGTGAAAAGAACATAGCATATCCTCCAAGGTCTAAATTATTCGTTCTAACTGCCCATCTGAATGCAGATAAAAAGATGTACTAAAATTTAATTCAGTACCTAGTAACTTCTAAAGGCCTTACCAAAAGTTAGAAGTAATATTAGGGCCACGATTAGATAACATGGATAGGGAACTCCATACAACCTGACTTTAACTTTAACATACAATCAAGAAATTTGATCTAGAGAAAAATTATCTCGAATAGGATGGAAATGAGCATATTTAGTCAATAGATCAATAATAAAACAGATTTCATTATTACACCAAGATTTCTATGGTAATCTTATAATGAATTCCATTGATATATTTTCTCATTTCCACTCTGGAACAAGTAAAGACTGAAGCACCCCATTAGGTAATTGTCGCTCTGCCTTAACCTATTGA
Source organism: Viscum album (assembly GCA_963277665.1). NCBI lineage: Eukaryota > Viridiplantae > Streptophyta > Magnoliopsida > Santalales > Viscaceae > Viscum > Viscum album. Next base: position 973,275,907 of record OY728140.1, on the reverse strand, counting down.
CATGTCAAAAACATCACTATAAAGTCAACAATATCTCTTTTAATTCCATACCACTAGTAATACTCCCAAATATCATTGTACATCTTAGTACTACAAGGATGAACTGAAAACGGAGAACTATGAGCTTCACATAACCACTCATTCTTCTACTATGAATCACAAGGCACACATAAACTTTTTTTAAACCTCAAAACACAAGCATTATCAATATTAAAATCAAGAAACTTACCCTTATGAGTTAACTATACCTTTTTCTATAACTCACTATCTTCCTTCTTTTCTTGATTAAATCTGTCTGATAGAGATGATTTAACTGACATCTGAAATGAAACAGAGGAATTTTCTACACCAAAAACTTCTATGCCAAATTTCATCAAATTAAAAACCAAAGTATCACGTTCCAAATGTACCTTGGTTAATAATGCCTAACTTTTACAACTCAAACCATCATCCACTTTATTTTCTTTTCCCACATTGTAATGGATGGTGTAATCATAATCCTGGATTAATTCCAACCATCTCATTTGTCTCATGTTTAATTCTTTCTATGTGAATATATACTTCAAACATTTGTGGTCAGTATATATTTCACATTTTACTCCTTACAAATGATGCCTCCAAATTTTTAAAGAAAAAAACAACATTATATTATTCTAAATAATGTATAGGGTAATCTTACTCATGTGGTTTCAACTGATGTGAAGCATAAGCAGTTGCCTGATCATTTTACATAAGGACGCAACCAAGTCCTTTCAATGAAGAATCACTGTAGATAAAAAAACTCACCATTTTTTGGAATATAGTTCCAAAACTAGAGAATTCACCAATATTATTTTCAATTCCTCAATAAAAATCATCACATTCTTTGTCCATATGAACTTAACACCTTTTTGAGTTAACATAGTCATTCATCTAGATAACCTTGAAAGGTTTTCAAAAAACCTCTAGTAATAACCTACCAATCCAAGAAAACTATGGACCTAGTTTATATTTTTGGGTCTTGTCCATTCTTCAACAACTTTTGTTTTAGTAGGATCAAAAGTTATGCCATTTTTTAAAATAATACGACCATGGAAAGAAATTTTTTGTAACCAAATCTCACTCTTGCTAAATTTACCATACATTTTATTTTCTTTTATGGTTGTAAAGAAATCCATTTAATGACTTTCATACTCCAACTTACATTTAGAATAAACCAAAATATCATCAATGAACACAACCACAAACTTATCCAACAACTCATGGAAAATTTTATTCATATGATCCATGAATATAGTAGGTGTATCGGTTAACCAAAAAGGCATAACTACAAATTTATAATGGCCATATCTAGTATGAAACGTGGTGTTTTGAATGTCTTCTTCCTTTACTTTAAACTGATGGTAACCTCACCTAAAATCAATATTATAAAAATATTGATCTCCCTGGAGCTGATCAAATAAATCCTCGATACGAGGAAAAGGATACTTGTTCTTAACAGTGATGTTATGAAATTTTCTATAATCAATGAAATGTATCACTAAACCCTATTTCTTTTTAACAGAAAACATAGGAGCACCCCATGCTGATGTGCTAGGTCGAATGAAACCTTTATCTAATAACTCTTTCAATTGCTTCTTTAACCCTAAAAGTTAAATTTGAGCCATTTGATAAGGGGGTTTTGAAATTTTTCTTGCATCAATAACTAAGTCAACAGTAAATTAAACATCTCAATCAAGTATAATATCAAGAAAATCATCAGGAAAAACATCATGGTACTCATTTACCATTTGATCATCAATAATCTGAATTGTTTCGTTTTTATCAACAATATGTGCAAGGTAACATTCACTTCCATTTTTTAATAGTTTCTTAGATTCTGGATATGTTATCAAAATCAAGGGTTCATTATTGTACACAAACTGAAAATCATTCTGAAAAGAAAACTCTTTATATCTTCAGTCAATATTAGCATGATAAAAAGAAATCCAATCCATACCCAAAATAACATCAAACTCTAATGGAGGCAAAACAATAAGGTTTACTGGTAGACTATTTCCACAAACACGGACATAAAGGTTGTTATAATTTATTTTTGTCTCAACATTTCCCCGGGTGTTTTAACAATATGTTTAGGATTCATATCTTGAGATGGAATTCCCAATTTACTAGAAAACTTCTCAGAAATGAACAAATGTGTAGACCTCGAATTAAAAAACAAATTGGAATAATCTGAATAAACAAGTAGTGTACCCGATACTACATCATTTGATGGCCCAACATTTACTGAAGTAGTTGAAAAGGATTTCACCAACCGTTTTTCCTTATAGTATAGTTCCTTCCCCTCTGTTGAGTTCTTCGTTGGACACTCATTTGAATAATGACTCATTTCATGGAACTTATATCATTTTACTATTTATAAAAAAGATTTTTTCTTACCATTATCCTGATATTTTTCCGTACAATTATGAGCCTTATGTCTCATTTTACCACATAAGTAGCACATAAACAAATTCAAAAGACATTCCCGGGCATGCATTTTACCAAAATTTTCAAAAACTATAAAATTTTGTTTCTAACCATAAGGATTTTATGAATAGTTATTCCCTTTCATCTACCACCTCAACATCTTATTTTGTTGTTTGTAAAAAAACTCCTGATCATCGGCAATATCCATTTTCTCCTTCTCCATACATCGATCATGTTTTTCATAACTTTTGAACTCATGACAAGCTAAATCCCTTCAAAACCATGGCTTTAATCTTGAGTAAAAATAGTAGATTTTACTCCCACGGTCGCGTATGAAATTTGGGACATACCTTTATTGTCGAGTAAATTTTTCTACAAAAGCAGCCGATGATTCCTCCTCTTACCTAATTTATAGGAATTTATTTTTCATCCTATGATGAACCTCCTTTGGAAAATATTTCTCAAGAAACATACCTTTAAATTCATCCCGATCAATAGCATCAATCTCCTCACTATCCTTGATATTTTTCACCATCGACCACCACTGATTAGATTCACCTTCAAAATGGTAAACAACGAGACTGACCTTTTGATGTTATGAACACCCCATGATATAAAAAATATTCTCTAGTGTTTCAATCCACCCTTAGCTAGCACAAGGTCAGATTATCCTCTGAATGATGGGGGATGTTGCCTCATGAAATGATCAACTACTGACAAGTTCCTCTGTAGTTGATCTGGATGATCATGTGCATCGATACCACCACCATTTATTGCCTGAGTCAATTGTGCCATCACTGCAAAAAACTATTTAGTTCTGATTCCAACCATCTCAGGTTGCTGATTTTAAAGGTTTTCTTCCTCATGATGTCTTCCCATTATAGCTTCTATGTTTCCTCTGCGAAAAACTATTCTTAACACAGAAATATTTTAGGCAGAGCATCATGGTAATCTGTATATTCTATATCATTTCAATCTTATAAAAAATTAATTTAGTGTTATTAATTTTACAATATTGTAACTCCTAAAGTTATCTAAACCGACCTATGATACCAACTATAAGTACATAGCCCTAAACATTATATAATCTTTAATTAAATGAATAATCCACATTGAGAATCTTTTCAGGTTAATAGTTTTAGAGAATTAGGCTATAACTATTACATTACATATCAAAAATTACAATGTAGACCCTTCTACTCAGTTTCCATTTTTTCACAAAATAAAAACTCTTGAAAAATGATTAATGTTTACTTCCATGTTTTAGACAGGAGGAATTTTCAACGGTCCCATCCTTAACCCTATTCATCTTTATGTCCTGTGAAAAACAATTTAAACCTGGGGATGATCATTAAAATCTCAGTAACGGTTATAAAACAAATAAAGAAAACATTATTCCATCAATACAAACATAACATAATCTCTTTAACATACCTCATGAAAACATAATATTTATAAATAACACATAGTAATCAAAAATCATAAAGGTAACTTGTGGCGTCCATATCACACTAACATTGTAGTTATCGTAGCTATGTAGGGAGTTGCATTGGGAATACCCATCACAGTATATTCCCAAAGTATCTTAGGAGAAACATTCACGTTTACATCTGTCACATTACCCAATGCATTAGAAAGCTATCTCGGGCTCACCCACCCTAGGTTTATCACAGAACCACCCATATACATAAACAATGACAAAGAACCATGACATATTAATAACACATAAAACAAACATAATGGAAAGATAACATTTCCAAATTTCAATCTCAATATATCATTTAAAGGTATTGAAATAATCAATGCATTCTCAGAATAATTTTCAATTCCAAAATACAAAAAAATAAGATTATATGGTATTTGGTTTCCTATTAAAAACATTACGGCTTATTATGAAATCCCAAGATCAAATAATACTCTCGGCGGAGGAAATAGTTTTTTCACCACTAAAATTAAAAAGTATCAATCTTTTTAGTAGTTTGGAAAGTTTCCTTATAGAAAAAGATTCCATTTGAATGAAATGAAATTTCAATGGGGTTTATGAAACATATAAAAGAAATTCTTGTATAAAACAAAATAGGCCTCAATGAAAGGATATTGAGACGAAGTCCCTTAAAAGATCATTTATTAAATAAAATAGAACAATTTTGTGTATTCATTATATGCACACGTAAATAAAGTATAAATACTTGATAAGATAGAAAAATTAATTTCTCACATAATTAAAGAATGACATAATTATTAAAGGTAAGATCAACCCTATGAATTGGAATTTGGTTAAGAAGTTACTTTACCTCATGTCCAACTTCATTCGATCGTTCTTTAATATCTTGAATAATAAACTAAAGTTAATTTCTAGATTTTTAAGAAGCATTTTAAAGTTTATTTTTCGTTTTAAATCAATCATTACCTTTCCATTACAATTATTTAATAATTTTATTTCATATCAAACATTTTGTTGTTGTTCGGAACATGAGTTAAAAATGGACTTCTTATAATTACAAGTTGTTCATGTATTCAAAGTTACATTTTCTCCAGAATGATATTTATGATTTAGATATCATATATATCATTTATATCCAGTATATATATATATATATATATATATATATTTATATTCATAACAGTACATTACATATGGAGATAAGAAATGAAATGCACCATTCATGGAGACGGTAAGTCATACGTACGCATGAATGCTAATTTCATTTCTATTTAATATTTAAAGGAATGAAAACATAAGGATACAAAGGTATATTATAATCCCAGTATAATATCATATATAATTTCTATAAATACATCCTTTATATGTCCCACATATGGCATGAATGAGTCATATCACATTGAGGGGTCGGTAGTCTGCACTTTCTCAAATGAAATTATCGTATTTACTCACTTTGAATACCATAATGGAATGGTATAAATGAAAAATAAAGAATAAAATAAACAATATAAATATAATATATATCACATATAAATATAGTTTCATCTTAATGTCCCCCATAAGATGTGGTAGGAGAATATTGACCAATCAACGTTTCGTGAGGCAGTAGTTCATCATCCATAGAAACTGTATGTTCTTTACCCATTATATGGAGGTGTGTGTTAGTGTAGTTGGAATAATTATCATACAAATAACCTATTATATTGAGGATACTAGTTTTTTTATTAAATAATTAAATAAAAAGTGTTTATGGTGTTGGAGAAGTAAAATAAAACAAAACAACTAAAGAGAATATGTTACCTTTAAATTAGGTATCTCCCTTTGGTATAAACCAAAAGGTTTACTTGAAGTGCCTTCTGCCTAATGTAAGGCTTCAAGGAAGAAGAGGGGAATGTATGGAGATTAATTGTGAAGAGGTAGGATGATCCAAGGGGCTTGAGAAGTGTGAGGAATGAGTTAAGATTGAGGGATTTTTATAATGGGAGGAGGGGCTCTTTAGGAAAGTTTGAAAATATTATTATATTATATAATTATTTTTTGCATCTAAAGGTAAAAAACTTATTAAAGTCAAAGATTATATGGATATTGTTATAAATAAAATAATCCAATAATAATTAGACAGGTTTTGGATTTTATTTTAATCTTTATAATTGAATTTCATAAATCGTTTATTAATGAGATAAACACAACATCTTTATTCTGTCATAAATAATTTAATTTATTTGATGTCTAAAAATTTAAATAAATATGATAATGTAGGAAATACGTTTATATTTATAATTATTATTAATAGTCAGATAAATAACTTATATAACCCTATGTCGAAATTTATTTACTAAAAGATATATTTTTAAGTCATTTTTGTTATTACGTTAAATTAATTAATATAAAGTGGCATTATCACTCTTAAGTGGCTCCATGGGGTCCTAAAATTGACCCAAGGATTCCCATAGTTGTAAAATTTCAACAAATAGGATTTGGAAACATGTTAGGGTAAATTAAAATTATTATAATATTTTTTTTGACACTTATTTACCAGATTTACCCTTTAACCATGGTAAATAAAATATTTACAGAAGTAAATATTGATAATGTATAAAAAAAGATACATATTTAATAAATTTATAACTTCTGATTCCAGTTATTGAATCCATTTTTCCAAATTGAAAACAAAGAAGTGGTAGAAATAAATTTAAAATTTATTCTTGTTGTCAAAACAAAAAGCGTGTTTTTAAGAAATAATAATTATCCAAAGATTAAAACTTTTTATGTCCAATTTCAAAGTGAAATTACTTCCAATTACCAAAACCGGATTAAATGGTAAAAAATTTAATCTAATTACACTTTAAAACCATTTAAAAAGATAATATAACCATATAAATAAATGAAATTAAAAGGTAGTTTTGAATTAAAATGCCATATTTTTCACTATTCATTAAAAATGAATTTAATCAAAAAAATACGAAAAATTTACCCAACGTCAATATTGATGTCCCGATTGTAAATAAGAATTTTATTTTTTCAAATATAACATATTAAAGTGACCAAGACATATTTAAAGAGGGTTCTCCATCAAAAGGAAGTAAATCAACCTTTTAAGAAATATTAGAATATTTATGCTTAAAATTAGATGCATTCACATTTTAAGACTCTAAATTTTATTGGATAAATGTAAAAACATTTAACAAACATATATCATCACATTTTAGTTAGTTCTATTCATTCTCTCTAATACAATGGATTTGATTGAACTACCTTTTAAAATAATAATATTATATTGTTGGTGTGCAATGTAAGATTTCAAAGAAATCCATTGGTGCATATCAGGTACGCCATCAAATATAGAATCCCCTTTAAAGTAAAATTAATATTTAATTCACAAATAATAATAAATATGAAAATTTATTATTTATTTATTTACCTGGGATGTTACATTTTTACATAAATTTAATCTTACGCTACAAAAACACTAAATTAGCTTATGTTACACACATGAGCGATTTTTTTCTAATTTTAATGGAGCACCTATTTTAAAAATACAATTTGACACTTTTACAAATTTTATTTTAAAAAATACACATAATAAATGAATTTATATGTTCTAAATTATTTTAGGGTTATTGTTTTGGATTTTCTTGAGAAACATCATTTTTTGATGACCAATAAAATTTACTACAATTTTGTTAAAAATAGTCTTTTCATTTAAATAATGAGTATTGGTAAATTATATTTTAATTTTTTTAGCAGTAAATTACATAAATTTATACTATTATTCTCATTATAATCAATTTCTCATTGAAATTAAATTCAAAAACATAACAAACAATTGAACATTTCTTTACTTTAAAACATGTTATTTCACTGATTATACGGGATTAGCATTAATCTTAATTTTCGCACATATGTGATTTGAAATTTGAAAATATAACCTACATGGTTGTAATATATATGATATTTTTGTTCTAATAATATCAATCTAATATTTTAAAAGAAAATATTAGTATAAGTTAATAAAATTAATTACAGTTATTAATGTAAAATTAAGCTTAATAAGGGACGAAACCTTAACCGTAAGGACCCAAATGACTTGGACACTTGTCCACAATCCTTTCTCTTCTAATAATTAGACCATATACACTATTTTATTTATTTTTATGGGTTGTGGGATAATATTAAATTGAAATTTCCTATATAAATGTTTATGTATAGAAAAAGACAAAAAGGGAACTTTCATTATCTTAAACATTCAAAAATCAATGAGATGTGTACAAAAAAATCATAATTTCGGTTATACAAATTATATTGAAAATATTAAATAGATAATTTTATCATAATAATTAATCATTATTTTTTTAGATATTATTTATTTACATAAAATTCTTAAGAAATGCAAACATAATGAATATTTAGTTAATAATTAACTAAAATAAATAATACTAAAAATATTAAAATTTAAGTGAATTGATTGAATCATATTCGTTATTTTTTATGTCATGTAAAAAAATTTCAACCTAATATATTATAATTCAAATATTATATTTATATTTTAAATTTTAATTTAAATAAATAATTTCATAATTGACATTATTGTTATCATATAATAACTAATATTTTATTTAATGATTTGAAATTGATTAAAATAATATATTATGAAAATGGATTTTTAACTGCATATATAATATATATGGTCTATTAATGGATTAATTGATATTTTATAATTAACATATTGACACGTAGATTATAAAGATATTGTTAACATGGTCCAGGTTTAATCAGTATTTTAGCTCCTCGCATGCGCTTGTTTTAAAAATAATTTCCAAAAAAATTATGATTTTAATTTTACTAGATTATATATCATATTAAAAATTAATATTATATATATTATCCAATAAATCTAAAATTCTTTTAGACTTAATGGTTAAATTACATTAGTTAGAAAATGAGATGTTTTAATAAAAACCAAAATGATAAAATTGTGGAATCCTATAAAATAAAGAATCAATTTATTAAAATGAACATATTTTTGTGTGGATGAAGTTTTTATGATAGTGATACTCCATTACCCTATTAGGTTTCCATTTTTAGTCACCATAGGTAAGGTATAACTCCCATTAGTGAATACCTTTAGTTATTAACAAGAGTGAAACTCCCCCTCCACTATAAAAAGTCTCCTCTCCTCCAACATAATTACACCTATCAAACAACATAGGTTTGGAAAATATCATAAAAAATAGTCTACCAAATCCCAATACTCCTCATAGAAGACTTAGTTTGGGTATAAAATATATTTAATGAATCCTTTTAGTGAAAACCAAAAGGATTTTCCCGATTAAGAGGTAAAGTCTTCTCTCAAGATCTCTTGATTTATTTGCATTCTCCACCACCTCCAATATAATTATTCAATTATTATATAAAAACACAAGTATATTTAGTATACTATGATTTTTTATGTAAATTCTTTTACCTATATGTTAACACACCTCCATCTAATAGGTAATGAAAATATTATTTCTCTGTACGGCAAACTACTACCCCTCAAAATGATGATTGTTTATTTTTACCTTACCATCTATCATAGTGGAAATTATGATTGAAACTCTATTTATATATGATATATATGATATTATTATTGTGTTTCTTCCTCTGTAGTTTTTATTTTGAACAGACCTTTATGCTTTCCATCTTGAGTAAATAGAATAATTTCTTTTGTAGAAGTGTGGACTACCGCCCCTCATAGCGATATAACTCACTCAATCCATACACGGAATGTAAAAAGTATGGTTTTAATAATCATTTGTAAAATATATAACATATATATGATAAATTAATTATAATATATATATATGTATCATTTATTTTTTATTCTTTTAATACAACAAGAAATGAATTTACCGTTTAAACATATATATGACCTACTGTCTACATGAACGATGCACTTCATTTCTAATTTTAAAACATTATAGATTATTATAAATACATGTATACTGGTTTTAAATGTTAATTAATTCTTGGTTTACATTCTTTATATGATGACACCATGATCTAACTAATGATATCAACAAGTAACAAAATAAAACTTACTTTGGAAAACTGGGCAATTAATAAAAAAATTATGAGATTAATGAAAGGGTGTTAACAAACATGTAATAAAATATTTTATTAAGTTAATATATGATATTATAAACGTGAATATGTTTATATATTATGTTAGTAACATATTCTAAACCACTATAAAGGATGTTAAATATGATACAAAAAAAGATAGGTTAAGGTAAGGGATTATTGTCTTACTTTTCATTTTGTAAGGCATACACCATATACACCATCCACTTATTTTTTATTGTGTATATAATAAACCATTTATACATTATATAATTAATCCTCTTCCTTTATGGTATGAAAAAAACTCCTTCATGGTCATTTTAAATTAAAATTTTCAACTATTATGGGACACTTTGTGATATTTAATTATTAATTTTGAAAAAAATATTCTTATAATAATCTTCGAAATATCACTTCCTTTTGTGATTATTAAATTTCAATGGGAACAATCACTTTATTGTAATAATATCTTCATTTTAAATATATCTCATTTTCCATATTCTCGCATAACGGATATTATTATTTACTAAAACGTATATTATTTTAGATATATTGTTCACTTTAACTATAATTTGATTAAGTATGTAAGTACTGATAAATTTGTATCTTCTATTGAATACAAATAAATTTTGATAAGGATAATTTGATCATCAATATGAGAAATGCATTTGAATGGTATGAAATGGTTGGGGACCAGTTATAGATATCCCATATATATATCTGTAGACTTTTGAGATGAATCATTTGGCCAATCAGTGTGTTTTTACACTACATGTTGTAAACCGTCTTCTGAATAGTCTTCACGGTAAAGGTTCTATGTACCTAGGATACATGGCGTCGAATAATTATGAATTTTCATCATTTATATTTAGTTATTATTAAACAATGAGATTTTTAATAAATATATATGTGGATACATTTTACATTAATTTCAGTTATTATTCATCCATGATATTTTTCATCGACACATCTATGGATACACTTAATTTTCATTTTATTGATATGAATGGCATGTATTATCAATTTTTTAACGTTCCATGTTAATTTATTCCTACTGATTCATTATTTACTCTAATTAACCTACCGTTACTAAGAATTAAAACTTACCCTTATTATTTTCCCTTTCCCCAGGTCATGATGAAAATGTCTTTGAATAGGCCTTCAAGGATGCAGTTTTTTTCATTTTTTATGTATCATGCCTTTAAATCATGTTTCCCAATGCATTATGGGTGTCATATATGTAATATGTCTTTCTAAGGCCGCTAAACTGAATGTTTCTTAATAATATTATTCCTCTTAAAAATGAAAATGTAATAAAATAATCCACCAGCTCTAGGATTCTCAGGTCGGGGTGTAACACTTTAAGTTTAAAAGGGTCATTTTTCTTCAAGAGCAGGTTTTATTTATATTTTTTATTTTCATTTAAAATTTAAATTATTGAATTTAAGAATTTAAAATGGGAAAAAATAAATTAATTTATAAATTCCTCATTTTAAAATTATATTAGGTTGTTTTTTATTGTTTAAAAATGGTTTATTTTTTAGTGAATAGTGAAAACAATTTAAAAAAAATAACTACTATAACATCTTTATGATGTAAGATTGATTATAAAATTCATAAACCCTTTATATAAAACATAAATGTATTTAAGAAGAAAAATAAAGCATTTAAATACATTATTTTGAATTTTGATGGACAATTTTGACATTTATGAAGATATGCTATATTTGATTATAATTAAAAACTATTTTTAGGATTATTTAATTTAATAGTATGGTTAGAATATTACATTCAGTTTTTCATAAAAAAATTAATATGACTTTTTTTTAATTATAATAATATTATAGCCGTTATAATCAATATTAAATATAATTTTAGTGTCAAATCACTTTTACACTCAAAAATAAAATTTTCATAAAAATCATTTTTCATTCATTTATGTAATTATATTAATATTAATTTCATCCACTTATATTAATTTGATCTTTTAAAAACCAATTTTATATTTATAATTTGAATATTCAAATCTAGCAATATGTTAAATTTCATTTTTAGTCTTAATGGATTGTAACATTGGTAAAATAGTTTCACTATAGTAATGGAGGAAGAATGCTAAATGGGTTTTAAAATAAAGGATAAGGCTTAAAATCTCAAAATAATTCCTTTATATCGTTTTATGATTTTATTTCATCCACTATAATTATATATTAAAAAACTAAGACTATTATGTTTCATTTTCCTTTAGTAATGACCTTTATATTATTTTAAGTGAAGAATAATCACAGAAATGTCACTCTTATTCATTTAATATACAAAATATTCTTTAATGGAGATAGTGAGAAGTAATGAATGATTATAATTGTATAATTTAAATATTAAAAAATATATTTATGATACCAATTATTTTTGAATTTATCTTATAATTACCTAAAATTCATACGCAACACATACACAATGGTTGTGCACGCCTTTGGAAAATCTTCAAAATGAATTTAAAACATTAAAAGTGCAAAAAAAATTGGATAAATTATTGAATTTCATGAATTTAATTGATAATTATAATGTATTATTGAGGTTTTAATTATTTATATTTGAATCATATTTTTATATTGATGCCTTTGAAGACAAAATATTTTAATAGTCATGAAAATGACATCAATTGGTATTTATTATTTAAAAATTATTCTCAAATCGTTATAAAATCATATAAACCCTATATATAAGTATTTTTATTATAAATCCTCCATAATATTATTCATGGAACAGGTATTTTCTACATAAATGTTTTTAAATTTCATTTTTAACCATTAAAAATTAAATATTTGAAAAAATAAAAATCATTTTTATATATAAAATTGACTTAATAAAACAGTTATGAAGACACATATGAGTTCAATTTTCATATCAAAAATCTACCCAATTTCCTTTTAAAATATTCTTTATCACATCCCTAATCCAAAATATTGATCATATGTTTATTTTTTGTAATGTTATATGTTTAATCGAAATGTGGAATATCAAAGATAGATGTAAGAGTTTCTGATCCTCTTTCACCTTTTTAAGTATGATTCACTATCTTGAAATTGGATTAAACCTTTACATAAATTCATTGCACGATTTTAGTCTTATGGTACTTGAATCAATTTTATCAATTTTTACGGGGGATAACATGTTACCTATCATAAAATTATTCTCTAAATTCTATTATAATTTTGAAATTATGGTTTTTCAAACATGGACTTTTCATTTGAAATTATAGTATTAAATTTTACATAATGATTATAAAAACTCAAAAATTAAACATAAATAATTTTTTATTTATAATAATTTTTTTATAAAACATAAATACTTACTATTTTTTACCCTTCATCTAAACACTTTTAAAAAAAATCATTCTCTATTGTGAAGTTACACAACCTACATAAATGATCATGTTTTCATAAATTTAAGTCTTTCATTAGTTTTAAAAAAAATTATTTTATGATTGGATATAAAATTAACATTCTATAATTATATAATAATGATTCTAGAATAGTAAATTATCAATTATAACTATGAAAGTAAATGTAATTAAACATAGTTGTTTTTAACCATAAAAATCTTATTGATGAAGGTATTTAGTATGAAAAAAATAGATAAACCATGAAAATTTATTACTTATATATTTATATATATTAAATAAATTCAATATTATATATTTTATAAACCATTTACCTAATACATTTGGAATTAGTGAATATATTGAACCTGATTTGAGATTGTGATTCGAACAACCCTAAAATGATCGACATAAACTATATATATTTAGTAAATTATTTAATCCTGATAATAGAGTATAATAATAAGGGAATAAAAATTAATTATGTACTAAATAATTATTTAATTAATATAATTTTATTATTCATCATGGTATTTTATATTCACGGAAATTCATAAATTTAGGTAAGGGGATTTTTATCTCAATTTCCTTTTATTGGGTTATATAAAATCTTGATTGACTATGTTTTTCCAAGATTTTGTTTCTTATGAAATTGGATTATTTATTTTGTATTTAATTTTTTTATATTTATTTAACTTGTTTCTGTATAATCATTTCTTTCATTCATTCCTATTTCAAATGTTATGATCTTTATGAATGTTTCTGGGACTCAATTTGAATTTCATGAGACATTTTCCATGTTGTGAACACTAATATATTTATATATTGTACATACTATCCAATTAATGTTTTTAAACCTATTATTTAATATAAATCATTGTGTTTTAATAATCATATTTTGTTCTTTTATTCGATGGTCCTTTTATTCAATAACTAACAACGTTATAAGGGTATATCATTTCAAATATCATTCTTCTATAAATTCTTTGATGGATTCACCTCTAATCATTTATATAGTGTATATTATTTTCCTTTTAAATATAATATCATGAATCACTTTATAATCATGGTATTTTATTTTACTTCTCACCTTCAATATTTAAAAATCATTTTCTATTTTAAAAATCATGAGGTATTTAACATTAAAAAGTAGGTTATAAACTCTTTCAATTCAGTGTCTATGTTTTTTTAAAATTTTCAACAATTTTATTATTTTAACATAAAATATTTCCTAGTTTTATTTTTAGACACAAATTAAATTAGTAAAAAATATTTTTAAATGAATATTTTCTATGGGTCCTTTATGAGTCACTTTTAGCATTCAATAAAGAAGTGTAAAAAGAAAGTTTTCTAAAGTACATGGCTGGAATTAATTTTCCCCACCACCATGTAATTTATTTATTAATATTTTTTATAACATTCAGTGTTTTTTGTATGAAAATAATAATTCAATTATTCTTTAAATTTTTAATTTTTTAATGTTTCATATGAACTGGATATTTTCTATTGTTTTTCAAAGAATATTTATAATGATTTTTCAAAAAACATCAACTAAGTAAATATCAATTTAATGCTTATTATTCTTCACAACGGATATGTTCTAATGATTCATTTTAACTTCTTTATATGGATTTATATTATGATGATATTTTAAGAAAATATACATGAAATGTGTTTCCCTTCCATGGTTTGATCATGCTGTGATAGAATGATGGTTTCTTTTTTGAGTTTTAGAATGAAATAAAATTTATACATACTTTTTTCAAGTTATATTTATTTGAAATTATTTATAATGATAAGTGATCTTGAAATATCTCATGATGATGAGTGAGCCTGGTATATCACTCCAACGCATTCTATAATGTTGAAGATCTAACAAGAATTTTGTTACCCCTACGAGATTTGACATAATTGGTTAGGTTACTCCTATGTGGAATAAATGATATAAGTTATTAAAATATGGGTTAAACTTGAGTGAACATGGGCGATGATGATAATATCCTTGGATACCAACATATTTTCTCTATGTATTCTAAGAGTTTCACTATTTCCTTTGAATAATATTGATTTAACATGGATCTGATTATTGAATCCAATGTATTTTCCTTTAGACGAATATTTATTCTATGAATCATGATTTAAAATGAAGGTTTTGATGAGTATAAATTCTCTAATGATTTTTCTTGTTCACTTTAACTATGTTGTTATACCATTATTCTCATCTTATACCCAGTGATGATATTAAATTATTAATGCATATGAATACCCTTTCTAGCCATTTGAGCACAAACATCTTGTGTATTATCTTCCCAAGGTTACAATTGTTGATGTTAATTGAGTTGTGTATTGAATGGATTCATGTGTAGATAATTTAATGTGATATTTTGAATACATTTCATGGAATAATGAAAACTTAGTATCAGGAAAAAAATCTATTTGGATGAAAATATTAAAAGTATAGTTACATAAAGTGTGTTTCCTATCTATTTAAATGTTTAATCCTAAAAGTCCTTGGGTATGTAAGTGACTCGGTATTTCCTTCTGATGTCTTAATTATATATAGTTAAAATTTACTCTAAATAATTGGTTTCAAATAAATTATTATAAATATTATGTTCTTATGTCTAGATCTATGAGTACAAATCTAGGGTGTTATAGTTGGAATCATAGAAATGATTTAGATAAATATATATTCTAGGATGTTATCAGTTGATGATAATTTAGTATTTATGGATATCATTTTCTTATTAAAGATTATAAGGTCCATAATAATCATAAAGGCATAAATACCCTTTTAAGGTTTTATGTGATTGGATTTTAATGTGAACAATGATATTTTCAGAGATGTTTTATTAATTATTAATAGATTATTCATGTATATATAACCCTTATATTTATCATTCCTTTTATCATTAAGTTTATTTGTGAATAATTATATTAAATGTTTCAAAATACAAGTTGAAATGTATAATATAATCCTTGATATTAATATATTATTTAATGTTGAGGTAATTATGGTTAGTTAGGTTAAATAAATAGTAACCTATAGAATTATTTCCATTTAACTTCATGTATTATTATTTATGTTTTTAGAGACTATTGTATAATTTCTTTATATGAATTATTATTAATTTTTGTTATTATCATAACTTGTGCTGACCATTTTGGATTTTCGGAATATAGGGGGGATATCAATTTATCCTTTTATAGATATCATTATCTATTATATATTTATGTTCATAATTTAGGAATAACATATATTCATAAAATATATTCTTCATTTGATATATATAATCAAATAGAGATGGAAACTATTTGAAATAAGAAACTAAAGGACAAAATTATGATTATGGATTTCAATTAAACAAGTATATATACTTTCCCATATTCTCTCTCTTGGACATATAATAATCACTTATACTCTAAAAAAGGGATATTGAAATGATAATATTATCCTATTACAATCATTTTGGATGAATTGTTTCTCTCTTCTATATATAGGGAAAATGAAATTCCAATTCAAAGCATCATCCATGATAAACTTCCTATTCTTAAAAGAATAATATTATTTGAGAATAATTCTCATCCTCTTGACTATAAATGTCTCTTCCATGACCATATTTTCACATCCCACCAATGCTCTCCTTGTTTGGGAACCCAATTGTATATTATACCATGGTACATTGATATTTCCCTTTTCCTATTTTGTAATGGATGTTTCAATTTCCATTTATATGATATGGGTTTTCAAAAAATTTATTTCTAAATATTAAAAATATTTTTCATTTCATAATTGTATTTTATATCTTCCACTACACATTTCCCATGGATAAAAATTATGTATTTCTTCAAGGATCCATTTTTTTGGGTTTATTTTGAAAACTACGAGGTTTAATGACTTCTATAAATAATTAAAATGGAGTTTTGAAATTCATTCGATATATTTTTACACTTAATAAACCCTTTAATACTAAACTTGATAAAAAAATTATGAGGACATATTTATTTAGCTGATATTTTTTACACCAATAGATTTAAATATTCTTTTTTAATTAATTAATATAGACTCTGATAGCTTATATTACATAAATCACTAAACTAAATTGAGTCATGAAGAACTAGGTAAACATAGTTATGAATATTATAAGAGATACAATGTCTTTAGTAAATAAAAAGTTATTAATCAATTAAAAATAATTATATTTAATAGATAAATAATTAATATTTAAAAGGATTTTTTCAAAATCATATTATAAATAATTGTGTATTTTATTGAATTAATCACTTTTAAATGAGGATTCTGATCATATTTCTTATTAAAATTTATTAAATTATATATAAAATATAATTCATTTGGTAAATAATATTAAATATTGTTAAGAAAACATTATGTTTTGAAGGTTCATTTTACTATGATATAGATATTCCTTTATAGTTTTAATTTTCTTTAAAAATAAAAAATTATGAATTTTAAAATTCGAATTTAATTAAATGAATTATATTTCTTAATTTTTCATTTAAAAATTTACTTATAGTGAATTGTTTTTATTTTTATAAAATTTTACATTTTTTAATGAATATGGAAATATATCTTGTTTACAAATTCAATAAATGTTATGTAATCATAATGATGTTGTTATGATTTAATTTTTCTTTTAAATAAATACTAAATATTTATTTTAGGATTAAAATGAATCATTTAAAAACATTCGTTTTTAGAATTTGGAATCCCATCCTTTATTTTTTTGAACTTAAGTAATATTTTTCTCTAATCAAAAACTATTTTTGGATCATTACATTTAATAGTATAGTTAGAATATTCCATTTAGTTTTTGAATGATAAAAATGTAATATGACTGTATTTTTATAATTAAATTAAAATTTAATTCATTATAATCAATAATAAGAATAATTTTATTGTAAACTCGTTTTTACACTCAAAATGGGTGTTTTCCAAAAAGAACTATTTTTCATGCATATAGTCTACTTATGTTATATATTATTTTTACAAAATATATAAAATTAATATTTTAAATTGGATTCCATATGTTTAATTATCAAATAATTTTTTTTATAATTTCTATTTCATTTTGATTTTTTATAATAAATAGTTATCATTGTAATAATTTGGCACTACAAGAAAGATTAAAATATGTTAAATGGGGTTTAAAATTAGGGATATTGTGTAAAAATTATCAAAACAATTACCTTTAATTCATCAGATGAGTTTATAACAACCATCCCCAACCTATATTTTAAAATAATAAAAAATTTCTCATTTTTCAATGATAATGACCTTTATATTATTTAATCCGAATAATAATCGCATAATGTCTCTACCATTCATTTAAAATCTCTAATATGTTTTAATAGAGATAAAAATATGTTCTGAATAATTAAAAATGTTTATTTTCAATATGAATACATTAATATTATTATATTTATTTATTTATTATTTTCTGTGATGTTATAATTATTACATAAAATTAAAGCATTATGATCGATAGCATATATGACACACAACCCCGATCTTCAACGAACCGTGAAATATAATTATTTATATATGATCATTAAATCATAGTAATGAAATTTTATGTTGTTAATATGATGAAACATATTAATTAATATATAAATATATAATTTATAATAAATAAAAAAACTAATTCTTAATTCTTAGCAAGTATGCACCAAATTTTATATAATGTAATTTTTTGTTACAATAATATATTTTCTTCAAAAAATAGGTTTTTTCTTTTTGTAAGAAAATATAAAAAATATTTTAAAAAATAAAAAAATTGAAAACTAAAATTCATTTTTGAGATAATCGAATAAAAATTATATTTGAGTGAAATATTATTATTTTTCTAAAAAATTTGATTTTTTAATGAATAGTGAAAAATAATTATTTTTATAACAAATTGTATTTTAGTTTCATGGATTTAAAAAGTATCATTATACTAAAATAGTTTAAAATTAACATTAGATATATTATATTATTAATAATCCAAGTATGTTCATTAGAGTTAATTTTTCATATTGAATTTGGTATAAAAACATTTTTTACTTAAAAAATAATTTTCCTAAAAAATAATTATCATCACGTATTGTGGGTTTCAAATTTTATTTCATTCATCAATATATATGAATTCCATATATAAAAAATTTATAACATATTTTGATGTAGGTGGTAAAAATTTGGTAAATAGGTCCTTTTATTTTTACTAATTAAGAATAGTAACCTTAAAAACGTTTTGTCAACACGGTAAGGCTAAATTGGGTAATAAAGGTTGAATATATTATGATAACAACATAAAAATGACCAAAACATTGCCTGTATCATATTTTATGTTTTTATTTCATACATTTCCATATCAATTTTAAAAATATATAAACTTAGTTCCATATTTGTTTTCACCTTTATAGTATGTAAGTGAAAGATAAAGTCAAAAATATCACTTTCCTACTTTTAATATGTATATTAATTTATGATAGGTATAAAAACAAAATATGTTCAAATATAAATGGTTATTTGAATGGTAAGTTATTTTTTATCATGATAATTTATTTTTTATTCTTATTTATTAAATAATTATCTTAAAATCTTATGCAATTTCAACCCAATATTTATTCAATTAATAGAAAAAGTAAATAAATGATTTGAAAATTATACAAAATTATACAATTAGAGTAAGTTAAAGTGTGCCAATATTTTTTTTAATTATAAATTACTTGTGGTATTTTAATGGTTATAATTAGAATTTATTTTTTTTGATTAAAAATTCAAATTAAATTAATACTGTTAAAATGGCATTGAGGATCTTTTATGTTATATATTATTTTATCAAATCATTCAAAAATCCTAAAAATATTATATTTATCAACTTGAATGGTATATAGTTTAATGTATCTTCTATGTTGTATTTAAGTTACACTTTTTTATTTTTCATAAATTTCTTGTCCTCTAATGTGTAAAAAATTTTTACCACTGAAATTATCAAAAATGGTTAATGGGAGGTTAAAAAGAAAAGATAAGGGTAAAACAATTGTATAATATTTTCCAAATTTTATTGTATGAGAGGATTTCATCCCAAAAGTATCTTATATTTTAAATATATAATTCTAGATCTATTATTCAATGAAAATTATTTCATATTAATATAATACTTAATCTAATTCCATGATTTCCCCACCCCTATCTTATAAAAGGAAAATCCTTGACTATTTTCTTCACACATAAAAATAATTTTGATTCATCCAATCCCTACCCAAAAACCATTCTTTCATCCCTCCATATGTTCATGAAACGAAAACCTTCTTACGAAAGGTTTTGGTTCATACCATAATAAGTTATCTGAAAAAGTGACAGATAAATATTGTATGTGATAATTCATACTCAAGGTCAGAGACACATTAATTTAAAAACATTATTTTTAATTTTCTCATGATTATTTTTAAATAATTTTCTTTTATATTTATATTTTTAAAATTATTTTATTGATTTATTTTTTAAGACATGAATGATTTATATAGGAACTGTTATGTCAATTTTTCCTTTCATTCAATGGTATTCAAAGGGAATCCATTTACTTATTTTATATGAAATGTTTTGATAAAAATATAAAAAATAAATGTTCTCTTTTAACAAATATGGCATCAATATTTTTTCTTCCCACCGTAACTATAATATGATTTTGGGGTTCCTTTAAAAGATTTATTGTTTTCATCAATGATATCCCCTCATTCTATATATACTGGTTATTTTAAAACATTATTTTAAATTGAATATATATTTAAATGTCTAAATTTTTTTATTAATGGGTGGAACGATTATTTTTATTACTGTAATGGTGAAAATGAAGGATTTCATGTTTCATTATTACATTATTGTTGATTGATATTGTTTTTTATGACTATTGGTTCCATTATAAACTAATGATAATTGGATTCATTGTAAATCAAGAATGTGTGGTAACATTAGTGACCACAAATGGATGGTTCCAATATAAACTGATTATTGGTGGTTAATTTATAAAATGAGTGTGGGTGGGCATATTTTATCTCTCTAATGCATATGGAAATGAATATGATATCTGAAAAATTATAAAAGTTAACAATAATTGTTATTCCATTTATAAAACCGATATATAAAATGATTTCCCATGTTTCCTAAATGATTTATTTATTATTTTCATTGTTTTTACACAAATATCATGATTTCACAAGGTATGATAATGTTATCATGTTTATTATAATCAAATTTCATGTTATTAATATTTAAAGGTATATATTTGTGGAAATATTTTCATTAGTTTACCATAATTTAAAAGAAATCTATATAAGTTTTATTTTTTTACTTTAATATTTCTAATTAAATGTTTTATGAAAATATTTGGATAGAGAATTTGATTTTTTAAGAAATAAAATTTAAATTTTGAGCCATGAATTTATTATTAAAAAGGAAATTGTTTTTTGAGTGTTTAGGTACTAATGCGAATCTTTCAATATTTTTATGTTCGTTACTGAGATTTTTTTTCTAATACCACATTTTAAAATGTTTTTAATAGGGTTATAAGGATTATTATGAATTCTATTGAAGACATATTTTGGGGAAATAAATGTTGGTTATACTTCGAATAATGCTAACTTGAAGTCATGGGTATTGTTATATAAGAGTTTCTCTAAATTCTCTAGAACTCTATACCTAAAAGATACCTAGGTGCGTAAGTGATTTCGTATTGATTTTTTATATTAAATTTTTTTATGGTTGAAATAGTTTCTCCTTTTTTGGTATCAAATCTATAAATTTAACATTTATGATTTTACCACTGGATCATGGAGTACAGTTTTTGGGATATTATATTTAGTATCAGAGGAAAGGTTAATATAATAGTATATGTTATAATGTTTTAATGAGAGTTCATTTTAGGAGTTATGTATACCATCATGGGATTATTAGTTTATGTTTGATCATAATTTAAAATTATTAGACACCCATTTTAATGTTTTTAAGTGATGGTATGTGACCCTAAGGTTTAACATGAAATATTATTTGAGAAATAATGACTTTACACTATGTGGAAATATGTTTTAAGGTGTTGAAAACCTTTAGGGTTTATATAGTCTTATGTGCTGAGGGAATTATAGGTTATTATAATTGTGGAACATCTGTTTCTTCATATAAATATTTATATGACTAATAATTAATTTATTGATGAAGTTACTAACATTAATTTAAAACATTTCACAATTTTTATATCCTTGTATTATTATGGTAAATATAAATAGTTTTAAATAATATTGGATTTTATTTGCGAAATAATATTCAATTTATATTTTCAAAAAATATATTATTTTAATGTCTATTTATTGTTATTCAATAATTTTTTGTAAATTAATATCATAGTTTTTAGATTATATTATTATGGCATGTGGAATTTTAGAATGTGAATTTATGAGTTCCTACTATTGATTGGAGATAAATGTTATATTAATCCTAGAAGAATATGTGATCAAATAATTTTAAATTGGGAGTTTCAAAATTTTTCAAAAAAATGTTGATGAATTTAAAGTCTATTTATTTATCAAATGATGTAATTTTTTCTTTTGGTGTCACTATTATGGATTTAAAGACTAATTCTGTACTTTTTTCATATGAATATTAATTTATTTTAGAAATTATAAAAACTTTTCTTATCTATTATGGTTTTGGTAAACTTCTTTGGACATTAAGAAATGGTTTTTTATTATTTTATGGAGTTTTGTTATGTTATAAGTCTATTTTAGATCTTTAGGTATAAATTTTATTTTCATATATACTCATATTTTGGGATGAAATATTTGATTGTGGTGAAAATTGAATAAAATGATGAAATTATACTTTTCATGAAAGTATATTTTTTTATGTTCATAGAATACATGATAGTTAATTCCTAAATAATAGGAAAAATATATTGGGGAAAAAATCATATTTTCTTTAATTTCTAATAAAATAATGGTACTTGTAACACTATATTAGTTTATGATTTTATGATCATTAACTTTTTATTGATCATTCAATTTTATGTGATCAATTATCTTACTAACAATCCATCATTAATAGGACTTTAGTTTTTCTCTAGGTAGGTATTTTCACTTCCACAAATGTTGTCCTATTTTTAAACCTAGTATATGTTATTTAATATGACCTTCACAATTCCCTTTTCTCTCATTTCATGAGGATTTTTTATTAACCCTTTTTATGATGTTCTATTTCAGTAAAACTATTTTTAAATATCAAACCATTGATTATCATGCCCATGATTAAAATATGATGATGAAATTTTTTAAATGGGGTAGAATGTTACCCCTCACAATTTTTAAAAAATAACATTTTATTCAATATCATATACGACACACCACACCATGCATAAACGAACCATTAAATCTTATTATTTAAAAATGATTGTTATAACCTAGACATTGAAATTGCAGGAATAAATAGTATTAAAACATTATGAAATATATTTATAATCCACACACAATTCAAATGTATTGATTAATTATAAGGAAATATGTACTTATTTATCAATAAAGTTATTTCATGATTTCAAAATATGTTTTCTATTTAATAAATGATTTTAATTTTTTTATGAGTAAATTTTATAAATAATTTATATAAATATTATATTATTTATTTGATACAATTAAAATCATATTTCATATCATCATTTCAAAATATTCATAAGGTAAAATTTATTATTTTTCTTAACAAATTTATTTTTCAATTAATATTGAAAAACAATTTTTTTATTGAAAACTATAATTTTGTTTCAAGAATTTAAAATATTCCATTTTTATAATAGATTCAATTAAAAACTCTTTATAATGTATTATTAATAATCTAATTATTTTCATTATAAAAAAAATTTATTATTTAATTTGGTATACAAACATTATTATTCTTGAAATATAATTTTCTGAAAAACTATTCTTCATCAAAATTTGTGGGTTTAATTTTAAATGAAATTCTGCCACTTATATGAACAGTATCTTGAGAAAGAGATTACATATTTTTAATCATGAGGTACAAATTTTATAAATAACCCTATTCTTTTATTATCAATATGAAAAATAATCGTAGTAAATTTTTGTCACCTCGATAACGGTAAATCAGGTAATTATGGTCCAAAATAATATGATAAGGAATTAAAAATGACCCTAACACTTACCATTATCACATTTTATGATTTTAGTTCATCCATGTAGATCCATGTTTCAAAATTATGGAAACATAGGGCCATCCTCCATTGATTTTGACCAATATAATATTGTAGTCAACGAAATAGAGAAAACTGTCACTTTCCTACATTTAAATAAATTTAATATATTATGGTGGGGATTTAGACAACTTATTTTTAATTATAAATAGTTATATGAAATTTAATTTTTTTCCCTACAATGGAATTTTATTTAAAATTTTTAGTAATGAAATATTGGTCTTAAATTCTTACACAATAACGACGCAATATATTAATTTAATTTAAAAATTGAATAAATGAATTTAACGGTATTAAAAGATGTAAAACATAAGTATGTTATTGTGTCTCAAAAATTTTGTCGATAATTATAATATATTATGGGTCTTTTAAAGTTGTACATTCGAAATTTGTCTTTTAATTTATATTATAAAAGTCAAATTAAGAGAATAGTTCCAAAAATTACATTATTAGTATTTTATGTTATATAATATTTTATTAAATGATTTAAAAATACTAAAAATCACATATTCATCCATGTATAAGTTATATCGTTTATAATATCAATCATAGCCTACTTAAGGTCCACTTTTCTTTTTATAATAACGTTTTTGACCCTAATGAGTAAAAAATATTGCTTTAATTGAAAACAGGTTTAATATGAGGTTAAAATGAAAAGTTAATAATAAAATAATAGTCTGAACTGGCCCAAATTTTATTAGATGAGAGTATTTAAAAACAATTTGTCTTATATTTTAAATATTTAATTTTGGATTTATTTTCCAAGGATAATTAATTTATACTACTTTCATAGTATAATTAATTCCAAGATTTCTCCACCACTACCTTATAAAAGGTTACATGACTGAAAATAAAAAAAAACTTATTTTGAAAACACTGTTGAGGGAAAGTGAGAATACAAACATATATCATGAAGTCCCACGTTTCTAACCACATATGAAATAAAAATGTTATTTAAAAAACATTGAATAGTTTGAATCTATCACCCAGTGTAATCTCCATGTGTTACCTTCATGTCTAGATCATCATTGATGATGTCCTCAAAGTGGTAGGCCATCTTTCCCTGTGTTGGAATATATTCATTCAGATTTATTATCTCTTGGTTGATTCCATGTACCAATATCTGGTCCTTTTTTTGATCAAATCAGTTTTATCATCATTAAGATCAATTCAAATTGATCTCTCGTACATTCTATCGACATCTTCTAGTGAAATTTTGATATTGAAATCGTACTCTAAAATATCTTCATTATAATGTAGGAGAAGTTTTCGGTCAATCTTCTTCTTCATTGTATCCTCCAAGACACCATCAACTGACTCTAGTACCAACAAACGGTCATCATCTTCTAAACATACAACTTGAATGTCCTTGGCTTTATCACTAGCTACCTCTACCTCATCAATAGTTGGTAATATTTTCTCCACTAGAACACCACCATTTGAACCACTTCTATAGACTCCACTATATCCAATAGTGTGGATATTTTCTCACCTGGCATTAAATTCTCTTGATTTACTCATACTTCAAGCGTCGCTGCCACCGGACTTACCTCTACCCCGATATTCTTTAAATTTCCTACTAACTGGGTAACCATGGGTTTCAAAAAAAAAGAGTAGTCTTTATGGGGTCTATCTTTTTATCTTTATTGACTCTTAACTTCTTAATGGAAATTTTACCTTTATTCACATTACTAGAACCACACCCAATTTCCATTACCACATGGTGATCCTGCTCACAATCTAAAGCTTATTGGTATTCTATTTCTTTGATACTCTAATAAAGATGTACCTATAACTTTAACAGGACATGCTTCCTCTTCCATCATGGGATGACTGGCTACCACCATTCCTAATCCAAATTCTATTCCACATTTTTATTCAAGTACCATTATTGGTTTTTCAATTACATCAAGGTTGTTGTTTTCCTCAAGGAAAAAGACCCACAAAATTGAGAAGATTGGGAATTTATATCGGGATCACCATACGGTGGTGTGAACAAGTTTGAATTATAATCTTTTAGATTATACTCAACCCCAGTGTCATAGAAAATATACTGTTAGGCATAAACATATAGATTTTATCATTGTTTCGCATCCCCAACCAATACTCTCTGAGAACATGATAGTTAAAAAATAGTATAAATCTTCCCACCTGCTTTCATGGCCAGGAAAATTGGCTTGGAGACATCTAGGTCATGCCTCAAACTAGAAAATTATCCCATAACCCTCAGTTCTAGGTTCGAATACCTCCCATCATTCAAATGATTCTCTACACTAGCTGGAGTAAAAATACCTGAATGATTAGCTGATTGGACTATAGGGGGACATGACTTCACCCATACTAAAAATTCTAGGATTTATTCCTTAGCCACCCACTCAATGAATACATGGAAACCAAGGATTCAATTAAAACATTTTTCTTCAAATTTATTTCACCTTCATCCTTGATACATATAAACTCTAATATATCCACTAATATGTCCACCTCAAAAATAATCTATGTTAACATAGTGTGACATAAATCTCTACTTTGAATATCTAAACATAGGTATCCACATAAAATGTTATAAAACATCATTAGAATATCTAGATTCTAGATTGATAGAGAAATCCTATGTAATGAAATCCATATCTCAGCAGAGGTGGGTGTCCTTATTAAGGTTTAAGATGAACATCCAATAAAATATATAGAATTAAACACCAAAAACCAAATAAGAAGAATTATCCTTGGTATAGATGATATCATCATCAGATGAAAACTGAATAAACAATTATTGTCGATCTATAATCCGAACGACTGCCTGATGAAGAAAAACCCATGAATCATCTACGTACCTATCGAAGACATCCACTGGTGGACGACTCTTGTCAAAACACATCACCAATGAGAAATACAACAGTGAATATGCATGTAATGACCCCAGTCAAGAAATCAAGAGTGAGATAATACTATCAGTGTGTGGTTGAACATTAGGGAACACATAACATTCAATGAATTTTGGGAGAATTCGAGGTTCGGTGAGATGGTAAAATGAGTGGAGTCGAGATGAGGGTGGATCCTGGGAATATCCTACCCTGTTAGGGGATGGGTGAATGAAAGGTCATCCATTCCATCACCTATGCCATAGATAAGGGTGGGAGGGGTGAAGATGGGTAGTTTTAAGCCTTATAAAAGGTTAACTCCACTTCTGTTTTCCTTAAACTAAAAAATAATAATGATTTAGAAAATACCAACCCAAATCCCTTCCTTGAATCCCTGCCCATGTCCTATTGAACTTGGTATTAAGAGAAGACAATCCTATAAATGTTTCTATTTAAAATAGTATGAGTTTTCCTGATGAAGATAAATATAAAGACCATACAAGATGAGTTGAAGTTGAGGTAAGATAAAATTTAATTAAAAAACCAAAATTTAAATGTTTTAAATATTTATTATCTAAATAATTTTATTCCATGTCCATATTTTTAAAATTATTTTATAAATGTATTTATATGGACTTGAATGAATTGTAAAGGACATTTTATGTCACATATGACTTTATTTTAATGTTTTTTAAAAGTATTATTGTTATATATTTTATATGAAATGTTTTGAAAAAATAAAAATTATATATTTTATTTTAATGTATATGGAATCAATGGTTTTACCACCTCTATTACCATTATATTATATTTTATTCCGTATCAATTTTTCATATTTTATTTAAGGAATAACCCTCCTTCCTTATGTTCAGGTTATTTTCAAAAAGTTGATTAAATTTAATAGATATTTCAAAGTCTGAAAATGATTCTATGTGGGTGTAAAGAATATTTATTAGTGTAAAGATGAAAATTAAAGATTTCATGTTTCATGATTATGTTATAGTTCTTGGAAAATTTTATGACGATATGTGGTTTTTTATAAACCAAGGATGGGTGGTTTGGTTATAATCAAACAATGGGGCTTCTATTTTAAACCAAGGATGAGCGATAATATTATTAACCAAGGATGTGTGGTTTTCTTATAAAATAAGGTTAAGTGCTTATATTATAAATAAAGGATGTTTGGGTACATTATATCCCACTAATGAATTTTATAATGATTATGTGTTACATGGAATTATGAAAGCTTAAATATTAACTATTCCATTTATCATAGTGATATGGAAAATGATATCTCAATTTATCTACGTAGTTTATTTATTTTGAATAAAGTTTGTACATTAATTTCATAATTTTAGAATCTAGGATAGTGACTTTTGTTTAAAGTAAATTATATTCAATTTCATATGGTTTAAAAGAATTACTTTATGAATTTTTTTTACTATTTTATCATTGTTTCAAAAACAATTCTTTTACTAATTTTCCTTCAATATTTCTCAGTATTTTAATTATAAAAATATTCAGGATGATATGTTGATTTCTTGATTATGAAATTTTTTATTTTGATCCCATTATTTATTTAGAAAAAATATATTTTTATGAGTGTTCATGGGCCAATGAGTTTATTTATTTATTTTTGTGTTCCTTACTAATATTTTTATTCTCATACACAATTTTTTTAAAAAATAATACGGTATTAATGTGGATTAATAATTATTTTGATGTCATAATAATGATATTAAATTATGTGTATAGTGGGAATAATTATCACATAAATCCATGAGTATTATTATGTAAAAGTTTTTCATAGTTATCTAAAAATATAAACCTAAAAGATCCATCGGTCTGTAAGTGAACCTATATGTCATTTTGATTTTTTAATTTTTGGATGCTTGCAATTAGGAAACATTTATTAGTATAAAATCAAGAAATGAAAAGTTTATGATTTTAGCACCAGATCCAGTATTTCAGGTTCGGGGATGTTACAATTGATAATAGTGGTAATGATATGATAAAATTGTAGATTATGATGTTTCTATGAGAGGATATATTAAGAGTTAAGGATATCATCATCTGTTTATCAGTTTAATATTTATCATATGTTCAATGTATTATAAAATACTTTTTAGGTATACGTGATTAAAATTTAAGGTAATTAAATATATTTTAAAAGATATTTTATTGGGTTAAGTTATATATATCCATTAGGTTAAACGTTTTTTAGGTTTGAAATGGCATTAGATACCATGATATAAAGAGAGAATCGGGGTATGAATGTTATTTTCAAAATCCATTCTTTCCCACTAGATCATAACATCTTTATTATGAGGTTCACTTATTTTTCTCATTAGTTTTTACGTTGATCTTATCCTTTCTAACATTATCTGATGATGATTCAAGAAATTCAAATTAAGAAAGAAAGAATAATGACCAATAGATTTTTACTGGGTTCACCCTCACTGGATACATCCAATTAGTATAAAAAGGAAATATACCAATGCAAAAAATATAATAAAGCACAATTTTATTGGTTTAGGCTAAGTCACTCTTATATAGGATCATTTCTAATCCAATGTTTTGGGTAGAATCACTATCTCCCTGAGATCTCTTCCCTTACACTTCCCTCTAATTATCACTCCTTCTGAATAGAAAAATTAATATGAAGGAAAATTAATATAATATTATATTATTTAGTGTTTCATGGAATGTGTGGTGGGTTCCTTTAAAGTTCGCATGTTCCTTCACATCAAGTATATGAACATCACATTGAGAATCACCATTCCTTGAGAGATCATGGAAACTCCTCCTCAATTTGGAAAGACCTGTGGGATATTCTAAGTATTTATTACAATTACTAGGATGTAGTATTGGGTAAAATCCATTTCAATAATTGTTCAATGTTGTATATCATTTACCTTATTATTCATATTCAACTTATTCTAAATTCAGATATGATAATTATATTTATCAAAGGGTAATTTAACTTATATATCCTTGAAGAAAACCCTAGTGTGTCACCCCTGAGTGATACCCAATCATCTAACCCCATGCCTCAGATCCTAGAATGAAACCCTTTGTGTGATATCTGTGAACATAACTCCTACTCAAGATCCTAAAATTTGACCCTTTTATGATATATTAGTGTGACACCCCTTGCGTGCGATCCAAGATTGAGACCATGTGCACTAGATCCTTGTGTGTAACCCTTTCCTGTTATCGTGGTGCATAACCCCTTGTGTGAGATCCTAGTGTGCGACCCCATGCCTGAAATCCTGGGGTGACATCCCATTCACAAGATCACGGAGTGTGTCCCTTTCACAAGAACATATTCATCTAATGAGGATAACAAGAACATGTTCAGATCATTCATATCGAAAGGCTATTTTCAAATAATGTGTATCTAAATACCGTGTTGAGTTCATATGGATCCTGAGATCCTATTTAGTCCATATGGATAGTGAGAAATCAATCGGCCTCCTTTTGAATTCATCCACCCATTAGATACTTCACTTCTCAAGAATCCTTCATGAGATCGTTTTATAAGACCTCCAATTTATTACAAGGACTGAAATTTCCATGTGGAAGACTTTATTAAACTAATGAAAAAAACTTATGGGATCTTAATTGTGTATACCAATTTTCTTCACAGAGAACCCATTCTCGAGACTCCACATTAGATAATGAATTTATTAAAAACTGTTTGAACTCTTATGGATGGTTCATTGGGTATTTATAAAAAATATTCCACCACAATAACCCCAAAAATCATTGATAGATGTCTATTCCACCACCTCAATAATCGTCATCACACACTTCATATAATTTCTTCACATGATCACATGTCGCATTGCACAAGTACTTCACATGATCACCTACTATATGTATCAAGTGAATTTCAAGATCATTGTTATTCTATTTGAGTTTGTTTCATTATTCCATCACAATATCCAGTGATAATAATGCAGTCAATAGGATTGTCTTTCAACACTTCACATGATCCCATTGTGTTATCCCATAATAATAATGTTCTTTGGATGATCTCTCCACGAGATCCTATGAAAATAATGAAATTTATTCAGGTTATTCACATGATATCTCCAATAGAATCTATGATAATAATTTTGTGTTTGGGAAGATTATTTATTACATTTTATCTTCGTGAGATCTGACATCTCACACTTCGTGAGATCATTCTTATCAACCTCCACAAGATCAGATATCTATCCCTCTATGATATCAAATATTCATGATCGCCCTTCATGCCTTTATTTAAAAACATCCTCCATAAACAACCTCAATACATTTAAAAAAATAGAATCTAACAATAATCACCATTAAGATGTATTTTTTCGAAAAATATCACACTCTCAGTTTGTTGACAATACTTATAGTCTTCAAGAACCAACTTCATAAAAAGTTATATTCTTGAAAAACCTTTTTCCTTCTGCAATACTAGATATTTATCAAGGACTTCCATATCATGTTCTGTAATCCCTCACGATTCAATATTACTTTGATAAACAATATTATCTGGAAAATTTCCTTTATGAACAAATTTATTCTCAATCCTTCCACAAGAAACATTCTTGGTACCAAAATATAGAACATCGTCATCTTTTGAGATCACTTCTAAATACAGACATATTTACTTCTTGCACCATGAACCTTATGTAAACTCCTTTACATGATTATTCTTTTTTATGGACCAATTTTAGCATCGTAATATTTAAAGCTCTCCTTATTTAGTCTCTCTCTCTATTAGCATCTTTCTTATCTCGGTTAAGACATGGTATCCCCCTTTATAAATGAACCCAATGCTCACCCCTTTTTTGTCATAAAATTGGTAAACAACACACATCAGTACATAGGGGAAAACATACCATATATCAAGGATAGGGGGTTCTATATACCCAATTTTCAAGTGAGGGGATTCAAATGAAATCCTAGATATAGATAATGTTTTTCATACACTTCTTTCAGAATGGCCTTCATTGGAATGATTGTAACATTTAGGTCAATCTGTATATACTTCAAATTCACATGACCAAGCTCCAAAATCTTCATTATGAAGATAAATTTTATTTTAATGTTTTATTTCCTTAAAATATAGACGGTATTTTTTCTAGGATCTTTAGCATGTGAATTTTCATAATGGATACTGATTAGAGTCTTCACATAAATCTCCCCATTTATTATACAATTCAATTGGAAATTCCTTTATTTTGAATTTACTCCACCTTGGTCAATGATCTCCATGAATCATGTTTATTTAATCTACAAAATTGTAAGGGGACAGATATTATTATATTTTCACCTAAAATCTAGATAAAGATAAATTACTCTCCCACTTTTTTCACACCCAATTTTACATGTCTTGGTTTTATTGTAGTTCATGGGAAATCCCAATCCTTTTAATGGGTTTTGGGTTATATAAATGTTTATTTTTAATTTTACTTCTATTAATAATCATCCTACTTTGGGTTCCCTAATTCGTTTTTTGGGTGTTTTTTGATAAAGGGGGTTACTTCATGATTTGGTCCAAACAGTGAGCCCATTTCGGGATTAAAAAACAAATTTTTTTCTTTCATAGATCTTTTTTTTCAAAATTTTTCTCCCTTTACACTTCCTATTTGGACTCCCTTGACATATTCAAACCAAAATATCATTTTATACTGCTTACTAATTAATAACCATTGTGAGCATGGGTTATTTATTCAGGTATTGGGCCAGCCCATGCACCCATTTCTTGTTTTTAAAAAACAAATTTGTTTCATTTATATATTATTCATGTTTTATTAATTTTCGTTGATTCCACCTCCCAATAGAGACCAAGAACCCTAAGGGTACCCCCAGGTTCCATTTTCTCTCTTTTTAGCTCATCTTAGTCACGGATTACAGCAGAAATTCTAAAAGATTATTAAATCATCCAGATTTGCCAAAGGTCATTTGTCGTAGTCATAAATCATTCTATTCATTCTATTTTTTGAAAAAATATTCTTTCTTATGTTTTCTCATACATTATTATACTATATAATAAGTTCCAAGCAATTCAATCTCCTCTATGGGTGTATATCTAAGGGAAGATGAAGTGATTTCGAGTATCTAAGGTGAGATTCCATCTCATTTCTCCTCCCTCTTCCTTCTCCTTCCACGTTCAATTGGTTTCTTCTTCTCCCATGGTCATGAAATACCTAGGATTTTTTTATCCCATTATTTTCAAGTGGTTTTGGTTAATTGAGGGCAGGAATTCATTTATCTAGAGTGTCTGGAACCGCAGCGAGTGATATCAGGTGTGTGTTTC
Source organism: Viscum album (assembly GCA_963277665.1). Taxonomy (NCBI): domain Eukaryota; kingdom Viridiplantae; phylum Streptophyta; class Magnoliopsida; order Santalales; family Viscaceae; genus Viscum; species Viscum album. Next base: position 973,242,117 of record OY728140.1, on the reverse strand, counting down.
CATTCTGTAGTGGTTTTGAGGTACGTTTCCCATTAAACATGACCTTTTTATTTAAGATTCTTATTTTTTATGGTATCATAACCCTCTGTATATTTTTATCCTTTTTTATAAGCATTCAGTAACTTTATTTGGTCTAACAAGTGGGTTTTATGCCCAGTTTTGTGAAAAGTGGTGTTGTTTTGTCATAAAAGTGCACACCATGTGTTTGTTTATATGTTCCATTATCTTTTTCACCTTTTTTGTGAGGTTTAAAACCTATTTTATGTTATTTTTAACATGTTTAAATATCTTGAATAAATGTTTGGCATGAAATTGGGGTATTATTCCTTTTCAAGTTCTTAATATAAATTGTTTTGTTTGAAAGTGCATTTCTTGTGTTCGGTAAATTGACCAATTGGATTTTATGTGTTATGTGTGATATAAAATATTTTTTTTTGGATTTATAAATTAATTTTAATCATGAAAAATTTTGTTTTTGGGTCTATTATCGATTCAAAATTTTTATTTGGTTTTACAAACAAAAGGGTTTTGGATTACAACCTGATTTGGCCTGAGTTGCTAGAAAATGGCCCATTTCACATCCTTATTAAAACTATTGTGTTTTTAATATGCAACATGAGTTTTATAAGGGATTTATGAAAGTTTTTTTCTAAAATAAATGGTTTTTATACACCTCCTTAACAAAATTGAAATGTGTACCTCTGTCAAATGTTTGTTTTGATAAAGGCTTAGAAGCATGTTTGGTATTTTTCTTGTTAGAATGGTTTTCAGGTGTACTTCATGTTGTATCATTTGAATCCATTTAATGGTCCATGAAATATATTTATTAAATGTTTTTGGGGATTCCAAATCTGTTTTGATATGTTAATGGTTATTTTTTTTCCTTAAAAATAATTTTAAGGTATTATATGTTCAAAGCCACATTATACTTCTTTAAATTGTTTTATCAAAGTTTTATTGGATTATTATTCTATGAAAGAAATGTGAAGCATGTTTGTGGGATGTTTATGTTTGTATGATTTGGGAAGTAAATTTTCATGGGGAAATTTTATTTGATAATATGGGGTTCTTTATTTAGAACAAAAGGAAAAACCCATGTATCTAGGTGGATAGACATGTACTAGTATGCTAGTGATCTGGAGTGGTTTCATCCTTATTTTAGGTATCATGTTTGATGATAACAACACTATATAAACTATTATGATGATGATGTTGGGTACCACTAGGTTATGGATGATTTTCATACTGGTGGCTCATGTGCACGAGAACAAATATTTGTTTTGGTATCTTTTACACTGATATATGAGGTACCTAGGGCCCACAACAAACTAGTGTCTAGGGGTGTTCTCATGGCCAGTACTCATTGACTATCTGAAACTCTCAACCATAATATGATGTGTTTGTATGGATAATTTAGTATCACATAGTTTTTTATTTAAATGGGTTCTTTCTTTAATGAATCCCTCTCGATGATTGTTTTAATTTTAGAGTTTTGTATCTTTGGAAATTGTTCAAGAATACTTGTGTATAAGACATGAAAGATTTTGTCAGATAACTCCAACAGCATGGAACTTTATTTAAAAAAAATCCTTTATAAATAGTATTTCAATCATGAAATTGATGTTTCTTATATTTTAACTGGAAGTACATTGGGAATAGAATGTCGGGCTAACCTAATGTTTTATAATATGCATGCCTGTAGTTTTATATTGTTTTTAGCCCATGGGTTGATTTCTTCTTGAGTTCGGTCACCTTGAGAAACATGGGATCATTGTTTTGGAGAGTGAATAGAGTGATCACATGGAGTTAGTTGGTCCTTAGGTCTGGTCAGTTTAGTTGTATTGATCAGGTTTACTTTCAGGTTTGTCATAGAAATGATGTCATTTTTTGTATAAATGTGTATTGGCCATTCCATTCCTTACTTTATTTCCATTTTTATTTATATTTGGGAGAAATAATTCCCTTTTCACTCTAACTAATCCCCTCAGAACATTTCACCATCCTGGGAGGATGAGGAACACCTCTCAGGACTTGTCACGGAGCAGATTTGGTGACTATTTTAGGGTCCATATGAACTGGTTCGTGACAAAATGGTATCAGAGGAGGATGGTTATTTGAAGGCCTTTATTTTCATAGAACCGTATATTATTTGGGTATTTTGAGGTAGATGGTGTAGGATTTATGGTACATATTTTATAGGGTTAGGAATAGAGTCTTGAACTCCTTCTCGTTCTGATCCTCACGTGTCCATTGGAAGTCCTGTTTTATTAGTGTCTTTGGTTCTTGTTGATTGATTTGTGTTGGGATAAGACAATGGGAGTTAGACTAATGGACTGCACAAGTTCGTAGGGCCTAGAAATCAATTTGGATCTGGGGAATGGTCCTAATAAGTCTCTACATGTTGGTGGTGTGTTTGATATATGGCCACCAACCATATTGTCATGTCATCCACCGACACTAGTTCCCTTTATTGGGTATCTTGGACATTCCATGATTTTCGAATTTTGTTTTCAAAATCCTTGTGTGAGAATTGTGAAATGTGTTTTAAAGAAATTTTTGGTTGTTTAAAAGTGTAAAATGGGTTCTCAAAATTTAGTATGTGAATGGTTTTGGAATGTTGGGTTTTGTGAATTAAATCTTAGAGATAAAGAGGAAATGTTTTAACAGGATTGAGATTCCTTAATCTAAACTTATAGTTTCTTGAAATGAAATTTTTTGGAAAAATATAATATTATAATGTGATTATGAATTTTTTTTAAAGGGGGTGTTTTATGATGTTGAAAAGTGTTTGAATATGATTAATGTTTTTTGAAAAATAGGTTTGAGAGGTTGGAGTTGTCCTAAAAAGGGGTTATGGCCTTTGTGGTTGTTGGATTAAGAAAAGGGACCTTTTTTAATATCTTTTAAAAATGGGAATGGGCTATTTGGAATAAAATGTTTTTTTGAAGTCATATTAAATGAAATTGATTGGGTTTTTAATAAATTTTCATTAATAAATTGTGAGTTCTTTTTTGAAATCAGAAAATGGTTTTTGACATGGTGATTAGAATTATTTTGGAAGGTATATGACTTTTGGAATGATGTTGTCTTATTTTTGCATTTGGAGTTCTCATGTGTGCTCAAATTCACGATTTTTTGGATATATGGATGGATAGCCAATATTGAATGGTATTTGGGGGCCCAGGGTGGCATAGAAATGTGCATATGAGCTAGAAATGATGAAACACCATTGGAGAATATCGAGATCCACTAAGATAGTTTTTTTTCAAAAGTTATTTTTGCTAAAACATGTGGTGTTTGTTATAAACCGGTGTTTATGTTGTTGGTTTTTCCTATGTATTAAAAGAGTTGTGTATTCATTATGATTCCTTGTGCTCTAGAAGTTGTAATATTTTTGTGTCTTGATATGGGATCTTATTGGTGGATCAGTTTTGGGGCAATGGCCAGTGGGTTTATAAATATGTTTTGGATGTTGTGATGTGTTCGTGAATTGTTCTACATTGAAAAGATTTAAAGATGATAAACTTAAAGATTCATTCAAATGGTAAAATCCACCTCTTCGAATGATGCCTCTGGCCATTTGTTTGAATAGAGATCTATTTGGGAATGATTTAAAGTGCCTTTACATTATGGTGATTCTCTCATTTGGTGTAGTTGTTCTTCGTGAGGTTGATGTGTTTCTCTCTGTTCTTGGTCAATTCTCCTCCACGTTTCAAGTGTGGGAGAATGGTTTCATGTATTTATTAGTTAATGTTTGGAGTAAAAGTGTGTTTTTGGAGGAATAGAGTTTCATGGTGTCCCATGATCTATTGTTTTGGAAAGGGATTGTTATCTGTCACCATGTGGAACTAAGGAGAAGAGTTCAGTTTAGGGATTATCAAATCCTAACTATGAGGCAGTAGATGCTTCATCTATCCATGCTCCATCCATAGGCATTGAAGTAGAGATAGTGCATGTTCAGGAGTCCAATTTCTATGGATAATTATGATAAGATCATTCCTCTACCATTACAATGAGGTGTTTCCTTTGATTCGTTTTTAGTTTTAGTGGCCTAATAATTGGGACCTAGTCCTTCTCCACCTTAATTGGTGGGGGTTCGGATCTGTGTAGATAGTTTTGGTCTAGTTCATGTCCCTTATTTTATGGAGTGGGGGTATTAAATCTTCGTGTTGTGTTCCTATTAACTTGGGTTGGTAGGTTTTTGTGGGAGAGTTTTGGTGGGAAAGTGTGGGAGTGACCCATTCCTAGTTCATGTTGAATTCTCTTTTGGTCATAGATTATTGGTCCTTAATGGTGGGGAGAACCACCACAGGTCTCATAGATTCTCCTCCTATTAATTGGTCAAGTGATATTTTTTTATTAGTTATGGGGATTTCATTCCATAATCCCCTAGAATATTTGGTTTTCATGAGTGCTCTTTGGTTTGGGGGATCTCTAGGTTCATGGGGAGAAGGCCTAACAATATGGTTATTTTCATGGTTTTGGAGGTAGTGACTCGATCATTCCTTTGTTTCTTGAGATGTGGTTGTGAGTTTATGTTTTGGTTGGGGAAGAGGATTATGTTATATTAGTGGGGGTAGATATTTCCTTTTATTGATAGGCTGGACTATGTTGATAATGAATCCTTATGTGTGGTTCTTTCAACTGGAAAGTGTTATGGATTTCATGGGGTGGAAGGCATTAATGTTGGAGAGAATTGTCACACCCGGTTTTTCATGTCTTTGATTTGATCTAGTTATTTGGAAATCAAAATACTTTTCTTGTGTTTTTGGTGAGATGAATGTTTAGTTTTGATGTTCCATCAATGTCTAACCATCCTACTTTGGTTTCCCCATTTCTTTTTTGGGGTTTTTTGAAAAGGGTGGTTACTTCATGATTTGGCCCAAACTGTGATCCCATTTCCAGATTCCAAAACATAATTTGTTTCTTTTATAACTCCTTTGTTTTCAAAAAATTTCACCCATTAAACTTCCAAATTTTCTTTCTTTCACATATTAAATCTACCATATCATTTTAACCCCTTAAGAATTCATAATCATTTTGGATTTTGGTTACTTATTCACGTATTGGGCCAACCTCTAGGCCCATTTCAGTTTTTTAAAAATAAATTGTTTCTTTTATATATTATACAATTTTAAATAATATTTGGTAATTAAACTTCTCATTCAAGAAAAATAACCCTAGTTACACCCCCCATCTAACATTTTCCATCTTTGGAGCTCATCTTAAATTTAGCTTAGGGAAACAATTATAAATTTTTATCAAATCATCCAGATTTTCTAAAGGTAATTTTTCACATTCATAAGTCATTTAATTCATATTGTTTTTCCTACAAATATTAATTCCCTTTTTCATACAGACCGTATAATCCTCTCCAAAAGTTTCAAGGAATCCCCTCTCCTTTAAGGGTTAATATCTAAGTGAATATGAAGAGATATCCAGTTTCCAAGGTGACATTCCTTCTCATGTCTCTTCCATCTTCCTTATCCTTCCACTTTAATTTCGTTTCATCTTCTCCCCTAGTGATAAAATACCATTTTTAATGTAATAAAATGGTTTTTTATGGGTTTTTGGTTCATTTAGGTCAGGTATTAAAGGATCTAGAGTGTGGTCAGACACAACGGGTGATATCTGGTGTGCATTTCCATTCCGCCTTGGTTTTGACGTAGGTTTCTCATTTCACATGTCCCTTTTTGTTAAAATTCATATTTTTCATTTTGTTTTAACCCTATACATTTTCTATGTATTTGTTTTATAAGCCTTCAGTGTCTTTATTTGTTGTTAAATGAGGTGTTTATGCCTTGTTTTTTTAAAAGTGGTGTTGTTTTGTCATAAAAGGGCACACCAAGTGTTTGTTTAAATATTTTTTTTTCTTTCACACCTAGTTTTTGAGGTCTAGAACCTAGTTTATGGTATTTTGAACATCTATAATTATCATGAAAAAAATTATGACATGAAATTGGGTTTTTATTATTTTATATGTGCTTAAAACAAATTGTTTTGCTTAGAAGTACATTTCATGTGTTTGGTAAATTTCCCGGTTGCATCTTATGTGTTATGTGTGATTTAAAATTTACTTTTTTCAATATATAAATTTATTGGAATAATGAAAAGTATTTTTTTGGGTCCTTCTGGGGAATTTTAATGTTCATTTTTCTATACAAACAAATTGGTTTTGGATTACAACACGTTTTGGCTGGAGTGGTCGGAAAATGTTTTGTTTCACATCCTTATGAAAATGGTTTTGTTTTGAATATGTAACCTATGTTTTTAAGGGATATATGAAAGTGGTTTTCTTCTATAACTTGTGTCTATAAACCTCCTTAAGAAAATTTAAATGTTTACATTTTTCAAATGTTAGTTTTGATAATGGCTTAATGTCTAGTTTGTCAATTTTCTTGTAAAAGATGTTTTCATGTGTACTTTTTGTTGTATCATTTGATGCAATTTTATGGTCTAATAAATTGATTTATTAAATGGTTTTGCAATACAAATCTATTTTGATATTGTAATGGTGGGTTTTTGTCCATAAAAGATCATTTTTTGAAGGGATTATATGTACAAGGCCTCGTTATAATTTATAAAATTGTTTATGAAAATTTTAATTGGTTTATTGATCTATGAAAAAAATGTGGTGCATGTTTGTGGGATGTTTGTGTGTGTATGATTTGTGAAGGAAATTTTCATGTGAAAAGTTTATTTTATAATATGTTGAACATGATTGATCACAAAAGATAAAACCCAAGTATCTAAGTAAGTAGACGTGTACTAGTATGCTAGTGATCCGGAGTGGTTTCTTCCCTATTTCACGTAGCATGTATGATGATAACAACATAACCTATACAATGATGATTATATTTTTGGGGACAACTAAGTTATGGATGATTCTCCTACTGGTGGATCGTGTTCATGAGAATGGATATTTGTTATGGTAACTTTTACACCAATATACGAGGTACCTAGCGCCCTCAACAAACTAGTTCCTTGGGGTGTTCAAGTGACTAGTGCTCATTGACTATATGATATTCACCATTGAAAAATGGTGTGTTTGGAAGGAAAATTATTTAGCACATGTGTTTTATTTAAAATATTTCTTTATTTAAAGAATCCCTCTTTAAAAGAAATTTCATTTTGTGATTTCTTATCTTTTGAAATTGTTCTATCATAATTTTCTATAATACTTGAAAGATTTTGTCTGCTATCTTCAGTAGCATGGAACTTTGTTAAAAAAAATACATATATATTTTTTATTTCAAAATTTAAATTGATGCTTCTTTTATTTTAATTTAATTTTCATTAGGAATATAATATCGGACTATCCTAGTCGTTTTTAATAATCACGCCTATGGTTTTCTTTTGTTTTTTGCCCTTGTGCAGGTTTCAGCTTGGGTTTGATCACCTTAAGTGACACGTGATCATTGAGTTGGAGAGTGACCAGAGATATTACATGGAGTTAGTTGGTCATCAGGTCGGGTTGGTTTAGTTGTATTGTTCATTTGAACTTTCAGTTTTATCGTATAAATGAGGTTGTTTTTTAAATAAATGTGTATTGGATTGTCCATTCTTTCCGCTGTTTTTTATTGTTTATATTTGGGAAAAATAATTCCATGTTCACTCTAACTGATGCCCTCAGAAAAAAAAATTCCATCCTAGGAAGATCTAAAATTCCTCTCGGGACTTGTTGAGGAGCATCATGGGTGACTGGTTCAGGGTCGACCCAGACTGGTTCATGACACTTTGGTTGTTCACTTCTGCTTACCACAAGAGACATCATATGTTGACATATAAACACCACTAAGATATATAAAATATATTTTATTACAGATTTGACTCCATTTATCGACATTATATTTAAACTTTAGTTCTTTTATAACTTTTCAGGATCAAATTCATAATATTCTTTATAGCTACATAGTACTGAAATATTTTCAACAAGTGAAATTACAACTTGGAATTGAGTCATTAACAGATACTCTAAGCCAACTAAGTCATAACTCTTTGTAGGAAATAGAATTTTTAGAAAACAAATGTCTATTGTGTCCATTTCACTCTCTTAAATCAAAATACACTAAAAACCTGACTTCCCACAAATCATCATAGGACCCTATTTTTAGAGGTGGCTATATCACCTAGAGTGTTTATCAACATGTCTCCATAAAAACCTAATACTTTTTGATATCTTGAAAATAGTGAACTGATACCACATTTTAAGAAAAAAGTAGATAATCATGAAATACATTAATGCTTCCACTTCTCCTACAATCATCCTTCCGTAAATGAAAAAATAACACTTCAACTGAGGTATGATAACAATGGATGAATATTAAATAAGAATTGGAACCATTAGATAATTAAAGCATTGCTTTGAGACCTATTTAGTTTCATATCAGGATCTTCATCATATAATATCCCTTTTCCACATCATGAATCTTCTACATAAATATTTCAATAATAGAGTTTTTTATAACAAAAATTGTTGAATTTTATAACATTTGTGAATTTCATTATTTCATATTATTCTTTTCACATGTATGTCTATCCAACATCTACATTGATGCCCTCTCCGAAAATAAAAAAACCAATTAATTGGATCCCCCCTTCATATAGTACCAATTCAAAATAATATATGAAACAATTCATGTGTGGGGAGAGGGGTACATCTATAATCCTCAATGAGAGGATTTTAATATATCCTTATGGACCAATAATTTGATATTTTATTTCAATGAAGTGTTTTATTTATATGATTTTTCCAACTGCCTAGCCATATTCAACTACTTTATCGATATAAATTGACATTATTTGACCTCAATCTCAATATTATTCACATATATATTTTTTTTATTCATGGTATTTTTAAAAAAAATTAAACCCACTCGTAAAAATTAAATTCTTTAATGCTCCACCAATATTACATTTTTCTGATTCATTCTCTGAGGAGTAATATTTCCACTAGTCATATTCTATTTCTCTTTCCTTAATTAGGGTTATATTTATGATACCATCACTTCTCACCATGTGGTATTAAATATGTATTTATCAAGAAATTATTTATTGATTTTTATTTTATTATTTATCATATTCAAATCATTGTTCCATGCTGGTGGATATTCTTTCACTAAACATACATTCTTCTTACTCGTGACTAGATTATATCCTCCTTTCTTCCGCCAGATTCATTCATAATATTTCCATGTGATATGTTCTGACTGTAAAGGTGGAGATTCTTGATACATCTTTCATTGAGATCCTTGTGTTTCGTTAGATAATTTATTTCTAATTTTCAACTTATCATGCTTTCATTCAGTATAGGATATCTCTTTATACACCACCGGAGTTGGGGATCTAATTTTGAGTTAATATTCATTATACACATTCTTCTAACTTCAATATCTTCTAAAATTTTCTTGATTAGAACATATAAAAAAATCCCATTAAAAACATACCTCACTTTGTCATTTTTTATTTGAGATGTTGATACATCTATTGTTCTTCTTTTAACATTGATCCCTTGGGATTCTTTACAAAGACTCATGGTGTGCCCCTATATTACACAATAATAGAGTTTTATGGATAATTTCTTTTGATATATTTTTCTTTCAGAAGTTTCAAAAATATTATTCTTATTCTTATATTTAGAAATATTTATTTCTTCATAGTATGAAATATACCTCAAAGATACAAGATAAAAACTTGAAATATGATCACAAATCCCATATAAAAATCACGTTTTGTTATCAATTTTTCTATACGTATTTTTTAGTAATATTTACAACTCATAAATAATTTTCCCTAACACTAGAGCTGCACACAACACTCTTCCTCTCATGCATGGTAGATGGTTTTTCATAGTTAATACATGGTTTTTACATACTACATTTATTTTCCAACAAGAAAAACTTATTTTCCTCTAAAATATAATATTTTATTTACATTTAATTGTAACCTTCGGATGTATAATCAAATAATAAAATTAAAGAATCCTTTGATTTGGTATTGTCGTTTAAATTAGATTTCTCCACTTCCTTCATGACTGATTCAAGATCTTCTCTCAATTTTTGAATCTTCCTATCGATTGAATCAACTTGGGAATTACATTATCTATTGAGATTATTCCCAATACTTATCTCACAATCTAATTCATGTGACATATTATCCACCATATCTCTTTGGGTATTTATTTTAAAATTCATCTGGGAAATATATTCATTAAAATATGAATTCTCTTAAACCCGTTCTGATAGGTGTGTAACAAGATATTTGATTCTGGCTTCAAAATTCATCATTTCTTCTGAGTTTAGATTCATTCAATTTTCATAATCATTTAATTTTTTAGTTCTTCAACATGAGAATCATTATTCTCTCTTAGATAATTTTCCACTTTAACAAGTATTTTATTCAAAATTTATAGCTTTTTATCTTTAATTTCCTTCAACAGGGTTAGGATATCATAACAATTATTATATTTTTTCATTCTCTAATCCAATCCCCATGTTATGTGGAAAAATTACACTTCTGGACTTCTTGGAAATTATTCACCATTAATAGTTCCATTATCATGTGGAATATGAGGTTATTAACACATTCATATAGAATCATTGAATTAGTAAGTATTTTCACTATCTGATTCATCCAATGCTTTATTTATTACGTTATTGGATTCCTTTAATGTAATAACACTCCTTCCATTGAAACATACATGTTGAAGAATATCACTAGAATTTTTATTATTCTTTTATGATATTCCCTTTTCCATGGAACACCAAAATTTTATAAAACTAAACCTTTAATTTCAACATATGAATAAACCAATTATATAAAAATCCAAAAAAAGAAACATATGAATTGATACCAATTATTAACCACAAAAGTGGATTAGATACCATGAGAGGGGTGAATTAGGGTATGGATATTATTTTCAAATTTATTCTTACCCCATTGGATCTTGAGCAGCTAATTATGAGGGCCAATTATTTTTCTATTTATTATTTATATTTATCATATCCATTAAAAATTTATCAAATAAGGAATATAAATATAATTTTAAGAAATAAAGATAGTATAAGGAAACATAGATTTTTATTTGTTCCACCCTCACTGTGATACATATATGGATCATACAAAGGTAATGTGTCAATGTACCAAATCCACTAAAGCATAATGTTTTTGGTTTAGGCTAGGTATCTTCTATCTTGGCACAATACGCTCAAATTTTTTGGGGTTGATGCACTATTTCCCTACGATGAGTCCCCACAAACATCCATGATCACCGTTAAATAATGGAAAAATTGACCTGAATTCCAAATTGCAGTATCTTTTGTTTTTTATTATTACACAGAATGTATGATGGGTTCCTTCTAACAACACATTCTCATTAACATCCGTAATATGAACGTCACCTCAAGAATCACCTTCCGACAAGGAATCATGGAAAATCTTCCTCGCTTTAGAAAGAACATCATAAGATTACAAGTCATTATTTCACTATCTTATATGTTGTAGTGAATAAAAACCTCCTACAATTCTTACCGAATGGTGAAGGTCCTCTATTTTCTTCTTCTTATTCTAAATTCAGATATAATGATGATATTTATAATAAGGTAATGTTAGATATTATCTCCTTACATAAAACCCCAGCATGTTACACCCACATGAGACCGTAGTATTTAATCCCTTGAATGAGATCCTAGTTCATAACACTTTTCACGAGATCCTAGTGTGTAACCCTTGTGTGAGATCCAAGTTCAAAAATATTGTGTGATATCTTAGTGTGATTCCCTTTGCCCGAGTTCCTAATATTAGAACCATTTCATGATATACTAGAATGTAAACCTTATGTGTGATCCTGGAGTGAGACCCATTGAATGAGATCCTAGTTTGAGAACCATTGCACGAGATCCTCATGCAGGACCCTAGCGCGAGATCCTTGCGTGAGACTGTTGAATGAGATGTTGTTCAGATCATGTGTATTGTAAGACCTTGTTCAGATCATGAAAACCATGACACATTTTTTAGATGATTCTGACTGTGATACCTTTTTTATTTCATAATGATCATGAGATCTTGTTCAGTTTTAGAGGATCAATAGATATCAAGGGGGAAACTTTTTTGTTCAACCAACCAATGTATAATTCACTTCATGATTCTTTTTCATGAAATAATTTTTCCAGACCCTCAACATTGTATATGGATCATAATATCCATGTGAAATAATTCATTCTTATCATGATAAACACTTACCAAATTTCAAATGTGTATACTCTTTCACATCACATAAAACACCTACTATATACTTGACTTCAAATAAATATTTAACGAAAATAATAATCACTGATTATGAATGGTTCATTGGTTATATATAGTAAATTTTCCACTTCCTTAAATATAATAAGTGTATATACCCATATATTCCACCACCTAAGTAATAAACATCACGCACTTCATGTGATCAATTCATATGATTCAATGTCGCATGTCACCAGTACTTCCCATGATCTCCTTCTGCATGTCACAAGTGCTTCTTGTGATCATGATCATTGACTTTAAGTGTTTCACATGATCCCATCATGATATCCAATTATAGTAAAATAGTCGGTGAAATTTTATTTCATCACTTCAGGGGATTCCATTCTAAGATCCATTGAAAATCATGTTCTTTGCATGATCTCTTCACGAGATCCTAGGAAAAGCATGATATGTCTTCTTGTTCTTATCATTATATCTCTCTGATATCTTCTAAAAATTATGTGGGGCATAACGAGATCAATTCATACATTTATTTTCTTCAAGTTGGACATTCATTATTCATGAGATCATACATCTTTCCCTCCTTGTGATCATAAATCTTGTCCTCTTTGATATCAGACATCTCACCCTCTATAATACCAGTCGGGTTTCCCTCTGTGAAAATTGACATCTCAACCTCTATGACATTAGGAATTTTTCACTTTGTAATATTAGAAATATCTTCTTCTGTGAGATCATTCATCACTCCCTCTATGATATAATACATCTATTCTCACTCTTTATGCCTTATTTGACAAACATCCTTCCTCAAAAACCTCAAACCATTAAAAAAATCACACCAAAGCCCCACCATGATGGATTTCTTACAATAACATGATTAAATATTTTTTAGAAGAATGCCTGTAAATTTTGTGGAAATAACCTTAAAGGTATTGATAAATTTAGGTTTATATGATCTTTGATATTATGGTAATTAAGGGTTATTAAAATTTCATAATATATGTTTTATCGCATTGATAATTATGGGATTGGTAATTAATTTTGTGATAAAGTGATCAATGATGTTTCTGATAATGTTTACTATTTTAAGAACCAAATATTATTGCAGTAAATTGAAATATTTTTGCATAAGATAAGATTTTAATTGTGGAATAATGGTTGACTTATATTTTGGAATAATATATTATTTTAATTTGACTTTAAGGATATTAGTTTATTTGTGGAAATTATTATAATGTTTTTGAGATTATAAGATTATGGAATATATAGTTTTGGTATATGAATTTATGAGTGATGAATTTTTATAGAAGATAAATGTTAAATTAGTATCATACAAATATCTTATCAGATACTTTTGATTTTTGGGTTTCAAATTTGATCAAAAATATTTTAAACAATTTTTGTTTATTAGTTTTTAAAATGATCTAATTTTATTTTTGATGTGTATTTTCTTGTTTTTTAGTTTAATGTTATATTTATTCATATAAATTATTATTTATTTTGAGAATTATCTTACCTTTTGATAACCATTTTTTGGTTAATTTATAATGATATGAGAAATATCTTGTTATAATTTTGTAGAGTTGGTGATCCAATATAATTTTATTTTATTAATTTTGTTTTAAAAAATCATCTTCAACACTCATTGTTTAAAGAAGAAGATGTTATTATGGTGGAAATTAATTAATGAATGAAATTATAATTTCAATCATGTAAATTTTCCATATCTTAAATTTCTAAATTGTAATTATACTTTCCTTATCATTATTTTCTAAATAATAAAAAATTCCTAAACTTTGGAAAAAGTATCATGAAACAAAAATATTATCTTATTAACTTCATTTCCACTAAATCAATAGTATTTTTCACACCACTTGGTTTTGTATTTTTGAGGGCCTCAATATTCTCATGATCCTTCACATTAAATAGATCAATGATCCAATCCAATTTCCAATATAAATTTTACATTACATTTTTCTACATGTCATTATTTTCACTTCCGACCAATGATCTCATATTTTTTAACCTATTTTGTTTTATTTTCTATGACCTTCATACATCCCTTTTCTCTATTTTCAAGAGGATGTTTTATTAACCCTTATTATGATGTAGGATTTTTGAAAATATATTTTTGAATGAAACACCATTTTTTATCAATATAAATTTAAAATTAAACGGAAAAAATATATTAATGGTGGAAAAATGTAATAACCTAATATTTTAAAATAAGAACATTATGTACGAAAGTGTATACGACTCCCAAAAACAATCTTAATAAAACTATGAAATATTATTATTTAAATATAATGGTTATCACCTAGTTATATAAATGTAAGGTATTAATGGGATTGACCAAAATTTGAAATATATATAAGGTTCATAATCAATAAAATAACATAGATTAATTATTAGGAAATAATAACTAGATTTCTGGTAAAGTTATTTTATTCTATAAAAATTCATTTTCTTCAAAAAAATGAATTAATTTTTTTATATAATAATATAATTAATATATGGTAATTTTAAAAAATTCATCTCAAAAAATGAAATTAAGTTTTTATATTATCATATAAAATTTTTCTTCAGGTGAAATTTTGGTATTTTTTAAAAATAATATTTTTAATGAATAGTGAGGAAATATTGTTTTTCATTGAAAAAAATATTTTTGTTTGAAGAATTTAAAATTTTCTCTTTTATTAAAATAGTTTCAAAGTAAAATTATTTTTCAAATATCATTAGTAATACAATTATGTTTATTAGAAAAATTTTTATGGTGGAATTTGGTTTAAAAATATTTTCATCCTTTATAAACCGTTTTTCTAAAAATATTTTTTCATCACTTATTTTGAATTTAATCTTAAATTAAATTATAATAATGAATTTGAACTGAATAATGAAAAATGGAATCCGTATTTTGAATCATGAGGTCTAAATTTGGTATTTTTCACTCTTTTGGTCATTATAAAGAGTAACACTAGTAATTGTTTTCCCCCTCGGTAAGGGTAAACAAGCTAATTAAGGTTAAAAATAATATGACAAGGATATAGAAATGACCGTGTCACTTGGATTTATAAAATTTTATGATTTTAGTTCATCAATTTCCATCCAAGTTTTGATAATATGGAAACTTTGTTCAATATTTTTTTCATTTTTTACAATATAATATTTAAGTGAAGGATAATGTTAAACATATAACATTTCTCCTTTTAATATCTATAATATTTTATGATAGTCATGAAAACAACAAATTATTTCTTATAAATGGTTATATGAATGAAAAATTATTTTTTATCAGGGAACTTTATTTCTAATATTTATCGAATAAAAATAACCATAAATATTTATACAATTCCAACATAGTATTTATTCAATTAATATAATAATTAAAGAAATTATTTTAAAAATATTAAAGTTTTAAAATTTAAGTTAGTTATAGTGTCTCAAAATGCTCTCGATGGATCAATGGTTTCTCCTTGAATCTCATCCTAGTGGTGCTGTAATTTTTCATTAGTGTATGTTACTTTCTATATTCTTCTTCTTCTTTTTTTTCTTCCTGGCATGACATCTTTTTTAATGTGTCTCGTTCTGGTTTCCTCTATATTCCCATCATGTCTTGGTTTTGGATTGGTATTGGCGTCTATGTTTTTGAGGTTATTGTCAATGATTCCTCCCTACCCTTTCAACCTAACCCATCATGTTTTCCCTAATATATGGTCAGAATGATGATATGGAATGCAGATTTTGGATTATGCAATGGTATTGGAAGTGAAGTCTCATATAACCATTCCCTTTTTATTCACAACCAGACCTCATGTTCTTCTTATCTTCCCTTTATTTCATTAACCATCATATCATACTCCATTCCAGTTAGGCGTGGTGGGGGAGTGGGAGGATTGGGATGGCGTTTATTTATACACATGGTGAAAGATCTCACGTTGGTTTTTTCCTCTTCTTTTCTTCTACCTTTGGGTTTTTCTATTGTTGGTGGATTTAGGTTCTTTATTAGGTGTTTTTTGGTGTTTCCCACCACTTCGTGGTGGAGGTTTCTTGGTGATGATCGATGTTTCTCTCATATTTCTAGTAATGATGATAGATGTAGTGTTTTTTTATCGTAATGTGAATTCCTGATACACAAATGGAAATGTTTAATTTTTCTCCAGTGTTGGTTGTTTGAATCTCCAGTGGGTCAGACCCTCTACCATTTCAATTATTTTCAGTTCTCAACAATGGAGATGATGTTAAATATAGAAGTATTCCAAATGCTGGTGATGTCATGATGATGAAGTGTTGATTTCAAATCATGGAGTGTTGATCGAGGTAGATCACGACTACTATGTTTCATTTTTTAGATGATGGACTTGGTTTTTCGAATATGTAATTTTAATTTGAATTTTGATGTTTCGAGATGGATTTTTAATGATGTATTATGTTTATGTTTTTATTGTTTGAAATTTTTTATCCAGTTTTTGAGGTTCCCACTCAACCCAAAAAGTGGTTTATGTTGAAAATGGAAAATTTTATTTGAGGAAAGGGTAACAAAATATTTATCATCATAATTGTCAAGGAGGTTAATGGGTGGATAAAACAAAAAGATAAGGGTAAAATCCTAAACTTCTCCAAATTTTATTGGATGAAAATATTTTTCCCCTTACTCTTTAAATATTTTAAATATATAATTTGGATCCTCTTTCCTTGGAAATTGATTTATATTAATTTAATACTTTAAGTAATTCCAATGCTTCCCCCACTCTTTTATAATAGGGTACCTCATATCCTCTTTTCAACACAATTAAAAAGAATTTTGATTTTACACATTCCAACCCAAATCCCTTCCTCAAATCACTACCCACATCCCAGAGACCAATTTTGGTTATAAAATCATCATATGAAGTCTTTGGGAAAAAACCGTAAGAGGTTTTCTGAAGGAGATAAAGGAAAAATTTATGTGACTTGTTGGACTCATGGTAAGGACAATTTACTTTAAAACCCTTATTTTGAATGTTTTTATATTTTATGTTCTAGATATATTTTTTCAACTTCCATATTTTCCAAATAATTTTATTGACACATTTATATGGACATGAATGAGTTATAAAAGAAATGTTATGTCACTTTTGACTTTCTTTGAAATGATTTCAATGGAAACAATTTACATATTTTATAAAAAATGTTTTGATAAAAAGACAAAAGGAATGTTTTATTTTAATGTATAATGTGTCTATGGTTTGTTCAACTATCATAACCATTATTTTATTTGTTTCTTCATTTATAATCTTTCATGATTTAGTCATATAAAAACACACCTTCCCTAGGTACTAGTTATTTTTAAAGGAATTTTAAATGAAATTGAATTTTTAATATCTGTAAATTATTATTTATGGGTGAGAAGAATATTTTTACGAGTTTGATGATCAAATAGAAATATTTCATGTTTCTTGATTATGTTATAGTTCTTGTACATTTTTTTGGACGATGAATGATTTTTTTATAATCTAAGCATGGTTAGTTATGTTATAATCCAAGGATATGGTTCCGTTATAATTTGAGGATTGTTGGTCACAATATTTATCAAGGATAGGAAGTTATCTTATAAAGCAAGGATGAGAGGTTACATTATAATCCAAGGATGAGTAGGTTCATTATCTATGTTTATTAAGTAGGTAATGATTATATTCTATAAATAATTATAGAATTTTTCTATATTAGTTATTCCATTCGTAATAGTGGTATTGAAAATGAGGTATCAAGATACCTACATGCATTACTTGAAAAAATACCATAGTTACATGTTTTGGAACCACAACCCTTGTACCAAAAAAACAATGAAATATGGTATAACCAAGGTTAAGAAAACTATGGATGATAAAGCCATAGATATATGTATTTCTATATTCCACTGTTTAAACCATGGTAGTAGGACATGTATAGACACAGTTTAAACAATGGAATTATCTCTCTATATAAAATGTTTAACCATTTAAATTAACATATAACACCACATTTAATAATATGGTAATATAAGAATACATCCATGATTTAATCCTTCACAGCTAATATCTACGCACACAGTTTAAGTATGGAAATAGGTTTCAAATTTAATGGTTTGAACCCCATAATTTTGAAGTCACAGCCATGGTGAAAACAATAGAGTTTGGTTGCACCACATTCAACCTACACCTTGTAACACATGAAACCTCAACAGACTAAATGAAAAACTAATTCATAGATACAAACCTAATAATCCATATGAAACATACCATTTTCACTAAAATACAATCAAACCGATATCAAAATTATAATAAAAAACATAAAATTACCATTTTATGATACATTAAAACTAAAAAATGATTGGTAAATAACCAAACTATCCATATTGTCAATCAACTGGTACATCTAAATCCTATTAATCATCGACATTGATATCAATTTCATTTTTATCTATTCTACTTACCCAAACATTACTGTCATCACCTCTGGCATCCTCACCACCACCTCCAACATCATCATCATCTCTATAAAAATTATATATTATAGCTACATATTCATTTCCTTCTTCATACATCAAGTATAACCTCAATAAACATCCATTCAATATAATTTCACCCATTAGAGGAAGTGAAGATATTATGGCTGATATCCCTTTCAACAATTGTTTATTTTTATTTTTCCTCTATCAGGACTCTTTTTGAACATGTTCTTTTACTATCATGATATTATAATCTAACTGTTCCTGGGTAACCATTTTAGTAGTATTTCTGGACAACTTGCTACATAAAGATCAATATTTAAATGGAATTATTTTATTTAATGTTTTATAGTGAAATATTTCACTGTCTTTTTGTATATATCCTGATATAAATTATTATTTGACCCAAATATGTCAGGTTCCTTCTCTACTATAGAATTTATAGAATCCTAAAAAGGGCCTTTCCATTTTTGTAGATAATAACAAAACAATATAAAAATCAATGTAACATTTAAATCATAAAAAACTAAAATTTTAAAAATAGAATTATAATGAGAGATCATACTATGTTCTTTACTCACTAAGAAAGTTAAATTTAAAATAATATATATGTATCCCTTTTAAGACATTCTCACAAATTATCAAATTAGTATCCAAGCTCAAATAAATTTATCATATCAAAAAGTACATGCAAAAGAAAAAAATGCATACTAACATATATTATTGTAGTTCTCAGACAACAAAGTGACCATTAAATGACAAGTTATAACATAATTAATACTGGTACATATATATCACACTAATAATTCCAAATGTATAAACATGAACCATGAAAAACAGGATGTAAATTGTAATGAATTATTTTTTTATATTACTTTGGAGACCGGTTTTAGAAACACCGAGATATGTATGGGGGGTTAACTCAAGGTCCATAATAATCTATCCAAATATGGTTATTACACTAAATTGAAAATGAATGGTATACATAAGAAAATTATTAGGTGATAGACTAAATTTGGTATTTTTCATTTCCAATATATACCCTTGTCATGACCCGACCCTACCCGAACTCGAGCCGCAACTACCCCAAGCCCGCCTCCATAGGCCAGAGGCCAGCGACTAGTACCGAAGGCATAAAAAATCGGGGAGGACTTTTCCTGAGTACCTGTACACACACACACATCCCACTCAATACAGAAGTGCAGATTAAAAAAGAAACGTAAAGTACCACTGCTATATATATTCAAACCACAAAAGTGCATCGACCTCTAATAGTACAAAGAAAGTGCTGGATGTAAAGAAAAAGTGGAAAACACGCACCCAACCAGAAAAGTTCCACAAACTGGAAACATGTAAAACAATGTAAATAGCTGGAAGGGTCCCCCACCTGGAACCTGACTCTGACCACTGCATGCAGTCCAAGCTCCTGAGCTCCTAAGCTCCACTAAAGTCACACTCGACCTGTTCATCATCTTCAAGGGCACTCCAAGTGCGGGAAAAGCCCAGGCAGGGGTGAGTATAAAAATACTCAGTAGCTTACCCCAAAGGCTCGAGGGAGCAAAAAAGGAGGTACCGAAGGGTGAGCAGTAGATCGAATAGGAAAAAGTATGGTGTACAACCGAGAGTGGAGTAAAGATTAACAATAGAGAGTCCAGCTCAACCCAACAAGATAAAGGAGATAGACTTGTCCAGACACAAAGAGCTGGAAACGGTGAGAAGATGAACTTCTTGTCGAGACTTCTCTACCTTTAGCAAGAGAGTAGACTCATCCAACCACGAGAAGCTAGACACGGAAAGCATGTGGCATACCCCGCGTGTCTTCGCCTCTCCTAGAATGAGAGTAGCCAAAACCCAAGGAGTGGGTAATGAAACAAGGTATATGCATATTAATATGCTCAAACAAGAATCCCAAACAAGATCGTAAGGGAATATCCATCCCGTAGCTCAGCCCAAGAATGTGAGTCGCCAACAGTCCCAGAAGTAAGTACCATCCATGCCCAACATCCCACACGTCTACCCTGAACTAACAAGTCAAGGGTCACAAATCACCGCACCTTGATATTATCTTCTTTGGGAGGCATTGACTCACCCTCACGGTTTTAGGTCACATCGCAAGGACACGTCTGGTGGGGAAAGTGCCCCTCTTACGTGAGAGTTCCAGGTGATGTCAAACCAAGCCTCGTTACTATCACACAGTCGGGAGGTCTACTCAAAGTCAAAGCTGTCACATCATTGACCCGTATAAACAAGGGTCTCGCTCCAGTATTCACGGAATAAAGCCAAAAAAATAGCCTAGTATAAAGGACTGATCCCGAAATTCCAACAGGTGACCCACTGCCCAGCTGTGCTGGAGGGTAATTCATAATAAGATATCAGGTGACCCACTGCCCAGCCCTGCTGGAGGGTATACCCTAATACACCCTCAGGCGACCCACTGCCCAGCCCTGCTGGAGGGTAAACCCTAATACATCATCAAGCGGCCCACTACCCAGCCCGGCTGGAGGGTAGACCCAGAAAAAGTCGACATGAGACCCACTACCTAGCCCTGCTAGAGGGTAGACCTGGAACTAGACGATGGGTGACCCACTGCCCAGCCCTGCTGGAGGGTAGACCCTTAGAGGTCATCGGGTGACCCACTGCCCAGTCTCTACTAGAGGGTAGACCCTATGAGTGTCGGGTGACCCACTTCCCAGTCTCGGCTGGAGGGTAAACCCTAGAAGTCAGTGAGCAACGCACTGCCCAGTCTCTAATAGAGGGTAAACCCGAAGAAGTCGATGAGCAACCCACTGCCCAGTCTCTGCTGGAGGGTAAACCCGGAACTGCTCTGGTCATCCCTACTGGATGGTACAACACTGGCCAACACAACCTGGAGTGGGTATCGTCCCACCCAACTCCGGAAAAAAACCAAGGGAAACCACTCACCCCTGCTGATCTAAACCATCGTGAATAGGAGGACCCTCTATGTCACGAGAGGTTAAAGGTACACAATGCAGAACCCGACACCCACATGGGGCCCACATGACATGTGGCCCCATGCCAACTCCAACCAAGCGCACAAACGTTCTCAGGTACCATCATCCACATGTACCTCCCAGCATTCCCATATACTCCCAAAGTATACCACGTCTCTATCCCAAAGGCTAACGTCCATACGATACCCAACATCAACGCGAAGGTGTAACATAACAACACCATCTTTCCACCTCAACGGATGAGGCATGACTAACCACATCTTTTTAACCATTTATATCACTAACATGGGAGTGCACGTGATCACACGCCAAGGGTCCGCTACAAACACGGTAGAAGAACCGCCACCAGGGAAGCTTCATATTTCCACATTTAATAACATCATGTAAGAGGCTCTGCTCGCCTGAAAATAGTACACCATTGCAATCCTCATGGAAGAACACACGAGATAGACTACTTACTCACCTGAAACGGTCAACCGGTGAAAAAGGTACTATTCAACGTAACCAACCAATGTGGGGCCCACCACAAGATCCCGAAACTGAACAGACGGAGCACACCACTACGATCCCCTCAGAAAAACAAATGGGATTGACTAATCAATCGCCCAAAATGGACAACCGGTAAAAAAGGTACTATTCACCATAGCCAGGTCTGGTGGGACCCACACCACGTTCCCGAAAAAGGTCGGGTGAACTACGCCATCGAAATGATCTCAGAAAAACACATCAAATTGGCTGCTTACTTGCGTGGAATGGATGTCTGGAGAAAAAGATGCATTCTGCCGTACCGCACACGAGCGGTGCTACATGGGACCCACATCCCGGTCCCGAAGAACAATGAACGGATCGCACCACTGAAATCCTCTCAAAAAGGTACATAAGATGAACTATTCACTTGTACAAAACAGACACCCGATGAAAAAGCTAGAAATCTCCGCCAACTCCCAAAATGGCCCTCGCGGGGCCCGCACCATCGTGCAGAATTAAAGCTAGCAGATTGCGCCATTACAATGCCCTCGGAAAAACTCCAAAAAAAGACTGCTCACATGCCCTGAACAGGCATCCGATGAAAAAGTTATAAAGCGCTGAGTATAGCCCGAAAGGCGGCCCGTCGGGCCCAAGCCTCAACTCCGAATTAAGTATCCAATATTGGACTCAAAAAGACCGTCTCACTGTCGGGACTACGTAGCCACAGACGATGTGTCAAATAGAGACTGTATGAATAAATTACGACCAAATTAAGGTTATGACACCCAAAATAAATAATGATAATATTTTATATTATTATTTGATTTATTTATTTATTTTATATTCCACACAACACCCCATGAACCTCCCCCGGGTCTCCCATGCGTCTCCCCAGGTCTCCCATGCACTTTCATCAACTTTAGTTTTATTCAATTAATATCTATTAATCTAATTAATTAAAAGCGATTGGGAAATTGATACATCCTCAACCCCTTACACGTCGCGCCTCTATGGACGGATGTTGCACCCCCTTACACTCGCACCTCACCGGCCTGTAGGTGCGCCAGGCACATGGAGCCACTCCGGACCGCCGTGAACCACTTTCTCACACCGCCGCAGACCACCCGCACTTCCTACTTGCGCCGCTTTGGACCGCCCACCGCTAGATCCTGTCCTGGTCAACCTGCACGGACCGGCTCCACCTTCCATTCGCCATTGCACCACTGATTCAACTTGAAACCAAGAGAAAATTGCAGATCTATAACCCTAGGGCCCCAATCTACATAGATCCATACCCCCGCTCGAAGATCCGTTGTCATTTCAATGCGTCAAAAATTAAATGATGAATAACTCGTGAAGAACAAATAAAATGGGAGAAACAAATGGAATCTAGGAATCGATCCATAGTCATGTTAGGTTGGCCATCGACGCAGATGTTCAATAATGAATCAATCGATAACGAAGACAAATTTATAATTCAAGAATTTGAAGACGGGGATGCGGAACTGAAAGTAAATGAAATCCTACCTGCAGGGGCGTAGACCGTAGCTTCACAACACGTCGATCTTTGTCATCTCCGCAACCGCTCGTCACCGCGATGATCAGAGGAGGGAGGTGGAGGAGGATGAGAGGAGAGGGAGAGGTTGAGGGTGAGGTTCCGCCAGGGGGATCTAGAGGGGATGGGGGAGATGAGGGATGTTTAAATAAAACGAAAACCCTTTTTAAAAAAACATAAATACTTAACTCAAAATTAAACCCGCATCTGAAACCCCCAACACAGTCGAACTTAGGCTACACCTAGGGTAAACACCACCTCTTGAGCACAAATGTGGTCTCGAAATTTTAATATGAGGCTCTGTTCGAAAGTTATTAAACTCAACGCCCGAGGCCGCTAAATTACTAAAATGCCCCCAGGGCCATTTTTTACAAACAGCATGTGCCTACGAAGATTACACCCCTCCTATGGTATATAGCATGCTCCGAACTCAACGGTGCCCTCAGTTTTCCAATACGAGCCACCGTTTAAGAGATAAATGAGTTTAACCATTAAAAAAATTAATTAATTATTTAATTTGTCAGTTTAACGTTCCGGAAGCGAGCGAGGGGTCCAAACGTCCCGCACTGACATGTTTTATGTCGTTGATAGGGTAAACACCCCATTCCGGACACATCCGTGCACTCGGATCTCTGATCCAAAACTCTGTTTTGGGGTTATCCTATTTATTTGGCATTCTCAGCGTGAACGAACTGAAAAATAGATTACACCACGGCGTGGAAACGGTAATCCGTACGTACGCACGAGCGATTCTCATCGCGTCATGGAGAATGATATTTGTTTTAAAATAACAATTAATAATATAATATTTGTTTTAAAAACTCTTTTATGTCAATTTGGACACTATTTGGTACATGATTTTTGTGAAAATCATAATATCGTTATTAGTTCGAAAAAATTTAATTAAATAAATACTAACATGTCATATTTACCTAGAAAATTATTTTAATTAATAGAAAGTCTAAAATTGCATTTATTTGGTTATTTATAACATCAATTATGTTAATATTTAATTAATAACATAATTACTACATCATCATTGCGTCATAAATAAATAAAATTATTTAATGTCTCAAAATTATAAATAAAATACTATTATTTAGTAAATATTTTTATCTTTATAACTAATATTTATAGTCGTATTTATCTTATGTATAACCCTATATTAAAAATGTTTTAGTTATTAAACATTGATTTTAACTATTTTAAGTCTTCATTAAATAAAATAATAATAAATGTCATAACCTAATCCAAGTGGACCTAAAGGGTAATATATTATTCTGAAGGTTCTTTTGGTAGAATTACACTTATCCAATAGAATTAGAACATGTGTTAGGGTAATATTAATATCATTTTTACACTTAATTACCCTATTTACTTTTAACCGTGGTAAACAAAAGAAAAAAGTTACTATTGATAAAAAAATTATTTTTTTCTTATTGAACCAAATTTTACTCCTTGATATTAACCGTGTCTCTCGGATTTTTTAAATTCCACTCACAGAAGTTTCAAAATTATGTTTTATGTAAATTTTCAAATTCTCTTAGGAGGTGGGTAAAAGACTCTGAAAAGTTCAATAAATTTTATATATATCTAAAATTAATATAAAATGACACCAATGAATTACATTGAACATATATAGGTATTATGTATCAATTTTGACCTAAAATAAATGTAAATAAAATAAATAATTATTTAAGTAAAAAGTCGTTTTTTAAATAGTAACCTAGTGTTTTTACTATTCATCAAAAATTGAAGGTTTTTAGAAAAATACAAAAAATTCACCCTAGCCTAATTTCGATATTCTGAATCCAAAAATTAATTCCATTTCGAAATATACAATTTATTAAATTGAAAAATGTGGGTATTACTATTCATAACGGCCATTTTATATAACATATCGTTGTTTAGTGAAACTCGGTATTGCGTACAACACATGCTATCATGGAAGGTCGTGATTGCGTGTTATTTAAGTCATTTCAGGGATGCGTGTAGTGAATGATCCTTTTGGCATATTGTACAACACAAGACATCAATGAAATTAAAAAGAATATTTTTCATAAAATCTCAAGGTGTTACATTCTACCCCCCTTAAATGAATTTCGCCCTCGAAATTCGTCAGGGTTATAAATGGTTTACTACTCGAATGTTTCTTTAATAGAAACCCACATCGTAAAAAGGAATACCAAAACTTATCTTTAAAAACTAAATTATGAAACCTAATGGTTACCCAAATTAACTAATCTCTGGGTTTCCACATAGGAGAACATAGGTGAAAATATGGATATGGAAGTGAAATCTAACCATCATGTTCCGATGGAGAGTGGTAGAGAACATGGCTATGAAAAAACAAATAATCACAAAGCCAGAAATTTGTGATGATCTAAGGTACCATCTGATTCATCAGATATATGGGCACTAGGATAATATTATTGGTTTTCAAGATCATTTCCCTAAATTTTAATGTATTTGAATTACAAGAAATACTTACTTTATTTCGGTATAATCTCACCGTTGGTCATTCTTTGGACAATTTCCATTTTATCTCTTAAAGAAATGAAGTTGAATTTCTCATTCGTGAAGTGTTAGCATATCATGTGATAGAATGATAAGTCATCCCATCTGTTTCTATCACAAAAAGGTTAGCATAAGTTATTAAATATACATAAGTCCATCTATGGTGAGATTAATCGTATATGATTTGAACAATGGACTTATACTTCATCTATCATACCTCTTAATAAAATAAAACTAGTTTCTACTAATTAGGGACTTCACGTAGGCCAGTGGTAGGAAATAAAGGCCTGTCGCACTTCGGTTGTGGGTTCGATTCCCGCAACCTTGTCCAACGCGATGAGTTGTCGCCCGTCCTGCATGTTTTCTTCTCTCTAAAACTATATTATTATAACATTCCATCATTAATATTGAAAAAGTTATGTCCTTAAAAAAATACTAACTTATGTATAATATAATTCATTCCAATCTTTAGGATTATCCAAAATACATTTATCCAACTTCATAGTATAAAGAAAATAATTACTAGAAATTTTATCTACCAAGCATGTGAATACCATCATTTATCCCCCATATGTCATACGATATATCTTGTTGGTAACATTCCAAACATGTAAATAAATTAATCATGTATTCTATTGAAAAATTAATACCCATTGATCCTCAGTGAAAACATGAATGTTGTCAAAATTTAACTCTTTCCACATACCAAAATCCCAAAAATTCTAAATACTCAAACCATGATACCACTTTGTCCTTATACCAGTCAGGAGGTCATTAATACTATCAAACATCTCATTACATGATTATCCTTTCGTTATGAACTTATTATCTACCTTCCAAAAATATTTCAATAATATTTCATGGATACCGGTACCATTCATCATATTCATTCAAAAACTCATGGAAATACAACAGTGTAATAATCCTTAGATTTTTCTATATTCCATAGTACCATACAATATTCTTGATAAACATACAACCATTCCACTACCTTCTTGAACCACTCACTGAGCTTCATCATTTCTTTCATCTCATATATCAAATTAGTCTCTTCATCACCATCCACATAAATACTACCCATATAACAATTTTGATTCTCTTCATGAGAGTTTCCCTTAGGGCATTGGTTTGCATAATTCCCATACATTCCACATTTAAAACATTTAACTATTGTTGATGTCTTAGAATTACCATTATCCCTGTCCATGGTGTAAACTGAACATTTTCCTCTAAAATTATTGGATTTGTTTTCTTATTTTCCACACCCAAAGAATATTCTAGTTCCTTTGAAACATTCTCCCTAATACCTCTTCCCACATGATTTACATGTTTGAAATTGAACTTTCTTTCCTCTATGATCATCATGAAACTCTATCTTCCTCTTATTAGCTGAGTTGGGAATCTTACCAATGTTGAGATTATTGAACATATTATGAGATTACTCATAATTCATAATAACGATATACAGACTTCCAGATCCAATTTCATTTGATTTATAATAAAGAATATCATTCCATTGTCCATCATATCATCCATTATCGTGAATATTCATGTTTCTAGCCATTTTCTAAAACCCAAGAAGAAGAGTGTGAGAGGAAAAAATCATAATCAAGTGGGAGTACCTTCAATATCTAACATCTTAGGTTTAATTCTAATATCGTTTCCATAATTCTAGGACTATAACCTATAATTATACATAACCATAAGGACATCCCTAGACATACCTTAGAAATATCTCTAGGGATCTCACTAATGATTTCGCATCCTAGTTACCAAAGGTTGACTAAACCTCCCTATGATACCAACTATAGAGACCCACACTTGACGAACATAGACATTAGATTACTTTTTTGGAATATCTAATACATAAAAAAAATAGACACCAAAGAACCATAATATTTTAGTGTCTTTGGAAACTTGGAACATAATCTTCTAATCATGGTGAAATATCTTCAACATCTCCCATAATGATGTTCCCCTTTTTTCTTACCTAAAACCTTTATTTATATCCTGTGGAAAAAAAACATAAAAAGGGTGAGCTCAAATTCTCAGTAAGGGTAATCATAGAGAACATAAAACACTCCATAAACATATGAATGCGAAAACGTGAATGTAAAATCTAAACATCAAAATCATGAGCAAAGAAAAAAATCTTGCAAGTACGCAAGTCATATATCATAATTTAACATCAATCATGAAAAAATAGCAGGGGAAGAAAACATGTAATTGTGGAAAACCATTAATCACAAGATATGATTTCCATAGTAGCCGAGGAATTGCTGTCAAGACCATCTTAGTGGACAAAGTCCATTACTAAACCAAGTTCACTCCTCGTTCCTGTCTTGTATCACTGAACCAGATTAACTTTCCGTTCCATCCATGTCTATCTCATGAGATATCAATCTTTTTACAATTCATTGGAGGGAGATATAGGTCCCAACCATCTCATAATTAAATCATTCATACTTGTGCCACAAAATTAACATAAATCATTCATCATAACCCAAAGAATCAAATTGATTTCATAAACATCATCCCATCATAACGTAATCCATATAAAACAAATGGATATAATTTCATCATAAGAAAATAAAAACCATTTAAATCATAGATACATTATACGTGAAACATAATCATATTAAATAATGTCATCTTAGATGGAAAATAGTTTTGACAAAATACATGAAATAAATTCTTGAGGAAAATATCCTTTCTTCTTCCAAATCAATTTTTATCACAAAATGCCATTAAATTATAAAAGAAAGGGATTCTTTGTAAAATAATCATGAAATATTCTAGATTAATCTTCATGAAAATTTTTCGTTATGAAACCGTAAAAATCGGTTCATGCCGTATAAGATAAAAAAACATTCTCCTCGAACTTTTTTCGGAAAAGTTAAAAAGTTCCTCGTATGGTAAACAAAAGAATGATTCCTTCCATAACACAATGTAAAAGTCAAATAGGAGTAAACATGAAATTAAACATACATTGGGGAATATTAAAAACTTTATGAAAAACAATTTATGGGCATGGATAAAAATTATAACCCCATTAAATACATACATATAAGTAATCTCGGATAAAAATGAGATTTTCAAAATTATCACTTACTTTAGGACAGATATTCTTCGTATGTATCCGAACCTTTAGTATAGTGATTTAAATAATGTAATTGACTTATTACAGAATCATATTCATTGTTATTATATCATATATGGTTTACTTCGGAATTTCTATTACCTGTTCATTTGTCAATTCCATGTTAAAGTAGTGTTTTGTGTAAAATCATTTCATTTATCATACGTGTTTAGACTTGTTGCTCTTGATATTATTACTACTTATATCATGATTTAATTACTTCCAGAATGTAAAAAATTATTTACATATCATATATATTCATTATATATATATATGTATATAATAGATATATAAATGAAATGAAACACACCGTTCATGGAGACGGTAGGCCGTACGTATGAATGAACGTTGTTTTCCTTTCCTTATTTATTTGAATTGAAGTAAGTAGATGAAATATATATATATATATATATATATATATATCCAGTAGATTTTTCATGTCATATATTTCATTATTATTCATTATATATACTTTATAATCATTCTTTAATGATTAACATGGAAAATGAATCTCATCGCGTCGTGGAGATGGTAATCCGTACGTACCCACGAGCGATGATATCATTCTCATAATTATTGAATTGAATTGGAGTGGATGATATAATATCTCAGAATAATTATGATGTTATATTAACTATATATAGTTATTATTTACACCATTATACCCATCCAAGTAAGGTGGTGGTGGAAAAACAGATTACACCACGGCGTGGAGACGGTATTCTGTAGGTACGCACGCGCGGTGATTTCATTTTCCGTAGGATGGATAGAAGGTGAAATGGGGTTTTTCTTAATTATAAAAACATATCAGTATATTAGTGTTACTGATTTTATTACTTTATAATGAAAAAACTAAAGAAGAAGAAGTTGAAGAAGAATGAAACTTGAAATAATCGGTAGAAGAGATTACCTCTTCTTCGACGTACCTCTTTTCAGCTTCCTCTTAAGTCACTAGAGTTGGTCTTTTGAGGAGACCAGAACCTCTATAATGTTTCTAGGGAAGTTTATATGGGACGTGGTTAGGGGTTTTCCAAGATTTAAGGCTCAAAATTTTGTAAAGAGAAGAGGGAGGAGGTGCCCTTTTATAAGAGGGGTGAGGGGCAACTTAGGAAAAAACTAAAATATTATTTTATAATAAAGTCTTATTCGGTTTACAATATCTCCAAATTTATTAATTTCGATGTTAAATTGGGGATGGGTCAAAATAATCTAAACCAATAGGTTTTAGACAAGTTTAGTTTTCTATTTTATCCTTATCATTTTGATTTAACTCTAAGTTAAATAATTTAACTTTTACTGTGTCTTTTTTTTACACTATATGGTTAATAAAATTACTATAACAAGACAAAATAACCCTAAGTGGTTCATTATTAGTATATATAATCTTATATAAGACATTTTTTCAAACTTTAGATTTTTATGAATAAAATAACAATTAATAAAATAATATTTGTTTTTTAAACTATTTTATGTCAATTTTGAAACTATTTGGTACATGATTTTTGGAAAATAATAACAACATGATTAGTTCTAAATAAGTTATTTAATTCAATAATAACATATCAAATTAAACTAAAAAATTATTGTAATTCATAAAAAGTATAAAATTACATTTATGTTGGTATTTATAACATCAATTTTGTTAATATTTCATTAATAATGTAATTACTGCATCATCATTGTGTCATAAGTAAATTTAATTATTTTAAGGTCTAAAAATTATAAATAAAATACCATTATGTAGGAAATATTTTTATATTTTTAATGAATATTTTTAGTCGAAATTTTTATATGTAAAACCCTATATTAAAAAAATTTAGTTATTAAACATTGATTTAAACTATTTAAACTCTTCTTTAAATAAAATAATAATAAATGTCTTAATATAATCCAAGTGGACCTAAAGGGTAATATTTTATTCCTAAGGTTGTTTTCGGTCAAATTACACTTATCCAATAGAATTAGGACATGTTTTAGGATAATAGTAATATCATTTTTACCCTAAATTACCCTATTTACTTTTAAGCGTGGTAAATAAATGTAAAATGTTACTATTCATCAAAAAAAAATTTACCTTATTGAACCACATTTTACTCCTTGATATTAACTGTGTGTCTCGGATTTTTGAAATTCTACCCACAGAAGTGGTAAAATTATGTTTTCTGTAAATTTTCAAATTCTCCTAGGAGGTGGGTAAAAGACAGTGAAAAGTTCAATAAAATTTTTATATATCTAAAATTATTATAAAATTACTCCAATGAATTACATTGAAATTATATAGGTATTATGTATCTATTTTGACCTAAAATAAATTTAAATAAAATAAATAATTATTTAAATAAAAAGTCTTTTTTTAATTAGTAACCTAGTGTTTTTACTATTCATCAAAAATTGAATGTTTTCAGAAAAATACCAAAAATTTACCCTAGGCTAATTTCGATATTCCGAATACAAAAATGAAGTCCATTTCGAATGATAGAATTTATAAAATATCAAAAAAATGGGTAATACTATTCATAACAGCTAGTTTATACAACATATTGTTGTTTAGTGAAACTCGGTATTCCGTACAACACATGCTATCATGGAAGGTCGCGATTGCGTGTAATGCAAGACAAGTCAGGGATGCATGTAGTGCAGACTCCATTTGGTGTAGCGTACAACAAAATACATCAATGAAATTAAAAAATATATTTTTCATAAAATCCTGGGGTGTTACAATGAACATACTATTTCTGGGTATGGTGAACTACTGCCTCACAAAATGATGATTGTTATTTTTTCCATTAACACCTATCATGGTGGCCATTATGATAGAAAATATATTTGTATGTGATATTCATGATATTTATAATTTCTTAATGATTTTGTAAATTTTATTTTGAACATATATTTATACTTTTTATCTTTCATAAATACGATAATTTCATTTTAGAAAGTGTAGACTACCACCCCATCAAAGCGATATGACTCATTCATGCCATACATGAAACATATAAAAATTTATTTTAATAAACCTAATAAATATTCTTATTATATATATGCTACAAGATTTATAATATATATATTTATCATTTTTTATTCTTTTAATACAACTAAGAAATTAAAGAAGCGTTCATGCATACGTATAGCCTACGGTCTCCATGAACGGTGAACTTCATTTCTAATCTCTAAAAATTATAGATTATTAATAATACATTTATACTAATTTCATATTATAATTAATTCATGATCTAAATTCTTAATATGATTATACAATGATATAATTAATGATAGCAACATGTATCATGTTAAAACATACTCAAGAAAACTGGGAAACTAACACACCAAATAGTGAGATTAATGAAAGATTGTTAAAAAATATGTTATAAAATAAAGTAATAAGATAATAAATGATATTATAAATAATAGTATCATTCTAGTATAAGTTATTAATATATTTTAACCATTATACATGATGATAAAGAACCACAAAATAAAATTGAGGTTATTGTAAGTGAATCTTGTCTTATTTTTCTTTTCATAAGGCAAAAATTATATACACCATGAACTTTTTTTCTATAATGTATCTAATTAACTTTTTAGAAATTATATCATGTATAATTTTTCTTCATGGAATGAAAAAAAATTCTTTATGGATATTAGTAATTAAATTTTTCAATTGGTATGGGACACTTGGGGATGTTTAATGATTAATTTCCAAAAACTGATGCTTAAATATTATCTTTGAAATATCAATTTTTTATTGTATACATTTTATTATAAAAAAACACTTTTTTGTAATCATTTTTCATTTGAAATTAACATGAACATCCATATTATAAAAATGTAACCACATTCTCATGGTTTCCCCACCATCTCACTTTCTCCGCTTTCTCCCAGTTCTCCAGTCTCTCTGACTCGATACAAGCTCAGGATCTATTGTGTTTCCTCTAGAAATACACTTTTTCATAAGGTTTTTTCTCCATATTCACCATCATAACTCTAATCTGTATCATAAAAATGTCTTCTTCTAGGGTTCTTCCACATGTTCTCTCTCTCTTGGCCCACTTCTATTCCCATTTTTTGATTTCGCTCTGGTGAAGGCACTATAGTTTCTTCCCCAGTGACCACAATCTCAATCTAACACCATGATCCAATGCTACCCACGAGTTCATATCTATAGTTGTGGATACTAAAAATTTTTGGTCTAAAATTTTTGGTGGTTGTGGGTCTTCTCAGTGTCTCGATTCCTTATGTTTTTGGGTTTAAACCCCCAGTTTCCTCTTTATTTTGCTTTTTGGGATTCATCTATAGTTTTTTTTTCTAGTTTCATCTTGGGTAGTATGGAGGTTCTCCTTTCAATTTTTTCAGCATCAAATTGGATCTGGTTTTGGTTTTTCAGATCTCTTACATTGATGATTGGTTTGGATTCTTGTACACTAATGGTTCCATTTCTGGTTTTCTTTTTTCGTGTTTATATGTTTTGTATGCTATGAAGAACTTAATAGATCTTAGACATGTGGGGTTTAGAGGATATCAATGATAGTTTCTACATGAATATGGCAATTATAGGGGTGATTTTCAATGATTTTCATTTTTTTGAGAGACAATGATGATTCTTTTTGAGAGCTTCATAGGACTTGGTCTGGATCGATGGAGTTGAAGGCAAATGTTCATTTCTTATTACAGGTGTGGTTGTTTTCATTCTCTAGCATGATTATGATGAAGATTTTATGATGTTTTAATGGGACCTATTAATGGAGAAAATAGAGTTATGTTCAATGGATTTAACATTTCTGATATTGGTAGATCATGTATTAGTACTCTCAGCCCAATGTGATTTGTGTTGCGAGTTCAGATTTCAATCTCATTTTTTATTTTTTTAGCTCAGGTTGTTTTGAATTTTTTAATTTGTGGTGCTTATTTTGGATTTCTGAAATCTGTGGTTCCCACTTATCCTCAATATGGGGTTTTATAAAATTCAAAAAATGGATTACAGGATCCATATTATCACGTATTGGATATTGTTATTTCCTACACCATATACCATTTTACATACGGTGTTCAGTTTGAATGTTATTTTATTGATTGGGGAATTGTTGATAAATGTATATATTCTATTAAAAAAGGATAGATTTTGATTAGGATCACCGTTAATTAATATAATAAGGGACTTGGACTAGTACGACATGGGTGGCCTCGATTGTAGATAGTCCATTAATGCATCGGTAGCTTCATGGGAAGAATAATTCGGTCAATAATATGAGTTTTTACACTATATATTATAAATCATCTTATGAAAGGTCTGGATGGAAATGGTACCATGTACCTAGAAACCATAGCATCCAATAATTAAAATTTACCTCATTTAGATTCTGTTACTATTCATCCATGATATTTTTTGTTGGCATATCTCTGAATAAGTTTAACTTCAGTTTTATTTATCATTCCCCAATGAGATTTTCAATTGACATATCTATGGGTACATTTCATTTTCATTTTATAAATTTGAATGGAATGTGTTTTCTGTTTTTTACCTTTACATGTTATTTTTTCCCTATTGAATCATTATTACTTAATCTTTACAAAACTCTTCTAAAGTATTTGACCTTACACTTATTATTTTTCTTTTTACTGGGTCTGAAAAATATGTCTTCAAATAAGCCTTGAATAACATAATTTATTTTCCCTTTTTATGTAACATTCTCGTAATTCATGTTTCACAACACATTATGGGTATCATATATGAAATATGGCTTTCCAATAATAGTAAACTGCATAAAAATTCAATATTTTATTCATTGTAACAAAGAAAATGTTATAAAATAATGCACTAGATTTGGGATTTTTCAGTCATGGATTTATAGTTAGAATCAAATAAAATTTTGCAGCAAACTTGGAAACTAGATTTACCAAATATATCATAAGAATAATAACCCTTTGTTGTACCGTGAGGATATGTTTACATGAACATCGTAGAATTGTCATAAAATAGTGATTATCTAGGTATTACTAGAAATACAAACATGTCTGTATACTACAAGTGGATGTTTTTAAAGAACATGTGTACCTAGAAGTAATTACTCTGGAAAGGTGTTCCAGGCCCAACTCAGGGTAACCTAGTACATGAAAAAGGGCCTTATTGTGCACCTTGTTTGACAGTCTTAGGTAATATGCTTTGAATATTCCAAATTTTCATTACATACCATTACAAATGACATAAAAATAATTCTTTTTCCTTAAGAAAATAATTTTTATTATTGTAGGATTCATGATGCATAATATTAGGTTATTTCTATACCATATTTAATGTTATAAAAATTTCATAATTTTAAGAGATAATCTATTTTATTCTAATTTATAGAAATTGTGCCTAGAGGAAGTAATGAGGACTCCACCAAATTAATTTTATCCAAATAAAAATCATAACTTTCATTTTCTTATGTATACATTTCTGAAGAGAGGTAGTCTCCCATGTATTTTCACCATATGAGCTAATATTATCATGTTTTAACAAGTAAGAATTGAATTCTAAAAGTCCTATTTCTTGGAAGGTCATAAATGGAAGAGGAGGATGGTAGAGAAAAATATGGATAAAGGGAAGGAGGGAGAGAAGGGTCCTACTACATATGAATATTGTTGAAAGAACCACCTGGAACATGCTTAAAAGGAATAGGAGTTTACTATAAGTGTGGAAACAAAGTCCCCCATGCGTTTTATTTCAAGTGGTATAAAAAGTTTTCCAACATAAAATTATCAAATACAAGGAAATGAGACACTATACAAATGAATGTCCCTAGAATCCAAGAATATTCCCCAAATGATGCAATTGGATAATGATCATGTTGTGTTACTACTGTAGATGAAGATGAATGATTAATTATCCTGTTAAAAAATTATGTAATTTGAATATTTTATTAGAAATGTACTGGTTATAACAATTATGGAATATATGAGGATTTTATAGAAATATGTTTTCGTTAAGGATTTGAGATCATAGGTTGAATGGTACCAAGAAATGTTATTTAGTTGAAAGTTAAAAATTTCAGAAAAAACCTAATTGAGTGAATAAAACCCCTTAATGTGTTCCTCATGTTAAGATAATGATGAAGAAATTATTTATTTGGATAAGTATTGACTACCTTAGAACTGATTAATAAATGGTTTCCAGGTGGTCTGTGTTGTGATGGATAATGTTTACAACACTTCTAGATTAAGGGAGCATATCCAATAACATGTATATTAATTACTAAATAAGAAAGAATGCATGTTTTCAATGAGTATTCGAGTTATTACAATATTTAAAGAGGATACATGATCATGTTATTTATATGTTTGGAATTTGAAAATTTAGTTCTTATTTATGTTTATTAAAGAATAATGATAAGATCGGTTTGTAAAATCAGTAACCTTCCATACAAAGTGCTGGATCCAAATATTTTTGAAAATTTAACCATTTATGAAATGTTTTAAGTTGAAATTTTGATCTATTTTTAGGGATTGGTATATTAAATCTCTATAAAGTGTACATTTTTCAATGAGATGATTTATAAATAATTCCAGGCATAACCAAATGGTAATATTCAACTTATAGAAATGTACCAATAAGAATATTTAATTATATTATGAGAGAGTGAAAAAATTCCTAAACTCCAAGAAAAATGATCTTGAAAACCAAAAAATTTGTCCTATTATAATTATTTCTGATCATATTAATAGCCTTTATTCACACCTCTATATTATGGTATCATGGTCTACAACTTTTAGCTGAACATGTTCCCTAGCCCTCTCCATCAGAACACAATTGTTATATTTTTCTTCTGTATCCATGTTTCCATTTCCCACTTATCTTATCCTATTGGGGAACCTAGTTACATTACCCTTTTACATTCATTTCTCTATTATTAATAATATTTTTTATAAACACTATTTTTTATGTGGGTCATTCAATAATAGTATTTTCAAATATCAATCCCTAGATTACTATGATCAAGCTTAAATTACAAGGACGTGCATTCATTAAGGTGGGGAGAATGTAACTCCCCAAAACATTAAATATTTTCCATTTAGTATAAAAATAATTTTCTTTTTACCATTAATTTTTATAAGTACATGGCCTTACATATTACATAATCTTTAATTAAATGAATAATTCACATTGAGGATCTTTTCAAGTTTAGTGTTTTAGACAATTAGGCCATAACTATTACATTACATCACAAAAATTACAATTTAGACACTTCTATTGGGTTTCCATTTAAAAAAAAATAAAAACTATTTAAAAAAATAATCAAGTCTAGTTCCATGTTTTAGATAGCATGATTTTTCCATGATCCCATCCATGAACCTATTAATCTTTAAGTCCAGTGAAAAAAATTTCAAAACATGGGATGAGAATAAAAAGCTCAGTAAGGGTTATAAAACAATGAATGAAAACTTTAGTTCACCAATACATACATAACATAAGATCTTTAACATATCTCATGAGATCATAAGACTTATGAATAACACATAGCAATCAAAAATCATAAAGGTAACTTGTGGCATCCATATCATTCATTATTTTTGCTATCAAAGCTACATAGGGAGTTCCGTTTGGAATACCCATCATAGTATATTCACTAAATATTTTTGGAGAAACATTCACATTTACTTCCATAACATTACCCAATTCATTGTAGAGCTATCTCGGGCTCACCCTCCATAGGTTTATCATTGAACAACCTTTATACATAAACAATACCCAAGAACCATAACATATTCATAACACATAAAACAAACAAAATAGAAAGATAACATTTCCACATTTAAATCACTATATATCATTTAAATATATTAAAATAATAAATTATTCCCAAAAAAAATTATAAATACCAAAATACATAAAAATTTTATATGGTATTTATTTTCCTTTTAAAACCATTATGGCTTGTGAAAGAATAGAAAGATCAAATAATACTCGCGGCAGAGGAAATGTAGATGTCACCGCATCTGTTAAAAAGAAACATTATTTTTTGTCATTTGGTAAAATGCCTCGTAGAAAAATATTCCCTTTTAATGAAATGAAATTTCAAAGGTGTTTATACAATGTATAAAATAAAGTCGTGTAGAAAAAAAATATGCATCAATGAAAGGAGGTTGAGACGAAGTCCAATACAAAGGTCATTTTTGTAAATAAAATAGATCAATTATGCTTATTCACTATAAGAACATATAAATAAAGTATAAATAAATTATAAAATATAAAAAATTGTTTCTCACATAATCAAAGAACTTCACAAATAAGAGGGATAAGATCAACCCAAAGAATGGGAATTTGGTTAAGAAGTTACCTTACCTTGTGTCTAAATTTACTCGATAGTTCTTTAATATCCTGAATAATAATATAAAGTTAATTTTTATTTTATTAATATACTTTTTCAAGTTTATTATTCCTTTTATATCAATTATTACCTTTCTATAATAACTATTTAATTATTTGAGTTCATATCATACATTTTGTCGATGTTCAGAACATGAGTTAAAAATGAACTTCATATAATTAAAAGTTTTCATTGTCGTAAAAGTTCCATTTTCTCCAGGATGATATTAATTATTTATATATCATATATATCATATATATACACTATATATATGTCTTTATAATAGCACATAAATTTTGGAGATATGAAATGAAATCCACCATTCATGGAGACGGTAAGGAGTTCGTACGCATGAACACAACTTTTATTTATATTTTGTATTTAATGGAAAGAAAAAATAATGATACATAGGTATATTATAATTATAGTATAATATAATATATAATTTCTGTAACTCCATCCTTTAAATGTTCAACATATGGCATGAATGAGTCATACCACTTTGAGGTGGTGGTAGTCCGCACTTCCTTAAATGAAATTATCATATATACCCAATTTAAAAACCATAAAGGTATGATATAAATGAAAAATACATAAGCTGAGAAACAATATAAACATAATTTATATCACATATAAATATATTTCCATCTTAATGGACACCATATGATGTGGTAGAATAATATTTAACAATCATCATTTCGTGAGGACGTAGTTAATGACCTACAGAAATTGTATTTTATTTACCCATTAGATGGAGGTGTGTTTAAGTGATGTTATAATTCTTATCATAATAACAACCAATTATATTGATTATAGTATTTATTTTATAAATTAAAGGAATAAAAATAGTTTATTGGGTGGGAAAATTAAAATAAAAAATTAACTTCATATGAGATGTGACCCTTTAATTGGGTATCTCCCTTTCGTTTGAACACAAATGTTTACTTGATGTGCCTTGTGCCTAAGGTAAGGCTTCTAGGAGGAATATAGGGGTGTAGAGTGATTAATTATTCAGAGGATGGTTGAGAAAAATGGCTTGAAAAGTGTATGGAATGGGTTAGAAGATAGGGATTTTTATAAGGGGGAGGAGGGGCTCTTTAAGAATGTGTGAAAATATTTTTTTTATTATATAATACTTTTCTATTTCTGAAGGTCGAAAATTTATTAATTTCATATATAATATGACTCATTTACTAAATAAAATCATCCAATAATAAATAGACAAGTTTTGGATATTATATTAATCATTATAATATAATTTATTTAAATAATTTATTAATGAGTTAAACACTACATCATTACTCTGACATAAATAATTTAATTTATATGATATCTAGAAATTATAAAAAAATAACACATTCTAAGAAATATGATTAAATTTATAATTAATATTTATTTTCAAATAGATAACTTATATAACACTATGAAAAATTTTATTTACTAATAGATATATGTTTAAGTCATTTTTGTCATTATTTTAAATTAATTAATATAAAGTGTCATTATAACTCTTAAGTGTCTCCATGGGGTCCCCAAATCGACCCAAGGATTACCATGGTTGGAAATGTTTCAAAAAATTGTATTACGACACATGTTAGGTTAATTCATTATTATTATAATATTATTTTTATACCCTTATTTACCAGATTTACCCGTTAACCATGGAAAATAAAATCTTTACTTAAGTAAATATTAATAATGTCTAAAAATAAATGTTCCCTATATACACAATCTGGACATCCTGATACTATGTATGGAATCCATTTTTCCAAATTATAAACATAGAAGTGGCAGAAATTAATTTAAAATTAATTCATGTTGTCAAAACAAAAAGCATGTTTTTCAAAAATTATTATTATCCAAAGATTGACGCTTGGTTATGTCCAATTTCAAAGTGAAATTACTTACAATGAAAAAAATTGGATTAAATGGTAAAAAAATAATCTAGTTAAACTTTAAAACTATATAAAAAAGAAAATCAAACCATATAAATAAATTAAATTAAAAGGCAGTTTTGAATTAAAATATTGTATTTTCACTATTCATTAAAAATAAATTTTAGCAGAAAAATACCAAAAACTTACCCAAAGTAAATTTTGATGTCCCAATTGTAAATAATGATTATATATTGTAAAATAAAACACATCAAAGTGACTAAAACTATATTGAAATAGGGTTCACCATCAAAATTCGATAAATCAACCTTTTAATGAATTTTTGAGTATTTATGATTAAAATTTGATTCATTCACATTTTGAGCCTCAAACATTTATTGGATAAATGTAAAAATAGATAAAAAATATATGGTCATATTTTAGTTGGTTATATTCATTCTCTCCAATAAAGCATCTAGGGGTTAACTACCCTTTAAAATAATAAAATTATATTGTTAGTGTGCAACGTAAGATTTTAAAGAATCATGTTGTGTATACCGAGTACACCATCGAACATAGAATACCCTTTAAAGTAAAATTAATATTTTATTAAAAAATATTAATAAAAATGAAATTGTTTCATTTCTTTCTATACATGTGATGTTACATCCTTCCCCCTTTTGAAAATTGTGTCCCCGTAATTTTATTCACTTATAAAATAAATGGGTGTATTTATCCATCGTAT
Source organism: Viscum album (assembly GCA_963277665.1). Taxonomy (NCBI): domain Eukaryota; kingdom Viridiplantae; phylum Streptophyta; class Magnoliopsida; order Santalales; family Viscaceae; genus Viscum; species Viscum album. The sequence goes on along the minus strand of OY728140.1, from coordinate 973,200,791 downwards.
CTTTTTCAAATTCCCACATTACCTCATAAACCATATCATTTTTCCACAAAACCATTACCTGGTGAATTACCATATTCTGCAACACTTTCTCTCTATGGTTAAGAATCTGGAGTGGTTGTTTCTCATAGGAGAGATTCTCTTCCAACTGAACTACCTCTAGACTCAAAAAATGAGATGGAACTAGAATATACATTCTCAACATTGATACATGAAAAACATTGTGTACCTAGGATAAAATTAGAGGTAAATCCTCTCTGTATGCAATTGATCTAGCTTTCTCCAGGATTTCATAATGTCTAATGAACCTCATTTTCAACATTCCTTTATTACCATAATGCATCACACTATTCCATGGAGAAACATTGTGAAAAAACATTATCACCAAACTCAAAAGTAATATCCTTCCTCTGGTAATCCGCATAACGTTTCTGCCTTCTCTATGTTTTTTTCATTTTCTTCTATGTAAAATGATATTTTTCTACCATATCTTTTACCAATTATGGTCCCATCTACTTCCTTTCATCTATATCATCCAAAAAATCTAGAGTTCGACCCCTCTTCCCATATAATGCCTCAAATGGAGCCATCTATATACTATAAGTAAAACTATTATTATAAAAAAATTCCACCAAAGAAAGATGTTGGTCCCAACTTCCCGGGTAATCCAGTGAAAAGAACATAGCATATCCTCCAAGGTCTAAATTATTCGTTCTAACTGCCCATCTGAATGCAGATAAAAAGATGTACTAAAATTTAATTCAGTACCTAGTAACTTCTAAAGGCCTTACCAAAAGTTAGAAGTAATATTAGGGCCACGATTAGATAAAATGGATAGGGAACTCCATACAACCTGACTTTCTCTTTAACATACAATCAAGAAATTTGATCTAGAGAAAAAGTATCTCGAATAGGATGGAAATGAGCATATTTAGTCAATAGATCAATAATAAAACAGATTTCATTATTACACCAAGATTTCTATGGTAATCTTATAATGAATTCCATTGATATATTTTCTCATTTCCACTCTGGAACAAGTAAAGACTGAAGCACCCCATTAGGTAACTGTCGCTCTGCCTTAACCTATTGACATGTCAAAAACATCACTATAAAGTCAACAATATCTCTTTTAATTCCATACCACTAGTAATACTCCCAAAGATCATTGTACATCTTAGTACTACAAGGATGAACTGAAAACGGAGAACTATGAGCTTCACATAACCACTCATTCTTCTACTATGAATCACAAGGCACACATAAACTTTTTTCAAACCTCAAAACACAAGAATTATCAATATTAAAATCAAGAAACTTACCCTTATGAGTTAACTATACCTTTTTCTATAACTCACTATCTTCCTTCTTTTCTTGATTAAATCTGTCTGATAGAGATGATTTAACTGACATCTGAAATGAAACAGAGGAATTTTCTACACCAAAAACTTCTATTCCAAATTTCATCAAATTAAAAACCAAAGTATCACGTTCCAAATGTAGCTTGGTTAATAATGCCTAACTTTTACAACTCAAACCATCATCCACTTTATTTTCTTTTCCCACATTGTAATGGATGGTGTAATCATAATCCTGGATTAATTCCAACCATCTCATTTGTCTCATGTTCAATTCTTTCTATGTGAATATATACTTCAAACATTTGTGGTCAGTATATATTTCACATTTTACTCCTTACAAATGATGCCTCCAAATTTTTAAAGAAAAAAACAACATTATATTATTCTAAATAATGTATAGGGTAATCTAACTCATGTGGTTTCAACTGATGTGAAGCATAAGCAGTTGCCTGATCATTTTGCATAAGGACGCAACCAAGTCCTTTCAATGAAGAATCACTGTAGATAAAAAAACTCACCATTTTTTGGAAGATAGTTCCAAAACTAGAGAATTCACCAATATTATTTTCAATTCCTGAATAAAAATCATCACATTCTTTGTCCATATGAACTTAACACCTTTTTGAGTTAACATAGTCATTCATCTAGATAACCTTGAAAGGTTTTCAAAAAACCTCTAGTAATAACCTACCAATCCAAGAAAACAATGGATCTAGTTTATATTTTTGGGTCTTGTCCATTCTTCAACAACTTTTGTTTTAGTAGGATCAAAAGTTATGCCATTTATTAAAATAATACGACCATGGAAAGAAATTTTTTGTAACCAAATCTCACTCTTGCTAAATTTACCATACAGTTTATTTTCTTTTATGGTTGTAAAGAAATCCATTTAATGACTTTCATACTCCAACTTACATTTAGAACCAAAATATCATCAATGAACACAACCACAAACTTATCCAACAACTCATGGAAAATTTTATTCATATGATCCATGAATATAGTAGGTGTATCGGTTAACCAAAAAGGCATAACTACAAATTTATAATGGCCATATCTAGTATGAAACGTGATGTTTTGAATGTCTTCTTCCTTTACTTTAAACTGATGGTAACCTCACCTAAAATCAATATTATAAAAATATTGATCTCCCTGGAGCTGATCAAATAAATCCTCGATACGAGGAAAAGGATACTTGTTCTTAACAGTGATGTTATGAAATTTTCTATAATCAATGAAATGTATCACTCAACCCTATTTCTTTTTAACAGAAAACATAGGAGCACCCCATGCTGATGTGCTAGGTCGAATGAAACCTTTATCTAATAACTCTTTCAATTGCTTCTTTAACCCTAAAAGTTAAATTTGAGCCATTTGATAAGGGGGTTTTGAAATTTTTCTTGCATCAATAACTAAGTCAACAGTAAATTAAACATCTCAATCAAGTATAATATCAAGAAACTCATCAGGAAAAACATCATGGTACTCATTTACCATTTGATCATCAATAATCTGAATTGTTTCGTTTTTATCAACAATATGTGCAAGGTAACATTCACTTCCATTTTTTAATAGTTTCTTAGATTCTGGATATGTTATCAAAATCAAGGGTTCATTATTGTACACAAACTGAAAATCATTCTGAAAAGAAAACTCTTTATATCTTCAGTCAATATTAGCATGATAAACAGAAATACAATCCATACCCAAAATAACATCAAACTCTAATGGAGGCAAAACAATAAGGTTTACTGGTAGACTATTTCCAAAAACACGGACATAAAGGTTGTTATAATTTATTTTTGTCTCAACATTTCCCCGGGTGTTTTAACAATATGTTTAGGATTCATATCTTGAGATGGAATTCCCAATTTACTAGAAAACTTCTCAGAAATGAACAAATGTGTAGACCTCGAATTAAAAAACAAATTGGAATAATCTGAATAAACAAGTAGTGTACCCGATACTACATCATTTGATGGCCCAAAATTTACTGAAGTAGTTGAAAAGGATTTCACCAACCGTTTTTCCTTATAGTATAGTTCCTTCCCCTCTGTTGAGTTCTTCGTTGGACACTCATTTGAATAATGACTCATTTCATGGAACTTATATCATTTTACTATTTATAAAAAAGATTTTTTCTTACCATTATCCTGATATTTTTCCGTACAATTATGAGCCTTATGTCTCATTTTACCACATAAGTAGCACATAAACAAATTCAAAAGACATTCCCTAGCATGCATTTTCCCAAAATTTTCAAAAACTATAAAATTTTGTTTCTAACCATAAGGATTTTATGAATAGTTATTCCCTTTCATCTACCACCTCAACATCTTAATTTGTTGTTTGTAAAAAAACTCCTGATCATCGGCAATATCCATTTTCTCCTTCTCCATACATCGATCATGTTTTTCATAACTTTTGAACTCATGACAAGCTAAATCCCTTCAAAACCATGGCTTTAATCTTGAGTAGAAATAGTAGATTTTACTCCCACGGTCGCGTATGAAATTTGGGACATACCTTTATTGTCGAGTAAATTTTTCTACAAAAGCAGCCGATGATTCCTCATCTTACCTAATTTATAGGAATTTATTTTTCATCCTATGATGAACCTCCTTTGGAAAATATTTCTCAAGAAAAACATACCTTTAAATTCATCCCGATCAATAGCATCAATCTCCTCACTATCCTTGATATTTTTCACCATCGACCACCACTGATTAGATTCACCTTCAAAATGGTAAACAACGAGACTGACCTTTTGATGTTATGAACACCCCATGATATAAAAAATATTCTCTAGTGTTTCAATCCACCCTTAGCTAGCACAAGGTCAGATTATCCTCTGAATGATGGGGGATGTTGCCTCATGAAATGATCAACTACTGACATGTTCCTCTGTAGTTGATCTGGATGATCATGTGCATCGATACCACCACCATTTATTGCCTGAGTCAATTGTGCCATCACTGCAAAAAACTATTTAGTTCTGATTCCAACCATCTCAGGTTGCTGATTTTAAAGGTTTTCTTCCTCATGATGTCTTCCCATTATAGCTTCTATGTTTCCTCTGCGAAAAACTATTCTTAACACAGAAATATTTTAGGCAGAGCATCATGGTAATCTGTATATTCTATATCATTTCAATCTTATAATAAATTAATTTAGTGTTATTAATTTTACAATATTATAACTCCTAAAGTTATCTAAACCGACCTATGATACCAACTATAAGTACATAGCCCTAAACATTATATAATCTTTAATTAAATGAATAATCCACATTGAGGATCTTTTCAGATTAATAGTTTTAGAGAATTAGGCTATAACTATTACATTACATATCAAAAATTACAATGTAGACCCTTCTACTCAGTTTCCATTTTTTCACAAAATAAAAACTCTTGAAAAATGATTAATGTTTACTTCCATGTTTTAGACAGGAGGAATTTTCAACGATCCCATCCTTAACCATATTCATCTTTATGTCCTGTGAAAAACAATTTAAACCTGGGGATGATCATTAAAATCTCAGTAACGGTTATAAAACAAATAAAGAAAACATTATTCCATCAATACAAACATAACATAATCTCTTTAACATACCTCATGAAAACATAATATTTATAAATAACACATAGTAATCAAAAATCATAAAGGTAACTTGTGGCGTCCATATCACACTAACATTGTAGTTATCGTAGCTATGTAGGGAGTTGCATTGGGAATACCCATCACAGTATATTCCCTAAGTATCTTAGGAGAAACATTCACGTTTACATCTGTCACATTACCCAATGCATTAGAAAGCTATCTCGGGCTCACCCACCCTAGGTTTATCACAGAACCACCCATATACATAAACAATGACCAAGAACCATGACATATTAATAACACATAAAACAAACATAATGGAAAGATAACATTTCCAAATTTCAATCTCAATATATCATTTAAAGGTATTGAAATAATCAATGCATTCTCAGAATAATTTTCAATTCCAAAATACAAAAAAATAAGATTATATGGTATTTGGTTTCCTATTAAAAACATTACGGCTTATTATGAAATCCCAAGATCAAATAATACTCTCGGCGGAGGAAATATTTTTTTCACCACTAAAATTAAAAAGTATCATTCTTTTTAGTAGTTTGGAAAGTTTCCTTGTAGAAAAAGATTCCATTTGAATGAAATGAAATTTCAATGGGGTTTATGAAACATATAAAAGAAATTCTTGTATAAAACAAAATAGGCCTCAATGAAAGGATATTGAGACGAAGTCCCTTAAAGGATCATTTATTAAATAAAATAGAACAATTTTGTGTATTCATTATATGCACACGTAAATAAAGTATAAATACTTGATAAGATAGAAAAATTAATTTCTCACATAATTAAAGAATGACATAATTATTAAAGGTAAGATCAACCCTATGAATTGGAATTTGGTTAAGAAGTTACTTTACCTCATGTCCAACTTCATTCGATCGTTCTTTAATATCATGAATAATAAACTAAAGTTAATTTCTAGATTTTTAAGAAGCATTTTAAATTTTATTTTTCGTTTTAAATCAATCATTACCTTTCCATTACAATTATTTAATAATTTTATTTCATATCAAACATTTTGTTGTTGTTCGGAACATGAGTTAAAAATGGACTTCTTATAATTACAAGTTGTTCATGTATTCAAAGTTACATTTTCTCCAGAATGATATTTATGATTTAGATATCATATATATCATTTATATCCAGTATATATATATATATATATATATATATTTATATTCATAACAGTACATTACATATGGAGATAAGAAATGAAATGCACCATTCATGGAGACGGTAAGTCATACGTACGCATGAATGCTAATTTCATTTCTATTTAATATTTAAAGGAATGAAAACATAAGGATACAAAGGTATATTATAATCCCAGTATAATATCATATATAATTTCTATAAATACATCCTTTATATGTCCCACATATGGCATGAATGAGTCATATCACATTGAGGGGTCGGTAGTCTGCACTTTCTCAAATGAAATTATCGTATTTACTCACTTTGAATACCATAATGGAATGATATAAATGAAAAATAAAGAATAAAATAAACAATATAAATATAATATATATCACATATAAATATAGTTTCATCTTAATGTCCCCCATAAGATGTGGTAGGAGAATATTGACCAATCAACGTTTCGTGAGGCAGTAGTTCATCGTCCATAGAAACTGTATGTTCTTTACCCATTATATGGAGGTGTGTGTTAGTGTAGTTGGAATAATTATCATACAAATAACCTATTATATTGAGGATACTAGTTTTTTTATTAAATAATTAAATAAAAAGTGTTTATGGTGTTGGAGAAGTAAAATAAAACAAAAGAACTAAAGAGAATATGTTACCTTTAAATTAGGTATCTCCCTTTGGTATAAACCAAAAGGTTTACTTGAAGTGCCTTCTGCCTAATGTAAGGCTTCAAGGAAGAAGAGGGGAATGTATGGAGATTAATTGTGAAGAGGTAGGATGATCCAAGGGGCTTGAGAAGTGTGAGGAATGAGTTAAGATTGAGGGATTTTTATAATGGGAGGAGGGGCTCTTTAGGAAAGTTTGAAAATATTATTATATTATATAATTATTTTTTGCATCTAAAGGTAAAAAACTTATTAAAGTCAAAGATTATATAGATATTGTTATAAATAAAATAATCCAATAATAATTAGACAGGTTTTGGATTTTATTTTAATCTTTATAATTGAATTTCATAAATCGTTTATTAATGAGATAAACACAACATCTTTATTCTGTCATAAATAATTTAATTTATTTGATGTCTAAAAATTTAAATAAATATGATAATGTAGAAAATACGTTTATATTTATAATTATTATTAATAGTCAGATAAATAACTTATATAACCCTATGTCGAAATTTATTTACTAAAAGATATATTTTTAAGTCATTTTTGTTATTACGTTAAATTAATTAATATAAAGTGGCATTATCACTCTTAAGTGGCTCCATGGGGTCCTAAAATTGACCCAAGGATTCCCATAGTTGTAAAATTTCAACAAATAGGATTTGGAAACATGTTAGGGTAAATTAAAATTATTATAATATTATTTTTGACACTTATTTACCAGATTTACCCTTTAACCATGGTAAATAAAATATTTACAGAAGTAAATATTCATAATGTATAAAAAAAGATACATATTTAATAAATTTATAACTTCTGATTCCAGTTATTGAATCGATTTTTCCAAATTGAAAACAAAGAAGTGGTAGAAATAAATTTAAAATTTATTCTTGTTGTCAAAACAAAAAGCGTGTTTTTAAGAAATAATAATTATCCAAAGATTGGAACTTTTTATGTCCAATTTCAAAGTGAAATTACTTCCAATTACCAAAACCGGATTAAATGGTAAAAAATTTAATCTAATTACACTTTAAAACCATTTAAAAAGATAATATAATCATATAAATAAATGAAATTAAAAGGTAGTTTTGAATTAAAATGCCATATTTTTCACTATTCATTAAAAATGAATTTAATCAAAAAAATACGAAAAATTTACCCAACGTCAATATTGATGTCCCGATTGTAAATAAGAATTTTATTTTTTCAAATATTACATATAAAAGTGACCAAGACATATTTAAAGAGGGTTCTCCATCAAAAGGAAGTAAATCAACCTTTTAAGAAATATTAGAATATTTATGCTTAAAATTAGATGCATTCACATTTTAAGACTCTAAATTTTATTGGATAAATGTAAATACATTTAACAAACATATATCATCACATTTTAGTTAGTTCTATTCATTCTCTCTAATACAATGGATTTGATTGAACTACCTTTTAAAATAATAATATTATATTGTTGGTGTGCAATGTAAGATTTCAAAGAAATCCATTGGTGCATATCAGGTACGCCATCAAATATAGAATCCCCTTTAAAGTAAAATTAATATTTAATTCACAAATAATAATAAATATGAAAATTTATTATTTATTTATTTACCTGGGATGTTACATTTTTACATAAATTTAATCTTACGCTACAAAAACACTAAATTAGCTTATGTTACACACATGAGCGATTTTTTTCTAATTTTAATGGAGCACCTATTTTAAAAATACAATTTGACACTTTTACAAATTTTATTTTAAAAAATACACATAATAATTGAATTTATATGTTCTAAATTATTTTAGGGTTATTGTTTTGGATTTTCTTGAGAAACATCATTTTTTGATGACCAATAAAATTTACTACAATTTTGTTAAAAATAGTCTTTTCATTTAAATAATGAGTATTGGTAAATTATATTTTAATTTTTTTAGCAGTAAATTACATAAATTTATACTATTATTCTCATTATAATCAATTTATCATTGAAATTAAATTCAAAAACATAAAAAACAATTGAACATTTCTTTACTTTAAAACATGTTATTTCACTGATTATACGGGATTAGCATTAATCTTAATTTTCGCACATATGTGATTTGAAATTTGAAAATATAACCTACATGGTTGTAATATATATGATATTTTTGTTCTAATAATATCAATCTAATATTTTAAAAGAAAATATTAGTATAAGTTAATAAAATTAATTACAGTTATTAATGTAAAATTAAGCTTAATAAGGGACGAAACCTTAACCGTAAGGACCCAAATGACTTGGACACTTGTCCACAATCCTTTCTCTTCTAATAATTAGACCATATACACTATTTTATTTATTTTTATGGGTTGTGGGATAATATTAAATTGAAATTTCCTATATAAATGTTTATGTATAGAAAAAGACAAAAAGGGAACTTTCATTATCTTAAACATTCAAAAATCAATGAGATGTGTACAAAAAAATCATAATTTCGGTTATACAAATTATATTGAAAATATTAAATAGATAATTTTACCATAATAATTAATCATTATTTTTTTAGATATGATTTATTTACATAAAATTCTTACGAAATGCAAACATAATGAATATTTAGTTAATAATTAACTAAAATAAATAATACTAAAAATATTAAAATTTAAGCGAATTGATGGAATCATATTCGTTATTTTTTATGTCATGTAAAAAAATTTCAACCTAATATATTATAATTCAAATATTATATTTATATTTTAAATTTTAATTTAAATAAATAATTTCATAATTGACATTATTGTTATCATATAATAACTAATATTTTATTTAATGATTTGAAATTGATTAAAATAATATATTATGAAAATGGATTTTTAACTGCATATATAATATATATGGTCTATTAATGGATTAATTGATATTTTATAATTAACATATTGACACGTAGATTATAAAGATATTGTTAACATGGTCCAGGTTTAATCAGTATTTTAGCTCCTCGCATGCGCTTGTTTTAAAATTAATTTCCAAAAAAAAAATATGATTTTAATTTTACTAGATTATATATCATATTAACAATTAATATTATATATATTATCCAATAAATCTAAAATTCTTTTAGACTTAATGGTTAAATTACATTAGTTAGAAAATGAGATGTTTTAATAAAAACCAAAATGATAAAATTGTGGAATCCTATAAAATAAAGAATCAATTTATTAAAATGAACATATTTTTGTGTGGATGAAGTTTTTATGATAGTGATACTCCATTACCCTATTAGGTTTCCATTTTTAGTCACCATAGGTAAGGTATAACTCCCATTAATGAATACCTTTAGTTATTAACAAGAGTGAAACTCCCCCTCCACTATAAAAAGTCTCCTCTCCTCCAACATAATTACACCTATCAAACAACATAGGTTTGGAAAATATCATAAAAAATAGTCTACCAAATCCCAATACTCCTCATAGAAGACTTAGTTTGGGTATAAAATATATCTAATGAATCCTTTTAGTGAAAACCAAAAGGATTTTCCCGATTAAGAGGTAAAGTCTTCTCTCAAGATCTCTTGATTTATTTGCATTCTCCACCACCTCCAATATAATTATTCAATTATTATATAGAAACACAAGTATATTTAGTATACTATGATTTTTTTATGTAAATTCTTTTACCTATATGTTAACACACCTCCATCTAATAGGTAATGAAAATATTATTTCTCTGTACGGCAAACTACTACCCCTCAAAATGATGATTGTTTATTTTTACCTTACCATCTATCATAGTGGACATTATGATTGAAACTCTATTTATATATGATATATATGATATTATTATTGTGTTTTTTCCTCTGTAGTTTTTATTTTGAACAGACCTTTATGCTTTCCATCTTGAGTAAATAGAATAATTTCTTTTGTAGAAGTGTGGACTACCGCCCCTCATAGCGATATAACTCACTCAATCCATACACGGAATGTAAAAAGTATGGTTTTAATAATCATTTTTAAAATATATAACATATATATGATAAATTAATTATAATATATATATATGTATCATTTATTTTTTATTCTTTTAATACAACAAGAAATGAATATACCGTTTAAACATATATATGACCTACTGTCTACATGAACGATGCACTTCATTTCTAATTTTAAAACATTATAGATTATTATAAATACATGTATACTGGTTTTAAATGTTAATTAATTATTGGTTTACATTCTTTATATGATGACACCATGATCTAACTAATGATATCAACAAGTAACAAAATAAAACTTACTTTGGAAAACTGGGCAATTAATAAAAAAATTGTGAGATTAATGAAAGGGTGTTAACAAACATGTAATAAAATATTTTATTAAGTTAATATATGATATTATAAACGTGAATATGTTTATATATTATGTTAGTAACATATTCTAAACCACTATAAAGGATGTTAAATATGATACAAAAAAAGGTAGGTTAAGGTAAGGGATTATTGTCTTACTTTTAATTTTGTAAGGCATACACCATATACACCATCCACTTATTTTTTATTGTGTATATAATAAACCATTTATACATTATATAATTAATCCTCTTCCTTTATGGTATGAAAAAAACTCCTTCATGGGCATTTTAAATTAAAATTTTCAACTATTATGGGACACTTTGTGATATTTAATTATTAATTTTGAAATAAATATTCTTATAATAATCTTCGAAATATCACTTCCTTTTGTGATTATTAAATTTCAATGGGAACAATCACTTTATTGTAATAATATCTTCATTTTAAATATATCTCATTTTCCATATTCTCGCATAACGGATATTATTATTTACTAAAACGTATATTATTTTAGATATATTGTTCACTTTAACTATAATTTGATTAAGTATGTAAGTACTGATAAATTTGTATCTTCTATTGAATACAAATAAATTTTGATAAGGATAATTTGATCATCAATATGAGAAATGCATTTGAATGGTATGAAATTGTTGGGGACCAGTTATAGATATCCCATATATATATCTGTAGACTTTTGAGATGAATCATTTGGCCAATCAGTGTGTTTTTACACTACATGTTGTAAACCGTCTTCTGAATAGTCTTCACGGTAAAGGTTCTATGTACCTAGGATACATGGCGTCGAATAATTATGAATTTTCATCATTTATATTTAGTTATTATTAAACAATGAGATTTTTAATAAATATATATGTGGATACATTTTACATTAATTTCAGTTATTATTCATCCATGATATTTTTCATCGACACATCTATGGATACACTTAATTTTCATTTTATTGATATGAATGGCATGTATTATCAATTTTTTAACGTTCCATGTTAATTTATTCCTACTGATTCATTATTTACTCTAATTAACCTACCGTTACTAAGAATTAAAACTTACCCTTATTATTTTCCCTTTCCCCAGGTCATGATGAAAATGTCTTTGAATAGGCCTTCAAGGATGCAGTTTTTTTCATTTTTTATGTATCATGCCTTTAAATCATGTTTCCCAATGCATTATGGGTGTCATATATGTAATATGTCTTTCTAAGGCCGCTAAACTGAATGTTTCTTAATAATATTATTCCTCTTAAAAATGAAAATGTAATAAAATAATCCACCAGCTCTAGGATTCTCAGGTCGGGGTGTTACACTTTAAGTTTAAAAGGGTCATTTTTCTTCAAGAGTAGGTTTTATTTATATTTTTTATTTTCATTTAAAATTTAAATTATTGAATTTAAGAATTTAAAATGGGAAAAAATAAATTAATTTATAAATTCCTCATTTCAAAATTATATTAGGTTGTTTTTTATTGTTTAAAAATGGTTTATTTTTTAGTGAATAGTGAAAACAATTTACAAAAAAATAACTACTATAACATCTTTATGATGTAAGATTGATTATAAAATTCATAAACACTTTATATAAAACATAAATGTATTTAAGACGAAAAATAAAGCATTTAAATACATTATTTTGAATTTTGATGGACAATTTTGACATTTATGAAGATATGCTATATTTGATTATAATTAAAAACTATTTTTAGGAATATTTTATTTAATAGTATGGTTAGAATATTACATTCAGTTTTTCATAAAAAAATTAATATGACTTTTTTTTAATTATAATAATATTATAGCCGTTATAATCAATATTAAATATAATTTTAGTGTCAAATCACTTTTACACTCAAAAATAAAATTTTCATAAAAATCATTTTTCATTCATTTATGTAATTATATTAATATTAATTTCATCCACTTATATTAATTTGATCTTTTAAAAACCAATTTTATATTTATAATTTGAATATTCAAATCTAGTAATATGTTAAATTTCATTTTTAGTCTTAATGGATTGTAACATTGGTAAAATAGTTTCACTATAGTAATGGAGGAAGAATGCTAAATGGGTTTTAAAATAAAGGATAAGGCTTAAAATCTCAAAATAATCCCTTTATATCATTTTATGATTTTATTTCATCCACTATAATTATATATTAATAAACTAAGACTATTATGTTTCATTTTCCTTTAGTAATGACCTTTATATTATTTTAAGTGAAGAATAATCACACAAATGTCACTCTTATTCATTTAATATACAAAATATTCTTTAATGGAGATAGTGAGAAGTAATGAATGATTATAATTGTATAATTTAAATATTAAAAAATATATTTATGATAGTAATTATTTTTGAATTTATCTTATAATTACCTAAAATTCATACGCAACACATACACAATGGTTGTGCACGCATTTGGAAAATCTTCAAAATGAATTTAAAACATTAAAAGTGCAAAAAAAATTGGATAAATTATTGAATTTCATGAATTTAATTGATAATTATAATGTATTATTGAGGTTTTAATTATTTATATTTGAATCATATTTTTATATTGATGCCTTTGAAGACAAAATATTTTAATAGTCATGAAAATGACATCAATTGGTATTTATTATTTAAAAATTATTCTCAAATCGTTATAAAATCATATAAACCCTATATATAAGTATTTTTATTATAAATACTCCATAATATTATTCATGGAACAGGTATTTTCTACATAAATGTTTTTAAATTTCATTTTTAACCATTAAAAATTAAATATTTGAAAAAATAAAAAACATTTTTATATATAAAATTGACTTAATAAAACAGTTATGAAGACACATATGAGTTCAATTTTCATATCAAAAATCTACCCAATTTCCTTTTAAAATATTCTTTATCACATCCCTAATCCAAAATATTGATCATATGTTTATTTTTTGTAATGCTATATGTTTAATCAAAATGTGGCATATCAAAGATAGATGTAAGAGTTTCTGATCCTATTTCACCTTTTTAAGTATGATTCACTATCTTGAAATTGGATTAAACCTTTACATAAATTCATTGCACGATTTTAGTCTTATGGTACTTGAATCAATTTTATCAATTTTTACGGGGGATAACATGTTACCTATCATAAAATTATTCTCTAAATTCTATTATAATTTTGAAATTACGGTTTTTCAAACATGGACTTTTCATTTGAAATTATAGTATCAAATTTTACATAATGATTATAAAAACTCAAAAATTAAACATAAATAATTTTTTATTTATAATAATTTGTTTATAAAACATAAATACTTACTATTTTTTACCCTTCATCTAAACACTTTTAAAAAAAATCATTCTCTATTGTGAAGTTACACAACCTACATAAATGATCATGTTTTCATAAATTTAAGTCTTTCATTAGTTTAAAAAAAAAATTATTTTATGATTGGATATAAAATTAACATTCTATAATTATATAATTATGATTCTAGAATAGTAAATTATCAATTATAACTATGAAAGTAAATGTAATTAAACATAGTTGTTTTTAACCATAAAAATCTTATTGATGAAGGTATTTAGTATGAAAAAAATAGATAAACCATGAAAATTTATTACTTATATATTTATATAGATTAAATAAATTCAATATTATATATTTTATAAACCATTTACCTAATACATTTGGAATTAGTGAATATATTGAACCTGATTTGAGATTGTGATTCGAACAACCCTAAAATGATCTACATAAACTATATATATTTAGTAAATTATTTAATCCTGATAATAGAGTATAATAATAAGGGAATAAAAATTAATTATGTACTAAATAATTATTTAATTAATATAATTTTATTATTCATCATGGTATTTTATATTCACGGAAATTCATAAATTTAGGTAAGGGGATTTTTATCTCAATTTCCTTTTATTGGGTTATATAAAATCTTGATTGACTATGTTTTTCCAAGATTTTGTTTCTTATGAAATTGGATTATTTATTTTGTATTTAATTTTTTTATATTTATTTAACTTGTTTCTGTATAATCATTTCTTTCATTCATTCCTATTTCAAATGTTATGATCTTGATGAATGTTTCTGGGACTCAATTTGAATTTCATGAGACATTTTTCATGTTGTGAACACTAATATATTTATATATTGTACATACTATCCAATTAATGTTTTTAAACCTATTATTTAATATAAATCATTGTGTTTTAATAATCATATTCTGTTCTTTTATTCGATGGTCCTTTTATTCAATAACTAACAACGTTATAAGGGTATATCATTTCAAATGTCATTCTTCTATAAATTCTTTGATGGATTCACCTCTAATCATTTATATAGTGTATATTATTTTCCTTTTAAATATAATATCATGAATCACTTTATAATCATGGTATTTTATTTTACTTCTCACCTTCATTATTTAAAAATCATTTTCTATTTTAAAAATCATGAGGTATTTAACATTAAAAAGTAGGTTTTAAAATCTTTCAATTCAGTGTCTATGTTTTTTTAAAATTTTCAACAATTTTATTATTTTAACATAAAATATTTCCTAGATTTATTTTTAGACACAAATTAAATTAGTAAAAAATATTTTTAAATGAATATTTTCTATGGGTCCTTTATGAGTCAGTTTTGGCATTCAATAAAGAAGTGTAAAAAGAAAGTTTTCTAAAGTACATGGCTGGAATTAATTTTCCCACCACCATGTAATTTATTTATTAATATTTTTTTATAACATTCAGTGTTTTTTGTATGAAAATAATAATTCAATTATTATTTAAATTTTTAATTTTTTAATGTTTCATATGAACTGGATATTTTCTATTGTTTTTCAAAGAATATTTATAATGATTTTTCAAAAAACATCAACTAAGTAAATATCAATTTAATGATTATTATTCTTCACAACGGATATGTTCTAATGATTCATTTTAACTTCTTTATATGGATTTATATTATGATGATATTTTAAGAAAATATACATGAAATGTGTTTCCCTTCCATGGTTTTATCATGCTGTGATAGAATGATGGTTTCTTTTTTGAGTTTTAGAATGAAATAAAATTTATACATACTTTTTTCAAGTTATATTTATTTGAAATTATTTATAATGATAAGTGATCTTGAAATATCTCATGATGATGAGTGAGCCTGGTATATCACTCCAACGCATTCTATAATGTTGAAGATCTAACAAGAATTTTGTTACCCCTACGAGATTTGACATAATTGGTTAGGTTACTCCTATATGGAATAAATGTTATAAGTTATTAAAATATGGGTTAAACTTGAGTGAACATGGGCGATGATGATAATATCCTTGGATACCAACATATTTTCTCTATGTATTCTAAGAGTTTCACTATTTCCTTTGAATAATATTGATTTCACATGGATCTGATTATTGAATCCAATGTATTTTCCTTTAGACGAATATTTATTCTATGAATCATGATTTAAAATGAAGGTTTTGATGAGTATAAATTCTCTAATGATTGTTCTTGTTCACTTTAACTATGTTGTTATGCCATTATTCTCATCTTATACCCAGTGATGATATTAAATTATTAATGCATATGAACACCCTTTCTAGCCATTTGAGCACAAACATCTTGTGTATTATCTTCCCAAGGTTACAATTGTTGATGTTAATTGAGTTGTGTATTGAATGGATTCATGTGTAGATAATTTAATGTGATATTTTGAATACATTTCATGGAATAATGAAAACTTAGTATCAGGAAAAAAATCTATTTGGATGAAAATATTAAAAGTATAGTTACATAAAGTGTGTTTCCTATCTATTTAAATGTTTAATCCTAAAAGTCCTTGGGTATGTAAGTGAATCGGTATTTCCTTCTGATGTCTTAATTATATATAGTTAAAATTTACTCTAAATAATTGGTTTCAAATAAATTATTATAAATATTATGTTCATATGACTAGATCTATGAGTACAAATCTAGGGTGTTATAGTTGGAATCATAGAAATGATTTAGATAAATATATATTCTAGGATGTTATCAGTTGATGATAATTTAGTATTTATGGATATCATTTTCTTATTAAAGATTATAAGGTCCATAATAATCATAAAGGCATAAATACCCTTTTAAGGTTTTATGTGATTGGATTTTAATGTGAACAATGATATTTTCAGAGATGTTTTATTAATTATTAATAGATTATTGATGTATATATAACCCTTATATTTATCATTCCTTTTATCATTAAGTTTATTTGTGAATAATTATATTAAATGTTTCAAAATACAAGTTGAAATGTATAATATAATCCTTGATATTAATACATTATTTAATGTTGAGGTAATTATGGTTAGTTAGGTTAAATAAATAGTAACCTATAGAATTATTTCCATTTAACTTCATGTATTATTATTTATGTTTTTAGAGACTATTGTATAATTTCTTTATATGAATTATTATTAATTTTTGTTATTATCATAACTTGTGCTGACCATTTTGGATTTTGGGAATATAGGGGGGATATCAATTTATCCTTTTATAGATATCATTATCTATTATATATTTATGTTCATAATTTAGGAATAACATATATTCATAAAATATATTCTTCATTTGATATATATAATCAAATAGAGATGGAAACTATTTGAAATAAGAAACTAAAGGACAAAATTATGATTATGGATTTCAATTAAACAAGTATATATACTTTCCCATATTCTCTCTCTTGGACATATAATAATCACTTATACTCTAAAAAAGGGATATTGAAATGATAATATTATCCTATTACAATCATTTTGGATGAATTGTTTCTCTCTTCTATTTATAGGGAAAATGAAATTCCAATTCAAAGCATCATCCATGATAAACTTCCTATTCTTAAAAGAATAATATTATTTGAGAATAATTCTCATCCTCTTGACTAGAAATGTCTCTTCCATGACCATATTTTCACATCCCACCAATGCTCTCCTTGTTTGGGAACCCAATTGTATATTATACCATGGTACATTGATATTTCCCTTTTCCTATTTTGTAATGGATGTTTCAATTTCCATTTATATGATATGGGTTTTCAAAAATGTTATTTCTAAATATTAAAAATATTTTTCATTTCATAATTGTATTTTATATCTTCCACTACACATTTCCCATGGATAAAAATTATGTATTTCTTCAAGGATCCATTTTTTTGGGTTTATTTTGAAAACTACGAGGTTTAATGACTTCTATAAATAATTAAAATGGAGTTTTGAAATTCATTCGATATATTTTTACACTTAATAAACCCTTTAATACTAAACTTGATAAAAAAATTATGAGGACATATTTATTTAGCTGATATTTTTTACACCAATAGATTTAAATATTCTTTTTTAATTAATTAATATAGACTCTGATAGCTTATATTACATAAATCACTAAACTAAATTGAGTCATGAAGAACTAGGTAAACATAGTTATGAATATTATAAGAGATACAATGTCTTTAGTAAATAAAAAGTTATTAATCAATTAAAAATAATTATATTTAATAGATAAATAATTAATATTTAAAAGGATTTTTTCAAAATCATATTATAAATAATTGTGTATTTTATTGAATTCATCACTTTTAAATGAGGATTCTGATCATATTTCTTATTTAAATTTATTAAATTATATATAAAATATAATTCATTTGGTAAATAATATTAAATATTGTTAAGAAAACATTATGTTTTGAAGGTTCATTTTACTATGATATAGATATTCCTTTATAGTTTTAATTTTCTTTAAAAATAAAAAATTATGAATTTTAAAATTCGAATTTAATTAAATGAATTATATTTCTTAATTTTTCATTTAAAAATTTACTTATAGTGAATTGTTTTTATTTTTATAAAATTTTACATTTTTTAAGGAATATGGAAATATATCTTGTTTACAAATTCAATAAATGTTATGTAATCATAATGATGTTGTTATGATTTAATTTTTCTTTTAAATAAATACTAAATATTTATTTTAGGATTAAAATGAATCATTTAAAAACATTCGTTTTTAGAATTTGGAATTCCATCCTTTATTTTTTTGAACTTAAGTAATATTTTTCTCTAATCAAAAACTATTTTTGGATCATTACATTTAATAGTATAGTTAGAATATTCCATTTAGTTTTTGAATGATAAAAATGTAATATGACTGTATTTTTATAATTAAATTAAAATTTAATTCATTATAATCAATAATAAGAATAATTTTATTGTAAACCCGTTTTTACACTCAAAATGGGTGTTTTCCAAAAAGAACTATTTTTCATGCATATAGTCTACTTATGTTATATATTATTTTTACAAAATATATAAAATTAATATTTTAAATTGGATTCCATATGTTTAATTATCAAATAATTTTTTTTATAATTTCTATTTCATCTTGATTTTTTATAATAAATAGTTATCATTGTAATAATTTGGCACTACAGGAAAGATTAAAATATGTTAAATGGGGTTTAAAATAAGGGATATTGTGTAAAAATTATCAAAACAATTACCTTTAATTCATCAGATGAGTTTATAACAACCATCCCCAACCTATATTTTAAAATAATAAAAAATTTCTCATTTTTCAATGATAATGACCTTTATATTATTTAATCCGAATAATAATCGCATAATGTCTCTACCATTCATTTAAAATCTCTAATATGTTTTAATAGAGATAAAAATATGTTCTGAATAATTAAAAATGTTTATTTTCAATATGAATACATTAATATTATTATATTTATTTATTATATTCTGTGATGTTATAATTATTACATAAAATTAAAGCATTATGATCGATAGCATATATGACACACAACCCCGATCTTCAACGAATCGTGAAATATAATTATTTATATATGATCATTAAATCATAGTAATGAAATTTTATGTTGTTAATATGATGAAACATATTAATTAATATATAAATATATAATTTATAATAAATAAAAAAACTAATTCTTAATTCTTAGCAAGTATGCACCAAATTTTATATAATGTAATTTTTTGTTACAATAATATATTTTCTTCAAAAAATAGGTTTTTTCTTTTTGTAAGAAAATATAAAAAATATTTTAAAAAATAAAAAAATTGAAAACTAAAATTCATTTTTGAGATAATCGCATAAAAATTATATTTGAGTGAAATATTATTATTTTTCTAAAAAATTTGATTTTTCAATGAATAGTGAAAAATAATTATTTTTATAACAAATTGTATTTTAGTTTCATGGATTTAAAAAGTATCATTATACTAAAATAGTTTAAAATTAACATTAGATATATTATATTATTAATAATCCAAGTATGTTCATTAGAGTTAATTTTTCATATTGAATTTGGTATAAAAACATTTTTTACTTAAAAAATAATTTTCCTAAAAAATAATTATCATCACGTATTGTGGGTTTCAAATTTTATTTCATTCATCAAAATATATGAATTCCATATATAAAAAATTTATAACATATTTTGATGTAGGTGGTAAAAATTTGGTAAATAGGTCCTTTTATTTTTACTAATTAAGAATAGTAACCTTAAAAAAGTTTTGTCAACACGGTAAGGCGAAATTGGGTAATAAAGGTTGAATATATTATGATAACAACATAAAAATGACCAAAACATTGCCTGTATCATATTTTATGTTTTTATTTCATACATTTCCATATCAATTTTAAAAATATATAAACTTAGTTCCATATTTGTTTTCACCTTTATAGTATGTAAGTGAAAGATAAAGTCAAAAATATCACTTTCCTACTTTTAATATGTATATTAATTTATGATAGGTATAAAAACAAAATATGTTCAAATATAAATGGTTATTTGAATGGTAAGTTATTTTTTATCATGATAATTTATTTTTTATTCTTATTTATTAAATAATTATCTTAAAATCTTATGCAATTTCAACCAAATATTTATTCAATTAATAGAAAAAGTAAATAAATGATTTGAAAATTATACAAAATTATACAATTAGAGTAAGTTAAAGTGTGCCAATATTTTTTTTAATTATAAATTACTTGTGTTATTTTAATGGTTATAATTAGAATTTATTTTTTTTGATTAAAAATTCAAATTAAATTAATACTGTTAAAATGGCATTGAGGATCTTTTATGTTATATATTATTTTATCAAATCATTCAAAAATCCTAAAAATATTATATTTATCAACTTGAATGGTATATAGTTTAATGTATCTTCTATGTTGTATTTAAGTTACACTTTTTTATTTTTCATAAATTTCTTGTCCTCTAATGTGTAAAAAAATTTTACCACTGAAATTATCAAAATGGTTAATGGGAGGTTAAAAAGAAAAGATAAGGGTAAAACAATTGTATAATATTTTCCAAATTTTATTGTATGAGAGGATTTCATCCCAAAAGTATCTTATATTTTAAATATATAATTCTAGATCTATTATTCAATGAAAATTAATTCATATTAATATAATACTTAATCTAATTCCATGATTTCCACATCCCTATCTTATAAAAGGAAAATCCTTGACTATTTTCTTCACACATAAAAATAATTTTGATTCATCCAATCCCTACCCAAACACCATTCTTTCATCCCTCCATATGTTCATGAAACCAAAACCTTCTTACGAAAGGTTTTGGTTCATACCATAATAAGTTATCTGAAAAAGTGACAGATAAATATTGTATGTGATAATTCATACTCAAGGTCAGAGACACATTAATTTAAAAACATTATTTTTAATTTTCACATGATTATTTTTAAATAATTTTCTTTTATATTTATATTTTTAAAATTATTTTATTGATTTATTTTTTAAGACATGAATGATTTATATAGGAACTGTTATGTCAATTTTTCCTTTCATTCAATGGTATTCAAAGGGAATCCATTTACTTATTTTATATGAAATGTTTTGATAAAAATATAAAAAATAAATGTTCTCTTTTAACAAATATGGCATCAATATTTTTTCTTCCCACCGTAACTATAATATGATTTTGGGGTTCCTTTAAAAGATTTATTGTTTTCATCAATGATATCCCCTCATTATATATATACTGGTTATTTTAAAAAATTATTTTAAATTGAATATATATTTAAATGTCTAAATTTTTTTATTAATGGGTGGAACGATTATTTTTATTACTGTAATGGTGAAAATGAAGGATTTCATGTTTCATTATTACATTATTGTTGATTGATATTGTTTTTTATGACTATTGGTTCCATTATAAACTAATGATAATTGGATTCATTGTAAATCAAGAATGTGTGGTAACATTAGTGACCACAAATGGATGGTTCCAATATAAACTAATTATTGGTGGTTAATTTATAAAATGAGTGTGGGTGGGCATATTTTATCTCTCTAATGCATATGGAAATGAATATGCTATCTGAAAAATTATAAAAGTTAACAATAATTGTTATTCCATTTATAAAACTGATATATAAAATGATTTCCCATGTTTCCTAAATGATTTATTTATTATTTTCATTGTTTTTACACAAATATCATGATTTCACAAGGTATGATAATGTTATCATGTTTATTATAATCAAATTTCATGTTATTAATATTTAAAGGTATATCTTTGTGGAAATATTTTCATTAGTTTACCATAATTTAAAAGAAATCTATATAAGTTTTATTTTTTAACTTTAATATTTCTAATTAAATGTTTTATGAAAATATTTGGATAGAGAATTTGATTTTTTAAGAAATAAAATTTAAATTTTGAGCCATGAATTTATTATTAAAAAGGAAATTGTTTTTTGAGTGTTTAGGTACTAATGCGAATCTTTCAATATTTTTATGTTCGTTACTGAGATTTTTTTTCTAATACCACATTTTAAAATGTTTTTAATAGGGTCATAAGGATTATTATGAATTCTATTGAAGACATATTTTGGGGAAATAAATGTTGGTTATACTTCGAATAATGCTAACTTGAAGTCATGGGTATTGTTATATAAGAGTTTCTCTAAATTCTATAGAACTCTATACCTAAAAGATACCTAGGTGCGTAAGTGATTTCGTATTGATTTTTTATATTAAATTTTTTTATGGTTGAAATAGTTTCTCCTTTTTTGGTATCAAATCTATAAATTTAACATTTATGATTTTACCACTGGATCATGGAGTACAGTTTTTGGGATATTATATTTAGTATCAGAGGAAAGGTTAATATAATAGTATATGTTATAATGTTTTAATGAGAGTTCATTTTAGGAGTTATGTATACCATCATGGGATTATTAGTTTATGTTTGATCATAATTTAAAATTATTAGACACCCATTTTAATGTTTTTAAGTGATGGTATGTGACCCTAAGGTTTAACATGAAATATTATTTGAGAAATAATGACTTTACACTATATGGAAATATGTTTTAAGGTGTTGAAAACCTTTAGGGTTTATATAGTCTTATGTGCTGAGGGAATTATAGGTTATTATAATTGAGGAACATCTGTTTCTTCATATAAATATTTATATGACTAATAATTAATTTATTGATGAAGTTACTAACATTAATTTAAAACATTTCACAATTTTTATATCCTTGTATTATTATGGTAAATATAAATAGTTTTAAATAATATGGGATTTTATTTGCGAAATAATATTCAATTTATATTTTCAAAAAATATATTATTTTAATGTCTATTTATTATTATTCAATAATTTTTTGTAAATTAATATCATAGTTTTTAGATTATATTATTATGGCATGTGGAATTTTAGAATGTGAATTTATGAGTTCCTACTATTGATTGGAGATAAATGTTATATTAATCCTAGAAGAATATGTGATCAAATAATTTTAAATTGGGAGTTTCAAAATTTTTCAATAAAATGTTGATGAATTTAAAGTCTATTTATTTATCAAATGATGTAATTTTTTCTTTTGGTGTCACTATTATGGATTTAAAGACTAATTCTGTACTTTTTTCATATGAATATTAATTTATTTTAGAAATTATAAAAACTTTTCTTATCTATTATGGTTTTGGTAAACTTATTTGGACATTAAGAAATGGTTTTTTATTATTTTATGGAGTTTTGTTATGTTATAAGTCTATTTTAGATCTTTAGGTATAAATTTTATTTTCATATATACTCATATTTTGGGATGAAATATTTGATTGTGGTGAAAATTGAATAAAATGATGAAATTATACTTTTCATGAAAGTATATTTTTTTATGTTCATAGAATACATGATAGTTAATTCCTAAATAATAGGAAAAATATATTGGGGAAAAAATCATATTTTCTTTAATTTCTAATAAAATAATGGTACTTGTAACACTATATTAGTTTATGATTTTATGATCATTAACTTTTTATTGATCATTCAATTTTACATGATCAATTATCTTACTAACAATCCATCATTAATAGGACTTTAGTTTTTCTCTAGGAAGGTATTTTCACTTCCACAAATGTTGTCCTATTTTTAAACCTAGTATATGTTATTTAATATGACCTTCACAATTCCCTTTTCTCTCATTTCATGAGGATTTTTTATTAACCCTTTTTATGATGTTCTATTTCAGTAAAACTATTTTTAAATATCAAACCATTGATTATCATGCCCATGATTAAAATATGATGATGAAATTTTTTAAATGGGGTAGAATGTTACACCTCACAATTTTTAAAAAATAACATTTTATTCAATATCATATACGACACACCACACCATGCATAAACGAACCATTAAATATTATTATTTAAAAATGATTGTTATAACCTAGACATTGAAATTGAAGGAATAAATAGTATTAAAACATTATGAAATATATTTATAATCCACACACAATTCAAATGTATCGATTAATTATAAGGAAATATGTACTTATTTATCAATAAAGTTATTTCATGATTTCAAAATATGTTTTCTATTTAATAAATGATTTTAATTTTTTTATGAGTAAATTTTATAAATAATTTATATAAATATTATATTATTTATTTGATACAATTAAAATCATATTTCATATCATCATTTCAAAATATTCATAAGGTAAAATTTATTATTTTTCTTAACAAATTTATTTTTCAATTAATATTGAAAAACAATTTTTTTATTGAAAACTATAATTTTGTTTCAAGAATTTAAAATATTCCATTTTTATAATAGATTCAATTAAAAACTCTTTATAATGTATTATTAATAATCTAATTATTTTCATTATAAAAAAAATTTATTATTTAATTTGGTATACAAACATTATTATTCTTGAAATATAATTTTCTGAAAAACTATTCTTCATCAAAATTTGTGGGTTTAATTTTAAATGAAATTCTGCCACTTATATGAACAGTATCTTGAGAAAGAGATTACATATTTTTAATCATGAGGTCCAAATTTTATAAATAACCCTCTTCTTTTATTATCAATATGAAAAATAATCGTAGTAAATTTTTGTCACCTCGATAACGGTAAATCAGGTAATTATGGTCCAAAATAATATGATAAGGAATTAAAAATGACCCTAACACTTACCATTATCACATTTTATGATTTTAGTTCATCCATGTAGATCCATGTTTCAAAATTATGGAAACATAGGGCCATCCTCCATTGATTTTGACCAATATAATATTGTAGTCAACGAAATAGAGAAAACTGTCACTTTCCTACATTTAAATAAATTTAATATATTATGGTGGGGATTTAGACAACTTATTTTTAGTTATAAATAGTTATATGAAATTTAATTTTTTTCCCTACAATGGAATTTTATTTAAAATTTTTAGTAATGAAATATTGGTCTTAAATTCTTACACAATAACGACGCAATATATTAATTTAATTTAAAAATTGAATAAATGAATTTAACGGTATTAAAAGATGTAAAACATAAGTATGTAATTGTGTCTCAAAAATTTTGTCGATAATTATAATATATTATGGGTCTTTTAAAGTTGTACATTCGAAATTTGTCTTTTAATTTATATTATAAAAGTCAAATTAAGAGAATAGTTCCAAAAATTACATTATTTGTATTTTATGTTATATAATATTTTATTAAATGATTTAAAAATACTAAAAATCACATATTCATCCATGTATAAGTTATATCGTTTATAATATCAATCATAGCCTACTTAAGGTCCACTTTTCTTTTTATAATAACGTTTTTGACCCTAATGAGTAAAAAATATTGCTTTAATTGAAAACAGGTTTAATATGAGGTTAAAATGAAAAGTTAATAATAAAATAATAGTCTGAACTGGCCCAAATTTTATTAGATGAGAGTATTTAAAAACAATTTGTCTTATATTTTAAATATTTAATTTTGGATTTATTTTCCAAGGATAATTAATTTATACTACTTTCATAGTATAATTAATTCCAAGATTTCTCCACCACTACCTTATAAAAGGTTACATGACTGAAAATTAAAAAAAACTTATTTTGAAAACACTGTTGAGGGAAAGTGAGAATACAAACATATATCATGAAGTTCCACGTTTCTAACCACATATGAAATGAAAATGTTATTTAAAAAACATTGAATAGTTTGAATCTATCACCCAGTGTAATCTCCATGTGTTACCTTCATGTCTATATCATCATTGATGATGTCCTCAAAGTGGTAGGCCATCTTTCCCTGTGTTGGAATATATTCATTCAGATTTATTATCTCTTGGTTGATTCCATGTACCAATATCTGGTCCTTTTTTTGATCAAATCAGTTTTATCATCATTAAGATCAATTCAAATCGATCTCTCGTACATTCTATCGACATCTTCTAGTGAAATTTTGATATTGAAATCGTACTCTAAAATATCTTCATTATAATATAGGAGAAGTTTTCGGTCAATCTTCTTCTTCATTGTATCCTCCAAGACACCATCAAATGACTCTAGTACCAACAAACGGTCATCATCTTCTAAACATACAACTTGAATGTCCTTGGCTTTATCACTAGCTACCTCTACCTCATCAATAGTTGGTAATATTTTCTCCACTAGAACACCACCATTTGAACCACTTCTATAGACTCCACCATATCCAATAGTGTGGATATTTTCTCACCTGACATTAAATTCTCTTGATTTACTCATACTTCAAGCGTCACTGCCACCGGACTTACCTCTACCCCGATATTCTTTAAATTTCCTACTAACTGGGTAACCATGGGTTTCAAAAAAAAAAGAGTAGTCTTTATGGGTTCTATCTTTTTATCTTTATTGACTCTTAACTTCTTAATGGAAATTTTACCTTTATTCACATTACTAGAACCACACCCAATTTCCATTACCACATGGTGATCCTGCTCACAATCTAAAGCTTATTGGTATTCTATTTCTTTGATACTCTAATAAAGATGTACCTATAACTTTAACAAGACATGCTTCCTCTTCCATCATGGGATGACTGGCTACCACCATTCCTAATCCAAATTCTATTCCACATTTTTATTCAAGTACCATTATTGGTTTTTCAATTACATCAAGGTTGTTGTTTTCCTCAAGGAAAAAGACCCACAAAATTGAGAAGATTAGGAATTTATATCAGGATCACCATACGGTGGTGTGAACAAGTCTGAATTATAATCTTTTAGATTATACTCAACCCCAGTGTTATAGAAAATATACTGTTAGGCATAAACATATAGATTTTATCATTGTTTCGCATCCCCAACCAATACTCTCTGAGAACATGATAGTTAAAAAATAGTATAAATCTTCCCACCTGCTTTCATGGCCAGGAAAATTGGCTTGGAGACATCTAGGTCATGCCTCAAACTAGAAAATTATCCCATAACCCTCAGTTCTAGGTTCGAATACCTCCCATCATTCAAATGATTCTCTACACTAGCTGGAGTAAAAATACCTGAATGATTAGCTGATTGGACTATAGGGGGACATGACTTCACCCATACTAAAAATTCTAGGATTTATTCCTTAGCCACCCACTCAATGAATACATGGAAACCAAGGATTCAATTAAAACATTTTTCTTCAAATTTATTTCACCTTCATCCTTGATACATATAAACTCTAATATATCCACTAATATGTCCACCTCAAAAATAATCTATGTTAACATAGTGTGACATAAATCTCTAGTTTGAATATCTAAACATAGGTATCCACATAAAATGTTATAAAACATCATTAGAATATCTAGATTCTAGATTGATAGAGAAATCCTATGTAATGAAATCCATATCTCAGCAGAGGTGGGTGTCCTTATTAAGGTTTAAGATGAACATCCAATAAAATATATAGAATTAAACACCAAAAACCAAATAAGAAGAATTATCCTTGGTATAGATGATATCATCATCAGATGAAAACTGAATAAACAATTATTGTCGATCTATAATCCGAACGACTGCCTGATCAAGAAAAACCCATGAATCATCTACGTACCTATCGAAGACATCCACTGGTGGACGACTCTTGTCAAAACACATCACCAATGAGAAATCCAATAGTGAATATGCATGTAATGACCCCAGTCAAGAAATCAAGAGTGAGATAATACTATCAGTGTGTGGTTGAACATTAGGGAACACATAACATTCAATGAATTTTGGGAGAATTCGAGGTTCGGTGAGATGGTAAAATGAGTGGAGTCGAGATGAGGGTGGATCCTGGGAATATCCTACCCTGTTAGGGGATGGGTGAATGAAAGGTCATCCATTCCATCACCTATTCCATAGATAAGGGTGGGAGGGGTGAAGATGGGTAGTTTTAAGCCTTATAAAAGGTTAACTCCACTTCTGTTTTCCTTAAACTAAAAAATAATAATGATTTAGAAAATACCAACCCAAATCCCTTCCTTGAATCCCTGCCCATGTCCTATTGAACTTGGTATTAAGAGAAGACAATCCTATAAATGTTTCTATTTAAAATAGTATGAGTTTTCCTGATGAAGATAAATATAAAGACCATACAAGATGAGTTGAAGTTGAGGTAAGATAAAATTTAATTAAAAAACCAAAATTTAAATGTTTTAAATATTTATTATCTAAATAATTTTATTCCATGTCCATATTTTTAAAATTATTTTATAAATGTATTTATATGGACTTGAATGAATTGTAAAGGACATTTTATGTCACATATGACTTTATTTTAATGTTTTTTAAAAGTATTATTGTTATATATTTTATATGAAATGTTTTGAAAAAATAAAAATTATATATTTTATTTTAATGTATATGGAATCAATGGTTTTACCACCTCTATTACCATTATTTTATATTTTATTCCGTATCAATTTTCATATTTTATTTAAGGAATAACCCTCCTTCCTTATGTTTAGGTTATTTTCAAAAAGTTGATTAAATTTAATAGATATTTCAAAGTCTGAAAATGATTCTATGTGGGTGTAAAGAATATTTATTAGTGTAAAGATGAAAATTAAATATTTCATGTTTCATGATTATGTTATAGTTCTTGGAAAATTTTATGACGATATGTGGTTTTTTATAAACCAAGGATGGGTGGTTTGGTTATAATCAAACAATGGGGCTTCTATTTTAAACCAAGGATGAGCGATAATATTATTAACCAAGGATGTGTGGTTTTCTTATAAAATAAGGTTAGGTGCTTATATTATAAATAAAGGATGTTTGGGTACATTATATCCCACTAATGAATTTTATAATGATTATGTGTTACATGGAATTATGAAAGCTTAAATATTAACTATTCCATTTATCATAGTGATATGGAAAATGATATCTCAATTTATCGACGTAGTTTATTTATTTTGAATAAAGTTTGTACATTAATTTCATAATTTTAGAATCTAGGATAGTGACTTTTGTTTAAAGTAAATTATATTCAATTTCATATGGTTTAAAGGAATAACTTTATGAATTTTTTTTACTATTTTATCATTGTTTCAAAAACAATTCTTTTACTAATTTTCCTTCAATATTTCTCAGTATTTTAATTATAAAAATATTCAGGATGATATGTTGATTTCTTGATTATGAAATTTTTTATTTTGATCCCATTATTTATTTAGAAAAAATATATTTTTATGAGTGTTCATGGGCCAATGAGTTTATTTATTTATTTTTGTGTTCCTTACTAATATTTTTATTCTCATACACAATTTTTTTTAAAAAATAATACGGTATTAATGTGGATTAATAATTATTTTGATGTCATAATAATGATATTAAATTATGTGTATAGTGGGAATAATTATCACATAAATCCATGAGTATTATTATGTAAAAGTTTTTCATAGTTATCTAAAAATATAAACCTAAAAGATCCATGGGTCTGTAAGTGAACCTATATGTCATTTTGATTTTTTAATTTTTGGATGCTTGCAATTAGGAAACATTTATTAGTATAAAATCAAGAAATGAAAAGTTTATGATTTTAGCACCAGATCCAGTATTTCAGGTTCGGGGATGTTACAATTGATAATAGTGGTAATGATATGATAAAATTGTAGATTATGATGTTTCTATGAGAGGATATATTAAGAGTTAAGGATATCATCATCTGTTTATCAGTTTAATATTTATCATATGTTCAATGTATTATAAAATACTTTTTAGGTTATACGTGATTAAAATTTAAGGTAATTAAATATATTTTAAAAGATATTTTATTGGGTTAAGTTATATATATCCATTAGGTTAAACGTTTTTTAGGTTTGAAATGGGATTAGATACCATGATATAAAGAGAGAATCGGGGTATGAATGTTATTTTCAAAATCCATTCTTTCCCACTAGATCATAACATCTTTATTATGAGGTTCACTTATTTTTCTCATTAGTTTTTACGTTGATCTTATCCTTTCTAACATTATCTGATGATGATTCAAGAAATTCAAATTAAGAAAGAAAGAATAATGACCAATAGATTTTTACTGGGTTCATCCTCACTGGATACATCCAATTAGTATAAAAAGGCAATATACCAATGCAAAAAATATAATAAAGCACAATTTTATTGGTTTAGGCTAAGTCACTCTTATATAGGATCATTTCTAATCCAATGTTTTGGGTCGAATCACTATCTCCCTGAGATCTCTTCCCTTACACTTCCCTCTAATTATCACTCCTTCTGAATAGAAAAATTAATATGAAGGAAAATTAATATAATATTATATTATTTAGTGTTTCATGGAATGTGTGGTGGGTTCCTTTAAAGTTCGCATGTTCCTTCACATCAAGTATATGAACATCACATTGAGAATCCCCTTTCCTTGAGAGATCATGGAAACTCCTCCTCAATTTGGAAAGACCTGTGGGATATTCTAAGTTTTTATTACAATTACTAGGATGTAGTATTGGGTAAAATCCATTTCAATAATTGTTCAATGTTGTATATCATTTACCTTATTATTCATATTCAACTTATTCTAAATTCAGATATGATAATTATATTTATCAAAGGGTAATTGAACTTATATATCCTTGAAGAAAACCCTAGTGTGTCACCCCTGAGTGATACCCAATCATCTAACCCCATGCCTCAGATCCTAGAATGAAACCCTTTGTGTGATATCTGTGAACATAACTCCTACTCAAGATCCTAAAATTTGACCCTTGTATGATATATTAGTGTGACACCCCTTGCGTGGGATCCAAGATTGAGACCATGTGCACTAGATCCTTGTGTGTAACCCTTTCCTGTTATCGTGGTGCATAACCCCTTGTGTGAGATCCTAGTGTGCGACCCCATGCCTGAAATCCTGGGGTGACATCCCATTCACAAGATCACGGAGTGTGTCCCTTTCACAAGAACATATTCATCTAATGAGGATAACAAGAACATGTTCAGATCATTCATATCGAAAGACTATTTTCAAATAATGTGTATCTAAATACCGTGTTGAGTTCATATGGATCCTGAGATCCTATTTAGTCCATGTGGATTGTGAGAAATCAATCGGCCACCTTTTGAATTCATCCACCCATTAGATACTTCACTTCTCAAGAATCCTTCATGAGATCGTTTTATAAGACCTCCAATTTATTACAAGGACTGAAATTTCCATGTGGAAGACTTTATTAAACTAATGAAAAAAACTTATGGGATCTTAATTGTGTATACCAATTTTCTTCACAGAGAACCCATTCTCGAGACTCCACATTAGATAATGAATTTATTAAAAACTTTTTGAACTCTTATGGATGGTTCATTGGGTATTTATAAAAAATATTCCACCACAATAACCCCAAAAATCATTGATAGATGTCTATTCCACCACCTCAATAATCGTCATCACACACTTCATATAATTTCTTCACATGATCACATGTCGCATTGCACAAGTACTTCACATGATCACCTACTATATGTATCATGTGAATTTCAAGATCATTGTTATTCTATTTGAGTTTGTTTCATTATTCCATCACAATATCCAGTGATAATAATGCAGTCAATAGGATTGTCTTTCAACACTTCACATGATCCCATTGTGTTATCCCATAATAATCATGTTCTTTGGATGATCTCTCCATGAGATCCTATGAAAATCATGAAATTTATTCAGGTTATTCACATGATATCTCCAATAGAATCTATGATAATAATTTTGTGTTTGGGAAGATTATTTATTACATTTTATCTTCGTGAGATCTGACATCTCACACTTCGTGAGATCATTCTTATCAACCTCCACAAGATCAGATATCTAGCCCTCTATGATATCAAATATTCATGATCTCCCTTCATGCCTTTATTTAAAAACATCCTCCATAAACAACCTCAATACATTTAAAAAAATAGAATCTAACAATAATCACCATTAAGATGTATTTTTTCGAAAAATATCACACTCTCAGTTTGTTGACAATACTTATAGTATTCAAGAACCAACTTCATAAAAAGTTATATTATTGAAAAACCTTTTTCCTTATGCAATACTAGATATTTATCAAGGACTTCCATATCATGTTCTGTAATCCCTCACGATTCAATATTACTTTGATAAACAATATTATCTGGAAAATTTCCTTTATGAACAAATTTATTCTCAATCCTTCCACAAGAAACATTCTTGGTACCAAAATATAGAACATCGTCATCTTTTGAGATCACTTCTAAATACAGACATATTTACTTCTTGCACCATGAACCTTATGTAAACTCCTTTACATGATTATTCTTTTTTATGGACCAATTTTAGCATCGTAATATTTAAAGCTCTCCTTATTTAGTCTCTCTCTCTATTAGCATCTTTCTTATCTTGGTTAAGACATGGTATCCCCCTTTATAAATGAACCCAATGCTCACCCCTTTTTTGTCATAAAATTGGTAAATAACACACATCAGTACATAGGGGAAAACATACCATATATCAAGGATAGGGGGTTCTATATACCCAATTTTCAAGTGAGGGGATTCAAATGAAATCCTAGATATAGATAATGTTTTTCATACACTTCTTTCAGAATGGCCTTCATTGGAATGATTGTAACATTTAGGTCAATCTGTATATACTACAAATTCACATGACCAAGCTCCAAAATCTTCATTATGAAGATAAATTTTATTTTAATGTTTTATTTCCTTAAAATATAGACGGTATTTTTTCTAGGATCTTTAGCATGTGAATTTTCATAATGGATACTGATTAGAGTCTTCACATAAATCACCCCATTTATTATACAATTCAATTGGAAATTCCATTATTTTGAATTTACTCCACCTTGGTCAATGATCTCCATGAATCATGTTTATTTAATCTACAAAATTGTAAGGGGACAGATATTATTATATTTTCACCTAAAATCTAGATAAAGATAAATTACTCTCCCACTTTTTTCACACCCAATTTTACATGTCTTGGTTTTATTGTAGTTCATGGGAAATCCCAATCCTTTTAATGGGGTTTGGGTTATATAAATGTTTATTTTTAATTTTACTTCTATTAATAATCATCCTACTTTGGGTTCCCTAATTCGTTTTTTGGGTGTTTTTTGATAAAGGGCGGTTACTTCATGATTTGGTCAAAACAGTGAGCCCATTTCGGGATTAAAAAACAAATTTTTTTCTTTCATAGATCTTTTTTTTCAACATTTTTCTCCCTTTACACTTCCTATTTGGACTCCCTTGACATATTCAAACCAAAATATCATTTTATACTGCTTACTAATTAATAACCATTGTGAGCATGGGTTATTTATTCAGGTATTGGGCCAGCCCATGCACCCATTTCTTGTTTTTAAAAAACAAATTTGTTTCATTTATATATTATTCATGTTTTATTAATTTTCGTTGATTACACCTCCCAATAGAGACCAAGAACCCTAAGGGTACCCCCAGGTTCCATTTTCTCTCTTTTTAGCTCATCTTAGTCACGGATTACAGCAAAAATTCTAAAAGATTATTAAATCATCCAGATTTGCCAAAGGTCATTTGTCGTAGTCATAAATCATTCTATTCATTCTATTTTTTGAAAAAATATTCTTTCTTATGTTTTCTCATACATTATTATACTATATAATAAGATCCAAGCAATTCAATCTTGTAAAGACCCGCAAATTTCAAGGAAATTTTTTTTCTTAATTTTCTTTGGAATTTTACAAGAACGCAGCTTCAGACGGCACCTGATTCCGAGGCCCGGTGTGCCCGGAATCAATTTCCGAAGTTTGGCTCGGGTACGTTCAGTGAACGGACGAGCGGGTTTTTCTATCTTTTGAACCGGTGCCCGGAATCGAATTCTGAGGGCACCGATGAAATCGCAGCGCCGGTATTTGCTTAGAAACGCCTCTTCCGGAGTTGCGTTTGCTCAGACGTGGTTTTTAAATTTTACGGCTTTAAGTCAGAAATAAAATAAAGTTTGTGCGACAACTTTATTTTATTTCACTTAAGCTGCTTGGAAGCCACTTGAAGTCACTTAAAGACGGCTTGAACTGAGTTGAACTGGATAGGGTGCTATCCAGAAATATCCTACCCCTTGGTAGGATATTTGTGCGGTGGGACCCGCACGAGCCCCGCCGTTTCTTTCGCTAAGTAACGCACCCGCGAAAACCCGTCAAAGTAACTGAAAAGTCAACCGACGCGTTTTCTTTAATTCTTAACAGACCATTTAATTGGGCGGTTTATTTCGTGAATTAAATGGACTGTTTCTTCGTGAATTAAATGGGTCGTTTCTTTCGTTGAATTAATTCAACGAATTGATGGATCGTTTCTTAACCGGTTTCGTGTTGGCATGTTTATAAATTAAGACCAACATAAAAATCCTTGGAAAGGATTTGAGAGAATCTTCGTTCCTCCACCCTCTCCGCGAAGAACGCGAAGAACGCGAAGAACGCGAAGAACGCGAAGAACGCCGAACCCGGAAGTCGACGACGCTTTCGCCCGAGACGTTCTTCCGATCTCCGATCTCCGATCACCGACCATTCGAGGTGAGTGATTTCGGATTTCCTCTCAAGTTCTTTTCTTTGGTTTTAAACGAAACACAGATTTAAATATTAATAATTTAAATCTGTTGTTCTTGATTTGTTGAGCTCGCCGGCTCAACGCCGGTTTCCGCGACGACGCGACACCTTCCCGCGACGACGCGACGATCGATCTCTTCCGCGACGATCTCTTCCGCGAAGAACGCCTGCGCTCGACGATCATCAAGGTAGGGATTTGATTGTGATTCTTTTTCCCGTGATTATTCTTTTTAAATAAAGAACCTGATCGAAACAATTTTTAATTTATTTAAAAATTGTTGTTGATTATTCCTCCCGTGATTTATGGCTAACGCGGAGGGTGCGGGTCTAACGAACAAGACCCGGCAACCCTCCGCCGATCTGTTTTTGTTGTGCGGATATGGCGGACGACGACGAACCGCGCGGCCGGGGCGATCCGTCGATCCCGCAGTGAAGGTCGGCATCCGGGAGGGGCAACGGCGCAGACGGGAAAGAAATCGGGCCACCGGAGCGTCCCCGGCGGCCCGCGGAAGGCGGCGGCGGCGCGGGTCGCCGGCGCGGCGGCGCCGGCGATCGGAGGCGGCGGCGCCCGGCGCGCCGCCGTGGAGGAAGCCCGCCGCGGCTGAAGCCGCGGCGGCATCGGCGGCCGGTTCCGCGGCCGCGCGGAACCGGGACGGACGCGGCGGCCCGGCCGCGTCCGCGAGACAAGCGGCCCCCCGCGGGGCCGCGGTTTCCCTCAAGCCGCGGGTTCAACCCGCGGCGCCAGCGACTCCCTCGGCCGCTCGGCCGAGGCCGAGCCGGCCGGTCCGGTCGGCCGGGCCGCGCTCAGGCCAGACCGGACCCGGCCGAGCCGGTTCGGACCGGGTCGGGCCGACCCGGTTCGGGCCGTCCCGGTTCGGCCGACCCCAGGGGGGGTTCGGGCCGGGTCGCCCCGGGCCCGGAACCCCCGTTTCGGGCCCTCTTTGGTCTTTCGCCCATATCTTGGGCCTGGGACCTCCGATTGAAGAACCGTCAGCGGCTACGCGATCCTTGGATCGAGACGGTCGTTTCGGTATATTATACTGAAGGTTTCGGAAGACTTTGGGTTCGGCCGGGTTGGTTCGTACACGAAACCAACCGGGCCCTCGGAGCGGAAACGCTCATAACTTGAGCTACGGACGTCCGATCGACGTACCGTCAGCTGTGGTAGTTTCCTCTAAGTGAGACGGAACTTTTGGCATGCTCCGCCCGAGGATCGGATATAGGCGGAGTACGGTCGGGTTGGTTTTGCCCCAAAAACCAACCGGGCCCCTGGGACGAAAATGCCAATAACTCTCAGACCGGGCGTCCGATTGACGCGCCGTCTGTCGCGTTGAGATCCTGTTGTCAATACGGAACTTTTGGATACATCAACTTCGGACTACGTGTCAGTTGATGTATCAGCCCCTCGGCTCGTGGAGCGGACCCTCCTAAACGAGCTCGCTACGTGCGGGAACCCTAGCGCTGGCTGTGACCTCGACGACAGAGCAGAGATCCTCCGTGGACTGCGACGACGGCAGAGCAGAGATCCTCCGTGGACTGCGACGACGGCAGAACAGAGATCCTCCGTGGACTGCGACGACGGCAGAGCAGAGATCCTCCGTGGACTGCGGCGACGACTGTGCAGAGATCCTCAGTGGACTGCGTCGACTACTGCACTCAGCGATCCTATGCGGATCAGTGCCCGATCCTATGTGGGTCCTACTACCGGTTCTGTGTGAGCCACTGCCTACCGGTTCTGTGTGAGCCACTGCCTACAGGTTCTGTGTGAGCCCGATCCTGTGTGGGTCTTCTGCGGGGGTTAGTACCTATCGATCCTTCGTGGGTCCGACGACTGAGACGGATCAGTGATCGTCTTTGACGTCATCTGAAAAAGTATACCTGGTTGAGCTGAATCTTATGTTACTCTCCTTTGTGGATTGTGTTGAACCATCCTTTGTGGATTTACTGTTTACTCTCCTTTGTGGATTTGGGTCTTGCTTTCCTTTGTGGATTGAGTTGTTCTTGAGCTCGTGAGCGGAGCTAGAATTGGGGACTTAGGTATATGTATGGGCATATACCTAAGTCGAGTCAGATGTTACTTCGTGATTGCATCTTTCTTTTGTGCTATATCCTTTGTGGATTTCGAGAGACCTTCGGGGGTCTCGGGGTCCTTACTGAGTAGTTGTACTCACCCCTGCACGGGCTATGCCCGCACCTTGTTGTGTTGGTTGCAGACGACGGACAGCGCTGATCACGGTTGGGGCGTGGAGCAGGACGGTACCTGGAGGTGGACCACTGGGCGGGACGTGCTCGGAGCGGACGTGGGACCCGAGGAGCCTGGAGGCTATCTGTACCCACCCTTCAGGTGGGATTGCCAGTGGACGACACGAGGCCGCCGTCTTTTCTTCAGTTGCTGTTCTTTTTCTTTTCAGTTGTACTTTACAGTTGGGCTTGTATTTCCGGCCCCTTTACTTTTCTGCACTTTACTTTCCGCTTGCTGACTCTGTGTGGTTGTTACTTATAAAGGCAATGCCTTCCCTGTTTACTGGGATTTTACGCCTTGGTGCTAGTCGCCAGCCCCTGGCCTATGGAAGGCGGGCTTGGGGTAGTCACGGCACGGGCCCCGAGGACGGGTCGTGACAAATCTCCTCTATGGGTGTATATCTAAGGGAAGATGAAGTGATTTCGAGTATCTAAGGTGAGATTCCATCTCATTTCTCCTCCCTCTTCCTTCTCCTTCCACGTTCAATTGGTTTCTTCTTCTCCCATGGTCATGAAATACCTAGGATTTTTTTATCCCATTATTTTCAAGTGGTTTTGGTTAATTGAGGGCAGGAATTCATTTATCTAGAGTGTCTGGAACCGCAGCGGGTGATATCAGGTGTGTGTTTCCATTCTGTAGTGGTTTTGAGGTACGTTTCCCATTAAACATGACCTTTTTATTTAAGATTCTTATTTTTTATGGTATCATAACCCTCTGTATATTTTTATCATTTTTTATAAGCATTCAGTAACTTTATTTGGTCTAACAAGTGGGTTTTATGCCCAGTTTTGTGAAAAGTGGTGTTGTTTTGTCATAAAAGTGCACACCATGTGTTTGTTTATATGTTCCATTATCTTTTTCACCTTTTTGTGAGGTTTAAAACCTATTTTATGTTATTTTTAACATGTTTAAATATCTTGAATAAATGTTTGGCATGAAATTGGTGTATTATTCCTTTTCAAGTTCTTAATATAAATTGTTTTGTTTGAAAGTGCATTTCTTGTGTTCGGTAAATTGACCAATTGGATTTTATGTGTTATGTGTGATATAAAATATTTTTTTTTTGGATTTATAAATTAATTTTAATCATGAAAAATTTTGTTTTTGGGTCTATTATCGATTCAAAATTTTTATTTGGTTTTACAAACAAAAGGGTTTTGGATTACAACCTGATTTGGCCTGAGTTGCTAGAAAATGGCCCATTTCACATCCTTATTAAAACTATTGTGTTTTTAATATGTAACATGAGTTTTATAAGGGATTTATGAAAGTTTTTTTCTAAAATAAATGGTTTTTATACACCTCCTTAACAAAATTGAAATGTGTACCTCTGTCAAATGTTTGTTTTGATAAAGGCTTAGAAGCATGTTTGGTATTTTTCTTGTTAGAATGGTTTTCAGGTGTACTTCATGTTGTATCATTTGAATCCATTTAATGGTCCATGAAATATATTTATTAAATGTTTTTGGGGATTCCAAATCTGTTTTGATATGTTAATGGTTATTTTATTTCCTTAAAAATAATTTTAAGGTATTATATGTGCAAAGCCTCATTATACTTCTTTAAATTGTTTTATCAAAGTTTTATTGGATTATTATTCTATGAAAGAAATGTGAAGCATGTTTGTGGGATGTTTATGTTTGTATGATTTGGGAAGTAAATTTTCATGGGGAAATTTTATTTGAAAATATGGGGTTCTTTATTTAGAACAAAAGGAAAAACCCATGTATCTAGGTGGACAGACATGTACTAGTATGCTAGTGATCTGGAGTGGTTTCATCCTTATTTTAGGTATCATGTTTGATGATAACAACACTATATAAACTATTATGATGATGATGTTGGGTACCACTAGGTTATGGATGATTCTCATACTGGTGGCTCATGTGCACGAGAACAAATATTTGTTTTGGTATCTTTTACACTGATATATGAGGTACCTAGGGCCCACAACAAACTAGTGTCTAGGGGTGTTCTCATGGCCAGTACTCATTGACTATCTGAAACTCTCAACCATAATATGATGTGTTTGTATGGATAATTTAGTATCACATAGTTTTTATTTAAATGGGTTCTTTCTTTAATGAATCCCTCTCGATGATTGTTTTAATTTTAGAGTTTTGTATCTTTGGAAATTGTTCAAGAATACTTGTGTATAAGACATGAAAGATTTTGTCAGATAACTCCAACAGCATGGAACTTTATTTAAAAAAAATCCTTTATAAATAGTATTTCAATCATGAAATTGATGTTTCTTATATTTTAACTGGAAGTACATTGGGAATAGAATGTCGGGCTAACCTAATGTTTTATAATATGCATGCCTGTAGTTTTATATTGTTTTTAGCCCATGGGTTGATTTCTTCTTGAGTTCGGTCACCTTGAGAAACATGGGATCATTGTTTTGGAGAGTGAATAGAGTGATCACATGGAGTTTGTTGGTCCTTAGGTCTGGTCAGTTTAGTTGTATTGATCAGTTTTACTTTCAGGTTTGTCATAGAAATGATGTCATTTTTTGTATAAATGTGTATTGGCCATTCCATTCCTTACTTTATTTCCATTTTTATTTATATTTGGGAGAAATAATTCCCTTTTCACTCTAACTAATCCCCTCAGAACATTTCACCATCCTGGGAGGATGAGGAACACCTCTCAGGACTTGTCACGGAGCAGATTTGGTGACTATTTTAGGGTCCATATGAACTGGTTCGTGACAAAATGGTATCAGAGGAGGATGGTTATTTGAAGGCCTTTATTTTCATAGAACCGTATATTATTTGGGTATTTTGAGGTAGATGGTGTAGGATTTATGGTACATATTTTATAGGGTTAGGAATAGAGTCTTGAACTCCTTCTCGTTCTGATCCTCACGTGTCCATTGGAAGTCCTGTTTTATTAGTGTCTTTGGTTCTTGTTGATTGATTTGTGTTGGGATAAGACAATGGGAGTTAGACTAATGGACTGCACAAGTTCGTAGGGCCTAGAAATCAATTTGGATCTGGGGAATGGTCCTAATAAGTCTCTACATGTTGGTGGTGTGTTTGATATATGGCCACCAACCATATTGTCATGTCATCCACCGACACTAGTTCCCTTTATTGGGTATCTTGGACATTCCATGATTTTCGAATTTTGTTTTCAAAATCCTTGTGTGAGAATTGTGAAATGTGTTTTAAAGAAATTTTTGGTTGTTTAAAAGTGTAAAATGGGTTCTCAAAATTTAGTATGTGAATGGTTTTGGAATGTTGGGTTTTGTGAATTAAATCTTAGAGATAAAGAGGAAATGTTTTAACAGGATTGAGATTCCTTAATCTAAACTTATAGTTTCTTGAAATGAAATTTTTTGGAAAATTATAATATTATAATGTGATTATGAATTTTTTTTAAAGGGGGTGTTTTATGATGTTGAAAAGTGTTTGAATATGATTAATGTTTTTTGAAAAATAGGTTTGAGAGGTTGGAGTTGTCCTAAAAAGGGGTTATGGCCTTTGTGGTTGTTGGATTAAGAAAAGGGACCTTTTTTAATATCTTTTAAAAATGGGAATGGGCTATTTGGAATAAAATGTTTTTTTGAAGTCATATTAAATGAAATTGATTGGGTTTTTAATAAATTTTCATTAATAAATTGTGAGTTCTTTTTTGAAATCAGAAAATGGTTTTTGACATGGTGATTAGAATTATTTTGGAAGGTATATGACTTTTGGAATGATGTTGTCTTATTTTTGCATTTGGAGTTCTCATGTGTGCTCAAATTCACGATTTTTTGGATATATGGATGGATAGCCAATATGGAATGGTATTTGGGGTCCCAGGGTGGCATAGAAATGTGCATATGAGCTAGAAATGATGAAACACCATTGGAGAATATCGAGATCCACTAAGATAGTTTTTTTTCAAAAGTTATTTTTGCTAAAACATGTGGTGTTTGTTATAAACCGGTGTTTATGTTGTTGGTTTTTCCTATGTATTAAAAGAGTTGTGTATTCATTATGATTCCTTGTGCTCTAGAAGTTGTAATATTTTTGTGTCTTGATATGGGATCTTATTGGTGGATCAGTTTTGGGGCAATGGCCAGTGGGTTTATAAATATGTTTTGGATGTTGTGATGTGTTCGTGAATTGTTCTACATTGAAAAGATTTAAAGATGATAAACTTAAAGATTCATTCAAATGGTAAAATCCACCTCTTCGAATGATGCCTCTGGCCATTTGTTTGAATAGAGATCTATTTGGGAATGATTTAAAGTGCCTTTACATTATGGTGTTTCTCTCATTTGGTGTAGTTGTTCTTCGTGAGGTTGATGTGTTTCTCTCTGTTCTTGGTCAATTCTCCTCCACGTTTCAAGTGTGGGAGAATGGTTTCATGTATTTATTAGTTAATTTTTGGAGTAAAAGTGTGTTTTTGGAGGAATAGAGTTTCATGGTGTCCCATGATCTATTGTTTTGGAAAGGGATTGTTATCTGTCACCATGTGGAACTAAGGAGAAGAGTTCAGTTTAGGGATTATCAAATCCTAACTATGAGGCAGTAGATGCTTCATCTATCCATGCTCCATCCATAGGCATTGAAGTAGAGATAGTGCATGTTCAGGAGTCCAATTTCTATGGATAATTATGAAAATATCATTCCTCTACCATTACAATGAGGTGTTTCCTTTGATTCGTTTTTAGTTTTAGTGGCCTAATAATTGGGACCTAGTCCCTCTCCACCTTAATTGGTGGGGGTTCGGATCTGTGTAGATAGTTTTGGTCTAGTTCATGTCCCTTATTTTATGGAGTGGGGGTATTAAATCTTCGTGTTGTGTTCCTATTAACTTGGGTTGGTAGGTTTTTGTGGGAGAGTTTTGGTGGGAAAGTGTGGGAGTGACCCATTCCTAGTTCATGTTGAATTCTCTTTTGGTCATAGATTATTGGTCCTTAATGGTGGGGAGAACCACCACAGGTCTCATGGATTCTCCTCCTATTAATTGGTCAAGTGATATTTTTTTATTAGTTATGGGAATTTCATTCCATAATCCCCTAGAATATTTGGTTTTCATGAGTGCTCTTTGGTTTGGGGGATCTCTAGGTTCATGGGGAGAAGGCCTAACAATATGGTTATTTTCATGGTTTTGGAGGTAGTGACTCGATCATTCCTTTGTTTCTTGAGATGTGGTTGTGAGTTTATGTTTTGGTTGGGGAAGAGGATTATGATATATTAGTGGGGGTAGATATTTCCTTTTATTGATAGGCTGGACTATGTTGATAATGAATCCTTATGTGTGGTTATTTCAACTGGAAAGTGTTATGGATTTCATGGTGTGGAAAGCATTAATGTTGGAGAGAATTGTCACAC
Source organism: Viscum album (assembly GCA_963277665.1). Classification (NCBI taxonomy): domain Eukaryota; kingdom Viridiplantae; phylum Streptophyta; class Magnoliopsida; order Santalales; family Viscaceae; genus Viscum; species Viscum album. The sequence goes on along the minus strand of OY728140.1, from coordinate 973,157,667 downwards.
CCGGTTTTTCATGTCTTTGATTTGATCTAGTTATTTGGAAATCAAAATACTTTTCTTGTGTTTTTGGTGAGATGAATGTTTAGTTTTGATGTTCCATCAATTTCTAACCATCCTACTTTGGTTTCCCCATTTCTTTTTTGGGGTTTTTTGAAAAGGGTGGTTACTTCATGATTTGGCCCAAACTGTGATCCCATTTCCAGATTCCAAAACATAATTTGTTTCTTTTATAACTCCTTTGTTTTCAAAAAATTTCACCCATTAAACTTCCAAATTTTCTTTCTTTCACATATTAAATCTACCATATCATTTTAACCCCTTAAGAATTCATAATCATTTTGGATTTTGGTTACTTATTCACGTATTGGGCCAACCTCTAGGCCCATTTCAGTTTTTTAAAAATAAATTGTTTCTTTTATATATTATTCAATTTTAAATAATATTTGGTAATTAAACTTCTCATTCAAGAAAAATAACCCTAGTTACACCCCCCATCTAACATTTTCCATCTTTGGAGCTCATCTTAAATTTAGCTTAGGGAAACAATTATAAATTTTTATCAAATCATCCAGATTTTCTAAAGGTAATTTTTCACATTCATAAGTCATTTAATTCATATTGTTTTTCCTACAAATATTAATTCCCTTTTTCATACAGACCGTATAATCCTCTCCAAAAGTTTCAAGGAATCCCCTCTCCTTTAAGGGTTAATATCTAAGTGAATATGAAGAGATATCCAGTTTCCAAGGTGACATTCCTTCTCATGTCTCTTCCATCTTCCTTATCCTTCCACTTTAATTTCGTTTCATCTTCTCCCCTAGTGATAAAATACCATTTTTAATGTAATAAAATGGTTTTTTATGGGTTTTTGGTTCATTTAGGTCAGGTATTAAAGGATCTAGAGTGTGGTCAGACACAACGGGTGATATCTGGTGTGCATTTCCATTCCGCCTTGGTTTTGACGTAGGTTTCTCATTTCCCATGTCACTTTTTGTTAAAATTCATATTTTTCATTTTTTTAACCCTATACATTTTCTATGTATTTGTTTTATAAGCCTTCAGTGTCTTTATTTGTTGTTAAATGAGGTGTTTATGCCTTGTTTTTTTAAAAGTGGTGTTGTTTTGTCATAAAAGGGCACACCAAGTGTTTGTTTAAATATTTTTTTTTCTTTCACACCTAGTTTTTGAGGTCTAGAACCTAGTTTATGGTATTTTGAACATCTATAATTATCATGAAAAAAATTATGACATGAAATTGGGTTTTTATTATTTTATATGTGCTTAAAACAAATTGTTTTTCTTAGAAGTACATTTCATGTGTTTGGTAAATTTCCCGGTTGCATCTTATGTGTTATGTGTGATTTAAAATTTACTTTTTTCAATATATAAATTTATTGGAATAATGAAAAGTATTTTTTTGGGTCCTTCTAGGGAATTTTAATGTTCATTTTTCTATACAAACAAATTGGTTTTGGATTACAACACGTTTTGGCTGGAGTTGTCGGAAAATGTTTTGTTTCACATCCTTATGAAAATGGTTTTGTTTTGAATATGTAACCTATGTTTTTAAGGGATATATGAAAGTGGTTTTCTTCTATAAATTGTGTCTATAAACCTCCTTAAGAAAATTTAAATGTTTACATTTTTCAAATGTTAGTTTTGATAATGGCATAATGTCTAGTTTGTCATTTTTCTTGTAAAAGATGTTTTCATGTGTACTTTTTGTTGTATCATTTGATGCAATTTTATGGTCTAAGAAATTGATTTATTAAATGGTTTTTGCAATACAAATCTATTTTGATATTGTAATGGTGGGTTTTTGTCCATAAAAGATCATTTTTTGAAGAGAATATATGTACAAGGCCTCGTTATAATTTATAAAATTGTTTATGAAAATTTTAATTGGTTTATTGATCTATGAAAAAAATGTGGTGCATGTTTGTGGGATGTTTGTGTGTGTATGATTTGTGAAGGAAATTTTCATGTGAAAATTTTATTTTATAATATGTTGAACATGATTGATCACAAAAGATAAAACCCAAGTATCTAAGTAAGTAGACGTGTACTAGTATGCTAGTGATCCGGAGTGGTTTCTTCCCTATTTCACGTAGCATGTATGATGATAACAACATAACCTATACAATGATGATTATATTTTTGGGGACAACTAAGTTATGGATGATTCTCCTACTGGTGGATCGTGTTCATGAGAATGGATATTTGTTATGGTAACTTTTACACCAATATACGAGGTACCTAGCGCCCTCAACAAACTAGTTCCTTGGGGTGTTCATGTGACTAGTGCTCATTGACTATATGATATTCACCATTGAAAAATGGTGTGTTTGGAAGGAAAATTATTTAGCACATGTGTTTTATTTAAAATATTTCTTTATTTAAAGAATCCCTCTTTAAAAGAAATTTCGTTTTGTGATTTCTTATCTTTTGAAATTGTTCTATCATAATTTTCTATAATACTTGAAAGATTTTGTCTGCTATCTTCCGTAGCATGGAACTTTGTTAAAAAAAATACATATATATTTTTTATTTCAAAATTTAAATTGATGCTTCTTTTATTTTAATTTAATGTTCATTAGGAATATAATATCGGACTATCCTAGTCTTTTTTAATAATCACGCCTATGGTTTTCTTTTGTTTTTTTCCCTTGTGCATGTTTCAGCTTGGGTTTGATCGCCTTAAGTGACACGTGATCATTGAGTTGGAGAGTGACCAGAGATATTACATGGAGTTAGTTGGTCATCAGGTCGGGTTGGTTTAGTTGTATTGTTCATTTGAACTTTCAGTTTTATCTTATAAATGAGGTTGTTTTTTAAATAAATGTGTATTGGATTGTCCATTCTTTCCGCTGTTTTTTATTGTTTATATTTGGGAAAAATAATTCCATGTTCACTCTAACTGATGCCCTCAGAAAAAAAAATTCCATCCTAGGAAGATCTAAAATTCCTCTCGGGACTTGTTGAGGAGCATCATGGGTGACTGGTTCAGGGTCGACCCAGATTGGTTCATGACACTTTGGTTGTTCACTTCTGCATACCACAAGAGACATCATATGTTGACATATAAACACAACTAAGATATATAAAATATATTTTATTACAGATTTGACTCCATTTATCGACATTATATTTAAACTTTAGTTCTTTTATAACTTTTCAGGATCAAATTCATAATATTCTTTATAGCTACATAGTACTGAAATATTTTCAACAAGTGAAATTACAACCTGGAATTGAGTCATTAACAGATACTCTAAGCCAACTAAGTCATAACTCTTTGTAGGAAATAGAATTTTTAGAAAACAAATGTCTATTGTGTCCATTTCACTCTCTTAAATCAAAATACACTAAAAACCTGACTTCCCACAAATCATCATAGGATCCTATTTTTAGAGGTGGCTATATCACCTAGAGTGTTTATCAACATGTCTCCATAAAAACCTAATACTTTTTGATATCTTGAAAATAGTGAACTGATACCACATTTTAAGAAAAAAGTAGATAATCATGAAATACATTAATGCTTCCGCTTCTCCTACAATCATCCTTCCGTAAATGAAAAAATAACACTTCAACTAAGGTATGATAACAATGGATGAATATTAAATAAGAATTGGAACCATTAGATAATTAAAGCATTGCTTTGAGACCTATTTAGTTTCATATCAGAATCTTCATCGTATAATATCCCTTTTCCACATCATGAATCTTCTACATAAATATTTCAATAATAGAGTTTTTTATAACAAAAATTGTTGAATTTTATAACATTTGTGAATTTCATTATTTCATATTATTCTTTTCACATGTATGTCTATCCAACATCTACATTGATGCCCTCTCCGAAAATAAAAAAACCAATTAATTGGATCCCCCCTTCATATAGTACCAATTCAAAATAATATATGAAACAATTCATGTGTGGGGAGAGGGGTACATCTATAATCCTCAATGAGAGGATTTTAATATATCCTTATGGACCAATAATTTGATATTTTATTTCAATGAAGTGTTTTATTTATATGATTTTTCCAACTGCCTAGCCATATTCAACTACTTTATCCATATAAATTGACATTATTTGACCTCAGTCTCAATATTATTCACATATATTTTTTTTTTATTCATGGTATTTTTAAAAAAAATTAAACCCACTCGTAAAAATTAAATTCTTTAATGCTCCACCAATATTACATTTTTCTGATTCATTCTCTGAGGAGTAATATTTCCACTAGTCATATTCTATTTCTCTTTCCTTAATTAGGGTTATATTTATGATACCATCACTTCTCACCATGTGGTATTAAATATTTATTTATCAAGAAATTATTTATTGATTTTTATTTTATTATTTATCATATTCAAATCACTGTTCCATGCTGGTGGATATTCTTTCACTAAACATACATTCTTCTTACTCGTGACTAGATTATATCCTCCTTTCTTCCTCCAGATTCATTCATAATATTTCCATGTGATATGTTCTGACTGTAAGGGTGGAGATTCTTGATACATCTTTCATTGAGATCCTTGTGTTTCGTTAGATAATTTATTGCTAATTTTCAACTTATCATGCTTTTATTCAGTATAGGATATCTCTTTATACACCACCGGAGTTGGGGATCTAATTTTGAGTTAATATTCATTATACACATTCTTCTAACTTCAATATCTTCTAAATTTTTCATGATTAGAACATATAAAAAAATCCCATTAAAAACATACCTCACTTTGTCATTTTTTATTTGAGATGTTGATACATCTATTGTTCTTCTTTTAACATTGATCCCTTGGGATTCTTTACAAAGACTCATGGTGTGCCCCTATATTACACAATAAAAGAGTTTTATGGATAATTTATTTTGATATATTTTTCTTTCAGAAGTTTCAAAAATATTATTCTTATTCTTATATTTAGAAATATTTATTTCTTCATAGTATGAAATATACCTCAAAGATACAAGATAAAAACTTGAAATATGATCACAAATCCCATATAAAAATCACGTTTTGTTATCAATTTTTCTATACGTATTTTTTAGTAATATTTACAACTCATAAATAATTTTCCCTAACACTAGAGCTGCACACAACACTCTTCCTCTCATGCATGGTAGATGGTTTTTCATAGTTAATACATGGTTTTTACATACTACATTTATTTTCCAACAAGAAAAACTTATTTTACTCTAAAATATAATATTTTATTTACATTTAATTGTTACCTTCGGATGTATAATCAAATAATAAAATTAAAGAATCCTTTGATTTGGTATTGTCGTTTAAATTAGATTTCTCCACTTCCTTCATGACTGATTCAAGATCTTCTCTCAATTTTTGAATCTTCCTATCGATTGAATCAACTTGGGAATTACATTATCTATTGAGATTATTCCCAATACTTATCTCACAATCTAATTCATGTGACATATTATCCACCATATCTCTTTGGGTATTTATTTTAAAATTCATCTGGGAAATATATTCATTAAAATATGAATTCTCTTAAACCCGTTCTGATAGGTGTGTAACAAGATATTTGATTCTGGCTTCAAAATTCATCATTTCTTCTGAGTTTAGATTCATTCAATTTTCATAATCATTTAATTTTTTAGTTCTTCAACATGAGAATCATTATTCTCTCTTAGATAATTTTCCACTTTAACAAGTATTTTATTCAAAATTTATAGCTTCTTATATTTAATTTCCTTCAACAGGGTAAGGATATCATAACAATTATTATATTTTTTCATTCTCTAATCCAATCCCCATGTTATGTGGAAAAATTACACTTCTGGACTTCTTGGAAATTATTCACCATTAATAGTTCCATTATCATGTGGAATATGAGGTTATTCACACATTCATATAGAATCATTGAATTAGTAAGTATTTTCACTATCTGATTCATCCAATGCTTTATTTATTACGTTATTGGATTCCTTTAATGTAATAACACTCCTTCCATTGAAACATACATGTTGAAGAATATCACTAGAATTTTTATTATTCTTTTATGATATTCCCTTTTCCATGGAACACCAAAATTATATAAAACTAAACCTTTAATTTCAACATATGAATAAACCAATTATATAAAAATCCAAAAAAAGAAACATATGAATTGATGCCAATTATTAACCACAAAAGTGGATTAGATACCATGAGAGGGGTGAATTAGGGTATGGATATTATTTTCAAATTTATTCTTACCCCATTGGATCTTGAGCATCTAATTATGAGGGCCAATTATTTTTCTATTTATTATTTATATTTATCATATCCATTAAAAATTTATCAAATAAGGAATATAAATATAATTTTAAGAAATAAAGATAGTATAAGGAAACATAGATTTTTATTTGTTCCACCCTCACTGTGATATATATATGGATCATACAAAGGTAATGTGTCAATGTACCAAATCCACTAAAGCATAATGTTTTTGGTTTAGGCTAGGTATCTTCTATCTTGGCACAATACGCTCAAATATTTTGGGGTTGATGCACTATTTCCCTACGATGAGTCCCCACAAACATCCATGATCACTGTTAAATAATGGAAAAATTGACCTGAATTCCAAATTGCAGTATCTTTTGTTTTTTATTATTACACAGAATGTATGATGGGTTCCTTCTAACAACACATTCTCATTAACATCCGTAATATGAACGTCACCTCAAGAATCACCTTCCGACAAGGAATCATTGAAAATCTTCCTCGCTTTAGAAAGAACATCATAAGATTACAAGTCATTATTTCACTATCTTATATGTTGTAGTGAATAAAAACATCCTACAATTCTTACCGAATGGTGAAGGTCCTCTATTTTCTTCTTCTTATTCTAAATTCAGATATAATGATGATATTTATAATAAGGTAATGTTAGATATTATCTCCTTACATAAAACCCCAGCATGTTACACCCACATGAGACCGTAGTATTTAATCCCTTGAATGAGATCCTAGTTCATAACACTTTTCACGAGATCCTAGTGTGTAACCCTTGTGTGAGATCCTAGTTCAAAAATATTGTGTGATATCTTAGTGTGATTCCCTTTGCCCGAGTTCCTAATATTAGAACCATTTCATGATATCCTAGAATGTAAACCTTATGTGTGATCCTGGAGTGAGACCCATTGAATGAGATCCTAGTTTGAGAACCATTGCACGAGATCCTCATGCAGGACCCTAGGGAGAGATCCTTGCGTGAGACTGTTGAATGAGATGTTGTTCAGATCATGTGTATTGTAAGACCTTGTTCAGATCATGAAAACCATGACACATTTTTTAGATGATTCTGACTGTGATACCTTTTTTATTGCATAATGATCATGAGATCTTGTTCAGTTTTAGAGGATCAATAGATATCAAGGGGGAAACTTTTTTCTTCAACCAACCAATGTATAATTCACTTCATGATTCTTTTTCATGAAATAATTTTTCCAGACCCTCAACATTGTATATGGATCATAATATCCATGTGAAATAATTCATTCTTATCATGATAAACACTTACCAAATTTCAAATGTGTATACTCTTTCACATCACATAAAACACCTACTATATACTTGACTTCAAATAAATATTTAACGAAAATAATAATCACTGATTATGAATGGTTCATTGGTTATATATAGTAAATTTTCCACTTCCTTAAATATAATAAGTGTATATACCCATATATTCCACCACCTAAGTAATAAACATCACGCACTTCATGTGATCAATTCATATGATTCAATGTCGCATGTCACCAGTACTTCCCATGATCTCCTTTTGCATGTCACAAGTGCTTCTTGTGATCATGATCATTGACTTTAAGTGTTTCACATGATCCCATCATGATATCCAATTATAGTAAAATAGTCGGTGAAATTTTTTTTCATCACTTCAGGGGATTCCATTCTAAGATCCATTGAAAATCATGTTCTTTGCATGATCTCTTCACGAGATCCTAGGAAAAGCATGATATGTCTTCTTGTTCTTATCATTATATCTCTCTGATGTCTTCTAAAAATTATGTGGGGCATAACGAGATCAATTCATACATTTATTTTCTTCAAGTTGGACATTCATTATTCATGAGATCATACATCTTTCCCTCCTTGTGATCATAAATCTTGTCCTCTTTGATATCAGACATCTCACCCTCTATAATACCAGTCGGCTTTCCCTCTGTGAAAATAGACATCTCAACCTCTATGACATTAGGAATTTTTCACTTTGTAATATTAGAAATATCTTCTTCTGTGAGATCATTCATCACTCCCTCTATGATATAATACATCTATTCTCACTCTTTATGCCTTATTTGACAAACATCCTTCCTCAAAAACCTCAAACCATTAAAAAAATCACACGAAAGCCCCACCATGATGGATTTCTTACAATAACATGATTAATTATTTTTGGAAGAATGCCTGTAAATTTTGTGGAAATAACCTTAAAGGTATTGATAAATTTAGGTTTATATGATCTTTGATATTATGGTAATTAAGGGTTATTAAAATTTCATAATATATGTTTTATCGCATTGATAATTATGGGATTGGTAATTAATTTTGTGATAAAGTGATCAATGATGTTTCTGATAATGTTTACTATTTTAAGAACCAAATATTATTGCAGTAAATTGAAATATTTTTGCATAAGATAAGATTTTCATTGTGGAATAATGGTTGACTTATATTTTGGAATAATATATTATTTTAATTTGACTTTAAGGATATTAGTTTATTTGTGGAAATTATTATAATGTTTTTGAGATTATAAGATTATGGAATATATAGTTTTGGTATATGAATTTATGAGTGATGAATTTTTATAGAAGATAAATGTTAAATTAGTATCATACAAATATCTTATCAGATCCTTTTGATTTTTAGGTTTCAAATTTGATCAAAAATATTTTAAACAATTTTTGTTTATTAGTTTTTAAAATGATCTAATTTTATTTTTGATGTGTATTTTCTTGTTTTTTAGTTTAATGTTATATTTATTCATATAAATTATTATTTATTTTGAGAATTATCTTACCTTTTGATAACCATTTTTTGGTTAATTTATAATGATATGAGAAATATCTTGTTATAATTTTGTAGAGTTGGTGATCCAATATAATTTTATTTTATTAATTTTGTTTTAAAAAATCATTTTCAATACTCATTGTTTAAAGAAGAAGATGTTATTATGGTGGAAATTAATTAATGAATGAAATTATAATTTCAATCATGTAAATTTTCCATATCTTAAATTTCTAAATTGTAATTATACTTTCCTTATCATTATTTTCAAAATAATAAAAAATTCCTAAACTTTGGAAAAAGTATCATGAAACAAAAATATTATCTTATTAACTTCATTTCCACTAAATCAATAGTATTTTTCACACCACTTGGTTTTGTATTTTTGAGGGCCTCAATATTCTCATGATCCTTCACATTAAATAGATCAATGATCCAATCCAATTTCCAATATAAATTTTACATTACATTTTTCTACATGTCATTATTTTCACTTCCGACCAATGATCTCATATTTTTTAACCTATTTTGTTTTATTTTCTATGACCTTCATACATCCCTTTTCTCTATTTTCAAGAGGATGTTTTATTAACCCTTATTACGATGTAGGATTTTCGAAAATATATTTTTGAATGAAACACCATTTTTTATCAATATAAATTTAAAATTAAACGGAAAAAATATATTAATGGTGGAAAAATGTAATAACCTAATATTTTAAAATAAGAACATTATGTACGAAAGTGTATACGACTCCCAAAAACAATCTTCATAAAACTATGAAATATTATTATTTAAATATAATGGTTATCACCTAGTTATATAAATGTAAGGTATTAATGGGATTGACCAAAATTTGAAATATATATAAGGTTCATAATCAATAAAATAACATAGATTAATTATTAGGAAATAATAACTAGATTTCTGGTAAAGTTATTTTATTCTATAAAAATTCATTTGCTTCAAAAAAATGAATTCATTTTTTTATATAATAATATAATTAATATATGGTAATTTTAAAAAATTCATCTCAAAAAATGAAATTAAGTTTTTATATTATCATATAAAATTTTTCTTCAGGTGAAATTTTGGTATTTTTTAAAAATAATATTTTTAATGAATAGTGAGGAAATATTGTTTTTCATTGAAAAAAATATTTTTGTTTGAAGAATTTAAAATTTTCTCTTTTATTAAAATAGTTTCAAAGTAAAATTATTTTTCAAATATCATTAGTAATACAATTATGTTTATTAGAAAAATTTTTATGGTGGAATTTGGTTTAAAAATATTTTCATCCTTTATAAACCGTTTTTCTAAAAATATTTTTTCATCACTTATTTTGAATTTAATCTTAAATTAAATTATAATAATGAATTTGAACTGAATAATGAAAAATGGAATCCGTATTTTGAATCATGAGGTCTAAATTTGGTATTTTTCACTCTTTTGGTCATTATAAAGAGTAACACTAGTAATTGTTTTCCCCCTCGGTAAGGGTAAACAAGCTAATTAAGGTTAAAAATAATATGAAAAGGATATAGAAATGACCGTGTCACTTGGATTTATAAAATTTTATGATTTTAGTTCATCAATTTCCATCCAAGTTTTGATAATATGGAAACTTTGTTCGATATTTTTTTCATTTTTTCCAATATAATATTTAAGTGAAGGATAATGTTAAACATATAACATTTCTCCTTTTAATATCTATAATATTTTATGATAGTCATGAAAACAACAAATTATTTCTTATAAATGGTTATATGAATGAAAAATTATTTTTTATCAGGGAACTTTATTTCTAATATTTATCGAATAAAAATAACCATAAATATTTATACAATTCCAACATAGTATTTATTCAATTAATATAATAATTAAAGAAATTATTTTAAAAATATTAAAGTTTTAAAATTTAAGTTAGTTATAGTGTCTCAAAATGCTCTCGATGGATCAATGGTTTCTCCTTGAATCTCATCCTAGTGGTGCTGTAATTTTTCATAAGTGTATGTTACTTTCTATATTCTTCTTCTTCTTTTTTTTCTTCCTGGCATGACATCTTTTTTAATGTGTCTCGTTCTGGTTTCCTCTATATTCCCATCATGTCTTGGTTTTGGATTGGTATTGGCGTCTATGTTTTTGAGGTTATTGTCAATGATTCCTCCCTACCCTGTCAACCTAACCCATCATGTTTTCCCTAATATATGGTCAGAATGATGATATGGAATGCAGATTTTGGATTATGCAATGGTATTGGAAGTGAAGTCTCATAGAACCATTCCCTTTTTATTAACAACCAGACCTCATGTTCTTCTTATCTTCCCTTTATTTCATTAACCATCATATCATACTCCATTCCAGTTAGGCGTGGTGGGGGAGTGGGAGGATTGGGATGGCGTTTATTTATACACATGGTGAAAGATCTCACGTTGGTTTTTTCCTCTTCTTTTCTTCTACCTTTGGGTTTTTCTATTGTTGGTGGATTTAGGTTCTTTATTAGGTGTTTTTTGGTGTTTCCCACCACTTCGTGGTGGAGGTTTCTTGGTGATGATCGATGTTTCTCTCATATTTCTAGTAATGATGATAGATGTAGTGTTTTTTTATCGTAATGTGAATTCCTGATACACAAATGGAAATGTTGAATTTTTCTCCAGTGTTGGTTGTTTGAATCTCCAGTGGGTCAGACCCTCTACCATTTCAATTATTTTCAGTTCTCAACAATGGAGATGATGTTAAATATAGAAGTATTCCAAATGCTGGTGATGTCATGATGATGAAGTGTTGATTTCAAATCATGGAGTGTTGATCGAGGTAGATCACGACTACTATGTTTGATTTTTTAGATGATGGACTTGGTTTTTCGAATATGTAATTTTAATTTGAATTTTGATGTTTCGAGATGGATTTTTAATGATGTATTATGTTTATGTTTTTATTGTTTGAAATTTTTTATCCAGTTTTTGAGGTTCCCACTCAACCCAAAAAGTGGTTTATGTTGAAAATGGAAAATTTTATTTGAGGAAAGGGTAACAAAATATTTATCATCATAATTGTCAAGGAGGTTAATGGGTGGATAAAACAAAAAGATAAGGGTAAAATCCTAAACTTCTCCAAATTTTATTGGATGAAAATATTTTTCCCCTTACTCTTTAAATATTTTAAATATATAATTTGGATCCTCTTTCCTTGGAAATTGATTTATATTAATTTAATACTTTAAGTAATTCCAATGCTTCCCCCACTCTTTTATAATAGGGTACCTCATATCCTCTTTTCAACACAATTAAAAAGAATTTTGATTTTACACATACCAACCCAAATCCCTTCCTCAAATCACTACCCACATCCCAGAGACCAATTTTGGTTATAAAATCATCATATGAAGTCTTTGGGAAAAAACCGTAAGAGGTTTTCTGAAGGAGATAAAGGAAAAATTTATGTGACTTGTTGGACTCATGGTAAGGACAATTTACTTTAAAACCCTTATTTTGAATGTTTTTATATTTTATGTTCTAGATATATTTTTTCCACTTCCATATTTTCCAAATTATTTTATTGACACATTTATATGGACATGAATGATTTATAAAAGAAATGTTATGTCACTTTTGAATTTCTTTGAAATGATTTCAATTGAAACAATTTACATATTTTATAAAAAATGTTTTGATAAAAAGACAAAAGGAATGTTTTATTTTAATGTATAATGTGTCTATGGTTTGTTCAACTATCATAACCATTATTTTATTTGTTTCTTCCTTTATAATCATTCATGATTTAGTCATATAAAAACACACCTTCCCTAGGTACTAGTTATTTTTAAAGGAATTTTAAATGAAATTGAATTTTTAATATCTGTAAATTATTATTTATGGGTGAGAAGAATATTTTTACGAGTGTGATGATCAAATAGAAATATTTCATGTTTCTTGATTATGTTATAGTTCTTGTACATTTTTTTGGACGATGAATGATTTTTTTATAATCTAAGCATGGTTAGTTATGTTATAATCCAAGGATATGGTTCCGTTATAATTTGAGGATTGTTGGTCACAATATTTATCAAGGATAGGAAGTTATCTTATAAAGCAAGGATGAGAGGTTACATTATAATCCAAGGATGAGTAGGTTCATTATCTATGTTTATTAAGTAGGTAATGATTATATTCTATAAATAATTATAGAATTTTTTTATATTAGTTATTCCATTCGTAATAGTGGTATTGAAAATGAGGTATCAAGATACCTACATGCATTACTTGAAAAAATACAATATTTACATGTTTTGGAACCACAACCCTTGTACCAAAAAAACAATGAAATATGGTATAACCAAGGTTAAGAAAACTATGGATGATAAAGCCATAGATATATGTATTTCTATATTCCACTGTTTAAACCATGGTAGTAGGACATGTATAGACACAGTTTAAACAATGGAATTATCTCTCTATATAAAATGTTTAACCATTTAAATTAACATATAACACCACATTTAATAATATGGTAATATAAGAATACATCCATGATTTAATCCTTCACAGCTAATATCTACGCACACAGTTTAAGTATGGAAATAGGTTTCAAATTTAATGGTTTGAACCCCATAATTTTGAAGTCACAACCATGGTGAAAACAATAGAGTTTGGTTGCACCACATTCAAGCTACACCTTGTAACACATGAAACCTAAACAGACTAAATGAAAAACTAATTCATAGATACAAACCTAATAATCCATATGAAACATACCATTTTCACTAAAATACAATCAAACCGATATCAAAATTATAATAAAAAACATAAAATTACCATTTTATAATACATTAAAACTAAAAAATGATTGGTAAATAACCAAACTATCCATATTGTCAATCAACTGGTACATCTAAATCCTATTAATCATCGACATTGATATCAATTTCATTTTTATCTATTCTACTTACCCAAACATTACTGTCATCACCTCTGGCATCCTCACCACCACCTCCAACATCATCATCATCTCTATAAAAATTATATATTATAGCTACATATTCATTTCTTTCTTCATACATCAAGTATAACCTCAATAAACATCCATTCAATATAATTTCACCCATTAGAGGAAGTGAAGATATTATGGCTGATATCCCTTTCAACAATTGTTTATTTTTATTTTTCCTCTATCGGGACTCTTTTTGAACATGTTCTTTTACTATCATGATATTATAATCTAACTGTTCCTGGGTAACCATTTTAGTAGTATTTCTGGACAACTTGCTACATAAAGATCAATATTTAAATGGAATTATTTTATTTAATGTTTTATAGTGAAATATTTCACTGTCTTTTTGTATATATCCTGACATAAATTATTATTTGACCCAAATATGTCAGGTTCCTTCTCTACTATAGAATTTATAGAATCCTAAAAAAGGGCCTTTCCATTTTTGTAGATAATAAAAAAACAATATAAAAATCAATGTAACATTTAAATCATAAAAAAATAAAATATTAAAAATAGAATTATAATGAGAGATCATACTATGTTTTTTACTCACTAAGAAAGTTAAATTTAAAATAATATATATGTATCCCTTTTAAGACATTCTCACAAATTATCAAATTAGTATCCAAGCTCAAATAAATTTATCATATCAAAAAGTACATGCAAAAGAAAAAAATGCATACTAACATATATTAATGTAGTTCTCAGACAACAAAGTGACCATTAAATGACAAGTTATAACATAATTAATACTGGTACATATATATCACACTAATAATTCCAAATGTATAAACATGAACCATGAAAAACAGGATGTAAATTGTAATGAATTATTTTTTTATATTACTTTGGAGACCTGTTTTAGAAACACCGAGATATGTATGGGGGGTTAACTCAAGGTCCATAATAATCTATCCAAATATGGTTATTACACTAAATTGAAAATGAATGGTATACATAAGAAAATTATTAGGTGATAGACTAAATTTGGTATTTTTCATTGCCAATATATACCCTTGTCATGACCCGACCCTACCCGAACTCGAGCCGCAACTACCCCAAGCCCGTCTCCATAGGCCAGAGGCCAGCGACTAGTACCGAAGGCATAAAAAATCGGGGAGGACTTTTCCTGAGTACCTGTACACACACACGCATCCCACTCAATGCAGAAGTGCAGATTAAAAAAGAAACGTAAAGTACCACTGCTATATATATTCAAACCACAAAAGTGCATCGACCTCTAATAGTACAAAGAAAGTGCTGGATGTAAAGAAAAAGTGGAAAACACGCACCCAACCAGAAAAGTGCCACAAACTGGAAACATGTAAAACAATGTAAATAGCTGGAAGGGTCCCCCACCTGGAACCTGACTCTGACCACTGCATGCAGTCCAAGCTCCTGAGCTCCTAAGCTCCACTAAAGTCACACTCGACCTGTTCATCATCTTCAAGGGCACTCCAAGTGCGGGAAAAGCCCAGGCAGGGGTGAGTATAAAAATACTCAGTAGCTTACCCCAAAGGCTCGAGGGAGCAAAAAAGGAGGTACCGAAGGGTGAGCAGTAGATCGAATAGGAAAAAGTAAGGTGTACAACCGAGAGTGGAGTAAAGATTAACAATAGAGAGTCCAGCTCAACCCAACAAGATAAAGGAGATAGACTTGTCCAGACACAAAGAGCTGGAAACGGTGAGAAGATGAACTTCTTGTCGAGACTTCTCTACCTTTAGCAAGAGAGTAGACTCATCCAACCACGAGAAGCTAGACACGGAAAGCATGTGGCATACCCCGCGCGTCTTCGCCTCTCCTAGAATGAGAGTAGCCAAAACCCAAGGAGTGGGTAATGAAACAAGGTATATGCATATTAATATGCTCAAACAAGAATCCCAAACAAGATCGTAAGGGAATATCCATCCCGTAGCTCAGCCCAAGAATGTGAGTCGCCAACAGTCCCAGAAGTAAGTACCATCCATGCCCAACATCCCACACGTCTACCCTGAACTAACAAGTCAAGGGTCACAAATCACCGCACCATGATATTATCTTCTTTGGGAGGCATTGACTCACCCTCACGGTTTTAGGTCACATCGCAAGGACACGTCTGGTGGGGAAAGTGCCCCTCTTACGTGAGAGTTCCAGGTGATGTCAAACCAAGCCTCGTTACTATCACATAGTCGGGAGGTCTACTCAAAGTCAAAGCTGTCACATCATTGACCCGTAGAAACAAGGGTCTCGCTCCAGTATTCACGGAATAAAGCCAAAAAATAGCCTAGTATAAAGGACTGATCCCGAAATTCCAACAGGTGACCCACTGCCCAGCTGTGCTGGAGGGTAATTCATAATAAGATATCAGGTGACCCACTGCCCAGCCCTGCTGGAGGGTATACCCTAATACATCCTCAGGCGACCCACTGCCCAGCCCTGCTGGAGGGTAAACCCTAATACATCATCAAGCGGCCCACTACCCAGCCCGGCTGGAGGGTAGACCCGGAAAAAGTCGACATGAGACCCACTACCTAGCCCTGCTAGAGGGTAGACCTGGAACTAGACGACGGGTGACCCACTGCCCAGCCCTGCTGGAGGGTAGACCCTTAGAGGTCATCGGGTGACCCACTGCCCAGTCTCTACTAGAGGGTAGACCCTATGAGTGTCGGGTGACCCACTTCCCAGTCTCGGCTGGAGGGTAAACCCTAGAAGTCAGTGAGCAACGCACTGCCCAGTCTCTACTAGAGGGTAAACCCGAAGAAGTCGATGAGCAACCCACTGCCCAGTCTCTGCTGGAGGGTAAACCCGGAACTCCTCTGGTCATCCCTACTGGATGGTACAACACTGGCCAACAGAACCTGGAGTGGGTATCGTCCCACCCAACTCCGGAAAAAAACCAAGGGAAACCACTCACCCCTGCTGATCTAAACCATCGTGAACAGGAGGACCCTCTATGTCACGAGAGGTTAAAGGTACACAATGCAGAACCCGACACCCACATGGGGCCCACATGACATGTGGCCCCATGCCAACTCCCACCAAGCGCACAAACGTTCTCAGGTACCATCATCCACATGTACCTCCCAGCATTCCCATATACTCCCAAAGTATACCACGTCTCTATCCCAAAGGCTAACGTCCATACGATACCCAACATCAACGCGAAGGTGTAACATAACAACACCATCTTTCCACCTCAACGGATGAGGCATGACTAACCACATCTTTTTAACCATTTATATCACTAACATGGGAGTGCACGTGATCACACGCCAAGGGTCCGCTACAAACACGGTAGAAGAACCGCCACCAGGGAAGCTTCATATTTCCACATTTAATAACATCATGTAAGAGGCTCTGCTCGCCTGAAAATAGTACACCATTGCAATCCTCATGGAAGAACACACGAGATAGACTACTTACTCACCTGAAACGGTCAACTGGTGAAAAAGGTACTATTCAACGTAACCAACCAATGTGGGGCCCACCACAAGATCCCGAAACTGAACAGACGGAGCACACCACTATGATCCCCTCAGAAAAACAAATGGGATTGACTAATCAATCGCCCAAAATGGACAACCGGTAAAAAAGGTACTATTCACCATAGCCAGGTCTGGTGGGACCCACACCACGTTCCCGAAAAAGGTCGGGTGAACTACGCCATAGAAATGATCTCAGAAAAACACATCAAATTGGATGCTTACTTGCGTGGAATGGATGTCTGGAGAAAAAGATGCATTCTGCCGTACCGCACACGAGCGGTGCTACATGGGACCCACATCCCGGTCCCGAAGAACAATGAACGGATCGCACCATTGAAATCCTCTCAAAAAGGTACATAAGATGAACTATTCACTTGTACAAAACAGACACCCGATGAAAAAGCTAGAAATCTCCGCCAACTCCCAAAATGGCCCTCGCGGGGCCCGCACCATCGTGCAGAATTAAAGCTAGCAGATTGCGCCATTACAATGCCCTCGGAAAAACTCTAAAAAAAGACTGCTCACATGCCCTGAACAGGCGTCCGATGAAAAAGTTATAAAGCGCTGAGTATAGCCCGAAAGGCGGCCCGTCGGGCCCAAGCCTCAACTCCGAATTAAGTATCCAATATTGGACTCAAAAAGACCGACTCACTGTCGGGACTACGTAGCCACAGACGATGTGTCAAATAGAGACTGTATGAATAAATTACGACCAAATTAAGGTTATGACACCCAAAATAAATAATGATAATATTTTATATTATTATTTGATTTATTTATTTATTTTATATTCCACACAACACCCCATGAACCTCCCCCGGGTCTCCCATGCATCTCCCCAGGTCTCCCATGCACTTTCATCAACTTTTATTTTATTCAATTAATATCTATTAATCTAATTAATTAAAAGCGATTGGGAAATTGATACATCCTCAACCCCTTACACGTCGCGCCTCTATGGACGGATGTTGCACCCCCTTACACTCGCACCTCACCGGCCTGTAGGTGCGCCAGGCACATGGAGCCACTCCGGACCGCCGTGAACCACTTTCTCACACCGCCGCGGACCACCCGCACTTCCTACTTGCGCCGCTTTGGACCGCCCACCGCTAGATCCTGTCCTGGTCAACCTGCACGGACCGGCTCCACCTTCCATTCGCCATTGCACCACTGATTCAACTTGAAACCAAGAGAAAATTGCAGATCTATAACCCTAGGGCCCCAATCTACATAGATTCATACCCCCGCTCGAAGATCCGTTGTCATTTCAATGCGTCAAAAATTAAATGATGAATAACTCGTGAAGAACAAATAAAATGGGAGAAACAAATGGAACCTAGGAATCGATCCATAGTCGTGTTAGGTTGGCCATCGACGCAGATGTTCAATAATGAATCAATCGATAACGAAGACAAATTTATAATTCAAGAATTTGAAGACGGGGATGCGGAACTCAAAGTAAATGAAATCCTACCTGCAGGGGCGTAGACCGTAGCTTCACAACACGTCGATCTTTGTCATCTCCGCAACCGCTCGTCACCGCGATGATCAGAGGAGGGAGGTGGAGGAGGATGAGAGGAGAGGGAGAGGTTGAGGGTGAGGTACCACCAGGGGGATCTAGAGGGGATGGGGGAGATGAGGGATGTTTAAATAAAACAAAAACCCTTTTTAAAAAAAATAAATACTTAACTCAAAATTAAACCCGCATCTGAAACCCCCAACACAGTCGAACTTAGGCTACACCTAGGGTAAACACCACCTATTGAGCACAAATGTGGTCTCGAAATTTTAATATGAGGCTCTGTTCGAAAGTTATTAAACTCAACGCCCGAGGCCGCTAAATTACTAAAACGCCCCCAGGGCCATTTTTCACAAACAGCATGTGCCTACGAAGATTACACCCCTCCTATGGTATATAGCATGCTCCGAACTCAACGGTGCTCTCAGTTTTCCAATACGAGCCACCGTTTAAGAGATAAATGAGTTTAACCATTAAAAAAATTAATTAATTATTTAATTTGTCAGTTTAACGTTCCGGAAGCGAGCGAGGGGTCCAAACGTCCCGCACTGACATGTTTTATGTCGTTGATAGGGTAAACACCCCATTCCGGACACATCCGTGCACTCGGATCTCTGATCCAAAACTCTGTTTTGGGGTTATCCTATTTATTTGGCATTCTCAGCGTGAACGAACTGAAAATTTATTTCTGGTCACACTGGGGCTCGGAATTGCACTCCGTCTGAAGGGGTTGCTCTGGAATATCATCATGAATATTCCAAAGTCATTCACAACAAAAAATGGTTTCTTACATCATTCCCTCCTTCAAACATTTCATCCTTGAAAAACATAACCAGGGAACAACTCGGGGTACTAAGCCCGCCCATGGCTCTCCCGTACCCAGAAGAACCCTTTCATAGCTCTACGCCACCACGTACAGACCAAAAGATTTTATCTGTTCACGCGAGGTATGACCTTGCCAATGACGTGCATAAGAGCACGCACCCATCTCCTCAGGTGAGTAACGTAGGAGACATCGTTCACCCACTCAAGACTTTGGGGTTAGGGAAAGGAGGTAGGGAACCTCGCCATCCCTTTGCACGGTCTCAAACAGCCCGAAGGCTCTTGGGGGTATCTCACCTCCCTGACCAAACCTCTACGTCACACGTCATGACAAGAATCACTACCCGCACCTGGAACAAGGCCCGGTGATTCCCTCCTTCAGAATATCCATATGGTGAAACACCCATCGATGTCTTGTCACGCAAGGTTTCATAGTCGATGTCTCACAACCAAGAATATCTTACACACTCGGAAGCGAAGAAGTCAACACCATCGACTAAAGAAAAAGTTCTCATGCCTTTCTACCTTACCAACACAGGGTTACACCAACGCCAAGTGCCACCCTGGTAACAACTCAAACAAGGAGCAGAGAGAAAAATCTTTTCACATGCAGAGTCTAACAGTTCTACTGAAAAAAGTAGAAGAGTTGTAGAGTGTACCTCTTATCACCTCATGCTCTACAGGATCGTAGACATCCAAAGCTCGCGGCTGTCTGCGGTCCCAACTGTTAGCTCTCAGAGCCTGACTTGGACCGCCTAGTAGTGATGGGAAGACCGCGTAAGGTCGTCCTCCACTTCCAGCTCCTCCCGCTCCTCTGCTAGAACCACCTCTCTAGGTACCACTCCGATCACGACGCTGCCTCTGTTGTGGTGGTGCACCTGCTGCCTGCCCGAAGCTCTCCGCGTGCTTGGTCGAGCAGTCCCGTGCCAAGTGACCTCGCCCATTGCAAGCATAGCACCGACTCTCTCTGGGATGCATTAGTGACCTCTGACACCACTGTGGTGTACAACCACGCCCCTGAGTCTTGTTTTCAGAAATCCACCAGCGTCGAGGTTCTTCTTGTCGACGCCCGCTAGCTGCGGTAGACGTCTCGGCTCCAACGTGCCTGCTTCCACCACCATCTCTAGAACGTGATAAGAAGATCTCTGTCACCAGTGCCTGCTATAGCACCCCATCATATGTGGAAATTCCCAAGGGTACAATGACAGCATGAATCTCTCGACGGATACGCTGCTCAAAATATCGCGCTCGGATGTTGTTGTCATCTACCAAGTCCGGGTAAAAGCGGGCACGGTCTGCGAAACTAGCTGCATACTCGGACACCATCATCCCTCCCTGCTAAAACTGCAGGAGATCCTAAATATGAAAAGAGTGCAAGAAAAAGGCGAAAAACTCCCCACCAAACAAAAACTAAAATTCGCCCCATGAAAGCAACGACTCATCCAGAAACTGAGTCACCAGACTCCACCAACGCCAAGCTGCTCTGCGGAAAAGGTTGGCGTCCAAACCCACCATAAGAACTAATGGCGTCTGTACAATCCTAAAAAGGAAAACCACTGTCTCGAGTCAAACCTTTTCTGCTTGACGGTCTGGCTCACCACTGAACCTCAGCGGCCTCTGCTGCTGGAACTCACGAAGCACGCTTAACCAATGTTGAATCTCAGTCTGCCCTGTTGGAGTTGTATGCTCCTCAATAGGTGGGGGTGCTACCACTGGCCCACCCAGAGAAAGGGGCTTGCATGATGTGTCCTGGACTGTGGCCTTGTAGATTACAGGGTCGTCGTCATGAACCAAAGCTGGTATCCTGGTTGGCTGTCTTCTTGGAGACATCCTAAATATTATCAAGGAGTGCCACGGCCAGATGAACATATACGTATATAACAACAACAACAACAATGATGGGGTGTTGAATCAAGAAGGACAGTCAAAGACTCAATCCTATGTGATGCACAAACCAATTTCCCTATAATGAGTGTCTCAGCATGCCGATTTGACAAGCTGGTTATCAGGGTCCTGGTGAATGGATACGTCAGTCGTCGCACCATCACTGGACTCCCTGGCCTGAGAGCCGCTCTCCTGACACGTTAACACTATTTCCCTAAATCCTGACCAATTCCTTTTTAGGGACATCCAAAAAACATCCCACGGAACGAACCACCTCTGATACCACTTTTTCACGACCCGACCCTACCCGGACTCGAGCCGCAACTACCCTAAGCCCGCCTCCATAGGCCAAAGGCTGGAAACCAGCACCGAAGGCATAACAAAATGAGGAGGCCTTTTCCTGAGTACCTGTACACACACAAATAGCCCACTCAATGCAGAATTGTAGAGTAAAAAAGAAAAGTAAATTACCACTGCTATATATATACAAACCACAAAAGTTCATTGACCTCTAACAATACAAAGAAAGTTATAGAAGTAGAGAAAAAGGGGTAAACACACGTCCAACCAGAAAAGTTCCATAAACCGGAAACTGGTAAACACAATTAAATAGGTGGAAGGGTCCCCCACCTGGAACTTGACTCTGACCACGACACACAGCCTATGCTCCTGAACTCCTAAGATCCACTGAAGTCACACTCCACTTGTCTGTCGTCTACAAGGGCACAACAAGTGCAGGCAAAGCCCAAGCAGGGGTGAGTAAAAAAATAATTATTAGGATACCCCGAAGGCTCGAGGGATCAACATAGGAGGTACCGAAGGGTGAGCAGTAGATCGAATAGAAAAAAGTAAGGAGTACAACTGAGAGTGCAGTAAAGAGTAACAGTAGAGAGTCTAGCTCAACCCAACAAGAGAAAGGAGATAGACTCGTCCAGACACAAGGAGCTGGAAGTGGTGAGAAGATGAACTTCTCGTCGGGTCTTCGCTAACTATAGCAGGAGATTAGACTCATCCAACTACAAGAAGCTAGACATGTAAAGCATGTGGCATACCCCACATGTCTTCACCTCTCCTGGAAGGAGAGTAGCCAAAACCCAAGGAGTAGGTACTAGAACAAGGTATATACATATTCATATGATCAAACAAGAAGCCCAAAGAAGATCGTAAGGGGATCTCCATCCCGTAGCTCAGACCAAGAAAGTGGGTCGCCAACAGTCCCAGAAGTAAGCACCATCGATGCCCAGCATCCCACAACTCTACCCTGAACTCCAAGTCAAGGGGCTCAAATCACCTCACCTTGATATTATCCGCTTTGGGTGGCACTAACTCGCCCTATAGGTTTTAAGTCACGTCGCAAGGACGCGTCTCGGTGGGGAAAGTTCCCTTCATTCTTGAGAGTTATAGGTGAAGTCAAACCACACCTCGTCATTGTCACACAGTCGGGAGGTCTGCTCAAAGTCAAAGCTATCACATCACTAACCTATACAAACAAGGGTCCCACTCTGGTAGTCACCGAGTAATGCCACAGACTACCCTAGTATAAAGAACTGAGTCTGAAATGCCAACAGGTGACCCACTGCACAATCCTGCTGGAGGGTAATTCATAATAAGATATTCGGTGACCCACTACCCAGCCCTGCTAGAGGGTAAACCATAATACATCATTAGGCGACCCACTGCCTAGCCCTACTGGAGGGTAAACCCTAATACATCATCAGGCAAACCACTGCCCAGCCCTGCTGGAGGGTAAAACCTAATATATCATCAAGCGACCTATTACCTAGACTGGCTGGAGGGTAGACCTGGAACAAGTCAACAGGCAACCCACTACCCAGCCTTGAGGGAGGGTAGACCTGGAACTGGACGATGGGTGACCAACTGCCCAGCCTTGCTGGAGGGTAGACCCTAAGAGTGTCGGCTGACCCACTGCCCAGTCTCGACTGGAGGGTAAACCCTAGAAGTCAGTGAGCAACCCACTGCACAGTCTCTACTGGATGGTAAACATGAAGAAGTCGATGAGAAAACCACTTCCCAGTCTCTCCTGGAGGGTAAACATGGAACTGCTCTAGCCATACCTACTGGATGGTATAGCACTGTCCAACAGAGCCCGTAGTGGGTATCGTGCAACCACCCAACTCCAGAACAAAACCAGGGGAAACCACTCAACCCTGCTGATCTAAACCATCGTGAACAGGAGGTCCCTCTATGTCACGAGAGGTCAAAGGTACGCAAAGAAGAACCCAACAAGCACATGGGGCCCACACGACGTGTGTCCCCAAGCCAACTCCAACCAAGCGCACAAACGTTCCCAGGTACCAATATCCACATGTACCTCCCAGCGTTCCCGTATACTCCCAGAGTATACCACGCCTCCAGCTAAAAGGATAATGTGCACACGGCACCCAACGTCAACGCGAAGGCATAACGTAACAACTCCAACTTTCCACCTCAACGGATGAGGCATGACCAACCAAATCTCTTAAATCATTTACATCACTCACAATGGAGTGCACGTGATCACACGCCAAGGGTCTGCTACAAACACGGTAGAAGAACCGCCACCGGGGCACCTTCATATTTCCACATTTAATAAGGTCACGTAAAAGGCTCCGCTTTCCTGAACAGATTACACTGTTTTAATCCTCATGAAAAAAACGTGATATAGACTACTTACTCGCCTGAAATGGTCAACCAGTAAAAAAGGTACTATTCACTGTAACCAACACGTGTGGCGCCCACCCCATGATCCTGAAACTGAACAAACGGAGAACACCACTTTGATCCCCTCAGAAAAACACATCGGATTGACTACTCAATCACCCAAAATGGACACCCTGTGAAAAAGGTACTATTCACTGTAGCCAGGTCGGGTGGGAGCCACACCACGTTCCCGAAAAAGGTCGGGCGAACTGCGCCATCGTAATGATCTCGGAGAAACATGTCAAATTAACTACTTACTTGCGTGGAATGGAGGTCCGAATAAAAAGATGCATTCTGTCGTACCGCACACGAGCGGTGCTACGTGGGACCTGCATCCCAGTCCCGAAGCACAACAAACGGATCGCACCACTGCGATCCTCTCGAAAAAGTACATAAGATGTACTATTCAATTTTCCAAAACAAACACCCGGTAAAAAATCTGGAAATCACCGCCAACTCCCAAAACGGCCCTCGTGGGGCCCGTATCATCGTGCGGAATTAAAGCGGGCAGATTGCGCCATGGCAATCCCTCGGAAAATACCCAAAAACGACTGCTCGTATGCCCCGAATGGACGTCCGATGAAAAAGTTATAAAGCGCTGCGTATAGCCTGAAAGACGGCCCGTGGGGCCCATGCCTCAACTCTGAAAGAAGTATCCAATATTTGACTCAAAAAGACCGTCTCATTGTCGGCACTACGCAGCCACATACGACGTGTCAAACAGAGACTGTATGAATAAATTACGACCAAATTAAGGTTATGACACCCAAAATAAATAATGATAGTATTTTATCATATTATTTGATTTATTTATTTATTTTACATTCCACACAACATCCCATGCGCCTACCCCGGGTCTCCCATGTGTTTCCCCAGGTCTCACATGCACTTTCTTCAACTTTTGTTTTATTCAATTAATATCTATTCAACTAATTAATTAAAAGCGATTGGGAAATTGAGACATCCTCAAACCCATACACGCCTCGCCTCCATGAACGGATGCTTCACCCCCTTACACGTGCGCCTCACTGGCCTGCAGGTGCGCCAACCACATGGAGCCACTCCGGACTGCCGTGAAGCGCTTTCTCACACAGCTGTGGACCACCCGCACTACCTGCTTGCGCCGCTGTAGACAGCCCGCCGCTGGATCCCGTCCTGGTCATCCTGCACGGACCTGCTCCACCTTCCGTTTGCCATTGCACCACTGATTCAACTTGAAACCAAGAGACAATCGCAGATCTATAACCCTTGGGCCCCAATCTACATAGATCGATGCCCCCACTCGAAGATTCGTTTTCATTTCAACGCGTCAAAAATTAAATGACAAACAGCGCGCGAAGAACAGATAAAATGGGAGAAACAAATGGAATCCTAGAATAGATCGATGGTAATGTTAGGTTGGACATCGACGCAGATGTTCAATAATGAATCAATCGACAATGAACACAAATTTATAATTGAAGATTTTGAATATGGGGATGTGGAACTCAAAGTAAATGAAATCTTACCTGCAGTGGCGTAGACTGTAGCTTTACAACACGTCGATCCTTGCGGTCACCGCAACTGCTTGTCGCTGCGATGATCAGAGGAGGGAGGTGGATGAGGATGAGAGAAGAGGGAGAGGTTGAGGGTGAGGTTCCGCCAGGGGGATCCAGAGTGGATCGGGGAGATGAGGGGTGTTTAAATAAAACAAAAACCCTTTAAAAAAACATAAAAACATAACTCAAAATTAAACCCGCATCTAAAACCCCCGACGCAGTCGAACATAGGACACACCTAGGGTAAAAACCACCTCCCGAGCACAACGGTGGTCTCAAAATTTTAATCCAAGGATCAATTAGAAAGTTACCAAACTCAACGCCCGAGGCCGCTAAATTACGAAAATTCCCCCCGGGTCCATTTTTCACAAACGGCACGCGCCCGCGAAGATTTCACACCTCTTAGGGTAAATGGCACACTCCAAAATCAATGGTGCCCTCGGTTTTCCAATATGAGCCACCATTTAAGAGATACTTGAGTTTAACCATTAAACGCATAAATTAATTATTTAATTTATCCATTTAACGTTCTGGAAGCGAGCAAGGGGTCCAAACGTCCCGCGCTGACATGTTTTATGTCGTTCCTAGGGTAAACACCCCATTATGGACCCATCCGTGCACTCATATCTCTGATTTAAAACGCTGTTTAGGAGTTACCCAATTTATTTGGCGTTCTCAGTGTGAACGCACTGAAAATTTAATTCAGGTCACACCGAGGCTCGAAATTGCACGCCGTCTGAAGGCGCTACTCTGGAATATCATCAAGAAAATTTCAAATTCTTTCGCTACAAAAATCAAGTTCTTACAACCCTAATCAAAAAACATAATGATTTAAACATGTTTTAATTGTTAAATTTATTTTACACATTTAAAAGTAAAATTCATATCAAAATAGGTTCTCATAACTACAATTTACTTTAATGAAATTTTATATTTCTTTTTCAATGTTATGAAGAGATTTACTATAACGGAAAAATATATATATATAATATAAGATAAAATTTATAAAAGAATAGGTTTTATAAAATAAAGTTGTTATGAAATATGGTTTGAATGAAAACAATAATGAAATTAGGACATTATATAAATGTCAATTACTCTAACTAATGTTAACTTACAACCTAGAACAATTTTATTCTTCACACATCCAAAAATATAAGTTATTTTTCCAAACTAAATAGGTGGATATTAAAGGTTATAAGATCCTAAAAAAAATCAAATAATTATTCTACAATATTACATTAATAGCCCCATATGTGATCTGGTTTATTGTTAGTAACTTATGATTAATCAACTAATTAAATTACATACCATTTTTTCCATTAAACCATTATTATTTTACAAAGAAATGTGAAATGTAAAGCGAAAAAACATATTATTCAGGTTTTATAGATGTAATAGAAATAAAATTAGGGGAACTATGTGTTCATAGAATGATATTGATTACAAAATGTTATTCATCACCTAACTTTCTTAGAAGAGAATTTAGTTTTTTCTGTCATAAAACATTCTAAATAATAGTTTGAAAACAGATGTAGTGGATTGTACTATATTCAATATCCAATATTATAGATCTTATTTGTGAATATTAGGAGGAATATTATTCTAGTTTTTTAATTTTATTATATATATAAGTGTAACTATTTATAGTCGTATTGAATATTAAAGACACAACAATCATTATAAGTATTTATTTTTATCTGGATGTAAAATTTGTAGAATTCATAATAAATCAGTGAAGTATCAATATCCCGAAATTATTCAATATAAATATGCTAATATTTTAAAAAAATATTATAATTTTCCCATGTGTTTCCAAACTCATGGTGCATCCATATTTTTTTTCTAATACTAAAAAAATTGTGATCTAAGAACACATAAATAAATATTAAACGCACATTTCATCATGAAAGTTGAATAATAAATCAATGAAAAACTAAATATATATTCAATGTTAAATAAAATATTACCTATAAGAGTTCTGGATTTGTAATTGAAGTGTTCCCTTATGTATGAATATATTTCATGTCACTCTTTTTTTTATGCTTCTTTCTAATGATTACAATTATTAGAAAAATATATGAGAAAATTATTAAGTCTATATAGATAAAACATCACTATTTCAACTTAATAATTCAATCACTTCAAGACATAACTCATATTACCCAGTTTTTAAATTTGCACAAAAAAATTCATAGGTACCAAATTTTAATTCAATTGATTACAATTTTAAATTATTATAATCTACAACGATATTAATATCATTTATTCTAATCAACCAAATATATCATCATCAAATAATGGAAAAAAGAAAAGTAAATATATATTTTTATTACCATCATTAATGGTTAATTTAATAGATATAATAAATCTATTGTAAAAACAAATGAGTCAAATTTAACTAAATCAAGTAATATTTGATATTTTCTAGTAAAGTTAAATATAGTAATATTTGTTTTAATTTTCCTATTATCTACATTGTATGAGTATGTAGTTTTTATTTTCAACCATAATATGTATGTCTTCTTTATGGTTAATTATTAAAATAATTCTAATTATTCTCCATCTTATTTTCTCCAATGATTTTCAGTAATGTTTGAAGTGATTTTTAATTATTCTTAAATCAAGTTTTATAAAAATAGTGTGGTTTTTTTAAAATATGTTTTCCCAAATAAATGTAAAATATTATTTTTTAAATTTTTTTATATATTTAAAATTAACACAGTTGCCTTGTAAATGGATTGGTGTGTATTTTGAAAGAGTTTTGTTGGTAATTTTTATTAATGAAATATTTAGTAGTCTTTCATCAATTTTGACAAAATGGAAGTTTGTGATTGTCTTTGATTTAAAAAGTTCTTATGGTTTTCGATTGAAGGAAAAAAATTATTGTGGTTAATTTCTAATTTGTTTTATAGTTTTATTGGTAATATTTTTAGTGATTAATATATTATAAGATGAATTTTTATTTCATTTTTTATTTCAATTGCGGTTTTTATATTGATTTGGATTATTGGGAATTTGTTTGGTAGATTTGATTGGTGGGGGGAGGGAGGGTTGATTGATTGATTTATGATATTTGAGAATGATAGTAAGTGTATTGTTAGTGTAGGGAATGATATTGGTTCATTATTATGGTTGAATTATTATATATAGGATAAATTGATTCATCATTCATTATTCGTATATGAGGATCATCTAAAACCTATGGATAAGAAGAGGTCAAACAAATACATGATGGATATCCAATTTCTCTAAACAAAATTAGACATGTTTGAATATAAATTTTATATAGGGGATGGGGTATAAAAGATCATATGTTTCCTAGCATTTGAAAATTGGATTTTTGATTTTTCATGTTTTTACACTTAATTGTTTAAATATTTTTATAGATGTTAATTTATGACAGGGTTTGGGAGGTTTGGTGATAGTAGAAACCCAAACCTAGAACTAAATCATGGTATCTACATCCTAAGGAAATTTTTTTAAAAGGATGAAGTGGAAACGTAATGAGAGATAATGGACATAACCATTGACTACAATGGAAAATGGAAACCTCATGGGGACTGTTGAATTTTTAAGTATCTCCTTAACTACCACGTGAGTGGTGTTTAGTTAATTGGTTATATTTCTAACAATTTTTGTTCTAGGTAATTCATTTTTCAGGAATCCCAAGGTTGATCATATCACTAAATTCCCCACTAAAAATTAATTTAATCCAACTAAAATTGATATTGTTTCAAATTTCCTCTATTATTTCATTATACGCTCATCGTTTAATCTTGAAATACAAAAAAAAATTATATTCATTCCATGAGAACATGAATTCTAATTTTGAGTTATTATCAAGTCTAAGAGATTCATTTATCCACTTTTATGATTGAATAGTTGTATATGAAGAATTTTTTTTACGGATGCTAAATTATTACACATATTATGTTGATATAATTTTCATTTAGTTTGATTATATTATTGTATTTATGAGGGAAGATAAAATAACTATATAGAGACATGAGATGTTGATAAATAATTATAGGTTAAGGATGATAAATTCATATATTGTATTAAATTTTTGATATTATTGGATGACTTGTGTCTAAAATGTCATCTAAGACAAAAAGAACATGGTTACCTACCTTAGTGTTGATACATGTAAAAAACATGTCTACTCTATGTTCTTGTTTAATTTTTTGTATATTGTTGTGGAAGAGAAAAATAATTAAGAGGATACAAATTCTAATTGGTCATAGTGAAGAACATTAAACATTATTTTAAAAGATCAAAACACTTATTCAAACCCCCCCCCACCCCATTATAAGTGTTACCTACCATCCCTCCTCGGATACCTCAATAATTTTTCAAAATCCTCACTCAATCTTCCTAAACATGTAAATTATAAAATGGTGTTCTGTTTCTTATTTAACATGTCATTAAATAGTTTGATAACCCAATGTATAAATTTTCACATGAATTTATCTATGTAAAGGGAATCATTATTATGACATTTGGAAACTTGTCAAGGGATTGAATTTCAACATCAATTGAGAAATTATTAACAACATCTACGTCACATAAAATAATTATAGTCCTAATTATTGGGTATTATGAAAAAAATGTATCCAAATTTATTAAATTTAAAACATTTAATTTAATGATATTTATATGTAAACATTAAATTATTTATACCCTCCTATTTTAATTGATTTTAGCATCTTCTTATAATTTAAATTGTTTTTCATTACATGATCTTATGGATTATAATAATTAATCATAATGGATTGTTTAAAATTATTAGTGTAAGATGTGAAGTACCTTATTATAATTAAATGTTGAAGATTATAATACTTCTTGAGATAATGTATGGAGGATGTTAATAAGATTTAAAATAGTAATTGGGATGGATGGAGGTTGACTCTAGCTATATAAGATGTTATTGCATTATAAAATACATACACTAATATTATGATAAAGGAGAAATTAATGAGAAGAACAAAATATTGTTGAGTAATTAATATTGATAATTCCATGAATCGTTCTATCGAAGATAGTTGGATAAGAATAAAATTAGGTCGATGAAGAAGGATGTGGAGAAGAGTAGAGAGCCTACATAGGAAAACGTAGATCAGGAGAGAACCACAATCTGGGGAAGCACGATAGAACCACTAGGAAGGGAGGACATTATGGATTTGTTTAGGGTTTTAAAGAGAATGATTATTAATATGGACGTTCCCATATGATTTGAGATTCAATATGGGATCATCAAGTAGAAACTATTATTCCCTTACCAGAATAGCTTCCTCAAAGGTTCATTTTGTGTCGTGAAATCATGTAAATATGAACACGAAAGTTCTTATTTTAAATGAAAACAAATATTTTTTCTATTATGTAAAATAGTTAATTAATCCTTATATAAAAAAACTTACTTAAAATTAAAATTCACGAAATTACCTTGAATGTGGAGTACTTATAGTATGAAATTAGGTATTTTTATTATGAAACTAGATATTCATTAATGATTTGTATATTTTTATGACTAGTCCATCTTTTTGTTTTCCCGTCTAACATAAAAAATCATTCTTATTGGCCTTCCATATCTCACTAAATTCAATTAATCTATTTTACTTTTCTTATAGTCCATCCAAGAAGTTATATCAGAACTAAATATTAGAACAAAATGGATAATAATACTTTATAAATAAATTTCAAATTATTTTCAAAACATATGTTACCCAAATTGTAGCCCATACTTTTATCTTAATTATTGTCCAACTTTTCTCCATTTGATTACATTAAAATGAATATTATTACAATATTTGTTGAGTATCCACATAAAACTCCAAAATTATTTTCCATTTTTTCATATTACTTTCATGTACTCATTATACTAAACAATTATTATTTTGTGTCTATTTCACACTACTTGAATATTTTTGTAACCACTACTTTTACTATATTATGATCCTAATAAACTAAATAAATATTTAACACATATATATAACTGAAATTTAATAAAGAAAATATTTACATCATTAATTTTTAAATAATTACTAAAAGAACTAATTTTTTCCACAATATACTATACACTATTGTTTGGTCTAGTGACTGAAGGATTTTCTTCTATAGTATATTGAAGATGATAAAGTTGGGTAGGCGGGTGTTAGCATGTATGTGTAATAATAATATAGTTTAAACATGTGGATATGAATGTGGATAAAAGAAAATTCTAAGTCCTAGAAGGATAGGGACTATCCTATATATTATGTGGTGAAAGTAGATTAAATTTATAGAATCCCATGTATAGGAAAGAAATATAAGGGAGATTCATGATGGGAGGAATGGTTACTAGTGAGAGAATATCCATGTGTTATGAGTCACTATATGTAGGGGTTTCATGTAGGGGTGGTCCTATATTTTGGACTACCAGACCTATCATCATTGAATGAATGTTTCCTCCTTGATGGTTTCTATTTATATTAAATATTATTTTTTTTATATTTCATACATTGTTAATAAATAAATCTATAACTCACTAGAATAATAAATTTCTTAGTCAAACTTATCTAAACTGGAAATTTTTTTCCCATGTTTTTTCTTATAATCATCCTTGTAATACATAACATCCTGAAAATAATAGAAGTGGTGTCAAAAATTTTAGAATATAAAAAAAAGTTATTTAATTATACATATTCCATGAAAATTGATATTTTTTGAAAAAATTACATCTTACATTATGTTTATTTTTATTATGTTTTTCACTAAAAAATTAAAACACTACACAATAATAGAAGATTCTAAATTAAATTCTAAACTAATCTAAAAAATTTATTTCATTTTCTTTAGGATTATATTATTATTTTACTAGAAAATAAACATGATATTATAGAATCATTTATTTCTTCCAACTATATATTCAATTATATTATGATTATACATCAAGAATGTGGAAATGAAAAACAATTTGTAAAAAAAAATTAATGTTGGTAATGACAATGTCCACACCATTTCAGTTCCTTTTTCATATCAATTATTTCATCCAACTCAATTGTATTTACTATATTCATGTACAAATGAACAAATAATTCGAACATTGTTGAATTCATTTTAGTGAGATAACGCTATAATTAATATATACTAACAAATATCCCTTGTAGTAAAATCAAAAATAACACCAAATTGTGGTTTAGATGGATTATTTATATAAAAAACATGTCTAGTTTTTTATGTTAGAATTTAATGATTGTATGTTCAAAGATTATAGTTTGAATCAGTCACTCTAAATCCAAAACTATCTATATATAAGTCATGTCATTTCATTTAATCAAACCATGTGAATTTATTTAGAGTGACAAGAACATATTTTTATTAATCCAATAAAAATATTCTCCCAACAACCCCATAATAGGATATCTTGTCTGATTGAGGTTTTCGGTCTGAAGCACTAGCATTAGAATTAATTATTGTTCTTATTATGACACTTCATGATGTGTTTCCATGTTTTCTACACAATTATATATAATAAATTCACACGATTATTAACCATTTATTTACCATCAAAATCCATTTTGTTTAAATCAAATGTAAATAACCTTATTTCAGTAGATATATCATCTGTTGGTAGAATTTAGACATGAAATATAATAAAATTTAATATTAAACAAGTAAAAATGAATTTTTAATGTAAATAAAATAATTTTTCACCTATGATTTTAACAATGAATGAAATTATTAACTAGTTAATTTGTCCATCTTCTTAATAGATAAATAATGATGAGTTATTTTTATACATTCACTATGTTACTATAAAATTAATAATTAAATGATTTGAGAAACTATTAAAATAATATTAAATAAAAATATATATATTTATAATTTTAAATACTTGATATAATTTTCCCACCACGCCCAAGATGAATAATATTGTATGATGATACATTTCAAAAATTTCCCTCTTCAGATTATATAGCTAATATGATTCGAATACCCCATCATTTTGGGAAGTGTTAGAAATTCTGGCTCAGTGTGATCATACTGCTAATATTTTGTTCTCATTGTCCAATTTTATTTCATTGGGGAATTATCTAAGTACATTGAACAAAAATTTATGCATTATTGTGCTAAATAACATTTCAAAATATAAACATCGGGATGATTATTATTTATAATATATTATTTCAATGTAAACATCATTCATTCAATTAGATACATATATCTACTAGAAATGTGACCTTTAAAAAGAAGTTTTATTAGAATATTCATTATCAAATGTTATATACATGTGAAATATTATGGATGGAAAATTTCCTCTAAGTTGAAAATAATTATCGGTTAATATTTCATCATTTTTTTCACAACACATTTATTCAACATTTTAGCAAAATTATCTCGATAAAATTGATACAATCTAATCACAACGACTCTAATGTTATGTGATTGTAAATTTCGAATGGAAATATGAATTATTTTTATGCAAGATGACATGGTAGTTATGGGTTTTAAGGGAATTTTTTTCACATATCGTATATTATCCCATTTCAAAAAAAATTCTGAATAACCATTGGGAATTTTTAATTATTCTATAATATGACTACATTGTGTTCCCTATTCATTTTTCATTAAAAACAATAAAATTCAACTTTCCAATGATTATGATTAATTAACTGAAGATTAAATCTTGGTTTTATACCCCAATCTATTAAATAATGACATGAACAAAAATCAACTTTTATTTTCCACTTTATATTTAAAATATTTCAAAGTTAAATTTCACAGAATTTTTTATGAAAATTAATTACATCGAAGGAATTACAGGGAAACTATGATGAAAAATGTATCGACTCAAAGAATATATATTTATTTCTCCAATGATTTCTATAATTCAAATTAATATTTTTCATCTTTCTAGAATTTGACAAACCCATTCTATGAAAAAAATTTAAACCAATATGTACATTAAGTAAATCACCCCAAAACATTGTTGAGGTTCTTCATTTCTCTCCATGGAATTATAAAACTACCATTGATTTTTCAAATATGGATGATCCATTTGTAGAAATCATTGATTCAATGTTAATCTAAAACATTGTCGAAACACTAATCACATAAAATGAGTTTTTTTCATACAAATAAGGAAGGACAATCTCCCCTTTGTACTCCAACTTGAAATCATTCCACTATAAGGGAAATAATTTAATATCCATAATAATGTTAGACAACATATAAAGTAATCCTTTTGAAAAACATCATATGTTTAATATCCCATAAACTTAATAATACTGTTTATTTAATTATAGTTTAATAATTGTATTGTTATATTTTAAAACCATTTAATATATTTTTAAACATTAAATTTTAAGAAACTAATTGATTTTATTTAAAGAAAATATTTTTTCGTAGTAGGTTGAATTAAAATATTCAAATTATAAAAAAATAATTTTATTTTCCAAAAAAAAAGTGTTATATCGAGGAATATTTTTATGAAAATAATTATATATATTTGTACTCATTGAAGAAAAGTATTTTATTAAATAAAGATATACTATATTTTAAGTTGATATTTAAAAAAATATGATTCATTATTTATAATTACTTTTATTTTTATCTAAAATTTAAAATCATTAATACCCCCATGTTTGTTATATTGTTAAATAAAATTTATTTTATAATGATAAACACATTAATGTTATATTTGAATAATGTTAATGTTATTTGTAAAAATGTTTATTATTAATAAATTATTTATCTTCTTTATTTATAGAATATTATTAAAATCATATTAATGTTTTTAGTAATTTTTAAAAAATATAATGTTACTAATAATAATTGACATTAATATTTTATGTCTCAATTTTATTAAATAATATATAAGCAACATAAAGAGAATGACTATGATATTTTTAGAATTTTGTAGATTACAATTATTTTAATGTACATGTAACTATAAAACAATTATATTTGATTAAGTAATTTAAATTTTATTTATATAGATAATTTGGACATCCAAATAGTTATTCAAGGGTATAGGTCAACCAAACTTGTGGGACCCTTTTGGTCAACCATGTATGGGCGGTGGTAGACCTTAACCTTCCGCATGCGATAAGTATAAGGGGTTGGATGTTCATAACATCCTTATATCACACATGTTGTGCACAGTGATCGTGTTGGGTCACCGGTGCAACCATGCGGGTTGGCACAAATTTTTGAGGTGGTATGTGTGTGTGAGTGTGACTGGGAGATGATGTTGATGCCATAACTGAGAGGCTAATGACATGGGATAACTTGTTAAAAACTCATAAAATTATTATTTTTTCATGTGGGACACACTCTCTCTATCACAATTCATCCACCCTTAGAAAACCCATTTGTTTCTAAATCGTTCGATCATGTCCATTCTATCCATCCAATAAATTTTGTATTTATCATCAACCTCAATATTAACTAAGAGAAACCCTCAACATCATCTGTTTCCTCTCCTATAAATTTGGTTCCAACATCGACAAACTACGACACAACTCAATGATAAATTAAATGGCATGCATCATCATGTTCTTGAAATAATTCATTGGGACAATTAAAATTAATAATAAAATATATTTTCCATAACTATCAAATTTTAAATCATACAAAAGAGAATTCATGGGCTATTTGTGGTGTTAATCTTAAAAAATCATCATCAAGAAGATTATAAAATGATATATTTTTTTACAAGATATTATCAATGATTCCAAAATTTTTACTTCATTATCATTGAATCTACTTCAGTGGATGAAATAGTATATAAAATATATATATATTTTTAATCCTAATACATTAATACCCATCGTTTATTGGAATATATATATTTACACCGCATGTTTTGGCATATCAATATCTCCCTCGATTTGAATGTTACCATCATTTGTTGTATATGGAAAAGTAACAATATATATATATACTCGAACTTTCATCTATTTATATAAATATAAATATTAGTATAATGTATAGATATATAAAAGGCCTCCATATCCTTATAAAACCCTCACAATCTAGAAATTCCCTCTCTCCCTCTCTAAGCTCACATGTTCTATGCATTCCAGATGGCAGTCAGAACTGTGATAGCATGTTTCTATCTTCAAATTGAGGTATGGTAATATTATGAATATTGTTTTGGAAAAAAATGTTTAGATACAGAATAAATTACTATTTTTTAATTTTAAATCGTAATGCTATTATTTTGTTAATAACATCTTTTTGTAGTGTTATTATTATATGTATATTATAATTATTATTCAAAAATATATTTTAGTGGACCCTTTTTTTTAATTCCAACCCAATATTATTTTTTAATACCATTATTGAAAATAGAAAGTATTTGATTCATAACCCCCTATGTATGAGATTATTTATTTATGGTTTTAATATTCTGTAATTTTATAAAACTATTATTCTATATAAGGGAAAATTTTAATTTTCAAACCCCTTATTATAAATGTAATTTATTATTTCTTCTAAAGCATCAATTTCATGTTTTTGAATCCCTTTTTAAAAGGGATATATAATTTTAAGAGAATTCTATTTTGTGAATTTCAAACCCATAATTTAAGGTAAAATGGTATTTATTGAACTATTTCAAGAATTTAAATGTGTTATTTAAATTTTTTTTATTTTATGTATTAGACATCCATTAAAATTTTTAGATGTTTCACACATTAATATGTATAGTCATGCAATATGTATGTCAAAAAATTCCATATTAATTAAAAGTAATTTTTTAAAGTTTAATTTCCAAATTATTTAGGGAATCTTCCTTGAATATATGAATTTCTTATAACATTATGTATTTCTCCTAACCCTTTTTATATTTTATAAAAAATATCTTTTGATAATATTTTAAACAATATAACATTATTTTTCTTCTTTGAGAAAAAATTATGTAATGTCCCCAACCTGAGAGCCACTAAATCGGTGATATGGTCTAAGTCACCACATTACCTCAAGAGAGCCTCTCTATGTGCCATAGGTTACCGATTAGTGATGAGGGTCTAAATAGACACATTGGGAGACTATACCCTCTTTACTAAAGTAATCCAAAAAAGATTAAAATGTAAACATTAAAAATAATATGCTATATTCTATAAACATTCATAACCTAGCATATCCCAAACTGGGTATAAACGAAAAATCAATAATAACCATGACATTTCATACTAATGGTGTCAAAATTACAGGAAACAAAAAAATAAATAAAACAGTAAAATCCCAAAAATGGTACTCACTCTAATTTTGTAACTTTATCCATGTACATCACAAGCCCAACTCAACTCTAAAGCATGGGGCATTTTCCCTTCTCCTAATTTGCAAGCATGAATTATTCTTGGGTACCCAATAGAATACCGATCAAAGTGTGAGTACAACTCAGTAGTCCACCACCAATGGTGTCTGTAAAATATTCAGTCTAAGAGATAGTGTATGTATGGACTAAATAAATGAAAACTAAAAAGAAGAGAGTTTTGGTGACATTATTTAACAAGGTTCACTTGAATAATTCTATCCTTAACTGTAATTTCATTACATTTACCATCATTATTAATTAATTCACTTTCATTGTGTGTTCAATGGAATAGGTATAATCACCAATCTCAATGCCGAAACAAGTTAAGTTAACTAACTCATGAGGTATAAACACATTTTCACAGAAACAACACACTCACCATGAATCCTCAGATGAGATGGACTCATCTAATTCAACCATTACGTTAATATAGCTCCATCGCCTTACCTAATCCATGAATGTTTTGTGTATTATATAGATTCATTCTAACTCGACCCGTGGGAGTAGAACCTCATGTTA
Source organism: Viscum album (assembly GCA_963277665.1). Lineage (NCBI taxonomy): Eukaryota > Viridiplantae > Streptophyta > Magnoliopsida > Santalales > Viscaceae > Viscum > Viscum album. The sequence goes on along the minus strand of OY728140.1, from coordinate 973,118,883 downwards.
ATACCCCACTCTACCAAGCCATCTGAACATGATTACTTATACTTTCACCACACATATACCACAACACAACCAACCATATCCAATAATAATAAAATTATCACAATCCATATCAGAAATATTAAAAAAATATTATGTTACCATCCATTAACACATTTAGAATTTATATAACATTTCCATTTAGCACCATTTCCATTCCTTATTCCTAAATCACTAATCATTTTCCCTAGTCCCATACATTATCCAATTGACACATTATATAATTTGATTATGCTAATTCACATAAAAAATTTAACATTTTCCTTGTGTTAGTCCACTTATTAATTTCTAGTACAATGAACAATACATTTGGTACATTACCATTAACTCTATTTAATCCATTTTCATTCCATTCCAAACAAACCCCTAACCATTTTCTACATATAGACGCAACTACCCATAACCTATTATTAATCATCATGTTAACCAATTACATGATCTATGTGGTATCTACTAAACCAAAATTCAATTTCACACTCATCATTTTCATTACCAATATTCCAGAAGGTCGGAAAACCCCATGGGTGGCCCTAAAACGATCATTTCAACCTCTAAGAATCCAACAGGAATCATGAGGGATTAAATTTTCGCATTATCCACCCATTTTATCAAATCTTAGAAACAATACTGACAACATAACAATAAAATCACAATATCACCATTTCATATGCACATATTTATATAAAAACCATTGGTAATACCTTAATGACCACCTACATCAAATCCAGTAGTGAACACATTGTTAATAAAATTTTTAGGTACTCATCCAAATATACATTAATGTATTAACCTAGATTACACCAGAAAAGGTGGGTTTTTGGATTTGGAAGAATATCACACAATGTAAAAACACTGGTCCAGAAAAGAGAATAAATGAAGAGATTAGGCTTAACTAGAGCTCTGATCCACTAATGACGGTGCTCCAAACGACCTATATATAAAAGAGAGTCACCCTTGAGATATCTATATGGTTCTTGGTTTTCATTAGGGTTTTGGGGGATTGAGGGGAAAACCGGGTGGAGATATAGAACCCTATAATGTCAATTTTGTAAATTTTTTCAACAGTAAAAGGTTACATGGTATACCTACATGGTTTTCCAAACCGTGCACAAACCATGCACAAGCCAATGTTCAAGGTGGGATGGGTCACCTAATTACCTAGGCATGCCACATGGTTTTTCTAACTATACTCCAACCATTTGGAAGGCCTCTGTCCATGGGTGCATAGTTTTCTAGGAGATTCCACAGGGTTTGATAAATTGTGTTCTAACCGTGAACCTTCATTTGGTTGGCCTGGTTTTCATTCCATTCAAGCTCTGAACCCCCAAAAACACCGTCGATCCCCTCATAGAGCTGAAAAACATTTCATTAACAATGAAAATGGATTAAAACCAAAATTCAAACTAGGAAATAACCCCCATCAAGTCCAGGGACGTGAAACCTCCACACATGATAATGGATCACCCTTGAGACACTCTTCTGAGCATCACTGAGTTTTCGAAAAAAATAAATCGGTCCACTATTAACGCATATCTGATTCCATCTCCCATGTTTTATCCTAGACATCTCCATATTTCCGTAAAACTCTAACCAATAGTATAATCTTGAATAATAAGAATGTTTCACTTTGATCCACAACACCACCCAGATCCACCTCAAATGATGCATCAGCCGCAATCTTTATATCCTCAACATTGACCACGTGATATAGGGTGATATTTTTGAAGATTTGAGACCTGAAATACATCATTCATTCCATAATTTCTCTTCAAAAGATCCAATCGTTAATCCATCGAATTGATAATATCCACATGAAATGTGTGGCCAATTGTCTCATGTCGACCTGTCAAAGTTACGATGCTCTGCTAATGTGTATAGCAGCACTCGGGTCAAATCCTCAGAGATGATACCTTTTAAATGGTTGATTGTTTTTAGTTGATTTTATTTTGATTAGGGGGGTTTTATTGCCGAGCTTAATTGAAATGATTGATTGATTATGACTTATTTAACAATTGATAAAGATTTGGGTGAGTTAATCATTATGTAGTTAAGCTTGTTAAATCATTGATACTTTCTTTATATTGCATTAAATTAACACCCACTTCACAAGATAGCGTTGATTGGAATTTCTAAGTATTAAGGCTTTAATGAAAGCCTTAACTTAACATAAGGTTGTAATCTCAATAAGATCTTGTTGATGGTGGTGTATTTATGGTTCCAATAATCCATGGAAACCACACATTAACCCAAACTTGTCATTAAACCATTACATTTTATGTCCAACATACACAATGTAAATTCAAAAATTAGTAATTGAGAAAATACTCTCAATCACTTAACATAAATAAATTTTGACTCCCCCCAATAATATATTTACTCAGAAATTTTTGTGTTTAATAATATGGTTATAATTATAATGATGATAAATTAATAAGATAAGAAAAATAAATTGATAATAAAAGAATTTTGCATCGAACAAACACACACGAATGATGATGAGAATTAAAAACCAAATTTAGACTAAATGAAAAATAAAAAGAAGGGAAGGGGATTAAAATGTATTTAAACTATTTTAAGAAAATTAATATTAAACTACATAATTTGAATGAGAATAAGAGATATTGAAGAAGAAAATTTCATTAAAATATAATTACAAAAGAATTACATACAAGATTACAACAAAGAAGAACACAAAAGTAAGTGCAAACAAAGAGATGAGGAAAGGTCTCTCAAGTGGAAATGTGAGTATGGAAGGTCCTTCCAAGCCCTTTAAAAGGCTATGGTCGTGCCAATATGTGATCCTCTCATCTTAAATTCCAAATCATTGCAAGGAATGGAGGGGGATGTAGTTATATCCCAATGTTTTGGGTTGTTTGCATTCCAAAAGTTCCCCTCCACATGAATCTCCAATTTGATAAATTTGAAAGCCTAATATCGAGTAATAATCTTGTAACAAGTTATAGATAAATATCTCTTCTATCTACTATGAAATGTTGGAGTCCATTGGACTTAAGGATCCAATGTTACTGTCAGTTTATTAAAAAAAGTTAATTAGTCCATTTCAAACCAAAATTTTTGAAGTAAAAAATGTGAATGGGTTATTGAATAGAAATATGCCTTCAACTCCAAATGATTTCTTCAACCAAGTTGTCCACCTATATCCCCTCGTTTTCACAACAAAATAGAATCTTGATTTGAGGATTACATCATGAGATATGTCATTAATAGTGTCTGGATTTTAATTCCCAACCCGAATGGTGGGTTGGACTTAAAAGCATTAGTTGGTCCCCTTGTTCTTGGAGTTGGGCCCTGAAATTTTTATCCATCACTCCCTGAATTGTTAGAAGAATGTTTGAGGAGAATTAATAAATTTTAAATTATGGATTGATCCCAGTAATTTAATCTTCGTGGATGGTCCAGTTTCCTCACAGATTCTATGGGCCTTTTGTGTGGTCCATATGAGCCATCAAATGGTAGAATTTTCCCATGATACCTTCCAATGAAATGTTGGATATTGAAATAGGAATCCTACAAAATAAGAACCACATAATTTGTATTAGTAGGTTGATAGGTATAAATAAAATAGTAAACTGACTCAATTGGACTACTTCTAAAAATGATCAAAAATTATACTTAGTATTAAAAAATTAATATTTCACGCGAATTATGCACATTTCATATAAAATAAGTAAAGGGAGTATATAATAAGTCATGAAAATATTAATAATATAACCACAACCACAAATATACCCATGTACCTAGGATCCAACTTACCCTATTTCCAAATATGACGGTGACCCAACCTTAGTGACACCTGAAAAACATGATATTACCCACAATAAAATACGGAGCTCTACAACGCTTATCAAAAAATTACATCATCCTACTCTTAGACATTTCCATGCATTTATGAATCAATTGAACCTTCACTAACATCATTTATATGAGACTTTTCCCCAAAAATTAAAATTCTCACACCTCAAACTAACATAATAGATATCTTCATAGTCTCCCATATAGTGCCTCAAACGATTCCATTTGGTAAATAGCCTAGAAACTATTTTTGTAGGAAACATCAACATGAAATAATTATTTTTGTGATGAACCTCTAAAATCTGGAACCCAACCTATCAAAATATCATAAAAACCTAGATAGTACAATCTGATTGACCATCCAATTTTGGGTGAAAGGATTTAATCTTAAAAACCCAAGAACCCAATGCCATTTTCTATTCTTGACAAAAGAGCGATGTGAATTGTGGATCATGATCAGAAAATATGGTCTATGGTACTCGATACTAAAACACTATTTTCCAAACATATAACACTTTCAACTAATCAATGGTTAAAGTCTCTTAGACTGGGAAGAAATGATCCACCATAGTCAACTAATCAAAACCACCCAGATTGCCCCATTATTTTAAGTCCTCCTTTGAGGACCCACTACCAAATCTATAGTTATGTCATCCCACATTCATTATGGAATAGGAAATGGTTGTAACAAACCACTTAGAAGTGATGATTTTCCTTGACTTACTAACATGTATGGAATAGTTCCACAAAACCCATAACCTCTTTTTTCATTCCTGACATCAAATACTGCATATAATGATCACGTTAAATTTTAGTCAAACCAGGATGCATATCCCACCTCGATACATGGAAATCATGAATAAACTCTCCCCACATACATACCATCACAACCACACTACCACAAACAAAAACATGTCCATCGTCACCAACAGCCCAACCAGAAGATAAATCCCTACCTTTAAGAATTTCCTTCATATACAAAAACTCTTGATCCTGAAGATGACTCTTCTTGAATCAGATCAAAATCCTAGACTCCACATCTATACATTCATGTTTCATCATCTTGTTCCCATCCTTCACATTTAGGTTCATATCAGAAAACAATTCTATCATTATCCACTCAGGTTTGGATAGAAAAACCACTGGATTCTAAGTCTTATGACTTAGAGAATATACAAAATTATCCCCCTTTCCTAGTGTGTAAACCAATTACATGTAAAAAAGACTGCATATACTTAACCCATCATTACTATAAAATATTTAAATCAATATGAGAGAATATTTAATTTTGAATTTTATGATTAGTAAACACTGTGAACTACTCTCCCAACAAGTATTACCTCCAATACTGTAACGCTTAATCCAAAGAGTCTAAATAAAGATCATGAGTATGGTAATTTCATTCATGTGGCCTTAACAGCCATGAGACCTACACAACAACCTAATCACCTAAAATAATCACTACTCCTAGACCAACATAAGATGCATTACAAAATAAGGTATACTTCTTACCCAGCTCAGGTAAGATCAAAATAAGTGTGGTAGTCATCTGCTTCATCAATTCCTGGAAAGAATCATCTCATGCATCAGACCATTCAAACATGACTGTCATATTGGTCAAGCATGATGATGGATCTACCAAATGATTTATTATATAATAAACCTTTAGCAATAACCGACAAATCCTAAAAAACATAGAACATAAGAAACAATTTTGGGCTACACCCAAGACACCACAACCAGTACATTCTTTGGATACATGGACGCACTTACCTAGGAGATTATGTGACACCAAAATGCACTTTATCAGTCTAGAAATGAAATTTTGATAGATTTGTGTAAATAATATGCTCTCTTAGTGTACTCTGGATAAGATCAATATATTTCTCATGATTTCTGGAGTACACCATGATGTCATCAACAAAGATGACTAAAATCTGATGCAAATATGGGTGAAATATTTGGTTTATTAAATATATGAAAAAATCATGTGCATTGGTCAATCCGAACAGCATCACCACAAACCCATACGAAATGTACATACTCCTGAAGTTATTTTGTGGCATATCACAAGTTATCACACTTATTTTGGTGATATTCTGATCTCAAATCGATCTTAAAGAACATTGATGCATCTCTCAGCTAGTCAAACATATCATAAATTCGAGGAAGAGTGTATCTATTCAGAAATATCATCTGATTAATCTTTCTATAATTGACACATATCCTCAAGGATCCATTATCCTTCTTAAAGAATAACACAGGATACCCCCCCCCCCAAGGTGATGTACTAGGATGAATGATCCATATTTTCATCAATTCGTCCAACTGATCCTTAATTTACTAGTGTTCTACTGGTTCCATTCAATATGAGGTAAGTGAAACTAGATCCCCTCCCAGTAAAAACCTAATCATAAACTTCATATCCCTCTTGGGTGAAAACCTTAAGAAATCCTTAGGAAACACATCCTAAAACTGATCCAACAAAGGAAGAAATAAATGCTGCTTAACTCCTCCATCATTCATCATAGGATAACCACTTGGTATGTGAGTTATCCTAACTATTAAGAAACAACAACTGTAAGGCTTTCCCAAACATCCAACTCACCATGATGGAAATATGCTTATCCCTCAAGAGAAGTGAATTTTATCTATATATAGTAATAATAAACTTGGTCCAAGTATAGTACCATCCAATTCATTCAAAAAATTTGGTTAACACTTGACATCCAAAGAACAAACCAGTACCATAGAAAATGGTTCCCATAAACCACTAGAGAAGAACCTTTACATTGTATATTATCATAACCTACACCACAAATTGCATTTCAATCAACATAACCACACACACATGTTCCACTGTTAGGCCTAACACAACTATAAATTGGGAAGAGATAAAACAATGTGCGGAGGTTGTGTCAAACAAATCTCTAGAATGCATGGAACATAGAAGAATCATACCTCAAACTGTAGATGAAACAACCTCACCACATCCATGGGTAGAATGAACTGTGTAATGTTATCCTACACCTCTTCCCTGAATTCTGACCAGAATCCATGACATTACACCACTCTGTAGATAAGGATGTTCTTGCCTCAAAGTACCATGTCCCCCTCCTTGTCTAGTATGACCAATCAAGATTCATATGACAACCAAATATTGGGTAACAAACACCCTAAAAACACATGAAGCTTCCATCAATACTTCATCCATACTGAACTATCATGGGTTCTTACATAACCTCGGCATAAACCCCAACCTGGTGCACAGTCGGGACAAATTGGTGGTCAGGGACGCTGACCCTAGATGTATCCTCTTCATCCATAATGAAGAAAAAACACCTCGTCACCACCCTAAGAGAATCAATCTCTTTTATGAATACCTTGTGCACTTCAAACAAAATGGAAACTCACAAATTGATTCTTCCTACCCTCAGAAACATTACTACTCATCTACCTGACTGGAGCACCAAGTCCACTAATTAAAGCCACATTCAGGTTACCTTTTGAGATAAGGGTATTATTTAATACCTCTACAAAACTTTTTAAATAGAAGATGTTAACATGATAACTCATATCAAGTCTCAATGCATCCGCATAACATTTCTCCACTATTACCTCGTCTTCTTCCAATGCTGGAATGCAGCATTGAAAATTGGTGGAACTACTAGAATAATCAATCACTGACATTTCCCCTGGGTTAGACTCATAAAGTTTGTAGAATTCGCATGCATCAAGGTATCTAGGTAGAAATTTTCATGAAAATATTCTTGTAAATCCTTCTATAACATTCTCCCATCCTACTTAATATTCACCACAATATCCCCCAACCATTTTCTTGAATTATCAACATTTATGCTCACAACTTCGCTCACTTTAGAAAAAGAATCTCCAAATGGTCAAGAATCATCTGGATAGTCTCTACCCTGAAATCGGATTCCTCTAGTCCACTATCTCTTCTAAAGGTCATTGGGTGTTACAGTTGAAATTATCTGGTCAGCTAAAACATGCTTAGTAGAACACAACCTGGGTCTCATTCCATCATCTATATATAGCAAGAAACGTTCTCATAGAATTGGTCTTATATATTATATTGTATCACCATATTCTCATGTTCCACTGCTAGTGGATTTTTTTGAATCATCCTATTTTTAATTGACTATAAAATTATTTTGTGGGGAAATTTCTAAAAATTTTCAGACATGTTATTTAGAACACATAACATAAACCATTAAGAAATTAAATAAAAGAATTCTATCTTCTAGAAATATAACCCCATTAAACATACACCATCCCAAAGGTCATCAAACACATCATAAACACTACCCGTGACTGTCCCTAAAACAGTTCATTACTAATAAAAAGTGTATACTAACATAAAATGTTTACTATTTTTACATTAGGAATTATTTTCAACGATTTTCAAGAAGGTTAAATGATTTCTATCTCACATACCCCATACACCCATTTCATGCGTTTCTTTCATTATGCATGTCACGTAGATTCCTAGGTTCCTAAAATGGTGTAAGAATTCACAACCTATGGTCTAGAGAAAAATATCATAAAACAATCACATCACACAACAAGTGCATCACCCAATACTGAAAGATAATCAATTGTAACAATACGTATCAAAAAGAAAAATTTCTCACCCTGGGTGAATTCGGTTATATATATTACATGGGTTAGATACTACTAATTATGACATAATTTCCATGGACTAACATATCTTATTCTTCATTCGACCATCCCAAATAGTAAGATCTCATTAAAGAACCACTATGATACCACTTTGTAAAATCCCAATCCCATGATCCACTAAACCGATACTTTGGGCCAAGTTTCCACATGACCACAATCATGCCTCCCTGTATTCTAGAGGTTTAAAACTAGCATAGAGGGATTAAATATCAACATAGGGAGACTATAACCTCTTTAATAGAGAATTCCACGACATATTACTCTGTAAATAGTGGAAGAAATAACAATTAATAAATATCAATTCATAAATAATAAACTCTAAAACCGGGTACAAACCAAAAATAAATAATAACCATTCTATGTCATTCTAATGGTGTCACAATTGCAGTAATAGGAATGATAATATTATTGAATAGAAGGGATACTTTCATGTAGAAAATGAAAAAATGACAATAGTTTATAACAATATTTTTCATGAAATTAATACAATTTCAGAATATTAGAGTGGTGGAGAAGTGTTGGGTTTAAAAAGAGTTGCATTGAATGAAGAGAAATCTGATAAAGAATCAGATTATGAAGATATCCTAGAAATAATAGTAGGTTCAGAGAGATAAATAATCCAGAATGAAATCACTAAAAGAAACATTGTTGGGGACTGGATAGCATGTTTCTAAATTAGAAGAATTATGGATCAACAACAGGTTTCTTTGTTATCATTAGAATATCCAAAAAAAGTATACAAATGATGAGAGTTTGGTCAGGATAATGAATGACTATCTTGAAAAAATAGAGAAAAATAATAAATGGGATGTTATTGCACATCCAAGTATTAATAATATCATTGGAACTAAGTGGGGGTTATGAAATAAACAAAATGAATATGGAACCATGATATGGAATGGAAAATGTGTTTTGAAGAAATGGTATTCCCAAATTAAAAGAATTAATTTTGATGAGATATGTTTACCAGTTTCATGGATTGAAACTATTCAACTATTTCAATCCATGGAAATTCAAAAAGGGTTAAAAATATATAAAATTTATGTCAAAAAGGTATTTTTTTTAATTGAATCCTTTAAGAGGAACTGTATATTAGAAACCCAAATAAAATTCTTATTGATGAAGATTTTCATCAGTTAAAGGAGTGTTTGTATGGCCTCAATCAAACATCAACAGAATGGTATTCTTGACTTGAAAATGTTAAAAGAAACATGGTTTTCAAAGAAATCGTGTTTATCATAACCTCTATACCAAACATGAAAATAAATAGTGGTTTATGGTTCTTATCTATATTGACATCATAATATTTTGAGGTGTTGATGATAACTAATTCATGTACTTTTTAGAACTCATGAGGTTTGAATTTGGGATATCATTAATTTTTTAATTTCTATGTTTCCTTTTCTTAAAGGTTAATCAAATATTGTATGGGATATTTATCATAAAATCCAAATATTCCAAGGAAGTTATATGAAAATTTTATAAAGAGGAATCAAAGAACTTCGAATCTTTTGTGGATAGAATAAATACATTATAAAAATACGATATGGGTAACAAGGTTGATATGAACTTGTAATAGAAAACTATTATAATTATACTCTACATGGAAGCCACTTGGCTAAAAAAATTATTTTTCCTTTTTAAGATACTCATTTTCAGAGTGATCCTAAGGAGAGCCACATGAAAACATGGACAATAATTATTTGAAATATTCATCATATTATATAAATTGGGTTCTTCTATGATAATGATTCACAAAAAAATTTGGTGGTGTTCACTGATGTAGATTGACATGGTTTGGTATATGACTGAAATTCAATATCGGGTGGTTCTTTTTATCATTATAGTTTATGTATTGCGTGGATAAGAAAGAATCAAGATTCAATATCCTAAAGTACTATAGAGGATTATTACATTTATGGCAGTAAATCATGAACCAAATTAATATATATGAAACAAAAACATTATGATATGGGTGTTAATGTATTCTCTCCTATTTTAATTTTGTGTAACAAATCAAGTGAAATCAATTAGAAAAAACTCATATCCAATATTCATGAGAAAAAAAAATTGAAATTAAATATCATTTTGTAATAGATATGGTGAAGAAAGGATTTGTTGTTTTGGATTATGTGTCCACACAAGATCAATTTGTTGATATATTGAAAAAAGAACTACCCAAAGTGGATTTCAGGAAGCATAAGTTGGATTTCGGAGTCCAACCATCTATCATGCACTAAATTATTTCCAAGACAGACCCCCACTACACATAGTTTCTTTGATGACCACTATATGTTTTTTATAATCTTTTCAACAAATATATATATATTGAAGTACACCCTTTGGGTTCCTTGAAAAAGGGGGATACAAATTCTAGTTGTGTTCATGATAGTGGATAAATATGAAGAAAATGGGAGAGTATGTAAAATACAATTCTAATGGGATTTGTTTTGTGGTTAATGATCCAGTGATGATCATGAAAACATTTTCATTCAACAATTGTTTCTCACACCGAACATTTCTCTTCTGGGATTAGAGTTTATAATTAGTGGGTCTTTGATAAACTTCGAAATTAGTTATGGTTATAGTGATTCGTGAATTTTCAACAAACTCAAAGTGGTAGTATTTTTTCCAAAATATTTTTGAATGTTTATAAGTTTTGTATTTGTTGAAAATGTAAACAAGTATTTTTGTATAAATATGATGTAGGATGAATTAAATAATTAATAAGGGTCATTCCATATTTATCCATACTATTCCATAGCCTTGGTGGTGGTGATAAAAAATAAGGCTAACCATGCCTAGTCTATCTAAACTGGCTCAACACCACATATATGGGAGTAACCTCGACCACTTTAGAAAACCAGATAAGACATCTATCCATGACAACACTAGGATGGTAGGTGAGTGTGCATAGGGGTTGGCATGTGCATAGATAAGTGTTCTACGGTGAAAGGAATCTACATAGATGAGGTTAGAATATGATATTATTACTTGATTATAATTTCTCAATAGAATGAGAATATTAGTATAATTTTGGTTTTTCATATTTGTTTTTGATTTGGGGAAAGGTCCTTTCCGGATATGCTAAAGCTAACGATTATGTTGTGGAGTGTTTTTTTGGAATAAGAGTATTTTTTTGAAATACTTTACTACATGAGGCTATAATATAATAGTGTTAAATATCTCATATCTCATAATGAGGAATAATATACCTCACCATAGTTTCAAGTCAATAAAGAGAATGAGTTAAAAGGTGTAATTTTTTCAGAAAAAGTGGATCTAGTCATTAGTAGGACTCTACACTACAGTGTTGTGGACTATAATAGGGATTTTGTAGAGGGACTCATGCCTATAACATAGTAATGGTGTCCATTCTGTAAAAGGTAAAAAATGAAAAGCATTACACTATAGTATCGTATACCATTCCACAACAAGGATATTTCCATTATGGTCATAGATTAATTTATGGGGAGTTATAAGATGAAAACACTAGTGTTTAAGTTGGAATTCATGGTACATGTAGATCCCGTTAATTATAGGTAACAGTTTGAATAATTTTCGAGATAGAAAAATCAATATTAACCATTATATTGACATAAAAAGAGGAGTAAATATGTTTTTTTAAATGATAGAGTTATAACCAAAGAAAAACACATGAATAGAAGAGTGTTTGTCTGTATATTTTTTGATGTATTTCTCCATATCTCATTTCGATGGTTGATAGTCAAAGATAGTTCTCATCCAGGAGTCTCTTCCTCATTAGAAATAAACATTTTTCTTGATGAAAAGAAAAACATTATTGGATAATGTTTATATCACCCTTATTTGTGAGAAAAGAATATTCAAATAATGGAAAAATTAGTTCCTCATTAAATTAAAATGGTTATTTCTTCAATATATTTTAGTAGTGAACAAGAAGGTTTAGTATGATACCCCAAATTTGAATCATTAATGTAGTGATCCTTTAGTCAATTCAGTGCACAATTTTACTTTGTGAATGTTCCTTGGATGTATCCCAGTACTGGTGAACTATGTAAAATACCTTATAGTGTTTCCTAATTTCATCTCTTATTATTGGGAAGGGTTGAGAGAAGTCAAAGTTTTCCTCAAGGTGACAGAACATGATCCTCATCTATGAAAGTATTGCATATACCAGTATTTACCCCCACCATAAAGTTTGTTATCATATATATAATTAAAACCTTTTGAATGTAGGTGTGGAATGACTCTAACTTATAACTCACAACCCATAGATTCAAGCTTTCATACTAAGTCATCATGGTTCTTCTATTAGTATCAATCATATTTAATCTCAAGTGGATCCAATTCAAAAATCCAAATATTCTTGAAATCTATATGGGAATTTTCAAGTTATCCTAATTTTTTGATTTCAATCGTACTTGGAAATATTTGTTGTTTAGTGCTATAACTTCACAATTTTCTCTAGCTACTCATATTAAATTTAAAAAAGGGAAAAAACGTATATCAAAAATTAAAGTAAAAAATTTAAAATAAGGCATAAAATTTAATAAGCCATAAAAATTATTTTTCGAATGAAGTTCCGAAAAATCCTAATAAAATATGGTTCTTAAAATGAAATGAAAATTTTTAATAAGGGAACTAATAATAAAATTAAGAAAAAACATCATTTTCAATAAAATATTAATGGAATCTCCATTTCCACTCAAATAAACTAGTAATCGATTTTTATTCATCAAAATAATATATTTTCCATTAAAACCACAATTATTTCTCAAAAATTATGTGGAAAAATGTTTTCAAAAAAGTCCACATAAAATATCCCCACACATAAGATTTTGTTTGTCCTTATGTAATCGATAATATAAATTTATTAATGAAAATTAATCTTAAAAATGAATGTTATATAATTCCAAAAAAAAATTATTTTTGAAATATATTTCCCAAATGGATTCATTTATGTGATAAAATTATTTCATAACAAAAAATAAAATTTATGGTCAAATGAAAAGATAATTTAATTACAATATTTTGAGATTAATTTATCAAATTTAACATTCATTTAAAGTTTTCCATAAAATTTCTCTTTTTATCCATGGAAAGGAGACATACATAAGTAGTATAGAAAATTAAGACATTGTTTAATGTATGAGTAATATTTTCATTAACAAGTATTAAAAATTAACCCATACATCAGTTTTATATTATTGAATAAATATCCCAACATAAAATTAAGAGTTCATTTCTATCTTAGTTAAATGAAAAACATGTTAAATTAAAAAATTTAATAGGTTATGATCCACCCATGATTATAAAAATTCCCCCATTATTAAATGAAAAAATATTTTCAGGATAGAATATAAAAACAATTTCCCTGAATGAATCCATGGTTGAAAAAAATGATTAATTTCTCAAAAAAGAAAAAATGAACCTAATTTTTATAAATACATTCATACATTGAATAAAAAAGTTTAATTTTTTTTAATATTCCATTTTGAAAAATATGGATTTTTGATGTGTTCCTTGTTGATATAAAATAAATAAAAAAATACACTACCCCCATACTTAAATTCAAAATTTGTCTCTAATGTTGACTTCATCATGGGGAAAATAATTAAATCATTTCATGTTGAACAATGTTTATAAATAATGAATCATAAATAATATTTTTTAATGGTGGATATAAGGATAAAATATCATGTTTCCAAAGTTCTAAATATGTTTTCCAATAACAAGTTTTTAAAAATATTCATGTGTTATCTGAAATAAAAAACAGAAATATTTTCAACAAATATCAATTAAATCAGGATGTCTATCAGTGATTTTAACAATCCTTTAACAAATTGAAACATATTTTAAATAACAGAAAAAATACAATAAAATATTCATGATCATATAAAAGGAATAAATTGATTTAAAATTATTTTTAAAATTAAAAATAAATAATAATAATAATTCCAAATATATCAAAAAAGTTCTCTTTCACTAGAATTCAAACTGTTAATGATGTCCCCCACACACAAGAACTTACTTTAATAAAATGGGAAGCCTTTAAATAGTAAAAAATACTCAATCATAACTCGAACAGTACTGAAAGTATCATGATATAGTTTTAAAGGAGATGAATGGGTAGAAGAAGGGATAAAAAATTCAATGTCACAGACTTATAAGAATCTTTTCTCAATCGTGATGTTTAACGAAAGACGCATTTCCTTTTTTATTTAAGTAAAGTCCCCCTGGTTGATCAATTTTCATTAACTAAATGTTTAAATAATTTAATATTAGATTATAATTTTTAATGTTCATAAAAGGGAATACTAGAGTTTGAGTTTGAATATAATGTGATCCAAGTTGTTCTAGGATGCATCTCTATATTTTGGTAAAATATTTTCTTTTTATGTTTTATCATCACATCCTGCTGTAAATTACAGAATAGAACATTCAGTCATTTCATATTATAATTTTTCATTTCCAATTTTAGTCAATTCATCTTATGTGAAGTCTGTTTGTCTAATGGTCGATCATAATGAAATAAATTCCACTATTTATACTTGGAATGAGTCAAACTCATGGTTAATCATTTCTTCTTGTATTCTACTAGCCTTATGATCAATCATGCATTTTCCTCATGTATAATACTAAATTTTATATTATATTCAATCAGGATTATGATCGATCCTCACTTTACATTAATTTTCATAGTCAATGTCTTATGCAATTATAGTTGATTATGCCTTTACACTTGTGGTTCATCAATCCATTACAATTACAGTTGATCAAAGTCTTTGTTGATCGAGATTTTTCTATTATCATTGATCAAGGTGATGTATTATATTTTCCTCTATCATATAATATATCTGAAAAATGTTAAATCATGGAATTTTGTAGATAAAATATGATTGAATCCACCATGATATCATGGGGATAATTAAAATTGTTTTTAAAAAAGTATGCTCAGTTCATTATAAATTTTAAGAGAACTAATTGAGAAAAAATGATGAAAAACAAGTAGATTTATTTCTATTTGAATAAATTAAAATAGTATGAGGGGCCATTGGTTGACTCCCATAAATAATTGATTTTAATATCTCTAGTTAGACTTAGTGGAATGTTAACTTTTAAGTATATAGATACCATCAATGATCTTATGTATTACCTCAAAGTAGTTTTTAACACATTTCCTATTTACGAATAAATATCTAATCTCTACTCCCACTATCCTTATATATCTATCGAAAATAACTATCATAATGATAAATGGTTCATACAATGCGAAATTTATTTTTTTTTGGAAAACAATTAGCCTAGAATTACATAGATACAGCTTTTAACTATTCTAAATATATCTGTTCTAAATTATAGAGCTGTAAAATTAATTTTTTACCTTTGAAAATCCTTTCATTCTTATAGGATTAATCTATAATTTTATATATGTCACATAGATAAAATATCATTCTCTCACCAGAAGATTTGAAATCCAAATTTTGCCCCTACACTGACCAAAATGACTTATTTTGAAGCTCTATGAGTAAATGAAATTATTTAACAAAGATATTATTGAAAGGAGATATGTATATTAGAGTTATAAATGTATTAATATAGAAGAACAATGAATCATCCAACCTTAATGACCCTTACTTACATGATACAAAAACAATTTTCACTAAGATATGTTTAAGAACTTTATTTGAAACATTAACTTTCACACTATACTAACTGTGATAAGTAGTACTAGTTCTGTGGACGTTCCCAAATTTTTAATTTAAACCATTGAATATAGAATTATTTGATTATTATATATTTTTATTGATAATGGATTTAGGAATACCAAATTTTACAAATGTTCTTTTGTTTAATTTTACCACACTAATTTCTTGATTATTTGAAATATCCATAAACAAAACCCATTCAGACATATATTATATATATACTAAGAGGTTTTATTTTTCATGGAAATATTAGAAATTACCTATAAAATTCATCATCCGTAAAATAAAATAAAATATTCCTCATGAATTTCCCTTTGAGGTAGGTCATGTTTTCTACCTATATTGTTTATTATTTTCCATTTTTCATAGCCAACAACAAAGTTCCAATCATCTTTAAAAATAGTAAGTAAATAAGATCTATCTTGATGAGCATATTGGGTCTTTATTCCCCCCCCCCCCATGGTGTCCTCCCCATGGTGAAGAATTAAAGATCTCTTTGATGTGTAATATTTCTTCCATCGGAATAAATCATCTTAAAATATAATCCTCACATTTACTAAAGAATAGTGGGTCCTCCCAAATTTACTAATTCAACTGAATAATTAATAACATTCACTAAATGTGTACATGATTCCATGGAATTGCCTCTATTTTTAAGAAAATTATGTAAATCTACAAACTAAGAAGTCTTTTTTACTGAGAATGTAAGAAGTTTTTTATCTGTAAAATTGGTACCCCATTGGTCATTAATTAGGGTATTGTGTTGTAAATACCAACACTTATCATACAAAAATATAATATCATAGATGTTAAATATTCATTATATAACATAATGATCAATACCAGAACTATTTAGGTCTAGTTCATATAGAAACATGGTTACCTAAACAATTGGTTCATAGATTGACTATATCATCTCCCACTAAGTTCTTCATAAATAGGACCATTCTTAAAAATATCATACACAATGCCTTTCTTTTAAACCTGGGTAAGGGAAACATAATAAATGGTGAGCTCAGTTTCACAGTAAGGATAAAAAAGGGTGATATAAATATTACATGAGCATAAAGGTATGATAAAATCATAATAAAATTTGAAAAACCATACCCTACATATCATAGATCATAAACTTAAGTCATCGAATTAATTGTGGAAGTAAGTTACACATGAATAATAAAAGAAAAAAAGACCATAAAATATGAGAGCATAAAATTATCCAAAGGCATTTATTTATGGGGAAAACATAATCATAAAAAACATTATGTCAAGGCTACTCACAAAGATAGTGATAAATGATAGGCTTGGGTAAAACACCCATATACCTACTTCAATCTTGGGATAACTTTCAATATAATCACTTTTCTAGATTATGATAACCTCTCATATACCCTATGATCTCATAGAACATTAATAATCACCCAATGAATTAGAGGGAGATAAAGATACCACCCATCATATAATCGATATATTTGTGTGCCAACAGATCATAAAACATTCATCATATCAAAACCCATAAAAAGAAATGGTTTTCATAAACATTTCAACATAGCATAACCTGTGGAAAAAATAGTCTTAATGATAATTTCATTATTTTATTGAATCATAACTTGTTGAAAAAGATGTGGTTTTCAAAATTATTTTATCATGGTATAACCCATTAAAGAGAAATAGGTTATATAAACATATTTTCAATATAAAAATAAATCATTCTGATAATGATGGAGAACAGAATCCTTGGATCATATCCTCCATAAATCATAAGTAACATAAAAGGATGTTTTCTTAGTGGAAAAATGATTTTGAAATATTTCATTGAACATTTATTGATAAAATTTTCATTTATAATTTTAAGAAAAAATTTACAATATGAAATATTTTAAAAATTATTTTCTTTAAAAATAACCTGAACATGTATAAAGGAAGCGTTAAAAATGAATTAAAACATTCTATGGTAAAAATAACCATTCATTGAAAATAAAAATTTTAAAATTATAAATTCACAAAATAAAGTGGAAATCTATTTATTTGAAAATAAACATTAAAAAATATAAAGGTTTCATCAAAGGATATGTTGGCCATGATGTCATAAAATTCTATTTAAATTGTACACATTAAAACTAATATCCCTTTCATATATTAAGTAAAATCAAAATAGTCATTTTATATAAAAAAACAAGAAGACTCTTTTAAAATAACTTTTTAAAAAGAAAATTAATTAAAAAAATATCATCAATAATTCTTTTGGGGAAGGTTAATTTTTTTCCACATTTTCCAAAAACACGAATACTGAAGAGAATGGGATTTTAATCGAAGAGAGAAATAATGATGATTTTTCAAATGTATTTTTATTATATTTAATCCTTTATGATGGGATAATTAATGGAAGACATTTATTCTCCAAAAAATAAAATTAGTAAAATAAAACAAATGATTTTATTCATAAATATATCATAATATTTCATCAAGGAATGCATAATCATAAACAATCCTAATAAAAAATTAGATTATAACATAAAATACTAACCAATTTGGTAAAATTGAATCATAATACCCATGAAATAATTAAAATAAATGAAATATATAATACCATAAGAATTAATAACATCCTAATATTAAATAATAAAGGGCTTGTATATAAACCTCCTAAAAAAAGGTAGCTACATAACAGAACATATGTCCCAAAGAAGAAAAATTGATGGAAATATCACTTACTTAAGTATCTAATTCCTTAATTAACATTTAAACATCCTTTATTATAAATAAATGTTTATTATACATTAATTATATAAAAATACTTATATATATAATACAATTCTATTTTAAAATCATGTTTCATAGAAAAACATCTTTGTTTTTTATGTATGATTTGATTCTTTATTTTAGATCCTCTTAATTTTAACGTGGTTACATAATCTCCATAACTCTAAAAATGATATAAGTATCATATATATTCATTACATTAGTATTTATATTATTCCATAAATTTTATATATATATATAATTATGTACACCATTCATGGAGATGATATGTCCTATTTACTCAGGAACCCTGATTACATTTTCTTGAAGGATGAATTGAAATAAAGGTAACTAATAAATTTTCATAAATGAATTATTTATATATCATAAAAATAAAATATATTCCTTGAATATACCATTATTAATTTCAATGAAAATTATTAGTGAAAAATGAATCACATCACATCGCAAGGATGTAGTCTATCATACACAAGAACATCACTATTGTACCTCCCAATGGAGGTAAACTAGGAAGATATATGTGATATAATAATTAAAATTTATAATTTTGTTACAAATATAATATATATATATATATATTTAATATATCCTTATTACCATCCAAGTAAAATATAAATCAAAACCCCATCACATTGGTTCACTGAGCAGCAGTCTTCCGTACACATGACCGGCACTATTATTTTCCAACGGGTTTGGATGTAAGAAATTATATGATGTATTATAATTATAGAATTATAATAATATCATAAATATGATTAATATACATTAAATCCATATTTATATCTGTCAATGGGAGGTGGTGATGGGAAACAAATTATAGTGGTTCGTAAGGCGGTAGTCCTCTATACACTTGAATGATGATTTCATATCTAATTTTTTTAATATGGGATGGATTTAGATTATTATATGACAATAATAACATATAATTATATGGAATATAATTTTATTATTATATAATAATAATTTAATATGATTTTTAGGAGTTATAATAAGATATAAAAATACACATTTTTCAAATGCCACAAGTCTCAAAATGGGTCATTATCGAATCATATTGGTGATAATGTATAAATATGTATATCTAATGGATTTTTTACAAGTTTCTAGATCATTTTATTACTTTTTATTTTATTTTAATTCCCGGGTAAACATCTTTTAAACATAACTACAGTAATTGATTTTTATAATTTTTACTATTCATTTAGACAAAAAATTAAGCTGAGATTGTTATGTAATATAAAATATTATAATTAGAAATATTTAATACATTATTTTCTAAATTACATTCACATAATTGGAGAATTTTTAATTTATAATTATACCCCCATATGCGATGAGAAATCATTTTTCCAAAGTGAATATTTTAAAATGTTTAAAATGTTTTCCTATCAAAATAAAAATTGAACTTTATTAAAATTAAATAAATTTGATTAATATATATATATATATATATATTGAGTTATTTAATATTAAAACCATATTAGAAAAATTTATCTTGGAAATTCATTAAATTTGAATACATTTTTTTTAAAATGTGTATTTTTCATTATTAAATAAAAAATAATATTTTCAAAAAATTATCAAAAATTAAATCCAAAATTATTTTCAAACGTTTATTAAAAACTAGAATCTAGTTTTTTCAATAAAATTTCCTAAATATTTACAAAAATTAATTTTCAAACAAGTATGAAAAATTAGAAAGAACTACTTTTTTAGAAAATATAGTTTGTAATAATAAAATATGTTTTATTCTTCTCCCATGCCTAGAAAGAACATAAGATGAGTGTTAGTCTTTTGATTGAAATATTATATATAAATTTAATTAAAAACACCCTTGAAAAGTTATTTATTTAATTTATTGAGATTACACGCATTTTTTCACATAAAAAAGTATTCTTGAAAAATATATTTTTTTTATTTTCAAATGAATTTTAATTTAAATTTATAAATAATTGGTCACAAAAGAATAAATTTTATATACATTTTTAAAAAATATATTTTCATGATTGAGTTAATATTAACCATACCCACCACTCCAATGACTTGGAAACTACTATAATTTTAAATGATAATATTTTAGTTGTTTTTCATGTTTCGTTAAGACGACGTGTTTCATATAACACAATCTATTGAAGAATTTAATTTTATTAGAAAATAGTTATTTCATAAAATATCATGGTTTTACATTCCACCCCCTCGCCCAATGAATTTATTCATAAAAAACCCATCACTTTCGTACTAAAATTTGAGGAAACTTTTACCGCATTACATCCTTATGTTCCCACATATCTTCTTCATGTTGGGGATCTCCCCAAAAATCATTAACTATGTGAGTTTAGTCGTTTCCTAGAACCATATCCCTATGATCTATAATCTACACTATTTATTCCTCATAATAATGAATATTATATACCATTATGGCCTATTATTTTTATAAATTTTATGGTTTATGTATGTACTTCCACATCATTAATACATGGAATACATCATTGACTTAGGATATGATTAGTGGAAGCAAAAAATGATAAAATACCATCTCGATATGATTTGTAATATCAAATTGAATTATATAACAATGTTTTAGTTTTCTTTTCATTAATCCATAGATAAATTTTTAGAAACACCTTATTACTAACTTCAAAATACATATTATGTTGGTGATTATCAATATATATTTTTTCCAACTTTGTGTTTTACTTATGTGTTGTTGAATATCTCTAACATTCTCCATTAATTCAAAAAAAAACATTGGTCTGAATTTATTTATGTGTCTAACTTAATAAAAGTACATTGTATTTCTACACTCTCTTTATAAATGGATTCATAAAGAGTTATCTTAATTCTTGAGTAAAAACTATATTTATAGGAAAATACAACTAGTGGAAGTGGTTGATCCCAACCACCTTTTAAAATAATATAATAAGATCTTAGAATATAATATAGGGTTTTAATTGATCTCTTAAAAAACCATCTATATCAATATGATATGTATTACTAAAACCCACATGTGTTTCAGGAGCTTGTGGAAGACTTATCATGAACTTTGAGATAAAACTCATATCCTGATTAGATACAATTGAATGTGGTACTCTATTCAACCATAACAATTCTTTAATCTGTTTCCTGGTAAGATGATACAGAGGGAAATATTCTCTGGTATTGATGAATTTTGATAATGTTGTATGGTGATCTACTATAAAACACATATCATATTCCATTTAGAAATTTTGGGGAATCTGATGAAAAAATCTTTGATGATGATTTTGTATTTTTATTTTGGCATTGAAAATGGTTAGGTAATCCATTTAAACATTTATCTCTCATCCTTAACTTTTTAACACACCAAACACAGAGATATATACTCAGAAATATTTTTCTTCTTGTTGTCACAAAAAATATTAATTTACAGAGGCTGGTGGTAGGGGAAATAACCTTGTCACCCTTAATTTGTGGTTTCAATCCCTACGACCTTTTTGGCTGGGATATGTTTTCACCCTGAATAGTGGTTATCTCTTTTTCTCTTAACTATGTTAAAATAAGTTCGATAATATTCCAAAATTTAAATAAACCATAATTAAATCAATATAAAAGAGGAAATAAACCCTAATTGTTTCTGATACCTTTAATCCAAGGTCTATAATATTTAATAGAATTCCAACTCAAATAAATTTTTTATGAAAACATATCCAATGGGGTGTATTACCATTAATTTTTCCCAAAATAGATTTAATCCTTAAAGACTATCATTACATAAAACCTAAAAATGGGTGTCTAATAATTTAAACTTATGATCAAGCATAAACTCATAAACCAATGATTTTACCCATAACTATTATTTTAATATAATATGGAAGTATATACACTTTTAGAAAATAATTTGCCATATATTTTTTAAGTAAGGTTCAATTTTAGAAAAAAAATATTACCATTATAATTATGGGTTAATACTTGGACTGATAGAATATAAAATTTGATTTCATTACTCCAAAATCCATTTATAGTGAGATAATATAATTCTCATAATCACAAAAATTTTCACTGAGGTAAGAAAATTAATATTTCTATATAGATACTTCATATAAAAACAACCATGAAATTAATTAAAAAGTATTAGACGATATGTGTGTCCAAATTATTATGATTCACTTTATCCATTGTGATTTCACAATATTTCTATTTTCCCCTTATATTTATTTATTCATGTGGATTTTCATCCTCATTATCCCTTTTTATAATTCCAAAACACCGTACAATTGAATAATTGATGTGTGGGAGGTGCATTATGTGAATATTTCTCCCTATTTTTATAATTAGATGAATTCTTCCCATAAATTTGGCATTAACACACTTTATAACCATCCTATCCTAACATAATCATTTATTAGTACCATTAATATAATTTCCTCTATTTTTACTTCAAACCTTCCATCACAAAGTAATGATCGTATTCTTTTATACATGATTTAAAGAGTTTACCTTGATTTCCATCTTTATTTTCTTATAAAACCATGTGATTTAAGGGACAGACTAATCTCAATTTATACCTTGATCTCATAAAAAAATATTTCTTCATATATACCAAATTCCCTTTTGGACAAGGCCCTTTAGATTTATTGTTTTATTAAAATAAATAATTAATCAACCTTAATTTTAGGTTGGATGATAATTCCATAATCATATCCAAATATTATTGTAATATTTTCATAATTTGTACAAATATATTCATTATTTTTATAATTTAGGTCCTGAAAGTTCTTCTCTATTTTCTTATTTCGAATAAAATTGAAGTAGTTATTGAAAAATAAAATCTAAAACTCTTTCCACTCCATGGATTCAATTTCATCTTATAGAGTCAAATTATTGATAATATTACACCATTAATCTAGTTCACCTTCCAAATAAAAGATAGCCAAAATAACTTTTTCATCCAATGAATATTGGGGAATGGAGAATATATTTTCAATGGTGTTGATCCATTTCTCAGAAACTAGTGATATAATAGAACCACTAAAATATGTTTAATGTTTCTGCATGAAGAACTCAATATAATGGTATTCCCTATTTTTATTTTTTGAAATCATGGCTTGGATCATATCATGAAAATGTTGCGAGAGTCTTGCAATGAGAATTTTTCATTCCTTCTCCCATAATTAATGGTTTCTATAGATAATGTTAATTTAATTTTGTGATGAAAACAACATTAATAAGGTTCCATCATGTTCCAACCGTTGGGTAAAATTAAAAATCATTGTGTAGGAAAAATTATTCATTTTTTGTAACTACATTATCATGAAAAATAACATATATGATATCAAAATTATGAAACATTCCTTTCAATCTATTTTAACTTTGTTTTAAATTATGTCATTATTCAAACCCATCATTATAGTATACATAGATTTATTTTAATCCCAAAAGAATATCCACTAGGAGTGTCAAACTGGGTGTATAGTAAGCCTTGTTGATGTATACCAGGTAACACTTAATTCAAGACAAATGTGCCTTTTTCAGAAGTATTACCCCTAGGTAAATCTATTTCATAACGACATCAACATTTATATCCATATAGGTATTTAATTTATCATAACACGCATGCTCTACCCTTTACCCAATTCATTGTTACTTTCTTATACTTACATTTATCCTTATGGTTCTAACTAAAGATATCCTAGCATTCTTTACAAAGGATTAACTAAACCTTTTTATGATACCAACTGTAATCACCCAAACATATCATATCCTAATATTACATATTAGTATATGAATATTAATTACATAATATATTGACCCATTCATGAATCATTTACGTCTAGTGCCTTTGGAAGCATGGATACTTAAATAATTGATTCATAAGTTAACTACATCATCTCCCTCTAATTTCTTCATAAATAGATCCATTCTTAGAAATATAATAAAAAATTAATTTCTTCATATTCTAGGGAATTGAATCATAATAAATGGTCAACATAGATTCTAATTAAGGGTAAAAATAGATATATCAGCATCAAAAGAGCATAATTGTATAATAACCCGAGGATAAAAATTGAAAAACCATACATTTTACATCATAGATATTAAACATGAGTCATGGAATAAATCTTGGAAAGTCATAAGCCATAAATAATAATGTAAAAAATTAACATATGCCATGAAAGAATAACATTGGCATAACACACAGAGTAGAAAAAAATATATAAACATATAAAACCTTATGTTAAGGCTACCCAACACAATATTCATAACATGTGAGGCTTGGTATAACCAACTATATTCCCACTTTGAGCTTAGTATAACCACCAATATACCATCATTTTGAGGCATGGGAAAAACTCCCTTATAACCTCTTAGATCATAGAATATTAATAATTACCCAATGAATTATAGGTAAATATTTTTCCCACCTATCACAATATATATATATTTTTTTGTGCCCTAAGAAAATAAAAAATAATCTATATAAAATCCATGAAATGAAATGGGTTTAAAAAAAATTTCATTATAGCCAAAGCTATGGAAAATAAAAATGTTTAATAATCATTTCATTGCTTCATAAAATCTTAACCCAATAAAGAATAAGTGGGTCCTAATAGAAATTTATTATAGTATATATTATGGAAGAGAAATGGGTTTCACGAACATAATCCATTTAGAAAAAAATAATGAATGGTATATTTTGATCATATCCTCAGTAAAGATTTAGTTATATCAACTGATAACATCTTAGATGGAAAATTACATTCAAAGATCACATGGAACATTTATTGAGGATATTATCATTTCCAATTTTAAAAAACATTATAATACATCAACCATTCTAAAAATAAGTTTCATAAAAAATATCCATGGAAACTTATAAAGGAGTATTTAAAAATTATTTTAAATAATTATTGAGGAAAACAACTTTTATTTGAAAATAGGCTTTTTAAAATTATAAATTCCTTAAATAATATGGAAATTGTATTATTTGAAAATAATATTGAAAATATTTAATGTAATCATTAATGAAAATATTGTTCATGAATGTGGGATGATTCATCCATGATTTACACATTAAAATAAAGATTCCTTTCACATTTTCAGTAAAATCCAAAAAGGCCTTGTTTGGAAAAAAACATGAAGATCTCTTTTAAAACACATTGTCAAAATAAAAAATGGGTAAATTTTTTGTTAATGCATCCTTTGGGTAATTTTAAATCATTATTAATTTTTTTATAAAAATAGAGATGGATGAAAATGGGTTTTCGATCGAAGAGAGAAATAAAGTTGATTTTTATTATTAACATTTTTGGTCTCTTTAATCCTTTAAGAGATGAAAATGAAAGGAAAATGTGTATTCTCCATAAATAACCAAATTATAATAAAATAATTTCTTTTAGATTTATATAATAATATTTAAACATTATAAGAATAATCAGAAACAATCTTGATAAATGATGAGATTATAAGATACAAATCTTACCACTTTTGTAACATTGGATCATAAGACCGATGAAAGAAGAAAATTAATTGATAATTTTAATATCATAAAAATAAATAAATTAATTATATTAAATTTAAACTGATATATATATATACCTCATAAAATAAGATAGTTGAATAAAATTACATATGTCCCAAAGTAGACTGATTGAGAAAAAAATAACTTACCTTAAGTCCCAACATGTTTCGTACATGTTAAAATCACTTATACATAAAGATATTTTTATTATAAATCTATTAAAAACCCATATTTATATATATTATATTGTATATAATTTACTTATGACCTTTTATATCTTGTTTATTAACAATTCCTTGTTGAAATTACATTTTGGATAATACTTACATTGTTTTTTATTTATGTTTCAATTTTTTATTTTCATCCATACTACTTTGATTTGGGTTTCATAATCTCCCGGATGTTAATAGTGATATAAATATCATATATGATAAATAAATATTCATTTAGAGTAATCTGTAAAAGATATAGATAGAAAATGAAATACAACATTCATGAAGACAATAGGTTCTACGTACGCATGAACATTGATTCCAGTTTCAAGAATGTTTAAATGGAATAAGTTAAATATTATATTAACATTATATAATAATATTTACTTCATATATATCACATTTATTCATTAAATTTACATTTATTACTTTTTTTCAAATCAAATTTGAAAAATGAATCACATCGCTTCGTGAGACTGTAGTTTGTCGTTCTCACGAATTGCATTATCATATCACCCACAGAATTAAAGTTAAAAAGGTATATGTGGTAAAATAATTATAGAAGTAATTTTTTAATAAAATATAATAAATAATAATCCAATCTATACTTATTATGATCCAAAGAAGACATAAATGAAAAACATATCACATCATTCTATGAGGCGTTAGTCCATCGTACACATGAGCAATGTTATTATTTTCCAACAGTTTTTAAGGTAAGAAGTTAGATTTTTTATTATATTTATTTAGGTATAATAATATAATAAATATAAAATATATTTATTAACCACATTATAATTATTATCATTGATATGTGGTGATGAAAACTGAATAACATCGGTTCGCGAGGTGGTAGTCTCTCGTACAGACAAATGATAATTTTGTATCCCATTTGATAGAAGATGAGACGGATTTGTGTTATCATATTAATATAAAAAATCCCAATATATTTAATATACTCAGGTTATTATATAATAATAATTTAATAATATTTTATGGATTTAGAATAATAATTAAAACAAAAATATATAGTTTAAAACATTACCACATCTTCAGAAAACCTATTTAGGTTTAACTTAAATCCTTCATAGATTAAATTTATGATACCAAAAAGTACTCTAGAACTTAGATAAATATTTATTTAAGATATTTTCAAGGTATATACAATAAATAACTTGTTTTTTAAGAGTTTAGAGTATAGGAGAGGTGATTTGAGGTGGGGGTATGACACAAATAGATGATTCGAAAAGAATAAATTATACCCACATTTTTAAAACAAAACAAAAAACAATTCAAAATCTCCTATATCAAACCTCAATGGATATGAGGTCTTAAAATATTCAAAAAATAATTTTTGTAAAATTTTATATGTCATTTTACCCCTTATCATTTTAGTTTAACCCACAGTAAATCTATTTCAACCTTCAACATGATAATTAATTTTTACTTCTTTTTTAATATTCATTTTGACCAGAAGCTAAGATCACATTATTATATAATATAAATTATGATGATTCAAAATATGGTTTCCATCTATCCAAATTCAATACACATATGTATAAAAAAATTATAATCAAACCCATAGATGAGATTTGAAAGCGGTTTCCCAATGAGATGATGTTTAAAATGTTAAAAGTTTTTATAACAAGATTCAATATAAAATTTATTAAAATGACCTAAATATTATTACTAGATTTATAATTGAACTAATTTATTACTAAACCCATAATAAATTAAAATTTATCATATAAATTATTTAAAGTAAAAGGCAGTAATTTAATAAAAACTAGTATTTCTCAATATTCATTAAAAAATTTACCATTCATGAAAATAATATAAAAATCATTCCAATGTAATTTTAAATATATTATTGAACAAATTTATTTCATTTTTTCAAATAATATATCTTTAATTTTAACAAAGCAAGTTTAAACTAATTTTGAAAACGTGAAAAAACTCTATTTTATAAAAATACAATTTTAAGCATAAAATTGGAATTATTCTCATATCATTTGTAGAAAATACATAAGATGAATGATAAACATTTTATGGAATATATAATATTATATTTTCAATGAAATAACTCACCAATAGTTATTTAGTTATTTTTTGAGATTAAACGCATATGTGGGGATAAATATAGTTTTCAAAAAAAATCCATTATTTTCAAATGTTTTTAATTTTATATTTCTAAATAATTGATCACAAAAGAATTTATTGAATATACCTGGGTAGACCTTATATTTTCATAATTAATTTCATCATATTAATACCTACCATTTCAATGGAAACGTGATAACTATCATATCAAATTATAATATTTTAGTGGTGTTTTGTGTTTCGTTATGACTTAGTGTTGCGTGTAACACAAGCTATCAAAGAATATAAATTTATTTGAAAAATATATATATATTAAATAAAATTATAGGGTTTTACATGGATGGAGATGATCAGTAAATATGAAATATTTTCCTTAAGAATATTGAAAGTCTTAAGGAATTTTTCATAAATATGTAGAGTGTGTTCTTAAATAATTTAGAGAAGAGGGTCCTTGTGATTTTAGAGAAATCCTTAATAAAGAACTGTTATAAACCTATATGCCCTATAAAACACTTAATAATTTTAACATTATATAGAGGTATCAATATTTTAATCACTTATATCTTTGCAGTTTCTATCTTTATTACCCTTATTGGGACCTTATAACCAATAACAACACCCTCCATGAACATAAATTGGCATTTTTTGGAGTTTAAAAGGATATTAGTCTATCAACACCATTCCAAACCAACTTCTAGATTTTCCAAATATATTTCAAATATAAGTTCCACTATCTAAATGTCATATATAAACACCTCATAACCCTTTGAATCATGTTTAATAAAATATTCATCATTTATATTTGGAAGTTAGATGTGGCACCATAGAGTCCAAAGGGGATTCTATAGTAAGAAAATATCTGAAATAGAAATTAAAGGTATTATTCTCTTATTATTTTGGGGATATAAATATTTGGTTTTAACAATAATAACCATATAGAAAATAGAAATTCATTCGTAGGTATCCTATCAAGAATTTATCCCAACAATATTTTATGAATGTAGTCATTTTTAGTGGTGGATTTGATCTTCCTAAAATGAATACAATCTCTCCACTTAGTAACTTTTTAACTTGAATTTATTCATCCTTTTTATTAGATAGAATAGTAAAAAACCACTTATTTAGTACCACTTGGTCCATGCTAAACTGAGGTTTCTTAAAAATAAAAAGATACTCTCAGTATTATTAACTTTTTTAACATCCTTTGTCACAACTTCTTTCATATTGTTATTCATCGTTATTTGTCCCTAAAATCATAGTTTATGATCTGGTTCCATAAGTTTATTTAGTATATATAATTAATGGATAAACCATTTTGTGTTGATGAAGTCTCACACAAAAATGAATATTTCATGTGATGAGGCAGTGGTTTGAGATCTAATTTTGGTGCTTTTATGCTGGAAGGTAGACTCTTGGATCTAATTTCCTAGTAATTAGATGTGTAAATTAATGAATTAATGGGATATAAATATAATATCCCTTTAATTTATTTCCATAATAAATATTTCTTAACATTTAGAGTCTAGGACTAGTTTTATGATTTTATCCTTGTGAAATTTTCCAATATGTTACAAATACCCAACAGGTTATGAGGTAAGAAGGTACATGAGGTATTATAATTATATATGTATTATATTATTATGAATATACATTAAATCCATCATTATATCCAACCATGAGTGGTGTTGATGTAAAATGAATTACATCAGTTCGTAAGGTGGAAGTTCTCTTTACACATGAATGATGACTCCATATCCAATTTGTTGGAATATGGTTTGGATATAGGTTATTATATTAAGATAATAAAATATAATTATATGGAATATACTATTTTTATTTTATAATAATAATTTAGGATGATATTAAGGAGTTATAATAAAAATTAAAAAACCCATAGTTTAAAACATTACCTCTTTTTTAAGGTTAGGGAAGAAGCCTCATTTTATTATAAAATAAAAGACCTCAAAATATGTCATTATCTAACTATATTGGTGATAAGGTATACATATTGATATAAAATGGGTTTTTGATAAGTTTCTAGATCATTTTATGCCTTTTAATTTTATTTTAACCCATGGGTGAACTTTTTTTAACTATAACTATGATAATTGGTTTTTTATTTTAATTATTAATTTAGACCAATAATTATGTTGAGATTATTATATATATAAATTATTATAATTATAAATATTGAATCTATTTTTTCAAAATTCCATTCACATTATTGCTAAATTGTTAATTTATTATTAATCCCACAAACGCGAAGAGAAATAAAATTTCCAAAGAGAAGAATTTAAAAGGTTTTAAAAGTTCTTATATTAAAATTAAAATTGAAATTAATTAAAATGATATAAATTGGATTAATATATATATATATGAGATAATTTAATTTTAAAACCATATTAAAATAAAATTAATCTTGAAAATTATTTGAATGAAAATACATTATTTTTATAAAAACCAGTAATTTTCATTATTGAATAAAAATTTATATTTTAAAAAATTATCAAAAATTAAATCCAAATTAATTTTCAAATTATTATTGAAAATTTTAATCTTTTTTTTTGAAATAAATATTCTAAAATATACAGTAATTAATTTTCAAATAAGTATGTGGAATGCAAAAGAAATTTTTTTATAGAATACATTTTGTAAAAATTAAATTATATTTATTATAATCTCATGTGTAGAAAGTACATAAGATTAGTGTAAATAATTTAATTGAATATATAATATTGAAATTTAATTAAAATCACCCTTGAAATTTTTTTAATTTAATTTATTTAGATTAAACACATTTTTGTGCATAAAAAAAGTTTTTTCAGGGAAATATATTTGTTATTTTCAAATGGTATTTAATTGAAATATATAAATAATAAGTCACTAAATAATAAATTTTTTATACTTTTTTAAACAAAATATTTTCATA
This sequence comes from Viscum album, assembly GCA_963277665.1. Lineage (NCBI taxonomy): Eukaryota > Viridiplantae > Streptophyta > Magnoliopsida > Santalales > Viscaceae > Viscum > Viscum album. Next base: position 973,087,143 of record OY728140.1, on the reverse strand, counting down.
ATTTAGTTAATCCTATCCATACCGACCACTCCAATGGATTCGCAACAACTATAATATTAAATAATAATATTTTAGTAGTGTGTTGTGTTTTGTTAAGAATCAGTGTGGCATATAACGCATGATATCAAATAATATAATTTCATTAGTAATATGATATCACATAAAATCTTAGGGTTTTACATTTTACCCCCCTTAAAATGAAATTCTTCCTAATAAATAAATCACTTTGGTACTAAAAAATGAGGATACTTCTTACCTCATTACATTCTAATGTTCCCACGTAGCTTCCTCAAGTAGGGTATTTTGCCACAAATATTTGACCTGGTGAGTGTTATTGTTTCATAGAACTTTATCTCGATGATCTAAAATCTCTACTATTTTTCCCTAAAAATAAATAATATTATCTAGTTTTATTATAAGTCCCTTTCATTAAACATTACTTAATCTTCAAATAAGTTAATAATTTGACATTAATTCACATTGAGGGTCTTTTCAGGTTTAGATCTCTATAGAATTAGGCCATAACTATTACATTACATAAAAAATATTACAAAGTAGACACTTATAATCTAACTAATTGTTTCCCAATAATAAAATTAAATAAATAAAATAAAAATTATTCTCTTGATAAAAATCTTCCAGAGTTATTTCTTTATATTACCCTTCCTTATATGCTGTGATAAAAATTTCAAAAACACGGGTTTAGAATACAAAGATCAATAAGGGATATAAAATAATGGAATAAAACATTAATCCATGAATACATACAAATCAAGATATCATATTTTCAATCATAAGGCATAGCGCTTTAACATACCTCATGAAATCATAATATTTATGAATAACATATATAAATCGTAAAACATAAAGGTAACATGTGGCATCGATAACATAATTACATTTTAGCTTTCTCTGCTACATAGGTAGTGATGTTTGGAATACCCATTATAATATATTCCCTAAATATCTTAGTATAAAAATTAATGTTTACCTCGGTCACTTTACCCAATGCATTATAGAGCTATATCAGGCTCTCTCACCATAAGATTATCAAAGAACCACCCATATTTGGTTTATCACAAAACAACCCATCAAATTTTTCAGTACCATTAAATAATAATAAAACATAAAATATAAAAATTATTAATATTTAACTCACAAACCACAATGAATCTATTATAGATAATTAAATATTCAATCCATTTCCAAAACTATTTAAAACATTTAAAAAAGATATTTTTGAATCAAAGTATCCCACGCCACTTTGAAACTTTTAAAGGTGTTAAAATTTCAAAACACTAATACCTATATGAATAATTCCTAAAAAACATTTTGAGAAAATGGACATTAATGAAAAATATTTAAAAAAATAAATCCTTTAAACATTTAAAACAATGTCTTAGTTAAAGAGTCCCTTACCACATGAGAAAATACATGAATAAAAATAATTACAGAATAATATTAAAAAAGATTATAATATCACAAGAATAAGGAGATTCATGATATAATATGTCAAAGATCAGTATATACACCATATAAAGTGAATTTGTTTATAAAAACAAATAAGTCTAAATGGAATGTAATTTGAGTCAAGATCTCGTACCAAGATCGTATCTTTATATTAAGGATAAATAAATGACATAATTATGAGTGAAAAATATAAACACACCCAATATAAGTTTATATTAATTGTAAAAAATCATATTCTATTCACCCATATTCATGGAAAAACAAATCCAATGACATGGATATGTAACTCACTAAATGGAGATTGAGCTAATATTTCCTGTCAAAAGTTCGTATAAATGACATAAGAATTTATAAATGAAGTGATTATATGTTGAAAAATTATATCCACAAAAAGTTTAGTAGAAATTAAAACCTAAAGAAATAAACAGTGATTCCACACATGATCATGCAATAATATTATCAAGGAAGTTTTCTTAAAACCCAAAGAGTGAACATTGAGGTTATAATTTCCCTTATGAAAATTCAGCAGCCAAACAGCGTCACATAAAAAATTAGAAAATGATTTGATGATAGAGAAAAAGGAATTTTGAAATTTTGAAATAAAATATAAGTAAATAAGGATATATATGAACATATACAACTATATGAAAATAGAAATTAATGAACATAACATAGAAGAAGTCTTTTACTAAAAGATGAAGATGAAAGGTTCCCTTACCTTGAGTCATACTTATCTAGTTCTCTCTTAATATTCCTAAATAATATACTTAGGTCAATTTATAAATCCCTCAGCACATTTTTATAGATTATTATTAATTTTATATTACTTATTTTCATGTTTTAAAAATTTCATAATTATTTATGTTCATATTGGTCATTTTGTTGGTATTCGGTACTTGAGTAGAAAATAAACATGATATAATTACAAATTGTCCATTTGTTAAAAATTGCATTATCTCAAGAATATTATTAATGAAATAAATATTACATATATCTAGTATATATATGTATTTATAATATTCCGTATAATTTGCAGATACTAAATGAATTTCACCATTCATGGAAACGGTAGGTCGTACGTACGCATGGACACTACTTTCATTTATTTATCATAATAATGAAATGAAAAATAAATGATACATAGGTATATTATAATTAATTTATAATTTCATATATTATATATGTTATATAATTTCATTAACACAATCCTTGATATGTTTCATTTATGAAATGAATGAGTCGTATCACTTTTAGGGGGCGGCAGTCCGCACTTCCTAAAGTGAAAGTATCATATTTACACAATATGGAAAGAATATAGGTACAATATGAATAAAAAATACATAAGAATATATAAAATATAAATAAAATATATATATATCAAATATAAATATAGTTCGATCATAATGGCGACCATGAGAAGTGATAGGGGAAAATTGAATAATCATCGTTTCTTGATGTTGTAGTTTTCCGTCCACAAAAACAGTATGTAATAAATATTAAATGAATGTGTGTATAAGTTTCATTCAAATAATTATCATAACTAAATCCTCATATATTGAGGATAATTTTTTTGGCATGTAATCCAATAATTATAATAGAATAGGGAGTGGAGAAAGAAAATAATGGAATGGAACTTGAGAGAAGTTGGTATCTCTAAACCGAGTAACTTCTTTTGATTTGAGCCAAAAGGGTTTCTTGAATTGGATTCTTCCCATGTTATGGATTACTATAGTAATTTGTGGATTTTTTTAGATTATTTGGGAACAATTTTGATTTTCCAAGGGTCTTGAGAGGTGTGACTTATGTGGGTATAGGTGGTGGCATTTTGTAAGAGGGAGGAGGGGAACATTAAGAATGTTTATAAATATTAATTTATTATAAATTATATTTTGACTAAAAATGAGTCCAAATTCAGTAAGTTCAAATATCAGATAAATATAAGTCAAAATAAAATCATTCAATAATAACTAGATAGTTTTTGGATAATTTTTAATCCTTGTCTTTTTTATTTATCCCTTTTTCACTCTTACAATTTTATCAAGCATTCAACACTTTGATAATAAAAATATTTACCAAAACATGAAAAATATCCAATTAAAGAGTGATTAATAACATTTCAGGCTTATCATAACCATTTTTATGAATCATATATTTTTTTATAAATTTTATGATATTTAATAAAATGTTTTATATTTTAAAATATGAATTATGTCAATTTTGACACTATTTATATCACGAATTTTTAAAAATAAAAAACAACTTTATTCCTCAAAAAACTTCATTAATATAAATATAAAATTTCAATATAATCCATTAAATTTTTGTATGACAACAAAACAACCAAATTACATTCATTTTACCATTTTTAATGTCAATTATTTGAATCTTTCATTAATGAAGTAATCACTACATCATCATTATGTCATAATTAAATTTATTTATTTAATGTATAAAAATCATAAATAAAATACCATGATGTAAATAATATTTTTATATTTATAATTAATATCTATATTCAATGTTACCAATTATATTATCCCATATAAAAATTGATTTATTGAAAGATATATGTTTTTGTTATATTTATCATTACATTAAATTAATACTTATAAAATGTCCTTTTCACACCCATGTGGATCCATGGCATCCCAAAATAGACCCAAGGATGCCCATAGTTAGAAATATCTCATAATATAGGATTTTGAAATGATTTAGGGTAGTTTAATATTATTATAATATTATATGTTTACCCTTATTTACCAGATTTATCTTTTAACCATGGAAAATAAAATAATTGTTGAAGATACTATTCATAATGTCTAAAAATAAAAGGTTCCAATTCACACAGTTTAGACCTTATGATTCCAAATATGGAATCAATTTGTTTATATTAAAAACAGAGAATTTTCATTAATTAATTAAAAATCAATTCCCTTTGTCAAAAAAAGTGGGGTTTTAAGAACTAATAACTATCTAAAGATTTCCATGTTTTTTATTCAATTTAAAAGTGAAATTACATAAAATGAAAAAATTAGATTAAATTATAAAAATATAATACAATTACACTTTAAAACCAATTAAAATTACAACCTATCTATATAAAAAAAATAGATGAAAAGACAGTTTTGAATTAAAATGCTGTATTTTTCACTATTCGGTAAAAACTAACTTTATCCGAAAATTATCAGAAAGTTAACCAATATAAATTTTAATGTCCCGATTCTATATAATATGTTTCATTTTCAAATAAAACATATAAAGGTGACATAAACTAGATTTAAAATGATTTCTCCATAAAAGGGGGTTAAACAGCCCTTTAAAGATATTATAGTATTTAATGCTTAAAATCGGATTCATTCATATTTTAAGCCACTAAAATATATTAAATAAATTTAATGAAATTTAAAAAAACATGTATAATAATAATTTATTTAGTTCTGTTAATTCCATCCAATACAACAGTTATGTGTTAACTACCATTTAAAATAATAATAATATTATATTATTTTTTAGTAAAACTCAAAGTTGTGTGCAACACAATATTTCAAAGAAACTCATTATTGCATGTTGAGTACACAATCGAAAAAAGGGTCCACATTAAAGTAAAATTAATATCTTATTCATACATATTAATAAAAAAGAAAAAATTGTTATTCAATTAATACCTAGGTCATTACATCCTTCCTCCATTTTGGAAATTGCTTCCTTGAAATTTTATAATTGGGCTCAAAAGCTTCATTTAATGTCCCACATTAGAGAATGAGTCAATAAAATTATCACTTTCAAATAAAGAAAAATAAGTAGAAAGGTCACCCAAGATTACACATACTAGGATTCCATGTAAGAAAACATTGATATGGAAGAGAAACTAACTGTTATGTTCTGATGGAGAGTGATAGAATACATGATAATGAGAAAGTTAACTACCAGAAAACAAAAAATTTATAATGGGTTAAATGGTCTTTGATTCCCCTTTAGGAAAAGTGAATGGACAATGTTTTTTGTTTTAATTTCCTTTTCTTAAATTTTATGAATTAATTTTATGTTATTGACTAAGAATATAAAGAAATATATTTAATTTTCAAGCAGAGTTTCATCTTTTAATAAATTTCTAAAACAAACTCATCTTTTCTCCAAATGATGAGTACTCAAGATGACTTGGTCACACATAATGTGCTAGAATAAACATCTAGATAATAACATAATCCAAAAAAATATTAACTATATATTTCCCCACACTTTTTTCATTAAGAAAAAATGTTTAGTATAATATCAAATAAAAACTCAAAAATAATAATCCTTTAATCTATAAAATTCAATAAACAATAACCAATGTTCAATATAACCATTCAAAAAAATTGTCCTTAAAAGTATTTAAAAAATCAAAACTAAGATGGAAACCCACAATTCAAAAGGATTTGATCACATATTCTTCCATGATATATCTTAACATTTATCTCCAAATAACATCAACAACTATTAAAGTCTCATTCTAAAAATTAATTAAGCTAATCAAATATTCTCTATATTAGGTTATTCATTTCCATAAATAAACCAAATCACTATATGTCAATAATAAAAACATAGATTAACCCAAAATAAAATTCAACCATTACTCCTCAAATTAAATACCATAGTATTCTATTTTCATTGGGAATATAGTGTTCCCAAAAGAGAAAATATCCTACAAAATAACCTTTATCACATAATCACCCAATCTATTTCTTATACTAAGGATATCTATTTGATAAAACATAAGTTCCCAAAAAAACACATTCTTGATACATAATATCATTTAAATAAAAATAATAAGTCATACTAACCAGGTACTTCTTGTAGGCTGATAGGAGGCGATGAATCCCAGTTTCACATTAGTTGTGGGTCCAATTCTCACATCCTTGTCCGACATTATCAGTTGTCACATGGTCTACATTTTGTCATTTTTCAAAAACTATAGAATTTTATAATATTCCCAAAATGAGATAATATATTTAAAAATAACCGTAACATATTTTAACTTCATTTGTTATCTCATACCTCACATTTTTCATCCCAAAAACTAATAACTCATAATTTCATAAAATTTAAGGATCATATAAACCATAATAGTTCTGTATTACTGTATCAACAATGAAAAGATAATTCTTCTTCAATTAAAAATTTTATAAAAAACATATAAGGGTTAAAAATATAATATAATGGACTTTCCAAAGTAATCCCATCATTAATACATTGAAACATATCATCATCCATATAACTAACATAACTATTCAGTTCTTAAAATGTAGACATCATAATCATCGAACATTCTTCATGATCCATTATCCATATTTTTCCATCTTACTATTTTATACTTACTACCTACAAACAAAATCATTCATAATGTCCGAAGATTTAATAATGTCAAAACATCAGCTAAGAAATTATCCATACTTTTTATATTTCATTATAGGTTTCCTCATCCTCAATTGGAATGATATTAGGTATTGGTAAACATATATTTGTAAAGTCTTGATGATCTCATTCCTGAACCTTCTTCATAGGATATCTATTTTTGTAATGAATATACACACCACATTTAAAACATTCAATTGATCCCTCAGAAATAACTTTTTTCCCTTTCCTGGATTCATCTAAACGTTTCCTTTTCCCATGACAGGTTGTTGGTTTATTACCTTCATTACCAGATCTATAACATCTTTCCTTCCCTTTGAAGAATTTTCCTAGGTGTTTCTTTCCACATCCTTGACACATATGATTTTGAATATACTTTCCTTTATGATTATTACCTGATATTCCATAGGGATTCTCTCCTCTCATAAACAATGCCTTAGAAAAATCACCAAGATTTAAATGGTCAATCATGACTCTAGATAACTGGTTAAGAATAACCACAAGAGTCCTCATTAGAGCTCCCATTTCATTTGGTTGCTTATTCAAAAAACCACCACAGTTCCCTTCACATCCATTATTACTTTTGTGGATACTAGATCCATCCATTTACTAAAACCAAAAATGTTAATGTGAGTATATCATAGAAATCATAATATAGTATCTTATGAGGAGGTTAAACACTAAGATATAATTATTCATGTTATCTTAAACTCATTTAATTTATCTAAAATAACTATGACTCTTTCAGATATGTTAACCATTATGGTAATTCAACGTGTGATTAAATAACACCCTATCCTATAAAGTTATCTAAACCAACCATTGACACAAACTATAAGGCCCTAGCCTTAAACATTACTCAATCTTGAGAAAAGTCAATAATTTGACTTTATTTCATAGTGGGGATATTTTTAGGTTTAGTTCCATATAGAATTATTCCATAACTATTACATTACATCTCAAATATTAAAATGTAGACACTTCTACTCTAACAAATTTTTTCACTTCAATAAAACTCATTAAATAAATCAACAATTATTTTTTGGATAAAAATATTCTTTAATTCTTCATTTCTCTTACCATTCCATATACCATGTGGAAAAATTTTCAAAAACATGGGATTTTTATAAAAATCTCATAAGGGGATATAAAATAAGGTAAGAGAACATTAGTCCATGAATACATACAAATCAAGAAATCGCACTTTTCAATCATAAATAAAAGCTCTTTAACAAACGTAATGAAATAATAAGATTTATGAAAAAACCATAGAAATCATAAAACATAAAGGTAGCAAGTGGAATCCATAACAAACATACATTTTAGATTTCACAGCTACATAGGGAGTTACATTTGGAATACCCATCACAATATATTCCATAAATCTATTAGGAGAAACATTAATGTTTACCTCTATCACATTACCCAATTCTTTGGATAGCTATCTTGGGCTTACCTACCCTAGGTTTATCACATGACAACCCATGTTCAGTTTATTACATAACCACCAGTCAAATTTCCAAGTACCATTACATAATCATAACACATAATAGATTGAAATTATCAACATTTCACTCATCAACCACAATAAATATATTCAATATATTTAAATATTCAATATATTTCCAAAACCATTTAAAACATTTAATAAAGTGGTTTATGAATCAAAGTATCATATACCACATTGAATATTTTAAAGTAATTAACATTTTAAAAAATTAATATCCATATAAATAAATTCTAAAAAATATTTTGAAAAAATATACATTATTGGGAAAGATTTAAAATAATAAACATTTAAAACAATGTTTTAGTTAAAGACTCCCTGACCACTTGAGAAAATACATGAATAAACATAATTACAGAATAATATTAAAATATCTTAAAATATCAGGAGGAAAAGTGGATTAATGGGATAATATTTCAAAAATAAGTATATAAAACCTACAAATTCAATTGGTGTATAAAAACAAATATGTCTCAATTGAATGTAAATTAAGACAATACCCCTTACAATAATCGTATCATTAGATTATGGATAATTAAATGTCAAAATTATGTATGAAAAATATAAATAAACCCAATATAAATGGATATTAATTATAAAATAATCAGTGGTGATTCACACATATTATAGGAAAACCAAACCAATGAGGGGTATTTTTAACTAAATTAATAGATATTGAGCTCTGATTTCCCTTACAAAGTTTTACTAAATGACGTAAGAATTTATGAATGGGGTGATTATGTGTAGAAAAAGTATATACGAACAAAGGGAAGTGGGAATTACAATATAAATAAATAAACAGTGATTCCACACATAATATTGTCATACTATAATCAATGAAGTATACGTAAAACCCAAAGAGTGGAGATCGAGTTTAGAAATTCACTTACAAAAATTCGGCAGCCTAACGGCGTCACTTAAATCTTCAAGAAATGAGTTGATGAAAGATAAAAGGGTATCTCATCACTTGGACATTGAATTTATAAAAATATGTATATATAAGAATATATCCCAATATATGAAAATGGAAATTAAAATACATAACATAAAATAATTTTTTGAATACATGATTTGAATGAAAGGTTTTCTTATCTTGAGTCCGACTTGTCTCAATCGTTATTTATATTCCTGAATAATAAAAAGAGGATAATTTCTAAATTCTTCAGAACATTTTTTATGTTTGTTAATAATTTTATATTATTTATCATCATTTTATAAAAATTACATAATTATTTAAGTTCAGTTCGATTGTTTTGTCGATATTCGGTACTTGAGCTGAAAAAGAACATGATACAATTACTAATTGTCCATCTGGTGAAAATTATGATATCTATAGAATATTATTAATGATTTAAATATCATATATATCCAGTATATATATATGTATCTATAATATTCCATAACATTTGGAGATAATAAAAGAAATTCATCATTTCGGAGATGTTATGTCGTACGTAAGCATGTACGCTACATTCATTTAACTTACATACTAAAGAAATGAAACATAAATGATACATCGGTATATTAGAATTATATTATAATATATTATATTATATATGTTACATAATTTCATTAAATTCATCCTTTATATGTTCCATGTGTCGAATAAATGAATCATATAACTTTGAGGGGGCGGTAGTCCACACTTCTTCAAATGAAATTATCATATTTACACATTATGGAAATTATAAAGGTATGTTGTAATTGAAAAAATAAAGAAGAATAGAAAAAAAATATAAATATAATATATATCAAATATAAATTTATTTCCATTATAATGTCCACCATGAGAGGTGGTAGGGGAAAATTGAACAATTGTCGTTTCGTGAGGCAGTAGTTCGCCGTCCACAGAAATAGTATATTAATATCCATTAGATGGAGGTGTGTATAAGTGTAGTTATAATCCTTATCATAAAAACATGATATAATATTTATGATACTAGTGTTGTTAGTTAGTCAATGAATAAAAATAGAATAGGGAGTGGCTAAAGAATTTAATGGAAAAGAACTTGAGAGAATAAATTACCTCTAAATAGGGTAACTTCAATTTATTTAAAACAAAAGGCTTTATTGAATTGACTTATTCAAAAGTTAAGGATTCCTGGAGTAAGGGAGGGATTTTGATATCTTATTTGAAAAAAATTTGAAGATCCAATGGGATTTAGAGGTGTGATTTATATGGGTATAGGTGGTATCCTTTTATAAGAGGGAGGAGCAGCACTTTAGAAAAATCTAGAAATATTTATTTATTATAAATTATATTTAGATTAAAAACGAGTCCAAATTTATTTATATTTATAATAAGATGAATAAAAGTTTAAATAAAATCATAAAATAAAAATTAGATAGGTTTTTGATATTTTTAATCCTTTACTTTTTTATTTAACCCTTTTGTACTCTTACAGTTTTATCAAGCATTCAACTCTTTGATAATCAAAATAGTTACAAAAACATGGAAAATGTCCAATTAAAGAGTCATTAATAACATTTGAGAGTTATCATAACCATTTGGAAGAATATTAGATATTTTTTAATTTTATAATATTTAATAAACTGTTTTACACTTTAAAATTTGAATTATGTCAATTTTGACATTGTTCATATCATGACTTTTTAAAAATCCATAATAGTATGATTCCTTCAGAAAAACATCATTAATAAAAATATAAGACATAAATATCTTCCCTGAAATTATTTTATGTCATCAAAATAACCAAAATACATTTATTTTAACATTTATAATATCATTTTTTGAATCATTCATTAATCATCATCGTGTCATAATTACATTTTTTTTATTTTCTAAAACTTTTAGATATGATACCACTATGTCTAAAATAATTTTATATTTATAATGAATATTTATATTCAAAGAGATAAATTAAATAACCCCATATAAATACTTTTTTATTAAAAGATACAAATTTATATTATATTTATCTTTACATTAAATTAATTTTTATAAAATGTCATTTTCACAACTCAAGTGGATCCATGGGGTCCCAAAATCGACCCAAGGATGACCATGGTCAGCCATATCTAATAAAATAGGATTATGAAACATGTTAGGGTAGCTTAATATTATTATAATATTATTTTTTTACCCTAATTTACTTAATTTACCCTTAAACCATGGTAAATAAAATAATTACTGAAATTACTATTCATGATTTCTAAAAAAGGTGCCTATTCACACATTTTGAACCTTATGATTCCAAATATGGAATCAATATTTCTGAATTAAAATCACATAATTTTCAGTAAATAAATTTAAAATTAATTCTCGTTGACAAAACCAAAAGGTGTATTTTTAAGAATTTACAACTATCAAGAGATTGACACGTGTTTATGTTCAGCATAAAAGTTAAATTACCTAAAATGAACATAATTGGATTAAATTATAAAAATAATGTAAAATAAAACATTAAAACATATTAAAATTACAACCTAACTATATAAATAATTTACATTAAAATATAGTTTTGAATTAAAATAGAGCATTTTTCACTGTTTATTAAAAAATGAACTTTATCCAAAAATTATCAAACATTTAAAAAAAGTAAATTTTGATGTCCCTTTTTTATATAAGAATTTTATTTTTTCAATATAGAAAATATAAAATTGATAGAAACTAGATTAAAAGGGTTCTCCATCAAAATGTGGTAAAATGTCCTTTTTAAAATATTAGAGTATTCCATGCTTAAAATCGGATTAATTCTTATTTTAAGCCTCTAAAATTTATTGGATAAATTTAAATAAATTTAAAAAATATGTACAATCATACATTAGATATTTCTTTTCATTTATTCAAATAAAATGGAAATTTGTTAACTATCATTTAATATAATAACATTATTGTATTATTTTTCGATATAACTCAATGTTGTGTGCAACGTAAGATTTCAATGAAATCCGTTGTTTCATGTTGAATGAACTATCAAAACATGATTCCCCTTTAACATAAAATTAATATCTAATTAATAAATATTTATATAAATGAAAAACTATTATTCTATTAATATTTGGGTCATTATATGTATGACATATCAGTTCATTACATTTTATGGATCAGGTATATACTTTCTCATGAGAGATACATGGAACACATCATTCACTTAGGATAGGTTCAGTAGAAGCACCAAATTAAAAGATACCATCCTAATATGATCCATAATTTCAAATCGAATGATATGACAATTTTTTAGTTTTTCTTTCTTTCTTCCATGGAGAAATTTTTTGAAACACCTTATTATGAACATCTAATTCCTTAATATGTCGAATATTATCAACATACATTTTTTACCGACATGTTTTCCTCTAATGTGTTGTTTAATGTCTCTAACATTCTCCCTTTATTCAAAAAAATCATGTCCTAATAGATATATTAGTCTAACTTCATCTAAGTACACTGGATTTCTACACTCTCTTTATAAAATTATTCATAAAGAGCTAGTTGAATGCTTGAGTAAAAGTTATTTTTATAGAAAAATAAAACTAGGGGAATTTTTTTATACCAACCACCTTTTAAATTAATTGAATAATATCTTAGAATATCCTCTTGGGTTTTAATTTATATCTTAGACAGACCATCTATCTGAATATGATACGTACTAATAAAACACACTTGTGAATCCAAAGCATAAGGAAGACATCCCAAGAACATTGAGATAAAACTCAGATCCTGAGTAGATACATTTAATTTTGGTACTCCATTCAACCTTACGAGTTATTTAATCTATGTCCTAGAAATATGATCCAATGAAAAATCTTCTATGATAGTGATAATGTGAGATAACATTTTATGTTGATCAATTATAACCAATATATCATTATTCCCTTCAGGTGTTTTGGAGCATATGATGACAAAATCTATGAGGATGTTTTCCTATATTCATTTTGGAATGGAAAATGGTAATGGAATCCTCTTAAACATTTTTCCCTCATCCTTAACTTCTTAATATACCAAACACTAAGATATATACTCAGTAATATTTTCATACATGTTTTCACAAAAATATATTATTTCTCATAGGTCAGTGGTAGGTGAAAGACCCTTTTCACCATTAAGTTGTGGGATCAATCCGTATAGGATTTTCGTATGAGATAGGTTGTCACCTATAATGGGGGTTATCTCTAGTTTTCTAAAACTATATTAATACTATTTTTATAAAATTCCAAAATTTCAATAACCCATAATGAATTCAACAACAAAGAAAACATAAATCCTAAGGGTTTCTAACACTATTAATATTACGTCAATAATATTAAATGTAATTCCACCTTAAATAAAATTTTCACTAAAACAAATCCATGGGTTATATAACCATAAATGTTTCCCAAAATAAATTTAATCTTGAAAACTCCCATTACGTAAAACCTCAAAATTATTGTCTAATAATTTGAACTTATGATCAATATTACAATCATAATCCCACGATGTTATACCTAACTCGAAAGTTAATCTTATATGGACGTATATATGTTTCTATAAGATAATTCACCATTTATTCTATAAATAAGGTATCATCTTAGAAAAAAAATATTTCCTTTTTAATCATGGGTTAATCCTTTCACTGATAGAATATAAAATGTGACATTATTACTTCAAAATACATGTATAGTGAGATAATAAATGATCAAAATCACAACAATATATAGAATGGGAAGAAAAATAAGATTTTTATAGAGATCCTTCATATAAAATCAAATGTGAAAATCTTAAATAAGTATTTGAGGATAAGTGTGTCAAAATTTTTATTATTCACTTAATCCATTCGGATTTCATAATATTTTCCATTTTCCCCCATTTTAGAGGTTTTTGTGGATTTTCACCCTCATTATCCCTTTTTATAATTCTCAAACACCTTACACATAAAGCATTGAACTGTGGGGGTGAATTATATGGATATTTAACTCTATTTTTATCATTATCTAAATTCCTCTCATCAATATGGAATTAATCCACTCTATAACCTTCCTTTCAAATCATAAACATTTATTAGTACCCTAGAGATAATTTAATCCATGTTTCCTTCAACACTTTCAATATAATGTAATTCTCATATTATTTTATCCATGATTTATAGAGTTTTTTTTAATTCCATCCTTATTTATATATAAAAACCATGAGATTGATGGGTCATTGTAATCTCCATTTCAACCTTGATTTCACAAAAAATTACTTTTTTCTAAATACTAATGTACCTTATAAAAAATTCCCTTTAGATACTTAGTTTTAATACAATAAATAATCGATCAACCATACTTTCAGGTCAGATGATAATAGATTAATCATATCTCACAATTCGTGTAAAATTTGCATCATAATAACTAAAGTATTCAGTATCATTATACTTTATCTCAATAAATTACTTCTCTATTTTCATATAAATAATACAATGGATATATTTATTGAAAAATAATATTTGGAACTCTTTCCACTACAAGGATTCAATTTCATCTTGTTGGGTCGTATTCTTGATAATATTCCACCATTAATATGGTTCACCTTCCAAATAATAGATTTACAAAATTAATTTTTTCATCCTCTAGATATTTGAAAATGGGAAATATATTTTCAGTGGTGTTGATCCATTTCACAACAACTAGTGAATTAATAGAAACACTAAAAGAAGATTTATGTTGTTGCATAAGTATTTCAAAAGAACGTTGTTCCCCCTTTTACATTTATTAATGTGTTTCTTTATTTGTATCTTAAGAGAGTTGTGAGAGTGTAGTAATGAAAAAGTTTCATTCTATCTCTCAGAATTCTTAGTTACTCAAGATGACATTAATTTCAATTTATGATGCAATCAACATTAACAAAGTTCTATCATGTTCTAACCATTGGGTAAAACTAAATATCATTGTATAGGAAAAAATATTCATATTGGCGAACCAAATAATCATGATAAATAATATATGTGATCTCTAAATCATGAAACATTCTTTTCAATATATGATACCTTGGTCTTAACCTATGTAATTATTTAGACCCTTAATTATGGTATGTAACGATTTTGGGAATTCCCAAATAATATCCCATATGAGTGTCAAACCAGGTGTATAGTAAGGCATGTTGATGTGTTTTAGGTTACCCTTTATTCAATCTTGATGAGACTTTTTCAGAATTATTACCCCTAGGTATATCTATGTCATAACAGCTTCCACATGTTGTATCCATATAGGGAGGTAATTTTTCAGAAACCACATACTCCATCCTTTACCAAATTCATGGATACGTTCTTATACATACATTTATCATTACGGTTCTCACTAAAGATTTCTCATCATTATTTCCAAAGCTTTATTTAAACCTTTTTCGAATACCAACTGTAACGAACCAAACATATCATATCCAAATATTACATCATAGAATATGAATATTTATTAAATAATATAATGATCCATTATAGAATCATTTATATCTAGTGCCTTTAGAAACATGGATACATAAACAACTGGTTCATAAGTGTACTACATCATCTCCCTCTAAGTTCTTCGTAACTCTCTCTTTTATAAAAAATATCATAAAAAATAACATTCTTTATAACCTGGGTAATTGAATCATAATAAAAGGTCAACATAGATTCTAATTAAGGGTAAAAAATAGGGATATTAGCATAAAATGAGCATATATATATAATAACATGAGTATAACATTTGAAAGGCATACATTTCATATCAAATATCATCAACTTGAGTTATAGAATAAATCTTGGAAACTCATACGACATAAATAATAATGTTACCAATAACATATTCCTTGATATAATAATATTAAGATAACTCATAGAGTTGTTTAAAATATATAATCAAATAAAACTATATGTTATGAATACCCACCATGATATTCATAACATGTGCGTCTTGGGCTACCACATAGGTTCCTACTTTAATCTTGGTATAAACTCCCATAAACCATCATTTTAGGAATGGGATAACCTTTCATATAACCTCTGATCTCGTAGAACATTAATCATTACCCAATGAATTATAGGTAAATATATTACCCATGTATCAAAAAAATCTAAATATTTTTGTGCCCTAATAACATAAAAATTTTATAATATCAAAATCCATGAAAAGAAATGGGTTTTATAAAAATTTAATTCCTCCATAAGTTTGGGAAAAGAAACATGTTTCATAATTATTTCATTACTTCATAAAAGAAAACCCCATGGAAAAAGAACTGGGTTTCAAAAAAAAATTATTATGGTCTATCCTATAGATGAGAAATGTTTTTCATTAACATAAACCATTTGGACAAAAAATAAGAATGGTATCCTATCATTATATCTTCAGTAAACAATTAGTAACATCAAGTGATATCATCTTAGATAGATAATTAAATTCCAATATAACATGGAACAATTATTGAAGAAATAATCCTTTCCAATTTTAAAAACACTTTATAAAACATAAAAAATTTTAAAAATCATTTTCATTAAAAAAATCCTTGGAAACTTATAAAGGATTCTTTAAAAAAAAATTAAAACACTTCTTAAAGAAAATAACATTTCGTTGATAATCACCATTTTAAAATTAGAAATTCATGAAATAAAATGGAAATCCATTTATTTAAAAATAAAAATGAAAATATATATTGGAATCATTAATGAAAATATTGGTCAAGAAAGTGGTAAATTCCATTCATGTCGTACACATTAAAACAAATATTCCTTTCACATTTTTCTTAAAAACCAAACATGAATTTTTTGGAAAATAACATGAAGATAAATTTTAAAACACAATGTAAAAAATCAATAATGTGTAAAATTTTAGTTAATTAATCCTTTGGGTAATTTTTTTAAAAAATTGAAAACATTTTTAGAAAACACGAATATGGAAGAAAATGGTTTTTTGATCGAAGAGTGAAATATAGATTATTTTTCTTATAAAATTATTTTGGTATGTTTAATCATCTATGAGATGAAAATGAAAGTAAAACATGTATTCTCCATAAATAAACAATGTATAATAATTTAAAATAGTCTTATGAGTGTTATATAATAATATTTAAACATTATAATAATAATAATAAATAATCATGAGAAATGATGATATTATAAGATAAAACTCTTGCCGCTTTGATAATATTAAATCATAAGTCCCATGAAAAAAATTAAATGAGAATTATAAGATCCTGAAAATAAATAAATAAATGATATCAAATGTAAAATAGGATTTATATACACCTCATAAAAGAAGAGAGGTTAATAATATAACGAATGTCCCAATGAAGGCCCATTGAGAAAAATTAACATACTGTAAATCTCGTCTTGCTTCGTATATGTTAAAACCTTTTATATAATAAATATAAATTTATCATAAATATATTAAAGAGATATATTTTATATATATCATACCATATATTATATACTTATCACCTTTTATTTCCTATTTATTAACAATTCCTTGTTAAAAGCACATTTTTGATAATAATTACGTTTTTTTATGTATGTTTTGATTTTTTATTTTCAGTAATATTACTTTGATCATGTTTAAATCATCTCCAGAATGTTCATAATGATATAAATATTATATATAATCAATAGATATTAATTTATAGTAATATCTAAAATTTATAGTTAGAAAATTATTTACAACATTCATGGATACGGTAGGTTTTATGTACGCTTGAATGTTGTTTCCATTTTATAGAAGGATGAAATGAGAGAAAGTTAAATAACTTTTTAACATTATATAACCATATTTATTTCATATATATCACATTTATTCATTAATTTTACCCTTATTTCATTTCATTCGATGTGTATGTGAAAAACGAATCACATCGCTTCGTGAGGCAGTAGTCTGCCATACACATGAATAAAGTTATCATATAACCCATAGAATGAATGTTAAATAAGTATATGTGACTAAATAATTAAAAAATTAATATTTTTAATAAATATATTATATACGAGTTTCATATATCTTTATTATCATCCATGTAATATAGAAATGAAAAACACATCACATCGGTTTGTGAGGCGTTAGTCTATCGTACACATGAGCAATGTTATTTTTTTCCAAAGTGTTTAGAGGTAAGAAGGTAAATCTGGTGTTCTAATCATATAGATATAATAATATCATAAATATCATATATAAGAATTAAATACATTATAATTTATATCATTGAGAGGAGGTGATGAAAACTGAATAACATCAGTTTGTGAGGCGGTATTCTGTCTTACACACAAATGATGGTTTGGTATCCCATTTGATAGAAGATGAGATGGATTTAAATTATCATATTAATATAATAAAATCTCAATAAATTTAATATAATCTTTTTATTATATCATTATAATTTAATAATATTTTAAGGTGTTATAATAAGAAGTAAAACAAAAATATATAGTTTAAAACATTACCTCTTCTTCAGAAGACCTTTTTAGGTTTAACCTAAATCCTTCAAAGATTAGATTTATGATACCAAAAAGGACTATATAATTTGGTTAAATGTTTATTTAAGATATCTTTGTCGGTATTTACAAAAAAAAATTATGTGTTACGAGTAGAGGAGAGTTGTATGTTTTTAAGTAGGAGGGAGGACACAAATGGATGTTTTGAAAAGAATAAATTGTACCCACATTTTTTAATTAAAAAAATGATTCAAAATGGTTTATATCAATAAATAGTTGATATGAGGTCTAAATATGGTCATGAAATATTTTTTGTACAATATTTTAAGTTATTTTACCCCTTATCATTTTAGTTTAACCCTTGGTAAACCCGTTTTAACCATAACCATGATAATTTATTTCTAAAACTTTTCTACAATTCATTTTGACAAAAAGGTAAGTTCACTTTATTCTAAAATATAAATTATAATGATTTCAGATATGGTATACATTTCTCAAAATTCAATAAACATAAGTGTAAAAATTAATTTAGAATCAAACCCTTATATGTGATGAGAAAGCAGTTTTCCAAAGAGAAAATGTTTAAAACTTTTTAAAACAATTATATCAAAATTCAATATAAAATTTATTAAAATGGCATAAATTTTATTTATAGATATATAAATAAACTAATTTTAGTTTTAAACTCATATTAAAATTAAATTTATCATGAAAAGTCTATGTAGGAAAATACAGTTATTTAATAAAATCCAATATTTCTCACTATTCATTAAAACTTTTATCTTATAAAAAGATTATATAAAACTCATTCCAGTATAATATTAAATTTATGATTAAAATTTATATAATTTCCTAAATAATGTAGCTACAATTTTTAAAAATAATTTTTTAATTATTTTATAAAATGCGAGAAAACTTCTTTTTATAAAAATATTATATTACCCAAAAAATTGGATTTATTATGATATTATTCCGAGAAAATACATAAAATGGATTTTAAACATTTGAAGGAATATATAATATTAAATTTTCATTGAATTAATTCACCAAAAATTATATATTCAATTTATTGCGATAAAACACATTTTTGGGGATAAAAATAGTTTTCAAGAAAAAAACATTCCATTATTTTAAAATGTTTTAAAATTTATATTTCTAAATAATTCATCACAAAATAATTTATTTAATATAAATGTGTAGACCATATATTTTCAGAATTTATTTAGTCATATTCATAACTAACATTTCAAAATAAATGAGATCACTGTAATATTAAATAATAATATTTTAGTAGTGGTTTTGTGTTTTGTTAAGACTCAGTGTTGCGTGAAACACAAGCTATCAAAGAATATAAATTTATTTGAAAAAAAATCATAAAATTTCAGGATGTTACATGCGTTGTGATGATGGGTAAATAATAAATCTATTCCTTATGAATATTGAAATATTCATGGAATTTTTTATATAAATGAATGGTGTTTTCTTAAATAATTGATGGTAGAGAGTCCTTGTGATTTTAGAGAAATCCTTAATAAATAACTGGTACAAACCTGTATAACCTATTAAACTCCTAATAATTTTAACATTACATATAGATATAAACATTTTAATCACTTATATCTTCGCATTTTATGTCTCTATTCCCCACATTATGACCTTTTAACCAATAAAAAATCCATATGTGAACACAAATTATAATTTTTTCCAGTTTAGAATGAGATTGGTCTATTAACACCATTCCAATACAAGTTCAAGGTTTTCTAAACATATTTCAAATATTATTATGACTATATGAAATTCATCTATAAACACCACATAATATAATGAATAATGTTTAATAAAATATACATCATATATCCATTCAAGTTAAAAAAGGCCCCAAACAATCCAAAGGGGATTTTAGTAAAAAAACATCTCAAAGTGGAACGAAATGTAGTATTCTCTTATTATTATGGGGCTATATAGATTATTTTGTAACAAGAATAACTATATATAAATTTGAATAATTCATTCTTTGGTTTCCTTTTGGGCATTTTACCTAAGAATATTTTAGGAAAGTATTCATTTCTAGTGGTGGAGTTGATCTTTGTAAAATGATAACAAGCTCTCCTCTTAGTCACTTTTCTTACCTGAATTTATTCTTCTTTTTCATTAGCCATAATAATGACACACCCCTTATTTAGTACCCCTTGATCCATTCTAAAATAAGGGTTCTTACATATATGAAATATAATCCTAGTTTTAATATATTTTATGAAATATACTCTCTTGACTTATTTTATATTGGTATTAATCATTAATTTTTTCTCAACTCTTAGTTTATGATCAGGTTCTGTAAGGATCTTCAGTATATATAATGAGCAGATTATCCCTTTGGTATTTTTTATGGACTACTCTATGATTTATTTTTACCTTTTAAATAAATCTATGAACCTTTACTCTTGAGTATTCCCTAAATCGGAAGATATAATAACTATTCCTGAATAAGTCTCACAAAAAAATGAATATTTCATGTGATAATGCTGTGGTTTGAGATCTAATTATGTTGGTTTTATGCGGGAAGGTAGAATCTTGGATCTAGGTTCAAAGTTTCTCAAGGTGTATTTTATATAATTATTTGGAGATAAATAATTTATCTTATTAATTTATTTTCATAATATATATTTCTAAACATTTATAATTTAGGGCTAGTTTTAGGATGTTGTGCTCATGAAATTTTTCTATATGTTACTAATACCAACAGTCTAGGATGTAAGAAGTTAAATGTGGTATTATAATTATAGGGGAATAATAATATCAAAAATATCATGAATATATATTAAATATATCATTATATACATCCATTAGTGGTCGTGATGGAAAATTAATGACATCTATTCGTGAGGCGGTAGTCCTTCGTACACACAAATGATGATTTCATATCACATTTTTTGGAATATATGATTGATTTAGGTTATTATATTAAGATAATAACATATAATTATATGGAATATACTATTTTTATTATATAATAATAATATAATATTAATCTATGGAGTTATAATAAGAAGTAAAAACACGTAGTTTAAAATATTACCACTTATTATGAAAAACTCTTTAGGCTTAAGCTAAATCCATCCTAGATTGGATCCATGATATCACCATGGCCTATATGATGTGTTTATATATTTAAGGAATATATTTAGGTAGGTATTGGCTGAACTAATGGTTTTTGGATGTGTGAAGAAGATATGAGAAGGGGTGGCCTTCATAATTAGCGGAGAGGACACACATGGAATTTTCAAAAGAATATAGTGTACCCACGTTTTTCACATTCTAGAAGGATCAAAATGGGTAATTGTCAAACCATATTGGTGATACGGTATACATATGGATATCCAATAGTTTTTTGGAAAGTTTATATATCATTTTATGCGTTTTAATTTTAATTTAACCCATAGGGAAACTTATTTTAACCATAACTACGGTAATTGCTTTTTACTATTGTTAATATTCCATTTGACCAAAAAATAAGTTTAGATTATTATATAAATTAATTAATTAGAATTAGAAATATGGAATCCATTTTTTCCAAATTCAATTCACATTATTCCAGAAGAAGTCAGTTTATAATTAAACCCACAGACGCGATGAGAAAGCAGTTTTATAAAGAGAATTTTTAGAAAAAATCAATTTTTTATTTCAAGATTCTAATTTAAATTCATTAAAATAAAATAATATGGATTAATATATATATATGAAATAATTTAATTTTAATACCATATTACAATAAAATGTATCTGGTAAATTCTTTGAATGAAAATACATTTTTTATCAAAAACGGTATTTTCCACTATTAAATAAAAACTTATCTTTGAAAAAAATCATTAAAAATAAATGAAAATTATATTCACATAATTATTGAAAAAGTGAATATCTTTATTTAAAATAATTTTTATAAAATTTCAAAAAAAATCATTTTCAATCAAGTATGCAAAATGCGAAAGAACTACTGTTTTAGAAAATACAATTTTTAATAATAAAAATTGATTTATTCTTATCTCATGCCTAGAAAGAACATAAGATGAGTTTCCAAAGTTTGATTGAATATATAATATATAAATTTAATTAAAATCTCCCTTGAAAATTTATTTATTTAATTTATTGATATTAAACATATTTTTCCAAAATAAAAATAGTTTTATTAAAAAAATATTTCTATTTTTTCAAATGGGTTTCAATTTAAATTTATAAATAATTTGTCACCATAGAATAAATTGCATATACCTTTCTAAACCATATAGGTTTATAATTTATTTAATTCTATCCAAACTCAACCCTCCAATGGCTAGGAAAAAACTACAATATTAAATAATAATAATTTAGTAATGTTTCGTGTTTCATTAAGACCTGGTGTAGCATATAATGCAAGATAACATGGAATTTAATTTTATTCGGAAAAATATATTTCATAAAACCTTGGGTTTTTACATTCTAACACAATTAGAATTAATTTATTCCTTAAAATTCCATCACATTAGTACTAAAATGATGATACTTTAACCTCATTAAATCTTTATGTTAACACGTATCTTCCTCAAGATGTAGATTTCCCTAAAAATCATGGAACAGGTGCGGGATATTATTCCATATAACTTTCTCCCAATAATCTATAATCTCTACTATTTTTTCCTCAAAATAAATAATTTTATATATTTTTATGACCTATGATATATGTAAATTTTAGGGATCATGTATGTACTTCCTCATTATAGATACATGGAAAAAATCATTGACTTGAGAGAGGTTCAGTGGAAGAACCAAATGATTATATACCATCCAGAGATGATCCACAATTTCAGATTGAATGATATAACAAGGTCCTAGATTTCATTTCTTTCTTCCAATGATAAATTTTTATAAACACCTTATTACTAAATTCAAATTTCTTATTATGTTGGAAATTATCAACAAATATTTTTTGCTAACTTTGTGTTTTCCTTATGATTTTTTAAATGTCTAACATTCTCCATTTATTTAAAAAAAATCAGTCCTAATATATTTATTTTACTAACTTCATCCATGTAACTTGGATTTATACACTCTCATTATAAATCTATTCACAAGGATCATTTAGAATACTCATGTAAATTCTATGTTATTAGGAAATAAAAGTAGAAAAATTTATTGATCCCAACCACCATTGAAATTTATAGAATAAGATCTTACCATATCCTATAGGGTTTTATTTTATATGTTATACAAACCATGTATCTGAATATGATATGTATTACTAAAACCAACATATATATCAGGAGCTTGCGGAAGACTTCACTATAACTTTCATAAAAAACTCAGATCCTGATTAGAAACAATTGAATGTGGTGCTCCATTCATCTTTACCAATTCTTTAATATGTGTCCCAAAAAGTTGATCTAGGGATAAATCTTCTCTAATAGTGATGAAGTGTAGTAACTTTATAATATGATCAATTATAACCCATATAGCAATATTCCCTTTAGGTGTTTTTGGGAATCTGATGACAAAATCTAGGATGATTTTTTTTCTATTTTCATTTTGGAATGGAAAATGATTAGGGAATCTCATTAAAAATTTGACTCTCATGCTTAACTTGCTAACGTACCAAAAACTGAGATATATACTCAGCATTATATTTCTTCATGTTGTCACAAAAAAATACTATTTCACATTGGCTAATGGTAGGTGAAATATCCTTGACACCCTATAGTTGTGGGTTCAATCCCTCCCAAAATTTCTAATGGGATAGGTCTTCACCTATAATGGGTATATCACATTATTTCTTGAACTATATTAATATAATTTCTATAAAATTCACAAATTTCAATAACCCATAATTAACTCAACATCAAAAATAACACAAACCTTAAGGATTTCCTATACCTTTAATCTTATGTCTATAATATATAATGACATTCCAACTCAAATAAATGTTTCACTAAAACATATCAAAGGGGTTTTATTACAATAAATTTTTCCCAAAATATATTTAATCAGTAAAAACACCCATTATATAAAACATCGAAGAGGGTTTCTAATAATTTCAACTTATGATCAACCTTAAACTCATAAACACGTGATGTTATTCATAGATATTAAGTTAATATTACATGGAAGTGTATATGCTTCCAATATATAATTCACCCTTTATTCTATAAATAAGGTATTGTCTTTGAAAATTAAATTATAGGAAGCATGGGTTCATCCTAGCACAAATAGAATATAAAATGTTTCTTTATTACTAAAAAATCCATGTATAGTGATAAAAAAATGCATAAAATCAAAACAATTTCTACTAAGTAAAAAAAATTATAGTGATCCTTCAAATAAAATCAAATGTAAAATTCCTAAATAAGGATTGGTGAATAAGTGTGCCCAAATTATCACGATTCACTTAATCTATTATTATTACATAATCTTTTCATTTCCCTTTATATTTAAATGTTATTTTGGCTTTTAATCCTAATTATCCCTTTTATAACTCCCAAACACCATGCGCATGAAGCATTGAAGTGTGGGTGGTGCATTATGTGGATATTTCTCTATATTTTTATCATTAGCTGAATTCTTCCAATGAATTTGGAATTAATCCACTCTATAAAATTTCTCAACAAAAATAAACAATTATTATTACCCTTACGATAATTTACTCGATGTTTTATTCAACACATTCAGTAAAAATGAAATCTTGTATTCTTTTATACCGGATTTATAGAGTTTCTATTGAACTCCAGATTTATTTTCTTGTAAAAACCATGTGATTAGTGGGTCACTATAATCTCTATATCAACCTTAATTATAGAAAAAATTATTTATTCATATCTACCAATGATCCTTATAGACAAGGCCTTTTAGATACTTAGTTTTAATCCAATTAAGAATCGATCAAACTTACTTTCAGGTTGGATTATAATAGCATAATCATGACTCACAATTCTTGTAATAATTTTCATCATATGTACCAACATATTATTTATCCTAATATATTATCTAAAGAAATTCCTTCTCTATTATCATATGAAGAATACAATGGATGTAGTTATTTAAAAATAATCTATAAAACTCTTTCCAGTCCATGGAATCAATTTCATCTTGTTGAGATGTATTATTGATAATATTCCACCACTAATCAGGGTCACCTTCCAAATAATAGTTAGCCAAAATGACTTTTTCATCCTATGAATACTAGATAATGGAAAATATATTTTCAATGATGTTGATCCATTTCCCAATAACTAGATGGTTAATAGAACTAATAAAATACGTATGATGTTGCCACATGAATAACTCAACAGAATGTGTTCCCTATTTTTTTAGAAACATAGGTTGATTCATATCTTGAGAAATTTGTCAGAGTATTGCAATGATAATTTTTCATTAAATCATCATTAAATCATGGTTTCTCTAGATGATAGTCATTTAATTTTATGATTTAATCAACATTAACAAGGTACCATCATGTTCCAACCATTAGGTTTTAAGAACCCGGTTTTTTCTATAAAAGACTTTGGAATATTCTTGATATTATTCCAGAGCAGCGCCTTCAGACAGCGTGCGATTCCGAGCCCTGGTGTGGCCGGAATTAAGTTTTCAGTGCGTTCGTGGTGGGAACAGAAAATAAATGGGATAACTCCTAAACGGTGATCTGGATCAGAAATCGGATTATACAGATGGTTCCGGAATGGGGTTTTTACCCTAGGAACGACATAAAGCATGTCGGCGCGGGACGTTTGGACCCCTCGCCCGCTACCGGAACATTAAACGGACAAATTAATTAATTAATTAATTCGTGTAATGGTTAAACTCAATATCTCTTAAAAAGTGGCTCAGATTGGGAAAATGAGGGCACTGTTGAGTCCGGAATGTGCCATTAAACCTTGTAGGGGTATAAGTGTCACGGGCGCGGGCCGTCGGTGAAAAATGGCCCCTGGGGCGTTTTTGTAATTTGGCTTCCACGGGCGTTGAGTTTTATAACTTTTGAATATGGCCTCGGATTAAAATTCCATGACCTCCATTGTACTCGGGAGGTGGAGTTTACCCTAGTGGAGGATAAATCTTGACTGTGCTTGAGGTTTCAGATGCAGGTCATTTGAGGGGAATAAATTAATTAAACATTTTAATTCATTTTATTTATAACCTCTCTTCACCCCCCCCCCCTTCTCCTCCTCCCCTCATCTGGAGAAAGCTTCAAATCAAGGATCTCCTCCTCAATCCCTCCTTTTCCACCTCTCAAGCGAGGTGTGACAGCTCCGGCGGGGCGCAGTAGTTATGGGGGTTCGCCGGCGAAGCTCCGGGCTACACCCAACAGGTATGAGTTTTCGTTTTGAGTTTTTAATTCCTGCACCAACTTTATACCTATTTCTAGAGTCAAATTGTTGCTATTTCTTCGAGAAAATCCCATAATTCTGTAGTATATTTTATGGGATTTCCATCTCTCTTTTCGGAATTGAAATCTGAGATAGGAGGAGATCACAATCACATGTCGAATTTTGCGGGTTTGGTGTTTTCCGATGGACCACGGCGGTCCGGCGAGGGTTCAGGCGAGCCAGCTCAGTGACGGTCTGGGGCGGCTTCAGCAGGCATCAGTGAGGGTGAGGCCGAGCGTGGGTCGGCATCACGGTCGGGCGGTGGCCGCAGGTCGGCACGGCGGCTCGGCGATGTGGAGGGGCCCCTAAGGCCGAGCGGCAGCGGTGTCCCGGGCGAGGCGGCTCGTGGTCGAGCGCAAGCGGCGCAGGGAAGCCGGTGCGAGGTCGGGCGTCCGCGGCAGTTCAGGGCCAAGACGGCGAGGCGGCGTCGGCTGTGGGAGGCGGAGGCACCAGGGGAGCCTGTCGCGGTCGGAGGAGGTATCTCCAAGGCGCTGACCTCGGGGGCGGAGCAGCAAACTAGGACCCGCTCCTTGCGGGTCCTGCTGGGTGTCAGCGAGGACCGACCAACTGGCCAGTCGGTTGGGAAGAACCGGACCCGCTCAGATCTAGTGTCTTGAGGCGGGCCATAGCCAGCGAGCCACGTAATGTTGGACCGGACCCGTGGTGGGGCCACGGGCCGGTAGTCCAGGACCAGGCCGGCCTGTCCGGACCGGCCCGGTTCGCCCCCTATATTCGGGGGGCGGGGGGGGGTAATTTCCAAACATCGCATCCGTTTGATGCACCGTCTGCGGGTGCGGAATCGTATCGGCAAGGCGCCCTTTTAAGATGTGTCCCGGGGTTTTTGGGTTCCGTTCCCAAAGGTGAGTGATCCAAAACTCATTAATTTAATACTAATAAATTATTATTAAAGTTGGGACGGACGTGGCTCGCAAGCCGGACGTCCGTTTGACGTGCCGTCAAAGGCACGGTGGCTCCGGAGCTGTGACGATCCATCAAAAGTTGGTTCAGAAACTTTGCGGGTTGGGTTCATTGCTCGGTGGCACGAAACACCAAATGTGAGTAATTAATTAATTAATTAATTAATTGTTACGTTGGACCTAAGTCCTGTTTGGGATGTCCGAGTGACGCGCAGTCAGTGGCATCCTGACCCCAGTCCTCATGCGGACTTTTTGAGATGCTTTCTAAAGTGATCGGGTTGGAGACAGGGTCTGGGCCACATAGGTCCTAGTTCACACGTTTTACGATGAAATGTCATTTTTCCACCCGACATCAGTTTGGGGTGTTTGTGCACTGCATTCAGTGTGTTTTCTTGAGGGGATTGCAACGGCGCAATCCGCCCGCCTAGATTCGGGCTTGAGTTTTGGGCCCAACAGGGCCCTATTTGCGTATAATGCTGGGAGTGACATCTTCTACATCCAGAGTCTGTTTTAGGCGCTGTCAGCGGCGTCGTGGCCCTGGAATCGAGACGAGGTTGACCAGGGTGGTTTCTGGCGATGAAGCCGGAGTTGAGGCGTGGGCCCCACGAGCCGTCTTTTGAGCTGTGTGCAGCGTATTGTGACTTTTCCATCAGATGTCTGTTCAGGTGGATGTCTAGTCATAGTGACATGTTTTCCAAGAGCTTCACGATGGCACAGTTCGCCCGACCTTTTTCTAGATAGTGGTGTGGGTCCCACCTTGGCTATGGTGAATAGTACCTTTTTCACCGGGTGTCTGTTTTGGGCGACTGAGTAGTCAATCCCGTGTGTTTTTCCGAGGAGATCGCAGTGGTGTGATCTGTTTGTTCAGTTTCAGAATCTTGGTGTGGGCCCCACATGGTCTTGCTATAGTGAATATTACCATATTCACTGGTTGACCGTTTCGGGCGAGTAATTATTCTATCTCACATTTTTTTCCAAGTGGATTACAACGAGGTAATCTATTCAGGTGAGTGGAGCCCCTTACGTGATCTTATTAAATGTGTAAATATGAAAGGGCATTGGTCGGGGGCATCATTTGACGTACTTCGAACCTACGCATGGTAGCGGTGCTAGTGACCCCCATTGATGGGTGGCGCTGAACCTCTACTAGGTGACTAGTTCTGGAATTGGTTGGTTGCACGATACCCACTCTGTGTTCGGTTGGCTAGTGTTGTACCATCTAGTAGAGATAGCTAAAGTAGTTTCAGGTTTACCCTCTAGCGAGGCTGGGCAGTGGGTTTCTCATTGACTTCTCAGGGTTTACCCTCTAGCAGAGACTAGCCAGTGGGTCACCCGACAAATATTTTGGGTCTACCCTCCAGCAGGGCTGGGCAGTGGGTCACCTGTCATCTTTTTTCAGGTTTACCCTCTAGCAGGGCTAGCCAGTGGGTCACTCGTCAACTTATTCCAGGTCTACCCTTCAGCAGGGCTCAGCAGTGGGTCACCCGTCGACTTCTTCTAGGTCTACCCTTCAGCAGGGTTGGGCAGTGGGTCGCATGTCGACTTATTCCAGGTCTACCCTCCAGCAGGACTGGGCAGGGGGTCACCCGATATCTTATTATGATCTTACCCTCCAGTAGTGTTGGGAAGTGGGTCACCCATTGGCATTTCAGACTCATCCCTTCTTAAGAGGCTAGTCGGTGACTTTTCTCTGTGACTACCAGAGCGGGACCCTTGGTTGTACGGGTCAGTGATGTGACAGCTTTGCCTTTGAGAAGATCTCTCGACTGCGGGGTAGTGACATTGTATGGTTTGACATTCCCCTAGAACTCTCAATTACAAGAGGCACTTTCCCCACCGAGACGCGTCCTTGTGACGTGACCTAAAATCGTGCGGTCGAGTCAGTGCCACCCAAAGCGGATTGTGTCAAGGTGCTGTGATTTGAGCCCTCTTACATGCAGTTCGGGGAAGACTTGCGGGATGCTGGGCATCATTGGTGTTTATTTCTGGGACTTTTGGCTACTCATTTTTTGGGATGAGCTACAGGATGGAGATCCCCCTACTATCTTCTTTGGGTTTCTTGTTGAGTATACAGATATGTATATACCTTGTTTCTGGTACCCATTTCTTGGGTTTTGGTTACTCTCCTTCTAGGAGAGGTGAAGACACACGGGGTATGACAAGTGCTTTCCGTGTCTAGCTTCTCGTGGTTGGAAGAGTCTAATCTCCTGCTATAGGTAGCGAAGACTCGACAAGAAGTTCATCTTCTCACCATTTCCAGCTCCTTGTGTCTGGACGAGTCTATCTCCTTTCTCTTATTGGGTTGAGCTGGACTCTTTACTATTACTCTACTACACTCTCGGTTTTACTCCTTTACTTTCCCATATTCGATCTACTTCTAACCCTTCGGTACCTCCTTTGTTGCTCCCTCGAGCCATTGGGGAATCCTACTGAGTATTTCTATATTCACCCGAGCTTGGGCTTTGCCCGGCACTTGGTGTTCCCTTGCAGAAGACGGACAGGTTGGTCGTGACTTCAGTAGAGCTTAGGAGTTCAAGATCGTGGACCGCGTGCGGTGGTCGGATTTGGGTTCTAGGTGGGGGGCCCTTCCAGCTGTTTACTTTTTGTTCACCTGTTGCTGGGTTGTGGCACTTTTGTGGTTGGGCGCATGTTTTTTACCTTTTCTTTTAAGTTTACCTTCATCTCTTACTTTGTACTATTAGAGGTCGGGGCACTTTGTGGTTTATTTATAGAAGTTTACCTTTCTCTTTACTTGTCTTTCTTTTACTTTTCTCTTTTTCATTGAGTGATCTATTTGTGTGTGTGTGTGTGCAGTTACTCAGGCAAAGGCCTCCTCGAGTTGTTTATCCTTCAGCACTTGTCGCCAGCCCCAAGCCTATGGAGGCGGGCTTGGGGTATTTGCGGCTCGATCCCGGGTATGGTTGGGTCGTGACATGGGTAAAACCTAAAATCATTGTGTAGGAAAACATATTCATATTGGGGAACCACCTAATCATGAAAAATAACATATATGATATCATAATCTGAACACCTTATTTTTAATCTATGATACATTGGGTTTAACTTGTGTCATTATTCAATCCCTTCAATATGGTATGTAAAGAGTATGGGAAGTTCCAATGAATATCCACAGGGAGTTTCAAACTAGGTGTATAGTAAGGCATGTTGATGTGTACCAGGTAACACTTAAGTCATACCAGATGTGCCTTTTTCATAATTATAATCCCTATGTACATCTATGTCATAACGAAGCCCACATGTTGTATACATATAGGGATGTAATTTATTAGAACCCACTTTCACTATACTTTACCATATTCATGGATTCTTTATTATACTTACATTTATCCTTATGGTTCTTACTAATTTTTTCTTTTCATTATTTATAATGGTTTAACTGATCCTTTTTTGGATACCAACTGTAAGGACCCAAACTTATCATATCCAAATATTGTATCTTAATATATGAATATTCATTACATAATATAATCATCCATGACAGAATCATTTACGTCTAGTTCCTTTGGAAACATGGTTACATAAAAAAACAGTTTCATAAGTGAACTACATCATCTCCAACTAATTTCTTCATACCTATATCCCTTATTAGACATATCATGAAAAATAACATTCTGCATAACCTGGTAATTGAATCATATGAAAGGGTAAAATTAGAATATAATTTTGGGTAATAAAAATATAGATATCAGCATAAAATGAGAAAAAATGTATAGTAACATGAAGATAACATTTTAAAACCCATACACTTCTTATAATAGATCTTAAACATGAGTCATGGAATAAATATTGGAAACACATAAGACATAAAGACATTATTTTGTTAAATACTGAATTCATATAGAGAGAAAAATAAATGGAAAAAATTCCTTCTCCGGACATAAACATATGAGAATAAAATTAATAAGTTTATATAGATATTTATCATAAGATTATATCATTGGAAATATGATCATAAACAATCCTAGTAAATGATGAGATTGTAACATAAAATATTCATTACTTTGGTAACTTTGTAACGTAAGACCCATGAAGGAATATCATTAAATGAAATAGAAAATATAACGAGAATAAATAAATTCATCATATTACATGTAAAAGGGACTGTATATACATCTCATAAAATAATATATGTTTAAAACATAATCATATGTCTCAATGAAGGAAAATAGAGACAAAAATCCCATACTGATTTGTTAATCTTTTGAATCATAATCACCAATAAATAATAACATCAAATAAACATTAAATATCATGAAACTAATGAGTTACATGATATATCATTTCAAATTGGAAATATACACACCACACAAAAAAAACATGTGGTGAATTTGTATACGTCTCCCAGAAATAAAATGGACACTAGAAATCCCATATATTAAGTCTTGACTTATGTCGTACACATTATTAAAATATTTTATAATAAATATAGTTTTTATATAAATATATTACATGGAAATATATATATATATATATTATCATATTTTAAATTTTTATGACCTTTTATAACCCAGTTATTAAGAATTCCATGTTAAATTTATGTTTCGGGTAAAAACTGCTTTATTTTAAGTATATGTTTTGACTTTTAAATTATGGACCTATTAAATTGATAATGGATCCATAATATAGATAATATTAAAAAATTTAAAAATATCATATATATTCAGTATATGTGTATTTATTTCATTCTATAAATGATAGATATATAAAATTAAATAAACCATTAATGGACAAGGTAAGTCGTACGTACACATGAACGTTGTTTCTATTTTCTTGAAATATTGATATAAATAAAATAAAATGGAATTTTTCATTCCAAAATAACTTTTATGTAATATTTATAAAATTTTATCATTAAACTCAAACTTATTACCTTCCATCTAAAGCACGAATGGATCACATCACTTCGCGAGGTTGTACTTTGTCGTACAGACGAGCAGCTTTTTCATATTCCCAAAAATGGAAATCATTAAAGTATGTGTGGTATAATAATTATAGAAGCATAATAATATCAAAAATATAATATATAAATAATAAATTAATCTTTATTTATAATAGTGAAATATTGTAATGGAAAAATGAAAGACATTGTTTCGTGAGGTGGTAGTCTATCGTACCCACAAACTTTGATTTTGTAACACATTTGATGGAAGTGGAGACAGTTTTAGGTAATGAAAATAACATAAAAAACTTATTATATTCAACACAATTGTGTTATTATATCATCATGTTATAATTATAATCTAAGGAGGGGAAGTAATATATAAAAAATGCTTATTGATAAGCGTTGCATCTTCTTCAGGTATCCTCCTTAGGTTTTCACCAAAAGCCTTTCTATGATGATTTTATGTCAAAAATAAGGATCATGAGATGATATTATGGTAGTATTAAGCTATTTTGGTAGGTATTGGTTGAGAAAAGGTGGTTTTATGGTGTGAAGAGGAGATGATAAGGGGTGGGATTTTATAATTGATGTGAGTAGAACACTAGACGTATATTGACAAAAAACGTGTAATAACATTTTTCGCATTTCATAAGGGAAAAACATTGCTAAAATTAGATCCTAAAAAAATTTTAAATTTTAAATATGTCCATGAAATAGATTTCAGATAATTTTATCGTTCTTTTTAATCCTTATCAATTTATTTAAACCCCCCTAACAAACCCATTTTTACCATAACAACAGTAAATAATTTTTACTACTTTTGCTTTTCATTTTAGTCAAAAAAATTGAAATTATTAGATAATATAAATTATTATTATTAAATATATTTAATACATTTTTAAAAACTTAACTCATATAATTATCAACATTTAATTTAAAATTAATACTGCATACGCGATGAAAAAACAGGTTTTTAAAGAGAAAATGTTCAAAAATTTACAAAAAATTTTTATAAATTTAATACCAAATTGATTCCAATGATCGAAATTTGATTAATGAATGTATTATTAAAATAATAATACTTTAAAAAAATTTGAAATATAATTTAAACTTATAAATAAATAAAAATAAAATGCACTTTTCAATTAAAATTCATTATTTTTCACTAGTCATTAAAAATGAATCTTTTCAAAAAAAACTAAACTAATATTTAGATGATTATTTTAAAAGTAATGTTTAATTTATCATCATAATTGTATAAAAGTGTGAAAATTTAATTTAATTAATTGTCATTGAATAAATATAATGCATTTTTTTGAAATATTTTTTTCAAAACATATAGACTTTACCAAAAATTAATTATTTTTTCAATATGTCACCATTATATAAAACCATTATAATTAATATAAAAATTATTTATTAATATTCATATCTATATTTTTTATTTTTAGTTTTTAATTTTGGAATTTAAATAAGTATATTAATAATATATCATTGTTTTGTTTAAACTCATTGTCATGTGTAACGCATGATGAACTCAGTGTCGTGTGTAATTCATGCTTAGATCAGTATTCTGTAAAATGAAATTTTATATCATTGTTGTGTGTAACATAATATTAACTAATTTTTTCAAGTAACAAAATCTAAAATCATATTTATGTGTAATGAAATAATATCTTAGTATTGGGTGAAACACAATATTAACTTGGTGTAGCATGTAATGAATGATAAACTCATTATTGTGTATAATTCAAATATAAAAAATAATAAATTTATTTGAAAAAAAATATCAGGTCATTAAATTATTCCCTGTTAAAATGAATTTTCCTCTGAAAATATATCACTTTGGTACCAAAATTGGAGGATAATCTTGCCTCATTACGTCATTAGGTTCCCAAGTAGATTCATTAAGAAAATGGTTTCACCAAAAACATTAACCAATAATGTGGTTTCTTTTATATAACATTCTCTATTCGATCTTGATTCTATACTAGTTTTGCCTCAAAAGAAATTTATGCTCTAGTGGTATGAACACTAATTTTAGTAACTGTGATGAATAAGGTATGTATTTCTTCATGAGTGATCAATAAAACACATAATCTATTTTCCTAATATGATCAAGTACTTTAATATAACCAATATACCTAGGGCTTAATTTTAATTTCATTATCCCATGGAGAAAATAATAAAAATCCCTATAAAATTCAAATTCTAGATCGTTTTGATGATTATCAAGCATAAAATTTCTACAAACTTTTTTTAGTTTATTCATTTTTCTAAATTGATCTAACATTCCCTACCAACTAATCAGCGTGCTCAGGCATCAATAGTTTTCTTTCAAAAAAATCATTTAATTACATTGGAGTTCTAAACTTCTTTCTATAATGTTATTTATAAGGATCCATCTGAATGCTCACATGAAAGTGATTTTTTCATGAAAACTCAACTTAAGGATGGTGTTGATGTGAAAATCCTTTGAAATCCCAAGAACTAGATGCCAACATATCCTCTAGGGGTTAAATTTTTCTCTCAAACAAAACATATGTCTAACAATGATACTTAGTGATGAAACCCAACTTCATATCTATATCTTATTGAATTCTTCTCCAAAACATGAAGGTAAATTCAATATTCTGATAAAATCCAATTTAATTTAGTACTCCATAAAACATTACCACTTAATTAATATATAATCTTGAAATTGGGTCTAGAGATAAATATTCTCCGATAGTAATGGAGTCTGTTAACCTCATAAGGTGATCAACTATAACCCATAATTATCTCAACATAAATTATACAATAAACTGTAAAGGTTAACAGTACCTCTAATCATATATCCACAAAGTGTGAATGCATTCCTCTTCAAATAGAATTATCACTATATAAAAAACTAAAGGGTTTCATTTCCATAAATGTCTATTAAAATATAAGTAATATTCATAAACTCTCACCACATGAAAAATAAAAAGGTTTGTCAATGAATTTGAACTTATGATCCATCATAAACTGATAAAATCAAGATTCTATCGATACACCTTTAGTTAATCTTACCTGGAGACATAAATGCTTACATAATATAACACACCCTTTATTTTTTAGATATGATCTAATATTATATAAAAATAATAATATAGGAAGTATGGAAAATGAGATATTTTTTATTTCACAAATCATGTACAGGGAGATATTCGCATGAAAATTCACTAAATTGTGAACAATAATATTTTTGTAGGGATCATTCTTATAAAATCAATCATGAAA
The DNA here is from genome assembly GCA_963277665.1 of Viscum album. Classification (NCBI taxonomy): domain Eukaryota; kingdom Viridiplantae; phylum Streptophyta; class Magnoliopsida; order Santalales; family Viscaceae; genus Viscum; species Viscum album. Next base: position 973,050,937 of record OY728140.1, on the reverse strand, counting down.
TTCCAAACTAAGTAGGGAAGATGAGTGAACCCTAAATATCAGGACTCACTTAAACAATCATGATTGCATAATATTTCCCTTTTTTCTTTTTCTTCAGAGTTTATTGGCAGTTAACATCATTAATAATCCTAATATTTGGGAATGTTTTTGAATGATGACCAAACTTCTTACAATTGAAACATTGAATTGTGATAGGTTCATTCTATAGAACTTTCTCATTATTCACATCATTAGATAAATTCCTCACATAATTTTGGAATTTATTCACTCAATATCTTTCCTATACATACATAGAAAATTTAGTGATCCCCTTATAAAAATTTTCTCTATATTTATTCATAAACATTGAGAATAAAAGAAATATTTTTTTCTTCTCTTCATGATTCTTAGACTTTCCACTGAATTACAATTTTCTCTTCTGATTAAATCCATTATATTGATATATGACCCCAACCTATAATTCCATCTTGAGATAACATTGAAAAATCTCTCTATATATACTGAATTATATTCTAGATAATTTCAATTTGAGACTTGGTATTAATCCTCTAATAAATCATCCAACCTTATTTTCAGGTTGAATGATAATACCAGAATCTTACATCACTAGTTTTGTAAAATTTTCCTCCTAGGTGACAAAATATTCACCATAATTTTTAATTATCTCAAGGAACTCTTTATCCATCTTCACATGAAGAATCTGAGGAAATTACTTATTTAAAAATAGGTTATTGAAATCATCCTAGTCCATAAAGTCAATTCCATCTAGTTTACTAATGTTCTTGATAAGATTAAATCATTCACCCGCATGACCTTCTAAATGGTAGGTATCCAAAATGATTTTATAATGCTTCGAACTCTGGAGGATAAAAAATATTTCTTTAGTGGTGTGGATCCATTTCTCAGCTACTAATATATTAGAAAATCCATTGATATAAGGTTTATGTTGCCTCATGACGGACTATACAAAAATTTATTCCCTACTTTTCCCATTTTTATTTCCATCTTGATTCATATCTTTACATTTTTGTGCAAAAATATCATTATGAATTTGTATTATAGCTCCAATAACATTTTTAAGAAAATCATCACATTATTTATCACTCTCAGTATTAACAGGGTTCTTTCTGGTTCCCACTACTGATTACAACTAGAAAGTATAGTGTAAGAAATACTAATCATTATGGAGAACCACATATTCATGAAAAATGACTTATATAATTCCTAAATTATTAAACCTTATTTTTAATATAAAAGACATTAGGTTTTTCCTAGGCCATTCATATTCGTCATCTATTTAAATCCTTTATGATGTTTCATAAAGAGTCTATGAATTCCCAATGCATACCTCATAGGATGGTCAAACATGGTTTGTAATAGGACCCATTGTCATGCACTGGGTGGAAATAAAGTCTATATTAATGTTACCTTTTTAAATTTATAACCCTTGTGTACCTCTATACAAGATCCACATTAACTTATAGTATCCATGAATGGATGTAATTACTTTGAAGCAACATGATCTATACATTACCAAAATCCTAGTACATTTTTTAATGCTTTGATTCATCCTTAGACTTATCCTTAGTGACATACCAGGACATATCCTTAGAAAAATCCTTAGACACCTCACTAAATTATCTTTATCCTATTTTCCAAATTTCAACTAAAACTTTCATATGATACCTACTATAGTGACCTAAGATTATCCTATATGTATATTACATATTTTTAGATGAATATTTAAAACATTATATAAACACACGATAAAGGGACATAATAGTTTAGTATATTTGGAGTCTATGTACACAATATTATTATATAGTGAATCTTCTTCAATGATTCCCACAAATGTCTTCCCATTTTGTAATCTTTATAGATTTACCCTTCTTAAAAAAATTATTCATAACCTAGGGAAGGTAATCATAAGAAAGGGTTAGATCGGATACTCAATAAGGTTATAAAGGGAGATATGTAAGCATATCAAGAATATAATAGTATATTAAAATGATCATATCATTTGAAAACCATAACATGCATATCTAAGATCATAATCATGATTCATGGCATAAATATTTGTATTTAATAAGATATGATTTGTAAGTAAATCCAATAACATAACTTTAGAGACCATAACATAGTTATAAATCATGGAATTGTGTAATATATATCAACATAGAAAATATTTTTCCAAGTATATCCACTAAGAAATTCATAAAATGTTGGGATTGAGATAACCACCCAGTTACCTACCTCAGTCAAGCGATAACCACCCGTGTATCCTTATTTATGTAATTGGGATAACCACCCATGTAGCCTATGATCTCGTATGACATTTTTTATTACCCAATTCACTGAAGCGAGATATAAGATCCACCTATAATATAATTAAAATCATTAACATTTGTTCCACAAGATCAAAAAAAAACATTCATCATATCATAACGCATGAAATGAAAATGGTTTCATAAAATTGCATCTTATCATAACCCATGGAAAAGTTAAAGGTTTCATAATCATTTACTCATTTCATCATAGCACAACCCATTGAAAAAAACAAGTGTTTATTTTTGATTTTATCATGGTATAAACTGTGGAAGATAAACATGTTTCATAAAAAAATTTCCTCATAAAAATAAACCATTTAGAGAAATAATTAGAATTGTAACATTGGATCATAACCCTAGTTAAGACTAATAAATATCAAATCATGTCATCTTAGTTGGAAAATTATTTTTTAAATATGGCTCGAAACATTTCATTTATGAAATATAAATTTTCTCAAAAATAACATTCCAAAAAATAAAAATAAAATTGAAATATTTTTATTTAAAAATAAACTTGAAAACATATAAATTAATCAACAACATAAATAACAGTCTGGGGGTGGTAAATTTCAATCATGTCATACTTGTTAAAATAAATATTCCATTCACATTTTTCATAATAGACAAGTTTACATTGTTTTTGAAAATGATATAAAGATTTAACTAAATAAATAAAAAAGGAAAAATTTACTTTAGAAAATAATTTTAGTAATGTTAAAAATATTTTTGAAGACATGTTTAGAAAAGATGGTTTGGAAGAAAATGTTCGTTCGACTGAAATGATGATACTTCTTAAGAAATGATTTTTGAATTAAGCAGAACATAAATAGAAAAAAATGAATGGAAAATATTTATTCACATGAAATAGTTAGAGGAGAAAAAAATTCATGAGTTTCTTGATATATTTATAGTAATTTTCTATCATTGAAAACATGATCACAAATAATCCAAATAAATGATATGATTGTTAAAAAAGTCTTTACCACTTTTTTGGAAAAATAAAATCAAAATAACCATGTAGGAATATAATTAATTGAAACATATAATATCATGAGGATAAATAAAATATTGATATTACATGTAAAAGTGGTTTTGTATACCCCCAATAAAAGAATATGTGTTTATGAAATCACCATACATCTCAAAGAATTAAAATTGAGACAAGAATACCTTATCGATTCAGTAATATTTTGAATCATAATACTCAATAAATAATAATATAAAATGAAACAATAAATAACATTAAAATAATGGGACTCATTATATAACCTATAAAAGTGGAACTATATATAACACACAAAACCCACAAGTGGTGAATTTGTGTATGTCTCCCAAAAATAAAAGGGAGACCAGAAATCCCTTACCATAAGTCTTGAATTCCATAATATAGCATCAAAACTTCTTTATGAAAAATAATATTTTATTATACACTATTAAATAAAAATATTTAGATATATCATACCATATATTATGTTCTTATGTCCTTTTATTACCTATTTATTAAAAATTCTATTTTAAAGTTATGTTTCAGGTAATAACCACACTGTTTTTCATATACATTATGATTTTTTTCATCTCTGTAATATTAAATTGATCAATGTTTCATCATATCCATAATTTCAAACATGATATAAATATAATATATATTCAGTATATATTTATTTACAGTAATCTATAAAATATAGGGATAGAAAATTAAATAAATTGTTCATGGAGATGGTATGTCATACGTACGCATGAATATGGTTTCCATTTTCATTGTTTATTAATAGAAATAAAGGTAAATGATATATTATTGTTAAATAATATCTTTTAAATAATATATATCAAATATATCCATTAAACCCATCTTTATTACCTTCCATGTAAAAGGTGAATAAACAACATCACTTCGCGAGGTGGTAGTCTATCATAAACACATGTGAGATTACCATTTTCCCAAAAGATGGAAATAATTAATGTATGTGTCATATAATAATTCAAGAATAATAATAATTTCATAAATACAACATGTAAAAAATAAATCCATTATTATGTCCAACCATGATAGGTAGTAATAAAAACATAAATTACATGAGTTCGTGATGTGGTACTCTAACGTACAAAAGATTAATTATATCTTAAGACATTTGATAGAATTAGAAATGTTTATAGGTCATTAAAAAAAATAACAACTTAGTATATGTAATATGATGTAGTTTTTATATAATATTTTTATAGTAATAATTTAATTATTTTGATTAATAAATTAAACAAAAAGTATCCTCTGCAGGTTTGCCCAAAAAACCATCCAATGTAGAAATTATACCAGAAATAAGGATTATAAAATGATATTATGGAATTTGGGAATTTATTTTGGTTGGTACTGGCTAGACTAAAATTTTTTAAATGTGTGAATATGAGAGGAGAAGGGGTGGAGTTTTATATGTGAGGTGAGAGGCACACTTGAAATATTTTGAAAAGAAAAAGTGTGCCCATGTTTTTCCCATGGGAAAAGGGTCAAAAATACCTCAAATTATAATACTAGACAATAACCTATTAAAATAGGCTCATTAAATATATTTATACAAGTTTATAGACCATTTTAACCCTTATCTTATTAGATTACCCCCCCCCCCCAGTAAACTAATTTCTACTTTAACCTTTGTAAATAATTTTGACTCCTTTTAATATTTATTTTAGTCAAAAATTTAGTTGAAAATATTATATAATATAAATTATTATTATTAAAAATATTGAATATTTTTTATCAATTTCTTTTCATATAATTGGAAATTTTTAATTTAAAATTAATCTCAAAGACGCAACGAGAAAGTAGATTTTTAAAGAGAAATTTTTTGATCTTTTATAATGTTTTTGTATCAAAATTTAATATGAAATTGATTAAAATTATTTAAATATAATTAATAAATCTATAATTAAAATAATTTTACTTTCAAAACATTTTATAATATAATTTAACTTCATTAATAAATTAAACAAACATGCAGTTTATGATTAAAATTTTGTATATTTCACTATTTATCCAAAAATGAAGCTTTGTAGAAAAATCCCAAAATTTCACCTAAATCTAATTTTGAAAAGATTTTAAAAAATATAAATTTATTTTATAATATTAATTTTCTAAAATTTGAAAAATTACTTTTATTATTCTTCACAAAATAAATAAAAATCATCTTTGGAGTAACTAGTTTTTTCAAAACATATAAAGAATTTATCCAAAGATTATGAACTTTTTTATCAATATTTTTACATTATATAAAACAATTATAATTAAAATATAAATTAGTTATTACTTTTAATATCTCTATTTTTAATGGATTGGTTATAATGGTTGAATTTAAAAAACTATATTAATAATATATAAAGGTTTGGTTAAAACTCAATATTGTGTGCAACACAATCTAAACTCAGTGTTAAATATAAAGACATATTAGCTTAGTGTTTCATGTCACACAAAACTAACTTCATGTTTCATGTAATTTAATATTAACTCAATGTTGGAGGTAACTTAAGTTGATAACAACGTCTTGAATAATGTAAGCATCTCTGAGTTTTTCATGTAACTCAAGGTTAACTCAGTGTCGTGTGTAACGTAATATAAAATCAGTGTTGTATACAATGAAAATAGAGAAACGAATAAATTTATTTGAAAAATATATTTTGAAAAATCTCATGGTGTTAAACATAATGTAAAAATATTTTTCCAACTCTAACTATCGAATCATACACTCTTATTGTGGGGTGGGTGATAGAGTGACCAACAAACTACAAGACTACTTTGCTAGGTAACATCTTCCCCAGTCTCATAAATATAAATATTGAGTGTGGGATAATATTTATACTATCTATAAGGTCAAAAGGAAGTTGAATTGAACATTATTTCCAAATGTTAATGGGATAAAAAAGCTAGAAGTATATTTTATATTTGGGGGTATTCTATTAGGAAGAAAAATTTGAACTCACTTTTCATTCTATAGGTGGGAAACACCACAATGTTTTTCTTGTATAAAATATATTTCATTGAATTTTTGGGGGCCTAATGTGAGAAGTTTTATTATAATTTAAAGATAATGAGGATAAAAAAAATCAAGGAGGTACAAATTAATGATGGCCAATAGAATATGCTCAATCAACATTATAACATTTGGGTGGAAGGGATCTTGAGATAGAATATAAAATATATCTTGGGCTATCCAAGTATTATTTCTTTATTATGTGTGAGTTTTTAACCCACCCCTAATAGTGAAATTTAAGGTGTTTTCCCTAAGATGTATTTTTATAGTTCTAGAATGTTTTATTTTGTCTCTTATTATTATTACCAATGATAATTTTCCCATTTATATCTCCATATTGTGTTTCCTAGTACATGATTATGCTTTTTCATATTCATATTGCGATTTTTATTTGTCCAGATAATAATCCATCCCACATAACATTTGTCATATGATCACTTGTATATTGCCTTTTGACATTGAGGTCCCATCCCTAGGTTAGCCGATAATTTATTTTTAGGATGTTGTGTGAATCCATGTGGAGGTTGTTTTAACATTACGCTCTCTCTCCATGATGAATTATGGTGGTTCTTATAAACATGATTTTATTTTTTAGATAATAGGTTATCTCTAACTATATTTCTATGAATTTACTTCGAAAATAATCGATTTTCCAATTGATGGGAAAAAAATATTTTATAGAGTGTGTGAATATGCCACATTTAAGTAATTTCTCTCTAAGGACATGGTTATGACTTTGAATTCTAATTTTGGTTGTACTTTTTATGTATTTTTTAGTAATTATGAAGTAGAGTTGGACATTTATTTCATAAATATGATCATGAATTTCAATCCTTGATCTGGTGGTACACCCTCCCCTATTGACTCTTCTTCTATTAGAATATTAGTGTTGTAAATTAAGGGTAAGAGATATATAAATTTTTTTAAGTTCTTCATCAATATTATATTTGTAATTACCTCAAATTTTCTAGTTTACCATGTTTTGACCTACTGAGGAGAACACTTCATAAAAGGCATCCATTATAATATGTAAAGTAAATTGGTGATGTAGAAATTACCTATCAGGTCCCTTAATCTATCTCAGGAATCATGGAATGCCTCTATACCCTCTTGAAAAAATAGGGTGATTTTGTTTCTAAAATATCCTATAAGTATTATAAGGTATAATTTCATGACTAATGATTTGAAAAAAAATATCCAATATTTAAATATGTTTTCAGATAATGCAGTAAACTAGTTCCAAGCATTTAATTTTAAACAGAAAAGATAATACACTCATTTTATGTTAATTTTCAGTTAACCACTACAGTGGAAACTACTCCACTATATTATAAAGTCTTTAATGAAGTCTAGTGAGTTATGATTGAGAACTAAATTAAACATATGTAGTAGTGAAATGTCTGAGTATTTAATTTCATAATTCTTATATATTTGGGTTATCTTAATGGAATATGGATTTACTAAAAATAGAGGAAGTTAAAAATACCTCATCCTAGGTCTTTCAAAATGGTGTTCAATGAGTTTTGGTTGTAAATTTTGTTCATTTTTACTGAGAATCTCTCTCTCTATGGTTTTTCATTTTTCACCCTAGTGATTTCCCTATATAAACATATATAATTTTATTTTTTAGAATTGATTTGATCCAATTGTTGGAAGGTTCATCATATGTGCTTTTATCAAATTTCATTTATTAGAATCATTATAAAATATATTATTCAAATTTTTAAACTTTTTTTGATTTTTTTATTGGTCTTCACCTTACTAGGTAATAGAACAAAACTATTACAGATTTTTATTGGAATTAATATTTTAATTATTAATTTCAGTTTTATAACTATTAATGTAGTTAATAGGGTTCATACCCACTGTAATGGTTTGTGATATTTAATAAAATAACTAAAATTAAAAATAATACACAAATAAATTTGAAAAATGATCAATGGTTGACTAGTTATGTGCCATGTAAGATCAATGAGTAGTGAAGTGATGAATTATATAAATTTAGAATAAAATAAATAGAAAATAACTAACAATAGTAACACCTAATGAATTAGTTAGTGTAAATATCAATCATATTTCATTAAAAATGATAATATTTTATTAAAAAATAAATAAAAATCTATAGAACAAATTTATAATGATAAAAAAGACCTGTAAACAAGTTTGGAACCATACTAGGAATGTTTAATAGTTTTTCAATTACCCATTATTCGTAGTTAGTAAAAATAGATAATCTGTTCCCAAAAGATCATTTTAAATTTAATCATAGCGCTCTTATAGATTTATCCATCATCTATTGTAAAATATGTTTTTGATTATATTCTTAACATTCAAATAAAATTCAATAAATATTAAGGGTTATTGTTTGTTGAAGGTCTTGAATGAATTTTCTATAAGTGAAAAATTAGGATAATCAAACCTATAATAAACAAAATAACAATGTAAAAAAATAAATAAAGAACAATTTTATTGGATCCAAAAAAATTATAAATAAACAATTTATACTTTTAGAAAAAATATGATGTTTATAGAAATTATGTTAAATGAAGAAGATAAATATAATGGGCTTATATGTTCAAGATATCTAGTTCTTTCCTTGGCTACCAAGTTTCCTTGATTCACCTATGTTCTCCATATCTCAATTCCCACTATGATTAATCACATAATAAGGAATAAATTCATTAGTTAATTCCAGTTGATATATATGTTCTCTCCATTAAATGAAGTCATGTGCTTACTTAATCTTTGTGACTCACAACATGCAACTTCAATCTTTACCATTGAGTTTCAATGTATCATTGGACATGGTGGATCATATTCAAAAAGATGTAACTTGAGTAAAGATCCCAAACCAATCTCAAAATACCCACATGAATCATCTTCTACATGATTCAAATTCATCAGTTTCAAGATTATTTTGAAATATCTGTTTTTCATAGCTCCATCTTCTCAAGGGTCTCTAGCTCATCATGTACTGTTCGAAAATAGGGGAAACTGAATATCTCAAATTTTTTTAAAAAATAAAAAATAGGGAATAAAATTACATAAACCCAAAATAAATTAATAAAAATGCATTTTAAACATAATATTTCAATAACATTCATACAAAAAATAGTTCATAAAAACATATTAAAATTTAAATAAATTAAACATTAATCAATTTATCACAAAACACCATTTTAATTAAAATATTGGATGAATTAGTAGTTCTAATCAAATTATACAATGATAAATATTTTCCCATTAAAATAATTTTTTACCATTGAAAAACAATTTTTTCTCATAAAATATGTGTCTATTTGTATTTAAAAATTCTTCATCAGCATGTTGCGAGCAGTGTATATAATCTAGAAAGAATGGTTGAAGCTTTTTTAATTCACTTATACAAGCCTATAGAGGTAAATGATCTCTGAAATGTTTTAATCATATGTTGATAAGATATCAAGTGAAATCAAGAAATCAAAATAATTTTCCATATCTTATATTTTTGAAGGAAATAAAAAGAATAAAAGGACGGTTGTGCACTAAAATAAAATTTAGTGAAAATGAATAAGGAAAGAGTGGATCTTATAAGATGTGAGAATTAAGGATGTAAACAAATATATACATTATTAAAAGGAATGAGAGTATATTTTATGTTTATAAATAAATTCCATAATGTTTGTTCACACAAGGTTAGTAAATAGGTCTCTAAAATATAATGCTTTAATAAAAAAGATATGGGGAAATATTCAAACCATTATTCTAAGGGTCAGGAGAATCTACCTCAAAAGAGATGATATGGGAATGTCAATGATTTTATAATTACCATTGTATAAGTTAAACTCCCTAATGATATTATAGAAAGTTATTTGATCATAAAATCATAGATAGATAGAGATTTATTTTATTTTGTATATACACACTCTATTATATATTTAATATTCTTTAATAAAATTAAATCATCACCAAATTATATAAGAAATAAGTTCTAAATAAAAAAACCTAGTGGAAATATTACTATAATGATGATATGTTAGTAATACCCCATTATGATATATAGAAAAACCTTACTTTTGAACACAATTATTATACCTTTGGTTTACTTGTACATAATCCTTTCAATGGATTTACTATAAAAGAATGATGAAAAAATTTATTTCAAAGAGAATGAGACTAATAATTATAAAGAAGTTATAGTGTCATGAAATGAACTCCACTAGCCCTAAACTGGGGAATCTATCCCCATGGGTTTCTTGTAATCCCTTGGTTTCCATTGTAACACACCACATATTATAACCCACCAGGGTAACTTATCATACTAATGATTTATCCACATGACAACACATTTTATTTAAGTGTTATTTTCCTTCACGTACACACACCCTGGGAAACATACCAAGATCCCCCCATCCTAAAACTACTCAAGTCCAAGCCTTTCTTAACAATTGAGTTATAATCATGTTGGCTCCTAAAGATAAATTTTCCCCTATTTGACATGGATTTTAATATTTATTCTATTAAGTCTCATTTTTTCATTGGGGTTACACTCCCAACCACATAAAAGTACAATGGACTTACTATGTACCCAACTCTTGAAACCTAGGATGTTCAACTCTACTTATGTATGGGTATTGGCTCTGATACTATTTTTTTCCAGGCCTGGCCTCCCTAGGTCATGAACAATTTAATCTATCCCCATGTGTATCCTATAATACCTTGCTTTCCATCCTAGTACACTATAGGATATTACCTATCAGGGTCACTTATCAAACTAAAAACCATCCAAAAATGTCAACGCATGTTCTCATAGTGTGATTTTTTTCACATACACCCACCATGGGAATTATAACAACTTGAACATTTATAAATTAAATTCCATTTTTTGAATAAATAAATACCATATTAATTAAAGAAGTAACATAAAAAACATGCACAACTTTAGATATTTTGAACTATTATAAAATATATCATTTCATTTAAAATTGATAATTAAGAATCAAACCCATTGATAATATAGTCATTTTACAGTGAATTTTAATATCACTATATAATCAAGGTTATGATAATGTCTAATTGACACATATTGAGGAAGTGATGGACTCGACTAGTAAGATCATTCCCTATAATGCCAATTTATTTGAGTTTTTGAGGTATATGGAATCATTGGGTGATTCCCTTGATCAATCCCAAGATGATATTCAATAACTAAAGAGTGACTAAAACTGTTAATGTTATAAGTTCAAGCTTATTGAGATCAGGGTGCAAAAATATCTACTGAAACACCCTAAGAAATTACCATCATTTCCCACTTTATCCTTAGGGCGTATGCTAGTGTAATAAGAGATTATATATCTTGTCCCTAATAATATGAATTTTTTATTTTTTAATAGTGTAATTATCATATTTATCCTTTTTTTATTACTTTATAAACGATTATATTCTGAGTATAAAAAAATTACAGTTTGAAATGATGATTTCAAATTTATATTTTTGGGAAATATTTATAATCTTTATAGACACTCATTTGATAATTTTAATAATTTTTTAAACAAAATTATATTTTAATAAAATGTTATTATTAAATAAAATTTATTTAAATATAAATGACAATATAATGTGTTTTAATATAATTTTTAAGGGTCAAAAATTTGTTGGTATCGTAAATTCTAGTATTTTATAGAAAACAGTGACTTTATTTAAAAAAATTTAGGTTGTAGTGTTTTTGAAGATATTTTGATAAAATAAATTTTTTTAGAATCATAATATCTAAATTATACAATGTTTATTTTTTCATAATTTTATGAGATAATTGTTTTTTTCTGTAATAATTACATACTGATAAATATACGGTATGTATTATGACATCATAATAGTTGAATAGTTATGTAATAACTTTTATAAAGGGAATAAATGACTAAATATATGTTTTACTATTAAATAATTTTTTTCTGATGTTATTTTATTAATTTTAAATTCCTTTAATGAATCCTCCAATACCTATGAAATATTTTAATGTTCTAAATTTAATTCTCTATAAACATGACTCACTTACCAATTACAAATGGTGTTATTTTAATATATTTAGATATTGTCCTTATAACATATTGAAAACAAATCCTATATGGTAGAAACCATGGTAAATTCATTGGTTGTTTTCTTGTTTTGATTATTCTTTCATATAGTTTCCAAAACCAATATTTATAAATCAATAAATAATTACCCTCTATTTGTTTCTAAATTTCCTCCAAACCACTCAATCCTATTCACTAAAAACCCATTTATCATAATTTTACTATCCTTACGAATCTATAAATCCCTCCAAAGGTGTTCTAAATCTCTTATTAAGCTCCTTTCAAGACTTTGGAAGCACTCCCTTAAGGTATGGGGTTCCCCCTACTTTTTCCATTCAAGAACCTTATTTGCATCTACCCTTTTGAATCTCAATTTATTTTGTTTTCCTGACATTATATATATAACACTAATATATAATTTATGTAATAATAATGAGATATAATTTATCCCATCTCATTATAACCTTTACATGTATTGTTACTATGTCGAAGTAAGGGATTCTCTCCTCCGCCTATTTATTCAGCAATTTTTTGAGTTATTCTTTTCTAATTAGAAATTTTTCATATTGGAATATGTTATTTAACATCCCTATTACAATATTTATTATTTAAATTTAAATAAAGACCTTCTTTTAGTATCATTAAACCATTCTACGATTATTTTTGTACACCTATTTTACTTCAAAAATTATCCTTTTAGTTTCAATTTGAAAAATTTATGTAGTGAATTCTCATACCCATTCCACTCAAGGGTATTCTAATATATATATATAAATACCCTCTATTGGTTTCGAAATCCAATTTATTTAAACCACAATCCTTAATCATGGGATTAAAATTAATTAAGATTTCCCTTATGTTTTATGATCTATATGGAACACAAATGCATGTACTTGATATGGATGTGATGGGTGGAACACATATTATTTATCCCTCCAATGCTTTGGGTAGATTTTTTATCTCAATATATATCATTTATGTTTCAAGGGAGGTTTTGTTAAGAACATTATGTTATGATGTCTTTTTGGTTAGCCTTGACTTATGCATATGATTTCATATTTTATGTTTTAGCCACATTATTATGTTTCCTTGATGTTATCATCTTATATCATGCATTGATTTTCATTTTTATGATCACATCCCATTTTATGTCAGCTTGATATTCCCTTTTAATAATATTTATTAATTTAATAATGTTATTATTTGATAATTTCCTAACTAAAATTTATATCGTGCCTCTTTCTTATATACATCCATAGTTAATCCCATGCAGTTTTAAAATAAAAATTGAATTTTAAGAGCATGTTAAGAAGTTTCAAATAATATTTTTTTATATTTATATCAAATTATTATGTTATGTGACTAATAAAATAATTAAATTATTCATTTTCATATTTTAGGATTATTTTATGTGTCTATTTATGTAATAAATCATGAATTAAGGTGTATTAAATATATGTGTTTTCATTTTTGGTGTTAGAGTAAGGCCTAGTTATCTTTGGGGATTTTAATTAGAAGAAATTATTAAAAGACATATAGATAATAATAAACATGGGAAAACATCAATAAATAATTTTAATGTATAGATTAACTAGTTTAAAATTAGTAAAATATGTGTCTGGATACAATAAGTGGATGTGGATCTGGAATATCTGTTCTTAAGGGTAATAACGCCAAAAAGGGCACATTGGGCATTGGCTCAGTCATCACTTGGTGCATGACAGTGTGGCGCTGATTCAAACCTAGTTTGAAACTCTTATGGGATATGATTTTTTAAATTAAAATGTTTTTTACAAACCATTTTTAAGAGAAAAAAATTCCACTTACATGTTATGTTTGGAAATACGCAATGAAGAATAGAGACTAAAACCATGAAATTCATAGGTTAATAAATGTAATATATTTATGAGTTATCCATTCAATGTTCATATTTTCCACTTCATATTTTTAATAGTTCAATAATTATCATCTGTAATTTTATATTAATTTTATTCTGTGGCTCAAAATAAGATGAATTGAGTCAATAAAAAATTTGATGAGTAACGTAATAACTGCACAAATGGGATGCTCAACCCGATGGGAGAAGGAGTTTGAAAATTCATGAAAAATAATTTATCAATTAACTCATGGTTTGAATAAAAAATTGAATCATAGGGAAAATATACATCAAAATAAAAAATATCAAGTTGGAATTGAGACCTTTATACGAAAAATACCAGTGAATATTTGTCGTTATTTTTATATATTAATCATTAAAAATGGATAAAATACATTGAAAAAATAATATCCATCATATAATTTTTTAGTAAGAAATTTTTATGTTTTATTTTTATCATGTAGAGGGAGAATATATCAATAAAAAACATTAATCAAAAATACAATGCTTGGGGGAGAAATGTAGTAATAGTGTTGACGGAATTCTATAATTTTTTTAATAAATATTTCCCTCACACTCTCTGAAAATATGGAGAGGGGGTTCTATAGACTCAATAAAAAGGATAAAAAATACATCTTGGTGTATTAAGAAAACTTTAAAATACTTTCATGAAATTCTACTAGCATTATCATCGACCCAAAAAAGTAATGTTTACCACTTCATCAGTGAGCTAAATCCAACTTTATATAAATATTTTGATAGCTATGTGGAAAATTTCTGATGTTCCCTCAATGTCCAAATATAGGATAGTGAATCTCATGTTCTATGAGATATGAAGCAGAAATTGATTTTATTTTTGGAAGATCAAGGGAAAATTATCAATGTTACATGAAAGTCCAATATCTGACTTTTCAAAAGTGTGGGAAGAAGAATCCAAAAAAATCTACAGGGGGAAAGAAATACTTTAGGATTGGGAATGATGGTAACCTATATAATTAATTATTATAAGATAAGCCCACCAATGTGATGGAATAATATTATTATCTATTAATCCTCAGCCTATAATCCAATGTTTCAACTATAAATAATTATTACACTCTATAAATAAATTATCTAAGCCAGTGGATGTCGATCATAACTGATGCAAACAACCCCAAAGGACTAGAGATAAAGGGAGATAATATGTTATCATAACTACTATGGTAAATACGAAGAATTGTGTGATGATAGTTATGTTACTTATTCATTTTGGAATATAAAATATACTATTTGATTCTGGTTCTATTAATTCTTTTATATCACAATATTCAAGTATAACTATTCAAACACCACCAAAAAACATGAAAGTGGGTTTATCTTTGAAATGTGAAATTTTCCAATTATTATATCCCTATTTTATAACTTCTAACCTATCCATATATTCAGGATGAATTTTCTGAAAAACCTTATGGTAGTTCCTTTAGTGTAATTTAATGTTATTATGGGTATGGATTGGATTTCCTAATATAGAGAAAACATAAAATACTAAGATAAGTAAATTAACCTATATATCATGAATCTACCTCTAATTATATAGAAGTGTAAGTAGGATGATGAAATGAATTTGGTATGATCACCTCAATAATAGATAATATTGACTTATGAGAAAGTGTATCTATCTCAAATGATTAATACTATATTAAATATGGACAATTATCACATTCCCATTATAAGGGAATATGTTGATGTGTTTTCTAATGAATTGTTTGGTCCTCCTTGATTACATTAGGTTCAATTATAAATCAATTTTAAACCTACATCTTTTCTAATATCCAAGATTCCATATAGAATAATCACTATTTAACATGAATAACTGAATAATTAATTATAATATAATATAGATAAAGGGTTTATACACCCAATTGACTCACCAAGGGGAGATATGGTCCTCTTAATATATAATAAGGATTTTTCAATGTTTCATTTCATTTATTGTCATTTTCTTAACAATACCATGATAGTGAACAAGTATCGTATTCCATGGTTTTATGACTTGTTCAATTATATACTTATAGCCCAATAAATTTATAAGTAGGATCATCAGTTGTTATATTATCCTATAAATGTGAATAAGGAGGATATTTCTAAGATTTATTTTCATATAAGTTATATAAACTATGAGCTCATAGTTATTCCATTTTGACTCACTAATGTTATAGTTATCTTCGTGGACTTGATTAATAGAGAATTTAGGGAGTACCATGAAATTTTTTTGGTAGAATTTATAGAATATATTTTTATATACTCAGTAAGAAATGAGGGACATGATGGTCATTTGAATGGTGTTCTAAAGGCATTGAAAAGGGATATTTTTTATGTAAGGCATAGTAAATATTTGTTTGGGATGGATTAATTAACATTTTCGAGTCACGTTATCACAAAATGGGATATCAATGGATCCATTAAAAATAGAGGAAACTGAAGGATGAATCAGACCAGTATCAATTATATAGATTTAGAGTATCCATATACTATTTGGGTAGTATCATTTATTTGTGTGAAACTCCACATCATTTTCAATCCCAGTAACTAAGTTAACTTAGATGGGATTGAAGTTTTTTCATGAATGATGAATGTGAGGGGGTATTTAAAGAGTTAATGAAGGGGATAATGACACAATATATTTTAACATTACCCACTATTGGTAAAGGATTTTTTATCTAAAATTATTTATCCAAAAGTGGTCTGGTTTGTGTACTCATTCAATATAAAAAACTGATATCCTATTCCTACCAATAATTAAATATGCATGAGTTGTACTACCAAACACATAGTCTAGAATTGGCTATAGTAAACATGAAATTAAATATTTTGTGTCAATGTATCTATGGGGGGAAGTGTTACATATATACATATTATAAATGTTTAATTATATATTCACACAAAAGGATCTCAATATGAACCAACAAAGGAAGTTATAGCTGATAAAGGATTATGATTTTCCAATCCATTACCATCCTTGGAAGGAAAACAAACTTATAGATGCTCTGAGTAGAAAGAATCTCAAAACCCTATATATAATGAGGACTAAAAGGGATCTAATATTCCTGGAAACAATGATAGACATTGTAATAATAAAAGTATCTCCATCATACCTTTCTGAAATAACTGATCAACAATCCATTATTGAGAGGATTAAGGAGGTTCAAAATGGTGATGAGTAGCCACAAGAATATGTAATGAAGTCTCTAGAGATTGCCTTTTCTAAATATATATTTATAAGGTTTTGATCTTAAATATGTGTCCAATAAAAATTGGAAATAGAGAAGAAACATCCAGATTATGTTCAAAACTTATCCATCACTATTCATTGAGGAATGAATTAGATATATATTTCTATGAAGAAAAAGTATATGGGGGATAACATGACAAATGATATTGAAGAGTTTTTATCTTAGTTCTGGGTATTCTAGTAATTCAAGAATGAATGATATATGTCTAAGGGTATGATGAAACCATTTACTATACCAGTTTGTAAATGGGAAAAAATAACCATGGATTTTATCATAGGACTCTCTAAGACATATAAATGTAATAATGCCATTTGGGTGGTAGTCGATCAATTTAAAAATTAGGGAATTTCATTATTATCAAGGAATACATGTCTCCTTACATAATATATAATATATACATAATGTTTGGGATAAAATAGTATGTAGTTACACTCTACAGTATATCTGATATTGATTTGAGGTTTTAGTGAAGCCTTCAACAAGTACTGGATATAAAGATAAGTTTTAGTATTTATTGTAACCCTCATATGAATAGTCAGTTTGAGAGAACCAATAATTCTCTAAGGGATATGATGATACCATCTTCAATGGATTTAAAATGATGTTTGGATAAAAACCTTCACATGGTAGGGTTCTCATATAAAAAAAGATTCCATTAAACCATTCAAACAGCAGCATATGAGGCTCTATATAGAAAGAGTTTACCAAAGCTAGCGTACTTTGAAGAAGATGGAGAGAAGAATATTATTTGTTCTCATCTTATCCTGGATTTTATATATGTGGTTAAGACCATTCAAAATCATATGTAATCTGCATAAATTTGATAGAAAATATATAAAGACAACCTTTAATGAGACATGTATTTTTTGGTTGAAGATACGGTGGTCCTTCATATGTCACTATGAAAGAAATTCATTATGTCTATTAAGAAGGGAAATATTAATCCAAAATACATTATCCCCTTTGGTATCCTTAATTTCATCTGATCTATGGTCTATCCACTAACACTCCCAACTAACATATCCCAAGTACCTGATGTGTTCCATGTATCCCTCTTGAGGAAGTACATACTAGAACCCTATATTCAATGAATCATGACATGGTTCCATTATAGAATGATATTTCATACTATGAGTATCCATTGAAGTTATTTGATCATAAATACAATGTTCTATGAAATAATATAACTCACCTGATAGTAATGGTTTTGTGAAACCACAAGATTGAGGAAGAAACTTGGCAACCATAAGAGTGGACGAAACACAAGTACCCAGATGTATTTTATTGTGTAAAATAAAATTTTGATTGTGAAATTTATAAAGGGTTGAATAATGTAAGGACCTGAGGTTTAATAAATTAAATTCCATTATTTAATGAATAAATTCCATATAAAATAGTGAAGTTTACAAAACAAATTCACTATTTTGGTAATTTTAAACCATTATATAATATAGATTATCAAATTTAAAAGATCATTAATCATCATGACCATTGATAAAATTTTCATAGTACAATGACTGTTAAGATAATTATATAATAAGGCTTGGATAATGTCTAATTGACACTGATGGAAGAAGCGATGGGCCTAACTAGTGGGATCATACCCTATAAATACCATTTATATAATCTTCCAAAGAAGAAGGAATCAATTTTATTTTCCCTTATCTAAGATTAATTCATGATTCCATAACAAAATCTCGAATAAAAACCATTTATGGGAGAAGTTTAATATTATCAAAATTGTAGCCCAAACAATGTTCAAAGAACCACACTAAGAAAGAACCATTGTCACACACCTTACCCTTAGGGTGTATGGTAGTGTAACAAGTGGTTCTCATTCTATACCCTAACAATATAAATTTTTATATTTTCTTTTTTAATAAAAATTTTCAACAGTTATTATTAATTTATACATTATTATATAATATGTTTGATAAAAAATTAATTTGAGATGAAGAAATCAATATTATATTATTTGGAAATATATTCTCTGAATCAAGACACTATTTTTCTAATTTCAATAAAAATTGAAGTAAAAAAATTTTAATAAAATAATCTCTTTCAATAGAATTTATTTAAATATAAATTTTAATATAATGATGTTCAATCTAATATATATAAGGGTCATAAATTTTTTAACCTCATAAAAACAATTATTTTTATCTAAATAAGGAGTATAATTTTAAAGTGAAATTTATAATATATGGGATATTAATTTTGAAGAAATAAATATTATTTTTGAAATAATATAGTAAAAATTATCCAATGGTTAATTTTTTATAATTTTTTTGAGACAACCGTATTTTTGGGTAAAAATTAAATAAGGTCAAAATATACGATATATATTATGAAATCATAATATCCCAAAAGTGATTTAATTAATGCTATAAAGGGAATACATGACAAAATATAGGTTTCCCTATTATAATAATATTTTTTTATGTTTTCTAATTAAATTTATAATCCTTTAATGAATCCTCCTAAACCAATATTATATTTTATGGTTTAAAAATCATTTCTTTATGAAAATGACTCACATACACATCAAAAATTTTATTATTTTAATATGTTTTATTATATTCCATATAAAATTATAATAAACACCTCATTGGTAAAAACCGTGGGAAACCCCCATGGTAAATTTTTTATTTTATATTATTTTATCATATAGATCCAGAAACCTACGTTTAGAAATTTATAAAGAACTCCCATCAATTTTGTTATAAATACCCACCAAACCACCCAAAACACTTCACTAAAAAACCTTTATCATGAATTTACACTCTCTATACCTATCTAAATCCCTCCCAAGGTGTTATCATTCTCTTAAGAAGCTCCTCCCAAGCTTTTAGAACCACCCTCTGAAGATAAGGGATTTCTCTCTCTTCTTTTCAATTCAAGCACGTTCTTTGAATTTTATATTTAGAATATAAATTGATTATATTTACATGAATTTTTAAATATAAATTTATTATCCAATTTATCTTATAATAATGATATATAATGTATCCCCTCTCATTATAACCTTTACCAAATCCACTACTTTACAGAAGTATGGGATTTTATCCACCTCTTTATTGATGATCTATATTTGATTTAAGCCTTTTCATTCAAATTTATTTAAGTTGAAATATGATTTTACATATCCCTATTATTTTCATTATGATTTTAATGTAATAAGTTACACCCTTTAACTCTTATGAAATCATTACATAAAAATTTATGTACACCCATTATGCTACAAATATTATCATGGGATTTTCCAAGATAAAAAATTATATTGTGAATAACAATCCCAATTTTCACCCAAGGGTATTAGAAAGGATATAATTTTCTATAATTTATTGGATACTTCCATGTATATAACCCAAACTTCGTAATTTTTTATTAAATGTTATGAAATACATTCTTTTCTAGTGTGATCTATGTGGAATGCAAATTCATGTACAAGATATGAATGTGACGGGTGGGACAAAAATTATGTAACCCTAAAATGCATTGGGATATAAACTTATCACATGATATGACATCTATGGTTCAAAAAAGGTTATAATAATAACACTATGATTTGATTTCCTGGCATTTAGTATTAAAATATTCTTATAGTTTCATGTTTTATGTTATTTTTGTATTCGTATATATTCATGATGTTATCATCTATTATCATGATTTTATGTTCATTTTTATGATTCTAACCCTTTTATATAACATTGATATGTATATTTAATATCATGTATTACTTTCATCATGTTATTATTTTATTATTCACTTAATGTGCTCTATAACTCAGACCTTTCTTATGTATTCCTCCATGTTATCTCATGTAGTTTTAGAAGTGTGATGGAATTTTTGGAGGATGTTAATAATTTTTAAAAAACTTTGTTTTGTCCATATTTAATTTTATTTTTCTATGTATATAATTACCCAAATAAACTAGAAATTTAAATATTTTTGTATTTTATTATATGATTATTCATGTAATCAATAATGAATTGAGATGTATTGAAGATATGTGTTGTTAAAGAAACATGCAAGGAGGTCACCTATCCTGACTCTGCTCTAGGTTAAGAGTCCCTTAAATATGGATTTATAATAAGGTAGATATCAAAAACAAGGTTTCACCTAGTTTACATGGGTATAAATATTTCTTCTATTATGTCTCATTTTTTTAGTGGTGTTACACATGGAATTTATAATCTTTATAACGGATAATTCATTATATATTTAATGTAAGGATATTATTATATTATCCCACCTAAAAGAAATTATTATAGGATAATAATAGAAACAAGTTATATATATGAAATATTTCCCAATAATGGATTATATACATATTTTGTTGGAATACATCAATATGTTTCCTGAATAATTATTTAAAACTTAGCCCAAGCATGAAGTTGAGTTTTCTATTTAACTAATCCCTGATTGAAAACCATTATATATGACTCCCAAGATTATAACCCTAGTTTAATTGGAAGATATAAAGAAACAACTAAGAGGTTTGTGTGGTGAAGGATTCATTTTCCCTTGTGTTTCACCATAGGGGTCCTTTTTTATTTTAGTTAAGAAGAAGGATGGGTCTATGATTTTTATAATCATTTATATAGATTTTGATTCCATTACTATATAGAATAAGTGTCATCTATCAAAAATACTAACATGTTTGGTAAAATTCAATGACATCAATATTTTTCAAAGATAGATAACTAATTTGGGTGGTATTAGTTGCAGTTGAAGAAGTATGATATAAAAAATACAGCATTTCATATGAGTTATACACATTATGAGTTTATAGTAATTCCATTTGGCTTAACTAATGCACTCTATTGGATTATGTATATGATGAATAGAGTATTCTAGAATATTCTTGATAATTATATCATTTTATTTGTTAATTAAATCCTCAAATACTCTAAAATATACTAGGAGGATAATAATCATTTGAGAATCATTCATGAACCTCTCATTGGAAAGGAGATAAATGTGAAATTTTTTATATGTTATTTTTTTGTTGAGAAGTTTCCTTTTATGGCCATATTATCTCCAAGGATAGGATATATGTTGACCATTATAAGACATAGGTAGTCAAATAATGACCCATAATGAAAAATATAACAATGATACATAGTTTCCTTGGATTATCATGTTATTATCGATAATTTTTTCTGCATCTAATTATCAAAACTATTGACCAATTTTACACATAAAGGTTTTATGTTCATATGTTTGATGGAATGTGAATATTTTTTTGAGCATTTAAAGATGGTATTTTCAATGTATTGATATTAATATTACCCTAGAGAAAGCATGGATTTTTTATATATAGTGATTCATCGAATAAAGAGTATTTTCCCCTATATATAAATATAGATTTTTTTCTTACTCTTCAACATAGTTAAATATCCATGACCAAATTCTCTATCTCATGATATTGAGTGGTAATCCGTAATATTTACCTTCAAGATATATAAGTAAAATTTTTATATTGATAGAGGTTATATATATATATATATATAGATCTGAAGATTTTAAAATACATATTATCTTAAAAATAAATCAATGAAACACAAATGAGATGTCCAAAGCTACTCATGGACTTGTTAGGACCAAGGCACTAGTCCCTACAATCAATATTATTGTCCACTCTTGATGATATCTATCATTGGTTTATTATCACTAGGGTTATCTTGTTAGATATCACCCTTGTTGGAAAAGGCATTATTGGTGGGGAGAAGGATTCATGTACTTTTATTCACACCCAAACCCCCTTCGTGTACCGATGTGGGATTCAGGGACTAGTGTCATAGCGTGACACATGGCAATAAATAGGGTGGTCAGTCCCATGTCATGGGAACCCATGGGAATGTTATTTATTATGTAGAACCCACAATCACCCCCTCAACACATTCACTAGTGACCAAATATTTTATTAACTAAGATAACCCTTGTTAGGACCAAAGAAACCTTCCCTACCACCAAAAAAAATTCGATTCTATGTGTTATCCCACATAGTTTTTTTCCTATGGTCAGTTTTTTAGAGATATAACTTTCTAGAAAATTCATTTTTGGTGGGGTAGGGGCTTTAGGGACTTATATTCATACTCAACCCACTTTCAATTCCCTATCTGGTACTTAGGGGAAAGTGTCACAATGTGTCACCATGTGTGTCACATTGTGACACCCTACTGTCCAGTGCCAGGGTGTATAGTCCAACGCCATGGGAACCCTAGGGATTGTGCTGCATTATGTGGAACCCACTAGACTATTATTACTCAATACACTACCACTATTGGAAATAAAAATTTTGGTTGATTCGGATCATGGTATTATAACCAATAAAACGATCATTTGTTCATGGATTTAGTAAATTTGGATATGGGAATTAATAAGAAAGGGAAAACAGCACTCATTTTTCAAATGATTTACAAAACATCATTATTAGGGAATATAAAAAATTCTTATCTTTTTTATAAGAGTTTACAGAAGATAAATTAATGTTGTAAATGATAATAAATTTTTAGACATCATCCATAATGATATTTTATTAAACACATGGTAAATAATTTGGATTTCTGTTGACTATATTTACAATTATATACATTTTCTCACTATAAGGGTCAATTTTCACCTTGATCGCCTTTTCCAGATCTATATTAATAAACATGGGAGATTTTAGAGTGAATCTCAATTGATTTTATATGGTCAGGACTCATAGTTCATATCAAAATTATAGAAGATTATTTATAATTCTCTCAACTCAACGATACATTTTAGCACCACCAATCTTCCTCAAACTGATAGAAAGTCTCCAAAAACTATTAAGACATTAGAATACATTCTAAATTTTTCCTTATTTTACTTTCATGTTATTTGGGATCATTATCTTTCATTGGTATAATTTCTATAAAATAATACCTTTTATTTTATTATTCAAATTGAACCATATGAAGAATTATATCCGAAGAGATTTCATACTCCAACATGTTGGAATGGAGTTAGAGAAAGGATAGTAGTCTACCAAGAACTCATTTAGGAGACAATAGTTAGTGTGATAACTATTTAGATTCATGTTATGTGAGGATAAAGAAAAAATATTATCTACATATGTAATGAGAGAAGGATTATGAATTTAATGTGGGGGGTCATGTTTTCTTAATGGTATCTCTATAGAAGGGAGTTATAAGGTTTGGTAAGAAAGGGAATATAATTCCTAGATACATTGTAACATTTAAGGTTTTGGAATGAATTGGAGTTACGGATTGGTATATAAAAATGACTCCAAATCTTTCCAAAGTTCATGACTTTTTCTAAATATAATTATTGAATAAGTACATGACATACCTGATTTGAGTACTCACCACTGGGAAAATAGATTTCAAACATAAGTTATATTATTTTAAATATCCCATCAAGAATTTGGAAACTATAGACTATGTTTATTGGAATAAGACGACTTGATTGGTAAAGGTACTTTAGAAAAATAAAATGTTAGAGGTGGAAATGTGTGAACTTGATTATGTAGTGATGGAGACCAAAATACATTTTTTTTATTGATATGACCTAATTATTTTAAGGATTAATTTATTAAAGTTGGGAAGAATGTGAGACACGAGATTCAATTTTAGTAAGAAAAAATCTCAACCCAAAGAAATTGTTGAATGATGAAAATTTTATTATTCCAATAGCACAATAATTTTTAAATTTTGGATTTTAATTTTTTTAAATGATATTAATTTTTTAAATTCATCATTTTAAAATTATCTTAGGCTTACTTTATGAGATTTTTTAGAAATTTATATTTTACGGTTAATAGTTAATGTACCATTTTTTTAGATACCATAACTGTTATGACAAAAATATGTTATAATAATGCCTTAAAAATATAAAAAACGTTATTCCTAACCAAAACAGAGTTTAATAAGTTAAATAATTCATTTCAAATTAATATTTTTTATTTATTAATTTGTGCTTGGATTTTTGAAAACCAAGTTATATTTTAGTCGAATAAAAACACATTTTTTCATTTAATTGAGTGGTTTGAAGGTGAAATTTTGTTTTAGATTGATCTAATTGAAAAATAATAATTTTTGTTTAAAAATAAATCAATAAATTTCATGATAATAAATATTATTCAATATTTTATTATAAATTAATTTTTATGATTAAAAATTGATTTATAAAAAATTATTAAATTAAGAGTATTTTTTTTAAAAATAATGTTTGACTCATTTGAAAATTGAAACATAGAAAATGGTTTTTAAATTTGGAATGTATATATTTATATTTAATAATAAGGATGACTTAATATTTTCATATATTAGGGTCCAAATAACTTCTCCAAGGGAAGAAAATACTCACACAATCACTTTACAAAAGGAAGATAGCATTCCAAGAAGTCTAGAAAAGTGAATGAACTAAAATTGAGTTTAAAACATTAGAAGAAAGTTGATGGAATTGAATTTCTCATTGTGACATGTGTACCGTTACTGGGAAGGGTTTGTTGATCACATGAACCACGAACAACCATTACGCAAAATGATCCACGAGGCGCTGGCCCGTAGTGTGATGGCTAGCGAACTCAGGCACATAAAAACCACATCGTTGGCTGAATTAATCATGCAAAGGCCATCTGCATACCATCCCACGAACTCAAATGTTTGTAGATGAAGTAAATTGGAAAGGTTCTGTGAACCATGACTCTCAAACCACGACCTTCGCAAACCCCGGTTGACCATGTTTTCCACGGATCAATATATATCTTTATTAGATTCCACAAATAGTGTCGCATTCCCATATATACAATTTCACCAATTCTCACTAAAAATAGCATAGAAGGACTTGAGAAAGGATGGACAAATAATGCATGGAGGAGACCCTAAAGTTTGGAAGTAAAAATTCGGAGAGGATTCCGACTTCAGTCTCAAATCATCAGCAATGCCAAAATTAAAAACCACTTTTCCCTATGTCTAACAAGTTGTAAACCATAATAGGAAGGAACATAATAATAATGGGAGAATAGAGAACCTAATTGGTGAAATCATTAACCACATATTACTCAGGGATGAAATCCCCAAGAAAGATAGTCCCAAAGACACTCCATTGATATGATGTTCTGCATAGTGTTTCACTAAACGGATTTAACCCGATGTTGTGCGCTGCATCAGTATGTGGATGGAACCTGAAGAGGCATGGCGGATGGTACCCAAGACCGAGTACCACTATGATAAATGGTGGTCCATTCCCAAGCTCGCGTACTACTTAGGTACGTAGATGACCCCTCTACCCACATACTAATATGGTATGCGGAGCTCCCCCATGCCGCATAAGAAAACAGTATGCAGAATGGGGAGTCTTCAGTTGTTCTTCAATATGGTACAAATCTCACCCCTCTATTACTGTCCAGTCCTCAATATCCCCTCCATGAATAAGTCCCCTGGCATCAAGTCAAAGCCTCCTCGAAATCCACTGGACCTATATGATCAAATCATTGGGAACATCAACATTCCCCTTTGAGTCTATATACCCATTGTGTGCGGAGTCACGAAGACTCCCCCAAAATGTTTTATACTCCAGGGATGTTTGTATATATGCATTCCCATGGTAACCAATATTCCATCATCGAGATGTAGACGTGAACCTCCATGTTCTATGGAATAAGGTTGATCACTTTCTTTTCCATTCATTGTTGAATAGAGATCAGTCAAAGGAATCATGTTCTCTTATACTCTTGATGATTGGTGAAATTCCTCCCCTTTCCTAGAAAGTGTTCTGGGTTACTCCCACTAAGGTAAGTCCCCAATCATCTAAGGGCCTATCCGCATGACCTCCAATGTCATCCCACATTAATGGGTCCATTGCTATATGCCCTCTTCCCCGGTCGCCTTAGCTTCTTCCATCATTAGCCCTCCCTATCCCATCAATGAGAGAGGAGGTGTGTGGTTGGATGGACCTTTCATATCCTATTGTTTCTCACAACGATTATGACACATGTGGGCTTAGAGATTTGTGATGATCATGACATCCATGCAAGCCAAACCAAATTTTAGACTTTGATAACTCTGATTCCTAGTCAATACAAGATACGTAGGACACCATCTTGAAAGCTCGAGCTCAAAAGGGTGAGCTTCTAAAAGGGTTCACCCAATCATGACCTCTCAAATGAGTAGCTCTCATTCACAAGCCCCAAACCAAATTATTAACAATGATAAATATTATTCCCGGTCAAACCAGGTTTTGTAGGATTCCTTCTTGATGGACCGAGCTCAAAAGGGTGCCCCTCAAAAAGGGTTCACCCAATCACGACCTCTCAAATGGGAAGTTGTCATGTGTAATCCCCAAACCAAATCCTGAACTAGGAGAACATTTATTCTTGTTTAAACGAGTATAAGTAGGGTGCCTTCTTGAAGGCTCGAGATAAAAATGGGTGCCCTTCTAAAAGGGTCCACCAAACCATGTCGCCTCAAATGGGCATCTCCCATGGGTAAGCCCCAACATTCTCAAATTATGTGGACTCTAATTTCTCTATCGAGTATAAATAGGAAGGTCATCTTAGGGGTCTGATCCCAACATCAAGTCACCTTCCAACTCTTTATATGATGATAAAATCCAGAGTGCCTTATTGCATGGCTTAAGTCTGCATTTCCTTCGTAGCATCAAATTCATGTATCCCCATGAAGATCTTACAAACCATAGGTTTCCCATGGACAAACTCTTCGAAAATGAACCAAGGATTCGTAACCATATATGAATGACTTAAATCTATAAGAGATTATCAGAATAAGAAAGAATCCCCCCAAAAGGTGTGGTGAGCCCCACTTCCCATCTTCTCGACCAATGGATTCATTAAGTGTCATTTTCCAAATCATCATCCAAAAAGAGTAAACATTTGGAAAAAAGTCCCTTGAATAATGGATGCCAGGGTGATTGGGTGTTTATGGCTACACAAATAAATCTGTTGGAGACCATCAAATAACGTTATATCCTAAGTGGACCGATTATATATGTACTTGAACCCATGCAATCTCCCACTGGGAAGAATTGACTATAGAACCTCCATTGCAATATAGAAGGGATAAGCTAACCAATCCCCGCAGGGTCTATCAAATCCTCCTTTAAATGATGAAAACATAGATCAGATTAAAAAAAAGATGGCTATGTGAGATTTTCAATAATAACAGAAAAATCTTGTCACCCGTCAGACTATTTTCCCTTTTTCCCAACCGCTCAACCACGTCACCCTCATAAGAGAAACAAATATGGTGAACCTGACATGAATCATTAACAAAGGTTTCTGTCTTACCCCACTCAAGCCTGTTCTCCTCAAAAAAAAAGGAAGGAGGCCAAGATAAATTGTCAAATATACATATGTTCAAGATAATTCTACTTTGACGGGGTTTTGTGGTCTCTATATGTCATATGTATATACTCTATGTTTTCACAGAGTAACATTCTATCCAAATGACATCCCGACGACTAATTCAGGCACACCCCCCAACAATCCACCAAGTGGTCAAATCCCGGATGAAGAGTAGGACCCCCTCGCGTTCCCAACGCCTTTAAGGATTCATTTCCAACAGGATTATCAAAGATTACCACCAAAATGGTACTCTCTCATGGTGGAGTCTACGAGAAAATACCTCCAATCTAAAAGGTCATGCCTTCCACCTCCTTAATCGTGGTCGGCACCCTAGTACAAGGTGGCCCTGGTGGTCATCTCAAACCATTTTGGGAGCCCTTCCTCAGAACATGAAAATGATTACCTCCCTTATATTTGGGAGGAAGATGAAGTAAATGGTGACAACTTCATCTCATCTTCACAGGGGTCCAACTCATGGACCCCTACTAGGGAGAGTCACCACTGACGTCAGGCCACAAAGTCTTCTCATGCAGTGGAAGACATTATGCCGAGGGAACCTCCTAAAGTCCAGAAGTCATGGGCCCTTCAAGACTCCCACCAAGGGAAGAAAATATATGTTCAAGAACATGATATCGCTATGGTTCCTGAGGAGAAACCCCACTATACAAACATGGTGGCATTAAACAGGAAGACATAAAACTCTACCCTTTCAGGTCAAGCCCTCTATAGAAATAGGTTGCCATAATAAGATCATGTTCACATTCCTTTAGTTCCCACCAGTCTTTCTATGAAGATAGAGTAGTAAACAACATGCAGATGCAGATATCTACCATTTCACATAATGCCCGTCATCCAAATAGGGTGACATCCAGCTACACACAAGCACAAATACCTACAGATTCATTGCAATCATGTCATCCAAATAGAGTGGTAATCAAATATTAAAGATCCAAATTCGTGTGGATTCATACAAAGACCTTGAGGATAATATATTTAAAAGTGAGTAGATAAAAATATAACTTCTGAATATAATTCCAACAAGTAAAATATAGTGGAAACTAGAGAAGACAACTAGTGGAAGACTCATTCCACTATCTCAGCATAAGAGAACTGACATTATCTAATGGAAAGCCATGGGGGACCAGAGAAGGAAAAAACTCCTACACTGATATCAAAATGGACCTTCATAACCATTCCATCCAATGATGTTTCATAGCACATCTTGGAAATGATAGAAGATCAGACATCGATTCCAGACCATGACCTCCGAACATGCCAATATATCATTGCATTGGTGGAAAATGTGAGAAACCAAGCCCATGAAACAGTTTCCCCAAATAGAATGACTTACCCACAAAATGGTTTAGTCAATCTAGAGAAATTATGCATGCCTGCTCTAGTCTCAGAGGGTCAATAGAAATATCCCAAAATACACGGATAACCAGATCGGGAATAAATACATGTTCCAACTAGGGGATGTCGGTCCAACGTGGTGGCCGCTCGAGGGCAGCCATACATCCCAGCGAAAACCCAAGATCCCTGTTGACATATCCCAGTGGAATCCTGGTACCTAACAAGGCATGCAACCATATATAAAGGTCATTACCAACAATAGATGAACCCAGTTACGCACAAGAGAGATCCCAAAGAAATGTTCCAAAGGAATCCAAAAAATGAAGAGAACATACATAATTATGATCTTATATAATATGGAGTAATTAATGCCCTCAAATATATATCAAGAATGTCACAAGACCTGGTCAGTCCATTACCAAATTATGGAAGTGGCAGTAGAAGTTTCCTAGGCCCTCCCAACAATATTTCTAATAGCAACTCTGAAGGCCCTCCGTATAGCACCCATGGTGGCATACACTGTGGGCCAGGAATTATTGATCATTAGAGCCTATCTCCTGATGTGTGTTGGGGTATCCCTCCCCTTGACCTAAAGGTCCGACAAAAAGAAGGTCCTCCCCTTGTTTTATTCCACCCTGATGTTCCTCCCCAGGGTTTACGTTGTCGATATACTTCTCCATATACTCCTATGTCGAGTCATGATGGTAGTCATTTCCATGATGACAGTCATTACAAACGCCCTCCCCGTAATGGAGGATGTTGAGAAGGCCCTCCCCATAGTAACATCAAGACAAAAAAGGCCTTCCCCTCATTTTAGTACATTCTAAAGGCCCTCCCTAAGATTTACACTACATAAATTCTCCTTACATCCAGGTATGATGTTGTGATAGTAGTCCTCGCCATCATAGAATTCATCGAGAAGGTCCTCCCTTAGTGACATCAATCATCAAAAAGCCCCCCCCCCCCTTCACTTTAGCCTATCCTAAAGGTCCTCCCAGTGTTATCTACCATAAAAACATTTCCAATGGTTGGTTATCAAATTTCAATGGTAGCCCTCACCATTAGGGCATCGATTTCAAAGGTCCTCCCCACAATCAAAATTAATACTGGAATGAAGGTTCACCCCATTCTGGAAAAAATTTGATGAAGCCCTCCTATGATAAGGCACTCAGAAAGATGGAGTTATACATATAAGGCAGTCAGTATATGATGAGTGATATCGTTTCTCTACAAGAGGACGGTCCGGGGCCACACTCATCTTCTAAGCTACCCCTGCTCCATTCACATATCAATGAGGCTCCCACCAGCTTGGATGTTTGGAACAAAATTATTAAGAAGCAGTCAAGCTAGTCATATCAAGTAGAGGGGTCCCTAAAAAACAACAACAGGATATGTACCTCATGAGAACACAACTAGCTAAGGATAACATACGAGTGACGTATTGTCTTATGATCACTTCTCACATCGACATACCAAAGGGGTTGTATGTGGAAAGTATGCATGAAATTTTCCTCAATATATGAATGACTCTTTACCAGATAAAAGAAATTTTCTTTCACTACGAAGGGTATACAGACCATGTCAACATGTTATGGGAGCTTCGTCATCTACTCGACCTGGAATCCCTCTAGTCTACATGGAATCTATGATTACAAAGGATAAATAAAAACCTTGAAATAAATTTCACCATGTACTTCACATGTTTCATTGCCTCATTACAAACACCCCGATTAGAGTTCATATTATTGGATGGGGAAAACAGGGAGCTCTAAACTTTACCCCACATCACGTCCAGCAAATATCATTTTAAATGACATCTTTAAACATAATTACCCAAATGAATAAATCAAATGAAATCCATGCTCATGAAATATGGAATACTACACAAAAAATAGCCTAGAGTAAGTCTCAAAATCGTCATGACTGAAGAGATCAATCCATCAAAAAGATTCATATCCAAGGAACCAAGAATATATAGAAGGATTATCATCTAAGAGAAGTCATACAGCATGTTTTTATCATGTATTCAAAAGCCCATAAGTCCCATACCAGTCAAATTCCATACTCAGCTCACACCCTTGTGGGAGTGTGTGATATCAAAATGGTGGAAATAGTAGCAGCTATCTCTATAACATGAGAACAGGCTAGGGCCATTTTTAATTAAAAATTTCCCTGTAAGAAAAACAAATCTAGGTTTTAGAGAATCAATGGAAGAATGGGAACTACCCCATCCCGTAGGTATAGGGTAATCTTTACCTCAAGTTCTCACACCGTGAAGGTTTTTCTTCTCTTATCTGGGAAGAACAATGACCAGAGAAGTCACCCATTCAAACCCGTCTCATGGTTTATACCCTTCGAGATTGAGGAACATTATGAGGTCATATCATGGCTCCCTTCGGGTCAACATTCGTTAGGAAAAGTGAATAATACCTAATAAGGGAAGGAGAAAGTCCAAAAAAGGATGCCAAAATCCTTCCAACCATTCAACACTGGGTACACCACCCCAAAAAAGTTATGCATCAATGAACTTGGTAATATTAATCCCCAAAGATCTCGTAAGAAATGATACAAAGGT
Source organism: Viscum album (assembly GCA_963277665.1). NCBI lineage: Eukaryota > Viridiplantae > Streptophyta > Magnoliopsida > Santalales > Viscaceae > Viscum > Viscum album. The sequence goes on along the minus strand of OY728140.1, from coordinate 973,018,109 downwards.
ATAGGATGCAAGAGAATATGTTTCCCTCTTTGAGGCATCCCACACCGAGCCTCATGGTGTTCATTCCCGAAACTAGATAGTGCCCAAAAATTCAGTCACCCCATCAGTAAATCCATAATTTCCTCCCTCGTGGATCCCCAATAAGGAGAAGAAGAAATTCCAGGTCATTTATGACCCACCTCCTCCTCCCCCTGGGAAATAATCCCTCACTCTTGAGGAAAGATTCACCAAGAAAGAGGAAGATGTGAAAGAGATCATACGAATTAAAGTCGAGCTTCATTGAAGGAGTTATCTTTTCAGATGTGTTATCCATTCATAACATCAATATGTAGTCCTAGAAGTGCTTTCCTTGCCATCGAAACTTATCCCAATTAATAAATTCAAGCTCGGGGGCTCATCTAACCCAGAACATAAACTACAAACCTACTTAAATCTGGCACTGGAACGACGTCATTACTTCCCAAAATGTGAAGGAATCCGGAGTATATTCAGTTGACCCCACAAAGAATAACCTTGGATGGGTATCCACCCAAATTTACAGTAGCACCAGAACATCCATATTTGGCCACTACAACAGCCGTAAAAGCTTAATCCTGACAGGATATGCATCAGGGGATCTGGAATACCTTAGAGAAACCAACATCTCGACTAGAAGCCATGGAGGGGAGATGCACTCTAATAGAAATAGAGTGAAAACACTACCCAAATTATTTGATCAACTTTCCTCCAGCCCCAAACATTGGACACCCCATATTCCTTGTGTTCAATGAATCAGGAAACCTAGAACAACATCCAATGTACTATTCCTCTTACTGTGACCCCATGATGGGCACTTCGGAGCTGCAAGAAACATTAAAACCCATATTCTTCGTGCAAAACTAGCAGGTTTTAGCCTTCGTATGTTATAATAGATTTTTAACTAACTCAATCATAGGTTGGGAGGACATCTGATGACATTTTATCTTCTAGTTAAGTTTGACATTACCTAAGACAATAGTCAGTGACCTCATGAACTACAAGAAGCAATAAAATGAAAGAGTTTTATACATTATTTCTAGATGGAAAGGCCTAAATTATTCCCTATACTAGCTGCTCCCCTATGATGAAATGCTTTTTTTTTTCATCGAAAAACTTCATGATGAATTGAGAACAACACTCATCTTGGTGAAGTACATTAGTGGGTTCCATGATTTATCAAACATTCCCAAAATTATAGAATACTCCTTGAATCTGAACAATCTGAACTATCAAGTGGCCCCATCATCCCCAAGAAAACGTGCTGGAAAAGATGAAGCAGATTTTGTCACCCTTAAGACACCACGGGACCTGCTCTAGTTGTGAGGCCTCCAATGAACAATACGGTACCCCCTGTACACCAACATCCACCCCCACATCAGCACGATGAGAGAAGGTGTTATAAAAGAAATAATTTCAAGGAGAAAAGAAATAAATTCTACTCTCTATGTGATGACCTGGTCTGTAGCTACTTCATAAAATCCATGAATTAAAACTTGCTCTGGCTACTAGAGCCAAAGTGAGCTGATGAAGTGGGTCTCAACGACCATACAATTTATTTTACCTATCAACGGATACAGGGACACAACTTCCAAGAATTATTCATCTTCAAGGATCACCTTCCAAATATGGTGGATTATGAGAAAGTCAATTTGGGTCCTCCAACAGCACAAGTGGCGTATGTTTCCACCAAAAACCCAAGAGAGGAAGAGGAATGAAAAGTAGTCACTAATAAAAAGAATAAAAAATTTGATAGTTGGATGACCCAAAAAATAGTTATACAATTTTATGGAATCCTCCATGCATTGTTGAAACAACTGACCATGCCCCTGATAGTTCCTGATGCAACACAACCGTCACCCACCCATCCTCTAACGGCCAAAAGGGCAGAAATCTGGAGAAAGAAATATGGCTTTCCATCAAATCTAAAGACAGTGTTGATATTTTTGGAATTCAAGCTGATAGACTTGGTACAATGAGTACTGCCCTAACAAATGGAACAAAGAGCACCACCCTACCAAACTACACCATCAGAAGGAGATAGTCAAACAGAAACATTATCAGATCAAGAACTGATCATCGTATCCATTAATGTCATTCACTTGATGGACCTTTTCTCTGATTAAGACTATATCCATGAACCAAAATTCTCCACACCCAACTAGAGATCCAAAGGAAGTGTCCCATAAGCCAAAGGTGTCCTAGAAGTAATAATTGAGGCAGGATTCAAATTCCCTACCATGTCTTAACACAAACTGTTGACATTCTAGAAACTTGCGGAAGGACCCTCTGATAGACACAACGAGAAACATAACATTCTCCCCCCCCCCCTCTATAAGAAATTTGATTCCGGTTATGAGAGAGAATCTATCCGAGGAGAAAAAAATTTCAAATTTCCCAAGGTATACGATCAAATTTGTTTGGTCGAACCCAAAAAGGTCCGCAACACCACCAGCTTCTGTCCAAGAGGTCAGACCATCTACATCTGATGCTCAAGCCCCTATAGTGTCTATGAAAGTGAAACCCTGAGCTGGGATGTTCCAACCCTTAGATAAGAAATATGATATTCTAAAGCATCTATCTTTAGTACCGATAAATCAATCAATCCTAGATACTTTGATTATGTCTGTGACCTTAGGGAGGAGCTCATTGAGGCCTTACTAAGTCCCCAGGAATTCAAGGCCGAAGTAGTAGAGGCCGAAGTCTATAAAATGGATACCAATGCTGAAGAATGTCATGTTGTCATCTCTTTCACAGATAGGGATGAATATTCCATAATACAAGGGAACATCAAACCCTTATATGTGTCCTGTAAGATAAATTCCATTGATGTGCGGTGGAATTTTTTCAACAATGACACTAGAGTGAACCTCATCCCACTGCGAACACTTTGTTGGATGAGATATGATGAGGATAGTTTAACACTCTTATGCACAACTCTACTGGGATACGAAAAAAGCAAGAAGAAGCCGTTGGGATGAATCAACCTTAAAAGATGTCTTGGAGAACTCATTTCTGATTCCGAGTTCTGGGTAGTGTGGAAAAGTATGACCTTTAATGTCCTATTAGGCAGGCCTTGGAGGCATCATCATGATGCAATTCCATCATCATACCATTATTGCATCAAATATTGTGCTAATGTGAAAAATGAGATATTGTTCACTGATAAATCCCCATTAGAATCTTGTGAGATGTATTACATTGATGCATGGTTCTATGAACCAAAAGATAAGAAGTATTTGGCCGATGACATAGATTGGATCACTGCCTCAAATGGATTAGAATTGGCTCCCTCTGACCCCTTCAATGGATTGGGGAAGAGTATGTATTACCCATCAACCAAGTTGAATGAATAAGTTAAAGTCTAGATACAGTCTCAATTGTCTGCATGATTTCCGTTATCCAAATATACATGAAGAGTAGGCTAACTCCTATGATATCAGAAAAGAAATAACAAAGATGTCCTCGACCCATCCTCAGGACCCTAAACTGTCCCCGCATTCCTCCCTATAGCAAAAGATTATTTCTCTCCCAATATTGGAGAATTCATCTCTAGAATTCTCTCTCCATTAGAAGAGAAAGAATATGATTAACTGGATGATAATGAAGAAGAAGAATAATAAGACCTCAAATATCCCCCTCCCTCTTTTAAATAAGGTGTCTCCACCACAATCGATGAACTTAGGGAGACAAAAATGGGCACTAAAGATGACCCAAGACCCACTTTGATTAGTGAAGATATTCCTGTCAATTAGAAAAAGCATATACCTCCTTCCTAGAAAATAATTTAGATATGTTTTTTAGGAACTACACTAAAATTCCATGCCATGATTCTGAGTTCTCCACTCATCATTTGGGTCTACCATAAGATCACTGAGGCTATAAGTAGGTACCCAAAAGGACCCACCCACCACATACTACCAAAATAGAGGATGAAGTCAACAAAAATATTTAATCTAATTTCATACGAGAAGTAAAACATCCGATTTGGTTGGAAAATATAGTCTTTGTGAAAAAGAATAATGGATAAATTATAATCTTCATCGAATTCTAGGAAATTAATCGACACTGCCCAAACGATGATTTTACTGTCCCAATCACAAAATTTTTAATCAATGTGGACATCGAATATTATTCCCTCTCTTTCATGGTTGGATATTTTGGATAAAACCAGATCTGATTGGGCTAATGGAATTAATAATCATCTTCTTTCAGGGACCCTCATGGTGTGTTATTTTATAAGGTGATTCCCTTTGGTCAAAAAATTTTTGGTGCTACATATCAGTGGGCCATGCACTGCATCTTCAAGCCCTTCCTGGGAAAATTCATCAAGTGCTACATTGATGATCTAGTATTTAAATCACGACAACACTCAATCCACCTGATTGATCTTGAAACTGTCTTTAACAAACTGCAACAACATAGTTTAAAAATGAATCCCTAAAAGTGTTCCTTTGATGTTACCTCTGAGAAATTCCTCATCTTCATCATACATCATCATGGAATCAACCTTCCAAAGACAAAATCCATCATTGGCATGTCCCCACCTCGTAACCTCACCGATTTGGGAGGTTTCTAAGGTCACTTAGCCTGCATCTGGTGCTTCATAGACAACCTTATAGGTAAAATATTACCTTTCACCAGGTTAGTAAAGAAAGGGGTTATGTATGAGTGGGATAATGATTGTTAAGAAGTGTTTGAAAATTTAAAAAGATATCTCTCAATCCCACCGGTGTTGATGCTTCCAGTTGAGGAGAGACCACTCGTTTTATACGTAACAGCCTTGGAATGGTCATTAGGCGTCTTCCTCACATAGAATAATGATGCTGACATAGATCACAACTTATATTAACACAGTTGTACAATGATTAATGCTGAAACTCAATATTTAGGAATTTCAAAGAACCACCTAGACCTAATATTTGTGGTTCAGAAATCCAGGAATTCCCTACAGCAACACGAGGTCCACCTATTCTCTCGTAGTAACCCGCTAAAATATATCCTGAACTGTCCCATGCTAACGGAATGTCTATCATGATGAGAATTCATCCTATAATAGTTTGGAATATGGTACATGCCCCAGAAGGTCATCAAAGGCTAGGTGCTAGTACACTTCCTAGCAGATCACCCCTCGGAAAAAACAAACCAGTTGGATGCCAAATTTCTAGATGAAGAAGTGTTCTCTGTCCAAGAGGACCCTTATGCACGGGAAATGTACTTTGATGCTACTTCCAGAAACTCAATAAAGAAAAGCTGTAGGATCCCAATTTGAAGAATGTGGGGCTAGGAGTTATACTTGTATCCCCTAAAAAGGTCTTTTTTCCTTATTGTTTCCTGCTTTCATAGGGATGTAAAAATAATGAAGAAGAATATCATTCCATCAAGGAAGAACAAGAGATAGGAATTCATGTATGAACCAAAAACCTGAAGAAAAATGGTGACACAGATATGTTCATCAAGTAGGCTAATGGTGACTATGCCATTAAGAAAGAATTATTGGCCCCCTTAATGAACCATGTTCATGAACTGATGGAGGAATTCCCATCAAAACCAATACTATCCTATATTCCCCAGTCACTGAATGTTTAAACCAATGCTTTTGTGAATGCAGCCACCACCATGGCTGATCCAGACTGGGATGAAATGTTTTTTTTTCATTTCTCGTCGTCAGATAGTCTTTCCATTTATTCAGAACAATATAGAGGACATTGAATAAATTATCTCCATTTATGAGCCTTATGGTCACACCACCAGCTGGATGAATCCCATTGAAAATTTCCTCTGGAGGGGGGAACACCCACCAGATAGGGATTGAGGAGAACAAATTTGGAGACGAGTAGTCAAAATTGTCTTTTTCAGTGGGGTATACCATGAATAGTTTCTCTACCAATGAGGCCTTGACTAAGTCCTTCTCAGGTGCATTGATGGAGAAGAGATTTCTGTCGTAATGAATGAAGTGCACACCAGAGCCTGTGGAGGGAACCAATCGAAAACCAATATGTCTCATCAAATTCAAAGGCATGGATACTATTGTCCCACTATGATACATGATTTTTCCATATTCTCTAATAAGTACCATTCTTTCGATGTTCATTCCAATTTTATTCACCAACCCCCAGAGTGACTTCACAGAGCTAAGTACTCCTGAGCATTTTTTGCCTTGTGGATGGATGTTGAAGGGATATATCCTCCTACCATATATAGAAAATTAAAGTTCATACTCATAGAAACCAACTTATTTTTCAAATATTCCGAAGCCATACCACTTAATGAATTCGGGGAGAAGAGGATCGTTAGCTTTGTTAAGGACAATATCATTACCATATTTGGTGTCCCTCACACAAAACAGATGGAAAAAAGCACCAACTTATGCTCTGTTGGGTTGGAAAAATTATACCAGGAGTACAGAATCAAAGCTAACTATTCATTCCAATACCATGTAGCGGACAATGGGCAGATAGAGTCTTTTAACAATACTTTTTCTAGAATACATCAAATGATTGTAGATAAGTATAAGAAATCATGGCCAGAAAATCTCATTTATTGTTTATGGTGTTACCCAACAACGACCCTCACTACCACCCAGGAAACCCCATACTCACTAGTATATAGGGAAGGGGTAGTTTTGCCAATAAAATTCATGTTCCATCACTATGTATGGCCATTTTAGATCAATTGTACATGGATTATCAATCACAGAGATAGTTTGATGAGTTGGATCATATAGATGAGAGATGGTTAAAAACATTTCACCATTTAGAAGTCTACCAAAATCTTATCATGCAATTCTTCAACAAAAAGGTTCACCGTCTATCATTCCTCGAAAGAGAGATGGTGTTGGTCCTCATAACCCTGATGATACTCAGGAATCATCCCCCAAAGATTGAAGAAAAGTGGGAGGGTCCATATGTCATATATAGGGCCTATTCCAATGGAGCATATTCCTTGATATAAATTGATGGAAAACTCATCACATCTCCCATAAATGCGAGGTTTCTGAATAAGTACATAGAGTAACGGTGGAACCCATCAATGGTCCAAACACTATGGCCCTAAACAATGTGTTATCTTCCTAAACACATAATGTTAAACTGTATGGTACTAGTCCATGAAAAACAACATTAAACTTGATGTTAGTGTCCTTTCTTCATGTCTCTAAATTCCACAACATATCGTCCAAAATTCAAGACATTAGACCACATAGCATAAATCATCATAATCACATGAAAATAAACATCCTAATCCTTCAGACAACTATATATGTATTGATTCTCATTCATTAGTGGGATATGTTGCGATGCCTAGATCCTCAATCTTGGCCCATCCCCCCCATATAAAAGTCTTATATCATATCCTCTATCTCACCATATTTACGAGGGAACCCCTTCTAACTCCTTGTTTCTCACATCGTGTATAACTCATGTGAGCTTAAGATTAGTGGTAAGGATTCCCATACATAAAAAACTATAGAGAAATATCATAGACCAGTACCCATAGAAGATGACACAAAAATAACGGTACTTCTATGTCTGATCCAGGTCAGTTCATGGAACATTCAGAACTACATACGGCTTGATTCCAACCCTTGTAAGATATGTATTGTCACCTAGATTTGGAATCCCATCCCATCCACTAATAACGGAAATTCCCTCTCATGTCCATATTCATGGACTAAACCTTTGTAGGGAACATTCAGAACTACGTACATCTTGATTTCTTCCCGTGAAGGATATGTATTGACGCCTGTATTTGGTATCCTGACCTAGCCACCAACAAAAAAATTCCCTCCCATGTCCCTACGCATGGACAGAACCATTATATGAAACACTCATAACTACATACGACTTGATTCTTACCACTTCGGGATACATAGTGTCTTCCGAATCTGGCATCCCGGTCCATCCACCATTTACAAAAATCTCCCTTCCTACGTTCAATGGTCAGACGTGTATGGGGAGTTCATGAATGGTCTTAACCCCAAGACAATAAACTGTGAGATTAATCAAGATTCACATGTGGCCCGATTCTCAATATTATGAGATTTTATACATCCCCCCCCCCACTCATAATAAGTAAAAAATCCTGATTCCCCCAATAAATATGACTCAGATCTATGTGGAATCTTCTGTAGTTCATAGCTAATCAGGGTATGGATGTTTATTACATTCCTAGACACATATTTCCCATTTTTCATACTCTATACTACAGAAAATATTGGGTCCCCATAAACCTTATTGGCCATCATAGATGGAAGGCCAATGTTATGAAGAAACCTATGTTTGACTATGAACATCATACCCTGTTGGATTTGCATATGTTGCCTACAAAAAGGCTATCAATTAAAGGAACATTCGTCCTCAGGAGACTACTCTCATACCTCAGAATGACCAGTGGATTTCAATCCCCATGTCATTCCTCTTTATCCAAGTTTCCCTCAAAGACTATGTTTTACACCTTCTATAATCACTCATGTATAATGAGTGAAAAAATATCCCAACTGTGATTAACTGAAAGCTATTAAAGGTATTTCTGACATCATAATGTCCTTGCTGGATGACTCTAAACTGTACATCATAATGTCCTTGTTTCATGAATCTAAAATGCATAGAATAATGTCCTCGCTTCATGAATCTAAACTAAATAGAATAATGTCATTGATGAATTTCTCTAGACTAAAAAACATAATGTACTCACTTCAACACTCTAAATTTCACAACATAATGTCATCGATGCAGGACTCTAAACTATATAGGATAATGTCCTCGCTGCATGATTCTAAACTGTATAGAATAATGTCCTCACTTCATGAATCTAAACATCATAGCATAATATTATCATTGTATGACTCTAAGCTATACAGAATAATGTCCTCACTACATGACGCTAAACTGCAAGTCTTGAATTTTCCTTGTCGTATGAAGTTAAAATTTATAGCATTGGTTTAAGCCTAAGGTCCTCCCGGTTGTTAATTTTTATATTCTTAAATGGTGATATAGAATACTTGTAATACATTGTTTCTCACACTGAGCATATCTCACGTTATCTTAGGTATTTTAGAAATTTATCCACCATGGCATCATTGAAAATCAGTCCAAGAATTTTTTCCAAGCAGCACAACCCTAAAATGAATTTCACGGTTCTCTTCTTCGTAAGGAACCCCTCGTCCAAGTCTTATGATGTTAGACTACAAGTTACCCCAAATATGGGAAAAATCCCTCACCCAGTATATGAGTCAGATCTACATAGGGGTACCTAATTCCATGAGGGAATCACAGCCCGAATTTCTCTAATATATATTTTACACTGCATCCAAACCTCAAAATCTGTGCTTTGAGTAAACTTGAATCCCTATAATCATCCATGTCCATCTGAGATAGATGAACAGTATCACATGGACACCTTTTTTTACTATTCACATCATTCCCTAGTGTCTCTGCATATTTTTCCTACAGAATGGGCATTAATAAAAGGAAAATTCATCCCCAGGAGAGTCATCTCCTATCTTAGTGTGATCAATGTCCTCAATGCCTTGTCACATCACTCCTGATTCAATTTCCCTAAAAGTCAAGGTTTACATTCTCATTATTATCCACGTACTAGATATATCATAACATACTGGCCTGATTTACCTCTTCTCTCTCTTGAGGCTTTTATAAAATAAAAATACTACATCCATATGCGTGATTTTGATCCACATATAAGAGAAAAAATACATCCACTTATTTCTGGTTTCCCAATAGAAGTTCAGCTAAAATAAATGTACCTTTTTATTCTCAGGGGAACCCCTTGTCAAAATTCCTATACCATGTTCAGAAAGGTCCCCTTCTCCATAGCCATCGAAGATGGAAGGCCAGTCTCCTATGGCTACCTTTTTTTGACTATGCACAACATTCCCTGATGGATCTATATATGACGCCTACAAAATGTACATCAATCAAAGGATAATTCACCCTCTAGATAGTCATTTTAGTTGCCGTACACACACATGACATTCATTTCTCATATCACCCTCATATATGGGATACCCCTCTATATAACAACTTGCATATCCTCCCCTTTTCAAGTTGCTAGGCATGGAAAAATATTTCTAATGGAACTGACCACTCACCGTCTCTTCATTATGCAAGTAAGAATCTTGTGGGAGAGGTTTCCCACTCCAAGACGATATGAATTTCCTTAATACTTTTGGAAAACATAACTCAGACAGTCCACCTACCGTGTCTCCCAACATCAAAAAAAATCAAGGTGTTGTAAATACTCCCATGCTGTGGGATATGGAAGGCCAGTGTCCTGTGAATACCATTGTTTGACTATGCACATCATGCCCCGATGTCCATTTATAGGGAGCCTACAAAATTATCATTAATAAAAGGAAAATTCATCCTCATGAGAGTCCTCTCCAACCTTCGTATGCCAAAAATGGCTCTAGAGCCTCATACATGTCCAAAACTCACATATTTATGGTCAAGAAAAATCCCCCACTTAGGTCAGAAAGGTATTAGGAAATTCCTGGCTTATAAGTCTCAAATTGGGTCCCCTTCCCCGTCAGGTTTGTTCAAATTTGTTTGACCTAAAACATCAGTAATACGTTTGATTGGTAGGAATATGAACTACCAGTGAAAAAGAAATCATACTCACAAGAGTAAAAATCTGAAAAGGTCGCCTCTAGATAAAAATAGAGTATAAGTTCATTAAACCTATACTATTTATGGTTTAGAAAAAAAATTCTGAGCTATCAAAAGTGACGTAAATCTTGTTAGGTTGAAAATACACAAAGGGAGGCAATTGAAAAAGTCATGTTATACCTGCTAAGCCCGTGTCAAATAGGCTTAGGAAAAAATTAGGGTGATAATTAAAAAGAAACAAATATTTGTGATATTTTACATGAAACCTCAGCAATAGTCTAACTACGCTCACTGATTCACGTGGCTCAGGAAAAAGTTAGATCCCTATTCAATTATTTCACATTACCTGTTTGAAACACAATTTAAAATTAATACCTCATCGAAGTTATATTTATATGATTGGTTGTGATCAAATGGAATTATAGGAAAAGGAAAAATAAGAATCATTTAATGGAAAATTAGTTTCATCGAGTTCAAAAAAAAGGAAGAATATCCCAAAATTCGAAGTCTCTACATAATATCAAAGGAAAATGAGTATGCATCATGATTTGGGGATAGTTACAATAAGGGCCAGCTCTACCATTACATAAAATGTATGGTGACTACCACATCCCACCAATATTTTGTTCTAAATAAGCTCTCTCATCAGCTTTAGCCTTGAACATTTGGTGCACGCATTCCATAATAGCTTTAAGGTCCCACCCTTTCTTCCAGATAGCATCATAATTGGCACACGATAAGGCTAGTGGAGCCATCAACCTCGATACGTGGGCCTCACACTCCCAAATATCTTCCTTTTGGGTGATCACAGAATCATGAGACATTTACACTTTTTCTGTTAGGTGATTTAGCTTCTCAGAAACATCTCGGAAGGTCATCACCTAATGATGGGAAGAATTGAACTTGGCCATTTTGTCTTCACAAGAAATGAGGTTTTCCTGGGACATGATGATCTGGAAGATAAAAAGACAAAAGTGACTATAATTAGAGCCATTGGAACCATGCTCTATGAATAACAGCCAAATGTTGTCAGTCTCATAAGTAAAGCTATCCAGAAGTGTTTCCATGGAAAGGGTACGTAATTGAATCCATGCCTGTTTTCACACTACACGGTGCCTCCTCACCACACAATTACCTTGATCCTCCCCAAAAAAATGGGTATTCTGTAGGATGTGTAATTATAGGAGTGGTAAGGGACCTATGATAGCTTACCCAATATGGGAGGCTCTCCTTACCCTAAGACAGTTTGACAGCTAGAGCCAGACACAGAAGACTACCCACATCTTCTGTGGTATATGGTGATACTCTATTAGAGTCATCCACATTAGGGTCGTGGGTGGTACCCATAGGAGAGAAGTAGTCATAATCACTCCCCACCGATATAGGTCCCACTGATAAATCCCCTTCCAGATGAATCTTATAGTGAATCGAGCATCTCCTCACCACGGGAGCGAGAACAGATGGTGTAGCCATCGTGGCTGCTGCATGAGACATGAATAGAAGATGTGGTCATCACACTCGTCATAGGAGGAGGCATATATGGCATTTATTTTGGGTTCAATGTGATATAGAGGATGGTGAGAGGCTTCTAGACCCATCGAACTAGTCTTCTCAGCACCCCGTTAGGGTAACATCCCATCCCCAGTTGGGCATATTCTAGCAACAGAAAAGTGGATCCTATCGTATTAAGGATGATGACCTCCATAGAGTCACATTCACATATCATATTAATACATGTCTATAAAAGAATTTTGGGATGAGAGTCTCCCTCTTAACTAAAAAACAGGAAGAAGCACAGTTTTTTGAAGGCACCCAAATTGCATGGCTACCCGATAAGGGAGGTATGGGTCACAAATAGCCACTCAATCTAGGAGAGCAGTTATCATCCCATCTCAAAGTGTGATAATGTATGATAATTACTCTAAATATCTTCTATTGTCACATATTAATGACCCATGAGGGGTAGTATATGGTGTAAATGAGAAGCATGCAGCGCCATTCAACAGCTCGGCTGTATCACTAATGCTTAAATTCCTAGGAGAAATAGAAAAAATGTCGATAAGGAAAGGTTGAATGTCAGAGAGGCGAACCCTCATAGTGTGTTGATATTCATAACAAGGGAATTGTTCTTCCATCCACCCATACATAAATTGAAACGGTCCGCTGAGACGATGTGGAGTTCTAACATCTTGTTTTTGTCTGGACAGCTCACAATGTTGGCGAGAGTAGGAGTGTCCAAATTAATTGGTCGACCCTCTTCCAACACAACAACCATCATCAATGTTTAGGATCGGAACCTGGTATATACATCAGAAGTTGGGAAGAGCTATCTAAATAAAAACATGGTAAAGAAACCTTGTCTTCTAAGCACGGGTTTCTAGTCATGTTGATGCTCATATCCCTAGGTGGTATATCATACTGGTTCAAGGGTAGCACAATATGACCCTAAAATCTGTCGAGACTGGAAGGATGGATGAGTTCAACTGCGGTGAGCTCTCAGTCTAGGACCATTCACCTAATAAAATGGCCTTATACACACCTTTAATGGGATAAGAGAGCGAGCCTACAGGGGATGACCAAGTAATACCTCTTCCATAACCAGTATGCTCCTTGCCAATGGGGACACATGGTCGGTATTATCCCAAGTGGTGGAAGCTGTGAGAAACTCTTTATACATCTCTCTAAGGATGAAGAGTCCTCCAAGATGGTGGATATCTTATAAATTGATTCCCACCTCCCCATGTGTAAAATGGAAGGTGTTGGTTCTTTAACACCAGTGTCTTAGCACCTTAAGAATTATTTTTCATGGGGAGAAGGATGAAAACTAAGAAACCCATGTTTCCTGATATAATTTCACTACCTCCAATTGCTAGGGGTATCTAAATATTATTGATGTACCCAGAATTCCCGGACCCAATCATTGGAAAAGCATCCTCTGGCTTGATGGTCCCATTTGATGATCCACCCACCATTAGGGTTTTCATAGGAATTGTTGATAATAGATGGGTACTCTTAGGTGACTAGTCTCAAGGATGTGTTGTGACACCTTCAATCTCCTTAATTCCCACAGAGCCTTCTAATATGATCACATTTTCCAAAATTAATGTAGCTACAAATTCTCCTGTTGGGGAAATATTTTCTCTATCAAGAATTTGTGGTGGTTCTAGGAGAATGAAAGAAGTATTATGGTTAGCCGATGGTAGAGGAACATTATCAAGAAGACCAAATACATAATGTGAAATTTTTATGGAAAAATGCTAAGATAGGAGCTCTAGTGTGAGGTGATATTTTAAGAAGCTGTCATGTGGAACAATTTAGGATCGAAGATGGGGCTCACTATCCCCCACCATAGTTTCCCTTCTTTTCATCAATTTTTTCAAATCATAGGAGAGATTCATTGAAACTTGTACAGGAAGATCCAAAAACCCAAAAATATCAAATCCAATAAAAAATTGGATAAAGGCCACACAAAATTGCTAATGGACTTTAAAAGTTGTCTTCATGGGGCTCCACGTACTGTTCCCAGAAATGGTATGTGGTTTCTATTTCTCATGTGCTGCATGATACGTGGAAGAAAAATATGCCTGCTACACGACATGTGGATATAATCCCTATATACTACTATAGTACGTTGAAACATTATAATGTGGAAATTTACGATACGCGAAATTCTCATGAGGCGCAGGCCCACGAAGCATTGGCCAATGAAAATAAGGGTTCGCTAAAGGCCGATACCGCGAACCAAGGCCTCTCCAAGTCCATATTGAACATTGATGTTTAAAAGTTTAGGTTCGGATTATTAACTCTTAAATTTTAGTTCTCCGGTTCAATATTGGTGTGCGGGCACACAAACCACATAGAATTCTCCTAAATTGAGGTCCAGGTTTCAGTTTTAAATTCCACAATGTAATTTGAGAAACCCAAAATCATGTTTTTGGGTAGAAGAAATAGTGAAATGTTTTGTTTTCCGCATGTACAAAATAGTTCCCAAATACAAATTTTCAAAAAAAGATGGTCTATGAAGGTAGAGAAAGCTGAGGGAGATTCGGGAGAACTTTTCTCCATGAGAAATGGTAAAAGACAAATGACATGTGCCCCTATATATAGGTTTAGTACTCTTCTATTGTACCTATCAGTTCTACCATGAACCAAATTAGTTCCAGACCACTTCTACATCAAAATTTTCTCCTCTTCATTCCGAATAGACCCTATTCTGATGGGGGGAATTTGTAGGGTCTTAAAACGTCTCCAAGGGAAGAAAATACTAACAAACCTACATTTTAGAAGGAAGAAACCATTAATACAAATCTAGTATGGTGAATGGACTGAAATTGAGTTTCAAACATTAGATGACACTTGATTTAATTTAATTTCTCAAAGAGTTTTAAGTGACACACGTACCATCACCAAGAATGGTTTGTGGATTGCATGAACACTAAACCACTAGTAGGTGGAACGGCCCGCGAGGTTCTTGCCCGCGGAGTGATGGCCAGTGAACCCAGGCACCCATGAACCACATAATTGGATAAATCAATCCCACTAAGGCCATCCTCATACCATCTCACAATCTCATTAGTTCATAGATGAATAAAATTGGCATGGTTCTGTGAACTACTACTCGTGAACCACAACTTTCGCAAAACCCATTTGAACTAGACTTCCACGAATCAAGATATGGATTCATAGGCTTCCAAAAATGGTATCACATTCACATAGATATGATTTCACCAATGATCTATAAAATGAGAACATAAGGACTTTAGAAAGGATAGAGAAAGAAAGCACAGATGAGGCCCCAAAGGTTGGAAGTAAGAATTCGGAGAGGATTCTGGCTTCAGTCTCGAATCATCAACAAATCCCAAATTCCAAACCATTTTTCCATAGGTATACCCAGCCTCAAACCATAAAATAGGTGAACATAATAATAATGGGAGAATTATGAACCTAATTGGTGAAATTGTTAACCACATATTCTTCACAGATGAACTCCTTGTGAACGATAGTACCAAGGACCCTCTTTTAATAGGGTGTTCTGCATAGTGTATCACTATGTGGGTTTAACCTGGAACCATGCACTACATCTGTACATAGATGGAACTCAAAGCAGCTTGGCAGACCATGCCTAGGACCGCGTACCATTGTGGTACATGGTGGTCCATGCCCAAGCCCATGTACTGCTTCTGTATGCAGATAACCCCTCTACCCTCATACCATTATGTTATGCGGAGCTCCCCCATCCCACATAAGAAAACAGTATGCTAAATGAGGCTTCTTCAACTGTTCTTCCTTCCGGATCCAATCATTCCCCTACATTATCATCTATTCCTCCATAGCCCCTCCATGAACCCGTCCACTAACTGTTAGGAGCAATAGGGGCCCATATACCATGAGAGGGGGGTGAATCAGGGTATGGATATTCTTTTTCAAAATTCTTCATGCCCCACTGTATATTGACCTCTTTGTTACAAGGGTCACTTTGTTTGCACTTGTGTGTTTTTTATGATCACTTAATTTCTTCTTTATCTGATGATGTTGCTTTAAATGCAATGCAGGAAAATAAGCAGCCAGACATAGAGATTTTTACTTGGTTCACCATCATTGGGCTATGTCCATGGAGCATACGCCAACAAGTTTCCATTCGTTCCAAATTCCACTAATCTTCACTATATGTGGATACAAAATTTGGGCTAGATCACTTCTATGCCCATGATCACTTCCTTTAAAAAGTTTAGGGTCAGCTCACTGCATTCCCAAGGGTCACTCCTTGTTTCTCTCTCTATGGCTCACTGCCGGTGGAGATGATCACCTTCTTCCTCTTCCTTTTCTCACTGCTTCGGAAAGGATCCACTCAAATTTTATAGACCTGTAGATCTCTTCATTTGCCCGAAGGAATTCATCTTCTTCTGTATGTAGATGCTCTATTGAAGTAAAACTATCACCCATAGATTAATATCTCGTTACACCAAAGGTATCTGGAAAACATCCAGCTTCCACACAACCCAAAAATCACTTCTGTAAATAAACCTTACTTGGTGTTCAAGTCGATCTCGGCGCGCAAGTATCGGTGCGCAATTCACAACGGGCGCGAAAGTCCACCTCAGACACTTGCGCAACACAATCTTCCCCATCTCAAAACTTGCGCGACTCTCTTCCTTTTACGCCCAAAACATTATTGGCACGCAACTGCCAACCAGCGCGCAACTTCTCACACTGGCGCACAACTTTAACCATCGGCGCACAACTTCACCTGCGCGACCCACACACCACTTGTGTGACCACCACACCTGCGCGATGGGAGCTCTGATTTCTCAAAGTGTTAAACTCCGATACAGAATGAAGAGGGGTGGTCCAGTATTTATAGGCATTTGGTCGCCCCTGCGCGACGACACGCAACTCTCCCTTCGGCGCGCAGGTCTCGGCGCGCAGGTCTCTTCCCCTGTAAGTCACTTGAGTGAACCACTTCCAAACTTGCGTGAACATCTTTCCTTTTCCATATTTTTATCTTCAGATCTTGGAAAACCATAGTCGCGCAAGTTCTCAAACTTCCAAGGCATCGGTGCGCAAGTATCTCTCACGGTGCGCAAGTCACCTGCGTGACCTCACCAAAACCTGAGCGACCATTATCCCTTTGCCATATATTGATGATTGGATCTTGAAAAACATATGGCGCGCATGTTTCAAATCCTTCAAGTACACGGTGCGCAAGTCCCTTTACCAAAAACCACTTTTCTTCATCTGTCGATTTTTAGGCCCAAAAATTTGGCAATCACTGGAAAACGGCGCCACCTTGTATCTATTCTTTTTATGTCGCCTCCAGATCATCCATTCCTTTTGTCGACATTCTTGAATCAAACATGGATCTTTGACCTCAGCTCTTGAACTCGACATTCCATCATGAAATCATCTTTATCAACAAATTTGTATGTCATTGTTTTGCTTTGTCAACAATCACCACTCAGATGTCCACTTTGTCAACAAACACAATCACCTCAAAAATGCTTCATTGATGCCTTGAGGGATTTTTTCCCAACACTAACATCAGTCCAAAGCCTCCTCCAAGCCACCGAACTCGTACGGTCAGATCATCAGGAACCTCAGTGTCCCCCTTTGAGTCTGCATACCCATGGTAAGAGGAGTCACGAAGGATCTCCCTAAAATGGATCAGACACTAGGGACATCTGTAACACCCCGAGCTTCCACGGTAATCTTCTTTTTGAATAATACATTAGTGTGTGTTGTACGCAACTTCGAGTTCTAACACACACCACGACCAATCAAAGTTGTTGTTATGAATAGTAATACCTACTTTTAAAAAAATTAGAAATTTTAACTCTCAAAATGGACTTCATTTTTGGATTCGGAGTATCGAATTTAGCCTAATATGAAATTTTGGTACTTTTCAGATAACTTTAATATTTTGATGAATAGTGAAAATTACTAAATTTTAATTAAAAACAACTTTTTTAATAAAAATAATTATTAGTGATAAATTATGAATTTGAGTGGTTTTAAAGTATATATAGAATATATTTTTACAATTTAATACAATGCTGGTCATTGGACATAATTTCACAATTAAACCGGACATAAACAAGTATCAATCTTTTGATAGTTATTATATCATAAAAACACGCTTTTTGTTTTGACAACGGGAATTAATTTTAAATTAATTTCTGCCACTTCTATATTTTGAATTAGGAAAAATGGATTCCTTATTTGGAATCAGGATGTTCAAATTGTGTAAATAGGTAACTTTTATTATTAGACATTTTGAATAATTACTTTGGAAAATATTTTATTGACCATGGTTAAAGGGTAAATCTGGTAAATAAGGGTTAAAAAATAATATTATAATAATACTAAATTACTTTAAAACATGTCCTAACCTTATTGGTAGATACCTGTCTGACCGTGGTCAAATTTTATTCGATTTTTGGACCCCATGGAGCCACTTGTAAGTGATAATGACACTTTATATTAATTAAGTTAAAATAAATACAAAAATGACATAAACATATATCTTTTAGGGAAAAAAAATTTACATAGGGTTATATATGTTGTATGTTTGGATATTAATATTCATTAGAAAGATAAAAATATTTCCTACATAATGGTATTTTATTTATAATTTTTAGGCATTAAATAATTTAATTTATTTATGACACAATGATGATGCTGTAATTAACATAATAGTGAAAAATTAAAATAATTGATATTATAAGTACACAAATAAATATAATTTGAAACTTTTAATGAATTACACTAATTTTATAGGATAATATGACATATTAGGATTGATTTAATTAACTTTTTTAGAATTAATCATTCTGTTATGATTTCTACAAAAGTCAATTATTGAATAGTGTCAAAATTGACATAAAAGAGTTTTTAAAACAAATATTATATTATTAATTGATATTAAATTCCTAAAAATATAAGGTTCGGAAAAGAGACTTATATCATGATATTTGTATCATTAATGGACCACTTGGGGGTCTCTTGGATGTATATTTTATGTTTATTAACTATGTAATATAAAAATACAAAGTGACATGGTAATTGTCAAACTAATTAACTAAGTGTTAAAACTAAAAGATAAGGTTAATATAATGACCCAAACCTATCTAAATTATATTGGTTGAGTAGTTCTCGACCCATACCCACCTTAACCTTTAAATAATCTACTTTGGAGCTATTATGAACCAAATATGAATTTATTATAAAATAATATTTCTAGCTTTTCCAAAGGTGCCCCTCACCCATCTTATAAAAGGACACTCACCCTTCTCATTAATTCACACCATCCAAGCCTTTTGGTTCGGCCAACCCCTGCCCCAATACTCTCTCAACTTCCCTAACTTCATCCTAGAGGCCTTCTTTTAGTCATAAAGCCATCTTAAGGAGCCCTTTTGATCAAATCAAAAGTAAGAACCCGAAGAAGAGGTAATGATTTCACCACCCTTTTTCAAGTTCCTTTATTCTTCAACTTCTTCTTTCTTTGTTATTACCATTATAAAATAATTAATATAGTATCTCTTATATACTATAATATTATTATAAATATGGTACAAACATATCCAGTATTCTATCCATCCTTTGAATGACATGGCACCATATGTGCGTACGTACGGCTTATCATCTCCACGTCGTGGTGTAATTATTATTCAATATATTATTATTTGGATGGGTATGATAATGATTTTTAATTCATGTAAATAATAAATATAACATGATAATTATTCTGTATATATGATATACCATGCAATTATATATTATTTTAATATCAAAAGAATCATATTTTCGCCTGTGCGTACGTACGGATTACCGTCTCCACTATGCGATTAGATTCATTTCAAAGTTCACCATTCATCGACGATTATAAAAATATATATTACTAATAATTATGTAATATATGAAATAATAATGCTACTATAGATATATATATATATAAGGATTTATGTACTTACATATATCTTATTCACTTACTTCCGTTCAATACTATATGAAAACAGAAACATCATTTATGCGTAAGTACGGACTACCGTCTCTATAAACGGTGTTTTCCATTTCATATATATGTCTATTATACATATTTATATTCTAAATATATATGGTATATTTATCATTTTTTATATTCTGGAAGTATTTAAATCCTGATCGAAGTGATACAACCAAGGGTGACAAGTTAAAACACGTACGATAAAGAAAGTGATTATTACCCAAAATGTTAACTTAACGTGGAAATTATTATTAAATGATTAATATAGAGTCATAAATGAATCATGTATGATATCATAAATATTAATATTCTTCTGGTATAATTTAATAACATACTACGATCTTCGCACAGGAGGTTAAACATACCCTCGACTAAAGGAAAGTGCAAGGTAAGGGGTTTTCATCTCACTCCTTATTCACGTGAGATTCATGCCATATTGCCACCATTACCTTTTGTGTGGTGTATGTACTGCCCATAATTATATTCTTTGTGTAATATACTTTAATTTATGTGTATTTACATATTTACTATATGATACCTCTTTCATGGGTTGTACGTTTCGTAAGTTACCAAATTGGTAAGGTTTTATTTCGCAATATCTTCATTATCCGAGGTTGTATATACGTAATAATTTACTGGGATCTCTTTATCATCCACATCCATGTTTATTAAAAATTTATTTCAAAACATTTTTACTATTTAGAAGAATATGG
Organism: Viscum album; assembly: GCA_963277665.1. NCBI lineage: Eukaryota > Viridiplantae > Streptophyta > Magnoliopsida > Santalales > Viscaceae > Viscum > Viscum album. The sequence continues at coordinate 972,997,257 of OY728140.1, read as the reverse complement.
GTTAAAGACATTTATACCCTTTTTTGACTTTTTATAAGAGGTTTATAAAAGGAATGTTTTCGTCGTTTTCCAAATAAGGTCCCTTTTAAACTTTTGACAAATTTAAAGTAAGAATGCCTTTTTTTAACTTATACGGCGGGTGCAGTTATTCTCTTATGTTATTACACCTATGAAGCTTCCTTCACAATTTTATAAATATATTTTCAAAATAAAGGTTTTCTCTATAATTATTCGACTTTTTAAATGATTTAAAAAAAGAGATATTTATCTCAAATAGTATTGATTTCATCTATGTCAACATCCTTTGATAAATTTTAAACTTGTTTCAAGTTGATTTATTATGATACAAATAATCCATATTTTATTTAAGGTTTTGTGATATTTTTGACTATGGATGAGTTATTTTTATGCCATTAATGGTTTATGATTAATGTTTTGACATTTTGTATGTTAGTTTTAATACAAATGTTTATGTTATATTTCATCATCTTCTTAAGATGAATGTGATGGACTAGTATGTTCTAGGTTGGGGACCGGAAAAAGTAAGCCCTCTGGGTTGGTGTCCAGTTATTAGAGGCACTCCGGGTTGGTGTCTGGTTATTATAAGCACTCCGGGTTGGTGTCCGGTTATTAGAGGAACTCCGGGTTGGTGTATGGTTTTTAGAGGCACTCCGGGTTGGTGTCCAGTTATTAGAGGCACTCTGGGTTAGTGTCTGGTTACTAGAGGCACTCTGGGATGGAGTCCGGTTACAAAGGCTCTCCGATTTGGGTTCTAGTTATAGTTATCCCTTAGGTCTTGGCACGAGGCCTCGACACAGAAATTAATGTTTGACATCATGTATTCCATCATTATGAAAGTGGTAAGTGATATTTCATTTTATTATTCGATTAGTAGAATATCCATGTGAATAAGTGAAGACATTATTTCATTTTATTTCTGCCATATTATGCTGAAGTTCAAGTTTAAAAGTCTTTTTTTTTAGTTTTATACATTTCCTTAAATGTTTATTCTTATTTATGAAGGTTTTCGCTGTATTTCTTACCCTTACTGAGCATTTGAGGTCACCCCTTTCTGTGTTTTATTTTTCCCAGGATTCCAAGAAGTGTAATGTGATTGATATGCAGGGTTAAGACAAGGGAATAATGGAATTCATAAAGATTATTTATGTTGTTTTGTACGTCATAAATTACAAATGTAACATTCATGTATGTGATCTATTTTTCCAAGACTGCTAAATGGATCGGTCCTTCAGGACTTTATTCCTTGTAATCATGCCATTGAATGAAAATAATTCACCGACTTTGGGTAATTGGGGACGGGGCATTACAGTTGGTATCAGAGTAAGTTTAGCAATAACCTTGGAAACTAGATTTAGATAAACTCTGATTAAAGCACATAGCCCTAAGACAGACTTCGAGGATTAGTATAGAAGAACTTCCTATAATTTTGGTATTATAGAGATTTTGTGAGTTTTCCTAGAAATACATCCCTGCCTGGATACGAGTAGGTAGAGGCGGCTCTGGCACAGATGTACCTAGGGGTAAAACCTGAAAACACCGCTTTGATCTAGACTCGAACGGGAACTGGTGAACGACAAAGAGCCTTGCTGCACTCTTGGTTACAACACTCCCGGGGGATATGCTTAGGATAATTCTCATTTTCTTTACAAACCATTATGAAGGGATTATGAGTATATACTTACTCAAAGAAAACATTTTTATGATTATGGATTATATCCATAAACTATTCAATTTGTGTTAGGTATTTTTCAAGTTTGGTAATTATTCATTTCAATTCATAAACTGAACTAGTTGATGCTATTGTATAGAAATGGTTCCCATTAGAAGAAATGTGAACTCACGTAACACGTATGATCCAAAGAGTAAGAAGGATCATATCTTTCGTGGTCCTAAGCCTGAATTTAGAATGGAAATAGTTTCCCACGTATTATCATCATATGATGAAATAATATCATGTGTTGGTAAGATGAGTAAAGAATTCTCGGAGCCGTATGGATTTGAATGGAAGAAAGAGAAGAAAATGATGTAAGAGAGAAAGATGGATAAAGGGAAGAGGGAATAGAAGAATTTTCCCATATGTGATAACTGTGGAAGAAACACCTTGGAACTTTCCTGAAAAGAATGGGAGTTTGTTATAAGTGTGGAGGAAAGGGGCACAAATTACATGACTGCAAGGGTAAGAGAATGGTTTCAAATATACAATGCTTCATTTTCAAGGAGTTTGGACACTACGTGAACCAATGTCCCAGTCATCAGACTATGCCGAAAATGATGTTATTGGATAATAATAAAGTTATGATACTACCACAGATTAAGAGGAATGACTAGTGTTCCTATGTTGTTATTTTAGAATTATTTCATTTAAGTGTTGTATCAATGATGTTCTGGAAATAAATAAGGATTGTACTGCAATACTATTTAATTAAGGATTTGAGATTTTATGGTACTAAGAAAAGTGACTCTACAGCGAGTTAATTTTTTTTGGAAATTACATGGTTGAAGGAAAGATAAACCTTAATATGGTCCTAATATTGAGGTAGTGATTTTGGAATAAGAGATGGTTGATTTTGGTAATTCAAGATGTTGCGGTGTTGTAAAAGAATATATGAGGAAGGCGTTCACATGTTATTACCTGGAAAAAAGGATCCTCATTATGTTTGAATTCCTTGTAAATTTTGGACTGTGAGTTTGGATAGTAGTATTTTGGATAAGTCTAATGGTTGGAATGGATTATGTTTTGAGGGTTATTTTTTGTATTTTTATAGAAGGACAACATGCAGACCGTGTGATGACCTGTCGTGTCGGACAAAGCTGCGGGAATCTAACCCACAACCATAGTGCAATTTGGATTTATCACCTACAATTGTGCTACATGAAGTTCCTGGATGGTATAATGTAGTTTCTTTACATAAAGGGTCTGATATGTGAATTATAAATTCATTATATTTGGAACCCTATACGATTAGAATAAATAGAGTATTTTTGAGTTGTATTATGTTTTGGGGTGAAATATGAGTTTGTGGTAGAAATTTATTAATGGATAAAACTCTAATTATAAAGTAAGTATATCTCCTTATGATCTTAGCCAATCTCATAAATAAATTCCTCACCATTAAGAAAAGGAACATAAAAAAAATGTTGTCCTAGATGGTACCTTAAATCATCACTAATTTATGGCTTTGGTATTGTTGGCCTTTTCATAGCCATGTTCTCTACCACTCTCCATCAGATAATTCGTGGTTAGATTTCTCTTCCATATCCATATTTTCCTACATGGAACCCTAGTATGTGTTATTTTCGGTAATCTTCATACTTTCCACTCTTTATTTTAAATAGAGGCCTCATTAATTCATTTTTCGATGTGGGATTTCAACTAAGATATTTTGAAACGTCAGAAATGCTCTATCATAATTCCTTATGTTTCATTGAACCGAATGTATTTTAAATCATCATAGATTGATGAATTTAAGGACCTCAATTATAAACTTGTTTGTGATTGATGACCTCAATCACTACCTATAAATATTTACGTTTTTCCTCCAGTTATATATCTATAATTTCCACCAATGTCCTTATAATCGAGATCATAATTTTGTGGTGACCCTTTCATTTCTCTTTTCATCTTCTTAAGACTAAAATTTTATTAACCAAATTTCCAATGTGGGTTTTTTTTCCATAAAGATATTTTCTATTTTCAACCTTTATTTTCAAATAACAATATCAAATTGAGAGGATGCAATTTGTTGAAGTAGGGGAGAATTTAACACCCCAAGCTTCCATGGTACGCTTCTCTTTGAATAATACAGTAGCATGTGTTGTATGAAACTTCGAGTTCTAACACACACCACGACCAATCAAAGTAGCTATTATGAATAGTAATACCTAATTTTTAAAATTTTAGAAATTTTATCTCTCAAGATGGACTTCATTTTTTGGATTCAGAGTATCGAATTTATCCTAAGGTGAAATTTTGGTACTTTTCGGATAACTTTAATATTTTGATGAATAGTGAAAATTACTAAATTTTAATTAAAAACAACTTTTTTAATCAAAATAATTATTAGTGATAAATTATGAATTTGAGTAGTTTTAAAGTATATTTATAATATATTTTTATCATTTAATACAATTTTGTTCATTGGACATAATTTCACAATTAAACCGGACATAAACAAGTATCAATCTTTTGATAGTTATTATATCTTAAAAACACGCTTTTTGTTTTGACAACGGGAATTAATTTTAAATTAATTTCTGCCACTTCTGTGTTTTGAATTTGGAAAAATGGATTCCATATTTGGAATCAGGATGTTCCAATTTTGTAAATAGGTAACTTTTATTTTTAGACATTTTGAATAATTACTTCGGTAAATATTTTATTTACCATGTTTAAAGGGTAAATCTGGTAAATAAGGGTTAAAAAAATAATATTATAATAATACTACATTACCCTAAAACGTGTCCTAAACATATTGGTTGATACTTGTCCGACCATGGGAATCTTTGGGTCGATTTTTGGACCCCATGAAGCCACTTGTAAGTGATAAAGACACTTTATATTAATTAAGTTAAAATAAATACAAAAATGACATAAGCATATATCTTTTAGAAAAACAATTTTTACATAGGGTTATATATGTTGTCTTTTCGACTATGAATATTCATTATAAATCTAAAAAGAGTTCCTATATAATGGTAATTTATTTATAATTTTTAAACATTAAATAATTTAATTTATTTATGACACATTGATGATGTAGTAATTAACATAATAGTGAAAAATTAAAATAATTGATATTATAAATACCCAAATAAATATAATTTGAGACTTTTAATGAATGAAACTATTTTTCTAGGATAATATGAAATATTAGGATTTATTTAATTAACATTTTTAGAAGTAATAATTCTGTTATGAGTTTTTAAAAAGTCAGCTATTGAATAGTGTCAAAATTGACATAAAAGAGTTTTTAAAACAAATATTATATTATTAATTGATATTAAATTCCTAAAAATATAAGGTTCAGAAAAGAGACTTATATAATGATATTTGTATCATTAATGGACCACTTGGGGGTCTATTGGATGTATATTGTATGTTTATTAACTATATAATATAAAAATACAATGTGACTTGGTAAGTGTCAAACTAATTAACTAAGTGTTAAAACTAAAGGATAAGGTTAATATAATGACCCAAACCTATATAAATTATATTTTTTGAGTAGTTTTAAACCCATACCCACCTTAACCTTTAAATAATCCACTTTTGAGCCATTATAAACCGAATATGAATTAATTATAAAAACATATTTCTAGCTTTTCCAAAGGTGCCCCTCACCCCTCTTATAAAAAGACACTCACCCTTCTCATTAATTAACACCTTCAAAGCCTTTTGTTTCGGAAAACCCTTTCCCAAATACTCTATTAAATTCCCTCACTTCATCCTAGAGGCCTTCCTTTAGTCATAAATCCATCCTAAGGATCCCTTTTGATCAAATCAAAAGGAAGAACCTGAAGAAGAGGTAGTGATTTCACCACCCTTTTTCAAGTTCCTTTCTTCTTCCACTTATTCTTTCTTTGTTATTACCATTCTAAAATAATTAATCCAGTATATACTATATACTAAAATATTTTTATAAATATGGTACAACCATATTCATTATTTTATCCATCCTTTGAATGACATGTCACTATACGTGCGTACGTACGACTTATCGTCTCCACGTCGTGGTGTAATTGTTATTCAATATATTATTATTTGGATGGGTATAATAATGATTTTTATTTCATGTAAATAATAAATATAACATGATAATGATTCTGTATATATTATATACCATCCAATTATATGTTATTTTAATATCAAAAGAATGATATTTTCACTCGTGCGTACGTACGGATTACCGTCTCCACGACGCGATGAGATTCATTTCCAAGTTCACCATTAATCGACGATTATAAAAATATATATTACTAATAAGTATGTAATATATGAAATAATAATTCTATTGGAGATATATATATATATATATAAGTATTTATGTACTTACATGTATCTTATTCACTTACTTCCATTCAATACTATATGAAAATATAAACAGCGTTTATGCGTAAGTACGGACTACCGTCTCCATAAACGGTGTTTTCCATTTCATATATATGTCTATTATACATATTTATATTCTAAATATATATAATATATTTAACATTTTTTATATTCTGTAAGTATTTAAATCATGATCGAAGTGATAAAACCAAGAGTGACAAGTTAAAACATGTACGATAAAGAAAGTGATTATTACCCGAAATGTTAACTTAACATGGAATTATTATTAAATGGGTAATATAAAGTCATAAATGAATCATGTATGATATAATAAATATTAATATACTTCTGGTATAATTTAATAACATACTACGATCTTCGTACAGGAGGTTAAACGTTCCCTCGACTAAAGGAAAGTGCAAGGTAAGGGGTTTTCATCTCACTCCTTATTCACGTGAGATTCATGCCATATTGCCACCATTACCTTTTGTGTGGTGTATGTACTGCCCATAATTATATTATTTGTGTAATACACTTTAATTTATGTGTATCTACATATTCATTGTATGATACCTCTTTCATGGGTTGTACCTTTCGTAAGTTACCAAATTGGTAATGGTTTATTTCACAATCTCTTCATTATCCGAGGTTGTATATACGTAATAATATACTGGGATCTCTTTATCATCCATATCCATGTTTCTTAAAAATGTATTTCAAAACATTTTTACTATTTACAATAATATGGGTTAAAGACATTTAAACCCTTGTTTGAATTTTTATAAGAGGTTTATAAAGGAATCTTTCTGTTGTTTTCCAAACAAGGTCCTTTTTAACCTTTGGAAAAAATTAAGGTAAGAATGTCTTTTTTTAACTTATACGGCGGGTGAAGTTATTCTCCACCATTATTACACCTTTGAAGCTTCCTTCACAAGATTATAAATATATTTTCAAAATAAAAGCCTTCTCTATAATTATGTGACTTTTAAATGATTTCAAAAAAAGAGATATTTCTCTCAAATAGTATTGATTTCATCTATGTCAACATCCTTTGATAAATTTTAAACTTGTTTCAAGTTGATTTATTATGATACAAATCATCCATATTGTATTTAAGGTTTTGTGATATTTTTGACTATAGATGAGTTATTTTTATGCCATTAATGGTTTATGATTAATGTTTTGACATTTTTTATGTTAGTTTTAAAATGAATGTTTATGTTATATTTCATCCTCTTCTTAAGATGAATGTGTTGGACTAGTATGTTCCGGGTTGGGAACCAGTAAAAGTAAGCCCTCTGGGTTGGTGTCCGGTTATTAGAGGCACTTCGGGTTGGTGTCCGGTTATTAGAGGCACTCCGGGTTGGTGTCCGATTATTAGAGGCACTCCGGGTTGGTTTCGGGTTATTAGAGGCACTCTGGGTTGGTGTCCAGTTATTAGAGGCACTCCAGGATGGAGTCCGGTTACAGAGGATCTCCGGGATGGGTTCCGGTTACAGTTATCCCTTAGGTCTTGGCATGAGGCCTCAATACAGAAATTAAAGTTCTGCATCATGCATTCCAACATTATGAAAGTGGTTAGTGATATTGCATGTGATTATTCGATTAGTAGAAAATCCATGTGAATTAGTAAAGACATTATTTCATTTTATTTCTTCCATATTATGATGAAGTTAATGTTTAAAAGGATTTTTTTTAGTTTTATACATTACCTTAAATGTTTATGCTTATTTATGAAAGTTTCCACTGTATTGCTTACCCTTACTGAGCATTTGATCTCACCCCTTTCTATGTTTTATTTTTCCTAGTATTCCAAGAAGTGTAATGTGATTGATATGCAGGGTTAAGCCAATGAAATAATTGCGTTCATAAAGATTATTTATGTTTTTTTGTACGTCATAAAGTACAAATGTAACATTCATGTATGTGATCTATTTTTCAAAGACTGCTAAATTGATCGGTCCTTCGGGACTTGATTCCTTGCAATCATGCCAATGTATTAAAATAATGCACCGACTCTGGGTAACTGGGGTCGAGGCGTTACAACATCTGTATGTCTATATCCCCATGGTAATCTAGAGTCCAACCTTATGACACTGACATGAACCTCCTTGTTCTAGGTTTTAATGGCAATCACTTTGTTTTCCATTTTATTAGAAGTGGTGATCAGTCAATGGAATCATTCTCACTTATCCTCTTTACAAGAGGCAACATTACTCTCTTTTCCCAGAATGTGTTCTGGGGAACTCCCACTGACGTAAGTCCGTAATCTTCTAAGGGAAGATTCACATGACCTCCAATGTCATCCCACATTAAAGTGTTCACTTCTCTGCACCCTCTTCCCCAGTCACCTCGACTTCTTCCATCATTGGTCCACCCTCTACCATCAACAGTAGAAGAGGTGTGTGGTTAGTTAGATGTTTCACATCCTCTTTTTTCTCAAAATGAGTATGAATCATGTGGGATTAGAGATTTGTGATGATTATGATGTCCCTATAACCCAATCCAAATTTTGAACTATGTGAACTATGATTTCTAGTCAAACAAGGATATGATGGATTCTTACTTGAAGGCACAAGCTTATAAAGTTACCATTCCCAAAGTGTTCACCCATTCATGACCTCTCAAATTGGAATCTCTCATGAATAATCCCCACAGCAAATATTAAACTATGAGAAATATCTTTCCCGGTCAGACCATGATACGTAGGATGCCTGCTTGAATTCCTGAGCTCAAAAGGGTGCCCTTCCAAAAGGGTTCACCTAATCAGGACCTCTCAAATGGTCATATCTCATGCATAAGCCCCAAACCAAATCATGAACTTTGAAAACGTTGATTCCTAGTCAAACTATGATATGTAGGATGCCTTCTTGAAGGCACAGTCTCAAATTGGGTGCCCCTTCATAAGGGTCCACACAACCATATCCGCTCAAATGGTCTGCTCCCTTTCATAAGACCCAAGTTTCCCGAACTATGCGGGCTCTGATTCCTCTCCCGAGGATATGTATGAATCCTGTCTTATGGGTCTTATCCCAACATCAAGTCACTTTCTTACCCTATGGATGAAGATAAACTACAAAGAATATTATTTCATTCCTTAAGTCAAAATTTCCTCCACAACTTCAATTTCATATATGACTATGACAATCTTGAAAACCAGGGGTATCCAATAGACACACTCTTTGGGAATGAACCATGGATTCATGAACATATGATCATGATATAATAAATATGGGGGTCCTGGAATAGGTAATAATCCCCCATAAAGGGTTTGATGAACATTAATTCCCATCCTATTAACCAATAGAGTCCATAAGTGTCATTGGACAAATCATCATCCAAAAAGCGCCAGCTTTTGGAAAGAAGGTCTATGAATCATTGATACCATGGCCTTTGGGTTTTTTTGGATCCATGACTAAACCTGTTGGAGACCATCTAAGGAAGTTATATCCTAAGAGGACCTATTTCTTAAGTACATGACCCCATCCAATCGCCCACTGGGACCATTTGATTGTGGCACCTTCTTCACAATACATAATAGATAAACTACACTGCCCGCATGGGGTTAATCCAATCCTCTATAAAATTATTACAACCCAGATCAGGTTGAATAAAATATGGCAATGTGACAGTTTCTATAAAAATGCAAAAATGCTTGACACCCATCGGACCATTTTTCATTTTTCACAACCACTCACCTGCGTCTCCCTATGAGGTGAAATACATACAAATGAGTTACCATGGTAAAAGTTTTACACCATGATAAAGGATAAGATGGTAAAATGGGGGCTTAAATTAAGGTATAAGGATTTAAATATCAAAAAACATTGTCCTTTATTGATTATTTTAGTTAATTATAATCCTACATTATAATATTTACAATTTTCATAATTTTATTCTTTTTTTTTAAATATAAATTTATTTTATTTTAAGATTAAAAAAATTTACAATGTGTGACCCCTCTCACTTATAAAATGATCCCTTTATCACCTCACATACCCAAAAACAAGGGAATCATAGCTAAAAAAGACCACAAAACTCTAAAAATATATATATTTCATATTCTAGATGATCTAGGATTCCCAAATTACCAATATAATAAATCATAAGGAGAGATCAAAAGTAAATTATCCAATGAATAAGTAACTTTTTTAACCAAGTTATTTCATGTATCTCTCTTATTAAACCTCCTCAACATATTTTATAAATATCCACAAACAATAGTATTATTATAATTAGTTTACCTAAATTATATTATATTAATGTAACTACCATATTATTCCTCCCTATCATCCATTTGAAAATAAATATTCCGCCTATGTTATTTTTGAACTACTGCCTCCAGGAACAACATATTTCATTTTTCATCATCACCTTATAAGGATAGTTCTAAAAATGAATTTAATGAATAAATAATAATAATATAATGTAATAATTATTATTTTATTATTTTTTCATAATTATATGAAGGTAATATTTCTATTTATATTCGTCAATAAAATAATTATTTTTAAGGAATCAAATTTTAATAAGGATATTTTGAAGTATTTCATACTAATAGTACTCGGAAATTCCCGGAAATGGATATGTAAATCCAAAACAATTTCAAACAAATACGCTACACCTTAATTAAAATTCTATATATTTTCAAACCATGAACAAGGTGTAAGTATTGGAACCACAAAATGGATAACATGCATTAAAAATAGAATAGTTAACACAAAAATATTGATTTTAACAAAAATTATTAATAAATGGGTTGTCATAAATTATAAGAAAAACATATCTAGAAATATAAGTATAAATTAGGTTCTGATATAGATTTAAAATAAATATAAATTTATTATATAGGATTTTAGAGTGTGATCAACCAAGAAGAAGTCCAAGGTAAGGGATTCTTGGTTTCAATTTCAATTCCTTGAGGCATATTATATTTTGTGCACAATGTTTCCTATCATACGGTGTTATGTTGAGTAAATAACCAATTAATGTAATATAATATATTTTTCAGGTATGTGATTGGATTAAATATCAAATCCAATTTTATTCAATCAATTATTATTTTTCAATTGATATAAAAACCATGTAAGGGTTTTCTTATCTAAATTTATATTCATTCAGATATGTTTAATATTTACAAAATTATTTATATTTTGTGGTATATATACTAAAAGTGAAGGTATTTTAGGATAAATTTCATTCAATTTAAATGTTTTTAAAAATAAAAATAAAGTTCTACCTTTCGTGAAGTTTTGATTAAAATTTGCCAAATCAGAAAGAGTTTTTCATCTCAATTTCACTTTATTAAGACATATTTCATAGTATACAACAATTTTCATATATATAGTGTATATACTTCCCATTTTAAATATTATATAATGAATATCCTTATACTCGTGTAATTTTATGTTCCTTCTCAATTTCATTCTTTCAAGGTTGTTTTTATTTTACTGTTTCTAGGGGTTATATTTAAGTCATTACTTCAAATGTTTTGTAGTCTTTTAGATAATTATTTTCCCATCCATATCTATACTCTATATATTGTTTCTAGAATGTTATTATTTTAATCGAATGATTTACCAATGTACTTTTCAAATTTTTTTATACTTATAAAAAAGGTTTAAAATTAATCTTCCTAATTTTTTTAGTAAATATCACATTTTAAATTCTTTATAAAAGGGTGAAAACAAAAAGTATTGTTTTCCTCTTAACCATATTTTCCGGCTATCATTAATATTATTCTTAATTAATCTTTATTTCTAGGTTTTTATGTTTATAGAGTAATATTTTACCCCATTATTCTATGAATTATTCATTTTTATAAGAAAATAAAATAATATTATATTCTTTGGAGTTTTCAAAAGGGAATTTATTTCACATATTTATATTTTTATCTTCTACTCCACAGTTTCTTAATTATGAATAGTTTATTTTTTTAGGATTCCATTATTATAAGTTATTTTTTAAAACTCTCCTTAACACTCCATTAAAATTGTTTTGGAATTAATTCTTAACATCATTTTATGACTAACATAAATAATGATTTCAGAATGTTCTTTTCAAATAAAATCTTCCAATATCCTATATATTTTTTAAAATACATGACATTACTGAAAAATATTCTTTTCTAATGAATTAATGGTCTCTTTTAATCCCATAATAATTTATGGTTTTTAAATTATTTTTTTCACATGGTTTATTCTCAGTTCATCCCCTTATGTGAAGTTATGTTCTTTATCACTCTCTATATTTCATTTGAATTTATATTCCACTTTCATGTCTAAATTCTATAGTAACATGTACATAAAAAATATAATATCTATATTTTCTTAACTGATTACCCATTTCAATATATGATGTTTGTTAAATTAATCTTATTAACAATTCCATTATATTGACTATGGAATAGTGATATTCTATATACTTGATTTATTATGAATATTTATTGGTTATGAATAAAATTAGATCATGTACTATATTTTTAAATAATTATATGATTAATTCATTGGACATGTTTACTTATGTGTGGGTCCAAATATTATATAGCCCCTATATGAATTGCTTAGGTATCATGAGACAAGCTAGTAAACGTGCCTTAATTATTATAAAGTCATTTGGTGTATTCCTTCCAATTTTATGTAAATGTCTTGACCAAGGCCATGGAGGTAAGATTTAGATTTCTCGCATTATACATTTAATTATTGAGAAATTAGATATTATTTTCCATTTGATAACTATGTTTATTTTATCATTTGATATATTTCATGAAAAATTTCTAGATTATATGAAACATGTATTCCTTATTTACTCTGCTATATTGTTTATTCCATATGTATTAATGGAAGATACCATTATATGCAACCCATTACAGGGAATATGAGCTCACTCTTTACTTTTTTTCTTTCCTTGGGGTTCCATGAAGGAATTTATAAATGATTTGAAAGAGGGATGATTAATTTTCTTCTAGTTTATTATATTTTTTAGATTTTTTAAATTAAATATATAAATCATACATATATCTAGCATCCTAAGACTACTAATATATTTAATCCAGTGTGATGAGATCACTTATATCTTATACCAATTTAATGTAGTAAACACTTATTATATGTTTCTAGATTTGGGGTTATTATGAATTATCTTAATGATGAACATCTCTAGTGTTACTCTTAATATCAAGATAATTTCTACCCATCCTTTTCCCCTCCCAGGATCTATAGACAAATAGAGACATTCCTCCAACCTGAAGGATTGTGTTGCAGTAAAAGGCTAGTGACACATGATAATTTATACTTCTATACATTCACATGGATTTTGATCGATAATTCTATGAGATTCTGGATAACGTGTGAATCATCACTAGAGAGATTCTACATTGGATACTCTTATAATAATGATATTAAAACTCAAATGATGTTTATATGATCAATATCGTCATTAAAGAAACAATCTTAGGATAAAAGAAATTATTTTTAATAAATTATTAATAAATTTAATAGTAAAAGATCCTCTTTGTGTTCTAAGATTCCATTCATTAAAATTTTTCATTTATATTCAATAGAAATGTTGATTTTTTCATTATCTTACATATTTTCTATTATATCTAATAGAAAAATATCATTGTAAATGGTCCACATCAGATATTTTGTGCATTGAACCATCAGTTGTTATTAATAAATTTTTGGAAAATATATAGATTCACTTTTAATATAAATGTTAATGATATGGAAAGATTGTTTTCAGTTTTGATTGACCAAATTATATGAATTTAATCAGAGTTAAATGAGAATTACATTTTAAATAATCCCTAATATTTTATATAACATGAATTAATCTTAAGCATTCTATAAATATATTCATGAATTGAAGGCTTTATAAAATTTTATTATGATGGTTTTGAATTTAAAAAAAGTTATATATATTGGAATAATATCAATTTCTATATATAAAATAGATCTATTTATAGTATTCATAGCTACCAAAAGTTTATCAAAAGATGAAGTATCATTGATAAATATATTTTGATTGTATCTAGATGGTTATTGATAAATATTGAGTGAAATATAAGATAATAAACTAATTTAAATTATTCTAATTAAAAGGTGTCGTTTTATTTTTATGAAGTTTTTATAGATTTTATTTATGAACTCTATCAACAAGTATCAAAACTTATTTTGATTTAAAGAAATAATCTAGCAAGGAAGAGGTCATTTTATACAAAATAAATAATTTTTATTAATAAGGGTCATTTTTAATAAAAAGAGGAAACCAGTCAAGAATATAGGACGATAGTCAACTGGAATCATATATAGTAATATAATCCTTAAGTTGAAGTTTAATCCTATTGGAACTCTTGCCTCTGAGAAGACTCGATTTAAGGGATATTATCTTCCCATCTATATTATCATTGAGGAGTTATTCAATGTCTAAAACCAGCTTGTCCTAGGTATGTATGATCTCTTTCAGAGTAATCATCATTCTATTGAATCCACATACCAATAAGACAAGTTGTTTTTGGATCCATCCCACATGACCCTTGTTAAAGTAGGCCTAGATATGCCTCCCCCCCATTCTGTTATAATCCTCTTTAATAAAATTGATTTATGGTTTCTTCATTAAAAAAATCATTTCTATTAATGATTTTTTTCAGTCATCAAACTCAGTCATTACTCACTCTATGGGATGGTAGGATCAGCAACCCCTAATCCTACAGGTATTAGATCATTGCCATGTGGTTCCACTTCTTGAGTTTCAAAATCCATAGAGATCTCTACCACCTCTTTCTCATCATAGCCTTTTCACTCCCTCATGGAAGTGTTTCCCTCAATAATAAGAGCCTTCGAGGGAATCTTACCTTTTCTTTCCAGTATATTAATAGGTGGACTAGGTAAGTTAGAGTAATCCTTCTTACATCACATCCTCATGGTGTTTTTAATAAAACTTTTAGAATCCATAATGGTGTTTTTACCCTTCCATGAATAGGATCTTATATAATCCTCTACAATGGACACTTCCTTGGAATCAGCAGGTGAATCTAAAGAAGAGTCTATTTCTCCTTAAGAAGTCTCCAATCCCATCAAGGGGCCCACACCATGGGAAACCTCCACCTCATTTTTTTCCTCATTAGCATGGAAATCTTCTTCTCCCAGTATTTCAAAATAGTTTTGAGAGATATCATTCGTTCCCATTAATTTTACCTTCTCTGGGTAATATATAAAATCCTACGATACCTACACTAGAATATATTAACCTCTTGGATGTTAAAATCTATATCCTATGAATTGGAATTACATTGAGGTTTCCTCCAATTCCAATAACTAGGAATCTTTATAAATTTCTTAAACCTCACAGAATGCCCCATCCACCACTCTTTCACCATGTATTGTGGAGAATGAAATATTTTGGAATGACCATTGGTAGGAAGTACTCTATCCTTAAATCCTAGTAAAATTAGTGCACTTTGGAGTGGGGTTCCCATAGATAAAAAATTATATCCATAAAATTGTCTATAATGGTTCATTTTAGTACACTAGCATATCATATTGTGTGAGTTTAGATGTATCCCAGTATTAGTGAACAAAGAAAAACCATTATGTTCTTATATTATTTCAGTTTTTCATTTGTCTTTTATATTTAGATAGATAATGGATATAAATTCCATAATCTATAGAGGTTATTATAGTCATTTAATAAGACTGTTTTAATTGTTTACTATGTTTTTTGTTCAATTGGTTTGTAGTAGTCTGGAGGATATTTGGTAGGTGATGGTAGAAAGAAGGGGCTTAGTACCTAGTTAGTGACAGCACTAGGCACCGGATAGTGTAGAAGTTGGTATCTAGTGGAAATACAATGGACATAGGTCCATTATTAGGACTACAAGGTACCCTATGGACTAAAAAAAGGTACTCCATTACATTTCAAAATGTTTTTTTTCAATTTCAAGTTAAGATAATATTTCCAATTTATTATTGAGCTTATAAAACAAAGGGGTGTTGGTATTTACCTCTCATATATAGCATTTTTAACATCTTTAGATTTCTGATATCCCTTTCCTCCATCCAATTTTATAACTTTAATAATTATTTATCTAAGATTCTCTAATATGTCATGGTATCATAGCATAAGAAATAAAAGGATGAAAACCCCCTCTAATAACTCTATAATTTTTTTAATTATGGAAAAAGGTATAATCATATTCTACTATGATCCAAGGCCTATGAGATCTTTCAATTTCATTACATATTTTCTTTTATATCTATTTTTAGAGTTCTTTATGAATGAATTTAATGTAAAATTACCATTTTTATTCCCATAATATTTCTTCATAAATAAAATTATCCAAAGACCTAATTTTTCATAATCTTATGGCCTTTATAAAGTTATAATGTCCACATACCCTCCTTTTATTGACTTTAAAACACTACGATTTTTTTATTTTTAGTAGGAGAACCCCTTCTTCCTCTTATACTCATATATAGTTTTCTTATAAATTGTTTTGTGGAAGAGTGACCCAAAATATAATAATATTTTTAGCTAATTAGTGTCCGCTAAAATTGTTTTGTGGATGGAAATTATTTTTTTGTGTTCATTCATATTTTTCATGATATAATTCCATACATGTGATACTATATATGACTTATGCGTTTTTATGAATTGTATTTGCATGGTTATTATTTTATTTTATTCATCTTGATATGAAATAGACATTTTCAGATTATATATTACTGTTATTGTAATTAAAATTGCTTCCTCATATTGGGATCCATTCTTCTGTTTCCATGCATGTTATGTAGCTTATTATTTGATTTGTTAACCATATTGGGAATTTTGTTAAAAGTATTAATTATTTTATATAAACATGGTAAAGTTTACACTTATTCAATAATATGTGAATATTGTGGGATAGGGTCTGAACACCCTTAATTGGTATTATTTATTCCTCAAGATAGGCACTAAGAGTTCCCCGACCAAGTATAAATTATTATCGTTCCCTAGGATGAGTGTTTGGGCCTTAAATTGGTATACACACTTCTATATATTTCAGTTGTTTCACATATATACATACATGTGGTTTATGAAGGTGTATTATCAACTTCCATTGAGAATAGATACATTATTGTGACATGGATCCTAAGCTAGGCCTAAAGAAGATATGGTGGGTAAGGACCGTCCCAATTTTGGTAGTTTTTTATTAACATAGTTTTCAATGTTAGATTACCTTTTAAAGAATACTTTTTTTTGAATTATTATTTCATATATCCTTGTATTATTCAAATGTACACTCTAGTTTATAATAGGTGGTTATGGGGTGGTGTGGTGACCATATATATGGTATTGTTATACTCATAAGTTGTACATGAATTTATGGGATGCATAAAGATACTATTATATATTATTTTGGTAAGGAAAATGATATGGGCATAGAATATTTTCACATTTCAGGTTGGGATCTTGGGTGGAGTCTTTTGGACCTTATTATTTATTGAAAAATAGGACTCAAAGTGGATTCCCTATTTTGTTTTGATGTGGTTACCGTGCATAATACTTGTCTATTATGATTAATTAGGCCACATTTAGACAACCTGATAAGTTATATTTTTTGGGGGTTGGATGTTTTAGGCCTTTCTAAGTGGGAATTCATATGTATGTAATTATTTTATTACCTCTTCTTAAAATAGGATATCAAACTATTATAGCTTTTGTGGATGTAAATATTATGGTCACCCATGTTTTTCGACTCCAAGGGTAATACTAGTTCTTAGAAATGATACTTAATTTATATATAAATATATATATATTCTTTAAAAAAGAGTAAAAAACTATATCCCACACTTAAATTTGTTCACCCATAGTATTTATGCTAGCTTTTAGTGATTGGGAGGTGTGTTTGTGATCTTGTGATGTTGTGGTATATATTATATTTCGGTAATTAGGTCGTGGATATTAAAAAATGGAATCAGATCCCATATTAAAAGTCTAGGGGTATGGGAATTGTGAGTATCTAGTATATGGGAGGGTAGAGACTCAATAGGTAGCCTATAAATATTACAAACTATCATAATTAATATATAATATTGAGTTTAAAAGGGTATTTTTAGATATTTGTTTCTTTATTTTTTGGAGTATCTTTTGTAATGATATGAATTAATAGGTAGTCATATGTATGATAAAATGACATGGTTTCTGCTTTATAATGTTTTATTATATTTTTTGAAACTAATTAATGACTCATATTAACTAAAACATCAATAATAAATAAATAGTGTTTTATGTATATTTATTATTCATGGATTGGAATATATATATATATCAATAATTAATTCCATTGATTAGTAATCCTATATTAATAATATTTTCTAGTCATTTTCTGTCATGTTATTATTGGATAATTCATTTACCAATTTCTAAATGATAACTTGAATATGTGAACATATTTTAAAAGTGTATAGAATGTTTGTTTTAAAATAAATATTGAATTGATAAGTGGACATTAAATTAAGTGATAGAGGAATAGTGTTAGACCTGACCTTGATAGTGTCGTATGGAAATTTTATGCCTTTTGAAAAAAAGGGGAAATAATTTTATGTTATTTTATACATTATTTAAGGTATTATATGTCAAAAAATACCTTTAGACATAATATAAGGTAAAAATGATAAATTTTATCCTATAGTACCCTCGATAAACATTCTATATTTTAGTAGTCCATCTAAAATACACTATATGGTGGGCAATGGTCTACATATATAGGAGCTCACATTTACCATGGTTATGCTAACCATCTAGAGTGGTTTTAACCAGAAGGAGCTTAGATACTAATTTAATTGAATCCACTTCTTATATGAACATGATGATTTTCCCAATCAACATTAAGAAAATCTAGCCTTTTTAATGACTAAAAGGGAAGCATGACACTGGAGGTATCTTATGATAAATGATTTAGGGGACCAAGTTTTAGATGGATCGGGATCTTTTAGGGTGGAAGTAAAATCAGATAGAATATAGTCAAGTTTAGACCATAAATACCTCTAATGGCTCGAAGGACTTCATTTTTTATTATTTTTGATAATCCACCTTTAAAGGGGTGAGGTAGAACCCTTATAAGGACCATAGGCGTAAGTATTTCATTTCCCGTAGGCCTTATAGGAATTCAGTGCTCGTAGGATTCAAACATTACATACAACCCAGACAAACTACTTGGAACTTCTCCTTCCATGCATCTTCATTGTGAAATCAGCTCTCCAACTTTTCATGGCTGTTCATCTGGGCTTTCTCGTGCATGCACATGATTTTCCCAATGTCAGGTGCCATACCCTATCATTCAAGCAATCCGTTTAGCTTCTGCACTGGTGAAATCTCCTTACTCATCCTCTTTCTAAAGCTTGTTCCTTGTAGGTTGTATGGTTTGTATCTTCACTTAAGGTGTCTTGAAGGCCTTGAGGTGGCCCTAATCACACATTTGAGGTGAAGTGGTTACATTATTGTGGTTAGTATGACCACTTTCATATATTCTTACAATGAATTGTATTGTGAAATATCAAGTAGTTACCCCATTTGATTTAGGTATCACAGAACCAGTTTATTTCTTAACTTCCTAGAGGAGTATGGCCACCATGTAATAACCCAATAAATTATAAATAAAATTCTATTCTGAATGAATAAATACATTATTACGTAATGTATTTATATACAATAAATGAATTATATTTAATTTGTTATTTTGAACTATTATAAAATATATCCATAATTTTCTTATGGGATTAAAAGGCTATTAAGCATTATAATCGTTGATAATATAGTTTTTCTATATTTATTATTAAGTATAGTATTTGTTAATGGTTTGAGAAGATGTAATTGACATAGCAGTAAGATTAGATGTTGTTATCTAGTAAGATCCTACACAATAAATCCCATTTATCTCATCTTTTGAGGGAGATGAGATCAATAGGATTTTCCATTGACTTTGTCCAAACCTAGATTTGACAAATGAAACATGAGTGACACCATTTTTGGGAAAAATTAAAATCATATATATCACCACTAAAACCATGTTCGTTGGACCACCCAAAGAAAGTACCACCATTAAACACTTTATCCTTAGGTCACACATTGGTGTAATAAGAGTTTATATATTTATATCATTCCAGTATGGATTTATATTTATTAATTTTTTAAAAAAATGATTATATGTTCTTTATTTTTTCATATATACACATGATTATATAATGAGATTTATAAACATTATATTTTTATTGATGAAATCAATATAGTATTTTTGGGAAATATATAGTTTCAATTAAAGAACTAATTTTTATAAATTCAATAATGTTGGAATTAAATTTTATTTTTCAAAAATAGTCTTGAAAAATATTATTTATTTAACTATAAATAACAATATAAATTAATTAATTATCATGTAATTTTTAAAAGGGTGAGGTTGTTATTTTTATTTTCAAAACTATTATTTTTCAATAAAGACATATTTTTATTTTAATGAATAAATTAAAATATTTATAAACTTATTTTGTTAAAATAAATATTATTTTCGATATCATCATGTTTAAATTATATAATGGTGAATTTATCCTAATTTTCTATGATGGTTGATTTTTTAGGTCAAAATTAAACATGGTATGTATTATAACATCATAATAGCCCAAAATTGATTTAATAACTAATATAAAAGGCATCTACAACCAAAAATATATTTACCCATTAAAATGAATTTTTCATGCTATTTGATTAATTTTATAAACCTATAATTAATCCTCCAAAACAAATAATATATTTTGCTGTTTAAAAAAATCTTTATGAACTTGATTTACTTCCACATCATGAAAGATATTATTTTAATTAGTTCAGATATGAGACTAAAAAATTTTTTAAAACCACTCCTATTTTGAATAAACCATGGGAAAAAATCATGTGATCGTTTTTGGTTTTTAGTATTTTATTACTAAGATTCCAAGTCAAAATTATAGAAATTAATAGAAACATAAAATATTAATTGCTATAGATTTCATCCCAAACTCTCATTCCACTTTACTCAAACCACATTGAGATTTAAATACCTCTCTCTTCCCTTCTCAAAAGACCTCATGTGGTGTTCCCAATCTCTTTTGATGCTCCTCCCAATCTTTTAGAGGCAACCTCTCAAGTAAGGGATTAACTTTCACCTCCACTTTATTCATGTATGTTATGTGTATTGATCCTTTTGAATCTGAATTGTTCATGTTGACCTATGTTTTTACACAACCATTTACAATAATTATGATGACCAATTAATGACGTACCATCTTTCACTCTCATTAATCCTTTTTTTACCATTTACATTCTCTTATTAAAAAATCGAAATTATTGTGATATTTTTCATGCCAAACCTTTTTTATGTGAATAAACATAACCTTTTTCCCTCAAAGGTATTGAAATCATTTTAACTATAATTAATTGATTGGGGAAATCCATATATATAACCCAAACATATTAATACTATGATTAAATTTGATGAATGAAATTATTATGTGGTATGATCTATGTGGAACACAAATTCATATACATAATATGAAAATGATAGGTGGGATCCGAATTATATTTCCCTAAAATTAATTGGATAATGCTTTAATCTCAAATGATACCATGTATAGTTTATTATAGGATAGCCTAATAAAACTATGTTTTGATGTCTCAGCTGTTTTCCTTGACTTAGGCTTATGATGTCATGTTTTATGTTTTTCCCACATTGCAATGATTTTGTGATGTTATCATCATATATCATTCTTTGAAGTTAATTATTATGATTATCACCTTTACATTTCATCATTTTATTCCCCTTAACTCACATGTTCTACTATACTTTATTCTATTCTTTGATTATTCCCTTACTAGTATTTATATATCACCCTTTTCTTATGTAGGTCCACAAGTTATTATGTACATTTTTATAAGATCAATTGATTTTTAAGGGAAGGTTATGAATTTTTTAAATAATGTTGTTATATACATGTTTTTTTATGTTAACATGAATATAATTACCCAAAAAACTATGTATCTTGATATTTTGGGATTTTATTATGTGTATTTATGAGTAAAAAATCATGAAATAAGGTGTAACAAATATATGGGATGTCATAGTTGGTATCAGTGAAAGGTATATTTATTTTTGGGGATTATGACTAGAAAGAGTAATTCAAAATCATAAGGATAAGGATAAATATATGAAAAACATCGATATATTTTTTTAAAGTAAAGAGTGTTTTATTTTTTATCAAATACCTCCTTTTTGGATATTATCAGGTGGATGTGGATGTGGAAAAGATATACCTAGAGGTAATAATAATTAAAGGGATTATTGTTTATTAAATCAACCTATTCCTACTACATGGAAAATATTATTTTTTATATACCTATTTGGACACTCTTAGAAGATATTCTTTTGAAAATTCACAAGCTCTTTATGAAACATTGTTGGGGGAATAAAAATGTCCCTAATATTTAATGTTAAGAAATATATCATCGATATCATATATTTAAACCAATGAATTTATTGGGTTAATAATACATGTCATTTAGGGGTTATCCATTCAATGTTCATTGTTTCCCTTTATATGATTAATAGTTTAAAAAATTATCATTTACGGGTCTTGTTTTGATAATTTAAATTGTTCGAACCCAAAAGAAATACTGAATGGTAGGATTACCATCCATCCTTTAACTAAAATTTACTATGTCACTATATTTCATGGTATTCATTATTATCAAACTTGTTAATTAAAACTATCCAAACACCACCTCAAAAATTTAAAGTCATGTTATCAGTGAAAATAATAAAAGGGAAAATTATTTCATCTAAAGTATATAATTTCTCTCATATCAATACTTGTGGTCTCAATTTTCCAAAAATCCTTGTGATACCCCCTCTAGCTGAATTTCACTATAACCTAAGTAAGGATTGGTTTTCCTTGTATAGAAACAATATTTATTATTGGGAGAATTAAATAACCTGTCGTATTACAAATAAACCACTAATTTTATCCAATTTTAAGGAGGATGATGAATCAACTTTGGAATCATAAACTAAATAATGGATATCATTTCCTTAAGAGAAAATGTATATTTCTCAAATAATAGTGACTAAATAAAATATATCTATTGAATACATTCCAAATGTAAGATAATATGCTGAGGTGTTTTCTGAAAAATTGTATGGTCTTCCACCATGATCAGAGGTGGAGTTATCAATTGAACCTATACCTAATCATTTCCACTATCCAAGCCTCCTTGTAGAATGGATAGTATTAAACTCAAATAGAAAAATAAAAAACTATAATAGAATATGGATAAATGGTTTATACACCCACGTGATTTACTTTGCTGTGAGCCAATACTTTTCATCATGAAGAAGGTTGATTAAATTAACCTCTTAATTGTTTATAGTGATCTCAAAATGATCATGATAAAGAATAACTATCCTCTTCTATGGATTTATTACTTTTTTTATCATCTACATAGATCCTAGTATTTCCTTAAGGTGGATATTTAGTTAAGATATTATCAAGTGAAGTTGAATAAGGAGGATATCTTAATAACAAAATTTTATAGAAGTTACATGAACATTGAGTTTATAATTATGTCATTTGGACTCACTAATTTTTCAACCATATTCATGGGAATAATTAATAGACTATTTAGAGATTACCTAAATAAATTTTTAGTATGATTTATATATTATATTTTTATCTCGTTAAAAATCAATGAATAATTTGAGGATAATTTCAATACTATAATAAAGACAATAAGAAAGAGAAATTTATTTATATAGTATAGTAAATATATGTTGAATAGGGTGAAAGTTTAATTTTTGGTGAATTTTATCAATTAAAAAAAGGGATTTTTTGGATCATTTTATGAACAATTAAATTTATGTAAGTCCTAACCCAATATATGTTATGGAGATTTATGTTTTACATGTATTAAGTGGGTACTGTCATCAATTTTTTAGAACTTTCCCATGATTTTCAAGCCCACTAACCAAGCTAAATGATAAGGGAGTAAATGTTTTATAAACTGGTAAATGTGAGGATAAATTTAAAGAGTTAAATAATAAGTTAATCATTCCAACTTTACTCACATTACCCCTAGTGGTGAATGATTTGAGATCTATAGTGATTAATACAAGAATTTCATGGGGTTTTCACTCATAAAAATGAACAATTGATAGCTAATTCCTTCTATAATTTAAAAATAAATGAGAATAAATACCCAATTCATGGTCTAGAATTAAATATATTGATCATCAAATTGATAATTTGGTGAAATTATATCTATGGGGATAAGTGTGAAATATATATGGATCGTAAATCCCTTAATTATATATTAATACAAAAAATTCTTAATAAGATCCAATGAAGTTGTTTAGGGAAGATTAATGATTACGAATGTTTAATCCATTAGCATCTTGGTGTTGAAAACTATTTAAAAGATTCTTTGAGTAGAATGGATCCCGCAACACTATCCATGATTGGAATTTAAAGGGATACAATGTTCTTGGAAATGTGTAGGGTATATAGGGGATTCATGAATGGATCTATTTACTACCTATGTTTAATAATTTCTCAACCATTCATTCTTAAAGGATCCAAGGATTCCCAAACGGTTGATAAGGAGTTAAAGATAATGGTAATGGATATTATAGATTTCATGTTTATTAAAGAAGGGGTTATAAGGTTTGTAACCCAGATATGTGTCCCTTTAAAACTAAAACTAGAGAGGGAACCAGTAGAAGATTCACATAGTTCATCCCTCTTTGTTCATAATGGTAATTCCAATATGTGTAAATATTTAAAGCCAAAATTTTGTTGAGATTACATAAATAGAGATATTGTAGAATTTGTATCTCGATGCATTGTATGTGAAGAAGTTAGGGATGAACAACATAACCATATTATTATGATGAAACCATTTCCCATTCCATTATGGAAATTGGAAAATATAATCATGGATTATGTTTTTGGACCTCCCAGTATATCTAAATGCAGTAAAATTGTTTTTGTAGTAGTAGATATCTTTAAAATTTTAGTTCTTTTCATTACTATCATGAATGATTTTTCTTTGGAACTAGTCACTAATATATGTATAATATATGTGGTAATATTACATATAGTACCACTCTCCATTATATATGATTAATATTTGAGGTTTACCATGAGGTTATATATAAGACTTCAATTTGTTTTGGATACACGGTTGAGTTTAATTATTACTAATTACCCTCAAATGGATTGTTAGTCTTAGAGAATCATTCAAACTCTTGAGGATACACATATATATTGTTCAATAAATTTTCAAAGATTTTGGGATCAAAAACTTTACCTATTTGATTTCTCATATAACAATAGTTTCTATTTAATCATTAAAATGTGACCTTATAAGAATTTGAATGGTATTAGGTGTTGGACTCCAACATGTTGGGATGAATTTTGAGATAGAAATATGATGTGACATTATCTTATCTAATGGATGAAAAAGAAGGTTCAAAATATTTATCATCATATTATATCCACCCAAAGTTGATATAAATGTTATGTTGAAATTACTTAACGATACATAGACTTTGATATTAGAGATAAGGGTTTATTTTATATATCACTATGGAATAAATTCATGAGTTTTGAGAATTAGAAAAAAATTATTCCTAGATACATTAGTACTTTTGATATCCTAGATTACAATATAGTTGTGTCTTATCAACTAGAAATCCAACCTGAACTATCTGAATTTTATGATATGTTCTATATATTCCCCTTAAGGAAGTATGTACCAGATCTCTAACATGTATTGAATCTATAGGTGGTACCTCTATAGAAAAACATTTCATGCGAGGAGAAGCCTATAAGTATCTTATATCATAGAGAAAAATTTCTATGAATTAAGAAAATTAACTTAGATAAAGTACAATTGTAGAACCAAAAGATTGATGAGAAATCATGGGAACTAGAATAGGTTATGAAACAGAAGTACCCCCGACTATTTTATTATTTGAAATGAAATTTTGAATGTAAAGTTTTTGAAGGGGGTATAATGTAATAACTCAAACTTTTATAAATTAAATTCACTTTTAAATGAGTAAAAACCTTATTTAGTAATTTAGTTGTGTAAAACAAATAAACTACATTTAATTATATAATTTTGGACCTCTATATAAATATAGCCCTAATTATATGATGGAATTAAAAGACCATTAAATATCATAACCACTGATAATATAGATATTCTTCAATAACTATTAATTTTATTATATATTAAGTTTTATGATTGGATTGAATTGATAAAGAATAAAGAAGTGGTAGCCTTGAACTGTAGGATCGTACCATATGAATACCATTTATCAGAACCTTCATGTGAAATGGTATCATTTGGATTTTCCATTGATCATCCCCTAGCCATGATTCAACAACTAAAACACAAGTAAAACTTTTTATAGGATAATTTCAATCTCACATGGATCACTGCCCAAATAATGTTCACAAAACCACCCTAAGAAATAACAACCATTGAACACCTTACCCTTAGGGTGCATGTTGGTGTAATAAGGGTTATACATAAAGAAGTTAGTAGTGTGATTTTTTAAATTTTCATAAAATAATGATTAAATTTACACTAATACATAATATATACACATGATTATATAATGATCCTACTGAAAATTATATTTTGATATGAAGAAATGAAATTTAAATTTTTAGGAAATATATAGATTCAATTAAATCACTATTCTTGAAATATTTAGGAAATTTTTAAATAAATTATATTTTCATTAAATAGTATTATTAAATATTTATGTTTTAACTATTAATGATAATGTAATTTAATTATGTTCTATGTAATTTTTATAAGGGTTAGAATATTGTTTGTGTGGTGAAAACTATAATTTTTCAATAAATATAGATTCTTATATCAATGTTTGAGTTACTATATTCAGAAAAAATAAATAATTTTTTTTAAATAAACAAATTAAAATTATCCAATAGTTAATTATTTATAATTTTCTAAGGCAGATGAATTTTTTCTTAAAAAAATAAGTACGGTATAAATATATGCTAGGTTTTATGATAAAATAATATCCAAAAAATGGTGTAATAAATACTATAAAAGGAATCCATCACCAAAAATGTATTTCCAATTTAAAAATAATTCATTTTTGAAGTTAATTTGTAAATTTTAAAAACATATAATGATTCCTCCAACCCTAATATAATATTGTAAGGTTTTAAAAAGTCATTATAAATATAACTAACTTCCACATCATGAAGGGTATTATTTTAATAATTTCAATTTATAGCATAATAAAATATTAAATACCACTCCCTTTTGAAATATACCTTTAGAATGGACCATGGGAAGGTTTCCTATTATGATTATTTTGTTACTATTATTACAAAATCTATGTGTAGAAATTAATAATAATTTAATTATCATTTTCTATAAATACCCACCCAAATTCCCATTCATCTTCACTAAAAACACATTGAGCGTGAATTCACTATTTATATCCCTCTCTAAATCCCTCCCATGGTTTTCAAAATATCTTAATATGATCCTCCCAACCTTATATAAGAATCCTCTCAATTAATAGATTATCTTCCTCCTCCATTTTAATCATGTTAGTTGTTTATATTAAGAATTTTGATTTCAATTTTTTATGTTGAAATATTTTTTTACACATCTAATTATTTTCCTTTTGATTACAAAGTAATTAGAGAACACATTTCACTCAATTTAATCTCTTTTATAAACCTTTATTTACACCCATTATACTTCCAAAATTATTCTCTAATTTTTTTTGCCAAAATATTTTGTTATTAGTATTAATCCCCATTTCCAATTGAGGGTATTCAGATAGTTTTACTTGTCCTTAAATAATACTTTACTTTCTTGTATGTCATCCAGACACCTTAATCAATAAGATAAAATTTGATGAAATATGTTTTTATGTTGTATTATATTTGTGGCACACAAATGAATATACATGATATGAATGTAATGGGTGGGACTGAAATTATATGGCCATATAATGCATGGGTAGTGTTTTTATCTCATGAGATACCATGTAAGGTGCATGGTCCATTAGCCTAAGCACACTATGTTATGATGTATCAGTGGATATCCCTAACTTTTTTCTATAATGTCATGTTTTGTATTGTTTGCAACTTCTTATGATTCCTTGATTTCATCATCATATATCAGGATTATAATTTTAACATTTCTATGTCTCCATTTAATTCCCCATAGATCACATTTACTACATGACTTTATTCTATGATTTGATTAATCCCTTACTGGTGTTTATAGCTCCCCTCATTTGTAGAAACCCTAAATCAAGTAACCCAGATTTTGTGTTCACATTATTATATAGGTAAAATATACAACATATCTCATGATGAATGATTTATCAATTTAGTAGTCCTAATGAACCATATACTTACATTATTACCAAATTAAATTTGAAATATAATATATATTTCATAAAACTAACGTCTTAAAACCTTGAAATTATTCATAAAATCCTTCTTTAAATATTAGGGAAAAGGTAAAAATAAAGATAAATATTAGATACTCGGTAAGGGTTTCATATAAAAAACTATCAGGAGATGAAAAATAATAATCAATAAGGAATGATAAATAATTGAAAAAACACTTCCCATTTAATCTAAAACATGGTAATGAAAATAACTGAAAATTATATTTTTATTACTAAAGAACTTTTATGAAAAAGTGGGAAACTGCACAGGTGCAATACATGGGGTAATTTAACATAGAAAGAACTCTTAAATTCAATTCATTATGCAAATAATTTTTAACTAATTTTTATATGTACACCAAAATCCCATTTAATAAGGCCAACCAATTTGTTTTCTCTTTAATCAATGGGAAATCAATAAATGGGCCCCATATTTCACTTCATTTAAAATGAATTAATTAAATATTTAATGATCAATTAAACTCAAAAAAATGTGACTTACCAATAAATGTTTGTATTTAGTAAAGAAAACATAATTTCAATATTTCCCTATTCAATCAAATAAGTTTAATAGTAAATAACGTTCTATAAAAATGTTATATACTTTTAGAAAAAATCATATCCATGATAAAAATAATATAGATATTTAAGAGAGTTATAATATCTAATTAAAAACAATATCAAGAAACATAATATTTATAAATTTAGTTAATGACCATAAAATTAATAAGAGAAAATATGGCCATCAATTCATAAGAAATATAGGTATTTTATTTAAATAATATCCTTTTCAGAAATAAATAAAATCAAATAAAA
Source organism: Viscum album (assembly GCA_963277665.1). Taxonomy (NCBI): domain Eukaryota; kingdom Viridiplantae; phylum Streptophyta; class Magnoliopsida; order Santalales; family Viscaceae; genus Viscum; species Viscum album. The sequence continues at coordinate 972,967,855 of OY728140.1, read as the reverse complement.
TAAATAAAAAATATTTCATTGAAGATTACACTTTTTAAAATATCATAAATCTTTTACAAGATTCTAATGAGTTTAAAATGATTATGTAAGAGGGAAATTCACTTAACAGTATAGGTGTTAAAAATAAATATTCTTCTTGACTTTTGAAAAGAAATATGAAAATGAACTATTGTAAAATAATTGAAATATTCCTCTTAAACATTATAAAAAAATTTGATAACATAAAATTTATTTAATAAATCAATTTAGTAAATAAAAAAGTACTTTTTTAAAATAATTTTAAATAATATTGACATGAATGGAAAATATACCCAATCAAAAAAAGTAAATAATATGATCTTTTATTTTGAACTTTCACTTCATTGGTCGAGTTAAAAAGAGAGTAAAAGTTGTACGAAAATCTAAAATTCCATAAATATCCAAAGTATTAGAAAATTTCTGATTTTTATGAAGGATATATTTTAATATTCATTCAATTACATTAAAGTAAAAACCAAAAATGATATTGTATAATATATAATTTTCTCTTTGGTAAATTGTAAATCAAAAACCATTGAAAGTGTCAATTTGAATTGAAAACATAATCATTATTAATAAATATATATTCATGTTATATATACAAATGGGAATTATATGCACCATATAAAATTACATAGGTTAATAATAATAAATATGACTTAATGGAGTGGAAATTGAGATAAATTTTTTTACAATTATCATATCATTGATGTGATAATTAATCAATGATGTATAAAATAAAGTAAATAATAATAATATTTTCAAGATAATTTTATATCTTATATATATATGTATTCTTAAATATATCATTATTATCATCCATTTAAATTTTAATGTTAAAATTGGAATCACATCCTTCGTGATGTGGTAGTCCACAAGTAGGCATAAAACGGCATTATCGTTTTTTCAATAGATGTGGGATATATGAAGTTAGATTTGATATTATTATTCTAGAGAATATTATATCTATTTATTATATATATTATTATTAATTAATTTTTATTTTTTTTTTTTTATTTATTTTTTTATTTTTATTTTATTTTTTTTTATTTTTTTTTTAATTTTTTTATATATTTTTATTTTTTTTTTTATTATTGTTTTTATTTATATTTTTTTATTTTTTGATTGATTTGTTAAATTATCTAAATTTTTATTAATATTATATATTTATATAATTTTTTATTATTTTTTATATATATATATATATTTTTTATTTTATATAATTTATTTTAATTTTAATTAGGTAGTGAACTAGGATAACTTATTTTAATTTTAGTTAAATTGAATTAAATAAAGGTTATTATTAATAATATTTATTTAAGTTTTTTTATTTTATATTTATATATTTTATTTATTCTTAATATTTCATTATTATTTCAATTTAAATTTTATGTTTTTATTGATAATGTTTTATTTTTTATTTTTTTTATTTTATTTTTTTTTATATTTTTTTTTTTTAATTATCGTTTTTATATAGTTTTAGTTATATATTGAAGTTATTTATGATATTTTTATTTATTTTTATAGATTATTATATATTTTTATCATTTATATTCATTATTTTCACATTTATATCCATCCATGTAATATGACAACAACAAAAAATTACACAGCTCTGTGGAGACATTATGTCATCTATATAGAGGAGCAATGTTTTCCCCTTCAGTATGACGGAAAATAGGTGGAAATGTTTATAAAATAATAATAATATAATATAATTATATTGAATATAAAAAATTAATTATTTTATCATCTATAAAATTTATTTAAAGGATATATAGGGTAAAATAAAACTGAAAACACTCGGTTAAGATTTATACCTCTTCATTGAGAAAGTTCTTTTGGATTACACATTAATACATGAAGGGTTGATATTTTGGATAGAAAAATAAGATATATGGTGTGTTTAACGAAGCTAATAACTAATTACAGAAGTTAATATTCAGAGATAAAAGGCTATAAATGTGTGAGGAGGAGAATATAAGAGGTTCCCTTTCATACGTGAGGGGAGAGTAACTTTGAAATTACATAAAATATTAAATTAATATAAATTATTTTTTTTAATAATTTGAATCCAAATTGAAATATATAAATTATATGATGATTATAAGTCAAAATAATCACATAATTAAAATTTATAAACGTTTAAGTGATTTATTTACCATTATCCCTTCGTTTAACCCCCTGATAACTATATTAATGATTACCATGATTTCGATATTTTTTTACTCTTAAGAGGTCAATAAAATTAATATAAAAGGTTAAGTTACCCATAAATGGACCATGGTTGATATTTTAAAATAAATAACATTGAATTCAAAAAATATAGGGTATATTTGGATTTTAACTCATTTATTGAAATATTTTTTATTATAAAATATCATTAATGTCATTTTTGGAAATACAAGAAATATTATATTATAATTTGTTGGTAGCTCATGTGAAGTGGTTTCGAAATGATATGGATTATAATATAGTTAGGATATTATATTAATATAATAGTAAAATTCAAATTATACATGTTAAGATTTTATTTTAAACCATATATTTTTCTTTTATCCCTTAGGTAATCAATTTTAACATTATCAATGGTAAAGAATTATTCAATATTAAAGGGTTATAATGTTAATTATAAGGTGAAAATTGGATTATAAATTGACAATTAATGATATTTTATTTACAACTTATAATCCTAGTTATCCGATTTAAAAAATAGTATGCTTTTTAAACTATTTAATAAAATAACTTTAATATATAATACTATTTGTGTCATTTTATGAACATTTCATGTAATTTTCTATTGAAGTTACCATGAATGAAAAATAATTAAAAGAAAAATATATAACACAATTATAGTGTTTCTATATATATATTTAAAATTTATGGTGCACTTTAACTCACCCAAAAATATATTTATTTTAGATATTTTTAAATAATTTAAATTATTTTTATACTTCATGGAAAAACACTTTGTCTGCACTGCCTAAGAATTTATGATAATTATTTAATCACTAAATTTTAAAAATAAGTCACCTTGATGAAGAAAATTCATTAATATTTCAAATAAACATTTATAATTTAACATAAATTATTTCTATTCCTATTACATAATATTATATATATTGAAAGAAAGAAAGTGGCATTGTTTACTTTGTCATTAACAAAAATATTATAAATATCAAAATAAAAGTTAAATGCAAATAGAAAATAATATTTTAGAAATTTTAATTTATATAAAAAAATATACCTATCCAAGGAAATTTAATCAAGTGTTGTCATGAATTGAATGCATTATCGTATTAGTTTTAACCCAAAATTACACATTTAAACTTACTATTGTAATAAAATATTATTATGGTTAATATTTATATTGGAAAAAAATAAAAGGGAACAATTAAATAGATTTGGACCTCTTGATTAAAAATATGGAATAAATTTTTCAATATTTAATGGAAGAAACTATTTTTCGGTTAAAATTAAATATGCCTTGAATAACAGTTTTTTGAGGAAACAAATTTATTTTTAAGTGTAAAAATATTTTTAAAATAAATAAATTTGACTAAAATGAACTTAATTATATTATTAATAATATAAGAGAATTAATTTTTCATTAAATATCTTTTAAAAAAATTACTTTTCTAAATTCTGTAAAATAAAATATATTTTTCAATAGAAATCATCTTTTTCACAATTCACTACAAAATAAATATTTTCGTAAAACTCTGAAAAATTCATTATAATCTAATTTTTACATAATATTTTCAAAAGTAATACAATTTCATCAAATATAATTTCTAAAATTTCCATAAATTAAATATAATACTCACTCATAAAAAGCGATAAAAATAATTCTTAATGAAACCATATTTTAGAATAATAACATGAATTTACTAAAACATTGAGTGATTATTTATTAAGAATTGACCAATATATTTTAATTTATTATAACCTTTATATTAATTCCATAATTCTCTTAATCTCATTCATGACATCTGATTAAATGGATATTATATAATATTCATATTATAATAATAATATTTCATGTTTCATTTCGGCTCAGTGTTGCGTAACTTGTATGGTGTTGAACATAATATTCATTAAAAATATTGGGATGTCACACATTTCTTATATACAACCCAATATTATACCATATTGTTTAATAATATAAAGTTAATTTTAATTTAATTTTATAATGTTTTTAAATAATGTTTCTATATCTATTTTAAGTTATAGTGTATGTATCTAATTACCCAATGACACTAGTACTCTAGATATTTTGGGATTATATTATGTGTATCTTTTTGTAAAAAATCATGAAGTGTTCTGTTTAAAATATAAGGGTTTCTATAAACTTTTAGATCATGCACATCACATGCCTCAATGAAATTTTCTACTCATGTTGGATTGGGATTCATATATTTTTAGATTAATTATATTTGAATCCTATAATTTAGATTCAATTTTATTTGATACAAGATATTTTCATTATTTTATCTCTTAAAACATTATATTTTTTCTTGAAATATTAGTAGAAATACTACCTTCGTATATGAATCTTAATACTCTTTAAGTTAGAAGGTCATATATAATATAAAGTGTTTATCATACAGCTTGGTTATAACTCCATATCGGTATTTTAAGGGTAATATGATTTTAAATATAGAACTATTTGATATCATTCTAGTGATAAATTGGTTGGATTAGTAAAGAGTATGTACTAATTTCAAAACTAGAAGATAAAATTTATCATCACCATTTGGTAAAAAAAATATACAAAATGGGGCATGGAGGTTTGAGGTGAATTGAGTGAGCCCTAGTCAAGCAACAGATACATTTATCACTACTATAATGGTTATCCTCATCCTCAGAGTAGTTGAATCTTATGATAATCAATTCTTACCCCCTATAGTTGATCTACATTAACATGTATTCCCTAATGATTTTTTTGGATTTTTCCTCATACGGTAGTGTATTTTACCATTGATATATTACTCAAAACTGAACCAATTTCTATTCACCCATGTCATATGGATCAAACAAAATTTTGGGAATTAAATATTCAATTTGATGGATTTCATGATTAAGTATTCATTCGACCAAGAACATATCCTTTGGGAAAATTGGTAATTTCCTCCATGAAATTTGGTGGAATTATACCCCTCTATGTAGACTTTTGTATGATGAATCATGATACAATTAATAATATTCATTCTTTTTCCAGAAATTATGATCTCTTTTATTAATTAATGAGTTAAGGAGGTTTTATAATACTAACCACTATTTATGTTATAATTTTCTTTGAGTAAGGTCGGTGTATTTCCCCAATATGGATCTCTAGAGTTTTTGAAGTAATTTTGAAAATTTAGTAATTCCTTTCAAATTATATAATTCTCTATACACATCTATGGAATTGAAAAATATGATTTTCACCCATTCTTAGACTCCTTTATAGAATTTTTTGGATGATTTCCTTTTTTATTATGACTCCTAAGATACGCATGGTCAACATATTCACATTGTCTAAGATAATTTGTATGAATAAACACAATGAAATTTTTCATAAGTTATTATTTTTGTATTTATGGATTTATATTCTTCATGAATGTAATTTATAAAGTTGGTATTTCTATAGATGCCATCAAATTGGATTTATTGATGTTCTAGAAAGTTCCCTAAAATGTGTTTACGGTAAATATTATATGTGAACTCATGGGATACTAAAACTATATTATTAAATATTTCTCTAGAATAACTTCTCCTATAATAGGTTCATAAAATAAAGGGATGAAATTAATCTAGTCTAATCAGTGTGAAGTGTCATTCCAATAGTTAAAGTAAAGTTTGGTTGCATCTCCAATTCTTATACTACCTTGTTTATGTGAAGGGTTTGAGGTGTATTGTAATGCCTCATTAGTTATAATTGCCTATTTTATTATGTATGATCATATATTAGTTGAATATATCTCAATCAAATTTTTTCCTTTTGAGTTTTTATACCCTACCCATAATTTAGAATTGTTTTTTCATTAATGGATTAATGTACTCAAGGAATTTCATATTATTTGTGTGTTTCATTGTTTATATTAATGATGAGATCTTTATATATATAAATATTCCCGATAGTATTTGAATCTAGTAATAATCTACGTCTATATTATTTTTTGTAATTTTATTTCTATATCCATTATCTTCTAGTAAAAGGAAAATTAGTTTCAAACAATCTCAATCAGATGATTCACCTTCATCAGGTGCGAGGGAAACTGATTAATATAAATGGATTATTCTCATAGACAATATCCATGTGGACATTGTATGAGATCATATATGGCTAAATTTATACCATATTGAACTTTCATAATCTATTATAGAGGGAATCAAGGACTCATATATATCTAATTATTGTACCATTATTTATGGAAAAATAATGGTGGGGAAATCCTTGAAGGTTGATTCCAATATCATTTTTCCTTATTATATATCCATAGACAAGTATTAGTTAACATAGGTATAAGAGATAAAGTATAGAAATAATATCATTCTCCTTGATGGGTGTTACACCCAAGGATCATAAATTTTTCCCATGAGGTTCTTCACCAATTTCGGTGATCTGTCACGAAAAATGATATTTCAATGATGGTGCTAAATGCCTCACTTTTTAGTAGGTAATGGAAGAACATAAAATACCATTGGGTATACTTCATTTAATTCCTCTTACAATGTGGAAATGGGATGTGATAATGGTTTATTTTGTGCCCAATTTTCCAAAATCTTCTAGAGTTTTGGATATAGTATGGGTTATCATGGATCATCTGACAACGACAACTCATCTTTTTACCTATTAAGATGGATTCTTTAGTTTATGATATTTTAAAGGTATATTTCAAATAGATATTCAATCTTATGTGTATATGATAATTCCTAATCTTTGATAAGATTGTAGGGTTCACATACTAGGTATAGAAATAGTTGAAATATGATTTGGGTGCTTAAGTAAAACATAGTATAGTGTTTCATTGATAAACCAATGGCCAGTCTAAGTAAACCACTCTAATTCTAATGGATATTCTCTAACCCATTATACATGATTTTGGTGGATCATGGGATTATTAACACACCTTAACGGAAATTTCTTATAATAATAACTACCAGTCATTAATTAAATGGTTATGTATGAGGCTATTTATGGGTATCAATGTCAATCACTTATCTACTGGATAGAAATACGATAATAATCAATGAATTATCCCAGTATCTTCCACGAGAAGATAAAATAGGAAAAATTAATTTAAAAGTTACCTATAACTAATCGATTATGGAATAAATCTTACACTAACCATAGAATTCGAACAATGTAATTCAAAGTGGGTGATCATGTCTTTTTTAGGGTTTTTGTAAAATTAGGTCACAAAAAAGGTGATTATGAGAATTTATCCATGATATTTATCAAAAATATAAAAAATATATTTAGAGCAATGTTTTATCATCTTTTTATAAAACCTAAATTCTTTTATATGCATTAAACGTTTCATATTTTTCATATAAGGATGTGTATACCTATACATCATACATTATACTAGATGTTTATATTGAACATGATCCTAATTAATCCCATATAGAACATCATATATGTAATATTAATCTATGTGAGAAGATTTTGTGAAGTAAAGTGATTCATATTATTTAGTTCAGGTGATATCATGGAAATACCTAAGAGGAATCTTGGTAATGGGAAGCTGATAAAAATCTCAAGGTTCAAAGTAGTTTTCTATATAAGATCGTTGAAGCATCTCAGGGAAAATAAGATAATGGTGGGATGGTTGTAAAGACCATTACATTAATAGGTTAAAATTTCTTTTTATTTTTACTGTTTTAATTTCTCTAAGTGAATTTTTGTGTTTAATAGAGGTTAAAGTAGTTTGAAAGAGACTTAGTAGAGTATTGTTTGAATATGAGGGCTGATACCTTGGTTCTGACAATAAATAGTAACAAATGTCTTGGAATCACCTACATGATGGAGCTCCAGTGGATATAGGTCCATTGTTAGTAGTACTTGGTGATGGATGGAATTGTACCAGGTACTTTGTTGTATTATAGGTTGTTTTTTAGTTTAGGGGTAAATTATCTTTCCAATTTATATTTTCACCCCTAAAAGGTGTCTTATGATTTACCACTCATTTATTAAATTTTGAGATTCTATGGGACTACCACATCCCTCTCATCTATCCTATGGGACCCCCTTATTATGTTTGATACAAGGGGCTCTAATCAGTCTTGGAATCATGTCATTAGAAAGGAAAGGGTTCAAACCCCCTCTAAAATCCCTGTTCATTTTGTTTCCTTATAGTGGTAGGTGTGATACTATTCTTTCCTACTCTATGTATTGTTAAATATTATAATTTATATAGGTATCTTCTCATCTACATATTTTTAGGGTTATTCCAGAATAAATCAAAGGAAATATTTTGGGTTTTCATCCAAAAATCTATTTCTTCAATGGTTGTGATCGTAGAACTAATTTTCCTTGATCATATGGTGATTGAAATATTTTAGTGGGTCTATACCTGCCTACCATTAACCTTAAATTATTTTACTATATTTTAATTTTATTGGAGAACTCTTTCTTCCTATCATACTCAAAGAGAGTTACCATGTAAAAAATATTTATGTAATCCCAAAGATAGTAAAATGTTCTAGATGATAATTTTTTTCACAAATGGTTTTATGAATGAAAATTAATTGTTTAGGTCAGGTTTATTTAGTTTTTCAATGATAGTGTATCATGAATGTGATACACCATTTGACATGTTCCTATCATGCCTTGTATTTTAATGATTATTATTTTATTACATTCATTTTCGTATGAAATGGGGATATTTAGAAAATATGATATTTTCCATTATAATTATAAATTATTCACTTCCCATTGATCTATGATTAAGTAAATTATTATAGTAAATAGATTTCTTTTATATCTCTAGGAAATTTTGGGAATGTTTTTATATGTTTATATTTTTGTATATGAGATTGGGTAGGTGTCCACATATTGAAAAATAAGTGGTTGTTGTGGGATAATCTCATAATTCCTTGACATGGTATTATTTATTCACACGGCTTCATTGTGAGAGAACCAATACTATATATACAAGACTCCCTTACCGTTTGATGTGTTATTGGCCACTAACATTGTATAAACACATATTTATATCTATGTGGGTTTATGTATATACATGTGTGTGGTTTGTAAAGTTGTTTTCGCTGCCTTCTTTGAGAATGGAATCAATTTTATGTCTTAGATCCCAATATACTCCAGAATTAATAATTCCATGTATAGACCCCCATTGTAAATAATTTATTTTATTATCATAAATAATTTCATTAAACTACTTGTTAAAGAATTTACATTTCTATGTTTCTTACAAAATCTTTCCTTGTATAGTTTCTATGAACATTATAGTTTATGATACGTGATTATGGAGTGTTGTAGATACTGCCTAATGGTAAATGTCATACTCATTATATGTAATTTTCCTTATGGTATTTTTATATGTGCTGCTTTGTTTTATGTAATTAAGGTAAAGGCCCCTGGTTTAGGGAGCTAGTCCCATATGACATCAAGTGATTGGGTAGAGTCCTCGTGAATTTTTTGAGGGATAGATAGAGTAGATGCATTGGGGTTTTCCATTATTATTCCTATGGATTTATCATTCTTGTAGCTTCTCTACTTTTTTTACATAGACCATGTTTTTCAACATGATATTTACACTTTTTTGTCAATATTTACCCTATATTTATTCCTTATGGATGTTTTGGACACTTTTTCATAAGAAATAATATTATCATATAGATTCTATTATCTTTTGTCCAAATATCACATTGAACATATATAACTTTAATTTATTTCATTATTATAGTCACCTAGGAATGTTAATACAACAGTTCTTTCTAGGACATTAGATATATTCTTTATTAAGTTCATTATATTATTACTTTTTCATAAAGAGGAAAAATACACATCCCCTACTTTCAGTGGCCATCCTTAACAATTCCTAATAACCACTAGAAATTGAGAGGTCTCTTGAGAACTTATGATGGTCTGAATTATATAGTATTTTGATATTAAAGGTATTTTTATTATAGAAAATGAATGAAAGATATAGAAAATTATATTCAGCTAAAACCATGACTCACCCTCTCCCCCGTAGGCTTCCTCTAGAAACATCTAGTAACACACTACACCCAATAGATAGAAACAAACATTTTTAATTAATATAAATTAATCTATAATATTTCTTTAAAACTGATTTTATAAATAATATTCAATATTATTTTTCATATCATGATAAACTAAACTTGTGTGGTTGGAAATCATCGAACCCCTAGGAATTTGGATTTCATCATTGTTATCATCAATTATATTTTAAGCAAGTTCATTTTTTATAATTCTTAAGAACCATGATCTAATTTTTAAATATTTCATCATCACATTATATATTAGAATCATCCTCTACTTAATCAAAACATTTTTTACCATTTTGAATTTATTCCCGACTTATTTTTTTTCTATGTACCTTTTCAATCTAACATTGAGATGAAAATGATGTTTGTGGAGTTCCCTGTTCTTCCAACCCTATAGCATTAGTGTTTTCACTAATATTCTTGAAATAATTTTTATGACATCAAGATTTCATTTCACTATGTGTATAACTAAGAAAAATCCATTCCCTGGAACTTTTATCAAAAACATCCAAATATTTTCATTTATTATAGATAAATGAATGGATTTCAAGTAGCATTAATGTATTCATATTTATCTTATTCTCAAAACACATAAAATTAGGAATATTAAATAAATTTATCCAAATTATTCATCGATTTTTAATATATATGTTTTTCTTAGAGTCATTCAATGAAAAATACTTTGAGATTCCATACTCTGATAACAAATTTCACATGTCAACCAAACTGTATTTTTTACTCTCTTACTATATTTTATGGAGTAATTATTAAATATATATATATATTTATTATTCCATTCCTATAAAGATATACTTCAAAATCATTATTTCTATTTTATAATCCATTATCATATTAAAACTTCTTGATAAAATATCTAATTTTCTTCTCAACATTTAATTGAATGTTTTTAAAATTTTCAAGAGCTTGTGATTTACTCAATATAAATGAAACATAATTTATATGATAAATATAATTAATAAATTAATAAAATACATATATCTAAATATTGATTTTAGAGTCATAGGTAATCACACATTTTAATGTATGAATTTATGTAGCCTCAATTTATTTCACACCACCATTTATTGAATTTATTCGTTATCTTTTCTTTTTGAGAAACATAAAAAGAGTTATTTATTTCTTGATTGAGTTTAGAAATATTTAAAAAATCATCATAATAAATAATTATTATCATTTTATTTTACCCTATGTGTCTCGGTCTCTCATTCTACAATTCATGTTCTAATTTCATACTCAGGAAGTTAGGATTTTTCTCAACTATATTTTGAAAAATATTCTATCTTGTCTATTATATTTTCATAATAAAAATACTAACCTTAATTTTTTTAAAGGAAAATCCATATTTTCAAAATATCATTTTATCTCCATTATAATATAATTTATATTTACAAAATATTTTATGTCTTAACCGACCAATGATGTTTAAATCTTTTTTAATTGATTTTATTATCACTAATTTGAGGGATTCCTTTTCCATTGACATTAAATGAAATATCATTCATGAAATTTAACGTTCCTTGATCATATTTAACTGTGAATTTTAAAATAGTTTATTGGTCACATGTGATGAGCACTCACAATCCAAGATCCATGGATTTTTTCTCTTAAATACTTTTAAATTAACCTTATACATTATTTTTTATTCTTGAAAACTCAATTTCCTTTTCAGATTTTGAATATAAACATTTATTATGCTTCTCTAATACATTTTTGAGTGAATAATTAGTAGTATTGAATTTTGTTTCACCATTAGCACATCCTCTCAAGTAAACCAAATCAATTTTTCACTTTTAATTATATTGAGTTAGTTTCTTACTTGCACCTTCATATTTTATCACCCTTGATTCACAACCCCTCCTAAGTGGATAGAAATATATTTTAAATGATAAAAATATTCCACAATTTCATACAAAAAAAAAACATATAACAGCAAATACGACTCTTTTCATTATTGAAATAATTTTTTATAAAAATATAATAGTTGAATTTCCTTAATTTTTGAACTCTACTAATTTTTATCAACATTCCCATGAAAATTGAAGCATCAATTCTTAGTGAATTAATCTTTGGGTTGATACATGAAATCATTTCTCTTCCATACAACACTACTATTTTTATCTAAATAATAAACACCTAATATAGTGATAAGTTTTGAGATATTTTAAGGTGAAACAAGTGTTTCCTTCCCTTTCATGTTTTCATTTCCATAATATAATCTACATACTCCTATTTTAAAAGTGTATGATCATTATTTTATAGAATACTCATAACTTTTCTTAGTATATTTTAATGATTTTAATGGAAATTATGATTATTCACACATTACATTAATTGAATTTTCAAAATCCAACTAAAGTTTTTTATAGTAATTATTTAATCATATAGAATGGCCTCAATTAAGTATAAATCCTTTAACTAAATATAAAAAATGTGTGATCACATCATCAATTGATTTTTTTTCTTCGAAAAATTAGGACAAAAATATCATTAATATTTTTAAAAATTATCCCTCATTCTAAATATAAATTTTAATATTTTACATGTATATACATTTATTTAACAATACATTCTAATTTTCATGTTTTAATATATTTTTAATAAAACCCATGAGATCAATTCTCATAAAATACTCATATTCTATAACATGTTCCTTATCATGCATGACACTATTTTTTCTTCACTAGATAATTAATTAGAGTTATTATATTATTCCATAAATTATTGGTCACCTTTATCTATATTTTTTCATCCGCATCACTTTCCTCATCACAACGAGGCTCATATATTTTAGATAAAAAATCCCCCCTTTTAATGAAGTATACACCTTCCCTTTTGTATTATATAAGTTCATTTCACTAAAATCACTTGAGAACATGTTTTATTATTTTATGATATTTTTGTTCGATCATACCCATCCTCATCAGGTGTATTCTCGAGAAAATTATCGAAAAATGATCAATATTCGCACAATTACAACATTTAAATATAATCTTAACATTATTCCTACCTTTTAACATCAATGAATAGTTTAATAGAAGTGATATAAATTCATTATAATTTATATTATCTGTGGTAAAATGAAATTTTTTCTCATGAGACATATTTCAATCATTGATCTTCAATTTATTGAAACATTTGATCAAAATACCTTTTTCCCTTCTACCTTTATTGTTAAATTTTATCCTATTTTAATCAACTAAGAAATAAATATTTTTTATAATTTATTAATTATGATGTCAACCAAAACTGGTTTCTATAGTGCTAATATATTCACATAAACTTTATCCTGTAGAATTCTCATGAATTTCATTACAATGGTTAAATTTTTAATGATTATCTATAGTTTCATAGAGAACTAAAACACTTATACACCAATGTAAAAAATCCATCCAAAATTTTTTCATCGAGCATCCATATTTAATTAAACTAATCACATAAATATTTGAGTTGAGATTATTTTACCTTCTTATTCCATTCATAAAAAATGGATTTTTTCCATGTTGAAATTTTATTTTTAGTGTACATTACCACATTTTGTTCCCCATAAAATATTAATGAGATAAATTACCTAATATTTATTTTTCTAAATTCAATATTCTTTCAATCCATGAAATTATAATCAAAACCTGTTATGGATATTTTAAATCCATTAAATTTAATTTCATTAACATCCAATTCCATTAAAATAAAGTATAAAATCATCATCTCCTTATAAAGATGAAGTATATTTATGTAGTATATCATAATTATATTATTATTAATAGAATTAATTTTATACATGAATAATTCGATAATAGAAATATATATGAATGTAATTAATGAACTCAAGATCTTAAATATTGTAGGTATGATTTGATACCAATTGATGTGACTAAGAAAATATGAGGAGCACTTAGAGGACTATGGTTGAATGAACACTCATAAAAACTACTCATAAACAAATAATTTCTCTCATTACTGGTAAGTGCGTATGATCATTCACTCAACCTATATAATAATTATGAGTAATAAAATAATAAATTAAAAATGTTTTTTAGCCTTTTCAAGTACCATTTAACCTTTATGAGTGATTAGTTCTTGGAAATTAGTGGGTGTTATCATATATATAATGGTTTATATCTTATTGTCTATGATGAAATAATAGATAATGAAGATATTTTTTAACATATTTCAGTGATTTCTACCAATAATCAAATCATTCCTCCTAGACAATACTATATACATAAAGTAAAATAATATGATGAATTGTAACAAATTACTACATGTAAAGAATTATGGTTTTCTTCCCCCATCCAAAATCTCCTTCAATACATTGTTTAATTATGAATATATTACCGCCTTAATAAATAAAATGTTTCTGTCAAGAAATATTTATATAAAAAAACTTGGCTGACACTATTTATTTCTATTATAGAATCTTAAAATGTTTATAATGATCCAAAAACCATGGTGTGTAACAAGTAACCATCGTTTATTAATTTGTTTACCTTAGATTCCCAACTTAACAATATTATAACTTAATTTAATCTATAAAATCATTGAATAATTCTATGAAAATTCATGTGTCTATCAAATAAATAATTAAATAATTTATAAAACCATGGGAAAATTAATTTCTTCCTTCAAAAACATTATATGTAATTACATCTTAATGATATCTTCTTGTTCAATAGAGTGAACTCTTGGAACTCATTGATACCTAGTTTAGAAAATCATAAGATATTATTTACCCATTAAATTCTAGCAGCTTAACCATTTTTCTTTCCATAACACACAAATCAATTACAGTTGATTCATAAAAATAATTATTTGTTTATAAAAATTAAAAATTTATTTTGATGCTCAAAAACTATTGTATCTTCACAAAATTTTAATGTAAACAACACCAAGTGTTTATGAAATTGTATTACATTCTACTATGCCATCCATGTAATTATTTAATGATGGATTATAGGTATTGATTGGATATATCTTTATCATAACATATTCATTAAAAAATTTAACCAATTCACTATAACTCAGTAATAAAAACCATGAAACTAATTATGCCATAACTTTTCATAAAATTGAAAACATGTTTATTAATTAATTCATTCTCCTTCTATTCAGGTATACAAATATTTTATAATACCATCAAGAAATTATTAGTGTGTAGAAATTTTAATACACTTTGATTTTCCTAATTTCGTTAAATATATAATACCTTGAAATCTGAATAACATTTTAAATTTCCAAAAAAATCCATGATCATGTTAATAATAAATACAACATGAATGAAATTTTAGAATTCATAAATCAAAAACAAAAGATTCGTAAATATAATAGGGTCCTAAGGTGGGATTTACCTAAACACAACATTATCGGATGAGGAAATGTTTATTAGAGAACTTCATGCCTTGTTATAAAGAAAAAAAATACATTTAAAAAATCACACTACCATATAATTTTAATTTAATCATCCAAGAGATATTAACTCTTCCCCAAAAGGGTTCTCCAGTAGTTATCATAACTGAAATGCCTTTACCAAAGTATCAATCCTTGTTTTATTTTCTATAAAAATTAATCACAAACTGATCAGTTATATAATTTTCATGTAAACCTCCATTACATTTCATGAAACATATTTTTTCTCCATACCCTTCTCCTTCACTTTTCCTTCATGTATTAACCTATGATATTTTTTTCTTTAAAATTCATATTTAAATCACTATCAATGACCATATAATAAAATTTTTATAGATAAATCAAAAATTAATATCTTGATATATAACATTACCAATATAGTATTTCTAATATTTCTAACATATATATAGATGATTAAAAGTTAGGATTTATTATTTAAATATTTTCTATCACTACAACATCTTATTCCTTCTTAGATTTGAAAACAAATCTACATACATTTTGATTTTTTCCATCTACCACAAATTTTCATATGTTTCACGTCAAACCAAATTTCATAATAACAGTATGTATAATATCATCACAATATATCAAATTTGACATATATTTATCCACCAAAATATCCAAATAAATAACATTAAAAAATAAGATTAATTATCACAATTTAAGACATCATGATGAAAAAAAAAATTAATCATGTATTATAGAATCATATTAAATATAAAAAAATATTATAGATTCAAAAAAATTACTAAATAATTAATATTACTTATTATATATAAATATCTAATTTTATGCTCCTTGATAGGGGTGATTCATACTATCATAATTAAAACCCATATTTATGTATACATTATTTAATTATTTTTTACATAAAGTTAAACAATTTAAGATCTCAAAAGCTCATGAAACCTAGTTTATTTGGTAAATTAGGTACATATAACATCAAATTGGTACATTTATAAAACTAATTTTCTGGAAATTCACTTATCATGATCCTAAAATTTCATTTTCTCTTTTACAACTATATGGGATAACTTGGGGACACACATAAAAAAGAGGTGAGCTATAAATCCGATTAAAGGAATTGAAAATAATAAAGTAAGGTAAAGTAGTACATGTGATCCAGGAGTCAAATCAAGGTAATATAATAGGGGTGAGAATCATAATATTCAACAATAATTCTGGATATAACATGATAGAATAAAGGAAATTTGAGAATGTGGAAATAACATTAAACATGACATCATAAACATAGATCAAGGGTAACCACCGAAACATAATAGTATGGTGAAACTAATACCAGAATGGATTAGTATTACTACTTAATCTTATACATGATGTATAATGAGACTAAAACTTTACCCAATGCATTAGAGCACTATATGGGTGCACCCATCATAATATGAACATTCTTATGTGTGCACATAAATCATTCAATCATAAAGACATATTCCATTACATTTAATCCCAATTTTAAGGGTTGGGTTAAAAACATAGAAGTATAAATGAAATAATTATAGTTACATGTATTTAAATTTTATTGAGTGGAAATAAGGATTGGTATTCATCCAAAAACTGTTTGGAATTGAAACAATGCAGGATAATTTCTGCATCATAAGGGGGTTGCATAAAGGATCATGAGGTGGATTAAGGGGAGTTAAATGAGTAAATAATAACATTAAAATTATAAGGAAACTAATATTAATGTGAGAAATCATATCCCAACAAAAAAATTGTAAATAAAGGGTATAATATAAAGTAGATGCTTGAGTAAGGAGGAGAATGAGAGGATTGTTTATCTTATGAGGGTTCTTCTTAATGCTTATGAGGGGATTCTTAAGAGTTTAGTGGAAACATAGGAGGGATATATAGAGGTATAGTTAGAGTAATGTCATGATATAAGTGTTTTTAGTGATTTTTAATAGGAGTTTGTGAGTTTTTATATATAAAAAGGTAACATAATTCTTAATTAATTTCCAAATATAGGTTTTAGAATCTATAATGTAATGTAATAAAAACCACAAACATTCCCATGTCTTTCCAAAATTTTTGTTAAAATTTATGATCTTTTCATTATTTTACATTTTTAATAATTGATATCATAAAAATAAAACCCTTTTGATGTGAAGGTGAGTCATGTTTACAAAGAATTTATTTAAAACCCTAAAATACAATATATGTTTTGTAGGATTCTTTATGGGTTTACAAAAATAATAAAAAATTTAAAAAATAAATTATTTTAAAGTTTAAATATTTATTTGGTCGTGGATAAATCTTATAGAATATATTACATCATGTTTGGGCTATTATGATTTCATAATAAATACTTTATATTTATGTCATATTTTATTTTTCCCCAAAAATTCGTTTGTCATAAAACATTATGAAAACAAATCATTGTTAGAAAATTTAACATTGATAATTTTAAAAAATAATTATCAAAATTATTCTCTAATTATGATCATTTAAAATTTTAATTCAAAAATCCACTTCTATTAAAAATAATGGCCTTTTTTCAATAATAGTTTTATAACCCCCTTTAAACATTATTTTTTTACTTTAAAAATTTATATTATCATTATTATTTATTAAAAATTATTTAAAAATATTATTTTATTAGAATACCCTTTTTTTTAAAAAACATGAATTCATTGAAATATATTTTCTATATAAAAACTATATATTTCTAAAAAATAAAAATTGAGTTTCATCATAACAAAATTAAATTTTTAGAAAACTCATTATTTAATCATATAAAAAGTTATATGAAAAAAAATATTCATTGTTTTATTAAAATATGTTATAATAATTTATACTATCAGGGTCTAAATACATATCACTTTATTACACCACTTAATTTCCTATGGTTAAGGTGTTCAATGGTGATATTTTCTTAGGATGGTTTAGTATACATGATTTGGGTCATGATCTCGATGAGATTGAAGTAATACCATAAATAGTTTCGTTCATGGTTTAGTAGTTTACTCTTGCCTTGGTATTGATCAATTGAAAAACCTAGTTATTATAAATCCTTTAAAGCCTCTAATAATGGGTATTTATTGGGTATGATCCTACTGGTTGATTTCATTGCTTCCTTTTTCTCTGCAAAAATGACTTTATCATAACCCTTAAAAAATAATATTCATAATCACTATTAAATGACTATATTTTTAATGGTTATAGTTTTTAATTTTATTATAAATCCAATATAATTTTACTATCCAAAATAACAAACGTATTTATCTTGTTTTATATTATTATATTACTTGTTAAGGAACATATTTATTCAAAAATAAAATTTCATTTATAAATGTTTAGGTCATTACATTCCAACCCCATAAAAAATTCATCATTGAAATTATAATTTAATAAAATAAAATAGATTATTTTACTTCTATTTTTTTTATTTCTAGTTCTTAAGTTTCTTCCTCAAACTTTTTGTTTCACCACAACACTTTGACCAGGTGGGTTGCCTTTTTCAGATAATGTTTTTCCACTATATAAGATCTTTATTGGATGCTCCTCAAATAAAATATATTTCTCCAAGGATACCATCATTTAATTAAATACATGTGAGGGGTCTTCTATGTACTTCCTCTGAAGGGATATGTGGAACACATCATGTACTTGAGATAGGTCATGTGGGAGTTTTATTTGATAGACCACTGCTCCTATTCATCTTAGGATCTAAAAGGGATAAGGAATATTGGACTAAGATCTCCATTCTTCTCAAACCTCATAAATTTATTCTATGGTGGTATGAAAATAAACACTCTATATCTGGCCTCAAACTCTATATCACGTTGATGATTTACATCATAGTTTCTATGTCATCTATAGGTTGATTTTACATGATTCTGAATTGTTTGAACACTCTATATCGTTTCTTGGATAAAATCATGTCTCATTAGCTTCATGTCTCTAAATTCATCTCATCATGTTGGATTATGACACCTTTTCATATATAGAGACTCATAATATTATATTTTAATTATAGAATGTGAATCGTTCTTATATGATACCTCCAGTAGGGGAATATTTGGGTTCCATCATCCTTAGAAATCCATTGAACATGATCACATAATATCCTACAGTGTTTTAATGGTTATTTAAAACAAACCACTCATATGAGTGTGATATATAGTGCGGAAGATAAGTTCTTTATCCAACACTTACTGAAGGATCCTCCCAAATGACAAGGTAAACTACAGATCTCAATCAAATACAATAGAATGTAGAGATCCATGTAGTCTATCCACTTCCCTTAGGTATATCTTGGTGAGTTGGAAATGAGATAAATCTTCCTTGATAGTATTGAAATGTGGAGACTTAGTGAGGTGATTGAGAACTAAAAATATGGTGTTATTTCCATAAAGTTTCCTTGGGAGTCAACTAATGAAATATGGGGTTAATTTTTTCCATTTCTATTCAGGTATGTGTAATAGTTTCATCATACCCTTATACATCAGTCATTCTTTATTGACTTGTCGTCATAACAAGTATCTAGATACAAACACAAAAATATTCCTCTTCATGTTATCCCACATATTTTTTTTTATCAAATCTCCATACATATTAGTGATTCTAGGATGAATCGATAAATATGAGTTATGATTATCTCCAAGAAGTTCCCTCTTCATTTTTATTTTTAATATAACTCATATCTCATTTCCATACTATATAATTACATATTTATAAAAGTTTAAATAAATTATATTAACTAAATTCTTATATAGAAACTCATCATTCTTCAGTTTTATTATTCTCATGATCATACTTTTCATGTCAAATAAGATTTTATCCCTTGAAATCCACATCCGGGATAGAGTTTTAGTATCCCTCATTCTAGGGGAATATTCTACTTTGTTGGATTTCCCATTATGGTCATGGATTGAAAAATAATAATTGTTGATCATCTCTAACCACCCTCATTGGAGCATATTAATATCCTTTTGTTTGAAAATATACATGAGAATTTTATGGTATGTTTATATGTCACATTGTTATTCATATAGGTAGTGTCTTTAATTCTTAAACACAAAGATTGTTGCATATAATTCAAGATCATGCATTGGATAGTTATTCTTATGGATACCAAATTAGCGGGATGTATAGTATATCACTTATTCATCCAATATGATTAAACAACCTAATAACTCTTGGGATTCATCATTATAGATCACTCATACTTCCCCATTAGTGGTAAATGTGAGCATGGGTGTAGTGAGTAGCCTCTTATTCATCTCTTTAAAGAATTCCTAAAATTCATCATTCCAAACTAAGTTGACTACTTTTTGAGTAATTTTGCTTAGTAGGCTTGAAAATAATGAGACGTTTTCAAAAAAGTGATGATAGTACTCAGCCAATTCAAGGAAACTACAAATTTTCATCACATATATTGGCCTTCTCCATCTTTAAATTTCCTTAGTTATTGAAGGATTAATAGATAAACCTTTAAAGGTGATTAAATGTCAAAATAAAGTTACATTACATAACCAAAACTCACATTTAATTTACATCACAAATGAATATTCCTTTTGCAAATTCATAAGTATATAATTCAAATACTCCTTATGTTACTCCTAACTTTTAGAGTAGATAATAATATCATCTATAAATTCTACCACAATTTTGTCAAGGTAATCCTTAAATTCTCTATTCATAAAATCCATGAATAATTTTAGAGCATCATGGATTCCAAATAGCATAATTATGAACTCATAGTGCTCATACCTTATAAGAAAATAATCCTTGGGGATATCCTCCTTCACCTTTACAAAAAAATACCCTGAAAAACGGTCCACCATAGAGAAAAACTAGGCTCCAAAGAGTTTTTCAAACAGGTAGTCAATATATGGAAAAAGATATTTATTCTTTATTATGATCTTTTTGAGCTCACGATAACCAACGCAAAGGTGAATTGACCCATCCTTCATTACAAAGAGGATTGGTGAAGCCCATAGTGAATCACTTGGGCATATGATCCGTTTATCTAGATCCCCCTATTGTTTCTTCTTCAGTTCATCAAGTTTAACAATTACCAATCTATATAAAGTATTGAATTATGGAAAATACCTTAGTATAAGCATTATTGAAAACTAAACCTCTCGTTTAGTAGGAAGAAAAGATTTTTTTATTCAGGAAACACATAATTATACTCCCCCACAATGGGAATGTCTTCATGGATGATCATTTCTTAGTATCAATCATTTGAGGTTGGTTTTCATTCTTATAGGACAAAAATATCCATGCTAGAGATGTCGGTACAAAATAATATTCACCCTCATACTTTTAATTGTATAGAATCAGAGAGTGATTCATGATACATAGGGTGATCTCCTTCTATTCTAAATTTATGGTGGCTCTATATAGAAAAAATAAATGAATTCCCAGAATAGCATCGAATTATACAAAAACAAGTATCAAATGTTTTGTTTTAATGGTAATACCACAAATATAAGTAGTGAGGACTTATAATATTGGGGTGAAACAATTGAAACTTTTTAAATCATCTCTGGTAACTCAACTCTCATGTGTTGACGTTGTGTTTAGATGGTTCTACTAAACTTGTGTGATATGAAAGTATACATAAAACTAGAATCCAAAAGTACATTCACTTTTCTTGAATGAATAACTATCATACCTATCACCACTTTTTTATGGGAACAACTTCAATAGGGATAATGGAATAATCTCTCCCTTTCTACCTTGGTAGTTTTGGGCATTTATTTACTCCAATAAACTTGGGATTAGGGATTTTTCATCCATAATTATCATGTTCCTTTTAACTAAAACACTATAATTCTGGTTTAGGGTTGACAAGATAATTCCTTTCTTCAATCACATTGGTGGTTTTTTCCAATTACAAACACAATATAGGATCCCTTACTTTCCAAATCTAAAAAATTTCTCTATCCCCCTTAGGTAATTTCATTCATTCATTTTACTATACTTTTTATAAGTGGGATGTTGGGATTTATTTCCATCATTATATTTCTCTACTATACTTCCAAAATGAAACTACCTTTTTTGCTTCTTATCCCCATGATAACATTTAGATTTAGAGATCTATATTTTGATATTTAGAGCACAATAAAAAATTTCATCATATTTATCAAAGTCCATAATATATAAGTCCTTTTTTAGACTTGGATTCTCCCCACCAGATAATTAGTCAACTTCAATTTTTGGGGTAATCACAACATCACAGGAATATTGTGAAAGTCTTTTGGACTTTTCAATGTACTCCCTAATGGATTCATCATCCTTTTTCTTGAGTCAAGGGAAGCCCCTATCCATTTCTAGTCAATGAGTGTGAGGAAAATATTTTTTGAAAACCATTTTCTAAAATTTCTTCTACTTCATCATTTTGATCTCCTCTCAAGACATTGAATTAATGACTAACATACACCATTGATCCATTTCTACTTCCATATGATAAAAAATCACAATCATCTCTTTCTCAAATAATTGAATAATGTATAATATTTAATAAATATATTCAATCCATTGTTCCCAAAATAAGGGGTCATAATATCTACTAAAATTTGGAGTCCTTTGTTGCATAAAGAAATCAATTTATACATTTAATTTATTAGGGTCTTTGGTTGTTCCTTTATATTTTTGTTTTAGTTTAAAACATGAGTTAATTAAGAAAGTATTTTTCTGAAGTTCTCATCTCCTACTCCCATCGGGTTGGACATCTCACTCGGAAAGCCATTATAGTGCTCATCACACTGGTTTTCGGCTCGATTTCTTTTATTTCCTCCCATTTCACTATAAAAAGGGGGACATTAGGGATGATATTTTTTTAATAAAATTGTCAAACACATAAATATGAAACCATTAACATAAATTAATAACTAATAAATGAAATATATTTCTTAATATATGAATTTATAGGCTTAAATCTATGTTATTCATGATCTATTTCCTAACATAAAATCTTATGGTCATTTTATGTTCCCCTAATAATGGGTCATAAAGAAATTTTGGCTTTACCAAAGAATATCCCTTAAGAGTGTCAAACTAGATGTTCATAAAGATCCCCTTTATTTCAACATGTAATGACTCAGTCCATCTCAATACTCCCCTTTTGATTAATATCCTTGTGTACATATGTTCCAATTCCATAACCAGTTGTAGTATCCAGAATGGGATATATTTAATTAGATACCACTTAATCTGTAATTTATCAAAATTAAGGGATGTTTTACTTTGTTTTTTATTATCCCTAAGTATTTTATTATAGTTTTCTAATCCTAATCCAAAAAATAACTAGATATTTCTCTAATACCAACTATGAAAACCCTTATTTTAATACACTCTATTTCCTGATTTATTACATAAAGGTACACATTATACAATACCAAAATGTCATGAAGATTTATGACTTTGGGAAAATAGATAAACATAACATCAACTTGATATAAGGATAAAATAATATTATTAAAAATTTCCTAAACATACTCATAAAATTCCATAGCTCATTAAAAACTATATGGGGTAACCTTGGGAAATACATATAAATTGGTATAGAAATATATCTCAGTAATGGAATAAAAAATAAAAACAAAATATAAACCATTAAATGTTATCCAAAATTCATATTCGGGTAATAAAAAATAGGGTACATACTCATAATCTTGAATAATAAGGCATGATATAACATGATTGCATAAAGGTACCAATGGAATTTTGTGCCGACATTAAACATGATATCATAAACTTAAATCAAAGATGTCCAATAAGACATCATAAAATAGTGGAAAAATACTCATAATGGATTATATTTACTCCCAAATACCATCCATGAGAATTCATGGAAGTAAAACATTTCCCAATGCATTAGAGCACTATCTGGGCACACCCATTATAATATGTACATACTCATGTATTCTCCATAGATAATTCAAAAATAATTACTTATTTCATCAAATTTAATCACAATATTAATTATTGTGGGTTATATAAATGTAATTCCCCCAATAAATTAATTATATGTGCATTTAGGATAATACACTTGAGTGTAAATACTAATGGGTATTCATAAAAAATATGTTTAGTATGGAAACATCATACAATAATTCCAACAGCATAACAAGGGTACGTAATGGTTCATGGGTAGAAGTAATGAGATTGAAAGGTGTATATATTCACATATAAATCATAAGTTTAATATTAGGTATGTTTGAAATCATATCCCAAAATTAAAGACTGTAATAAATATTTCTATAATCTGAAGGAGCTGTTTGAATAAATATGAGAAGGAAATGATCCCTTACCTTGAGTGGGTGCTTTTTAAGGCATAGGAGGGCCTTATTAAGATATTGGGGAACCATGGGAGGTATATATAGAGTTAATTGTATATTATTTTCATGATTAATTTTTTTTACTAAATATTAGATTGATTTTGGGTAGGTTTATATAGAAAAAGATAAGAGAATTTTTTAATAAATTCCAAACATGGGTTTTTGTCTCTATATGATAAATTAATCAAAACCATAAAACATTCCATTGTATTTTCCCATTTATTCTACCCAAGTAAAGATTTTTTATTAATATACAGGTGTTATAATTGATATCAATAAAAAAAATTGTTGGAGATATTTAAGTGATTTATTATTATAATGAATTGATTTTCAAACCTTAAAATATAATATAGGTTTTGGAGGATTCATTAAGGGTTTTTTAAATTACTAAAATAATTTCAAAAACACATTTTTTTAGAGGTTAAATCTAGATTTGTTCGTGGATACCTTTTATGGAATATATTATATCACCTTTGGGACATTATGATGTCATTATACGTACTGTATATTTGTACCATATTTAATTTTTACCCAAAAATTATATTATCTCTGAAAATTATGAAAAAATTACTATTGTAATATCTCATCATTACAATTTCAAAAAAATATATATTTTTTAACCAAATAATTATCTAATTATTATAATTTAAACTTATAAATAAAAAATACACATTTTTTAAAAAATATTGGTTCTTTTGATAATAAAAGTTTTCTTACCCATATAAAAATTATTTTTGACTTCAAAAAATTATATTATCATTTATTTTTAATAAAAATGATTAATAATAAACTTTTATAAGGATAGATATTATTTAGATAATTCATTGATTAATTAAAATAGACATTCTAGATTGAAACTATATATTTCCCCAAAAAAAATTGTATTTCATCATATCATAATATAATTTTTTCAAACTCATTATTTGATCATTTAAAAACTAATATTATAAAGGGATAAATATAAAACAAATTATTAAAATTAAATATAAAAATTCATATAATTTGAGTATGGAAACAAATAACTTTATTAATCTAGTGAATTCCCCTAAGGGTAAGGTGTGTGATGGTGTGATTTTCTTGGGGTGGTTCGTTGTACATGGTTTGGTCTATAATCTCGATGACCTTAAAATTCTCCAATAATCATTTTCATTCATTCATTAGTTATTGAATCTCGGATTTCTAATGATCAATGGAAAATCTTAATGAATTTACCTCGCTCAGGAGCTCTGAAAATTGGGTTTCATAATGAATAAACCTACTTGTCAATGTATCACCACACTATTTAAAAAGAAGAAAATTATTATTTTTAGCATAAAAGACACGAAACACTAATTTTATCTTTCATTGCATGAAAACCAAAGTTTTTATTTCCTAACATACAAACCTAGTATTTTCATGTTTGATAACATATTCAATAGGAATCACCGAACTTAAATGACCCATAATATATATATCTATTATAGCATAGCTACTAAATTGGTGGGTATGAATATTATTATTGAAATTATGGAAATTATATGTTTTACACATAAATAAAATTGATATCTATTGATTATAAATAAAATAAGAATCATTAGAAAGAAAATTAATTTTTTTTTTCAGAAAAATAGTATTTTTCTAAAAGATGGTTTGATCGCGCTTTGAAAACATAATTTAAATTTTCTTTTTTCCACTTTTTAAAAATTTATTTAAAAAAATTATCTTAGCTTTATTTTTTTCTTTTTTTTCTAAAAATTTCTATTTTTTATGAATAGTAAAAAATACCGAACATTATTTGAAAAATGGATTTTCCTTTTATTAAATTATAAAGAGAAATTATATTTTAATTTTTTTCAAAAGTACACATAATTAAATTATACATATATTAATACAATTTAGTTAATTTTAATTAATATGATATTGAAAATGGATTAAAAAACATTATAAAATTTGGAACATTTTTTATATTAAAACCCCAATTTCTTATCATGTCTAGAGGGTTAATATCAAATTAATCTTTTTTACACTAATGTGAATGGCATTTTAGAAAAATTATTCCATATTTTTTATAATCATAATATATATTGTATAATAATTCCAACTTAATTTTTAAACATAATTATTAGTGAAGATAGTAAAAATTAATCTCAGTTGTATACGTAAATACATGTTTACCAGGGCCTTAAACCTTAATCATAAGGGGGAAAACGACCTATATACTTTTCCAACAATCATTATCTAGACATATTTTTTATTTTATGAACTTAGGATCGATATTTATGAGATTTGTGGACAATTTTACAAGAAATTGAGGTATATAATAAGTTTAGTAAAGAAAAAGACAAAATGAACCTTTTTACTTCTTAATTTCTAAAAATCTTGATAATAGAGTCAAAAATAATATAATTTTTTAAAAAAATTATTTTTAAGGGTAAATGATATTTTTATATCTTGATAATTTATTTTAATTTTTTCATTGATGAATTAATTACTTTAATTTCTTAATAAACACCAATTTAGTAATGATTTAGTTAATAAAGAACTAACATAAATGATACTAATATTATTAAAAGGTAAGTAAATAGAATGAAAAATTGTTTTAACATTTTTTTATTCAAATATCATGTTAAAAAGGTATTATATTAATATATAATATTCTTTTAATTGTCTTGAAATTTTTTATATTCAAATTTTATTAATAATATCAAAAATGACATTAAAAATATTTTATAATATATAATAATTTATTAAATGATTTTTAATTACTAATAATATCATATTATTTTAAAATATTTTTAAATGTTAATAAATATCCAATATTTTATTCTCATGGAACAATATTATTCTTTAGTGACTATAAAGACTACTAAATAGTAAAAAACAATGTTAGTATGGTTATGGTTAAAAGTGTGTTTTTCACGTTACATGTGCTTGTATTAAAATTAATTTTCAACAAATATAGAATTATTATTTTAAAATTTTGTTATAATACATAGAATCAGTGGATAAGAATTATATAATATGTATCACTTTAATTTATTCATAATTCATAAATTACTTAGGTTTGAAAACTCGTTACCATAATGAAAAACCAAACTAAAAAAATAAGGAAACATAAAAATTAAGGAAATAAATTTTGAAAAAATGTCATTTATTGTCATGACCCATCCTCAGGGCTCGTGTCGTGACTATCCCAAGCCCGCATTCCATAGGCCAAGGGTTGGCGACTAGCACCAAAGGCGTAAATCCCGATAAAATGGGAATACATTGCCTTTATGATAGTAAACAAACACAACAGAGTACGCAAGATTAATTAATCACAAAGTAATACTAAATAAAAAGTAAGTGAAGAAAGGTAAATGAGCCAGAATATAGACCCAACTGAAAGTAAAGTACAACTTTAGTAAAGTAAAACAACAACCACCGAGTCATACTCCGGCAATCACACCTGAAGGGTGGGTACAGATAGTCTCCCCATCACCACGGGTCTGTCAGTATGCTCCGTGTATGTCTCACCAACTGGTCCACCTCCAGGTACCGTCCATCTCTACAAGACTCTACCATGATCAAAATTGTCCGTTGTCTTCGTCCAACACAACATAGTGTGGGAATTGCCCGTTAAGGGGTGAGTATAATGATACTCAGTGGGGTCCCTGAGACCCCCAAAGGTCTCCCAGAATCCACGAAGGATAACCCAAAAGAAAAGACAGAATCACAAAGTATCAACCATCTCTACTTAGGTATATTCCCATACATATACCTAATTCATCAATCCAGTTTGGCTCCAACTCTCAAGCCCAAATACAACCCAGTCCACACAGGAAAGAAGTCAATCAAATCAATGATAATGATTTAAAGTCAAGACTCAGCTCACCCAGGTATACATCTTTCATAAAGTGACACAGATGATCAGATGTAGTCACTGATTCATCTAAGATGGAGGACCCATGTAGGATACTAATCCAGTTAAGTTGTCAGACCCACGTAGGATACTAGACCAGCTACTCTATCAGACCCACGTAGGATACAAGAACAGAAGTCAAACTGTCTGACCCATGTAGGATACAAGAATAGTAACCATCTTCGTCAAACCCACGGAGGATTCTAGTACGGTAGTTGTTGTCGCCGAACCCATGGATGATTCTAGTGTGGTATTTTTCATCCCCGAACCCATGGAGGATTCCATTACGGTAGTCTTCAACGTCGAACCCACAGAGGATTCTAGTACGGTAGTCATTGCAGTCGCAATTGCAGTTTCAGTTTCAGCCACAGCAAGCTATAGGGTTCCCGCACACAGCACGCTCGATTCTGGGAGGATCCACTCCTAGAGATAATGGGGAAATACATCAACTATCATGAAGTCCATATTTGATGTATCCGGAAGTTCTATCTTGTCAAAAGGAACCTAACGCAACATACGGCGCGTCAATCGGACGCCCGGTCTAAGAGATATTGGCTTTTCTATTCTAGGGGCCCGATTGGAAATACGCTCATTCCTAACCCGGGAGTTATCCAAAGTCATAAAAAACTCACATAGAGTATCGCAAAAGGGCCACCATGTCACGAGGGTCTCAGTTATCCAGACGGTGCATCCATCAGATGCGTTTTCTTCGAGTTATTATCCTTTAAGTAAAAACGGTCCCGACCTATTAAGCCCAGTGGGCTGGTGGGTCGGGTCAACCTGCTTTTGGCGGGTCCGACCCGGCAGATGGTCGGACCAGCCCGATGAGTCCCACGGCCTGGCCCTGTTGGGAGCAGCCCGGCGAGGTGCGGCCCGGCTAGCCAAGCTGTGTGGGGGGGGGCGTGGGCCCCCGGCTTCCCGAACATACGGTGCCAAGCAGCACCGCCCTCCCAAACCGGCTGGCATAAGTTGGTCGGCCTTCCTGGAACAAGAAGCCCGCTCGAGAGGGCTACGGTCCGGCTACGCGGCACCTTCGGGTGTCGCGGCTTCTTCACCTGGCCGGCAGACAAGACAGTCGGTTTTCCGCCGAAGCGGCCCGCAAATTGTGGTTCACGGTCTTCCGTAGCACGGCACCCCTGGTGGTGTCGGGGTCCTCCTTCGGCCCGGCCGTCTTTAGTTGTCTAAATCTTCGTCGGTCGTGCAGCCCACAGTTGCGGGCTGCAGTTCTTCCTCACGCGGTCGGCACGCGGTCGGCACACGGCTGCCACCTTCGATCGTCGCCGCTTCCCAATTGCAAATAAAACAAGAAACGTCGGAGGGTCATCCGGCCGTGTTTGTTATACCCGTGCCCTCCGCTTTAGGCAGTAACAATTGTCCAATGTCAATTCCAAAAATTAACAAAGAATGAGGTACAAATTATTCACTCAAAGAATACACAAAACCCATACCTCGATAATTGACGTCACACGTCGTCGAGCCGCAGAAGACGAGTGTCGTGGAGAACGAACATCGATTACGTGGGCGTCGGGTGCGTCTGAGGGGAAAGCGTTGTATCTGCACTTGTTACGGAGAAGAGGAAGGAAGACACATCATCGTTCATTGTGGAATTGTCATTATTTTTCGATGAGGGCGTCGTTATTCATGGAAGGATGAAGCTCTCTTCTAATTCCAAAGGTTCCACCGAAATATTTGCCAAAAAAATATTGAAATGCGGCTTTCCCCTATTTTAATCAACTTTCCATGCCATTTCAAAAAGATTCAAATCCACCCAAAATAATTTATTTATTTGTGGTGTACAAAATAACTAATTCACTGAGTTGTCATATTAATGACCATGTTGAAGGTGAAGAGTTTAGCAATTAAAGGGGGGTTTTAAAGAATTAAACAAGGGGTCTAAGGTAGTTGAAGAGTGTTATGGGGAGATAAAAGGTTGGGGCTCGTGTGGGCCCCACATCACAAATATCCACACATGGGAAGTTATTTGGGTGTGGTCCCCACCAATAACTTCCCCATGAGAGGAAATAACCAACTATCAGGATAAAATTGTGTACCACACAATTTTATTTAATTTAAGATTAAACCCCAAAAAATAACTTTCAACCAGCATGAAACGCAACTGCGGTAATAAACCCATTAAGAGAATACTGGCACTATGAGTTCATCAGTGTCCTTGGATTTCAATTCTGAGTATTGGTTAAAAAGATTGAAAACCCCACACGTACGTTTACTGAACGTACCTGAACAGAACTTCAAAAATTGATTCCGAGCACACAGGGCCTTGAAATCAAGTGCCGTCAGAAACCGCAGACACATAAAATTCCAAAGTATTTATGAAAAAAAATTCTGTGAAATTTCAGGGTCTTTACATTACTCCCACCTCATGGATTTACGTCCCCATAAAGCTACAACACACACTAGAAAAACAAATGGGGGTACTGAGCTCGCATATGAGATTCCCACTCCCAAGTGCTCTCCTAGAGGTTCTCGTGCTTCCAGCAAATGCACGCCAGAAGAATCGACCATGCACCTAGGACCTGCTACTGTCGATCCTCGATCTCCATCGGTACCTCCGCAAACATCGCTCCTTCATCTATGTCCAGATCCCCATGATCGATGATGTGGGTCAGGTCATGCACGATTCTCTTCAGCTGAGATACAAGGAAGACGTCATGCACCCAGTGCAAAGGAGGTGGAAGGGTCAGGCAGTAATCCACCTCGCCTACTCTGCTGAGGACCTGGAAAGGTCCGATGAAATGTGGAGATAACTTTCCACCCCAGCCAAATCTCTGTAGACCCCGTCGAGGTGAGACCCATAAGAAGACATGGTCTCCATCCTTGAACTCCATTGGTCTGCGCCTCCTATCAGCATTGGACTTAAGTCTACTCTATGCCGTATTCAACCTCTCCTGGATGATCTGCACCTTCTCCGTCATAGCCTGAACCATCTCTGGTCCTACGAGTACTGACTCCCTAGGGTCTGTCTAGCACAGAGGTGATCTGCAAGGTTGGTCGTACAGTTCCTCCTATGGTGTCATCCCGATGGTGGAGTGGTAGCTGTTTTTGTACGCAAACTTCACAAAGGGTTAGTGATCCACCCATCTGCGACCAAAGTCAAGGACACAAGCACGGAGCATGTTCTAGAGAGTCTGAATGGTTCTCTCTATCTGTTCGTCCGTTTGAGGATGGAAGGCGGTTCTCAAACATAGCTGCATCCCAAATGCCTCCTATAACCCCTTCTATAGCCGGGTAGTGAAATGAGCATCACGATTGGAAACAATAGTCGATGGAACACCGTGAAGTCGTACGATCTATTGAATGTAGAGGCGTCACAAGCTCTCCACTGAGACCTACTCTCTAATCGATAGGAAGTGGGACAACTTGGTGAGTCGGTCAACAATCACCCAGATAGAGTCATTCCCTCTGGATGTACGTGGAATCCCTGTCAGGAAATTCATGGATATCCCCTCCCACATCCACTATGGGACCTCTATGGGTTGTTCCAAGCCTGGTGGTACCTGGTGATCCGCAATCACTTGCTTACAAGTGAGGCATCGTGAAACAAACTCTGCTACAACCTTCTTCATACCTAGCCACCAGTGATGTCGTATGAGGTCCTAGTACATCTTCACCACTCCTGGATGTACCGGTAGAGGGGAAGTGTGAAACTCCCTCAGCACTTCCTCCTGTAGTGCAACGGGTACCATGGTACGCCCCCTAAAGAGGATGTCATGCTCTCCTCCTTCAGAAAATCTATCAAGCACCTACCCTATGGATATCGGAGCACATCATGTCTCACAGTAAACATCCCCATGTTGTGCCTCTCTGACCCACTGAAGGAGTGGAGGAGTGACTATGAGTGACTATATAAATGTTGCTCCATCTCTATCCACAAAGGATATCTGCAACGCGGCTAGCTACTCTGTCACCTCTCCTAGTAGCTGAATGCCCGATCTCCTGTTGAGAGAATCAGCTACAACGTTCCCCTTCCTGGGAGTATAGACTATCTCAAAGTCATAGTCTTGGAGGAACTCAAGCCATCACTACTGTCTCAGGTTCAGTTCCTTCTTTCAAAAGATGTACCTGAGACTCTGGTGGTCAGAGTAGACTGTAAAATTCTCACCCATCAGATAGTTTCACCACATCATAAAGGTGAAGACCACTGCTGATAGCTCCATGTCATGCGTAGCATAGTTCTGCTCATGCTACCTCAACTGCCATGAATCATACACGATCACTACTTGCTCCTAAATCAGGACACACCTGATTCTGGTCCCTGATGCATCGCAGTATACTACGTACCCAACGCCCTCCTATGGTAGCCACAAGATGGGTGCACTGGTCAATCTATGCCTCAGCTTTTGAAAGCTCTGTTGAAATCTATTAGACCACACTAAGGGTTTCCCCTTCTTCATCAAAGTTAAAAGCAGTTTTGCAACTCTGTAGAATTCTGGAACAGATCTCCGATAGTACCCAGCCAGACCTAGGAAACTCCGCACCTCTGTCATGCTCCTAGGTGGCTCCCAAGAAAGCACTTCCTCGATCTTCCCTGGATCCACTACAACTCCCTCATTGGTGATTATGTGTCCAAAGAATTTTACCTCTCGTATCCAGAATTGACACTTCGAGAGCTTACCATAAAGTTGGTTCTCTCGGAGGGTATCACGTACAACCCGCAAGTGGTTGGCGTACTCTTCCTTAGTATTCAAGTAAATTAGTATGTCTTCAATGGAGACTACACAAAAACGATTGAGTTAAGGCTGTAAGATCCTGTTCATGAGACTCATGAACACTGCTGGAGCATTGGTTACACCAAAGGGCATAAACAAGAACTCATAGTGGCCATACTGACACCTGAAGGCCGTCTTCTGCACATCCTCATCTATAACTCTGAGCTGGTGATAGCCTGAATTGAGTTCAATCTTTGAGAACCATCGTGCTACCTTGAGTTAATCAAAGATGTCATCAATCCTCAGGAGTGGGTACTTGTTCTTCACGGTCACCTGATTCAGGCGACAGTAGTCGACACACAGTGACAAGCTCACATCCACATTCTTGAGGAACAAAATTGGAGAAGCCCAGGGTGAAACACTGGGTTGAATATATCCTTTCCCCTGAAAGTCCTCCAGTTGTACCCACAGCTCATGAAGCTCGGCGGGATCCATCCGATATGCTGGAGTAGATATTGGTGATGTCCCAGGGTACAGGTCAATATTGAAGTCTACCTCTTTGTGAGGAGGTAGTCTTGGAACGTTGTCAGGAAAAACGTCTGCATAATGATCCATCACAACAGGAAAACTCGGACTCCGGACATCAACTTCTCCAAAGATGAGACTAGCCAACTGATATGTGATCAGCTGCCCTCTCCTCTGTGTAAGTCCATCCTGCACTGCAAATGCTCCCTTATCACTAGTGAAGGTGAACCTACTCCCATCCATGCAGACACACCGCACATTGGGCCTAATGCAGACGATCTGAGTATGGACTGTAGACAACCAGTCCATACCCAATATTACATTGTAAGGCATCGACACCACTACGAGAAGATCCCAACTGAATCTCTCGCCTGCTAAAGTAAGCTCACACTTCCGAAACTAGTGTGTAATCATCGAGTATGCTCTTGTAGGAGTCTCTAGCCATAAGGATCAAACCAACGACTCCGTTAGAATCTTCGAGCTCCGAACAAGGGAAGCGGAAATAAATGAATGACTCTCTCATTTGTCTATAATTACAGTAGAAAGGGTGGAGTATGCACAAATAGTACATTGAATCATCTCTGGTGCGCCGTTTTTGTAAGCCTCCACTGCTTGAAGATGAGGTTGCCTCTGTCCGCCAACTCCCTGTGGTCGGGGTGGACCTCCTGGTGGTGGTGGTGGTAGAGCCTCAAAACATCGTCCACTGTCTACTGATTGACCAGCTTCTCTACCTCGTCTACCTGCTCCCTGCAGACCGCCACGGTCGAACCTCTGACTCTGTCTAGGAGGTCCCTCCACTGTCTGTTTCTCATCTGCATGGCGGTTTGGGTAGTCTCAAGCCATGTGACCCTTCCCACCGCATGCATAGAACTGTCTGCTCCTCGTATAGCTGGCTCTATTTTGGGTTCCCCACACAACCAAACCTGTATCCTGATGTCGCTCGCCTGATGGCCTGGTCTGCTTGGACCTATGTGACATCTGTCTACTACCGGCTACAGAAGACTCTGATATATTTCTCCCTGCGGTGGGTCATGCTGCTGGTGTCAGCTCAGCGAGAAATCTCTCCACACGAAGGGCTCGCTCCATCACTCCCTCCTGCGTCATAATTCATAGGGAGATCATCGAAGCCCTGATCCCATGCCTCAATCCCTTCTCAATGGTTTGGGCCCTGAAGAATGGGCCCCGTACCATGTCTATGGGGTAGCATGAGAGGTCATTAAACCTTTCTGAGTATTGTGCTACTTTCATGCTACCCTACTGCAGGTGAAGTAACTCCTGAATCCGCACTGCACGAAGTGTGGCAGGAACAATCTCCAAGCGGAAGAGACTCTCGAAGTCTGTCCAAAGAAAAGATGTCTCATCATGATCCTGGAGAATCATGCTCCACCATCTACCTACTACTGTGTGCAGGAGACTCACGACAAGGATCACTATAAGGTCGGCTAGTGTCCCTACCAATCTAAAGACTCTGATGACAGCCTCCAGCCAATCCTCGGCTGCCTGAGGGTCCATCTCTCCACGAAACCTGGGCGGTCTCTATCGCTGAAACTCGTGCAATGCACTCAGGCTTCGTGCACTCTCTAATGCTGGGGCTGGTAGTATCGATGACTCATCAGGTAGTGGTACCACTGGTGCCTCTACTGTGATGGGGCCCTACACTGAGGCCTCGTCGCTCGGCGGGATTCCATCTCGTACGTGACTCGGAACCCTAGCTAGCTGCCTTCGTGGGGCCATCCTGAAAAGAAACAGGTGGTCCACGGTCAAAATAGTATACCTGGTGAGCTGAAACAAATAATCACAAATAAAACTATTGAAACATGCAGGCAATCAGTGTTTTTCTGCACTGAGTTGGAAATCAGGGGTCAGGGTCCTGGTGTATGGATACATCAGCTGATGCACTAACACTGGACTCCCTAGACTGAAAACCACACTCAATACTCTTAACACTACTACTTCACAGAAAGTAATGACCAGATTCCTAAGTTCTGCGGTAGAACCAACTCCTCTGATACCAATTTGTCATGACCCGTCCTCGGGGCCCGTGTCGTGACTACCCCAAGCCCGCCTTCCATAGGCCAGGGGCTGGTGACTACCACCAAAGGTGTAAATCCTAATAAAATGGGAAAGGCATTAACTTTATGATAGTAAACAAACACAATGTAGTACGCCAGATGAAGTAAGCACAAAGTAATACTGAATACAAAGTAAGTGCTGAAAGGTAAATGGTAAAAAATAAAAACCCAACTGAAAGTACAATACAACTAGAGTAAAGTAAAACAACAACCACTGAGTCATCCTCTTGGAATCCCACCTGAATGAAGGGTAAAAATGGTCTCCCCAACACCATGGGTCAATCCGTCTGCTCCGTGTACGTCTCACTAAGTGGTCCACCTCTGGCTACCATCCAGCTCTACAAGCCTATACCATGATCAGTGTTGTCTGTCATCTGCATCCAACACAACGTAGTGCGGGCATTGCCCGTGCAGGGACTAAGTCATCAATCCAGTTTGGCTCCAACTCTCGAGCCCAAGTACAACCCAATCCACACAGGAAAGAAGACAATCCCATCGATTATAATGATTGAAAGTCAAGACTCAACTCACATAGGTATACATCTTTCGTAAAGTGATAGAGATGATCAGATGTAGTCACTGATGCATCTAAGCTGGCAGACCCACATAGGATACTAGTCCAGCTAAGCAGTCGGACCCACGTAGGATACTAGACTAGCTACTCTATCAGACCCACGTAGGATACTAGCACATAAGTCACACTATCAGACCCACGTAGGATACAAGAACAGTAATCATCGTAATTGAACCCATGGAGGACTCCAGTACAGTAGTCTTCGTCACTAAACCCATGGAGGATTCCAGTATGGTAGTCATTGTCGTCGAAAACATGGATGATTCCAGTACGGTATTCATCGTCACCGAACCCACGGAGGATTCTAGTATGGTAGTCGTTGTAGTCGTAGTCGTAGTCACAGCCAGCTCTAGGAATCCTGCACACAGCACGCTCGATTCTGGGAGGGTCCGCTTCTTGAGCCAAGGGGGAGATACATCAACTGTCATGAAGTCCAGAGTTGATGTATCCCAATGTTTCATCTCATCAAAAGTAACCTGACGTGATAGACAGCGCATCAATCGGATGCCCGGTCTGAGAGATATTGGTGTTTCTATTCTAGGGGCCTAGTTGGAAATATGCTCATTCCAAATCTGGCCATTATCGAAAGTCGTCCAAAACTCACTTTTAGTTTCTAAAAAGTACTATCACGTCACGAGTGTTCCATTGCCATAGACGGTGCATCGATCAGACGTGCGGTCTTCGAGTTATTCACCTTTAAGTGAAAATGGGCCCGACCCGTTAAGCCCAGTGGGATGGCAGGTCGGGTCAACCCGGTTTTGGCCGGTCCGACCCAGAAGAGGTTCGTATTGGACCGATGAGTCACGCGGCCCAGCCCGAGGGGCATGGACCAGCCCGAGGGGTAGGGCCCAGCTGGAGGGGGCGCGGACCGTCCCGGCCCGACAGGGTGCGGCCTGGCTGGCCGTGGCTCGTCCCAAAGGGCCGAGCGGTCTGATGGGGGGGACGTGCCCCCCCCCCCGACATCTAGAACCGGCGGTTCCGCCCTCCCAAAATGGCCGGATAAAGCCAGCCCTCCTTACTAGTGCAAGAAGCACCCTCGGGCGGGCTGCAGTCCAGCAGCGCGGCACCTTCGGGTGCCGCGGCTTCTTCACCCAGTCGGCCGACGAGCCAGTCGGTTCACCGCCAAAGAGGCCCACAGATTATGGCGAACGGTCTTTCGCAGTGCATCTCCCCTTGTGGAATCACGGTCCTCCTTCAGCCTGGACGGCTTTAGCTGGCCGGTTCTTCGTCGGTCATGCAGCCTGTGGTTATGGACTGCGGTTCCTCCTCATGCGGCTGGCGCGCGGCCGCTGCCTTCAATCGTCTCCACTTCACGAATGAAAATAAAATAAGAAACCACAGAGGGTTATCAGACCGTGTTTGTTTGGTCCTCACCCTCAAAATTAGGTGGTAACAATCGTCCAATGTCAATTCCAAAAATTAACAAAGAATGAGTTACAAATTATTCACTCAAAGAATATACAAAACCCCTACCTTGATAATTGACGTCGCAAGTCATCAAGCTGCGGAAGACGAGCATCACAGAGTATGGATGTCGATTCCGTGGGCGTCAGGTGGGTCCGAGGAGGAAGCGGCATCTCCTCACTTGTTGTGGAGAATAGGAAGGAAGGCACGTCATTATTTTTCATGGAATAAACATTCTTCGTCTAATAGGGTGTCGTTCTTCGTGGAAGGATGATGCTCTCTTCTAATTCTAAAGGCTCCACTGAAATATTTTCCCAGAAAATATTAAGATGAGGCTTTCCCCTCTTTTAATAAACTTGAAATGCCATTTCAAAAAGATTTAAATCCACCCAAAATAATTATTTAATTTTTGGTGTACAAAATAATTAATTCACTCAGTTGTCATATTAATGACCATGTGGAAGGTGGAGAGTTTTGCAATTAAAGGGGGGTTTTCAAGAATTAAACAAGGGGTTTAAGGGAGTTGAAGAGAGTTATGGAGATATGAAAGTTTGGGGCTCATGTGGGCCCCACCTCACAAATATCCACACATTGGAAGTTATTTGGGTGTGGGCCCCACCAATAACTTCCCCATTGGAGGAAATAACCAACTCTCAAGAAACAATTGTGTACCACACAATTTTATTTAATTTAAGATTAAACCCTAAAAAATAACTTTCAACCCGCATGAAATGCAACTACGATAAAGGTCCCCTTAAGCGAAGATCGACACTAGGAGTTCATTGGTGTCCTCATATTTCAATTCCGAGTACTGGTTCAAAAGATAGAAAAACTCGCACGTATTTTTACTGAGCATACCTGAACAAAACTTCAAAAATTGATTCCGGGCACACTGGGCCTCTGAATCAAGTGCTGTCAGAAACTGCAGACTTGTAAAATTCCAAAGTATTTAAGAAAGATATTTCCTTGAAATTTCCGAGTCTTTACATTTATGGTGTGTTAGATAGTTTTCTAGAATATATCACCCCTAAAACCAATTAATTATCATTATTGTATAAATTTAGGTAATATTAACCTCCACATATTGAATACTTTTGATTATTTACAAGAATTACACATGTCTGTACGGTTGACTACCCCCTCATAAAGTGATGTGATTCTTTTTTCACTAATGCATTACCTGGAATCATGGATGATAATAAGGGTAAAGATAATAAATATATGTTATATATATTAACTTCTAATGATGTTAATTAAATATTTATCATTACTTAAAAATAATATATCTATTTATTTTTATACTCTAACTCGCTGAAAAAAGGATAATGTCATTTGTGGACGTGTAGGAAATCACCTCCTCGAAGCGATGTGATTCATTTTTTGGTCACCAATCACAAGAAGTATATAAATAATTATATGTAGTTAAATAAAATTTTATATATGATATTACTAACAATATGGAATGACAAATGTTACTTACCTTTTTTCTAAAATGATCCTTCAAAAATAGAATTGTTGCTCATGCATACGTATAGTCTACTATTTACACAATTGTAACGATGGTTCATTTTTGATAAACATATTTCATGATTGGTTTTAAAAGTATAATTGATTTATAAATATGGTGATTATTTCATGATTATTATTCAATATACCTTCAAATAATTACCTATTTTATGATATTAAACTTACCAAAGTCATTTTTGACACATAAGCCGAATATGGTCAAAACATCAAACATAAACATAGTTTATTATTTAATTATATATAGATTGTTTATAAGTTAAGTATAATTAATAATAAACTAAAAAATTTTCCCAGGAAACTAAATAATTAACATAAATTTATTATTCAAGAATATAAAGAGCAATTAGGACAAATTAAACTCGAGGTAAGGGTTTTCTAGTCTCACTTTAATTTATGTGAGATATAAGACATATTCAATACTTATTTTTGTTGTGTGGTCTATTTACTACCCATGAATGTATTTTATAATTATTTTATTAATATTTATTTGTATTTAAGTATCTATTTTATGATATACCATTCATGGGGTTTATGGTTTCAAAGTTACCAAATATGTAATGGGTTTTTGTTACAATTTGCCTATTTTGAGACTCATGTCATGTTATATACATATCTTCTTTTATGAGGTTCATATAAATCTCCTTTTAAAAAAAATATCATGAATATATGTATTCTCATGAAATTTAAAGTTTTAGTTAATTTAATCATTTCATGGTTCTTACGATTCAAATATACCAAAGTGTAATGAATTTTATGTTACAATCCCATCCTTTTTTTGGATTGTTTATGATTATACTTAAAATGATGTGATATTACAATCTATGTCTCAATAAACTCATGAATTTTATTATCCACTAGTTATTAATTATATTTAAAATTAATATTAACTTTTACACTCTTTTTAAATTAAAACTGATGAGAAAATATTTTTTAAGAAAATCTTCATCCTTTCTTATTTAAGTTAGAAATAAGTTTTCTTCTCAAACTATGTTCTATAAAAATGTTTTAAAAAATGTTTTTAACCTTTTTAAGATTATTTATCATGTAATGTTTTACTAATTTTTAATCTTTAAAAAAATCAGAGGAATCTTCTTGCATTTTTACAAAAAATCCGTCTGGATTTAACAAAAAATTTGGAAGAAATTTTCTTATCATTTTCTAGATAAGGAATTTTCCTAACTTTTTACAATGAAAATGGAATGTCATTATAGGGAATGTAAGAAATTGCCCATTTTTTTACCATAATTGCATTGAATCTTTCTTTTCAATTTTACTAATTGATTTTAAAATAAAAAAAACAATGTTATTTTGAAAGAAAGTTATTTTTTAAAAAAATTAGGTTTTAAAAAGTGGTTTTAAAAATAAAAAGGATATTTTCCACAAGAATGTTTTTATTTATCTTTTAAAAATATTTTCATTAATCAATTTCAACAACCCTTATTATTAATTATCCTCTAGTGGGGATATTTCATATATATACCATTGTCATTCATTCTCTGGATGGAATTAGATTATTTCAATGATATTTTTGTCAAACTCATTTCACTTCTAATATTTAATCATGTTTCAAAGATATTGTTGTAGACATGTCTAATTTTTATAGTTCAATATTGTTTAAATGAAATTTAAATGAATTTCATCTCTTTTTTAGGGGAAAATAAAATTATATAGGGAATAATGATAGTTTTTATGAGTATTAGGATAAAATTAAAGCTCTATGTACTTTATTTATTTAATAGGTCTTAGACTTTATATATGATGGGTGTACATAAATGGAACTAGGTGGTCCCAATATTTCTTATACGATGGGTGTATTCAGATAGTGCTCTAATGAACTGGGTAATGATTACGTTCACCAAAAAATTATATTGGGAGTTTATGGTATAATTATTCCAATATATAAGATTTCTGTAAAGGTTCTATAATTTTTCTATTAATATGATTTCCCAATATACCATTATGTTTACTCTATGGTTTCTATGGGTTTATGATGCTACATTTTGTCAAGATTGATATAACATTGCTCATTCTTATTGATTATTTTGACTATTTCTCATTAACCTTATTTAATGTTTCCATGATTGATTATATGTGTATTTTTGAACTTGGGAATTCCAATGTTATAATCATTACATTTTATTATTTCATCATACAATTATTCTCTTCTTATGCTCACTTATGAAATTCAATTTTTAATGCTTACATTTTCCCTTAATAGGCATTTGAGAACACCCTTATTATGTTTCCTTTTTACAAGGTTATAAATATAGTGGTTTAATTAAATATGTCTATAATGGATTTTATATGGATTATGATTGTGACTTAATGTGAAATAAGAAAATATGGGTTATATAGGATAAATTCTCACTTGAATTCATTATAATATGTTACGTAGGAGTTTTTCATAATTATCGAAAACTATAAACCTACAGGATCCTAGAGCATATTAGTGATTCATGTTTTCATGTTGATATTGTATAATTTTAATAGGAAAAAAATTTGGTCACAATTATGGGAATCAAAGTCGGAAATTTAAAGTTTATGGTTTCAACACTTGAGCTAGGATTGCATGTTCTGGGCTCTTATAGTTGATACCAAATGTCAGTTTAGATAACTTTGAAGCTTTTTATTTTTTATTGTAATGTTATCTTAATAGTTA
Source organism: Viscum album (assembly GCA_963277665.1). Classification (NCBI taxonomy): domain Eukaryota; kingdom Viridiplantae; phylum Streptophyta; class Magnoliopsida; order Santalales; family Viscaceae; genus Viscum; species Viscum album. The sequence goes on along the minus strand of OY728140.1, from coordinate 972,925,555 downwards.
CCCATTCTATCATAGGTCTATAAGATTAAGTATGATCATAAGTTCAAATTCTTAAAAAATCATTTGAGGTTTTAAGTAGTAAACATTTTGACGTTGTTAATGAAAATTTTCAAAACATGTTATTAGGTTGGTCTATTTTTATCCCCAAGGATTAACATGAAGTGTTATTTAGGGAGGAATTATATTTCATGTTTAATTGAAAAAAGCGTAACCCATATGTTGGTTGACAACCAATAACATCTCGAATGATAGTGGGGGTTGAACCCATGACCAAAGGACGATAAGGATTTCATTCCTACCACCAACCCACGTGATATCCTGGTTAGTATGACTTTTTTATGGGTAAAGATGAAGATTATTTCAAAGATATATATGATTTAAATTGGGGAATATTGGTAAATTTATCTAAGAAGAATATATGACCAAATCATTCAAATCATTGTGTTTTGAACTTATCTAGGAAGTATTTTAATAATCTTACAGTTATTTATTTAGGAATGATTCAATTTTAAATTTTTTTATTACCATCTAATTTTGAAGATTAATATAACATATTATGGTTTATCATATTATGGAATTATCTTAACATGTTCTAACCATTTTGGTTTTTATTAATATCTAAATACACGAGGAATATCTTGTTATGCTTTGGGGATTATGTGGTCCTCTAAAAGTTTATTTTACTGCATTAAGGATTAAAAATACATCCTAAATACATATTATTTTGAGAAAAATATAATATTGTGGTGGAATTTTATTAAAGGATGAAACTATACTAATTAGGTAAATATGTTTCACTATATTTTCATTTTAGGTAACATTGTCGAATGTTTTTTGGATTTTGATGATCGTTCAAGATCTCTATGAAATCCTATTGCCCCCTAAATCTGAATGGAAGTGGACGTCCCTAAGCCCCCGTTTGATTCTATGTGGATTGAGGTGGGTGAGGAATTTATATGCCAATATATTGTATTTTTTGAAACCTATAATTATTTATATTTTTTGTGTTTTCATTTGGGCCACCTTCATTAAGTGTTCCCCTTTCGTTCGAGCCAATGGGAGTCAACACATCTTTGTGTGGATATCAATAATTCTTGGTTATAAAAATATTCATGGAATGTTGATACTAGTTATAGAGTTATTTTTCGACCTATTTATATGTTCCAATCATTTATGTTCAAATGGAGATATCATAACATAATATTTCAGGAATTTATAACAAATAGAAGGATTTGGCTCTGTTTGATGATCCAATCTCCCACTCTGGTGGTCTTCAGGGTGAGGGAACTCAGTCATCAACAATTCCCCAGACTACAGACAAGAAACTAAACCCTTTTTTAGTGGTATGTCAATCAACTGATCCTCTTTCATCTTTGAATTCATGGTCTATAAAATTCTCTACAGATCAAGTTACTATCTCCAAATATGGTCTCCATCCATGGTTTTATGAGCCGGTCCTTCTCGTGCAAGTTGGACCTGTAGGTCATGAATTAAATTCTTCAATGATTTTAATTTTATCCCACCTATTTATCATGATAAGTAGAATTTTATAATAAGATTTTAAATTTATAACAAGATCATATTTTTTGGATAACATAATATAGGAAATTTTGATGATGTTGGATGAGAATCAATAAAGTCTTAAAGGAATAAGAATTTTGTTTTTTAGAAGGGGGAAATAGAGGTTCCTAAAGATTTTATGTTTTTTGGATAAAAATTTTTGAGAGACCAAGAAATATAATCCCAATGTCATTTTGAATGTGAGAAATATCAACTTATGGATATAGTTTTTGGGTGGGGATTAAGGTACACGAATCATGGATATTTTGTTTCTAGAAATTTTTCTGCCAAGAAAAAGAGAAAAATCCCAGTAGTGAAAAGAATACTCATACCTTCCAAACCCCATGGTCACTAAATCAGCAAGAAAAACAAAGATAACTAAGGAATAAGATATTTTTAAACCCCGTTAAGGCTCAAAAATGTGGAATTATAGTGGGTATAACAACACATTTCGATGATGTGGGAGAGTTTGCTGATGAAAGGAATGAGTAAGCTAAAGTATGAAGGTTGGAAGGTTCTAACTAGTTATCAAAACTGAGGAAAGTATGAGTTTTCTAAAAGGATGAACAAAAGGGGGATTTCAACATGTCGCTTTTCCTACATTTTAATTAATATTTTTAGGAAGAATATTTCAATATTAACCTTTCAAATGTGGATTCTGATAGAACTTATGAGAGATTGAATTGATTTCTCCTTAATGATGAGAAAAAAGATAGGATCAATAAACAAGAAAGAATATTTTCACATGGAATAAATGAGGTGGAAATAAATATTGATGAATATATCCAGACATGGGAAAATATGGCCATTCATTTTGAATACTTTATTAAGGAATATCTGGATATGTTGGTAACCGAACATCAATAGGAGTTATACAGGATGAGTAATTCCAAAAAAAATTGTTTTTTGTTTAATTATTTTTTGATTTATTTCTTTGTTTAACATAATTTAGTTTGGAATATTTTTGTTTCCAACTTTTTCTTTAAATGTGAATTTCAAAAAAATATTAATTTTAAGAGCAGAATCTTTAGAAACCCACATTCTCATCACATCTACAGGATTAATGTGAAATTAATTTTTTCCACTAATGTGAATGGAATTTGTAAAGATGGATTAAATATTTGTACAAAATATAATTTTTTATGTCTAATACATTCTAATTATTTTTTTACCATAATGATGCATCAAAATAATTAAAATTCATCACAATAATTAAGGTAAAAACTTGTTTACTGATGGAGTGACCTTTAAACTTGTGGGGAAAAATGACTGTAACAACCAAATTTTTAATCATTGGAATTAACTTATTATAATAATTTATTATAGTATAATCACCTAATATTATATTTATAACACAATAAAAACCTTAAAAATGAATAATGAGTGAAAATAGAAGATATCTCTAGAATTTAAGGAACACATACCGATGAAATAGTAACGTGACCTTTGGAATAGTAATGTGACCTATACGAGTATTAAAATTTCCAATTGAAGAGTAACCTCACTAATGTAATTATAAATAAAATTTATCCATATTATAAGTAAATAAATATTTTGGAAAATTATTAATTAATTGTATGTAATTTTATAAGTCATAAATAAATAATTACAATTTTTTGAAAAATTTAATATTTAAAAAAAAATTCATAAAATTTATTTATAAATTATTTTATTTGTTTCTTATGATTATAAGATAGTTTAGTATACCTTTAAAAAATTCCACGTGTTAGAAAAGGTGTTTTGATTTTAAAATTTGTATTTTACAAGTAAATAATGATTTTAATTAAAAATTGAATCAATAATATTTATAAAATTATTTTCATAAAATGGAGTTCATTTTTAATTATACACTTTGAAATATGGTTGGGGTGAATTTTTGCGATTTTTTAAAATACTTGAATTATGGTGAATAGTAAAATATAGTTATTTATGGTATAAGTAAGTAAATGAATTATTTGTCATGATTGATTTAAGTGAGTTTTTATTAGAATTAACACAAAAAAATTGTTTTTTAATCTCGAAAATCACCGCAATTTCTTTTCTTGAGAAAAATAAGAAACTAATGAATAATGTATTGATAAAACTCCACTCTCCTCCACTAAAAAAACCACCCCCACCACCTCTTCTCCTCACACCTCTCAAGCTTGGTGACTTTTCCAAATTATACTCAAATATCTTCCCAAGACCATAAATAATGTATATAGTCTCTTATTATCATAAAAATAACAAAACCTTTCCCTAAGAAGGCTCTTAAAGAGGATAAATTCAAGAGGTAAATTCCTCTTTCTGATTTTTTTATTTTCATTTCAAGTTCATTTCTTTTATTTTCTCTCCTCACCTCTCCTCATCAAAAGGCTATGATAACTCCATTAGATTATATGTATGGGAATTATTTTATTATAATGTAATAATTCTTCATTATCCATATCCCACTTCATTTTATATTAAACAAGAAATCATTGTCCGAGATGAGTTAATTTATCACATTCAAGGACGACGGGTTTTTGATTTCATTTACTACCTTCCAATTATAGTCAAAAACAATATTAATGATTAAACCATGTTATAATATCTTTATTTTATATTATCTAATGTTTTGGAATAAATATTTACAAACAATATTAATTTATAACACTAAATGAGTTCGTTATGATCCAAAAACCGCCAAAATAAACCCAAATGATTATCATTAACTGTTTATCAAATGATTCGACCTCATGTCATAAAACCTAATGATATAATATTAATTTAGTCACTATAATATCATTAATAACATAAATTTTATGTTCTGGATAATTAACCCTACATTACATGACCCTTTGTACATGTATACAAGTGAACTGATCATTAAAACCAAGGAAACCCAATGCTCCCAAGCAAGGAAATTGAATCTCTTAACCCATAAAAAAAGGACCTAAATAAACTTAATTAAGTTATATTAAATAAAATTAATGTAGATAAGGTTTATTAGTTATTAATTAAAAAAATTATTTTCATAATATAGGTCATTAAGATCAAGTGAGAAACACCATCTGACTAACACTAAGGGATTGTTCCCAAACATCCATTATTATTTCATATTATTCTTCCTCTATCTTTACTCAAATTAAAATTATCTGTTATTTTTATGGTCATATTCTAAATTATGTTTACATGTTCCAATATCATGTATCAAGATCCATTCATCCTTATTTCTCTGGTATATACATGTTTTGAAAAGGTTCCCTACTTGATTCTTCCCGATAAGCAAACCCAATTTATGGGAACTTCCTGAATTCTTACCCAATTTTTAGTTAACTATATAATATGTTTTTAGACACAATATCTTTTAAAAAAATTAATTTTTTTATTATGAAATCATTTTTGTTTCATTTATGGTTTTATATAAAAGATTATTGCACATTCTGTTTTAAAAACTCTAATATTTTCCTTAAACCACACTAAAATGTTTTAATTCCAATGATTCTTAAATACTCTTTTTAAATGTTATCACTTTAGTTTGACATCACTTGTCATGATCTATGCCTATTTTAACTTATTAATATATATGTATGTTCTACATCCATTCTTTCATGGACACTTTTATGATATTCTCATTTGTAATGCCTTTTGACATGATTATGACACCCATTTCCTTCCATGGGTAACCTTTTTGTTATGTCTGATTACTTAGGAATGATTCTTTATGATGAAAAAATATTCATGAACATGTTATGATTAGTGATCCCAGATCTTGATCTATTGGATTGAGTATATTTTATTCTCATGAGTTGTTTTGTGCAGCAGTCTTGGTTGTTAGCCTTGACTCGTGCTCCGTGTCCAACGGTCTTGGTGGTTTTCCTAGACTCATGCTCCTCTATGTGCAACGAGTCATGAATCATTCTAAAGTCTTGTTTTATGTTTCTTCCACATTACTATGATTCAATGTCTATATGAACCATTGTTTTATATGTTATTATTCCTTATATCATGTTGCATGAATTTTTAATATCATTATGTGCATAACCCTTGTAATTTGTTGAAAAACTTAAATAATTTAAAGTCAAGTGTTTTAATTAATAATAACTAATATAAATAATTACAATTTATAGATTTCATATTAAAGAAATTTATAAAAAAAATTCTTTTTTAGAGTATTATTTTGTGTAAAATTATAGTTTAAGATATGTAATTATCTTGTTAAAAAATTCATTTTTTATCAAAATACTACTTAATTAAATATTAAAAATGAGTAGGAAGACTATATATATCTTTTATTATAGTTATTTTGATACTTAATCATGCTATGAATATGATCACTATTAATAGGACACCCCAGTGAATTAAAAATAAATTTAATATAGAATGAATGAAATACTTAGTCCCTAAAAAACAACACTTCATTATAACCTAGCCAAGAAACATTATTTTTCTACATCTATTATTTGAATGTTGAAAACAAATATACATGGTTGTGTTCAGTATGATTTTTGGAATCTGATAGAATAAAATTAATTTTTTTGGTGAATAGTAACTTACCCCTATGAATAGTAATGTACCCTTATGAATAGTAACCTCACCCATGTAAGAATAGATAAAATTTAGGAACCTTATAAATTAATGTGGATAATTTAAAAATTAATAATAAAGTGTTGGTATTTTATTAAGTAATAAATATTTAATTACAATTTATTTAAAATAAAATTAAATTTCATAAAATTTATTCCTAAATAAATACTTTTTTCCTATATATTTACAATAATTTTATGTGACCTCAGTTAATTTTTAAAATTATTAAAAACCAGTTTTAAATTTAAAATGATTATTTATCAAGTAAATAATGATTTTATTTAAAAATTAAATATATCTTATTGAGAAATTTTTTTTAAAATAGAGTCCATTTTTTAATTCTACGCATCAAAAAATGGATATGGTGAATTTTTTGGATTTTTCTAAACTACATGATTTTTTTATAAATAGTGAAATACAGTAATTTACCAAATATATTCATTATGAGTTAAATACACTATTCCTATCATCATCGTTGATGTAAGAACCCTTGGTTCAAACTCACATGAAATTATTTCTATTTTTGGTCATATAATTATCACTATTGATGGTCTTATGAAAAAATAATAAACTACTGATTAAAATATTAAGAAAACCCTCCTCTCCACCACTATAAAAACAACCCACACTCCCCACTTCTCTTAACTCTTATCAATCCCTGTGTCTTGCCTAAATTCTGAAAAATTATCCTCCCAAACTCCTTCTCCATGTCCAACAGCCCTTGATCTTATAAAAAGACCAAATACTCTCCCCTACAGAGGCTCTCAAGGAAGATTAATTCAAGAGGTAAATTATTCTTTTCAATTCTCTTACTTTATTTACAAGCACCTTTCTTTTTGTTTTTGTCCTCACCACTCTAAATCCAAATGATATAACAAATCCAATACCTTAAATTTACTTTAATGTTTCTATGAAAATGTAATAAGTTATTATCATCTCTCCTTTACCTTTATTTTATGCTAGTAGTAAAAAAAAACCAACTAATATGTGCTAATTTACCCCATTCTAGGATGATGGGTTTTCAATTTCTAAAAAAATATTCAATTATGGTCATGAAACCATTATTATGGTTAAAACAGACTATAATATAATTATTATGTCTCATATACGGTTCTATAATCTTTTTTTACACTTGTTTTTGATTTATAAATAAAAATGAGTTTGTTGAGTACAAAAAACAACAATTAACCCAAACGGTTATCATTAAATAAATTATATAATTATTCATCTCCACTCAAAGTAACCAATTTAAATTTACAACCATGTAACCTTATTTATGTTAAATAATAACATATAACTTCAATTCTGGACAACCATTCTTGTTTTTCACGATTCTTTGTTCATGAATATAATTATATGGATCATGAAACGAACATACCCGAATAATGAAAATCAACATCTTAACCCATCAAAAAATACATGAATAAACATAATAAGGATATAATAAATAAATTTCATGAAAATTATTTTCTGGAATTATTAATTAATTAACATAAATTTTATTATTTATTATAGTAAGATCTGGTGGAGAACACCTTCAGACTTAAGGTAAGGGTTACTTAATCTAACTTCCATTTTGGTGAGATATTATATATTCCCTACTACTACTTGGGTATGGTGTATGTATACTGCCCATTGATGTTTCATATCATGAATCTATTTATTTTAATTATATTCAATTTATCATTTGATTATTAGTAATTTTGGGAAATTTGATTCAATTGATTATAAAGATTTCAGTATTTTCTACCCGAACCTCTGTTTTCATTCTGGTCACTTTTATTCTCTACTTATCTTAATTTAGTTATTCTTTATTCTGATTTAATCATCATAGATTATTTTCTAGTTTCTATTTATGTGTTCCAATCATATTCATTCTTTATTTTTTTTGGGAGTTATATATTTCAAAAAGATCTTTCAAAAATTATTCCCGATAAACAACCCCATTTCAAGGAAACTTCTCGAATTCTTTCCTATTTTCAAGTGAACCATATGATCTATTTTAATCCATTATTTTTTTACCACAATAAAAATTATCCTCAAAATTAATTTGTTTTAATTTTTGGTTTTATGAAATCAATCATGCCTTTCATCTTGAAAATCCCCTTAACATTTTCCATAAACTGTACAAAAATGTATTATTTCAAAAGCTTCTATAAAAACTTATTTACATGATTTCACTTCACTAGGACATAATTTATTCATAAAAATTTATTTCTTTGTAATTATATTTTCTTTCCATGGATATACATATTTAAAATATGATTTCATAGAAAATACAAATTATTTTCCAAAATAACTCTTCTTTCCAAAGTAAAAATTATTTTTCTTATCATGCTTTATCTTTTAGGAGATATATGCCTTGTTAACCACTTATTACATACATGTGGTGTATTTAATTCCCTTATTTATTTTATATCAAGTGTCTAAATATTCTAATTATATTCAATGGGATTATTATTTTAATGTTTCAATGTGGTATGAGACATTTTTGGAATGTTTAAGGATTATTTCCTCAAGAATTTTTAAATGGTCTTATTTAAAAATATCTTAATCTATGTCAACATAATTTATTTATCTCTTTACTACATTGAGGTTTATCTATTAAAATATCATCGACAATATGTTTTTGAAGGGTTTCTAATTAGTTCGACTGTCGATGTGCTATCTTGATACCATTCACCATATTAATATGAATGGTTACTGTTTATATTTAATGATTGTGGAATGTTATTTAATAGTGTAAATATTAATGAATCTGTATCCTATAATCAATATAGATATTTAGAAGGAATACTATTCTTGTATTAAATATTTTTATGAATAATTTTTTTGATTGGAAGTGATGGGTGTGGTCGGCTATGTCCCTTTAATACACCGACAGGTATCATGAGATAAACTAGTTGGTGACAAACCCTTTTATTTTGTTTCCAGAAATTGGATGGGTTTCTACTCACATACATAAACTGTATCAATGGTATGATATTTTGATGTTCCTGATATATAACATACAATTAATAATCATTCTATGTATTCATTATTTTTTTATTAATATCCATGTGGTTTTCATGATGAAAAAATCTATGGATGTACTTTTATTTTCGGTTTATTAATGGCGTGTGTTTTTCATTTATTTACAATTCCATATTGATAATTTAAAATTGATTATAATCCACTTATTATTGATTCGTACTTCCACTATATGTAACCCCTACTGAGAATTTTAGCTCACCCCTTTCATTTGTTTTCCCTCCCAAGATTATAAAGAAGAGATCATTTATTGAGTTTTCAAGGATGTATTTTTTTATCTTTTTTTGTGTCTTATAATTTGTTCCCATTGCACGTATAAAATGGGTTCTTTGTATGAATATTGTTTCTTTAAGACTACTAGACTGATCGGTCCTATGGGATTTTATTCCTTGTAGTCATGGAAATGTAAAAAAGTAATGCACTAGCTCTGGCCTTCTAGGATTAGGGTTTTACAGTTGGTATCAAATGAAGTTTAGTAGAATCCTTGGGAAATGGATTTAGAAAACATATATTAGGGAGAACAACCCTAAGACAGACATTGAAAATAAGTATAGAATAATATCATATGTCTAAGAAAGTATCCAAAATAGGATACACTGCAATCTAGAATAATACAGTACAAGGTACAAGTACAGCAAAGAAAGAAAAAACAGTGCAGCAGGAACTCAACAACATCGCAAGCCCGAGCTTGGTCCCATGCTCCCCCACTCCTCTGTAACAATCAAGTACCTGTATATGGAATCTTTCCCTTATCAACACCTGCAACAATATAATCTATTTGGGCACAAAACATGACCGAAACAGGGTGTGAGAAATAAATCCCAGTAGGAAACCACCAAAATCTCGTGCCCAACTGACAGTGAAAAATGTGCAGTAGTAGTATGCCAATAAAGAAATGCAGTAAGCTAGGAAGTACTCAAAATCATATACTCCTACCAGTTCCATTACCATTTAATTATTATTTAACAATTCAATATAATTGAATTATAAGTTCCTGAGACCAGGCCTTGGCTGAAAATATCTTGTACAGTGCCACAACAAAACTAAAATAGTCTATTTATCAAAATAAGGTAATTACAATACCAAGCTTGTGTGTTAGCTTGGTAGGTATAACAAAAGAAAATACAACATTAAATATTGAAGTGAACATTGCCCTCAGGCTAAATAGTACCATTCCCTCAGGATAACCAGAACCTTGCCCTCCGGCCAAATAGAAACGAAACCCTCAGGTAACTTCCCTCGGGAATAATGAATATTTCCTTCATGCGTACAAGGTATTTCCCTCAACCATAGAAGCTACTACCCTCAAGAATAAGAAACATTTCCCTCGTGAAAATCGATACCTTTCCCTCAGGCTAAACAAAACAATGCCCGCAGGATAAGCAAGTAATCGGGTCAAGCCCAACACATAAGAAAGAAATTTATATACATTTTCTCAAAATAAAACATAGGGCATGTTATAATCATGGAATACCCATGGGTATCCTATCCAAATAGATAAACAAGGGAAACATATCCACGGGGTTTCCCTGGATCAAGGCAATGATCCTAAACAACATTTTATATATATTAATTAGATTACCTATGCAATTATAGGTATCTAAAGAGTCAAGGCCTCACTCATACGACACCCCAAACATGGATGAGTAGCACCAAGGTACACAAAAACACTCAACAGTTGGAAATAAACACCATACCACCTACCTCGATCTCCTCTGATCGATATATGTGAATGTCGCCTCCCGAATCAACAAAGAATGACGTAAATCTGGGATAAACATTAACCTGTTCAAACTCAAATAACTTCCCATAGGTAAATAATTTAAAGGAGAGACACAAGGAGAGAGAAGAACTCACCCACGCGGTTCAAAAGAGATCATCAGCGAAAGAATCGGAGTCACGGTGTGCGGTCGAGATCTCCTCAAAGATCCAGGATTCTCTCCTATGGCTCTCAGGTGTTCTAAGATTCCCATGTCAGAAGAGGAGGATATTTCATATTTTTAATGAAAAAACATAACTACAGGGAGTGTACTCTTAGTTACAGGGTGTGTACTTTCCTTTTTTTTAATTGTTCCTCTGGCGGTCACTTACCACCGCCTCACTATTAATCTATTGACATTATGGCATGACATGTATTTCTATGTACACGGTGTGTACTATTGTTCCACTGGCGGCTACTCCCACTGTCTTACTATTCACCTACCCACTGATTACATGAAACTTATATACTAAGTACACAACGTCTAGTCAGTTTTTACACCCTTTATCACTGACAGGCCTACACGCCCTGTATACTGATCCCACATGGCCAAAGTACACGGTGTGTACCTTCAAATTTTGTGATTTCCCCCATTTTCATTATTTTATAAAAACCCTAAATAAAAAAAGGAAAAGTGGAAACATAAACCTCATGAATAAGAACCGGGTTCCTAGATCATGGGTCTGGTAAAAAAAATAAGAAAATGGAGTCTAATATGGGTGGATTAGAAAATAATCCCATGATGGAAAGAAGACTCAATATCCCACATGTTAAAATTATGGGAAGAAGTGTCTTGGGAACTATCTAAATAGATCCTTTAAATGCTTCAAATGTGGAAGGATGGGGAATCTGGTAAAGAAATTTCAAATGGATATAATGAATTTGACTAATATGGAAGAAGAATGGAGGGTTTATATCAATGCTCAGCCAGTAGTGCAATGTTTCAACTATAAGGAACAGGCACATTTTGCAAATGAGTGCCCTAAACTGAGGGTTTTCATAGGAAATCAATAACAACCTCCAAGGAAGCAATGAAGGTATTATGCTATCACTAATACTAATGTAGAGCCATAAAATGATGTGTCGATAGGTACACTGGTTATTCATTTGAGAATAGAGAACATTCTATTTGACTTTGGTTCTATGCATTCTTTTGTATCTTGCATGTTTTGTAAAACTATTCAAAAACAACCTCAAAATTTGAATATTGAGTTATATGTGAGAATAGATAATGTGGAAATTATTACATCCAAAGTGCATAACTTTTCCCTTGTTAATTTTTTTGGACATAACCTCTTATGAAATCTTGTTTTACTTCATTTTTTTAGATTGATGATATTTCGGGCATTGATTTTCTATATTTATACAAAGCCAACATCAACTGTTAGGAAAGGGATTTCACTCTACACATCCAGAATCATCCTCCAATTCTTTACAAGTGTATGTATGAATATTAATCTCCTTCATAATCATCATCTCAATTATGGATATTACTACCTTATGAGAAATCATATCTCACTCAAATTTTTGAGACAAAGGAGATTATCATGATCAAAGATATGCCCATAATGATGGATTACACTACTATATTACCAGAAGAGTTCACTAGTCCTCCCCTAGACCAATAAGTTGATTTCTCAGTTTAAATTATTCCTATATATATACCTATATCAAATAAACTTTATTGAATGTCCACTGATAATCTGAAAGAGCTAAAGAAGTAGTAATAGAAGAATCTGGACAATGGTTTTATACACCAGAGTGCTTCACAATAGGGTGAATGAGTCATATTCGTTAAGAATATAGATGGATAAATGTGCCTCTAGATTTTTTATCATCATCTCAATAATATCATGATAAAAAACAAGTACCAGTACCACAAATATTTGAATTGTTCGATCATCTATGTGGGGATGGTTATTTTTCTAAGGTGGACCTTCGGTCGAGATATCACCAATTAATGGAGAGGAATGAATATATTACCAATACTACCTTTCGAACAAGGCATGGACACTATGTGTTTATAGTGATTCCATTTAGACTCTCTAATTCTCCTATAATATTCATAGGATTAATTAATAAATTATTTAAAGATTAACTCAAAAAAACTGTGGTAGTCTTTATCGATGATATTCTGATATACTCCAAGAGCAGGGAACAACATGAAGATCATTTGAGTATAGTGTTGAATACTTTGTGAAGGGAGAAAATTTATGTAAATTATATTAAATGTGAGTTCTAGATGGAGTACATATCATTCTTGAAAAATTTAATCACTAGAAAAGGAATATATGTGGACCCTTCCAAGACAAAGGTAACTGAAGAGTGGCCCAGGCCTACATCTGTCATGGATAACTGCATATTTCTTGGTTGAGATGAGTAATATCTACAATTAGTGAATAAATTATCTTGATTGTAAAACCCAATTACCATGATGACATGGAAGAGAGTAAAATTTGTTTGGACGCAAGAATGTGAGGAAAGCTTTAAGGAGCTCAAAACGAGGTTTATCATTGGGCCATTTGTCACACTTCTGATAAGTGGTGACCTATTTTTGGTGCATAGAGATTATTCAATGAAAGGATTATGTTTTGTACTAATAAAAAATGATACAGTTATTTCTTACACCTCATTATAGTTGAAAATTCTTGAGACAAACTATCCCATGCATGATCTAGAGTTTTCAGTTGTGATATTTGAGTTGTAAATATGTAAACATTATCTCTATGTAGAGAAGTGTGAGATATATACTGATCACTAGAGTCTCACATATATATTCACACAAAATTATCCTAATATGTTCTGGTGGATATAGTTAGAGCTCATCAAATATTATGACTGCTCAATCCATTACAATCCTGGTAAGGAAACAAAGGTGGTGGATGCTCTAAGTAGATAAGATCCAACATCTTTATCAATGATGATAATCGAGAAGGATCCAATCTTATTATACATACATAGGATGGAAATTGTAATCATTAATGTAGTAACATCATCAATCCTTTCGCAAAATTTTATTCAACCATCCCTCTTGGTGAAAATAATGGATGGTCAATGAAATGATATATAAATTCTGAAAAGGGTGGAAGCTATTAGGAATGGTAAATCATTCAAGTTAGATATTGATGAGGAAGGTGTTAAAATATTTGGGACATGATTATGTGTACCAATAATCTAGAAATAAATAATGATCTTTTGAATGATGCAAATATCTCAACCTTCTTTATTCACCGAGTGAGGATATAGATGTATCGAGATATCCAAGAGAACTATTGGTGAGAAAATATGAAGAAAGAGATTGATGAATATACCGAAAAGTGCTTGATATGTTATCAAGTGAAGGATGAAAGACAAAATTCTAAAGGGTTGATGAAACCATTGTCCATACCAACATCAATGTGGGAGAAAAACACCATGGACTTTGTCATTGGACTTATAATGATATCAGGTGGAAACAATGATATATAGGTTACTGTGGATCATGCTAAAAATATATCTCAATTTATCCCAATTTGAGAGGACTTATCAATGAATAAACTTTCATGGATATATATCAAAGAGGTGGTAAGGCTATATGGAGTACCACAACAGATTATATTTGATTAAAATTTGAGATTCACCTCTATGTTCTGGAAAAGTATCCAAAACTATCTAAGCCCTAAGCTGAACTTCAGAATGGTCTATCATCTTTAAAATGATGGTAACTGTGAGAGGAATATTCATACACTAGAAGAAATGTTGACATCATTTGCTATAGACTAAAAAAGAGTATGGGACCAACATATTCCATGGGTCGAATGCTCTTACAACAATAGTTTCTACTCTAGAATCCAAATGGATTCAAATGAATACCCTTATGGGAAAAGGTGAAGAACAATTCCATGCTGGGATGTGGTCAGTGAACATATGATGGAAGGACCTAAAATGGTCAAAGAAATGGTGGAGAAGTTGAAAACCATTCAAAATCACATCAATGTATCCAATTTTCGATAGAAGAGTTATGCAAAAAATCATTTACGAGACCTTTAGTTTATTTTTGAGAACATGGTTTGCCTCTTCATGTCTTTGTGGAAGCGTATAATGAGATTTGGGAGAAAGGGAAGTTAAGTCCCAAGTGAATAGGCCCCTTTGAGATCCTTTATCATGTTGAAGTTCTGTCCTATCGACTAGAACTTCCACTGACCATATCTCAAGTACATAATGTATTCCATGTGTCCTTCTTAAGTAAGTATGTACCAGATCCTTCATATGTACTATTTTCAGAGGTGGTACAGTTGGAGAATGATCTTTCTTACAAGGAGCCTCCAGTAAAGATCTTATATTTTAGAGATAAATTTATATGAAACAAGAATAATCACCCAGTAGAAGTGCTATAGAGGAACTATAAGTATGAATATGAAACTTGGTAACCTAAGAAAGTGATGAAGGAAAAGTACCCAGACTTATTTTCAACTTAGTTTGTAAAACTATATTTTGAGGGAAACATTTTTTAAGGGGGTATAATATAACATACCAATGTTTTATCAATGGTATTTCATTCATAAAATTATGATCATATAGTATAATCACATAATATTACATGTATAACACAATAAAAACATTAAAAATTAATAATGAGTGAAATAAAAGGTAACAAAAGAAGTTAAGGAACACATACCTATGAAATAGTAACTTGGCCTTTGGAATAATAATTTAACCCTTTTGAATAGTAAAATGGAAAATTTAATATTAACCTCACTAATGGAAGTATAAATAAAATGAATCCATATTATAAGTGGCAATATGATATAAATATAACATAGTATATGTAAATAAATATTTTAAAATTTTATTAATTAAGTGTTTGTATTTTAATAAATCCTAAATATTTAATTACAATTTTATGACCAATTTAATATTTTAAAAAAAATTATTTACATAAAATTTATTAACAAATCAGTTTTTTATGTCTTATTATTATAAGATAACTTCATAAGACCTTATTAATTTTTTCAAATTGTTAGAAAATGAGTTTTAATTTTAGAATTTGTATTTTCCTAGTAATTAATGATTTCAGTTAAAATTAAATTTATCATATTTTCTAAATTATTCTCATAAATTGGAGTTCATTTTGAATTATATACATAAAAAAATGGTGTGGTTGATTTTTCGTTATTTTACTAAAATAATTGAATTTTTGGTGAATAGTTAAATACAGTAATTTATGGTATATGTAAATAAATGAGTTTTTGAGTCATGCTTGAGTTATGGATGATGTTAGTTACCTTTTTTTTAAATTGAAATTCATAACATAATTTTTTTAGTCTCTTTAGTCATCACTATTTCTTGTATTGATAAAAATAATAAATTAATGAATTAAATATTAACAAAACTCCCATATCCTCAACTATAAAAACCACCCCTCACCACCTCTTCTCATCAAACATCTTAGAACAATTTACTTGTCCAAATTCTACTCAAATCTCTCCCCAAGCCCCTCCCCCATGTCCAAAATCTCCTTTTCTCAAAAAAGTGCAAAACCGCCTCCCTATGGAAGATCCCATGGAGGAAAAATTCAATAGGTACATTCCTATTTCTGATTCTTTTATTTTCATTACAAGTTCTTTTCTTTTATTTTCTATCCACACCTCCTCTCATTAAATGGATATTATAAGCCTAGAACCTTAAATATACTTTAATGATACTATGATAATGTAATAATTCTTCATCAACCCTCTTTCCCCCCACCTTTTCACTAGAAATAAAAACACATTCCAAGATGTGTTAATTTATCGCATTAAAGGATGATGGATTTTCAACATCCTTTACCTACTTCAAGGTATAGTCAAAAAACCATTTTTATGGTTGAACCCAGATATAATATATGTATTATATCTTATTTATGGTTATGGAATCAATTTTTTATCATTATATTAATTTATATCACAAAATTAATTTGTTGTGATAAAAACCCGCCAAAATAAATCCAAATGGTTTTCATTAACAATTTATCTAATGATTCATACACATGTCATAAAAATTTATATAATATAAATTTAACCATTGGAAGATAATTAATAACATAATAGTTCTATTTTGGAAAATTAATACAACTTTACATGACCCTTTGTACATGTATACAAGTAAACTGATCATGAAAATAAAGGAAAACCAATGCTCCCAATCAATGAAATTAAATTTCTTAACCCATCTGTTTCGTCGGTTTTGGATTTCGTCCTCGAAATTCCCAACGGCTTGGTATCCAATGATTTATGGACCTCCTTTCCAAAGGCAGGCATTCACCAGATGGTCTGACCAGCGACTCTTAAGAACTTACATTGTTGAGAGGATGGGAAGTCGGGCTCATCACACCCTTTTTGGGGGGGAATTATTGCCTGTTTCGGGACTCTCTTATATATTTAAGACTTATTCATATGTTCGTGAATCATTGGTTTATACGCAAACATAGTATCCACGGATTTAACCTTGGTGGGAAATGGTCAGTTGGAGGTAGGGGTTCAGAGTCATTTATTCCTATGGTTTACCATCCCTCGTTGGGTTAATGACCCCCAAGGGTTGCAACTCGCTTGAGCCGGCACTAGGAGTGGTGCGGTGAACCGATGTGGAGATGATCAGATCGACCGGTTGTTGGGCTTGAACCTCAGGAAGGCTTCCTACGTACCCTGCCTAGGAGGCAAGGATCAAAGTCCACGTACTTCGCATACACAGTTTGACGTCATGCTAAACGGGGGTGGAACTCGACGTGAAGAAATGGTTGAGTGGTGGGCTTGAACCTCATAGAGGCTTCCTACGTACCATTCTTTGGCATGAATCAATGTCCCTGTAGTTCGCTTATGCTTGGGGCTTACGCTCTGGGGCAGCCCAGAATGATGGATTGGGGCTAACACTCTGAGGAGGCCCATGATGTTGGTAAACTGACGTGAAAGGGGGGGTTAGAATGACCCGTTATTGGGCTTGAACCTCGAAAAGGCTTCCTACGTACCCTGCCTAGGAGATAGGGATCAAAGTCCACGTAGTTCAGATTAATGTGGGGCCTACGCTCTGGGGAAACCCAAGATGTGGATTGGGGCTTACACTCTGAGGAGGCCCAAGATGATAGATTGGGTCTTACACTCTAAGGAGGCGCATAATGTGGATTGGGGCTTACACTCTGAGGAGGTCCATAATGTGGATTGGGGCTTACACTCTGAGGAGGCCCATGATGTTGGTAAACTAATGTGAAAGGGGGGTCAGAATGACCCGTTATTGGGCTCGAACCTCAGAAAGGCTTCCTATGTACCCCGCCTAGGAGATATGGATCAAAGTCCACATAATTTGGATTAATGTGGGGCTTACGCTCTACGGTAGCCTAAGATGTGGATTGGGGCTTACACTCTGAGGAGGCCCAAGATGATATATTGGGGATTACACTCTGAGGAGGCCCATATTGTGGATTTGGGATTACACTCTAGGAGGCTCATAAGAGGATGTCATGGTGGATGCTTACTCTAAGCCCATGTGAGTCATGCTCGGTGTGAGAAACAAGAGGCAGCATGGACCAGACGATCACGTCATGAGAGGTGCATCCATGAGAAGTGGAGTGGGGCTTACGCATGGGGTCGGCCCATGAGGTTGGGGCTTACTCCAAGATGGACGCCCGGGGTGACAAAGCCTAGAGGGAGAGGGAAAGGGGGTGCTCATGTTCCCATCTCCTCTCTTTCAGTGCATGAGGGCCTCCTTCTGATGGCTATTTTACCATCTCCGAGGAACCCTCAACAAGTGGAGGGGTAGAGAGGGGATTCCCGAGCTCAGACTCCACATTACTGTGGGAAATGTGAACCCAGGAATGCTTCGAAAAATCTTCTCAAGGGTCGGGGCAACCCCTTTTCCCCTATTTATCGTGGGTATGTGAACTCAAAATGGTGTGTTGATGCACCTGAAAGTTACACCACGCAGATCCGGTGGCTCTGGTGGAGGCCTCGGCTCAGGGCCGATGAATAGGCCAATGAGGGAGTCGCAGAGAACTTGGCTAGATCGGAAGGATTTTACCTGGCTCGAGAAATGAGAACACTGAAGTATTTGGCAGGCCACCGAAAGGTATGGGTGGTGGCGCCCTTCACGTGGGAAAATGTCACGCAGCTGCAGAAGCCGTCTGCAAACCAGGGTGGTCCGTGGACTAATTGGTTCCATGCGAACCAGGGTGGTTTTCGGCTTCGGGTTCAATCCACGAACCAGGGTGGTTCGCGGAGGGTTCCAGGCAGGCAGCGGTGGCCAAGAGCGGCGCTGGTCGGAGGCTCGTAGGTCGGGGCTTCGCCCGCATAGGAGAGTGCTACGCAGTGTGATGGATGGGAAAAGAGGCATAAACTCCCTGGTCCGCGGGGAAGTCATCCGCGTAGGGGATATGGTTCTTGATTCTCCTTGTTTTTGTTATTTTAGGATCTCAGTTCACCAAATTATTATGCGTTTTCCAATTCCTTGTTAATTTATATACCTGATGTGGTTCGCTGGTGGGGATTTCGCTGTTTTGAAATCTGAAGCCTTCCTTCAACCGATCTCCTTCCGAATATCCAATCCTTCTGAATCTAATTCCAGTTCTCTGATCCCATTTTTCTTTCCCCCTTGGTCTCCTTTTATAGAGTGGGGAAAGGGATGCATCTATGGCCAAGAGGCACCTTTTTCGGAGGCCCATAACCAAATACCCAGTTCACAACTGACTTGGTCAATCCGCGATTCGCAGTGGGTATTGAACGCTCCCCCCCCCCCCCTCCGCGAGGAAAACTCAGGGAGTGCTCCGCGGTTGTGGAGGATTCCGTCCATTTCGCGAACGACAGTGTGTGTGGTCGGAACCAGTCGACGCGGTCCTTGGTTGGGGCGGTTCTTTACGGTGAACCAGACTGGCGCCCATTCTGCCGCGCGGCTGCGGAGGCTCTCCACCTCCATTTCACAAACGAAAATGGTTCACCGAGGGGGTGCCTCATGGTTCCTGGCCACGCTGCGCTTCCATGGGACTGGTTCGCGGACCGGTCCTGTTTGTGTCCCTTCTTTGATTATTTTCCCCAATTCTTTGGGGGATTTGGGTAGAATTTCCTTTGAGGATTTTTCAGGACCCTGCAAATGCCCCCCATCGGAATGGGGTCTGATCAGAACAAAGAGGAGGCCATTCCGATGAAATGTGGTCCGGAAACTGAGATGATTTGTGGTAGAAAGGTGGACCCAGTAGGGGACCATGCCTGTAAATATGGGGAGCCCTTCACCTGTCCTTTACCGAATTCTTCACGAAACTAGAGCTCATTCACCTCCATGTGTTCGCTCCTTCGCAAAGTGCTTCGTCCGCAAACTGGCTGCAATCCTCTGCGAACCATTCCTTCTTCACGGTCGCCTTCACCCACGAACCATCTTCCCAAGCACAAACCATTACTTTTAATTAATTAAAAATTAAGTGATGAAGGGTTGTGGAGGAACTTTCTTCGCAGTTTTGATGCTCCACGGACTAAAAATATCTTGAAAATTAAAAAGTATCTGAGTCTTGTGAACATAATCACTTAAACTCGGAATTGAAATTCCGCGGAGCGACTTGGTTCGCGGTTTCCTGGCCAACGATCCGCGGGCCAGGGCTTTGCGAACTGATTTCTCGAAGGGCTGGTTCATGGGATGATGTCATCGTGAACCATACTCCAAATCTACCTTGCGATCTTTGCCTATGAAGTCTCTTTAGCCATATATCTGGTTATTTTTGTCCAGATTCTTGTTCCAGACTAACCGATTGTTGGCTCTCATTGTGCAGGGAGAAAATATGGTTCCCCCCCATTCTGTTCCAAGGCCTGCTGTAGAGCCGCTCTCCACTAGCTCAGAGAGACGTTTAGCTATGATTCACAGAGTGGAGGGCGTCAAAGAAGACCCTAGTCAGTCCATTATTTCTGATGACGGTGTATTTAAGAACCTACTCTCTTCTGATCTTCTGAGTTATCCATTATCAAATCGACTCCCGCTCTATGGATTCGGTTTTCAAGATGACGTCCCTATCCCCCCTACATTCTCAGGTCTCCCTTCTCCTGTCCTGGAAGCACTGTCAAAATGCATTCAGGCAATCCTTACCCAATCCAGGGAGATAATCTCTGATTTTGGTTTGAAATACACATTTATTCTGAGGGGCTCTGTTTGGACCCAAAGCAATCAGTGCACTCAAGAATTTTCTTAGAAAGCTGTCCTTAAGGACTACACTTCTATTATCAACCTTGCTCAAAGGGATCCTGATGTGGGGTGGGTTCCTAGGTGGGATCTTCGGTCTGGCAGGCTCTTCTCAAATGATTGAGACCGGGCTTTCTGGGTCCATCATCATTGTCGGGAGTCTCTCGAATCACTGGAAGTGGTCAATCTATACTCCATAGTGTGGGCTTACCAATTTTTTGTTTACCCACTATCTCTCATCCTGCCTAACTTGTTCAGCCGTTGGTGTTCAAGTACTAATACTTTCTACCTTTCCCACGGTGAAGTCGGCATTATTATGTGGGACATATACCAGATAGGAGGACTACCGATTATTGGCGAGATGTATGATGAATTTTTTCCTACTCTCGACGCATGGGATGACCTCGAACAGGTGACTTTATTAGCGAAGGAGCTGTTGGCCAAGGTGGAGTAGTCACTGGGTCAGGTCTTGCGTGCCCGCTCACTTATTCCTTATAGCACTTGGATAGGGATATTTCTGAACACCACTAGTCCTACGTCGAAGATTAAGCATCCCATGACTCATCCTTCCCAACAGTCACGAACCATTCACGGTTCTTACTGGGCAGTTCTGGAAGTAGGCGACTACCTTTCATGGGGTGACGAGGTGCGCCCTGGTGTGTCGCCTATGCTCTGGTTGGCCAGTCTGTTTTCTATGTTTTTGAACGGATGGCTATTTCCTTCCCGGGATGTTAACCCAGGTGTCTGGGACTGCACTTTTATGATGGCAGCTGAGTTAGCAGAGGGCCGCCTAGTGAATTTAGTCATGCCCACTTTGGCCCATATATATGAGCTAATGAGCCACATGCAGGTGGGCGGGTCACCCTACCGTCTGAGCGGGCCATTTCAATTTTTGTACAACTGGGTGGCTGTAACACCCCGACCCCAGTTACCTAGAGTCGGTGCATTATTTCGTAACATTGGCATGATCACAAAAGATCATGTCTCGAAAGACCGATTAGTTTAGTAGTCTTGGAAACACTAGATACATTCATAAGTCTTAAATTACATCATAAAGTAAAACAGAACTAAAAAAACATCATGTCTTCATAACCCCTCATACTATCCCTGCAGGTCATTCATAATATACTTCATCACATCCTAGAAAAATTAAAACATTGAAAGGGGTGAGCTCAGATGCTCAGTAAGGATAACAATATAGAAAAAGCTTTCAGAAATAAACATAAACATTTAAGGCAATGTATAACTAAAACAAAAGCCTTTTAAACTGGAACGTTATCATAATATGGCAAAAGTAAAATGAAATAATGCTATTTACTTATTCACATGGATATTCTACTAGTCTAATAATCACATACAATATCAATAACCACTTTCATAATGATGGAATGCATAATGACAGACTATCATAACCACGTAGCCAAGGCCTCGTGCCAAGACCATAAAAAATATTTTGTCAAGGCCTCGTTCCAAGACACTAGATTGTCTCATGAGACTTTCCGATGCATCGAGGAGCTATATGGGGCTCCACCCGTCACTTATTAAGTCCAATGCATTCCTCATATGAACAGGTTTAAACATATCATAAACCATAACATAATCGTATCACATAAAACATGCATAAAGGAAACATAACAATTCCACATTTCAATCACAAGATATCAATACAACACATTGATATAATAAAAACATTTTCAAAACCATTTTCAATACCAAAATAAAATTAAATTAAATCTTGGTATTTATTTTTCATTTAAAAAATGTTATGGCTTGTAGGGGAAGCCGAAACTCAAATAATGGTCACGGCGGTGAAGAAGTCATTGTCGCCACATACGTACAACAAGAAAAACATTCCTTTTTTTGTTTAGTAAAACGCTTCGTATAAAAAGATTCCTTTTGAATAAACGTAAAAGTCAAAGGGTTTTATACACCGTATAAAGGAAATTTCTGTATAAAACAAAATATGCATCAATGAATGGAGATTGAGATGAAGTCCCTTACAAAGATCATTTTTTAAATGAAAAAGATATATTATGTGTATTCACCGTATATACACATAAATAAACTATAAATACAAGATAGGACATAATAATTTCATGACATAATTTGAAAGTTGGAGATTAACCCAAAGAATGGAAATTGGGTTAAGAAGTTCCCTTACCTCGTGTCCGACTTGACTCGATTGTTCTTTATTCTCCTGAATAATAAAATAAAGTTAATTTCTACTTGCTTAAGAACCTTTTTCATGTTCATTATTCCTTTTATATCACTTATTACCATGTTATGAACATTATGTAATTATTTAAGTTAATAACGGTCATTTTGTCGATCTTTGGTACTTGAGTCAAAAATAAACTTCTTATAATTACAAGTTGTTCATGTGGTGAAATATACATTATATCCAGAATTATATTCATGATGTAGATATCATATATATTATATATATCCAGTATTTACATGCATTTATAATATTACATAAAATTTAGAGATAAGAAATGAAATGCACTGTTCATGGAGACGGTAAGTCGTACGTACGCATGAACGCTACTTTCATTTCTATTTCTTATTTAATGGAATGAAATTATAATTATATAAAGGTATACTCTAATTCCAGTATAATATAATGTATAATACCATTTAATCCATCCTTTATACATCCCACTTATGGCATTAACGATTCGAATCACTTTGAGGGGGTGGTAGTCCGCACTTCCTAAAATGAAATTATCGCATTTACCCATAATGGAAATCATAAAGGTATTCCATAAATGAAAAATACAGAATCATAAGGAAAAAAACATAATATATATCATATATAAAAATAGTGTCATCATAATGTCCACCATGAGAGGTGTTAAAATAAGATTGAACAATCATCGTTTCGTGAGGCAGAAATTCACCAACCACAGAAACAGTATGTTCTTTAACCATTAGACGAAGGTGTGTGTAAGTTTAAATCAAATCCTTCTCATAAAAACATACTAGTATATTTAATATACTAGTTTTGTTACAAATTAAATGAATAAAAATAGTTTAAGGGGTTGGATAAGCAAAATAAAACAAAATAACATAAGAGAAGGCATTGCCTTAAAATCGGGTAACTCTTTTTGATTTGAGCCAAAGGATTCCTTGGGAAGGATTCTGCCCAAAGTGAGTCTTATATGTGTAATATAGGGATTTTGGGAGAGTATTTGGTTAGAGTTTGGCAGAGCCAAATGTCTTGTAAGGTGTGAATAAGGTGGTAGAGGTGGGGGCCTTTTATAAGAGGAGAGGAGGGGTACTCTTGGAAAGTAATGAAATGTTACATTATTATGAAGTGATTTTAGGATTTCAAAGGTCCCACAATTATATATTTCGAGGAAAAGGTGATAAGGGTTCTAAATAAATTCATCCAATAGGTTTTTGACAAGTTTAAGTCTTATATTTTACATTATCGTTTCATTTTATTTCAATCGTTAATTAATGAGGTAATCGCTGCATCATCATGGTGTCATAAATAATTTAATTTATTTAATGTGTAAAAATTATAGAAAATTACCATGATGTAGGAAATATTTTTATATTTCCAATTAATATTTATATTCGAAATGTTAACTTATATAACCTCATGTAATATCTGTTTTAGTAAGACAACACATGTTTGTGACAATTTTTTTTTACTTTAAATAAAAAGTTATTAATGTCATTCTCTTACCCAAGTGGCTCAATGGGATCCCCAAGTTGACCCCTGGATTGTCTTGGTTGGACATGACTCATCTAATAAGGGTAGGACAAGTGTAAGGGTATTTTCATATTTTTATAATATCATTTTTACCTTAAATTTCACTAATTACCTTTAATCACAATTAATTAAACTTAAAAGTTACTATTCACCAAAAAAATATTTTAATCCCATTGAACCACATTTTACTTCCTAATGACAACCATGTATGTTGTATTTTTAAAAATAAAATTATAGAAGTGGTAATGTTTCATTTAAACGAAAAATATGTTTTTTGACTACCACTTAGTGGTTTCACAATTCATCAAAAATTGAAGTTTTTTCAGAACAATGCCGAAATTTCACCTTAAGCTATAATTGATATTACCAAAACAAAAAAGATGTATATTTTACAAAATTCCTAACATATAAGTTGAATTAATTAATTTTATAATTAATTCCCGCTATCACAACAAATAGCGTGTTTTTAAGAAACAATATAGATCAAAAGATTGATAATTTTTTATGTCCAATTTCAGAGTGAAATTAATTCTAATGAACACCATTGGATAAAATGGTAAAAATATATTCTAATTATAATTTAAAACCAGTAAATACTATAATTTATCACTATAAATTATTTTTATTAATAAAATTATTTTTAATTATTTTTCACTATTCATAAAAAATTGGAAGTTCTCAGAAAAATACCAAAAAAATCAACATAAGATAATTTCGATATTCTGAATCAAAAAATGAGGTCCATTTTGAAATATAAAATATATATAATTTCAAAAAGTGGGTATTACTATTCATAATGGATATTTTGATTGTTCGTGGTGTGTTAGAATCTCGAACTTGCGTACAATGCAAGCTATTACAATATTGGAAGAGAAGCGTATCGTGGAAGCTCAGGGTGTTACATTCTCCCCTCCTTCAATAAATTGTGTCCTCGCAATTTGAAAATAAAAGGTTGAAAATAGAAAATACCTTTGTGGAAAACCCACATCGAAAATAGGGTTAATAAAAATATAACATTAAAAGAAAGAAATAGATGTACAAAGGTTGCCCGAGATAGCCCATAATAGGATTCTATGAAAATATGGATATGGAGGATAAACAAACCATCAAGGTATGATGGAGAGTTGTAGAAAACAAGGTTATGAGAATGTTAACTACAAGAAAATCACAAACATTTTATTGGTTAAACGATCATTGATTCCCCAGTTTGAAAAGTTAACCGACAACGTTTTTGTTTTAAGTTACCTTTCATAAAGTTGAGGAATTTATTTAAGAGATTTACTAAGAACGTAAGGAAATATAATTACTTGTCATGTAGATTTTGATTCTTTAATAAATTTTTACCACAAACCCATATTTCACTCCAAATGGTAATAGAACTCAAAAATATTCTATTTATCCTAATTATATAAGGTTCCAAATATTAATACATACCATTTAGATTAGGAAGACTATTTGTAATAACCAGGGACTTCTTGTAGGCTAGTGGTAGGTAATAAAGGCATGTTGCACTATGGTTATGGGTTCGATTCCTACAGCTTTGTCCGACGTGACGGGTTATCCCCCAACCTGCAGGTTGTCTTTTTCCTAAAACTATAGTATTATAATATTCCAAAAATAATCTTCATAAATGTTTTAACCTTAAACAATACTATCCAAAGTTCAAATTAATCCATTCCAACCTTTATAGTTATCCAAAATACCTCCGTCCAAGCTTGCTCTAAAAGGTCTGTAAATTCCAAATTCCATTGTATCATCATATTCCTCCAATAAAGTAAAGTTTATCTTATTGTCACATACTAAAAATATGATTACCTTCATCATATTAAAACCTTAATTAAATCAACAAGTACAGAAGTACAATCCTTATATATATCACATTATTCATATAACTAGAATATAATCCTTGAGTCCAAAAACACAAATACCATAATTATTCAACTTCATTTGTATTAACAGCATAATCTTGTCCTTGATCCCTTGGCCTTTTCTGAGGTATGTTTCCCTGACGCCTAGGACATTCATTTGCATAATGCCCCATTTCCCTACAATTGTAGCATTCAACATTAATAGCCTCTTTTTTCCCTTGCAATCACGAGCCTGGTGACCTTTTTTCCCACATTTATAACAAACTCCCATTCCTTTCAAGCAAGTACCGGGATGATTCATCCCACAATTATCACATAATGGAAAATCCTTCTTTCCCTTTTTCCCTTTTCTGTCTCTTGTTCCACCGTTCTCTTCTTCTCTTGCTTTACTTTATTGTCATAATATTTAGAGAATTCCATTTCTATCTTCATAGAACATGAGACTATATCTTCGTATGTTGAGAAAGATTGTGATACTAATGCTCGACGGAGAAACGGTTTTAAACCATCAAAGAAACGATCGATCTTACTTCATGGGTTACGTATATAATCTGGAGCATGCCTTGCTAACCTTGTAAAGTTAGCCTCATACTTTGCGACATTCTTATCCTCCTTCTGCCTCAGACTCAGAAATTTTCTTTCCATATCTTCTCTATGGTAATGAGGGAAGTATTTTCCTAAGAAAAGCTCTTTGAACTCCCTCCATTCCATATTATATACTTCTTCATCTTCTATCGTGTTTTGAATCAGTTACCACTATTGATCGGCATCTCCAGTGAGCTGGTAAACTGCCATGACAACCTTCTCCCATTCGCTACTCCCCAAGGCATGGAATATTTTATCTAAAGATTTTATCCATTGCTCAGATACTAATGGATTTGTACCCCCATTAAATGTTGGCGGTTGTTGCCTCATGAAGCGGTCTAACATCGATCCTCCACATTGCAGAGCAGGGTGCTCTATACGAGTAAGGTTATCATTCATAACCTGAGTGAGTTGTCCCACTATGGTGATAATTTGATTAGCACCAGTTGTATCTCCAGCTCCACAATAATTATCTTGAGTAGGAGGGAAATACCTACATGGAGTGCGTGCATTGAAACGGTTTCCATTCCTCCCAATAGGAACCATTTTTAAATAATAGCATAAACTAGATTAGTTTATGAATCAAAATACATAATTACCAACTTGCAAAACACTTAACATAAATTGAACTATTTATAGATATAATCAATAATCATAAAAATGTTTTCTTTGAGAAAGTATATACTCATAACCCTTCCTAGTGGTTTGTAAGGAAAATGAGAATTATCCAAAGCATATCCCCCGGGAGTGTCGTAACCAAGAGTGCAGCAAGGCCCGTTGTCGTGCACCAGTTCCCATTCGAGTCTAGCTCAAAGTGGTGTTTTTGGGTTTTACCCCTAGGTACATTTGTGTCAGAGCCTCCTCTACCTACTCATATCCAGAGAGGGATGTATTTCTCAGAAAACTCAAAAAATCTCTATAATACCAAAATTCTAGGAAGTTCTTCTATACTAATCCTCAAAGTCTATCATAGGGATGTGTGATCTAATCAGAGTTTATCTAAATCTAGCTTCCAAGGTTAGTACTAAACTACCTCTGATACCAACTGTAATGCCCCAACCCCAGTTACCCAGAGTCGATGCATTATTTCGTAACATTGGTATGATCACAAAAGATCAATTCTCGAAAGAACGATTTGTTTAGTAGTCTTAGAAACAATAGATACATTCATAAGTCTTACATTACGTCATAAAGTAAAACAAAAGTAAAAAAACATCATGTCTTCATATCCCTTCATACTATCCCTGCAGGTCATTCATAATATACTTCATCACATCCTGGAAAAATTAAAACATTGAAAGGGGTGAGCTCAGATGCTCAGTAAGGATAACAATATAGAGGAAGCTTTCATAAATAAACATAAACATTGCAAATGAATACTACTATTTTCTCTATAGAGACTCTAAATATAACTAAATTTTATTAGAAACCTTGTATATAAGTAATATGTCTTTTACATTCCCATTTTGACCCTTAACATGTCGATTAATGTATTTTTTTAGGTGTAATACACCCAACACTTTTCAGTTATACATGACATACATCATCTATGGTATAGCAGAGGTTGTTTTAGTCGTGTTAATTGATTACTTCTTAAAATATATTGGATCATATGAGGTATTTTTCCATAATCTTGATATATTTCAAAAATTTTATTTAGATACATACTTAATACTTAATTTTATAATGGGTGACATCGTTATCTAATGGTATATATTTCTCTCTCTCTCTCTTATCTCTTTTATAAAGTAGAGTTTCACTATCATGTTCCCTGTATGAGGAATCCCCCTCCACCTTATTTCCCTTTTCCTATTCTCTCACTACTAGAATTCTATGTATTGCCAATGAGTTATTTGTGACGGTATCCCAATGAAAATAAGCTTTAGCGACGGGGTTCCGTCGCAAATAGCTCGTTGCAGAAAATAGTATCGCAAAAAATATTATTTGCACAGGCCCATCGCAAATAATACCTTTTTGCAATAGGTAGCTTCATTGTCGCAAATAAGTCTCTAATTATATACTTTATATATATAAACATTTTTGTGATGGGCTCGTCACAAATACTTTTTTGCGACGGGCCCGTAATCCCGTTGCAAATACTTTTTTGAAACTATTTATTTAGACTATTTGTGACAGGCCCGTCACAAATACTATTTTGTGAAGGGCCCCTAATCCCGTCAAAAATACTTTTTAAAAAAAATTATTTAAGATATTTGCGACGGGAACCCATCACAACAGATCCCATCAAAAATAATAAATAATTTTTTTTTAAAAATAATTTTAATAAAATTTAGATTATTGAAAAATTATTTTTAATATTATTAAAATAAAAAAAATATTAAAATTTCAATATTCACAAAAAAATATAAAAAAATCATTACATGTTATTATTATTATTATTAGTAATATAAAAAAATATTAAAAAATATAATACTGAAAAAATATATATAATAAAATTATGATTAATGAAACAATTATATTAATATTAATAAAATAATAAAATAATAAAAAATATTAAAATTCTCAATATTCACAAACATAAAAAAATCATTAAATAGTATTACTATTTTTATTAGAAAAATAAAAAAACATTAAAAAATATAATATTGAAAAAATATATTTAATAAAATTATGATTAATGAAATAATAATATTAATTTTATTAAAATAATGAAAAAAAATTATTAAAATTCTCAATATTC
Source organism: Viscum album (assembly GCA_963277665.1). Lineage (NCBI taxonomy): Eukaryota > Viridiplantae > Streptophyta > Magnoliopsida > Santalales > Viscaceae > Viscum > Viscum album. The sequence goes on along the minus strand of OY728140.1, from coordinate 972,895,616 downwards.
ACAAAAAAATCATAAAATATTAAAAATTAAATTATGTAATATTCTCATCGATATAAAATACATAAACTGTAAATAGTTTATATTACAAAAAATGTTAAATTAAAATGTTTTTAACATAAAAAATCACAGGGGGTCATTTTATGGAGGAGGGGGGAGCTGAAGGAGATGGTGGAGGAAGCTCTAACCCTAAACTATGAGTCAGATGACACATGTACTCTATCTGCTCGTGATGCTGCTGCTGCTATCGACGCATCTCCTCCTCGTACTGCTGCTTCTGCTGCTGACGCATCTCTTCTTACTGCTTCTGCAAACACTCTATAAGGTCATTCTGAGCTCAGAACTGATCCGGATACTATGAGGCAGAAATTGATGCCTCTCCACGAGCTCCACTTGAGCTGGTCGCCGACATCGCATCAGTACCATAATAAGTACCAGGAGTCACATGAGAGTCGATACCAACTACTCGGCCCTTCTCAAAGCCATACTGAGCCATCTGCATCCATGCCGCCTCGTCGAAATGGTGGGCACTGGTCTGATCAATTGTCTCATTCCTGACCCTCAGCTTTTGTTTGAGAGGTCGCAGCCTTATATGACTCCTTCAATTCTAATTTGAAGTTAAAATTTTGAAAATACTATATGCAGTTAATTGTCAAACTGAAAAAAATAAGTCTAACCACAATCTGACACTGGTGATCACCTCTAATCTCTCCGGTGGCTGTATCACTTTATATCCTCTGATAAACATCAAACTCTGTAATATCGGGATTCTTAATTGCCTATATGAATAGAAAATAAACTATTTCTATTTGAAGTTATATAAAATTTTAAAAAAAAATACTTACCAGATGCTCTCTTTTCGTACCAAATGTACGGCAACCAGCCCGATGTGTCACCTCATCTCTCTGCCGGTTCTGCCGACCCATTGAAGACCTCCTCTGAAATCCACTACCCAACTAGTGTACACATAATCCATCTCAAACCTGAGACGAAATGTACTCTGGTCGGTGGGCTCTACACGACTCATCAAATACTGCCGCTCCTTCTTTATTAATGGACATCTTTCTCAAATTGTGAAAAACCTGACGCAAACGCTCACACATAGCCACCTCTCATACTGCATGTATATCATTACACATGCTATCATTGATGGGATACCATAAACCCTTCAAATAATCTATAATATCAAGGTATTAAAAAAATAAATTTCAAAATAAATTTCAAAATAAATATTTTTTATTTACGTACCAGCCAATGATTGTACATGTTGAGCCGCACATCAATGGGAATCTGTTCCCATGTGATCCATGGCTGGGAAAAATAATTTTTCATGATAGACCTCCCTTGTCCAACAGCTACATGTGCAAAACTGTGAAAAAAGGAATAAATAATTTAACTATTAGTATATATATAAATAAATTAATGAAATATAACTAAAATATATAGGTTACCATACCTCCGTGTGCATGAATCGAAGACAAGACATGGACATCACTCAAGGATAGGGCCCGGAATCATCAGTCACACTAGACCACACCCCCTCTGCATACCTCCTGAACCACCAGTAGGTTGAGGGTCAGATGATCCCACATCCCCCTCATCCAAAGGTAGCTCAGCCTCCTCTAGCTCACATAATAGATCAGATTCCATCTGAAACATAAAATTATTTTTGTTAATACATAGTTGAAAATAACTATTATATATTGATATATATTAGTTATGATCATAACCAGAATTTAATTGTGTCAATGTTACCCTTTATCATCATCTTCATATCTGACGATGTCAATTTCTTCATATTCCTCCTCGGCATCATCAATATCCATATGAGATTCACATTCACCATCCCATGTCATTTAAAATTCATTTGTAATATCATTAACATCGTTGTCACCATCGACTCTTAAATGTGGGGTGTCATCATCGATATTCACATTTCATTGTGAAAAATATGGATTTTGAGTAGTCTCTTGAAAAATTTCAATTCCTTCCACTTCAGTGGAACCACATTCAATTTGAGTAAATTGATTTTCCCGATATTTCATTTTTATTATGCTCCACCAATCACTCAGGTCTCTTGAAGTAGCATAGTACTTTGCGTAATAAATTTGACGTGCCTATTGAGCCAGTAAAAATGGTTCATTCAATGCAAGAAGACTTTTATATTTAATATTGACGATTTCATGAGTCTGATGAACACGCAAAACTCTCTCAGTATTTAACCATCAACATTTAAACATCATTATATAAATCTATCCAAGATAACATAGCTCAATAATTTCATCCAGAATGTCGTAAAAGTCAACTTCAACTTCTCTATGATGCGATTCTCTCAAAAAAAATTCCATTGTACATTTTTTTTATTCCCCATATGCACGTGTATGAAATCAAAAACCATTCACCATATATTAATTATAAGATTTAACCATTTTGGATGGTGGGTTAATCAATATACACAGTCGTTTATCAATTTTATCAGTATGTTGAGACACCTGAAAATTTGTAAAACAATTATCAATATAATAAATATAAACTGAATTGATATTAAACCATTAATAATTTATGTTACCAGTTTTTGAAACCATTGATAAAAAAATTATCTGCATTCTTTAAGAGCAGTTACTGTATTTTGTGGAAGTTGTTTTTTTGATATGATTATCATATAACCTACAAATAAAATAAGTTTACATACTGTAAAAGAAATTATAGAATAAATGATAGAATCACTCATAGTACAAATGATGTCATTTCATCATAGTTGAACAGAACATATGTATGATCTCTGTGATGTTCATCGTCTGAAATCCATCGTTCTTGAACTCCACCAAATTCAAGATTTGGTTGATTAAAACTGATAATTTATTCTCCATTTCATTATTAACATTTCCCTCATTCTGTCCCATGCGTTTTTTAGGGATATTCATATTCCAAATAGTGAGAGTAGAAAAAAGAAATTTATTCTTACAAATAAGCTTCAGCAAATTGAGCCTTCAACTGATGCTTTGTTATGTAATTTTTTCTTCAATTTCTACATTAATCTCTCGAATAGATACATCCATCGAAACTGTACTGGACCTCGACATTTATCTTCGTTTGGAAAATGTAATATCAGATGTTCCATTGAGTCAAAGAAGTCAGGAATAAGTATTTTTCCAGTTTACATATAATTACAACAACATCTTCTTCCAGTTTTCCTAGCACATCGTAGTCTGTAGTCGCTGCACAAATGTCTCGAAAAAAATATGATATGTCTATTATTGAATCCCGAATCATAGAATTCAGAAAACCACTGAATCGAATCGGCATAAGTCTTTCCATTATAACATGACAAACATGACTTTTTAATCTGGTAATATGACTATTCTTAACACATCTACCCAAATTTGAAGCATATCCATCTGGAAGTTTCAAATATGAAATCCACTGACAAAATAATAAGAGACTATCTTTGGACAGTGTATAAGATACTTTTGGCTTCATTAACCTCTGTGATCTGACATTTTCAAATAGTTCAAGTTCTAGTCGCCTGAAAATTTGGGCAAGATCTAACCGTGCTTTTACAGTATCTTTGGTCTTACCTAGTGTATACAAAACTGTATGAAATAAATTATCAAAACAGTTTTTCTCAATATGCATGACATCCAATATGTGGCAGAACAACGAATCAGACCAATATGGGAGATCCCAAAAATGCATCGTTTTATCCAATTATGTTCTTTCCCAAAGCCATGAATTTTCTATTGGTTTACTGTTGGCCCAAATGTGATGGGAGGCAATGAAAATACAATTGATTTTAACTCTGTACATAAGATCATTTTTGGAGTTTCATCCCTTTAAATTGTGCCTTTTCTGAAAAGAGATTTGTTCCTTTGAAAAGGGTGATCGGTTGGAAGAAATCATCGATGAAAATCAAAATAGAATGGTTTTTTTCATTGACAAGCATAAAATCTTTGTTGTCTTTCATACAGTGAGGAAAAGATTTCGGACCATGTGTACTTGAGCCAGATAACATTCCATATGTCGTAAAGTCACTAATCACCCACATCAATGAATCTTTTAATGTGAAATTTTGTTTCGCAACAACATCATATGTACTAAAACCATTACTCCACAAATCATTTAACTCATCAACCAATGGTTTCAAATAAACATAAATATTATTTTTCGGATGTACTTGGATTAATAAGGTCAAAAAGATACAGGTCTCTTTCATCAACATCCATGGAGGTAGATTTTACAAAGTTATAAAGATAGGACAACATGTATACTGACTACTATAAGAACCAAATAGACATAAACCATCAGTAGAAAGACCAAATCGCACATTTCGGGCTTCTAAAGAAAAATACAGATTCAGAGGATCAAAATTTTTCCCTGAATCACCATCAGATAGATGATTCAAGCTTCTACCGGTTGAAATATTGGTTTTTTGCCATGACATCATTGACGTTGTGTTATGATACATAAATAAATATTGCATCCTAGGTGTAAGGGGGAAATATATCAACTATTTTACATGAATCGATCCAGACTTCCCTAGTTGAGCTTCTTTATACCTCGATTGTCCATATGTGGGACAACTACCCAATGACTCATTTTCACCAGAATATAAGATGCAATCATTTTCACATTCATGAATCTTCTGATAACTAAGGCCTAGATTACGAACCAACCTCTTTCTCTCATAGTAATTTACAGGCAACACATTTCATTCAGGTAACAGTGTTTTAACCAAAGAAAATATCTGATCAAAACATTTTTTTGACATTGCATTATCTGATTTAATAGCCATAAATTTTTTAACTTCTTCTAGTTTTCTTACCTTGCAACCAGAATATAATGCATATTTGGAAGACCTCAACAACTCATAAAATTCAAATGGTGCCAACTAAGGAGTTGAATCAATATCATCGTGAGTTTCATTTTTATGAATAGATGGACCTGCAACATCATGTAGTAAATTTTGGAACCGTGATGGATCTGGAATCAAGTTAGTAGTATCTTATATGGAACTGCGTTCAGTGTGTTGATACCAAAAAAACATAATCTTGTTGAAAACCAAACCTTAAGAGATGTCCCATAACCATGTCAAATGTGTCAAACTTTCTCAGAGCATGTTTTTAAAAGGAAACATAATTTTACCTTCTAAAACATATTCTAGTTTTGATGATGCAAATTCTAAGAAAGATTCAACACCCGCAACATATACAGGGTTTAAACTAGAACCATTTGGAATTCTACGCTGATTTATCCTTGTGCAATCATCTAATAATGACTGATGTCAACTTCTTTGATCCATATCTTTCTACAAAATATAAAATAATCTTTGTTTTTAAATAATATCAAATTATAAAGACACTATATGAAAAAATAAGATAAATAATTACTACTACTTTATAATAATTACCATTAATTAAGGGCGACACAACTTCTAGTGGATTGACGGCTACTCTTTTGTCCGACAGCTCATTTACTTTCATGCACGAGAATGAATATGTGTATCTCTAACCAGATTCTTCACTATGATTTTAGTGTGAGAAAGATGCAAGTAAATGAGCCGTCGGACAAAAGATCCCCCTTTTCGATGATGAATCCTCTACTTCCAACTGTCACTGCCTAAAAAAATTATAAAAAATATGATCATATGAATGCATATCCAATCTCGTGCATACGATATTGAATATGCCTATGTAGCAGTACATTTTTCATAATGCTTTTAGTCGATGAGAGTTAAAAAGAGAAAATTCATCGAGCAAAAGGAGTGCCTTCAATCCACTGGAAATTGTGCCAAGTTCTTAATTTTTTTTAATATTTCTTAAAATTTATTTCAATCGTTCCTAACTGTTCCTAACTGTTCCAAACTAATTATTACTATTTATTACTATTTATTACTATTTATTACTATTTATTAATAATTATTCCTATTTATTACTAATTATTACTAATTATTACTAATTATTCCTATTTATTACTAATTATTCCTATTTTTTACTAATTATTCATATTTATTACTAATTATTCATATTTATTACTAACTATTCATATTTATTCCTAACAAGTCATATTTATTGCTAACTATTCCTATTTATTGCTAACTATTGTTATTTATTACTAATTAATCCTATTTATTGCTAATTATTACTATTTATTGCTAATTATTACTAATTATTACTAATGATTTTTAATTATTACTAATTATTACTTATTATTACTAATTATTCCTAATTATTACTAATTATTACTAATTATTACTAATTATTACTAATTATTCCTATTCATTACTAATTATTCCTATTTATTACCAATTATTCCTATTTTTTACTAATTATTGCAATTTATTTCTAATTATTGCTATTTACTGCTAATTATTCCTATTTATTGCTAATTATTCCAAATTAATGCTAATTATTCCTAATTATTCATAATTTTTTCTAGTTATTCTTAATTATTGCTTATTTTTCCTAATTATGGCTAATTATTCTTAATTATTGCTAATTATCATAAATTATTGCTAATTATTGCTAATTATTCATAATTATTGCTAATTATTGCTAATTATTGCTAATTATTGTTAATTATTGCAAATTATTACAATTTATAACTAATTATTATAATTTATTACTAATTATTACAATTTATTACTAATTATTACTAATTATTACTAATTATTACTAATTATTGATAATTATTACTAATTACTACTAATTATTACTAATTATTCCAAATTATTACAAATTATTAATAATTATTCCTAATTAATACTATTAATTAATAATTATTCGTATTTATTCATAATTATTCTTATTTATTAATAATTATTCCTATTTATTACTATTTATTTCTATTTATTGCTATTTATTTCTATTTATTACTAATTTATTTCTAATTATTACAATTTATTACTAATTATTACAATTTATTACTAATTGTTACTAATTATTACTAATTATTACTAATTATTACAGTTTATTACTAATTATTACAGTTTATTACTTATTATAACAGTTTGTTACTAATTATAACAGTTTATTACTAATTGTTACACTTTATTAATAATTATTACTATTTATTTCTAATTATTAGTAATTATTACAATTTATTAGTAATTGTTGCAATTTTTTACTAAATATTACAATTTATTACAATTTATTACAATTTATTTGTAATTATTTCAATTTATTAGTAATTATTACAATTTATTACTAAATATTACATTTTATTACTAAATATTACAATTTATTACAATTTATTACAATTTATTAGTAAGTATTACAATTTATTACTAATTATAACAATTTATTACTCATTATTAAAATTTATTATTAATTATTACAATTTATTACTAATTATTAAAATTTATTACTAATTATTACAATTTATTAATAATTATTACAATTTATTACTAATTATTACAATTTATTAGTAATTATTTGTAATAATTACAATTTATTAGTAAATATTACAATTTATTTATAATAATTACAATTTATTACTAATTATTACAATTTATTACTAATTATTACAATTTATTACTAATTATTACAATTTATTACTAATTATTATAGTTTATTACTAATTATTACAATTTATTACAAATTATTACAATTTATTACTAAATATTAGTAATTATTACAATTTATTACAAAATATTACAATTTGTTACTGTTGAGCCCTCTGGAAGATTGTTGAATTCTTCCTATGATTGCGGTTTTAATAATCACAAATCATCAATTACTTAATCCAGTTGGATTTCTCATAGTCACAATCTCTTAATGAATCTGTGTATATTGGTTGGATCATGTTTTTATCTCTCTATTATTGATTTACAAGTATTTTGGAAGTCCTCTGGATCAAAGAACAACGGTCGCACCGATCCATATAAAAGGACAACGGTCTCACCGATGCTGATCGAATGAGTCACCGAAGATGTCTCACCGATGCTGATCGAATGAGTCGCCGAAGATGTCTCACCGATGCTGATCGAATGAGTCGCCGAAGATGTCTCACCGATGCTGATCGAATGAGTCACCGAAGATGTCTCACCGATGCTGATGAAATGAGTCACCGAAGATGTCTCACCGATGCTGATCGAATGAGTCACCGAAGATGTCTCACCTATGCTGATCGAATGAGTAACAGAAGGTGTCTCACCGATGCTGATCGAATGAGTCACCCAAGATGTCTCACCGATGCTGATCGACTGAGTCACCAAAGATGTCTCACCGATGCTGATCGAATGAGTCACTGAAGATGTCTCACTGATGCTGATCGAATGAGTCACCGAAGATGTCTCACCGATGCTGATCGAATGAGTCACCGAAGATGTCTCACCGATGCTAATGATCCACCGATCACTTGACACACTGATAGTCATAAACAGTTGTTTGAATTTCATTATGTTTATTTAATCTAACCAACGGTCATATTAGGAATATTTTAAATGCTTTGTCATTTATTTAATGTGTGTTGTTGGATGTCAGGGAACCGTACCTCGTACCTGCAAAAAGAAATCATTTCCTTTGTCGGAGCACGTGCTTTAAATAGAGGAAGGATGTGCTACTGCAAAAGGGTAGTCTGGAGAAGAAATACAAGAAGTAGTGAGACATACAGAGAAAAAGATTGACAGATCACAAGGTGCGTTGAAAGAACAACCGGGTGTGAATACAAAGAGACGACTGAACTTACATGAGGAACTTTTCATCAATGCAAACCAGTGAAGAGCTGAGAACAAGATCATAAAACAAGAATTTCATCGACTACTTCTTCTCTATCTCTGAACCTGGAAGTCAAGGAAACAGACGATACTCTGTTTTCTAGACAAAAACCAGAAGAGGACTCAAAGCGAATTCTGATCAATCAAAGGAGTCCAGAACTGCACAACAAATCACAAGAGCCATTTCTAAACTCTAACTATTTGCTCTGTGATTTATCCTTTTACATATTGAGCAGTGTGTGTTATCTGTTCTGTTTTACACACACACTATCTCCTGTACTCTAACTAGAGGATTTGTAAATCCTCACTCAATACTCTTACATCTTTTATTTCCCACTGGAATAGTGGTAGGGGTCGTGTGACCATGACAGTTAGTTACTATTATGTTTGTTCCCACAAATAACTATGGTAGAGATCTTGGACCTGGACAGCTGGTTGCTGTTGTTATCCCTGATCCAGGGTGTGGATCATCTTTTTATAAAAGCTTTTGAGAGGACTAAGTCTCGGCTTGAGACTGAACCTCTTGGTTATATCTGCTGTCTTATATCTTTCAAAGTTATTCTTTTATTCCGCTGCTAATCTCTTTAAAATCAAAACAGTTTTAAAGTCACTTTGATAATTAAATTCACAAGTGTTTATATCAGCTGTAAATCAGTAAGTTAGTTTCAAATGTTAATCAACCTTTCTGTTTTGATTAACTGGGAAATAATCAATCCCTCGAGAACCCAACCGAACCCTTACTTTGATATAAATTCACTATAGTTTAATTCAGTATTTTATTTGGGGGTTTTTAGACAAAGTATTTTTAAAAACAGAAATTTTAATTGGAACTCAATTCACCCCCCTCTTGAGTATCCACTCTGACCAACAATTGGTATCAGAGGATTATTTTAAATATATTCTATAGTACTCTATTTTTCAACTGTGATTTTAGTTGTATCTTAAAGTTCTTAAAATTTCTGTTACTTCTAAATTGTTATCTCTTTAAAATCTTTTTCTTAATTAAGCTATCATGGATAATAGAGTTGAAGGTGTTTCTACCAATAGACCACCATTTTTCAATGGCACTAACTATGCTCAGTGGAAAATCAAGATGAAAATTCATTTAGAAAGCATGGGTTTTGATATTTGGACTGCTATAGAATCTGAATATAAATTTCTACTACTGTTATAACTACTTGGAATGAAGCTACTAAGACAGCCTACAATAATAATTGTAAAGCTATGAATGCTTTATATTGTGCTCTAGGAGATGAGGAATTTAATAGAATATCTGCCTGTAAACTGTATATGAGATTTGGGATACCTTAGCTATTTCTCATGAAGGAACAACTAATGATAAGGAGATGAGATTGAACACTTATACTATCAAGTATGATAATTTTAAGATGAAGCCTGATGAACCCATTTCTGATATGTATCTCAGGTTCAATGAAATTGTCAACATAATGACTTCTCTGGGAAAGGATGTTCCAGCAAAGGAACAAATCATGAGAATTTTGAGATGTCTACCTGAATGATGGAGAGGAACCTCTGTCTCCATTAGAGAATCATGTGACATTGGTGAACTACCAGTCAAGGAACTAATTGGAAAGTTAATGATGTATGAAGAAGAACTCAAAGTGAACAAAGAAGAAGATGATGAACCTAGAAGGAAGTCTGTTGCCTTCAAAACAACAACCTCAAAGAATAAGGATAAGGAAAAGCTTCAAGCTATCAATGAAAGTTCAAGCTGTGAAGACAGTGAGAGTGACTCTGACAGTGATGCTGAGATGGATCACAATGCTAGAAGGTTTAAGAAATTTTATAGGAAGAAGAAGTTTTTCAGAAAGACAAACTACAAAGGTAAGTATGACAACAAGGGACATTGGAAAAAGGATTGGAAGAAATCTGACAAATCAGATGAAGTTGTCTGTTATGAGTGCAAAAGAAAGGGACACATAAAAGCTGACTGCCCAAAGCTGAAATACAAGATGAAGTATGAATACAAGGATAACAAGTATAAGAAAGCAATGAAGGCTACATGGAGTGCTTCTGAGGACAGTTCTAGTGAATCTGAAGTTTCTGAAACTGAACACAGAAACAAGTCAAACATGTGTTTTATGACAAATGCTTCTGAGGTAACTTCAGAAACTCCTGCTTCTAATTCATATTATTCTGGAGATGATTCTGAATGTGATAACATGTCTAAATCAGAACTGTTTGAATATTGTGATATATTAGAAGAAACATGTAATGATCTGAAAGACAAATACAAAGGTTTAAAGAAACCGTATGCTTTAACAGTTAAACATAAATCTGATCTTGACATTGAAATGGAAAAGAATGTTTAGTTGCTTAAAGATAACACTGAACTAGAATTATCCAATGAGAAACTCAAGAAAGACTTAGAGAAATTTACAAATGGTAAAGATACTCTTACTCGGATGCTAGGTAAGAAAATAGCACCTAGATACACTACTGGTATAGGATACCAACCTGGACAAAGGAAGATTACCAGAACTAGATTCATTCCTAAATCTGGACAGAATGTAGCTAGCTCTGGAACTTCATATGCTTCAACGAGTTATATTCATAGTTATAGATCTAATAAGATTTGTCATTCCAAATATGTTGATTCTAGAAATTCTATGAGACCCATTAGACAAATCTGGGTACCTAAAATATTATTGGCTAACCTGTCTGGACCCAAGAAGATCTGGGTACCAAAATCATTTCCTATCTAAATCTATTTTGTAGGGAACCTGTTTAAAGAGCTCCTGTAAAAAGACCTGGTACATGGACAGTGGATGTTCAAGACATATGTCAGGAGACTTCTCATGCTTTAAAAGCCTAGTCAGAGTTGATGGACGTTTTTTCACATTTGGTGATAATTCTAAAGGGAAAATCAATGGCTTAGGACAGATTGGTAACACTAACTCAGAACTAATTTCTAAAGTCTTATTTGTTGATGGACTTAAATACAATTTGTTAAGTATTTCTCAGTTATGTGATGATGGTTTTTATGTTAAATTTGAAAATGATTCTTGCAATGTTTTTAACTCTAAAAATGTTTTAGTGTTTTCTGCTTTAAGAAGTGAAAACGTTTATGATGTCGATTTAAATTCTTTAGCTAAGCAAAATATTACTTGTTTAAATGCTTTTCATAAAGAGTTTTGGCTTTGGAACAAAATATTAGGACACTGCAATGTGCATTCACTTAGAAAACGTTCTAGGAAGAACTTACTTAGAGACCTGCCCAAACTTGAGTTTCCAGCAGACAAAGTTTGTAATCCCTGTCAAAAGAGAAAGCAACATAAAGTTTCTTTTAAATCAAAGAAATAAGTGTCAACTTCTCAACCTCTCGAGTTGGTTCACATGGATTTATTTGGACCTTCTAGAGTTTCTAGTTTAAATGGGAAGTATTATGTCTATGTTCTTGTAGATGACTTTTCTAGATATACATGGGTATACTTTCTAGCTCACAAAAGTGAATCTTGTTCTTTCTTTGTTAAATATTCCAAGTCTGTAGAGAATCTTAGTGGACTTAAGATTAAAACCCTAAGAAGTGATCATGGTCGTGAGTTTGAAAATCATGAGATTGAATCTTACTGCTCACACAGTGGCTAGAGTAACAATTTCTCTTCCCCTAGGACACCTCAACAGAATGGTGTAGTAGAAAGGACGAATAGAACCCTGCAAGAAATTGCTAGAACTATGATTAATGTGTATGACCTACCCATTTACTTTTGGGCTGAAGATGTAAATACAGCTTGTTATGTTATTAATAGAGTCTTGATCAGACCTGTTCTTAAGAGGACTCCTTATGAGTTATGGAACCATAGGAAACCTAAGGTTAACTACTTCAAAGTTTTTGGCTGCAAAGTCTTTATTCTTAACACTAAAGATAATCTTGATAAGTTTTCATCCAAGAGTGATGAAGGAATTTTTCTAGGTTACTCAACTTCCAGTAAAACCTATAGAGTTTTCAATAAGAGAACCAAATGTGTGGAAGAATCTGTTCACATCAAATTTGATGAAACAGATCCACATGAACCTAAGACCTCTCTTGAAAATCTTGAAGATGATCTCTCTGGTTTGAACCTTAATGATAAAAGCAGTGGACCTGTAGTTAAAACATCCAGTTCTGCAAATTTTCCAGACCCTGCTTCTGTTGAACCTAAACCTGTAGATGAACCTGAAATCTCGAGCCCCACCTTTTCTAGACCAACTAGAATTCTGAAGAATCATCCTTTAGATGCTGTTTTAGGAAATCTTGATAGAGGGACATAGACTATAGCTTCTCTTAGAAATCAGGTTGAACATCAAGCCTTCTTGTCACAGCTAGAACCTAAAAATATCAATGATGCTATCAATGATAAATTTTGGGTAATGGCTATGCAAGGGGAACTAAATCAATTTGAAAGAAACAAAGTCTGGAAATTAGTAGAAAGACCTAAGGACACTATAACCATAGGCACAAAATGGGTGTTTAGAAACAATGTTGATGAATCTGGAAACATCATTAGAAACAAAGCTAGGCTAGTTACACAAGGTTACAATCAAGAACAAGGGATTGACTATTCGTAAACCTTTCCACCTATAGCTAGATTAATGGCTATTAGGATCTTACTTGCTTATGCATCACATCTTAATTTCAAGTTATATCAAATGGATGTGAAAAGTGCTTTTCTAAATGTTTTTATTGTTGAAGATGTTTTTGTAGAACAACCGCCTGGTTTTTCAAATCCTCATTTCCGAAATCATGTTTCTAAACTTTCTAAAGCTTTATATGGTTTAAAACAAGCTCCAAGAGCTTGGTACGAAAGACTTTCAAACATTCTTATTTCAAAAGGATTTACAAAAGGAATATCCGATCCCACTCTTTTTATAAAAAGGATTTCAAAAGATGTGTTAATAGTACAAATCTATGTTGATGATATTATTTTTGGATCTTCTAAAAATTATTTATGTACTGAATTTTCACAGGTTATGAAAAATGAGTTTGAAATGAGCTTAATGGGAGAGCTTAAGTATTTTCTTGGTTTTCAAATTTTTCAAACTAAAGATGGAATTATTCTAAATCAAAGTAAATATACTAAGGATTTGTTAAAATGTTTTGGTTTGGATAGTATTAAGGAAAGTGATATACCTATGAGTACCACCTGTAAATTGGATATAGATGAAACAGGTAAACCAGAATTTCAAACTAATTACAGAGGTATGATTGGGAGTTTACTTTATCTTACTGCTAGTCAACCAGATATTATGTTTAGTGTGTGTATGTGTGCTAGATTTCAAGCTAATCCTAAAGAATCACACTTACTGGATGTTAAAAGGATTTTTAAATATCTTAAGTACACCGTGAATTTAAGTTTGTTTTATCCAAAAGGAAAATCTTTTGACCTAACTAGTTATTCAGATGATGACTTTTCTGGATGCAAGTTAGATAGGAAAAGTACATCTGGAACATGTCATTTACTTGGAAAATCGCTAGTATCATGGTGTAGTAAGAAACAGAACTCAGTTGCATTGTCTACTGCTGAAGCAGAATATATCGTTGCTGGTAGTTGTTGTGCACAGATTATGTGGATGAAGCACACCTTATTGGACTATGGATTTGATTTTAAACAAGTTTCAATTAACTGTGACAATACTAGTGCGATCAACATATCTAAGAACCCTGTGTCTCACTCTAGGACTAAGCACATTGATATCAGACATCACTTTCTAAGAGATCATTATCAAAAAGTTGATATTTCTCTAAAATTTATTAGCTCTAAACATCAATTAGCTGATATTTTTACAAAGTCTTTATGCTCTGAAAGAATGAATTTTATTAAACAAGAATTGTGTATGATCGATATGTGAAACCGATCTGTGAAACTGATCTGTGAAACTGATCTGTGAAACCGATCTGTGAAACCAATCTGTGAAACTGATCTGTGAAACTGATCTGTGAAACTGATCTGTGAAACCGATCTGTGAAACCGATCTGTGAAACCGATCTGTGAAACTGATCTGTGAAACTGATCTGTGAAACCGATCTGCGAAACCGATCTGTGAAACCGATCTGTGAAACCCATCTGTGAAACTGATCTGTGAAACTGATCTGCGAAACCGATCTGTGAAACTGATCTGTGAAACTGGTCTATGAAACTGATCTGTGAATCCAATCTGTGAAACCGATCTGTGAAACCGATCTTTCTTTATATTTCTTTTTATTTTGTGATTATTTAATTACTTTTATCACTATTATGGGAACCCTAAATGATGAAATAAACATATGCGACTTTTCCTATTCACCAAACCGTCGACCTTTCATTTCTTTCCCGCCAAACCTTATTTTCTCTCTTCTCCTCCACTTCGAACCTTCGAACTCTTTCTTTCCCCAGAATCATCAAATGGCTAAGCAGAAGAGACCGAGCAAAGGATCAGAAAGTCCTGAACCTTCGAAGCGTGCTCGAGGCGATTCGAGTAGTACCACTCAAAGATCAGTAAATCCGAACCTGGAAACTCGGATTGTTGCTGTAGAAAAGGAAGTCAGCTCCGCCTAGCTTTTGACAAGTAAGTCGCTATTGTTAAAAGTTTTAGATTCGCAAGGATGGAAAGACTGGTTCTCAGACAACACTCGTGTATACTACCCAAATCTAGTGCATGAGTTTTATATAAATCTGCAAGTTACATTAGATGGTGTCGAGGCTTCGAGAATGTCTTCGGTAGTGAAAGGAAAGAAAATATCTTTTTTGTCAAAGCAATGAGCTGAATGTTTGAATGTACCCCACGAGGGTCGGTATGAGGATTATGCTGGAAACATTCCTCCAACCACTGATTATTTCTCTTATGAGTTAGCATTATATCTTTTGACTGGAAACAGAGAGTCAAGGAGAATCATAGCATCAGAGGTGGACGGTGAATGTAGACTTCTCTTTAAGTTTATTCAGCACCAAATTTGCTCCAGGAAAGGAGATTTTTCTTTTGTAAGATACCAGGATGTTTTTCTGTTGTTTTTACTAAAGACCCCTGAGAAGATCAATTTGTTTAGATATCTAATGGTGCACATAGCTGGCATGGTGAAACCTTATAAGAAAGCCACTACCCTGTTCTATCCCAAAATGATCTCTGCTATGATAAAAAGTCTGGAATGTGTTGATGAAGCTGATGAGATAGCTGAATCTGATAGTGCTTTTTGTATTACCAAAGAAATTTGTAAACAGATGAAAATAAACTGGAACCCATGGAAAAAATGCTGGGTTGCTGATGAGGACAAGTTGTATGAATCATAAAATCCCACTGATCATGGAAAGAGGCTGAAGGGTTTGAGAGACCCTGGTTTGAAATCGGATGAGGAACCAATTTATTCTGATGATGAAGAAGAAGTAAATGTTGAAAGGAATAAAGACACTGAAGAGTCTGGTAAAAAAGGGATTGAAGACGCTGAAACAGAAGAAGAAAGTATGTCACCTCCTGATTATAGGAGTGATCATGATACTGTAAGTCCTAAGAGATGAATAGACTTTGGACCTTCCAGTCCACCTTTACACTTACCTGAATCAGAACCAGTTCTTGGTGATGAAGAAGCTAGTGAAACTGAAGTATCTAACAGTTATGTTTCTGTGAAGAATGGAAATGAGAATGGAGATGATGATGATGATGATAATGATGATGATGGTGATAACTGACCGGTGGATGGTCTTGTTGTACCTCCAACAGAAACACATCAAACTAAACCAGAAACAGATGCCAATGGAAAGAGAGAATCTCTTAAAAACTATGGAAAAGCAAGTTATGATAAACCGAAATATACTCTGTGTGCTGCTATCTGGGATGATTACCCTGTTTTTTCTATTTTGGGTTTAGAGTACTCTAAGGAAGAAGAAGAAGAATCAGAATCTACTACGGTTATGATGGAAATCCAACTAGTTGGGGCAAGGTCTGCTCATGTTGTTGATGCTGCTGGTGCTCATCTACCTAGTTCTATTGTCTCTCAGTCTGATTTTGACAAGTTAGTAAGGGAGTTGCTTACTGCTGTGAGAGACACAGTCAGAGAAGAAATTTCAAAGGCTATTACACTAGACCTGGCCAATACTGGTGAGTTTATTGGCAGACACATAGCCTCTCTAAATCAGTTTCTAAAGGATCTACAATCTGGGTTAGTTTCTTTATCCAACGAATTTAGATCCACCATCTCTGGTATGATGGAAGTGTTGCGAAATCTGATTGAACATCTTGAGAAGTCTGATCTGAGAAATTTGAAGGCTGAGATAACTCATATAGTTGCTCAAGCCAGTACAACCAAATTAACCAAGATCACTACTCGTGAGCTAGAGGCTCTGAAGTAGTTTGTGCATGATGAATTGGCCGCCATTAGGCAAGTTCTTGATTTGGACTCGTTGAGGAAGATGAAGGAGCACAGTGATCACATTCATAAGATGGTAACAGTATATTCAGCAGATGCCACTAAAGCTCAGAGAGAAATCTAGGAAAAGGTTGATCACTACTTTTCAAAAATCTATACCAAGCATGAGATGACCGCGAATTTCAAAGTACTTGCTGAAAATCTGAGACTACCTCCAGTCACTCAAGCTTTCAAAACTCAATTTCGACAGTTGAAAGATTTTACTCGAACCTTGGAACGGTTCATGGAAAATAAGGATGACTTTGAGAAGGCTATGCAGTATGGTGCAGAAGTTATTCAGAATTTCATAAATATTTTGAAGCCTTATCTGAATGCACAAGACACTGCTGTTGTGATTCCTACTGCTGACCCTCTCGGTGCCTCTGATGTTGCTCCAAATCAGATATCTGTTGCTCAAGCTCTCTCTCATCTTAGACCAGTTCCTCAGCAATCTTCTCAACCAGCTCCTACAGCTCCACAGCAAATTCTGGTGGCATCCTCTCCTCCAACCTCCAGAGTCGTTTTACCACTGTTTCAAATTCGCCCAGTTCCACCTTCCTCCAGGCCTTCCAACTTACCCACCATTGATCCGTCCGACAAGGGCAAAGCCCCTTTACACCCCCAGTAATAGTTGTGCATTGTTGTTGATAGGGTGAACCCTGTTGTTATTGTACTATGATGTCTTATGAACTTTATTCTCTTTTCTCTTTATTCTCACTACTGTTGTCTTTTAATCTCTTCTTTATCTATTTTCCCTCCTTTTCGATTTTCCCAAAGGGGGAGAAATCTGTATCTCTATGGCTCTATGGGAGATATGGGGGAGTTTATATCTTTTTATGGGAATGCTTGCATAAGTATTTAACAGGCCTAATTTCAGGGGGAGATTTATATCCCACTATTTTTTCTTTTCTCTCTTCTTATTATGCCTTATTATTGGTGATATCTTATATTTCTTAATGGCTAAGCTTTGTGATTGGCTAAGAGTTGTGATTATCAAAAAGGGGGAGATTGTTGAGCCCTCTGGAAGATTGTTAAATTCTTCCTATGATTGCGGTTTTAATAATCACAAATCATCAATTAATTAATCCAGTTGGATTTCTCATAATCACAATCTCTTAATGAATCTGTGTATATTGGTTGGATCATGTTTTTAACTCTCTGTTATTGATTTAAAAGTATTCTGGAAGTCCTCTGGATCAAAGAACAACGGTCGCACCGATCCATATAAAAGGACAACGGTCTCACCGATGCTGATTGAATGAGTCACCAAAGATGTCTCACCGATGCTGATCGAATGAGTCACTGATGATGTCTCACCGATGTTGATCGAATGAGTCACCGAAGATGTCTCACCGATGCTGATCGAACGAGTCACCGAAGATGTCTCACCGATGCTGATCGAATGAGTCACTGAAGATGTCTCACCGATGCTGATCGAATGAGTCACCGAAGATGTCTCACCTATGCTGATCGAATGAGTCACCGAAGATGTCTCACCAATGCTGATTGAATGAGTCACCAAAGATGTCTCACCGATGCTAATCGAATAAGTCACCGAAGATGTCTCGTCGATGCTGATCGAATGAGTCATCGAAGATGTCTCACCGATGCTGATCGAATGAGTCACCAAAGATGTCTCATCGATGCTAATGATCCACCGATCACTTGACACACTGATAGTCATAAACAGCTGTTTGAATTTCTTTATCTTTATTTAATCTAACCAACGGTCATATTAGGAATATTTTAAATGATCTGTCATTTATTTAATGTGTGTTGTTGGATGTCAGGGAACCATACCTCATACCTTCAAAAAGAAATCATTTCCTTTGCCGGAGCACGTTCTTTAAATAGAGGAAGGATGTGCTACTGCAAAAGGGTATTCTGGAGAAGAAATACAAGATTTAGTGAGACATAGAGAGAAAAAGATTGACATATCACAAGGTGTGCTGAAAGAACAACCGGGTTTGAATACAAATAGACGACTGAACTTACATGAGGAACTTTTTCATCAATGCAAACCAGTGAAGAGTTGAGAACGAGATCATAAAACAAGAATTTCATCGACTACATCTTCTCTATCTCTGAACCTGGAAGTCAAGGAAACAGACGATACTCTGTTTTCTAGACAAAAACCAGAAGAGGACTCAAAGAGAATTCTGATCAATCAAAGGAGTCCAGAACTGCACGATAAATCACAAGAGCCATTTCTAAACTCTAACTATTTTCTCTATGATTTATCCTTTTAGATATTGAGCATTGTGTGTTATCTGTTTTGTTTTACACACACACTTTCTCCTGTACTCTAACTGGAGGATTTGTAAATCCTCACTCAATACTCTTACATATTTTATTTCCCACTGGGATAGTGGTAGGGGTCATGTGACCGGGACAGCTATTGCTGTTGTGTTTGTTCCCACGAATAACTGTGGTAGAGGTCTTGGACCTGGACAGCTGGTTGCTGTTGTTATCCCCAATCCAGGGTGTGGATCATCTTTTTATAAAATCTTTTGAGAGGACTAAGTCTTGGCTTAAGACTGAACCTCTTGGTTATATCTGCTGTGTTATATCTTTCAAAGTTATTCTTTTATTCCGCTGCTAATCTCTTTAAAACCAAAACTGTTTTAAAGTCACTTTGATAATTAAATTCGCAAGTGTTTATATCAAATATAAATCAGTATGTTAGTTTCAAAATTTAATCAACCTTTCTGTTTTGATTAACTGGGAAATAATCAATCCCTCGAGAACCCAACCAAACCCTTACTTTGATATAAATTCACTACAATTCAATTCAGTATTTTATTTGGGGGTTTTAAGAAAAAGTCTTTTTAAAAACAGAAATTTTAATTGGAACTCAATTCACCCCCTCTTGAGTATCGACTCCGACCAACAGTTACTAAATATTACAATTTGTTACTAAATATTAAATTTTTTACAATTAATTACAATTTATCGGTAATTATTACAACTTATTACTAATTATTACAATTTAGTACTAATTGTTACAATTTATTACTAATTATTACAATTTATTCCTAATTATTACAATTTATTACTTATTATTTAAATTTATTACTAATTATTACAATTTATTACTAATTATTACAATTTATTACTAATTATTAAAATTTATTGCTAATTATTACAATTTATAGCTAATTATTACAATTTATAGCTAATTATTAGTATTTATTACAATTTATTAGTAATTATTACAATTTATTACTAAATATTATAATTTATTACAATTTATTACTAATTATTACAATTTATTACTAAATATTAGTAATTATTCCAATTTATTACTAAATATTACAATTTATTATAATTTATTACATTTTGTTTCTAATTATTACAATTTATTACTAATTATTACAATTTATTACTAATTATTACAATTTATTACTAATTATTACTACTTATTACTAATTATTACAATTTATTACTAATTATTACTAATTATTACTAATTATTACAATTTATTACTAATTTTTTCATTTTATTACTAATTATTACAATTTATTACTAGTTATTACAATTTATTACTATTTATGTCAATTTAGTACTATTTAATACTCATTATTAGTATTTATTACTCATTATTACTATTTATTACTCATCATTGCTATTTATTACTCATTATTACTATTTACTACTATTTGTTAATAATTATTAATATTTATTACTAATTATTATTATTTATTATTATTTATTACCAATTATTATTAATTACTACAAATTAATTATATACATTACTAATTATTGTTAATAATTATTAATTACTACTAATTATTAAATTTTCGTACTATAAATTTCATTTTATTAGTACAAATAAATACTCCTGACAAAACAATTTAAATTTATTTTTAATTACAACTAATCAACAATAATAAAAATTAACATAAAATTGAAATTAATAAAAAATTTAATCAAATATAAATACCTTTAAGCTTGATTTTCTATAGATGTAGACGGCTTCACAACTTCCTCGTGAATAAAAAAAATAACTTTGAAAAATTATCCCTCTAAAATCAGAGTTCAGAGGGAAACAAGATCTAAGAATTGAGAGTAATGAGAGGAAGAACAGATGGAGGTATATATAGGTTAGATTATTTGTGACGGGTATCCCGTTGCAAATAGTATATTTTGCGACGGGTCCCGTCGCAAATACATACACCCGCATTAATTACTGTCTGCGGTTAAAAAGTTAAATGCGACGGGACCCGTCGCAAATAGTCCCTGCCGACACACCCTTTGTGATAGGACGACATCTCATCAAAAAAAGGCTATTAACCGCCGCCGGGTATTTGCGACGGGCCCCGTCGCAAATAATTCACTATTTGCGACGGTGGGATCCCACCGTCGTAAATAACCCTCATGCCGCTTCATGCAGTTTGGAGCGTTATTCACGCAAAACCTTTTGCGACGGGAGACGAAATCATGTCACAAATACTTGGTTATTTGCGACAGGTGGTTACCCCCATCGCAAAAAGTCCTTTTTCCCGTAGTGTTTTCTTTCTCCATCCCCCCAATCCTTTTTTATTATGGATATTTTTCTTTCAGGTATAAGTTGGTTTCATCATTGTGGTTGAGGGTTTAATTCTTCATATCTAAAGGTTCATGTACGCTTCTTGTCTTCTATTTCATTTCACACATCACACTAGACCCCATATATTTTTCTAATGTTATAGATTTTTTTTTTGGAATTATGAAGATGGAGAGGTTGTTCAGGTTAATTAGTTTCTACAGTTTTTGGATTTTCTATTTTTGGTTTTGTCTTCTACATTCTTGACTCTATTTTAAGGCCCATATTCAATTATCTTCCAACTTTTCACTCTTATCTACTACAATATATCTCATCTTTTTCTAATGTTGAGGTTTTAATAAGTATTTCATGAGGGTCTGATGGTTTTCCAAAAGGCATAATAAGTGTTTTCCATAATGACCCAAGCATAACGTACAAAGACTTTACATCATTTTTAAGGAATACATAATACATGACACAACTAATTCCAAAGGCCGTACCAGTTTAGTGCCTATGTAATCATGTTAATAGTAAATCTAGAAAATAAGTGAGCTATATTATCTCCCACTAGGTTCTCCAAGACTATCACTTCTCTTAGACATATCATAAATGAAATATATCTCCATAACACGGGTAAGGAAAAAATAAATGGGGTGAGATTAAATGATTAGTAAGGGTGATCGAGGGAGATATGTAAGCATAAACATGTGTTATGATGGTATGTGACTGAGTATGATATACTCTATAATACCAAACTTAGGATCGAATATATAAGAATGGGATTCTCAGAAACAAGAAGGGGTGAATTGTACCTTTTAAAAGTTCCCTTAGGAAATTTTAATGATGGTTATGTTTAACAAGGTTAAACAAGATAATTCACAAGACCTCTAAAGTTCTCAAAGGTAAAGATTCTACCTTAAAGCGTATAGAATCTAACTAAATCAAATTAAAAGCAAGGAAGTATAAAGAATTTTTACTTTACTTAACAATACAAAATGCAGCGGAAAAAAACTTATAAAACTACAAATAACAATTATAAACTCTTTTAACCCAAAGAAAAGGGTATCCAACAACCCTAGACAAAGTTCCCTTCATTTATACTTTCAAGAAAGTCTGTCTTATCCACACCAGGGTAAGCCCTCGATACGAAGATCAGAGTCTGTCTTGCTATCCCTGCAAGCCGTCCTCTATCCGGTAGTCAGCACCTCTGTCTTCCTCAGCAAAGAAGCCCTCAACTTCAAGGTGTTGGAACCTCTGTCTTCCAATCCCCAGAAGCCCTTGATTGTATACAACAACAATCAGAGTCGCACGAAGCAAATCTGCACAAGGAAAAGTTTGAACAAGCCGTTCAAACTTTCTGCACGAAGTTTAAGATTTTTTAAGAGCCTCTCTCTCTAGAAATTACTTTAGGATGTTCTGAACACCAGAGTTCCAAAATTTCTATCTTTTTTTCAAATGAGCTCTTATTTATAGGTAAAGCTCCAACGGTCGGCACCCTCCTCCAATGGTCATATTTTTCCTCGAATTTCATAGGGACCTGTACATGTGTCACTCAACCAACAGTTAGTCAATAACTGAAAGCACGACATCGTTTTGTAATGAAACAAGTGTAAGTATAAGTAAAACTGACTTTCGGAATGTAAGCAAATAAAATTTCGGAGTCTAACCCAAATGGAATTCAGAGTCTATAATAAAGAGATATTCGGATTCTGTTTTGTAGGAATTCGGAACCTAAATTCTGTAGAAAACCGGAGTCTGAATTTTAATGAAATTTGGAGTCTGGTTTCCCCAGAATTCGGAACCAGAACATACAATGTTTGGAGTCAGAGTTCATGGGAATTCAGAGTCAGGACTCATAAGAGTTTGGAGTCTAAATTCAGAGAACTCAGAGTCAGAACTTAGATAAGTTCGTAATCAGAATTCGGATTTGAACTACATGAGAGTTCGTATCCATAATTCGGAGTAGAACATTATGAGAGTTGTTACTCGGAATTCTGAGTAGAACTTCATGAGAGTTCGTATCCAGAATTCGGAGTGGAATTTCATGAGAGTTCTTATCCAGAATTCAGAGTGAAACTTCATGAGAGTTCGTATCCTGAATTCGGAGTGGAACTTCATGAGAGTTTGTATCCATAATTTTGAGTGGAACTTCATTAGAGTTCTTATCCAGAATTCGAAAATGAACATCATTAGAGTTCGTAACCAGAATTCAGATCCTAAAATAGAATGCTTCATTTATAAGTATTATATGATTCCAAGGTTTTAGATATGAATCCAATTTTTATACTTAAGAAAAATATTGATATGAACAATGAAAACATGGTAGGGGTAAATTCCTTTGGGAAGGAAATTTTCTTTATAGAACTAAAATATAGATTTACTTAAGTATAAGGTGTTTGTGATTTTCAAAACAAGAAAAAATGGAAAATTCATAAGGAAAACCTTATTACCTCAACAATCTCCCCCTTTTTGGAAAGCACAAACAACCTTTCGAAAAAGAATATAGGGACTTAAAAAAATTTCTTTATACTTTGAAATTAAAACTTATCTCCCTTTGTTCATAGATGATGGTGAATACAACTAACTCCCCCTTAGTCTTAGGAACTCTAAGGATTGTATTCTAGATTTCCGGAATGGAGTTTTCATTATCATGGGAATGGAAAACTTCGTAATGAGAAACTCCCCATTACTTAAAGATAGTTCTTAACATAGAAATTTTTCTTCTCCCTTTTAGATTTTTCCTTCTCCCCCTTTTGAGTAATTCTTTTTCCTTCTCCCCCTTTGTGATTTTCAAAAATAATTTAAGGGAATGGAAAAGAAATAAAATACCTGAAACATTAGTACATAATAACACAAGATAAAAACAACCAAATATTTCATTAGAATTGAAAGAAATTTTACAAGGAAAAACATTACAACAAAAAATCAGATTGGTCTATTTGTCTTCTTTTTCCTTGGGGATTAACTTCTTCAATAAGGTTTTCAATTTCTTCAGGTCTTTCTAGTCCTACTCAGATTTTTTTTCTAAGGCTTTAATCCTTTCATCTTGAGCCTTCGAATCCTCAGACTCTTCCTTAATAATTTCATCCTTCTTCACAAGCTTCTCTTCAATCTCAATCTGGAGATCTCTTTCCCCTTTCCAGTTTTGAGCAACCGAGTTAATCTTCCTATTCAGATCCCTTACTTGTTGATTCCGAGAATTTTTCTCAAGGTTCATCTTATCCTGAAGATTCTTCATCTTGGTATCTTCTGTATCAAAAGATTCTTTAACATCATTCTGAATGGTATCAAGCTCTGTCAAATCTTCATTGCTTTTCTTTGACCATAAAGTCATTTTTCTACAAGATTTCTTGTGGACCTCATAATTGATAATGAAATGTTTTTTATCAGCCTCAATCTTCACACATTTATCCATCACCATGGATACAGATTCTGACTTCTGATTTAAGCTGTGCTGAAGCATCTGGCATCTGGAGTCTATGGTGGGAAAGATCGGAATTGTGTCCACCAATTTCATCAAAGATTCAATAAAAAAATCATGTCCCAGTTCTGACGATTTCGAATCAGACACCTTGCATGGGGATTGTTCTTCTTTAGTTTCCACGAACTTTCTTCTTGACAAGCCACCAACATCCTTCTTCCTTATGATATCTTTTTTTGGGGTGTCCATAATCATTTTCTTACCCTTATCAACTTTCGGAATAGGTTCCTCATCAGAAGATTCTTCCTCACTTTCAGATAGTTGAACTATCTTGTCTTCATCAGGTTTCTCCTTCTCTGCTCCTTCTTTAAGAAAGTGATTCTCATAGATTTCTTCCTAAAATAATTGATTTTATTTCTCTTCTTCCTTTTCATAATCTCTCTTACCATCTTTCTCATCTCCCTTTCCCGGAGTGACAAGCTTTGAGGACTCGGCCTCAGATGTTCGGAGTGGTAGTTTTTCTGATGGTTTTTCCTTCTCTTGATATTCCTCAACTTTTTTAATCAAGACATCTATATCACCATTGTCTTCTTCTACTTATTCTTCTTCTACTACTTCCTCCTCCTCTTCTACTCTTTCAACAACTTCTTTCTCTTTAGGTTTTTCTGGAGTGAAGTAGTTCTTTCCAGGGGTCTCCAGTAATGGTTGAACAACAAAAGTTTTCGGTACGGGAATCTTCTCAGAAGGTACTTCTGTGTCTCTTAAAAGTGATTGTACAACATTGGATTTAGAAATTTTCTTCTTAATCTTCTTCTCCTTGGCCTATTTCTCTAACTCATCTGTAGCTTTTTCTCTTAAGGCCTTAGCCTCATCAGGGTCCAATCGGAACTCTGGATCTCCTTATTTCCTCATTTCCTTATCTTCCCTCCATTTTATAGCTACTTCATCTCGATAAGATTTTTGTTTCTTTGGTTTGGGAGATGCGGATTGGGTTTCCTTAGCTTTTGGAGTTTTACCTTCAGCCACCACCTCCTTCATCTTCCTCTTCTTCAATACCTTCATATATGGTTCAGCTTTCTCTACATTTTCTGGAACGGATTCTACCTCCTCCTCTGGAAGATCATAAAACTCACCTGATTGTTATGAAAAACCAAATTTTATCCTCTTTAAGGTGTCATCACTAATCAGCATCACCTTACAATTCCTCACCTTGGAATTGAAAGAAACCTTGAAGGAATCAAGACATTGAATAATAAGATTGGAGAGAAGAGCAGAATATATAATAATTTCAGCTTTCAAAGATCCATTCTTGATGATCTAAACTATAATAAGAATGTGCATCATTAGATTGATCTTTCTTAGATTTACCATGAAATCCAAGATGTAAATATCACTTTTCTTTAGGTTGTCCTTATCACCTATTCTTGGAACGAAAAACCCTTGAACCCACAACTGTAGAATCTGGTTGTTGGTGGAGAGATGGGAAATCCTTTTTGTTTTGTTATCTTTGAGTCCAAGGCATTCCATTGCCTTCACTTTGCTAAATCTTCCTTTCACATCTGGTAGATTATGTGAATAAAATTCGTCTTTACCATCGTATGATAATCCCACCAAGCTTGCAGCCTTGGTGTAAGAAAGCTTTTAAGTCTTTACATAGATCCTAATGGAGAATTTTTCTCTACCATATTCTTCATAGAAGGAAATAGACTCATAAAATTCTACAAGAAAATCTGTATAAATAGAATCCTGATCCTTTGTCTTTGATATGCAGAAATCTTCCCACCCATTTAGCTTGATATTCATAGAAATTAGAGAATCATACTTACAAAAAAAGTTTGGATGGACCAACCTTTCCCTGTAGACTAACCAACTTGAGATTAGATTGATAGTAGACCTTTTTGAGAAGTGGCTTCTACAGACATTCAGAATGGAGGAGCACTAAAAGATTCGGAATGGGATTTAAGAACTGAGGCAGATCTTCGACACGCGAGGTAATTTAAAATGATGTGGGACTGCATTGGGGGTCCCCTATTTATAGGCGATGGAGGTGACCTTTCAACTTCCAAAAACAGTCTAACGGTTGAAAAACTCTCTGATCTGATATGACAGTTGAAAACACACCTACAAGGAAATCTTTAATCTGATCTTTTTAGGTTTTATGAAGGAAAAACATTCATATTGAAGAAGAAACGAATCCATGAAATTTTAAAATAAAAAGAAACTACCAGCAACTAAAAATGATTATGAAAACTTAAGTAAGGAAGTCATGCCTTTCAGATTGGATAAGAAGTTTATTCGTAATAGGTGATATTCTTCTTGAAGAAAACTTGACTATGAAAAACTCAATATAAAAAACTTACTACAAAAAACTTAAGAAGAAAAGATTTTATTACAAAAACTTTGAGTACCAAAACTCAATTACCAAAATTATGAGTATGAAAATTCTCATTACGAAAATTCTCATTACGAAAATTTTCAGTACGAAAATTTCTATTACAAAAATTTTCATTGCGAGAATTTCATTACGAAAATTTCCAGTACAAAAACTTCATTTCTAAAATTTTGAAAAACAGACTACGAAAACATTCATTATAAAAATTTTGAAAAATCTTCAATAACAAATTTACTCCCCCTATGAAAAGGAGTTTATTACTGTAAGGAGAATGGTCCAACAAGAAGTTAATGAAGGAAGATTACCTTATTTTTATCATCCCTAAATTTTTTTTAATGTATTAAAATCTATCATGAGGTAAAGATTTTGAGAAAATTTCATCAAGTTGATCTTGCGTTCCGATAAACTGAAGAATGATATCTCTTTTAAGTGTGTGATCTCTAAGAAAGTGATGTTTTATGTCTATGTGCTTTGCACGAGAGTGATGTGTAGGGTTTTTTACTAAGGTCAATGGAAGTTGTGTTATCACATAAAATGTGAGTCTTAGTAAAACTCAATCCATAGTCTGTGAGTGTGTGTTGTATCCACAACACTTGAGCACAACAACTTCCAGCTGCTACATATTCAGATTCAGCTGTGGAGAGTGCTACTGAATGTTGCATCTTACAGGACCAAGAAATTAATGAATCTCCTAAGAAATGACAAGTTCTGGATGTACTC
Source organism: Viscum album (assembly GCA_963277665.1). Taxonomy (NCBI): domain Eukaryota; kingdom Viridiplantae; phylum Streptophyta; class Magnoliopsida; order Santalales; family Viscaceae; genus Viscum; species Viscum album. The sequence goes on along the minus strand of OY728140.1, from coordinate 972,867,471 downwards.
TTTCTATCCATTTTACATCCACCAAAGTCAGCATCTGAAAAAAATTTAAAAAAAAATCATTTCCAGAAGTATAAAATAGTCCTAGATCCACAGTTCCCTTTAAGTAGTAAAAAATTCTTTTCACTTCCTTTAAATGAGATTCCTTAGGATTGGATTGATATCTTGCACATAATCATATTGAAAACATCATGTATGGTCGACTAGCTGTCAAGTAAAGTAGACTTCCTATCATACCTATAAAAGATGTTTGATCTATTGGTTTCCTAGCTTCATCAAGATCAAGTGTGTTTGAGGTACTAAGAGAAGTAATTATACTCTTAGTATTGTCATATCCATACTTTTTAAGAATATATTTAATATACTTATGTTGGGATCTGTATATTCCTTCTAGTTTTTTGATAAATTTGAAAACCAATGAAAAATGTTAACTCACCCATCATACTCATTTCAAACTCATATTTCATTATATTTGCAAAGGAATTAGTTAAAGATTGCTGAGTTGAACCAAATATAATATCATCAACATAAATTTGAACAATCAAAACATTTTTCTTATCTTTCATTATGAAAAGAGATTGATCTTCATTTCCCTTAACATAGTTATTTTGAAATAAAAATCTTGTAAGCCTATCATACCAAGCTCTAAGGGCTAGTTTATGGCCATACAAATCTTTGGTAAGTCTAAAAACATGATTAGGATGTTTTGTATCTTCATATCCAGGAGGTTGTTCAACAAAAACTTCCTCTTGAACATAACCATTAAGGAAAGAACATTTTACATCCATTTGAAAAATCATGAAATTGAATATTGATGCAAAGTCAAGTAAAATATGAATAGATTCAAGTCTATCTACTGGAGCATAGGTTTCTTCATAGTCTATTCCTTCTTATTGATTATATCCTTTAGAAACTAATCCAACATTATTTCTTACAATGATTCCATTTTCATCACACTTACTTCTGAAGAACCATTTTACTCCAATAACATAAGTTTCCTTAGGTCTTTCAACCAAGGTCCATACTTTATTCCTTTCGAATTCATTTAGCTCATCTTGCATGGATTTTATCCAATCATCATCACATCAAGCTTCATCAGTGGTTTTTGGTTCCAAATAGGAAATGAATGCTAGATTCTCTACTTCATTTCTTAGGGAACTTCTAGTCCTTACAGGTTGATTCTCATCACCAATGATACTATCACTGGGATGATTCTTAAGAAACAACTGGTTTGGGTTTTGTAAAAATTGTTCATCAACATAGGGTAGGAAATTTTCTAGGGTAAATGTTTCAGAAGCATCTTCTTAAACATTTTCCTTATCAGAAGGATTTTCTATCAAAGGTTGATAATCAATTTTTGAAAACACATTTGAAGATATAGGTTGGGGTTGTTTAAAAACAAAAGGATTAGTTTCATCAAATTTAACATGTACCATCTCTTCAACAGTACAAGTGTTTTTGTTAAAAATTCTATAATCCTTAGAAGTTGTGGAGTAGCCTAAGAAAATTCCTTCATCCAATTTTGGTGAGAATTTTTGTAAGTTATCTTTAGTATTCAGAATTAATACCTTCCATCCAAAAACCATAAAGTAGGAAAGTCTAGGTTTTCTACCATTCCATAACTCATAAAGAGTTTTATTAATAAAAGGTCTAATTAAAACTCGATTTATAGTGTAACAATAAGTACTTACAGCTTCAGCCCAAAATTGTTTTGCTATAGAATACTCACTCAATATGGTTCTAGTTATCTCTTGAAGAATTCTATTTCTTCTTTCAACACCTCCATTTTTTGAGGTGTTCTGGGTGCTGAGATGTTTTGAGTAATACCTTTTCTACTACAAAAAGTTCCAAAATCAGAATTTTGAAATTCTCCTCCATGATCACTATGAATAGTTTTCAATGAAAGGTTTTTCTCATTTTTAAATTGGGCTCTAAAACTTTTGAAACAAGAGAAAGATTCTTTCTTATTTTCTAGAAAATAGACCCGTGTAAATCTAGTGTAATAAGCAACCAAAACAAATACATATTACTTGCCCCCAATGCTTCTAGTTTGTGTTGGACCAAAAAGATCAATATGCACTAATTGTAATGCATCGGTATTTGAGACTTCATTGACTTATTTAAAACCTGATTTATGTTTCTTTCCATATTGACAAGGTTCACAGACTTTTGAAGAACCAAATCTGATCTCTGGTAGATCCTTAACTAAACCTTTATTAAAAAGTATACATAAGTCCCTAAGGTTACAGTGTTCTATCCTTTTATGCCACAACTAAGAATGATATTCCATTTCACTATGGCAAGGTAATTCTTGGATCCTAAGGTCTTCTATGTTTAGTGTGTAAACATTCTCTTGCCTTTGGGAAGAAAGAATAAACTCTTCCTTGGAATTGTGTACTAGGAACTTATCATTCCTAAAATTCACAAGGTAGCCTTCATCACATAATTGTCTTCTGCGGATGAGGTTGTGCTTAAGACCCTTAACAAATAAAACATTTTAAATCAAAGTTTTTTCAATAAGAACGATGTTACCTATACCAATAATTTCTCCCTAAGCATTATCTCCGAATGTTACTTTTCCTCCAATATTTTTGATAATCTTTTCAAAATAGTCTTTGTTACCAGTCATATACCGGGAACATCCACTATCCATGTACCATGTATTGTTGTTGGTACTTTCCTTATTTTCCTGAAAATAAGTAAAATTTAGGTTTTCGGAATGCAAACTTGCTTGGATCCAGAAATCTCAAGAAGTAAAATTTTGGGTACCCACATCTTCTTAGAAAAATAAGCCTTATGAAATCCTAAAGATTGGGTATTGTTTATAGAACAATTCTTTTCCCAGTGACCACCACATGGACACTATGTGCAAAATGAGAAACTTTGAGGAATAATGTAATTGTTACTAAAAATCGGTTTAGAACTTGTGTAACCAAAACCAGAAGTATTCCTTTGAGGTCGGATTTGTGAATACATATTATCAAAATTTTCATTACCTAGGGTAAAGTTTGACAAGCACTTCCTCAAAGAAAGTATTTTGGAATTGAGTTTTATAACTAAGTTCTTATCTTCAAAAACATTTGAACTAGAGCTAGGATTGAAAACATCTTTCTTAGAAATTACATTTTCTAGATCTTTTGAAAGTTTATTCTTCTCAGAACTTACTTCCTCATGATTTTTTGAAATACTTTCAAAATCAGCATTTTTCTCATCAAGATCTTCCGAAAGATCTGATATTTCCTTAGTAAGAATAATATTCCTATAATTTTCCTTATCGATTTTTTTCATGAGTTTTGAATTCTCATTCTCAAGGAGTTTGGAAAACCTAGAAACCTCTTCATAGGTAGGTAAAGTACTATATTCATCATAAGAGGATTCTTCATCCGAAGAGTTGTAATATTTACTATCATTAGCATTTAAAGAAACATTGGTCATAGATTCAACATTGTGTACCTTATCCATCAAGCAATGATTATCAATAGGTAGCCTGGCTAAAAGACCAAGATTCTTCTGTCCATAAGATTCATAATCCGAAGATTCCCATATAGAGTCTCCACCACTAGCACTCCATGTATCATTGTCTTTCAAAACTTCCTTAGCTTTGGACTTATAATACTTCTTTCTGTTTTTCTCAGAATTCTTTTCCTTTCTTTATTTTCTCTTGATCATAGGGCAATAGGTCTTATGTGTCCAGCTCTCTTGCATTAATACCATGTATCTTAACAGTATTTCTTGTATTTCCTTTCCTTCTTCTTTATTTAGATTGAAAGTTTCTCTGTACAGCTATCTTGTTCATCATTCGAGAAAGATTTTCTAATTCATTTTCTGAGGACTCACTTCCACTAGATTTAGAATGGATAACAACTTGCTTAGATCTTGATATAGTAAATATATCAGGTGTCTTGTCTTTCATATAATTTTCAGTTGTAGTAAAATTAACACTACCATTCCCATTCTTCTTCTTTATGTTGTCAGTATCTCTCTCTTTATTCTAGTCTCATGTTGAAGAAGACTTCCAAATAGTTCATCAAGAGAAATTTGAGTAACCTTTCTTTTTTCATCGATAACAGCTCTCTTTTATTCCCACTCATTTTCCATGATGTCAATGAACTTTTAAACAAGGGCTTCATCATCTAGACCTTTCCTCCCATAGATTGTAAGCTATTCACAATAGTCATGAATCTCTGTTGTACTTTGCATATGGGTTCACCATAAGGAAAAATAAAACCATGATACTTAGCTCTGAGCATGGATCTTCTAGTCTCAATCACTTTAGTTGTACCAAAATGTGTAACTTCATGTTTCTTCCATATACAGTTAGCTGTTTCACAAGAAGAAATTTGGCTATATATATTTCTATTCATTAAACAAAGTAAAGTATTGCGTACCTTATAGTTGAGTTGGTATTCATGCTTTTCTTGATTTGTAAAAGCACTTAGTTCTTTATCAGGAATTATGTATCCACCAGTAATCATAACAAAATTATCTACTCCAGTATTGATAATGAAAGTCTTCATTCGATCTCTCCAATATTTGTAATCATTACCATCAAATATTGGTGGTCTGGTTGGATTAAGATTGTCTATGGAACCAACATTGATTCCTGCCATCTTTAATAAAAGTATTTCCACAAAATCTTGTTAGTATTAAACGTTTGTAAAGAAGGAAGATATTATAAGAATGAAAATATATAATAAAAGTATCACTACAAAAAGTGAATCTGACTATGAGTCCAAAAAATAGATTCCAAAAAATATGAATCTGGTAGTTCAATTACGAATATGAAATTATGAAAGTTATAAAAAGAAGAAAGTCTTTTGAATCTAATCATGAGGTTAATTCAGATTGGAACCTCCTTTTGATACCAATTTTTTGGATGGTATGTGACTGAGTATGATATACACTATAATACCAAACGTAGGATCAAATATATAAGAATGGCATTCTTAGATACAAGAGGGGGAGGGGGTGAATTGTACCTTTTAAAAGTTACCTTAGGAAAATTTTAAGATGGTTATGTTTAACAAGGTTAAAAAAGATAATTCACAAGACCTCTAAAGTTCTCAAAGGTAATGATTCTACCTTAAAGTGTATAGAATATAACTAAATTAGAGTAAAAGAAAGGAAGTATAAGAAAGTTATACTTTCCTTAACAATACAAAATTCAGTGGAAAAAACAATATAGTAAAACTAAAAGTAACAAGTATAAATTCTTTTAACCCAATGATAAGGTTATCCAACAACCTTGGATAAAGGACCCTTGACTTATACTTTCAACAATGTTTGTCTTTCCCAGACCAGGTTAAGCCCTCGATACGAAGGTTGGAGTATGTATTGCTATCCCCACAAGACCTCAACTATCAGGTAGTCGGCACCTCTATATTCCTCAGCAAGGAAGCCTTCATCTTCAAGGTGTTGGAACCTCTGTCTTCCTATCCTCAGAATCCCTCAATTATATACAGCAACAACCAAAGTCGCAAGAAGAAAATCTACACAAGGAAAAGTTTGAACAAGTCGTTCAAACATTCTGCACAAATATTGAGATTTGTTAAGAGCCTCTCTCTCTAGAAATCACTTGAGGATGTTTTGAGAACCAAAGTTCCAAAAATTATATCTTCTTTTGAAATGAGCTCCTATTTATAGGTGAATCTCCAACGGTCGACTCCCTCCTCCAATGGTCATATTTTTCCTTGAATTTTAGAGGAACCTATTCACGTGTCACTCAACCAACAGTTAGTCAATAACTGAAAGCATGACATCATTTTGTAATGAAACAAGTGTAAGTATAAGTAAAACTAAATTTCGGAATGTAAGTAAATAAATGTTCAGATTCTAACCAAAATAAAATCCTGAGTCTATAATAAAGATATTTTCGGATTTTGTTTTGTAGGAATTCAGAACCTGAATTATATAGAAAACCGGAGTATGAATTTCAATGAAATTTAGAGTCTAGTTTCACCAGAATTTGGAACCAGAACTTACAAAGTTCGGAGTCAGAGTTCATGGGAATTCAGATTCAGAACTCGGAAGAGTTCGAGGTCTGAATTCAGAGAACTCAAAGTCAGAACATAGATAAGTTCGTAATCAAAATTCATAGTCTAACTACATGAGAGTTCATATCCATAATTCGGAGTAGAACTTTATGAGAGTTCGTAATCAGAATTTGAAGTGGAACTTCATGAGAGTTCGTATCCAAAATTCAGAGTGGAACTTCTTGAGAGTTTGTATTCAGAATTCAGAGTGGAACTTCATCAGAGTTCGTATCCTAAATTCAGAGTGGAACTTCATGAGATTTCGTATCTGGAATTTGGAGTAGAACTTCATTAGAGTTCATATCCAGAATTCGGAATTGAACTTCATTAGAGCTCTTATCTAGAATTCGGATCCTAAAACAGAATTCTTCATGTCTAAGTATTTTATGATTCTGAGGTTTTAGATATGAATCCGATTTTTATACTAAAGATAAATATTAATATGAACAATGAAAACATGATAGGCATAAATTCCTTTTGGGAAGGAAATTTTCCTTATAGAAGTAAAATATAGATTTACTTAATTATAAGGTGTTTGTGATTTTCAAGGCAAGAAGGAATGGAAAAGTCATAAGAAAAATCTTATTGACTCAACAACATGATCATGAGGGTTTGAGATTGTGATCATAAAATTCTAATATCATACCCATCTTATTAAATATAATAAACATAAATCATTGAATAAATATTAGAAGTTCATAAAACTTGAATCATAAGGGAAAAAATCACACATTCCATGAAAGCATAACATAGTGATAAAACATTGAATTTTGGAAAACACGTAAACATGTAATATCACTCCCTTTAAATAAAGAATAATTGTCGTAACATTTCATAGTATATCATGGGGACTACACATACTAGGAGGGACACTCCACCATACCCCCGTCATAGTCCATTCCTTATATGGGATCAGGTTTCCCCATCTTCCTATAGTGGATCGGGTATCCGCATATTTCCATAGTGGATTAAACCCATCCACTTTAATCCCATCATTATCTTGTTACATATAATTCTTTAACCAATACATTGGAGGGAAATATCGGTCCCACCAATCTAATAATTAAATCATACATACATGTTCTGCAAGATCATAAATAGTTATATCATAACCCAAGAAATTAATTGGGTATCATAATCCTTTCATACTATCATTACCTATAGAAAATATATAGGTTTAATAATCAATTCATCAATGCATAACCCATGAAAAGAACGGGGTTTCAAAATCTTATAACCCATAGATGGGAAATAGGTTTCATAAACATAATTCTATTAAAACATAAACAATTATATAAATAATATGAATGGTATTCTTGGATAAAATCCCCTATAAAGAATAAACTATATCAATTTATGTCATCATAGATGGAGAAGGTTCTTGAAAGATAACATGAAACATTTCTTAAGGAAGATATCTTTTATTTGAAAATACTTTTTAAAAAATATTTCAAAATCATTTTATTATGAAGAAATCAATATAATTTTATTTCAATAATTTCTTGAGGATATTATTTTTTCTATGATGAAAAATGATTTTTTAAACATAAAGCATTTTAAAAACATTTTTCTTTTAAAATATATTTGAAAACATATAAAGGAATCTAGAAAAAAATTAAAACCTTTTTCTTTGAAAACAACAAGAAAAATAAAAATTTAAGCTTGGAATCATTTTGAAAACCTTTTTCTATGAATGTACATTGAAAACTCATAATGAAATCTTGAAAAACATCTAAAAACATTTCTCTTTTAAAATACTTTGAAAAAATAAAAAGAAGGCTTGAAAAAAATTTAAATCCCTTTTTTTACTTGATAATAATGTGAAAACTTATAATTAAAGCTTGAAATCATTAAAATATTTTTATTATAAAATAACCTTTTTTTAACAGATAAATGAAGGTTTGAAAATAATTTTGAATAACTTTTAAACATAATACATTTTTTTAAACCCTTTCCTTTGAAAAAAAATTTAAATTAAACAAATTTTCTAAATATTAGGAAATAAATTTCTTTAATGATAACCATGTAAACATAAAAAATAAGATTTAACGAAATCATGGTCATTATGGTGTGTATGTTTGTACATTAGAAACATTTCTTTTTCACCTTAAAAGATTAGAAAAGTTCATTGATTGGAAAATCATAAGAATATTACTCTTAAATATGTTTTGTAAAAAGGTAAAATATGGGTAAAATGTAATTTTAGTATCATAATATAATTGTAATACATTCGTATAAAACAATTTTAGAAAATATGGTTTTCAAATAACACATATTTCTAACCAAAATGAGAAATAAAGTCAGATTTTAATAATAACATTTACTTAATTAACATAACTACAAAATAGTGGGAAATGGTACTAATAAATGAATGCATCATGAATATATAGATGAGAAGAAAATTCATGAGTTCCCTTGAGATTTTTATCTTAATATTTCACATTGGAAGCCAAATCATAAACAATCTCGCGAAATGATGAGATTTTTTTAATAAACTCTTTATAATTGGTAACACTAAATTATACTCCACATGTAAGAGAATAAAATTACATGAAGTTTAAAATATCATGAAAATGAGTAAGTTCATAATATAACATGTTAAATTGAATTATATACAAATTGTAAAAAAAAAACATAAGTGCATAACATGGAATATGTCTCAAATAAGGCATATTGATACAAAATTACTTACCAATTTGGTAACTTTTGAAACGTAAACCCCATGAAAGAAATATCAACGAACAGATCTGTAAATAACCATATATTTTAGTGTAAGGACCATAGAATACATCACTGGTTAGTAAACACACCACATATAATAAATATGTGGTGAAAATGGATTATGTCTTGCATAAAATAAAAGTGAGAAGATAAAATCATTACCTTAAGTCTTGACTTTCATTGTACACATTAAATCCTCCTCTTTTTCAGGTAACTACTTTTTCTTTTCACCAAATGTTGTCCTTGTATCCATTTTTTGTCTGAAGTACATCTTCTAGGATAAGGGGAGGGATTTTGGGAGATGATTTGAGATGATTTTTGGAATGAAAAATGGAATGATATGTGTGAATAAGTGGAAGGGTGGGTGCCTTTTATAGTGGGGGAGGAGTGAAATTCTTGTAAATTTTTGAAAAGGGAATTTCTCATGACCCCCTCCTCACAAAGTGTACCCCTCCTTGGCCAGAAATGTGAGAAGGAAGATAATGACCCCTGAGTCCCGCCTCCAGTAGGCCCTGGGTTGGTGACTAGCACTGAAGGTATAGTGGACACACAAATGGGAGGCATTACCCTCTATGAGAACACATGAGTAAGAGAGAGATAATATAGACACCAATCAACTCCAAATCTGAACAGGAATATAAAAGAAACCCAAGTGAATACATTAAATGTCGTGAAAAAGTACTGCAACTAGAAGGAAAAAACTGCAAGTACTCAAAAGAAAGTAAAACAGCAGTAACCACAAGCCCGAACAGCTCCTATAACCCCAAGCTAGTAAACACCAGCCTGACCTCCAACCTGCTCTAAGTGACCTAAAAAATAGTTTATATATATATTGGTTGAGTATAACAGTATACTCAGTAGGATCCTCCCTGAAGCCTCTCATGGAAAAGTAAAGAGATCATGCTAAAGCACAGTGAGCAACAAGTGAAACTAACTCATTACCTAAGCAGGTATACTAACTTCCAAACCTCACCATGGCTACTCTCACCAAGTAACTCATACAAGAATATAGCATATAGTAAATAATATCAAGGGTAACCCGATACTACTTCCCCACTGGTTTGCCGCTTTTCCCCAACGTCGCACGTCCTGATCATCTCTCTCCAAAAACTCTTTCCCACAGACACCTGGGCAAAGCACTACACTATGCACCTCGTGCAACACAAAGGCTTGCCCGCAGACACCTGGGCGAAGCACCACACCATCCTCACAACCAAAAGTAACCAGGTAGATTTCGGGAGCCACCACAACTTGCATAACTTGTATCATACGTCGGGTATTAGGCCTCAATCCATTACATCCCATACACCAAGTAAGGAACCTCAATCCATCACGGCCTATACACGTTACACCTATTTTATTCCATAGGATACTATATCCAGAATATATGTGTGTGATTAACCACAATACATTACATTACTATACACACATATATGGGGAATCTAACCGCTGTGCTTACCAGCACAAGTATCTACCAAGACAAGGGAGCAGTGCCAAAACGGGTAGTCATCCATTCACCCTCCCATCGGAATGTTGGGGGAAAACACCCCCAGGGCTTAGAATCCTCGGGGTGTCAGTTTCCCTTTCTTACAGGGTGAAGTAGCGTATTGAAACACAAAAAGTATAGGATATACTATATCTCACAACCACACTATGGGAATAACCTAGTCTTAGAGACCACTGAAGCTAACATCTCTCAGACTCTAGGCTGCTACTTCTAAGACTTGGTATCCTATAAGTATACAACCATTTAAAGAACTTTATTAGATTACTTCATTCCCTTTTTATCAGTTCCATCGTACGTTAATTAATTCTTTAATCATTAATTAACCATGAACAATCCCACATTAAATTTTATTATCCTCACACCCAAAGTCAACTAACCCTTTAATATTATGGCCTCTTCATTATGTTCCATCGAACTCCAACCCCAAGGGTTAACACCATTTAATCAAAAATTCATTATAGAAACACTTTCCCATATTCTCATGCATTCTAGAAAAGAAATCTATGCTACTAACACAAAGGGGCTCAACACGGTGAGTAGATGTACTTCCCATTGAGTCTTTTCTACCTATAGAAAGAGCGTAGACCCATTACCCCTTTAGAAGCTACACACAAAATGCACGTGGAATACCCCGCGTGTCTTCTCCTCTTTCGGAAGAAGGGTAAGCAAGACCAACTACCTTGAGTAGTGGGGAAAAGTAAAGCAGATAATAAAACGATCAAAAATCAGCTGGCATCCAACAATAACATCCATCCCATTCCATCAACCCTGGTGTCATCCCCGAAACCCACATGCATAAATTGATGCATCTCGCCACTATAGGTGTCATCCACTTCCACAACCAAAAGGCCTCTATGCCCCCACATATCACAACAACCATCTCGGATCACATCACAGCACAAGCAGCAGGAAAGCAAACATCACATCATTTGGGCTCTTGGCCCTTTAGCAATCAAGAGGGTAACTCATAACCCTTCAAGGAATTATCAAACAATAAAAATTCAATAATCCATCTTGAATTAACAGATTTATAATCTGTGGGTTCCAACATCGGGAAACCTAACCTGTAAGCTATCACAAAAGATTAAACATGCTTACTACACCAATTTGATTAACATCAAATTACAATAATAACCAAATTCGTATTCATTCCTATTTATCATTATCCAAAAAATTATCAAATTAACCTTGGTTTATGTTATTTACTAATTTCCATCAAGAACAAACAGCTAAGGAAAGCAAGCATAGATATCACAGTATCTAGAAAAATAAGAGGCAATATCATACGATCGATAACGAATTAATTATCCGGTTCAAAATATATATTATGTTAATTCCATTGTCATCTAGTGGTATTTAAACATGCTAACAATACAATTTCACATAAAAGAAATAGAAGCAATGAACCCATACCTCAATGGTTTTTGACGAAAACCCCAACAGACGAAGAACACACAAGAAAGCCTGGTTGATTCTCCAAGAATCCTCCTTAGATCTCTTCTCCTAACACAACCAAGACCAAAACTCATCATATTTGGCATCAACACACTTAGATATACCCATAATAAATGTATATCTATGAAACTGAGAGAAGAGGGAAAGTAAGTCCAAGTGGATCTAGGAAACCGATCAAGAACAAAAAAGAACGAAGAAGAATGATCACATACCTCATGAAAACAACTTTAATTCACCAAGATAAGACTTTGGATCACCTCCAAAATTCTTGGGAGAGGTTCTCTTACCTTCAAGGGAGGGTAATCTCGAGTTATGGCCACTTAGAAGCTTAAATGAGCATGTTAGAGGCGAAACAGTTGAGATCTAATATTTTAGGGTTTAGTTGAACTGCCTGCAAGGTTTTCTCGCACGGTTAGACAAACTGTGCACTAACTGTGCGGTCATTACTGCCTCGCCAAACACTCCTTTCACTATTATGCAGCATGGTTAGACAATCCATGCATTAACCGTGTGTTAGCCACTACCTCCAACATTAACTATGTATCGTATGGCCGCACGGTTTAGACAACCCGTGTGCAGCCCGTGTGAAAGCTACTTCCCTTTAGTTTTCCTTAAAGAATAACCCAATGAACCCCCAAGTCACTACTCCAAAACAAGGGTAGTTAGAAACATAAAAAGTACCTGAAGACGTCACATGATGTTACAGTTCACAACTGTCTACCGTTGAAATGGTTCATCAAAAAGGATGATTTTGGAAAAGTGTTGGGGATAAGTTACCTTGACCTCCTGAAACACCTCTAACACCACATTTCCACAAAGTAATGGAATGTAGTGGTCCAGGACATTACATCAGATACCTCTCAAAACATTCTCATCCTCGATAATCCAAAACCCACATAAAGAGAAAACAAAACAAGGTCTGAACAACCACCCACTGAGATACCTCTCAAAAGAGAGAAAGCCAGGAAAACAACAAAGGGAGCCATCTCATAAACATGGAAGATTCATAACCATAAAGGCTATATCGATACATGAAAAGAGTTAAACATCAAACAACTCTGGGTACTGATCACATATCTGTGACTCACATTCCCAGGTACTCTCCTCCAAGCCACAGTGTCGCCACAAGACACGAACTAAATGAAAAGAATGCCCGCGCAACACCTTATCCTTGTATTCTTGGATATCCATAGGTCTCTCCTTAAAGGTTTCATCATCATAAACATCAATCTCTCCCCAATCGATGATGTGAGAGTCATCATGAAGATAATAATGGAGATGTGATACATTTAAAACATCATGTATCCGACTCATCTGTGGGGGAAGTTCTACTCGATACGCCACAACTCCAACAGGAGCTAACACCTCGAAAGGCCCAACAAACCGGGGATAAAGTGTACTTCCACGACCAATCCTTCACTGCCCATGAATGGGATTCAACTTCAGAAAAACATGATCCCCAATATTAAACTCTAAGGGTATCCTTCTTGGATTGACATATGATTTCTGACAATCTTTCACTATCCTATTCCTCCCACAAATCACCTAAACCATCTTTGTTGTATCCAGCACTAGTTCCGGTTTGAGAATTTCTGACACTCCGACCCCAGTCCAGAACAACAAAGAATGGAAAGGATGGCCATACAAGGCTTAAAACGGTGCCATACCAATGGTGGAGTGAAAACTATTATTCCAATCGAACTCCACCAAGTTTAAGTGCCTCATCCATGAACCTCGGAAATCAAGAACACAAGAGCGTAACATGTCTTTAGGAGTCTGGATGGTTCGCTCTGTCTGACCATCCGTGTGAGGATGAAAAGTTGTTCTAAGGAATATTTGAGAACCAAAAGCATGTTGGAGACCTATACACACCCTAGAGGTAAAAAGAGGATCTCAATCAGAAATGATCATCTTTGGGACTCCATGAAGTCTCACCACCTCCTCTAGATACTGCCTCGACAAAACATCCCTTGAGCTTGACTCCTTGATTGCTATGAAGTGGGACGATTTTGTTAAATGATCCACTACCACCCAAATAGCATCAAGTCCTCCTAGAGCTCGAGGTAAACCAGTAACAAAGTCCATTGAGATTTCCTCCCTCTTCTACTAAGGAATCTCTAATGGATGGAGAAGACCACCAGGAACACGGTGTTCAGCCTTCACCTTCTAGTAGACTAAACATCAAGACACAACCCCTACAACCGCACGCTTCAGCCCAGGCCACCAAAACTGAATCCTCATGGCTTGGTACATATTTTTCATGCTAGCATGTACCGATAAAGGCGAACTATGGAACTCTATAAGAACCATCTCACGCATCGTCAAGGGAAAAAAAATCCTTCCATGATACAACACTCGGTGTTGTTCATCTTCAGTCCAACCATTAGGGGCCTCACCACAAACAACTCGGTCTCTTCAGACCTCCACCTCTATATCTACCAACTGGGAATCTTTTAAATTCTTCATCAGGGATGACTGTACCTTCATCTAAAAAAGACATAATCTACCCCCAACTTCTCCCATATCAAGATGTAATGAAGACAGTTCTTTCATTACTCTCCAGGAATCACCAAATTCACGCACCACATCACTACGTGACTTTCGGCTCAGCGCATCAGCTAAAACATTCCCATTTCTAGGTGTATACAATATTTCAAAGTCACATTCCTGCAAGAACTCCATCCACCGATGCTGTCGTAAGTTCAAGCCATGCTGGGAGAAAAAATACCTCAAACTCTTATGATCAGTGAAAACCACAAATCATTCACCAATGAGGTAATGTCTCCACAACTTCAGAGAAAACACCATGGATTCCAAATCAAGTTCATGGGTGGAATAGTTGCGTTTATGGGGATGTAACTATCGAGACCCATAAGAAACAACTCACCTCTACTGAAAGATAACATAGCCTAACCCCAGATATGAAGCATTGTAGAAAACATAAAACTGAACTCTTTCAGATAGAAGACAAAGAACTGGAGCACTTACTAACTTCACCTTTATATACTCGAAAGATACCTGGAACTGATCAGTCCATATGAATGCCCAATCCTTCCTAGTAAAAGATATTATAGGGGTTGCAACTTGTGATAAATTGGCTATGAAACTCCTATAGTAGCCTACTAGACCAAGGAAACATCACACATCTAAAACTATCTTGGGGGCTACCCAAGACACAACTGCTTAAATCTTATATGGATCCATAGCTACTCCCTTTTGGGACACAACATGCCCCAAGAAACAAACTTCTCGAGCCCAAAACTCACACTTAGACAACTTCCCAAACAGCTGATGTTTACGAAGGACTCCCAAAACGGCCTATAGATGCTCTACATGATCCCCTTCAGATGTGGAGTACACAAGGATGTCGTTGATGAAAACTACCATGAACATGTCTAGGAAATCTTAGAACACAACATTCATCAATCCCATGAATACATCTGGAGCATTCATCATGCAAAATGGCATTACAATGAACTCATAATTCCCATGACAACAACGGAAAACAGTATTCGGGATATCCTCATCCTTCACACGCATCTGATGATATCCTGAACGCAAGTTGAACTTTGAGAACCAAATTTCACCCTTTAATTGATCGAATAATTCATAAATTCGTGTAAGAGGATAGTTATTCTTTATTGTCACTTTGTTTAAGCGACGATAATTGACACACAACCACAAACTGTCGTCGTCCTTCTTCATGAAAAAAAACTGGTGCACCCCATGATAACACACTCGGCCAAACAAAGCCGCACTGTAACAGACCATCAAGTTGTATACGTAGCTCTCGTAACTTAGAAGGGGCTATCTTATATGGGGACATAGAGATAAGAGATGCTCCTAGCTGTAGCTCGATCCGAAACTCGATCTCTCATCAAGGGGGTAATGCTACAATCTCTTCTGGAAGAACATCTGGGTACTCCTATATGACCCTAGGAAATGCCAAATTGTGAACCTTTGAAGAACTCAACATCATCTCAGCCATCATAGATGATAAGGATGGAATGCGCCATTGACCCATCCGAGGGTCTCGCTCACCAACAAACACCACTTGATCTCCATCCACACCAATGAAGTCGACCCTTTTCCTGAAGCAATCCATGATAGTCTGCACCGAATACAACCAATCCATGATGAGGATGGAATCATATGGTTGCATCCGTAATCATAGGAAATCTCCCCAAGAGCGGTGTTTCCCCAACACTAGCTCACAGTCTATACATACTTCAAACAAGTCAGCTTGACCTCCAACTGGCGTAGTCAACGCCAAGGGCACTGGAAGCCTCTCTACCTCAAGTCCCAAATGTATGGACAAGGGTAGGTGATATGAAGGAGTGTGTGGCTCTTTAATAAAACAAGGCATACACCAAGGTATAAAACAAGAAAAGGGTACCTCAAACGACGTCTGGATCTCCTGGAGCTGGCAACGCTAGAGCATGATGATGACCACGACCTCCTCCACAGCCTCTCTGACCCTGATGAAGACCACCACCATGGCCGCGCTATGCTCTCTGAGGATGGGGAGTGTCATGAGGTTGTCCTCTGCCTGCCCCCTCTACCCTCTACTGATCTAAAGCTGGTGCAACTAGCTACTGATAACTTAGCTGGAACTACCTCAACGGAGGAACCTGGAGCGTAGCGCCCGGTGCACGATGACTGCTCTGAGTGGTCGGGCACTCCAGCTGGTGATGGCCACAACCACCATAAGAAAACAAGTTCCTGATCCCTTGGAATAAGCCTGAGAGTTTCTGCCTCTGTATAAATGAGATGTGAAGAGATGGGACCTACCCCCAGTTGAATGGAAAATTTTCTGCCCTGAAAACCAGGAACCCCGGACCATAGATCTGCTTCGTGAGGGATCATGACGATCCCACTCTCATGATGATCCGGTCCTGCCCAAAGTCCTCTTGCAGACTCTGCCCTCGGTAGTACCTCAAGATATGTCTTCAGCATAAATGGGGTGACCTGGCGTAGGATCTCTGGACACAAAGCCTCCTCAAAATGCCTCTCCCTGTCCTCCACATCTGGTAAAAGGTCTTAAGCATATTGTAAAAGGTTCCTGAAACGGATTCCAAAATCTCGAATAGTAGACCTCCCTTGTCAAAGTGAAAGAAGCTCCTAGCGACTGGATGTCTGTGCAGTCGAAGAAATGAACTCAACTCTAAACTTGTCTCGGAACTCCTCCCATGAGATCGCCGACTCTTCACGATCCCCGAGGTACAAGAACCACCACTGCCTTACTGCTCCACACAGCATCGTCACAGCTAAGGACACCCAGTGCTCCTTCCGAGCACAGATCGAACTAAATCCTATCTCAACCTTCTCCAACCAGTCCTTCGTGACTCCATCTGAAACCGATCCCTCGTACTTCTGTAGATTCTGGCGCTGAAACTCTCAGAGTGTCTTCCTCCAAGTGTCGTCGTCGTCATCCTCTACCTTACGGAAGCCTGCTGGAACAGCCTGCTAGACATTTTCTGCACAAACCTGATGAGGACGTCGACCTGGAGCCATACGTGTAAAATAACAAACCATTAGATCTCTTAAACCTAGAATATGGAAGAATCAACATTAATTAATTAATTGTTTTCTATTATTCATTTTATTTTAACCTATCCCAAGGTCTACGCATTCAAACACAAGCACAAAGAAGAATGATGCATGATCCTTTCCTAGGTATCTACCCTGCAACTAGTCTCACCTTGTTTATTATCCATTGTAAACATAAATGTCCATACATTATATCATAGGGTCCCTAAACGCCTATGTATCAGCCGGTCTCCAGTGTTTACCTCAATTGGTAAATGTGAATGAAACAGTTTCCCTACAAACCCATGTAACCTCGCATGTGCCTAACTCCAAACTCCATCATATCCCTCAACCAGAGCATTTGATACCACTCTGTTATGACCCACTCCCCACAATGTGTACCCATCCTGGGCCAACAATGTGAGAAGGGAGATAATGACCCCCGAGTCCCACCTCCAGTTGGCCCCGGTTTGGCGACTAGCACCAAGGGTATAGTGAACACACAAATGGGTGGTATTACCCTCTAAGAGAACACATGCAGAAGAGAGAGATAATATAGACACCAATCAACTCCAACTCTGAACTGGAATATTAAAGAAACCCAAGTGCATATATTAAATTTCATGAAAAGGTACTAAAATTGGAAGGGAAAAAACTAAAAGTACCCAAAAGAAAGTTAAACAACAGTAACCACAAGCCCAAACAGCTCCTACAACCCCAATCTAGTAAACACCAGCATGACCTCCAACCTACTCCAAGTGACCTGAAAAATAGTTTATATATATATAGGGTGAGTATAATAGTATACTCAGTAGGATCCTCCCCAAAGCCTCTCATTCAAAATTAAAGAGAGCATGCTAAGGCACAGTGAGCCACAAGTGAAAATAACTTGTTACCTAAGCAGGTATACTAAGTTCCCAACCTCAGCATGACTACTCTCACCAAGTAACTCATACAAGAATATACAATATTGTAAAGAATATCAAGGGTACACTGCTACTACTTCCCCACTGGTTTTCCACTATTCCCCAACGTCGCACGTCCTAAGCATCTCTCTCCAAAAAGTCTTGCCTGCAGACACCTGGGCGAAGCACCACACTGTACAACTCATGAAACACAAAGGCTTTCCCATAAACACCTGGGCGAAGCACCAGACCATCCTCACAACCAAAAGTAACTAGGTATATTTCAGGAGCCACCACAGCTCACATAATGTGTATCATACGTCGGGTATTATGTCTCAATCCATTACATCCCATACACCGAGTAAGGATCCTCAAGCTGTCAAAGCCAATACATGTTACACCTATAGTAGTCCATAAGATACTATATCTAGAATATATGTGTGGGAATAACCACAAGCCATTACATCCCTCTACACACATATATGGGGAAACTAACCGTTGTGATCACCAGCACAAGTATCTACAAAGAGAAGAGAGCGGGGCCAAAGGGGGTAGTCAGCCATTCACCCTCCCATTGGAATGTTGGGTAAAACACCCCCCAGGGCTCAGAATCCCTGGGGTTTCAGTTTCCCTTACTGACAGGGTGGAGTAGCATATAGAAACACAAAAGGTACAAGATATACTATATCTCACAACCACACTATAGGCATAACCTATTCTTAGACACCACTATAGATAACGTCTCTCAGACTCTGGGCTGATACTTCTAAGACTAGGTATCTTATAAGCATACAAGCATTTACAGAACTTTAATAGATTACTTCATTCCATTTTTATCAATTCTGCTATACGTTGATTAATTATTTAAAAATTAATTAACCATGACCAATCCCGCATTAAATTATATTAGCATCACACCCAAATTCCACGGCCCCTTTAATATTATGGCCTCATCATTATGTTCCAGCGAACTCCAACCCCAATGGTTAACACAATTTATTCAAACATTCATTATAGAAACACTTTCCCATATTCCCAGGCATTATAGAAAATCATTCTATGCTACTATCACAAAGGGGCTCAACACGGGGATTAGATGTACTACCCATCGAGTCTTTACCACCTATAGCAAGAGCGTAGACTCATTCTCCATTGAGAAGCTAAACACGGAAATAAATTGGCATACCCCAAATGTCTTCGCCTCTTTCGGAAGAAGGGTAATCATGACCAGCTGCCTTGAGCAGTGGGGAAAATTAAAGCAGATAATCAACCAATCAAAAATCAGCAAGCATCCAACAATCACATCCATCCTATTCCATCAACACTGGTGTCCTCCCCGACACCCACATTCATAAACCGATTCATCTCGCCACTCTAGGCGTCATCCACTGACACAACCAAAAGGCCTCTATGCCCCCACATATCACAAAAACCATCCAGGATCACATCACAGCACAAGCAGTATGAAAGAAAACATCACATCAATTGGGAATTTGGCCCTTTAACAATCAGGAGGGTAACTCAGAACCCTTCAAGGAATTATCAAACAATCAAAATTCATTAATCCATATGGAATTAACAGATTTATAATCTGCGGGTTCCATCATCGGGAAACCTAACCAGTAAGCTATCACAAAATATTAAACATGCTTACTACGCTAATTTAGTTAACATCAAATTATAACAAGAACAAAATTCATATTCATGCCTCTTTATCATTAACCAAACAATTATCAAATTAACCCTAGTTTATGTTCTTTACCGATTTTCATCAAGAACAAATATCTATGAAAAGCAAGCATAGATACCACACTATCTAGAAAAACAAGAGGTAATATCATACGATCGATAAAAAATTATTTATCTGGTTAAAAATATTTATTATGTCAATTCCATTGTCCTCCAGTGGGATTTAAACATGCTAAAAATACAATTTCACGTAAAAGAAAGAGAAGAAAATAATCCCCTACCTCAAGGGTTTTTGACGAAAACCCCAACAAACAAAGAACGCACAAGAAAGCCAGGTTGATTCTCTGAGAATCCTCTTTAGATCTCTTCTCTTAACACAAACAAGACCAAAACTCATCATATTTGGCATCCACACTCTTAGATCTACCCATAACAGACGTAGATATATTAAACCAAGAGAAGAGGGGAAGTATATCCAAGTGGATCTTAGAAACTGATCAAAAACGAAGAAGAACGAAGAAGAACGATCACATACCTCAAGAAAACGGCTTTGATTTTCTAATAGAAGCCTTCGGATCACCTCCAAAACGCTTTTGAGGGTTCTCCTACCTTCAGGGGAAGGTAGTCCCAAGTTATGTCCACTTAAGGCATTAAACAATAAAGTTAGAGGCGAAACAGTTGATATCTACAATTTTAAGATCTAGTTTAAGTGTCTGCACGGTTTTCTCACATGATTAGACAAACCGTGTGCTAACCATGTGGTCGTTATAGCCTCGTCAAACACTCCTCACATGGTTAGGCCGCACGGTTAGAAAAACTATGCATTAACTATGTGCTAGCCAGTGCCTCCAACATTAACTACACACGGTATGGCCACACGGTTTAGACAAACTGTGCGCAGGCCGTGCGAAAGCTACTTCCCTTTAGTTTTCCTTAAAGATTCACCAAAAACACCTCCAAGTCACTACTCCAAAACAAGGGTAGTTAGAAACATCAAAAGTACATGAAGACATAACGTGATGTTACAGTTCACTATTGTCTACCGCTGAAACGGTTCATCGAAAAGGATGATTTTGGCAAAGCATTGGGGGTATGTTACCTTGACCTCCTAGAACACCTCTAACACCACATTTCCACAAAGTAATGGACTGGAGAGGTCCGGTCCATTATATAATTAAACCAAATTCTTCCTAGGAAAAGTGGCTCCAATTGTGAACCAAATTTTATAAAATGGAGTAGAGGGTATAAATATTTCCATACAATGAATTTTGGATATTGTTTTATGTCATTCCGACCCTTAAGTGAAATGTTTAGTCCCTTATTAAGTAATTTTTTTTATAATTGTTGGAATTAATTTAAGTCGCATTCACTAATATTTTTTTCCCCAAAAACTATGTTTATTTTTTAAAAAATTCTAGATTATTATTATCCCAAATTAGAAATTAATTTTTAAAAATTCCAATCACAGAAGTGACAGAAATTAATTTAAAATTAATCATGCAAATGGGATGAAAAAGCAGATTTTTACGTAAACATGTTCAAATGTTTAGTAAGTTTTTATATCCAATTAAAAATGTAAATAGATTATAATGACCTAAATATGATTACTTGATGTATAATTTATATAATTTAATTTTAAAACCAATCAAAAACATAATTTTACCTTATAAATAATTTAGATGAAAAATTCCTTTTGAATTAAAATTTTGTATTATTCATTATTCATTAAAAAACGAAACCTCAAAGAAAAAAACCAAAAATTAACCCTAATATAATAATTATGTTTCTATTTCAAAAAATAATTTTATTTTTTCAAATTAAAATTATAAAATTTTGAAAAAGCATATTTTAAATGGGTTCTACATTAAAAGGAGATCAAATTTCCTTTTAAAAGAAAAAACACATATCTTTATTCATAAAATTGTGTTTTTAATTATCATATACCTATAAAATCTATTGGATGTGTATAAAAATATTTATTGAATATTGTAACAACCTATATCTTCTTTTCAGGTATGTTTTTCCTTTTTTGGTCATTTTTGAGGAAAAATGAAATTCTGGAAATTTTCTAAGTACACGTCATATACTTTATGAGTACATGTCGTGTACTTTATTTGTCATAGGAGGCCGTGTGTTGGCTGTGTAGTAGCCACACACACAGCTGTGTGGGACTAACTTGGAGGTCTCTTAAAGAGGAGTATGGAAAAGGAAAGTACTTGTCGTGTACTTTATTTTTTTTCTTTTTTTCATTAAACGCATCGGGGTCGCGTCTAATCGACAGAAACACCCCCTTATTCATTCATCTCATCCAGGAGCATTGTACGACTATGTATCTTCGACAAAACTTTGAGCGTGCATCCGTCCTCCAAATAAAACATCGTTGGTTTCATTGGAATCGCATCGGTGAGTTTCCTCTTCTCCTGGAGCATCATCTTCTGATTTCTCCTCTCCTGTAAGATATCATTGGTTGAATGTTTTAGACTTTTTTGTAGATATTCACCTTTATAAGGAGATTCAATCTTTTATGATCACATATAGAGATCTCCTAACCCCATGGTAGGTGGTTTGTGCCTTTCCATTCAAAGTATTTGAGTATTATGTGCGAATTCCACCAATACCCTTGAACGGGGTATTGCGTGTTTACTATTTTAACCCTGTTCATTTCCTGCCATACTTGTATGATCATGTGGAGGTAATATGGATATTAAGAGGGTTGATTGTTATGATTTTGATGTATTTCCCTTTCATGTTCTGTTTACAGCCGTTTGATCCTGCTTAGCCAGTTTGGCCGCCTTGCCTGTTTTGCATGCCACTTGTTGTAGGATGGAGAGTTTGTATTCTGACATGCTTGTTATGCTGTAGATTGTTTATCCAAGTAGTTCTGTAGTTTTACTTGGCCATATTAAACATCTTTGTTCATTGACCTACACATTTCCATGTGAACCTAATGTAGTAGACTATAAGAGGAATGGACCGAGTGAGCTTCCTCAGAAAATATTTGATCACTTTAGGCTAAAATGGGGATTGAATGAGTGAGAATCCTCAAAGATCCTAGGACCACTTAGGTGTATAGGGGGAATTGACTGAACGAGATTCTTTAGATAGTCCTTGTCTACTTTATACTATAAGGGGAATTGACCGGGTGAGCTTCCTCGGAGATTCTTTGATTTCATTCCTAAACTGTTTAGACTATAATGGGAATTGATGGTGAGTGCTTCCTTGGAGAGTATATCAATGACCTAGTCTATAAGGGGAATTGATCGAGTGAGCTTCCTCAGAGATTCCTTGACCTTGGGGCTATAAGAGTAATTGACCACGTGAGCTTTCTCAGAGAGTTCCTGACTACCTTAGACAATAAAGGGAATTGACAGTGAGTGCTTCCTCAGAGAGTCTTCATATACAAAACCAGAGGGGTTAGACAGAGTGTGTTGCCTAGAGGGTTGCTTGTACTTGTTAGGTATAACCATAGGGGATATTCTTGATTACTTCCCAGAGGGTTACCTGTTCGTGTTTAACTGCTTGTTAATCTATTTCTTGATATTGAAACCATTGATTGTTTACTGTTGAGAACTTACCTATTTACTATTTTTTGTAATTTACCTACCATATATTCACTGACTATTAGGCAGAGATCTTCGGGTGGTTTCTTACTAGGATTTAGTCTCAAACCCTATTTGGCCCATGTTTTTGGGCCCAAAAAGACTATATTTCTACAGGTATAGATAAGGGCAAGCACCCTTCTACTTCAGATACTTGACTTGCTGTGGATCTGAGGAGCATGGGAGAAAGCTAGGACATGCGATGCTGAGGATTTTATCTATTTTATTTTTCACATTTTTTTAACACTGTTTGTATTTCCAACATTGTGACGTGTTTGGATGCTTTCCTAGACATAAGATTCATGCATCATTTTATATATATATGTGCTTCAAATGATTATTATTCCAGTCTTTCATTGTTTACTAGTGTTGGATATTTACTGCTTCTGCTATTGTATGTATTTTTTTACTTCTGCTGTGTACTCTGCCAATGAGGGCATAGTTTCCCCACTATCACACCCAGGGCCCTCACTACTAGTTGGCAGCCTCTTGCGTTTGGGGAAATGCGCTCGAGGTCATGTGCCCAATCGGGTACAGGGTGCCTCTTCGTGTCTTCCGAAACTGGGACGTTACAAAGTGGTATAAGAGGAATTATTTTCTCTTGATTTACTGTTTGGATCTTTTATCCAAGGATAGAAAGGAATAGGTACTTGTTAATAAGAGGTGCCTGGGAGTACCTAACCTGTGTATAAGGAAAAGCAAATCTTCCTCGTTAATTGCAATTTTCCTAATTTTGAAATTATTAAAGTTGACTTGATTTTACCTTGAGTGATTCACATGATTTGTGATGTTGTTTTTGATATTATTGAGGTTCTATTTCTATTGAAACTCGATGATATGGGGGTATTCCATCTCATGCATCATATATGCACTTTCTAGAAATCACATGTCATGCATTTTTGTTGTGAAATTTAGGATGAATTAGTGATTGCATGTTGTTGTGATAGATATTGTGTAAAATATTTATGTTGTTGTGATAGTTGCCTTGATAAAATAATTTTTTTATAAGGTATTGTTTTGTGTAATGTTTTTCTTTAATAGACGCCAAACTTTGGTTCTTGAGGTGTTATGGGCCCTCATAGACTGGAATTTGGTGGATCATTGCTCTGTTTTCCTTGTTATAACATGTATAAGATTTCAGAATTTTATTCGTGGGGAGTATGGGACCTCATGGATCAGAATTTGGCACTTTCAGTGTTTGTTTCAGTGTTTTCTGGGTTCTGGAGTAGTTTCTAAGGCTTAAGGTCTTGAAAAACCCATAATACACATCGTGTAGTGTTATGTACATGCCATGTGTTCTTCTGTTTGGGATGAAACTGTTTTTCTTAAGTACACATCATGTACTTTATGTACACGTCGTATAGTCTATGACTGTGTCATAGGTCGTGTGGGTAGAGATACGGGATGGGGAAAGTCCGGTGGGAACACACCATGTACCAGACAAACATTTCGTGTAGTGTCGACCATGTGTCTTCCAAGGTAACCAACAACACGGATAGATAAGACCTTAAGCTATAAACACTGTGTCCACATTTAACACACCGTGTAGTCTGACCCAGGTACCCGGTCGTGTCATGAACAACACAGGTCAATGTTTCCCCTTAACGAACATGTCATGTCTTTTCAGAACACATCGTGTTGTGTGAGTTGTGTATCAGGCTATGTCACTAAAAAAACAGGCCAGGTGAAGCTTGTCTAGTACGCGCTATGTCTATCTTGCACATTGCTTGTAGTCTTGTATTGGGAGAGTGTCATTGCTTAACCTTGTTTAAGGACTCGGGCAGGAAAAGGGGACTCAATTACACATCGTCTTTTAAGATAACACTCCATGTGTCTGGGGTGATACACGACTAGTTTAGGCAGGAGTACATGCCCATGTAATTGACTTCAGGGAACATGTCATGTAAGAAATATACACACCGTGTAGTCATGTTTTGTAAAACTTGAGTGCTTTCTTTCTCATGTTCCCTTTTTGAACTCCTTTCTTTTAGTCCTTTATAATCTTGATCTAAGGTGTGTGCTTGACCTTGCAAAGTCATGCCACCGAGACATCCTCCGGTTGTGCGCCAGTTTCCAGATGGTGATCAGACACCGAACATGGCTGATCAGGGACTAATTGCAGATCCTCCAGTTGCGCCAGCCTTGCCACCAGCCGTTGTACCTGACATAGGTGCGGATGCATATTTTAGGGAGGGATTTCTGAGAATGATGCAGACCTTTCTGGGAGCACCGCCCCCTACCCCGTCGACGGTTGATTTGACGCGGGTCTTCCAGCAGAAGCATCCTCCTACTTTCTCAGGGGATGAAGAACCTCATGTTGTAGAGTCATATCTAGAAGCCACACTGATTATTTTCAAGAATCTAGAGATACCTCCAAAAAAGAGGGTGAATCTCTCTACCTACATGCTCTGAGACTCCGCCAAGAGGTGGTGGTATGTGATCTCATGGGCGGGCAAGTAGCAGAATGTGGATTGGGAAGAGTTTTGGTGAATCTTTTACGATTACTTCTATCTGGAGACCTTGACTGCCGATTGGGCCCGAGAGTTCATGAGTCTAGAGCAGGGTACTTTTACTGTTATGGAGTATTCCTCTCACTTCATAGAGCTACAGTGTTTCATGCATATTCTAGGAGGTGATGAGTTGTTCTTTTCATAGAAGATTGAGGATGGCATGGGGAACGACATCTGATCTCAGGTGAACATCTTCAGGTAGACTTTGATATATTATATCCTCAACTAGGCACTAATCACAAAGCACAATCTGAGGGATTCTAGAGTTGTGAGCCAGGACGGTTTGGAATCCAGAGTTAGTGCTCTGCCAGCTAGTAGTAGGAAGCACCACTGGGATGCTACATAAGGAGACCAGAGCAGGTAGGATGCATCTTATGGTATCCAGGTGGTGTGCTACCAGTGTGGGAGAAGCGGGAATATGAGGCCATGTTTCCTGAGATACCCAGTGGTACACTGATCTTGCAGCAACATGGGCCATCTTCAGTGCTTTTTTCAGTTCTTCTCACCAGCACCTGGTGACAAGGGTTCTTATACGACCCCGCTTTTAGGAGTTGCGCGACCAGTTTCTCACCAGTTTGAGAAATGGAGTTCTTCTAGTTGTCCGGGATGAGGTGCAGGTCATGGACATGGCAGTAAATCACCATTTCTTCAGTGATAGTAGGGTGGAATAGCTCATAGTGGTCAGGTAGGGTCATAGGGTCGAGGCATAGGCCATATTTTTGAAGTAGATCAGACCCAGCAGGAGCAGGATCCTGAACCCTCCACAGTTCGAGGTACGATATTAGCAGCCTCAGTTTTATCATCAACTCTTTTTGACATAGGGGATTCCCATAGCTTTATATCTATTGCTGTTGTGGAGATATTTGGGCTCTGTATCATTTTTCAGCCGATATCTTGATGCTAGACACACCGTTGGGGACTAGAACGGCTCGTGTACGTCTGTACAAAGAGTTCCCACTAGAGGTTGTTAGATGTCATTTTCTATGGGACCTCTATGTCCTAGAGATGACAGGCTATGATTTCATTATCAGAATGGACTGGCTTGTTACATTCTACGTAGTCGTCAATTTTTATCATTGTAGGGTGAACTTCATATCACTAGAGGGTGGATCCTTTCTTCATAGGGGCGAGTGGGATGTACAGGTGAGCAGAGCGGGTCCAGAGCATCATGGGTTAGGAGGAGTTACAACCCAAATTTCCAGTCTATATCTAGATGACTAGGGGAATTCATAGTTAATCTTTTCTCCAGTGGTGGATTGTTTCAGAGATATCTTTCTAGAGGACTTTTCAGGTTTGCCTCCAGAGTATGAGGTAGAATTTTCTATTGAGCTTGGGCCAAGAGCGACACCAGTGTCCATTCCTCCTTATAAGATGGCTACACTAGAGTTGTAGGAGCTCAAGAAATAGTTGGAGGAGTTGCAGGCCAAGGGTTTCATCTGGCCCAATACTTATCCTTGGGGATCCTCAGTCATGCTTGCGAAGAATGCAGATGGTACCCTTAGGCTTTGTGAGGGTTATCGGATGCTGAACCAGTTGATGGTCAAGAACTGATATCCCTTGCCTAGTATTGATGATCTCTTTGATCAGCTTCGAGGAGCTCGGGTGTTCTCAAATATTTAATTGACATCCAGTTACCATCAGTTTCATGTTAGACCATCTGATATATCACTTATAGCCTTCCAGAGCATGTATAGACTATACGAGTATACTGTTATGTTGTTCGGTCTCACGAAAGGTCCTGCAGTTTTCGTGGAACTGATGAACTGAGTGTTCCATCCATACTTGGATTCCAACGTGGTTAATTTGTGGATGATATCTTCGTGTAAAATCACACTCGACACGACCATGATACCCATCTTGAGATCATTTTGAGTACACTGAAAGAGTATCAGCTATATGTTAAGATCTAGAAGTGCCACTTTTGGATGGATCTGATTCAGTTCCTGGGTCATATTATCTCAGAGGCAGGAGTATGAGTAGACCTAGAGAAAGTGAGAGATGTAGTCTCCTTGGAGAAACCGAAGAATATATTTGAGTTTAGGAGCAATATAGGGCTGGATAGATACTAAAAACATTTCATACCAGACTTTTCACTCTTAGAAGCACCACTGACAGGTCTGACAAAGAAGGGTGTGAAGTTCTTATGGTCATATTCTTGTGAGTCAGCCTTTCAGAAGCTGAAAGGGAGTTTGAATTCAGCATCGATACTAGTCTTTCCAAGGTCAGGAAAGAGCTATAATTTTTACTGTGATGCTTCTGGTATCGGGCTGGGATATATGCTTATGCAGGGAGATGGAGTCATTGCGTACGGGTCTTGACATTTGAGGCCACATGAGAGGAATTACCCAATGCACAATTAGGATTTGGTAGCTGATGTTCATTCCCTACACTAATGGAGAAATTATCATTGGGGAGATCACTTTGTGGTTTTCACTGACCACAAGATTCTCAAGTACATCTTCATTAAGCATGATCTGAATTTGAGACCGCGGAGGTGGGTCGAGTACCTACATTCCTTTGACTTTGAGCTTGCCTATATGCCTGAAAAGGGCAACGCGGTGGCTGATGCATTGAGCAGGAGGACCCAGATATAGGAAACTCTGGAGGCCAGTAGTGAGTGGCAGCTTATGTCTCTGTTCTCTGAGTTGCATTTGGAGGTTCACGACAGTAATGGGCAGACTTTTCTATCATCTATAGCTATTACCTCTACTCTTCTTGATCCAGTTTGAATGAGGAAGCTATCATATTCTGAAGGCCTAGTCCTAAGGGAGAGTGTATCAGAAGAGGAACCTATTCTTGGATGGATCATAGGCGAGGATGAGATCTTGCATTTCCAGGGGCGCATATGGGTCCTAGTAGACATACACCAGGAGCTGATGCAGGACTTTCATTCCTCAGTTTGGGCAGTTCATCCTGGCATCACCAAGATGTATTGTGATCTACAACATAAGTACTGGTGGCCAGGTATGAACAGGGACATTGATGGTTTCATCATGACATGTTCCACTTGTCAGCAGGTGAAGGTGGAACATCAGCGACCAGTAGGGCTTTTACAGCAATTACCCATTCCCGAGTGGAAGTGGAATGACGTCGCGATGGACATTGTGACCGGTTTGTTGAGGTCGCCTAAGAGGAATGATGTTGTGTGGATTTTTATTGACAGACTCATGAAGGTTTCTCATTTCTTGTCGATCCAGGAGACTTTCAATGTTGATGAGCTGGGACTTTTGTACATATGAGAGATCGTACGTCTTCATGGAGTTCCGCACACTATTGTTTCAAAGAGGGATGCATGTTTTACTTCTTGAGTCTGGAAGGGGCTTTAGAAGGATTTGGGTACATAGGTACTTTTGCCTACAACTTACCACCCCCGGACAGATGGCTAGTCTGAGCATACAATTTTGGTGCTTGAGGATATGCATCGAGAATTCATTCTAGATTTTGGAGGTTCTTGGGAGAAGCATATACCTCTTATGGAGTTTCCCTACAACAATAGTATTCAAGAAATTATTCATATGGAACCATATGAGGTTTTGTATAGTAGGCCATGCCGATCACCCTTATGTTGGCTGGAGGTAGGAGAGGCATCTTTGATGTGACCTCGTCTTGTACAACAGACCATAGAGAAGATAGATTTGATTCGTATGATGATGGTTAATGCACAGTCCTGTCAGAAGTCTTATGCTGATCAGCGGAGATGGACTCTAGATTATGAGGTTGGGGATCAGTTTTTCATGCATGTCACACTAAGGTTGGGACACAAGAGGTTTAGGAGACAGGGTAATCTTTCATTGAGGTATGTCGGCCATTTCAGGTGTTAGAGAGAGTTGGGCCGGTTGC
This sequence comes from Viscum album, assembly GCA_963277665.1. Classification (NCBI taxonomy): domain Eukaryota; kingdom Viridiplantae; phylum Streptophyta; class Magnoliopsida; order Santalales; family Viscaceae; genus Viscum; species Viscum album. Next base: position 972,837,687 of record OY728140.1, on the reverse strand, counting down.
CTATCGGTTACAGTTACCTTAGAGGCACCGAGATATGTATGATGTCTTCCATGTTTCTCAGCTTCGACGTTACTTCTCAAACCCATCTCATGTATTACAACTCGAGGAGGTTGAGTTTTAAGTGGATGAGTCCTTTCATGAGCATCCTGTATGTATCTTAGATCACAGTACAAAGGTTCTCCATTGCTGGTATGATCCTCTGGTATAGGTTCTTTGGTAGCACGGGTGAGTACTGGACGAGACTTCAGAGAGGGGGGAAAGCGTGCGATCACAATGATCAGAGCTGTTCGGGGTTTCTTCTTCTATGTTGTGCTAGGGAAATTCGTGGATGAATTTATATAAGGGGGAAGTTTCTAAGAACCCAGATCTTCTTTTCAGGTATTTTTTTCCTTTTCTAGTCATTTTTTAGGAAAAAGGAAATTCTGGAAATTTTCTATGTACACGTCGTGTACTTTAAGAGTACGCTCCATGTACTTCCTTACCGCAAGAGGTCGTGTGCTAGCCGTGTAGTAGCCACACACATTGGGTATCATCTAATTGAAAAAAACACCCCCTTCTTCATTCATCTCATCCAGGAGCGTCGTACAACCACAGATCTTCGATGAACCTCTGAGTGTGTGTCCGTCCTCCGAATCGAACGTCGTTGGTTGTGTTGGAATCGTATTAGTGAGTTCCCTCTTCTCTTAGAGCATCATCTTCTGATTTCTCCTATCTCGTGAGATATCTTGGGTTGAAAGTTTTATAAATTTTTGTAGATCTTCGATGTTCTAAGGAGATTCAAGCTTCGAGGTTCACATATAGCGATCTCCTAACCATGAGGTAGGTGGTTTGTGCCTTTCTGTTCAATTTCTTTGAGTATTTTGGAAAATTCCACCAATACCCTTGAACGGGGTATTATGTGTTTACCATTTTACCCATGTTGATTTACTTACATTATTGTATGATTGTGTAGAGGAAACTTGGATATGAATAGGGTTGATTTATATGCTTTGTATTTATTTCCCTTTCATGTTTTATTTACGATCGTTTGGTATTGTTTATCCAGTTTGGATGCCTTTCCTGTTTTCCATGCCTATTTCTGTTGGATGGAGATTTTGTATTGGGAAATGATTTTTATGTTGTAGACTATTTATCCAAGTAGTTATATAGGTTTACATGTCCATATTACACTACTATGCTAGTTGACCAACACAGGGCTGTGAGAACCTGGTGTAGTAGACTATAATGGGAATTGACCGAGTGATCTTTCTCAGAGAGTTTTTGAGCACTTTAGGCCATAAGGGGGATTGACTGAGTGAGAATACTTAGAGAGCCTAGGACCACTTGGGGCTACAGGGATAATTGGACAAGCGATCTTCCTTAGAGAGTCCATGTCTATTTTAGACTATAAGGGGAATTGACCGAGTGAGCTTCCTCGTAGTGTCTTTGATTTTATTCCTGAAATGTTTAGACTATAAGGGGAATTAATGGTGAGTGCTTCCTCAGAGAGTCTATGAATGACCCGGGATATAAGGGGAATTGACCAAGTGAGCTTCCTCAGAGATTCTGTGACCATGGGGATATAAGAGGAATTTACCACATGAGCTTTCTCATAGAGTTCCTGACTACCTTAGACTAAAAGGAGAATTGAATGTGAGTGCTTCCTCAGAGAGTCTTTATATATATAACCAGATGGGTTAGTCAGAGTGTGTTTCCCAAGGGGTTGCTTGTACTTGTTATGTAGGACTAGAGGGGATGGCCATGAGTACTTCCTAGAGGGTTACCTATTTGTGTTTAGCTGCTTGTTTAGTTGTTGCTTGATATGGAAACCATGGATTGTTTACTGTTTATCACATACCTGTTTACTGTTTTCTGTACTATACCTGCCATATATTCACTGACTATTAGGCATAGATCTTCAGGTGGTTTCCTACTGGGATTTAGTCTCACACCCTATTTGGGCCATGTTTTTGGGCCCAAACAGATTATATTTCTATAGGTATATATAAGGGAAAGTGCCCTTCTACTTCAGGTTCTTGACTTGCTGTGGAGCTGGAGAGCATGGGACCAAGCTACGACTTGCAATACTGAGGAGTTTATCTGTTTTATTTTTCACATTGGTTTAGTACTATTTGTATTTCTAGTATTGTGACTTGTTTGGATACTTTCCTAGACATATGTATCATGCATCATTTTATATATATATATGTGCTCTAGTTGTTTATTATTCCAGTCTTCTGTGGTTTACTGGTGTTGGATATTTATTTCTTCTGCTATTGTATGTATTTGTTTACTTTTGTTGTGTACACTGCCAATGAGAGAATAGTTTCTCCTCTATCACACCCAAGGACCTCACTACTAGTCGGAAGACTTTGGCATTCAGAGAAATGTTCTTGAGGCCATGTGACCAACCGGGTATAGGGCGCCTCTGGATGGCTTCCAGAATCGGGACGTTTGTACATGTTGTGTACTTTCTTTTTTGGTAATCTGCTTTAAACGGCCTCCAAGTCACTCCCACATGTCCATGTGTATGGCTACTACATGGCCATAACACAGCCTCCTGCGAAAAGGAAGTACACAGCGTGTACTCGTAAAGTACATGACATGTAATTAGAAAATTTCCAGAATTTACTTTTTCCTCAAAAACAACCATAAAAGATCAAACATACATGAAAAGAAGATCCGGGTTCTTACAAATATATAATGTACAAATTTTATTTATTTATTTAATAAAAATTTGTTTTTAAATTATTGATATAAAATATTGTTTGTATGTAGAAAAATAGTTTTTATAGAAAAGTAATTTTTTTATTTTCAAATATTTATTATATTAAATTATACTAATTGATAATAAGAGGATTAATTTTTTATACATGTGTAGATCATATTTTCATAATTTATTTAATCTTATTTGCAACTTCCATTTTAACAGCTAAGTGGTTGCTATAATAATATTTTAATCATAATATTATTAGTATCTTGTTGTTCGGTAAAAATTGACCTTGCATGTAACACAAGTTGTTGAAGGGACTCGGTATCTTATGTAGTACAAGACAAATATAGTTTTGAATGCACTAAAAACTAATCTAAGTGTTTCATCTAGAGTAATATTTACATGGTATTGTATATAACACAAGACACAATTAGGGATGTCGTAAAAAAGAAGATGCATTCATTGTTGTGTTAAGTAAAAGAAATCAAAATATGAAATTAATTTGAAAGATAATAATTCAAAAAATCTAGGGTTGTTATATTATACCCCCCTTAAAATGAATATCTCCCTTGAAATTTATCTAGGTTAGTAAAGGTTTAATACAAGAAAGTTCCTTTCAAAGAAACACACATCGTAAAAGGAAATACTAAAACATCCTTTAAAAAGGGGATCTTGGAAGCTAGAAGGCTACCCAAAGTAACTCATACCCAGGTTTCTACATGGGGTAACATTTGTGGGAAATGAAAATATGAACTTTAATGAAAGATGTAAATTTATATAGGGAGTGGTTGAGGTCATCAATCAAAAATAAGTGAATGATAAATAAAAAGTTGAGGGCCTAAAAGTCATAAATCTGTTATGATTTTAAATTTCATCGGTTCAAAAAAAGTAAATTCATTATGACGACATTTTATTTCTGGATAATTTTCCTAAAGTTGAATAATTTACATGAAAATATATACTTTATTCATTTCAGGACATCCTCACTTTATGTTGTTCCTTGACCAATTTTCACTTCACTTATTTATCTAAAATTGAAGGTTAATTTTTCATTCCAAAAGTAATAAAATATCATGAGATTCATGATAAGCCATCAAATCTGTCAACATTTATCATCAACAAAAATTTGTTAAAAGTGGTTATCCAAAATGCATAAATCCTCATGTCGTGAGAAAATACTTTAATCTCACAAACTTCATGTGAAATTTAACTTAATATTTCTATAAATGGTTAACCTTATAACCCTTCCAAAAATTGATAATCCAAAAATTGATAATCCAAAAATTTATAAATAAGGTCCTGAAATTAGCTTAACATTGATCCCCTATATAGCACAAAGTATATCATGGTTGTCACATTCCAAACATGTGAATACCCTCATCTTATATTCTCTTCAAACATGGTAATAACCTAAATTACCTTAAATCCTTTTGAAAAACATCCATTCATACTTTTTCCAAATATTACTGGATATATTCCACAAATCCAAGAAGTTGCAATATTCATCTACGATTACATAGAATATTTTTTCAAGAAATCCATAATTAGTTCCAATCTAATAAGTACTATGCAATTTTTTTATTCATATCCAATATATCATTATCCAAATAACATTATCTTAACATAAGTAACATATTAAGGGTTATCATTCCCTTACTGATGTTTTTTTTCAGAGATACAACATTTCTATTAGCTCACTTTTCTAGTCCATCAAAACCATTAAACGTATTCTTGTAATTATTTAATGAAAAAAACATAAACTGAAAAATACATATATATTTCACCATTAATATGACATAATTATTGAATATAAATACATAAAAATGTTTATCGTTATACTTAATTATTAATCCTTAAGAAGGATACCTAATCTTATTACTTAAACCATGTTTCCTTGAACATGAAATATAAATCTTTTATTATGGTTACTAAACATCAATCTAATCATGCTTACTATATTTAAGGTAATATAATACTTTAAGAATATTCCATAAATTCCATATTTCATTTGTGGTCTCTTCATCATCAGTATAAAAATGATTACATGTACCACCTTACAGATAATATTCATGAGACTCGCACATAGGACGTCAATTCTCATAATGTCAATTCATTACACACTTAAAAAATTTAAACATTGATGATGTTAGGGAGGCCAGTATTCTCATCCATTTCATTGACTAAACTCTTCATATTTCTCTTGTAGTTACTTTATTTGTGTCATTTTCCACAGTCAAAACCTTTTTTGTTTCTCTAAGACATTAAATTAAGTGATTATTTCCATATTCTTAACTCAAGGAAAACTAAATAATCTTTCCTACATGGTCTCCATTACCCTAACACTCAAATAACTCGTTATTTGTCTAATTTATTGAGTCTAAGAGTTGTTTAATGTACACATTATTAATCATGTTCTATGAAAACTGATTAGGCATAATCACAACATCATTTATTCCAATGATAACTACTCATCATCAAATTTTCCATCACATTCAACATGAATCTAGATTCTTTTGGTTACTGCCACTGACTAAAACCATAAAGAATAGTGTGAGACATATTTATCATTGTATAAAAACACATAATCATGAAAAATTATATATGGGATATCTAAATAATTACACCTTCTTCTTTCATCAATGACACCTTAGGATTATCCTAGGTTATTCATAGTCTTCCTTTATTTAAATCCTTAATGGTTCTTTATAAAGATTTTGTGAATTTCAAAATCATATCTTATAGGAGTATCAAACCAGGTGTATATCATGGCCCGATGTCATGTACCATGTTATGATCGAGTCAGGCCTGGTGCAACTTTTCAGAGTTGTTTCCCCTAGGTATATTTTTTCTAGATCCACATCCACTTGTAGTATCTTGACAGGGATTTAATTCTTGAAAACCAATCACTCTATAATTTACCAAAATTCTAGGAAATTTTCATAAACATTAACTCATCTTTAGACTTATCCTTAGATACACCCATAGATATATCATTAGAAATATCCCTAAGGATCTCACTAATGTTTTATCATCCTAGATTCCAAATTTTTACTAAACATTACTTGGATACCAAATATAAAAAAAACATTAATATGCATTGACATTAAATCATTTTAGGGAAATACTAAATACATTACACAACAGAATCCCAAATACCATATTAGTTTAGTGACTTTAGAAACATGTAAAAGTAAATGATGCTACTGGAGTGGGATAAATTATCTCCCATTCGGTTTTCCAAGAAAATAAAACCTCTTATAAATATCATACATGAAATATATCTTCATAACATGGGGAAAGAAATAATTAATTGGGTGAGAAAGGATGCTCAGTAAGGGTAAAATTTAAAGATATATAAGAATAAATGTGATCATGTGGGTATGATAATGTGATCCTAAGATTAATAGGTAATACCCTACTTATCAAATATCATATCATGAATTATGGAATAAATATTATAATTTCATAAGACATGAATCATAAGGAAACAATAACATAATCCATGAAAGAATAACATAGGAATAAGACATGTAATTATGGAATTCATATAAACATGTAATATCATTCCCTATAAGTTAAGATTCATTTCTATAACTTATCAAGGAAATTCATGTAGAATATATCTCCTGGCTAGGACCCACCAATATCCCTAGTCAGAGTCCTCTCCTTATAAGGGATCAGGTTTCTCTATCTTCCAATAGTGGATCTAATTTACCTATCTTTCCATAGTGGATTAATCCCATAGACTTGAATCCCATTATTACATTCATGAGATGTAAATATTTATCCAATGCTTTATAGGGTGACATAGGTCCCACTAATCTTAGAATTAAACCATACATATGTGTTCCAAAAGAACATAAACAGGTATATCATAACCTGTGAAATTAAATGGGTGTAATAAAACTTTCTCCCTATAATTAAATAAGTAAAGTGATTGGATTCAAAATTATTTCATCAAAGAATATCCTATAAAAAGAAGACGGTTCCAAAATAATTTAACATGTGGAAGAGAAACGAGTGTCATAAAAATCATTCTATAAAAACATAAACCATTTAACAAAGAATTTGAACTGTATTTTTGGATCTTATCCCCATTAAATCATAAAATATAACAAATTATGTAATCTTATATAGAATAGTAATTTTAACTATCACATAACACATTTATTAAGTAATATATCCTTTATTTGAAAATACTTTCTATAAAACCATTTCAAAAATACTTTTCTTAAGAAGAAATATTTATAATTTTATTTAAAAAAAATTTAAGGGAAATATATTTTCCATGATGAATAAAACTTTTTTAAACATAAAGAATTTTAAAAACATTTTTATTTTAAAATATCTTTGAAATCATATAATGGAATATTAAAGATATTTTGAAAATCATTTTCTTTAAAAACCCCATGAAAAATAATAAATAACTATTGAAAACCTATTGAAATCCTTTTTCATTTAAAATAATTTTTAAACTAATACAGAAATATTTAGAAAATTTTAATAACATTTTTATTTGAAAATATTTTAAAAACCTAAAAAATAAGGCTTGAAAATATATGAAAACGCTTTTTTCTTTGAAAATAATTTGAGAACTTACCAAGAAATCTTGAAATTATTAAAATTATATTTATGTAAAATAACCTTTTGAAAACATATAAATGAATCTTTGAAAATAATTTAAAACACATTTTAAGTGTATATCATATTTTAAAACATTTTTCATTGAAAACCACATTAAATTTAAAAAAATTTCTGAATATTAGGAAAATGTTTTCTTTAAAAATATCCTTATAAAGTTATAAATTAATCACCAAGGAAATAACAGTCATGAAAGAGGGTAAGTATGTACATGCCAAATATTCTTATTTCACCTTAAATGTTTAGAATAGTGCCTTGATATGAAAATGACAAGAACATTTATATTGAAACCATTTTTTAAAAAGATAAATCATGGGGTAAAAATTTCCTTCAAAAATAATAGTATAGTAGAAAAAGATTTTTTAAAACATTTTTAGAAAAAAATACTTTAAAAGAACAAAGATTTCTATCTAAAAGGATAAATAATGTTGGTTTTCCATAATAAGTTTTTATTAATTTTTTTAAGTACCAGAGGGTGATGAAATAGTTCTAATATATGAAGACATCATGAATATTGAGAGGATATGAAAATTCATGAGTTCTATTAAGATATATATCATAATATCTAATCAATGGAAGCATAACCATAAAATATATTGATAAATAATGATATTGTTTTAGTAAACTATTACCACTCGGTATCTTTTAATTATACTCCCCATGTAACAAAATAAAATTACATGAATATTAAATTATCATTAAATGAATTAGGTCCATTATATAACATTTAAAATGGTATTATATACACCTTGTAATATAATATAGGTTCAAAACCTGGAATATGTCTCAAAGAAGGAAAATTGAAGAAAAATTAATTTATTGGATTGGTAACTTATAAAACATTAACCCAATGAAATAATTATCATCAAACGGATATGTAAATAACCATAAATAAAATTATATGGATTATAGAATACATCCATTTGAATTAAACACACCACATGTAAAAAATATTTTATGAACAAGTATTTTGTGTCATGGAAAATAAAATTTATTTGAGAAAACCCTTAACATGAATCATGACTTTCTATCTACACATTCAAACCTCAACTTTTTTGGGTAACTCCTTTTAGTTTTCACCAAAGGAATTAATTGGATATTTTTATTTCCAAATATAGGCTTCTATGATATGGGGAGTAATGTTGGGAAATTATTTGAGTAGAGTTTGGGAGGTCAAAAGGGAATGAGATTTTTGAATAAGTTATAGGGGTGAATACCTTTTTATAGTGTAGGAGGAGTGGAATTATTGTAAATTTTTTAGAATGGAATTTCGCCCACATTTTTACTATGACAAGTGGCTCAAATAATGTATACCATTCTTTAAAATGATGGATAGGGTCTAAATATGGTCATCTAATGGATTTTGGACAAGTTTCTAGGACATTTTAACCCTTAAGTGTAAGGTTTAATCTCATATTAAGTTATTGTTTTACATAATTGTTGTAATTAATTTTAATGACATTCACTAATATTTTTAGTTAATAACTAATTTTCCATTAATAAATATTTTATAATTATTTTAATCCTAAAAAATGAAACTTCAGAGAAAAATAGTTAAAATTTACCTTAATCTAATTATTATAGTATTATTTCAAAAATGAACTTTATTTTTTCAAATAAAAATTATTAATGGTTCATAAATCAAATTCAAAATGGGTGGTCCATTAAATGGTGGTAAAACTACCTTCTAGAAGAAAGAAATTGTATCTTTTTATTTATAAAATTGGATTTATTCTTATCTTTTACCTATCAAATCTATTGGATGAGTATCAAGAATATTAATTGAATAATATATATATATATATGTGTGTGTGTGTATATTATTAAAAACATTATTCAAAAGTTATTTGTTTAAATTATTAAGATAAAATTGTGTTTGTACGTAGAAAAAAGTTTTCATAAAAAGGTGATTTTTTTATTTTTAAATAGTTCTTACATTCAATTGTACAAATTGATAACCATAGGATTAATTTAATATATATTTTTAAATAATATTTTCAAAATTTAGTTAATCTGATTTTTAACATTAATTCCTATGACTAAGTTGTATCTATAATAATATTTTAATATTATTATTAATAGTATCTTGTAGTTCTGTAAATATCGACCTTGTATGTAACACAAGATATTTGAGGGACTTGGTATTGTTTGTAATAAAAGAAAAACATAGTGTTTTTTATACAAAAAACGAATCTAATTATTTCATATAGCTCAATATTGAATTGTTTTATTAAATAATTTAAGAAATACTTACTTCTTTTGTTTAATAAAAGCTATATTCAGTGTGTTGTAAAATAAAAAATATCAAAAGACTAAATTAATTTTAAAAAAATAATTCCCAAAATATAAGGGTGTTACATTTTACTTATCTATTTTTTGGGGGTTATGTGTCCTTCTATGTGGTGTGCGGGGTTGTATTTTTTTGAAGTTACTTCTATGGGAGTGGTATTTTTTGAAAACTCCATAGTTTATGTTCCTTTATTATGGAGTGATTTTGAATTTTCTCTCTAATCTAATTTTATGATTGTTGTTAGAAAGGCCTTTTTAGGTTTCCTTATCCTATAAAAGTATCATTTATTGAAAACTATGGATCCTCCATAAATTTTTGACATTATGTAAGGTCATTTTGGGATAGAGATCATTGGTCTTCATCATAATAGAGGATTGATATTGATTTTTTAACATGGGTAGTGGTTCCTAATTTTTGGTAGTGATTATTTGTTTCTATTCAAATTTTTTCTGTGGGTAATTTACTTTTCTTGTTTAGTTTCTTTTTATTATGAAATGGTGTACAAATTGATAATTTATTTGATCAAGGGTTTTTTATTTTCTGAATATAGTGATATTTTGGTCACTCTGGTTTTGAATCAGTTATGAATATTGGTTAAGGAGGTTCTGATAGTGTTATTAATGAAGATGATAACTGATGGTTGATAGTGATTGCGGTTGACCTTTTTCAATTTACAAACTCATGTTTTATGGGAGTCTTAGGACTTTATTCATGATTTGAAATTCAATTTTTTCCTCAAGTTCTTTATAATGTTATATTTGGAATCATCTCACACCTAACTATTGTTTTTTGAATTTTCAATTTTGATGTTTCCTTTGAATTTGTAGAAATTTAGAAATTTTAGGTTTTGTTCACGTGGTATTCATAAAACCTATATACATTCCCACTAAAATCTAATACTGGTTTTAATATAAAATAAAAAAAAAATTGTTTGGAGATAGTACTCGATTGGGATAAGTTAAATTTCTTTGTGAAAGAATATATCATGTTATTCCATAACATTTCTAAAGATTGAATTAAGGTGGATCCTATAATGATAAAAAATATATAATAGTTTATATTTCCATCTTAAACAAAAATTATTTGTTTCTTTATAGGGAACTCTAAATGTTATATAATATTTGTCTTGTATTTTTCACATACTTCTCAACCATACTACTAAATCATAGAAAAATAAGTTGAATTATACTTTTATGAAAAGTGTAATAAATCCTTTGATACCTTTAATAAAAAAATTAGTGACTACTCCAATAATGGTACCACATTATTGGGAAGATAAATTAAACAAAATTTGGGATACTAATGATTGTATTGTGTATGTATACCTTGGATAGATAATGTACCAAATATTCAATTCTTTATATTATAAAAGGCTTCCCCTACAAAAGATCCGCTTAATTATAACATTGTAAAAAAGTATTTTCTCATGTTGTGTTATATTATTGAAATTTTTTACTATTCCTTATTCTTACCAAAATGGTATTGTATAGAAACCATGTGGACTTATAATATGTTTTTAACAAGAAATATGAAAAATCATAATTGAACCAATGAATAATTTTTTACTACAATAGTTTGATAAAAAGATAAAGGACAATAATTTCATAATGAACCATGGAATAAACCATTTATCAATAAAATATCTACATCATATGGGTGTTGATTATAATGTTAAAATAAATGATGAATCTATATATATACACCTTTTAAAATATTCTTTCTCAACTCAAACATGGTTCATTAACATTGAAAATTACAAGGCCAATCTAAAAATCCACCCCTCGTTTACATATCAAAAAAATATTAAATTCTTAGATGATGTTTAGTGTTACTTTTATGGTGATCCCCTATTATTGAAACAATATCAAGATGGATTTATGTGATGATGTGCGCCTAATGATAAGGTTAAAATATTCTTTATTTTTATCATTTATCACCAACTTTAGAGAATCGCGGCTTTGATAAAATAGTGGAAAAAATTATTTAGAGTTATTTATTATAGATTATAATATATCATAATAATATATATTTTTTTAGAAACATTTATTCACTATGAATGATCTAAAAATATTGCTAAGATATTTGACATTTTTTAACGCACTATACTTGATGTTGAGTTAGTCGATGTGTTGGGTATATTTTTCATGGTTTTATTCTATAATTCCCTTTGACATACATACAAATTGGTCAATATTGATTACATTTCAACATGTGTATAATTAAAAGATACATACACTCATACAAAAATAGTTGTGGGAAATGTTTTCAGGAGAAACATATTTTCTTAGTTTTAGGTACCAAAGATGGTAATCAATGATCACAAAACGCATTGAAAAAATAATTTATTAAGGGAAATTCTTCCAAATATGGAATACTATATACTCTTAGTACATAGTATCATCTAAAAATTAGTGAACATGTAGAAATATAAAATTTTTAAATTAAATAAATTTTGGATAATTTAATGAATTCATGTTTGAAATATTAGGTGAAAATAATAGATGATATATTTTGGACATGATAGATAGCCTATTAAATAATATTTAAGATATCACCCTTCCATTTGATGTATGTAAAACCATCGCACCTTAGTTTGAGTTATAACAAAAATCATATTGGGTAATCAAAACTTCAAATTTTAAATAAGATTACATTGGTAAGTGAAGATTTTATATCTAAATGGTCTTAAAAGTATCCAAAGAGATACCTATGTGAATTTAATAATTTACAAAGAGAAGATTATGTGGTGGGACGATAAAAAAATTCAATAGAGATATTTTAAACAGAAGTAAATGTTATGTATTTTTAATTCTTTATTGAATTCATTCCTAGGTAAACTCAAATATAGATGTTGAAATCCTTTTAATGTGATACAAATATATCAACATCAAGAGATAGTGATTCAAAGGGAGAATGTAGAATCATTAAAGATGAATGGAAAAAAGTATAAACACTATATTGGGGCCTCAAATATAAAATTAATCATATTCTTGATCTAGGATTTAGGTCAAAAAGTTATGTAAAGTTTTCGAATTTAAATCAACTCTATCTAGGAGTAAAATTGGTTAAATATATAAGACGTTTTTTTCATTTTTTTCATTTTTTTCATTTTATTCTTAAGAAAAAAATGTTTGGTTTTATTAGACTACATTTGTGTGTCCCACTTCATAAATAATATAAATAACCAATACATCCCAAAAATATCCTATTAATTGATGACAAATAGACTCAGCCAGTTTGATAGAATTTCGGTAAGATAATAAGAGTGAAAAGAAAATATTTTTAGAAGATTCAAAATCCATAGCATGGTTTATTTTTAACACGTTGTGGTTATTTTCACATAAAAACTTAAGAAAAATGACATACCTAAAACCAAACACCTGGTTTTTCTTATCATTGGTTGACTAGGGATTTTTATAATGTAAATAATTCAATATTACTATGGTGTGTCACACATATAGTGTAGAATAATGGTGAAACCCACTATTCAATAAAGGAAACTAACCAATCCCACGTGTATTATCCATTAAATTATGTTCACTCAATATAACCCGAATATTTTCCATTTAAATGACACTCAAAAACCATGATAGGTTTTACTTGTACTATTATTATGTCTCATACTTTTATATTTTTATACGAAATAACACCCTTAAAAAATATCATAGTGTTCTATATCATGTCAACATGAGTCATAATAGTTTTTTCCCAACCAAAAACCTAACATGGAAACAAAAATTGTTTGATATACAATGTTAGGAAGTTTCGATGCCCAAATTTGAAAACCCAAAACCCTAGATGAAAACTACAAAATGGATAGTTTTTCTATAAAAAAAATTTAAACCCTTAATTTTAAAATAATTCATCCTAAACCCCATGGAATTCCTAAATCCATAAAATCATTATTTCTAAATCAGTTAAAAAATTAAAATTTGAAAATTTTAAACTACTTTATTTACATTAAAACTGATCAATTTAGATTAAAATTTTTAAATATTTCTTACTAAAAACCCCTAATCATGACATAATTATTTTCATTAATAATAATATATATCCATTATATTTTAGATTCAACCAATTTATACAAATAAAAAGTTCCAAGTACTTGATTGTATACACCCTTAGTGGATCAAACACTAAGCACTACCCCACCCCCTATTCACCAGTAAACTAACCTATTCAGAATCCCTAAATCGCAAACTTCCATAACATTGAATTGTTTCACTATTAAAAAATAAAAAAAATACATTTAAAACTTACCCTAATCTCATTACCATGACCCTGAAAAATAAAAACTAAATAATACTACTTTTAAAAGAAGAAACCCACACATGTATAAGACCCATCCTAATTAATCCACCATAGTAAATGATCCACCAAGAAAACCCTAGAAACACCCTAGACCATTCATCTAAATCTATATATAATAATATACCTGAACACTAGAATCCTTAAATATTATTCAATAATAATTCAAATAATAATAACTAGTATGAAACTATAATTAAGAACAATGTCATCAAGAAGGTATTAGATATTGAGATACAGGAAAAAATGGAATGGATCACTCAATCTTGGATATATTGAAGTCTTTAATAATTAATTACATATTTCATATATAGGATGATGATTATAATAAGTTAATATTGGATTTTTTTCAAAGAAAATTGTTAATGGAATAATTTACTTCTTCTTGGTCCAAAAATATTGGAATTTTCAATTTCATGAATTTAGAGTATGAATATGGGTTGGTAGTGATTATTTTATAAAAATATCTAACAATTACATAATGATTTTAGATCCAAAGAAAGATATATCCTCTAAAAAGTGGGATAAGTTAAGGAATAAGCCACTAATCATATATAACAAATCCAAAAACCAAAAAAAATCTAGAAAACCTTTATTCTATATATTCATTATCGAGCACTATCAAATTATTGTTTTACTAAAGTGGATACCATAGGAGTGGTTAACTAGATATATTTTAGCATTATTCATGATATATTAAATGTTACATCCCCAAATTTGACCAAGTAATTTTTTCAATATATTTAAGTGGTTAAAAAATAAAAAAGAACCATGTTGCCAGGTAACTTTAAAACATACTTGTACACACACCTTGGTGTTTTATTGAGCTAAAATCTACTGATATCATTTAGAAAAATATAATTTTTTAACTTTACAATTATTCATAAAATATGATTAATCTAAAAGGAATGGAATATATTTTTATGGAAGATTAACATTAGGGATGAGGATTTCTCACAGGATCATTCGAGTGCTCCCTCTCACCCTATACTGGCATTAACCCTTCAAAAACCCAAATCACTTATAAGACCCTTCCCCGTAAAAAGGTATAAAAAATTAAAAAATTTCCCTTTATCAAGTATTCTTATATACATATCATGGAGACACTGGAATAAATATGTGATAATCAATTAATTCTACCTCAACTATGCATGTTTCTGTTATACACCCAAACATAATACCATCCTAATATCTCAATGTAGGACCCCAACATGGTGGTCCACTTAAAAAGATTTTTCATAATTCCCCTTAAAAATATAATACATGAAAGATAACCTTTAGTTACTATATATTATCAATTCCAACACATGTTAGACCAATAATGAATGAATTCTTATTTTTTCGTTGGAATAAGATTTCGATTGAAAATTGTATCATTAGAGTAGGAAAAGAAGAAATAGTCTGAGAAGTAGTGAAATGTAAAGGTAATGGTAGTTGATAACCCTTAAAATATACCATTTTTTATCATCTACATACCTAATACACTTTTATGCCTATCAATGGTCAACTCAAAACAACAAAAAATATAGTCTTGCATCTATCACCATGCCTTGACTAAGACATTAATGAAAAATTAAATTATTATGGCTAGGAATTTAAAAGGAAAATATTAAATGAAAACTGACTAATATGTATTGGAATGTCGGTGGAATATAAGAGTATCATGCTAAATCTATGGAGACATAGGCATTTATAATTCATTTTTCCTATATTTATAAAACATGATGCACTTTCCATGTACATTTTTATTTTTATCTTATTTTAAAATACTATATAGTACACTTTTTATTAAAATAAATAGAAATAAATTTTAGAAATGAAAACTATTGTTAAATATTTATTATGATAACTTTTTAAAAGTTGATATCTATGAATATTTCTCTGGTGTGGAATTTTTATTATAGGATGATACTATGGATAAAAATTTACCAATTACTCCATTTTCATTCATACTAAACTTTTATAAAATACAACTCCATTGATGAATTCATGGATAAATGATGAAAGTCACAAATTATTTCACTAATGTTTGTATTAATTATTTAATTAATGGGGATATTACTTTAATTTTTTAAAAAAAAATAATTAATAACCTTTATATGTGATAAAAAAATGAGTGAAATGTTTTATTAATATATCTGGGAGAATTTTTTATATTCACACATATTTTCAATTAAGTACTCACTAGTCTATGAGACATAAGTTCATAAGAATTATATTTTCTCCTATTTAGAAAAAATTAAAATACCATGCATATAAATTTAATTATTTTATAGGTGTACATTTTTAAATAATCATATACATATTTGATTAGTGACCTGAAAATTACGTAATTGGTTCATTGAGTAATAAAAAAACAATAATTTCATATTCATATTTCAGAATTAAAAAGAGATATAACTTAGTGTAGTTTTTTAAAGTATTAAATAGTTGAAATTTTAATTTTTGATTGGGAAATTAGTTAAAAATAGTATTTAAAAAAATGTCAAAGAGAAAAATTAAAATGGGGTTCAATAGTGAAGGAATCTCCAAAGGAATAATAATTAGCTAGAAAACCATACTTATTTTATAAAAGCTATAAAAAATTGTATGCATTGAGAATTATAGTTTTGATATTTTTGTTAGGACTAGTTTTATTTATAATGATGTTTTTTATTCTTTAATTATTATTCACACTCATCCTACAATCATGTATTAATTGTCCCAAATATTTTCATGAGGTAATATAAAAAAGTAAAATTTATAAATGTGAGACTTGTTCTATAAATAAATTCTATTGAAAAATGTGTAGAAATATTTCAAAAACAAAAATAAAAAAGTGTCAGTTAATTTCTATGTATGAATTAGAATATATATGGAATATTTGTTATCTCAAAATAATAATTAAATGGAACATTATTAATAATCGGGTTAGAGATAAAATAAAAATAAAATACCTGAAGAATAATTTTGGTTATTAAAGAATTGAGAAATAAAAATTCTAGTTATATATAGACATGAAAAAATTATTTATTTTTTTGACATTGTGGATTAATATTTTTCCCAATCAGAATAAGTTTTATTGACATAAAATGTAGATATATTTCTATAAGACAAGAACAAGTTCATCCATTCAGTAATTTGATGGCCGGATATTATATATAGTTTTTTCAAAATTAATTATAATTATAATTAAATTATTAATACCAAATTATATGTGTTTTTAAATATTTATGGTAGAATTAAGTTTAAATATAGATTTGGATAAGTTTGGAAGAATTTTAATAATTCGATTAAAAATCATAATGTGTGGGAATAATACAACATCATGCTAATATTGATAAATATAAGTTATAAACTATATATAGAACCCTAATTTAGTGTAAGATAATAATAATTGGATTCAAGATGAGGTGAATGAGTGTATAATACATCAAATATGACCAAAAAACACATCATAGCTATTATGAAGATAATAAAATTTCCAAGATGAAGTTGGTTTAAGTTAAACACAACGTGCCCCTTTTATCCTGGGGATATCAACCATTTGAAAGCAATTATGTTTACTAAACATTAAATGATAACACATAGAGAAAAATATAAAATATTATATTACTATTTAAAGTAGTATAGATAAAGGTTGTTTAAATATATAAAGGGGATGAATATATATAAATTAAGATTAGAAGAAACACTAAACACGGTGTGTTTATTTCCTAAACACCATAGTTTGTTAATAAGTAAATAAATATATTTTTTTAATAATTATAGATCTTTTGGTTGAATTTTTCATTTACAGGATACATAGGTTAAATAAGAAAATATTAGATTCTTTCAAATATTTTTTTTCTATTTTCATTTTTTACTGTCTTTATTTAGTGATTTCTTCATTCTAATTTGTAACACCTTGATATTTTTCTATATATTGCATTAAATAAATATATTGTTGAATACCGTGTAATATATATAAAAAAATAATTTTTTTAAAAATACTTCATTAAAATGAAATTTATACATCAATACATTATGAATATACAATGTCAAAACAAATAAATTAACACTTATTGGTAAGTGATATAAAATAAGTTTATAAACACTTCACGTTTAAAAGAGTAGTTTTTCTATGATAGTAGTTTTAATTTATATTTTTAAATTAATTTAAAAGTTAAATTTTATGATTTTATGATTTTAATTTGATTAATTAAACATAATTTTTTTATTCTTCTTTAAAAAATTATCTTACAGTGAATACTTTTTCTATTTTTCTGAAAGGATTGATTTTTTGGTAAATAGTGATTAATACCAATTTTACAATTATTGTCACTTTTATGAAATTATCATGATTTAGTATTGACTAATAAGATTATGTGTAACACCCCGAGATTTTATGAAAAATATTCTTTTTAATTTCATTAATGTCTTATGTTGTACGCTACACCAAAAGGAGCTTGCTCAACACGCATCCTTCACTTTCCTTGCATTACACGCAATCACGACCTTCCTCGATAGCGTGTGTAGTACGCAATACCGAGTTTCACTAAACAACGATATGCTATTAAGATATTATTAAAACTAGCCGTTATGAATAGTAATAACCACCTTTTAAAATTTTAGAAATTTTAACTCTCAAAATGGACTTCATTTTTGGATTCTGAGTATCGAATTTAGCCTAAGGTGAAATTTTGGTACTTTTCGGATAACTTTCATATTCTGATGAATAGTGAAAATTACTAAATTTTAATTAAAACCAACTTTTTTAATCAAAATAATTAATAGTGATAAATTATTAATTTTAATGGTTTTAAAGTATATTTAGAATATATTTTTACAATTTAATACAATGTTGTTCATTGGATGTAATTTCACATTTAAACCAGTTATAAACAAGTGTCAATCTTTTGATAGTTATTCTCTCTTAAAAACACGCCATTTGTTTTGACGACGGGAATTATTTTTTAAATTATTTAATGTAACTGATATGTTTTGAATTTGGTAAAATAGACATCATTTTTGAGTTCATAATATCAAATATATATTAGGCCTAATTTTTGATATTTTTCTGAAAACTTTCAATTTTTGATGAATAGTGAAACCACTAAGTGGTAGTTAAAAAAACTACATTTTTCTTAAAACATAATTTTACCACTTCTGTGAGTAGAATTTCGAAAATCTGAGAGACATGGTTAATATCAAGGACTAAAATGTGGTTCAATGAGATGAAAATAATTTTTGGTGAATAGTAACTTGTTACTTTTTTTACCACGGTTAAAAGTAAATAGGGTAATTAAGGGTAAAAGTGTTATTATTATTACCCTAACACGTGTCCTAATTCTATTGGATAAGTGTAATTCGACAAAAAAACCTTAGGAATAAAATATGAACATTTAGTCCCACTTGGATTAGATTAGGACATTTATTATTAATTTTTAAAGAAGGGTTAAAATAGTTAAAATCAATGTTTAATAAGTAAATCATTTCTAATATGGGATTATACATAATATAAATTAGACTATAAATATTCATTAGAAAGATAAAATAATTTCCAACATAATTGTATTTTATTTATAATTTTTAGACATTAAATAATGTAATTTATTTATGACACAATGATGATGCAGTGATTATCTTATTAATGAAATATTGACATAATTGACGTTATAAATACCCAAATAAATGTAATTTGAGACTTTTTATGAATTACACTAATTTTATTGGTTAATATGACATGTTATTATTTATTTAAGTAACTTGGTTAGAACTAATAATTCTGTTATGATTTTCACAAAAATCAATTACTAAATAGTGTCAAAATTGACATAAAATAGGTTTTTAAAAAACTATTATATTATTAATTGTTATTTTATTCCTAAAAATATAAGGTTCGGCCAAATGACTTAGATAAGGTTATATATTTTAATAATAAACAACTTGGGGTTCTTTTGTCTTGATATAGTAAGTTTATTAACCTTATAGTGTAAGAAAACAAGAAGACACGGTAAAAGTTAAATTATCTAACTTAAAGTTAAATCTAAATGATAAGGTTAAAATTAATACCTAAACTTGTCTAAATTCTATTGGATGAGATTATTCAGAGATCTACCCACATTATCTTCTAAATATATCAATTTGGAGCTATTAATAACCGAATTTGACTTTATAATAAAATAATATTTTTAGTTATTCCAAAGGTGCCCCTCTCCTCCCTTATAAAAGGTCACCCCCTCCCTCTCTTCCTCACACCACTTTAAACCTTCCATATCGGAAAAACTCTGCCAAATTATCTTATCCAATTCCCTAGAAACATACTAGAGGTTCTGGTCTTCCTCAAAGACAAATTTTAGTGCCCTAAGAGGAGGTCTCAAAGAGGCACTTCAAAGAAGAGGTAATTTCCGTTACCGATTCTTTCACCTTTATTTCTTCTTCCAGTTCTTCTTATAAGGTTGTTTCATTATGAAGTAATAACATCAGTATCACTCATATACTGATATGTTATTATAATTATGAAACAACTCTATTTCACCATCTATCTATCCTATGGAAAACGAAATCACCGCGCGTGCGTACGTACGGAATACCGTCTCCACGCCGTGGTGTAATCTATTTTCCACCACCACCTTACTTGGATGGGTATAATGGTGTAAATAATAACTATATATGATTATTGTAAAGTGATATTTATTCTGTAATATTATACATACACTCCAATAAAATTCCACAATCATGGGAATGATATTATCGCTCGTGCGTACGTACGGAATACCGTCTCCACAACGCGATGAGATTCATTCTCAATGATTAACCATTCATGAATGATTTTAAAGTATATATAATAAGTAATCATGAAATATATGACATAATAATGATACTTTATTTATGTGTATATATATGTATTTCATCTACTTAATTCCATTCAACTCAATAAGGAAACGAAAACAGCGTTCATGCGTACGTACGGCCTACCGTCTCCATGAACGGTGTATTTCTTTCCATTTACTGATTTATTATATATATGTATATTATGAATATATATTATATATAAATCATGTTTTATATTCTGAAATTAAGTAATCATGATCTAATTAATCATATGAATAATTACAAGTCAAAACACGGATGACAAATGAAATGATTTTACCCAAAACACTCTTTAACATGGAATTTACAAAAGAACGGGTAATATAAAGTAATAAGTGAACCATATATGATATCATAACAATTAATATGATTATTTAATAAGTAAATGACATTATTTAAATCATTATACAGGTGGATTGGACACTTACGAAGCAAATCGGACCTAAGGTAAGGGAAAATATCACAATCTAATTTTTATCCGAGATTGTTTATACTTTGGTATTTATTGGGGTGTATTTTATCAACCACTTATATGTTTCCTAAATATGTAATATTTCTATCCTTATACAATAGTTTATATCCAATTTTACCCTTCGGTGAGTTTTTAGTAAAAGATATGAAAGGAATCTTTTGTCGTTTTTCGTACGAGGTACTTTTTGACTTTTCTAACAAAAGTACGAGAAGAATGTTTTTTTAAACATATACGGCATGAATGTATTTTTAAAACATTACTTCCAAGAAGCTTCATTTACAAGTTTTCAATTTTATTTTTAATCAATTTCTTTTAGTTTAAAATTGTACGACATGTTAAGAAAGGGAAAATGTTTTTAAGGTAGAAAGGATATTTTCCTCAAAAATGGAGTTCAAGTGTTTTATCAAAATTATTTTCCATCTAAGATAATATAAGGTTCTTTTTTTATCCCTATTATTACATGGATTTGATTATGTTGTGATGGAAATATTTTTATCAATTCCTTTATCTTATATGAATTGTTTTATGATGTCACGATGTTTAAGATTCCCATTTTTTATGCTATGATGTATGATTTATGATTTTGTGGAAAACATAAGAATGGTATCATTATGAGATGGGTGGGACCTATATCTCCCTCCAATGCATTGGGAAAAGATTTTATATATCATGAGATAGACATGACTGGAACGGTAGGTTATACCGGTTCAGGGAAACAGGACTGAAACGAGGAGTGAACTCGGTTCAGAAATGGACTTTGTCCACTAAGATAGTCTTGGAAATGAGTCTTGACTAATAAGAAATTATTCTCTATGATTATGTGTGTATGCCACAAAGTTTCATGTTTTATGTTATGATTATTGGGATTACATTTCACTACTATGATTTATCCCATGTTATGATATTATGATCTCTTTTGCAGGTTATGATTTCCAAAATGTTATGTTCTTATGAATATGATGTGATTGATATTTCTTTTGTTTACCCTTACTGAGCATTTGAGCTCACCCTTTTAGGTTTTATTTTCCCCAGGATATAAAGAAAGGTTTTAGGTATGAAAAAAATGGAAGATCTTTATGGGAGATGTTGAAGATCTTTCACCATGATTAGAATATTACATTCCGAGTTTCCAAATACACTAAACTATTACGGTACTTGTGTGTGTGTTTTTGTTATATACTAAGTATTCCGAAAAAGTAATGTAATGTCCATGTACGTCAAGCTTCGGGTCTCTACAGTTGGTATCAGAGAAAAAGGTTTAGTCAACCTTTGGAAATTAGCATGTGAGAACGTTAGTGATATCCCTAGAGATATTTCTAAGGTATGTCTAGGGATGTCTCTAAGGATAAGTATACGTATAGGATATAGTCCTAGAACTATGGTAACGTTATTAGATTAAACCAAAGATGTTAGATATTGAAGTTACTCCCCCTTTATTATGTTTTTTGCCTCTCACACTATTCTTTTTGGGATTTAGAAAATGGCTGGAAACAAGTTGATTCACGATAATGGAGGACATGATGGACAATGGAATGATATTATTCATGAGCAACCAAATGAAATGGGATTTGGAAGTCCAAACATCATTATTATGCCGAATCAGCAATCTCATAATATGATCAATAAATTAAAATTTGGTAAGTTTCCTGGCTCGGCTAATAAGAGAAAGATGGAGTTACATGATGATCATAGAGGAAATAATGTTCAATTTCCCTTATGTAAATCATGTGGGAAGAGGAATCAAAGAGAATGTTTCAAAGGAACTGGAAGATGCTTTGGGTGTGGAAAAGAAGGACACAAAGCCAGTAAGTGCAAAGGAAAAGGTTCAGTTAACACAAGGGATAAGGATAATGGTATTTCTACGACATCAACAATGGTTAAATGTTTTAAATGTGGAATGTACGGGCATTATGCAAACCAATGACCTAAGGTAAAGTCTCATGAAGAGAATCAGTACGGTCGTATGGGTAGTATTTATGTTGATGATGATGAAGAGACTACAAATGATATGTGAGATGAAAGAATTGTTGAAGCTCGGTCAATGGTTTAAGAATGTAGTGGAACGATTACATGTTTATCATCTGTAATGTTGTATAAGTAATCTCATGGTACTATGGAATAAAGAGACATCTAAGGATTATTACACTGTTGTCTTTCCTTGAGTTTTGAAAGTGTATGATTAATGGTACCAGTATCCATGAAAGGTTATTCAGATATTTTTGGAATGTAGATGATATGCGCATAATGAAGGGATAAGGAGAAAATTAAATGTTTGATAGTATTCATGAGATCATGACTGATATAAGGAGAAGGTTATATCATGGTTTGAGTATATAGAATTTTTGGATTTTGGTATGTGGAAAGAGTTAACTTTTTACAGCATTCATGTTTTCACTAAGGTTTAATGGGTATTCATTTTTCAAGATAATACAAGATTAAGGTATTCACATGATTGGAATGTGACCAACAAGATATATGGGGGATAAATGATGGTATTCACATGATTGGTTAATGATATTTCAAGTAATCGTTTTCTTTATACTATGAGCTTGGACCGAAGTATTTTAGATAAGCCTAAAGATTGGAATGAATTATGTTAACCATAAGTTAGTATTGTTTAAGGATAAAACTTTTTTTTGATATTATTTATGTAATGTAGTTTTAAAAAAAGGACAACCTGTAGGATGGGCGACAACCCATCGCGTCGGACAAGGCTGTGGGAATCAAACCCACATCCGAAGTGCGACTGGCCTTTATCGCCTACCACTAGCCTACAGGAAGTCCCTATTTAGTAGAAACTAGTTTTATTATATTAAGCAGTATGATATATGAAGTATAAGTCCATTTTAGGAACCATATATCATTAATCTCACTATAGATGGACTTATGTATTTTTTGATAACATTTCTAACCTTTTGTTTGAGATAGATGGAATGACCCATCATTCTATCACATGATCTGCTAACACATCACGAA
Organism: Viscum album; assembly: GCA_963277665.1. Taxonomy (NCBI): domain Eukaryota; kingdom Viridiplantae; phylum Streptophyta; class Magnoliopsida; order Santalales; family Viscaceae; genus Viscum; species Viscum album. Next base: position 972,813,474 of record OY728140.1, on the reverse strand, counting down.
TGACAAATTCAACTTCATTTCTATAAGAGATGAACTGGAAATTGTCCAACGGTGAGACTATACCGAAATCACAAAAGTATTTATTCTAATTTCAATTTCATCAACTTTAAGGAAATGATCATGAAAACCAAAAATGTTGTCCTAGTGCTCTTATATCTGATGAATCAGATGGTACCTTAGATCGTCACAAATTTATGGCTTTATGATTGCTGGATTTTCCATAGCCATGTTCTCTACCACTCTCCATCAGAACATGATGGTTAGATTTCTATTCCATATCCATATTTTCACCTATTTGGAAACCCATTGATTAGTTTATTTGGGTAACCGTTACGTTTCATACTTTTGTTTTTAAAGATTGGTTTTGGTATTCCTTTTTAAGATGTGGGTTTCTATTAAAGAAACTTTTGAATAGTAAACCATTTATAACCCCGATGAATTTCGAGGGCGAAATTCATTTTAAGGGGGGTAGAATGTAACACCCTGAGATTTTATGAAAAATATTCTTTTTAATTTCATTAATGTCTTGTGTTGTACGCTACACCAAAAGGAGATTTCTCAACACGCATCCTTGACTTGCCTTGCATTACATGCAATCACGACCTTCCTCGATAGCGTGTGTAGTACGCAATACCGAGTTTCACTAAACAACGATATGCTATTAAGATATTATTAAAACAAGCCGTTATGAATAGTAATAACCACCTTTTAAAATTAAAGAAATTTTATCTCTCAAAATGGACTTCATTTTTGGATTCGGAGTATCGAATTTAGCCTAAGGTGAAATTTTGGTACTTTTCGGATAACTTTCATATTCTGATTAATAGTGAAAATTACTAAATTTTAATTAAAAACAACTTTTTTAATCAAAATAATTAATAGTGATAAATTATTAATTTGAGTGGTTTTAAATAATATTTAGAATATATTTTTAAAATTTAATACAATGTTGGTCATTGGATGTAATTTCACATTTAAACCAGTTATAAATAAGTGTTAATCTTTTGATAGTTATTATCTCTTAAAAACACACCATTTGGTTTGACGACGGGAATTAATTTTTAAATTAGTTAATGTAACTGATATGTTTTTAATTTGGTAAAATAGACATCATTTTTGAGTTCATAATATCAAATATAGCTTAGGACTAATTTTTGGTATTTTTCTGAAAACATTGAATTTTTGATGAATAGTGAAACCACTAAGTGGTAGTTAAAAAAACTGAATTTATCATAAAACATAATCTTACAGCTTCTGTGAGTGGAATTTAGAAAATACGGGAGACACGGTTAATATCAATGACTAATATGTGGTTCAATGAGATGAAAATAATTTTTGGTGAATAGTAACTTTTTACTTTTTTTTACCACGGTTGAAAGTAAATAGGGTAATTAAGGGTAAAAGTGTTATTATTATTACCCTAACACATGTCCTAATTCTATTGGATAAGTTTAATTAGACCAAAAACAAACTTAGGAATAAAATATGACCATTTAGTCCCACTTGGATTAGATTAGGACATTTATTATTAATTTTTAAAGAAGGGTTAAAATAGTTAAAATCAAAGTTTAATAAGTAAATCATTTCTAATATGGGGTTATACATAAGATAAATTCGACTATAAATATTCATTAGAAAGATAAAAAGATTTAAAACATAATGGTATTTTATTTATAATTTTTATAAATTAAATAATTTAATTTATTTATGACACAATGATGATGCAGTAATTATCTTATTAATGAAATATTGACATAATTGATGTTATAAATACCCAAATAAATGTAATTTGAGACTTTTTATGAATTAAAATAATTTTATAGTTTAATATGACATGTTAGTATTGATTTAAGTAACTTGGTTCGAACTAATCATTCTGTTATGATTTTCACAAAAATCAATTACTAAATAGTGTCAAAATTGACATAAAATAGTTTTTAAAACAAATATTATATTATTAATTGTTATTTTATTCCTAAAAATATAAGTTTCGGATAAATCACTTATATAAGGTTATATATTTTAATAATAAAAAACTTGGGGTTCGTTTGGCTTGATATAGTAAGTTTATTAACCTTATATTGTAAGAAAACAAGAAGACACATTAAATGTTAAATTATCTAACTTAAAGTTAAATCTAAATGATAAGGTTAAAATTGATAACTAAACTTGTATAAATTCTATCGGATGAGATAATTTAGATCCCTATCCACCTTATCTTAGAAATATATCAATTGGGAGCTATTAATAACCGAATTTTACTTTATAATAAATTAATATTTTTAGTTATTCCAATGGTGCCCCTCTCCTCCCTTATAAAAGGGAACCCCCTCCCTCTCTTCCTCACACCACTTTGAACCTTCAAGCTCGGCCAACCTCTTCCAAATTCTCTTATCCACTTCCCTATAAACATCCTAGGGGTTCTTGTCTTCCTCAAAGACCAATTTTAGTGCCCTAAGAGGAGGTCTCAAAGAGGCGCTTCAAAGAAGAGATAATTTCCGTTACCGATTCTTTCACCTTTATTTCTTTTTCCACTTCTTATTCTAAGGTTGTTTCATTATGAAGTAATAACATCAGTATCACTCATATACTGATATGTTATTATAAGTATGAAACAGACCTATTTCACCATCTATCCATCTTATGGAAAACGAAATCATCGCGCGTGCGTACGTACGGAATACCGTCTCCACGCAGTGGTGTAATCTATTTTCCACCACCACCTTACTTGGATGGGTATAATGGTGTAAATAATAACTATATATGATTATTGTAAAGTGATATTGATTCTGTAATAGTATACATACACTCCAAAAAAATTCCACAATCATGGGAACGATATCATCGCTCGTGCATACGTATGGAATACCGTCTCCACGACGCGATGAGATTCGTTCTCAATGATTAACCATTCATGAATGATTATAAAGTATATATAATAAGTAATCATGAAATATATGACATAATAATGATACTGTATTTATGTGTATATATATGTATTTCATCTACTTAATTCCATTCAACTCAATAAGGATACGAAAATAGCGTTCATGCGTACGTACGGCCTACCGTCTCCATGAACGGTGTATTTATTTCCATTTACTGATTTATTATATATATGTATATTATGAATATATATTATATATAAATCATGTTTTATATTCTGAAATTAATTAATCATGATCTAATTAATCATATGAATAATTACAAGTCAAAACACGGACGACAAATGAAACGATTTTACCCAAAACACTCTTTAACTTGGAATTTACAAAAGAACGGGTAATATAAAGTCATAAGTGAACCATATATGATATCATAACAATGAATATGATTTTTTAATAAGTCAATAACATTATTTAAATCATTATACCGGAGGTTCGGACACTTACAAAGAAAATCGGACCTAAGGTAAGGGAAAATATCACAATCTCATTTTTATCCGAGATTGTTTATACTTTGGTATTTATTGGGGTGTGTTTTATCATCCACATCCATGTTTCCTCGATATGTAATATTTCTATCCTTATAAAATAGTTTATATCCAATTTTACCCTTCGGTGAGTTTTTAGTAAAAGATATGAAAGGAATCTTTTGTCGTTTTTCGTACGACGTACTTTTTGACTTTTCTGACAAAAGTACGAGAAGAATGTTTTTTTAAATTATACGGAATGAATGGATTTTTAGAACATTACTTCCAAGAAGCTTCATTTACAAGTTTTCAATTTTATTTTTAATCAAATTTTTTTAGTTTAAAAGTGTATGACATGTTAAGAAAGGAAAAATGTTTTTAAGGTGGAAAGGATATTTTCCTCAAGAATGGAGTTCAAGTGTTTTATTAAAATTATTTTCCATCTAAGATAATATACGGTTCTGTTTTTATCCATATTATTACATGGATTTGATTATGTTGTGATGGAAATATTTTTATGAATTCCTTTATCTTATATGAATTGTTTTATGATGTCACGATGTTTAAGATTCCCATTTTTAATGCTATGATGTATGATTTATGATTTTGTGGCACACATAAGAATGGTATCATTATGAGATGGGTGGGACCTATATCTCCCTCCAATGCATTGGGTAAGGATTTTATATCTCATGAGATAGACATGGCTGGAACGGTAGGTTATACCGATTCAGGGAAACAGGACTGAAACGAGGAGTGAACTCGGTTCAGAAATGGACTTTGTCCACTAAGATAGTCTTGGAAATGAGTCTTGACTAATAAGAAATGATTCTCTATGATTATGTGTGTATGCCACAAAGTTTCATGTTTTATGTTATTATTATTGGGATTACATTTCACTACTATGATTTATCCCATGTTATGATATTATGATCTCTTCTGCAGGTTATGATTTCCAAAATGTTATGTTCTTATGAAAATGATGTGATTGATATTTCTTTTGTTTACCCTTACTGAGAATTTGAGCTCACCCTTTTATGATTTATTTTCCCCAGGATATAAATAAAGGTTTTAGGTAAGAAAAAAAAAGGAAGATCATTATGGGAGATGTTGAAGATCTTTCACCATGATTAGAAGATTACGTTCCGAGTTTCCAAAGACACTAACCTATTACGGTCCTTATGTGTGTGTTTTTGTTAAGTACTAAGTATTTCACAAAAGTAATGTAATGTCCATGTACGTCAATATTCGGGTCTCTACATTATGAATCACTTTCATTTAAAAAATATATATTTATTAATTATTAAAATTAATTTAAAAAGGTAACATTTTACTTATAAATATGTTGTTGACATTTTTTTAAATCTGAGTAATGATTTTATTTAAATCATAAATGTTTTCGATTCTTATATTTTAATCAAGTGTTCACAAGGCTAATATATGTTATATTTTGGTTTAAAATTAAAATAATATTTATTTTTTAAAACATAATAATTTTTTTTTTGGAAATCAATATTATACATTATTTTGGCATAAAATAGTTTATATTCTTAAAAGGTTATTTTTCTAAGAAAAAGTTTCCATTCCATTTTGAAAACATATATTACAATTAATTCTTAACAGCTTAATAAATTTAATATCAGAAAACATATTACATATTTATAATATATATGTTATAATTTTTTTGTGAGTTAAATTTCATTTTTAGTCACTATGATTAGTTATTATGGTAACTGTTTTTCACTACAATAACGGTTATCTAGGGGTTAATGTGGGGCTAAAACTTAGAGATAAAGCTTAAAAAAATATAAAAACTTTCTAAATTTTATTTTATGAGAGTATTTATACCTTAAATTATCGAATATTTCAAATTTAACTATATTGGATCAACTTTCTCTGAGAAATACAGTTATTATATTTTAATGTTCTTAATATTTAAATGAATTTCACTCCCATAAGTTATAACAGTGAACCTAATATCCTCAAATATTCACACAAAAAGAGAACCATATATCAAGAAATATATAACAAATACCAAAAAAGTATCATCACTGGGTTTTATAGGTCCTTATCTAACCCTCATAAAAATCATAGAATGCTAATGGTGTAAGCCAAAGGAACTTGTCCAAGGAAGAGGCATAAGTCTTAACCAAAGTATTTCCAATTTATTTCTTATAATACCTCCTTAAAATATATTAGAACCATAATAATATAATTAAATATATATATATATATATATATATTTGATATATTAAAATGTTATTATATTGATAGAACAACTATTTTCTATCTTCTTTCTATCTAATATGAAATGAAAATATCACTCATGTGTAAATGTGGAATACCACCTCCACGAAGTGTTGTATTTTTTATTTCAACACCACCAGACAAGAATGGTTATAAAGAATTATTTAATTCATATATATTATTTTTATTACATAATTATTATTTTTTAAAGATAAAATATTATCTACCTTCTTACCCTCCCATTAGTTTTAAACTGAAAAACATCACTCGTGTGAATGTGCAGAGTGTCGCCACAGCGAAGCGATGTAATTTTTTTTTAATCATGGCCACATATGATTGCTAATATGGTTGGATTTAACAAATAAATATTATATTTATAATAAAATCATGGTTTTATGAAGTTAAACCATTATCTTCTTTATTTCATTTTCTTCCATTAGAAAAATGAAATTATCGTGTATCTGTGCATATGGACTACCGCCTACATAAACGTTGTATCGCATTTTTTATTACCACCACTCATGGATAGTTTTAAAAGTATATTAAATTTTGAGACATTATAATTATAATATTTTTAACAGTTATTATATAATGGAAACATGAACACTTTGACTATGGTCAACACCCCAAATATGTTTTGGACCGAACAACCTTAAAATGTACAATGTAAACATAACCTATTTAGTAACTAAATAGAAAATGGGGATAACTGGAATGAATAATTATAATGGATTGAACATAATAAAATATCTAATTTAAGTGAATAATTAATATAATTTTATCATTTAGGAGTTAGAGAATGTACCAATCCAGAAAAAACTCAAGGTTTTCGGATTTTTTAATATTATTTAAATATTTTCCTTCAAACTATTTTTTTTCTATATCCATATTCCTTAAAATGATTCAATAATTTTATTCTTTATACTCCAATTATTTTTTAAATTAATTTCCAACTATCCTTAAACTTTTATATAATATTTTTAAAATAATTTTTTTAATATTTTTTATAAGGGTCACATTTGATTATTTTTACCAAAGTGTAAAATAATGTTTTTTAACACTTAATGCATCATCACATTTTCCCACCATCATACTGGTGTTTTTTATCACGATTGTTATACTAGTTTCATGTTTTTTCAAATAATAGAATATTCCCATTCTTTAGGTAATTGTTTTTTAAAGTTTCCTAAATGAAAATGATATTTCTCATTATTTTTAAACAAAAATGGAATATTTTTATTTTGGGATTAAATGATTTTTTCAAAGAATTTATGGTGAAAAGTTATATTATAAATAAATTCATGATAAATTACTTTGAAATTGTATATGATGATGATTGAGACTAAAATATATCCATATAAAGTGTCTTATAATTATTTAGTCTTTGAAGAAATTTTTTTGGAGTTGACCAGTTAGGTTACTCCTATTGAAAGGATTCTATGAAATAGTTTAAAATGTGTTTAAATATGATTCCTCAAGACTCATTCATGATTTATCTATGATTTATATTGTTTTTAAAGGGTTTATTGGATAAAATATTATTTTTCACTTGTGATTATGATTCATTTTTACACACAATGTTTACTGTGAAAAAATGTAAATATTTCTATGGGTTTCTTTGATTTTAAATAGAGTAAATGGTATCCTTTATTTTTATATACCTTAACGATATTTTTCTAATAATCCTCCATTTTCAAATGTTTTTTATATAAATTTAGAATGTGTAATGACTATACCAAGGTAAATATTTCTGATATGGTGAATCATATTAAATAATGGAAAATATTATTTAATGAAATAGGGGAATAAATTTATGAACCTATTTTTGTGGAAAAATTTTTACATTGTGTGAAAATGTATATATTCTTTATAATGGTTTTCATTATTATATAAAACTATTACCCAAAAATATCTATAAAAAGTATTAAATTTTAATCCTTTTTATAAATCATGTAATTATACGTTCTTTAAGTAATAAGGCACTAATGATGGTATCAGATAAAGTGTTCAAATCACTTTATAGGTTAGAATGTTATTTTATGAGAATAATTTAGAATATTTAGAATAAATTTGGGGATAATATGTTGGATTTTTATCATGACTTAAATGTAATCTATAACCTTAAGGGTTAATATTTTATACAGAATTATGGTAATTTATGGCTGAATCAAAATAGTTGAATAGAATATTAAATGTTTTAGTCATAGATAAAGAACCTATTAAGTTATTTCCAACTCAAATTTTAATTATAATCTATGAATAATCCAAGATATACATGAAAAATAATGTCCTCAACAATTGAATTATATCAAAGATTAATTTTATTTTACATTAGAACCAAGAAGACATGATCATCTCATGTAATTTATAATTAATTAATTTAAATAAAGAAATAAATTTTGTTAAATTTCATTATTCATTGATGAATAGATTAACTATTTATTACCATTCTATAATTTTAGTGACATGATTTAATGATATAATACTTCTAGTGTTGATCCACATGAGAAATATGAACCTCTTCACTTAATATTCTGGTGCTGAAGAATAATATTATAATTCTTGGATCATTCATCATTAATCACCTCAAGGATCTATTCTAATGGAAAGACTCCCATTTATTATTGATAGATTAGTGGAGAAGAATTGATCTCCATTCATAAGAGAATTCAATAGTAAAATATATCCAATCCTTGAGTGAATTCTATCTAGATTTTTGGTATACTGAACGATGATTATCTTTAGAATTAACATAACAGGGTTTAAATTGATCTAGGGTTAAAAAAATAATAATTTCACATCAATCCTTATTATTTTAATAATCCTTGATGAACCTCTTATAAAAATAAATATAATATTATTATTATTTACATGATATATTCTAAACACAAGGATAAAATAAATATTATTTCCATGATTAAATAATTTAACATATATTTAAAAAAATATTTAATATTGAATTTATCATAGAACTATTAAAATATGTCTAAAAATCCTTCTCATTATTTATTTTTTCCTAGATAATAACCATTTATTTATTAAATAAAAATCACTTCATTATAATGTAATGAATAAATAAATATTATATTCACTAAAAAAGAATAAATATTTACTAAATATTCAAATCAAAAATATTCTTTTGAATAAATAAGGAAAGAATATATGAAATAAAACTATCATGAATAGTTATTAAACCATATGAATGAATAATATTTATTCAATATGTTAAATTCAAAAATAATTTACCTATGGTTCCTAATATATTTAGTGTGTGACCCTCTAGACACCTTTCAAAGTGTTATTTGGTTATTATACCTAAAGTTCTTGGTTAGGATCATGAAACACACCAAGGAACCAATAGTGAAAGTTGTTAAATGTCAAAATGAAAATAACCACATACGAACATGTATTGTGTTATATAATCTCTTTATCCGAATATCTTTATTCCAGAAGCATTAATCTTGGTGTCTTAACATATGTTCTCTATGTATAATTATTTAGGTTTCTGTAAATGAATATTGCAATGGAAAACGGTGGATATAGAATTAATAAGGTAATTATATTTCCAAAAAAGGGTTAAGCTATAAAATTCCATTAATGAATAGAAAGTATACATAATTGTTCACATTAATCATAGATAATAAATTACCCTTGATGCACCCTACATATCCAAATTTTTCATGAGAATATTTCATCAAAAAAAATTCCAATATATCAAATTATAAGAATAATAATATGAAATAATAATAAAATTAATGTCTAAGGATCATTATACACTTTCAAAAATAGGAACATACAATGAAACATATAAATGGGTATTTCTTATTGAAGGTTCATGTTATCAAATTCTCATTATATAAAGTTTACCAAGAGATTACATCATGAAAAAGTGTATTAAAGACTTATGAGTCTCCAAAACTGATCGCTGGTATCATTTGTATCTTTTCAAATGATATTATCTGGCTATGGAACACATATTTAAGTATATTGTCATGTAACTTCTAGGTTCACATCATAGTGGAGAACTATAATGAACTTTTAGTAAAATACATTTTCTTAGGACATTATCACATAAAATGTCATGCATTATAAAAATCTATTATAGTAAGAAAATTATTAATAGTAAAAAAATTGAATATAGGTAATCATAAATCATAGAGAAGTTGGTTATAAAAAACCAACTCCAGCAAACTCATATTACACTAAATCCAAATACTAACAACTTTTATTCTTAGGTCTCCCACATTGACTTCATGCATCTAATGAGATAATTCTTTTGTAAAGGGGTCTTCCATGTTCTCTTACATGGAAACTCTACTCACAAAAACTTCACCTCTTTGAGATAAAGCCCTCAAGATTTCATATTTTTGGATTATGTTCTTTATTAAATAATGTTAGCTTGGATCCATTTCTAGATTCACGACTACAATATTATTATATCATGATCTTGAACAAAGTTTTGTATTTAGATAGATTTTTTTGAATCTAAAGCTTCTATATACTTAGCCTCTATGGTAGAGTCGAAAAAAATGGTTGGTTTAAACTCTTGCATCTCACAACTCCTCCATTGAGACTGAATAAATATCGTGACTATGACTTCATATCATTTTGATCTTTCAAAAATCTTGTAACACCATTAGTGAAAATCTCCATGTATCCTCCATATATCATGAACATATCTTAGTTCACCTCAAATAATTGTGAATATCCTTAATAATAGACAAATATTTTCTCCTATATTGTCTTGATATATTTGCACAATGTTCAAGGAATAGAAAATAATAATCCTAGTACATAAAATAGAATACATGATATATCTTATCACAGAATCATGTATGATATTAGTCCTTCTATCATTTTATTAATACGTGTGAGGAATGTTTTTTAATGTAAATATTTCTACCATGTGACACTAGAACAAATCCCCTTTGGGATTGTTTCATACTGAACCTCTTAAGTATATTTTAAATTTATATACTTTAAAATTGTCCAATCATCCCCATAGATCTATAAAAAATTATCTTCATTTAAAAATATATAGTATTCCTCACCTAATCCCTTCATAGAGAATCACCCTTTCAACCAATCCTTAACTAACAATAAGACTTGTATGAAATGTCTATTAAGTAATATGTCATTGATTTACACTACTAGGATAAAAACTAAACTCACACTAAATATCTTTTAAACAGTTGCATAACATTGATTTATAATGAAACAAAATTTTCATATGGATTAATTGAACCAAATATTCAATGATAAAGTTAAATTATCCAATTCATAAATGGGTCTCAAAAACATGTATACCTTTTTAAGATTTCATGAAGTCACAAAACCTTTTGGTTATTTTATATATAAATCTTCCTAATAATTTATGTAATGGAAGGTTGTTTTTACATCCAAATTCCAAATTTCATAGTCATATAAATATATTATTGAAAATTATAATTTTTATTGATTTAAATATGGATTCTTGTGAAAACGTTTCTTCATAGTCATTACCATGAATGTTTTTAATAATTTATCCACTAGACATTTTTTATAGGTACCATCTTTACCTTCCATGTACAATTTTCTCTTGAATACCAACTTTCACCCAATAGGTATTACATTAGCTTGGGAATTGAAAAGAAACCAAACATTGTTCTGATACATGGAATTCATCACAAAATTCATGGATTTTTTTATATTTCATCTTCTAAGATACATAATTCATCCTTATATAAAAGATAATATTTATTGTTAACTGATAATGATTACTCATCCTCACTAACTATAAACCAATATATTTCTAGTTATCTAACCTCTTTGATGGTCCTATATAATAATTGTGTTTCAAGGACAAAATATTCTATTGGGAACACAATAATGTATTCCAAAACCAACTATTGTGTATCTTGAGCTTAAACTTTATAAAATTAAATCTTTATTCCATTATCCTTTTTGAGGATTCGCTCACTCTCAATGAAAATATATTATATATCTACTATTAATATTATTCCTAAGGGGTCATATAGATAATATTCTCTAATTTCCTTAAGATAGCCTATAAAGGTACACTTTATTCCCTAGGGTGATAGTTTGTTGATAGATTTGGACTTTATAGATGTATATCATCCCCATACATGATTATTTGATAAAATGGGTCTATATACACTCCATAACTCAAAGGTAATTTCATTAACCAGATTAGTTTATATAAATTTTACTGTGTATGTTATAGTGTGAAATGAATTTTCCTAAAAGGATAATATAATATCTATATGACATCATCTAGCCTACCATTTCAATAATGGTAGAGTTACTCATTTCACTAATACTATTCTACTGTGGTTTTTAAGGAGGTGTGAGTTAGGATAGGACCCAAGATTCCTACAAAAGGTCGATAAATATTTGGATAAGATACTCACCACCTCAATCAGGTCTATGTATCTTTATCATATTACCATGTAGATTCTCAACATCATTCTTGAATTTTTTTTAATTTCTAAGAGGACTTAAACTTATACCTCAATAAGTAGATATATCCATATCTACTTAATTTGTCAATAAAATTTATTAATTTAGAATAAAAACCTCTAGGAACTACTAGAAAAGGTTTACATAGATTAGTATTTATCGATTTAAAAAGCTATGTAAATCTTTCACCCTTCCACTAAAAGGTGGATTGGTTATTTTTCTTCATAAACAAATTAGACATTTTTAAGTGGTTTTGGCTCAAAAGTGTCTAAATATCTATCTTGATTGATCTTTTTGAGTTGCTTAATTTTTACATGACTATGGTGGTGATGCCAAAATTAGGGGTGAAATGAGAAATGTAAAAAATGATTTACTATAAATTTTCAAAACTTGGTTTTAATAATTTAATAAATAATGTTTTTCATTTAAATACATAGTTCTAAAACCTATGTTGTATTTATAAAAGAAATACCTCTTATTTCCAAACGTGAAGATAAAAACACTTGTATCCCGAAAGGATATATAATTTTTTTTGGTAAAAATTTGTACTTAATAACAATCTTTTAAACCCAAGATCACCCCATTTAGAATTAGAAGGTGGTAGTATCCTATATCCAATGCAGCAATCCATGCTCTAAAAGATGCTCTAGGTTCCAAATCTCCTATATAAATCTTCCATAATCTACATGTTTTCTAAATTTGGATATATATGTGAGAACCAAAACCTATATCCAATACCTAATATACATATATAGAGATATTTCACTTGATGATTAATAAACTTGAAGCTTCTCCTTGCTTCATTAATTGTGTGTGGTTCTTTTTCTAGTGGCCAAGTTTACTACATGAAAAACAGCCCACATTTTTTCCTTTACTTTCATTTAGATGTTATTATTAATAGAAAGGTAGTTCTCAAGATACTTATACATAGAATTATTCTTGGGGACCTTTCTGCTTTTCATCCTTTTTTTATTCACTATAATGATAGAATTTGTTTCACACCCCATGTCTTTCTCAACTATGAAAATCAAAGTAAGAAGTACTGAAAGAGTATTATCACTAATTCTTATATTATATTTAATAATGAAACTAGAAAAGGATTTAGGTAGTGAGGATAGAAGGAAATTTTTGTGTATCTCGTCATGGATTTTAAATCCCGATATGTCTAAGTGGTATATATATATTATCATCTTGACGACATGAGGCCCAAATTGTGATGAATATCTATGATTCCATGTGAATAATTCATTAGATATCTCATATGTCTCTCATCTTTTCTTGATAAATATCATAATGGTGGTACATCATGCTATATATATCCTTATATTCATGTTTCTTCATGAAATCATTATAAATTGATAATAGAATTAAACATTGTACATTTTTAGCATCACCCACATGTTTAAAGTAGGGATATACTTCTTTCTCACCAGAATCATTACCAAGAGACTCATGAACTAGGTTCCCATGATTTATAATTTTTATTCAGGGAGTATTATAATATGTAAGTGCCTATATCATTTCTAGATGATAGAGTTAGTGAAAAGGTTATCCTTATTTTGTACGGGCACAATTATATTTTTGAATTAATTTGGTTTCTTATTTCTATAACAAATTAGAGAATAATTTTAGTATGTTAACTACATAATAAAATTAGATAACGAATTTTTAATTAATTAATATTGGACTAATTTTTCAAAACCCAACAGGCATCACCATTGGTTTTGGAATATCTATTTACATGGATAATCTAGTGGAAATAATATATATCCCCCTTCTCATAATAAAAACTTGGTCATAACAAATTATTGTGAGTGATTTTAAGTAATTGTAACTTGAAAACTGAATTGACTCACAAATACTTGATCTATTGGGTGGACTCCCCAATCAAAAAATCCAAGATAATGATTTCCTTAATTCTTTTCTCTCAGTTGCAAGAATTCAACTTGGGAGGTCAATCTTAAGTTAAGTCAGCCCAAAACTCAGTCTATTATTCCCCAATAATTAAAATCACCCTTACATGGTTCATTAAAACAATTTGAACTATGGTTAAATCTTAACATAAGTAGAGGAAGGCTATATTGAATTAATATAATAATTTTTGGTATTTTCTGGTCTTTTATAAATAAAGTTCCATTTTATATTTGTAATATTCTTTTAAATATTAATTGTTTTTTACTTAAGTGATTAAACATGTATTAGATTAAATGTATACACCACCCCATTTATTTTAATTTCATTTTTAATTCTTTTTAATTCATTAATTTTTTTATTAAAAAAAAGAAACTAAAAATAAATTAAGCATGCAATTAGATATGCATAAAATAATAAAAGTTTTATGTTCATGAGCTTTATTAATGATTAGTTTATATAGACTATGATAATAAAACCATCTTCCCTTTGGTAATAATACATTAAACCAAGATGTTGTTCATGCTATATCATTACAAAAATCCTCTCATGTATCTATGATACTGATTTTTCATTGACTTCAAACATTAACTACCTCCACTCTCATGAGAGATTCATCTGTTACATAAGATTTCATCACATGATAGTGAGGGGAACCAAATGATTTTTTAGATTTTTTACATAAAATAAATCATTGTCACATAGAGCCTTATATAATGAATAAAGGGGATAAAACATATTCCATCAATTTAATTCAATAGTTATAATAAATTAAAATGAAACCAATCATACACATAGGTCTAATATTATCTAACAGTCATCTATACACATGAAATGAATATAAATTTGTAATCTAGTTATAAATTACGTTAATTTATTCTTTGAATAAGAAAAAAAATGAATTAATATAATTAATAGATTAATTCAACTTATCTCAAATCATTCTAATCCATCCTGGAAATATTTATTATCCATAATTTTAGAAAAAATAAATTAATTGATTTTATTAAAACTAATTGATTATAAATTTGTACTTTTAGGTAATAACATATAACTATCCAATTTATGTGGAATAGTCCTAGTACTATATACTCACAAGGAATCCATATTTCCATTTATAATTTAGAAAGAAAATTAATTTAATGTATAATTAGTAATCCTATTATATGGTTTGTACTTTCAATAAATGACACATGGAAACATGTTGATTAGCTTTAATTATATCATAAAATTTTCTAACAAGATAAATTAATCACAAAGGGTATAGTAGGTTACATTGAATTTACTATGGATTCATGCCATGTATTATCTTCTACCCATATTCGCAACACACACCTAGGGATTAGGAATGTTTGTCAACTATGAACATGTATGAGGTATATAAAGTTTACACTAGATACACACCATATAGACTATATGTTTATTGATCTAATAGTCATCGTGTTTTTTACTAAATGAATGAAATGGTTTGGAACTTCCTAATGTATACTGTGAAAACACTTGGACTACATGGTGTGTGTGCAAGTTACATGGTGTGTAGTAAAAATAATATGTTCTAGCCTATCCTGATCAACATGTGGTGTACATTAAATGAATTACATTTGAATTTGATACTTAAAATTAATTCATGAGTAATCCTTGTGTGCTGAACATCGGTACATGATGTGTGCCTTTGGGATACACATCACATATTCCTGGGTTATTTGCTGAAAACCCTTATCAAATCCTGATGAAGTATTTAGATGTTATTTTGGTAAATTTAACCTTTTCACGGTTATATTAGTGAGAAGGAAGAATGTAAGATAATAATTAGATGTTTGGATTTTAAGAACGCATTTCATAGAAATAAAAACCAACAGAAAATTAATATCATTAATCAATGGTTGATAAATAATTATAAATTAATTATGTGATGACACTGAACCACTTCAAGGTTTCTAGCATGGTAGAAGAACCTATTGAGATGTTAAAAACTCATTATTTTCATCTAATCAATAAATAAACAAGATGAAAATAATGAATAATCTCATCTCTAAGGGAATTTAATTGAAGATTAAGTTATTATTAGACATGAACTAAGAAAACAATACCATCACATATAATTTATAATAAATTTATTTTCATGAATAAATAAATTTTATTGAATTTATTTCATGGTTAATGGATCAATATAAAACTTCAAGTTGTTATATACTTATGGTGAGAGTATTTAAGTGTAGAATCCCTATAGTTGTGATTTAGATATTAACTATGGTCCTCTGAACATCAACACATAAATATTTAGGTTCTAGTATGGAAGATCTTAATGCTAGCATCATTCATCATTAGTCACCGTGAGAATCACTTTCAATGGAAGGACTCTCCTTTACCTTTGTAGTATTTACAAATTGGTGGAGGAGGATTTCTCTCTATTATTGAGATCATTTTAGGAGAAAATATCTCTCTAGAACAAGAGAATTAAATCTACAGTTTAATTGTTCACAAATATGACTAGGTTTGGAAAAAATATAATCATGTTTAATTAGATCTAGGGATAGACAAATAATAATTGTACATGGGCCCTTATTATTTAATTAATCCCCAATGAACCCCATGTCTAAATAATAATAATATTTTTATTATTTAATTTACATTATATAAACACATGGATAAAATAAATATTATTTCTAGGAATAAATAAATATTTTTTTATTCAGATAATATTTAAAATGACATTTATCATCGGACTATTAAACTAAATCCTCCAATCAACCTCATTATTTATAAGGCATTAAATTATTACTATTTAATTAATAAATAAATTTCACATTTTTATTCTCAAATAAATAAATAAATATTATATTCAATACAATAGAAAATAAATACTTATTAAATATTAAACTCACAAATATTATTTCAGATAACCAGTGAGTGGATATTTTTGATAAAAATATCATAAATAATTATTAAACCATTTATGAGAATAATATGTATTCAAAATGTTAAATTAAAATATTATTTAACTAAGGTTATAAATACAGTTACTGTGGGACCATCTGGTCCCTTTTTAGTGTCATTAGGTAGTTAAACCTAAAGGAAAAGGTTAGCATCCAAGAACACACCAAGGCACCCCTAGAGAATTATGTTAAATATCGCTATAATAATAACCACATAAAATTGTACATAGTGTAACATAATATCTTTATCTTGATATATCTAATCAATCAGATTTCATGTTGGTTTCATTAACTGATGTTCCCAATTTTTCATTATTTGAATTTTTTGGAAATAAAATTCTAAAATAAATACATGGTCATGGACATAATAAGGTAGTTTAATTTCCATAAAAGTCCATGAGATATCAACTTCCAATAAATAACATAAGGTATAAATCATTTCTCATATTATTTTTTAACGCAAAAATACTCATGACACACACAACATATCCTAACTCACAATGAACATAAATCAACATAGTTTTCATCAAAACATCAAAGTACATGACACATAATATTCAATAATAATAATCTTAAAGTAAAATGATCATTACAAAGTTACATGGATTGGAAAATCCAATGAAAAATATAAATATTTATTTATTACTACCAGGCCACGTTCTCATATCTCCTCCTCAAAATATCACCAAGGGAATAAACTATGAAAAAGTCTCTCAAAGTCCTATGAATCTATACCCCTGATCAACTATTTCATTTTTTTCATGTTAAATTATATCATTTTGATTTATAATATATATTTAAATATACTATAAGGGAGCTTCTAGGTTCTCATCATAATATGGAAATTTTATGACCTTTTAGTGTGTTATGTATGCTTTGGAAATTATCACATTTAATATCACATATAAGAACCATCTTGATGTGATATTAACTTTATTAATATTCAAAACAATGATTATAGGTAATCGTAAAATACATAGAAGTTTGTTCTAGGAAAAAATCATTAAAAAATTATATATCAATATTTATCCTTCTCATAATATGGTTTATTACTATTTTATTTGATATACTCACACTAAACATTTATTGTTTTTATTAAATAGATGAAATTAGTGGGAATGAAGTTAATAATGTATGTGATGGAAACTATAGTGGTTTTATGAATGTGCAACCAAGCAGGATTAGATCTAGAGTAAAATATATTTTGATTATTAAAAATTAGATATCTTATATTATTATTAACAACATAAACCTAGGTGAGTTTCATAACACATCAAATAATAGAAAAATAGAGTTTCATGGAAGTTTAGGTGATAAATATCATGATAGTAATAAGATTCAATCTTCAATGTGTCAAGAATATGGGAAGAAACACCTAGGTAAATGTATTAAATGAACATGAAGATGTTATACATGTGGAAATGGAGGTAATAAGGTAATAAATAGTAGATATAAATGAGTAGTTCAGATAAAATATTGGAGGAGAATAAATTTCCTATGAAGGTATCACTAATAATATAATTTTTTAAATGTGGGGACTATGCACATTATGAAAATCGATTTTCTTTTTGGAAATAATTTTAATGTTATCAACAAGACCATAAAAATAAATTTTTATCAATATAATAAGTGTAATAAGAAGAAACTGTGTAGAACATATAACTGGTACTAATTATTGTAACACCATTTATTATTTGTAATGAATGAAACATAAATAGATCAAGATTTATTAATTTTATTATATGATTCTAATTTTTTATTATAGGAAGGTTTTATTAGGGAATAAGATATAAAATATGGGTTATATGTTTATAAATGAATTTGAATAATTTAACTTTTTATATATAGGGTTTTGAGAGTTTTGAGTTAGTGGTATTTTATTTAAGGGTTGATAATATTTAATAATGATCGTGAGTATAAAAGTATTGATAACCATATAAGGTATTGTATATTTATTTTTGAAGGTGATAAATGATATTTAATGAGATATTTATTGGGTTTTATGAATAATTCATGATCAATGTATAGATAATTGTATTGGTTAATATGGTATTTTATGTTGAGGTAATTATGATTAATTGGGATAAAGGGTTATTATATTTTTGGGAATAAATGTTTTATCATATAGATAGCCATCGGATTAAAAAAATATTATGTGAATAGGTGTTTAAAGTTATTTTCGAAGAAGTTCATTATATTTTTTGATGACTTTAACGAAGTCAAGGTATATTTGGATAAAACTTTTCTAGTATGGGATTTTATGTCAAAGTGGTTTGTATTAATTGTGGAATAAACATTGAGTTATATTTTGGAGGAATATATGATTTTATTTTGACTTTAATATATTTCACATTATCTATATAAATTATTAGTGTCATTTAGAAAATATATGACGAGGGTATATATATTTTTGGTTTGTGACTTTATAAGTTATTGATGTTGTTTGGATAAAAATAATAAATTGATTTTAGAAGAATATGTGATCAAATAATTATAATATTTGAGTTTTAATTTTTTTCGTGTGTATTTTGAACAATTTAATGGCTATTTATTTATGGAATGATTTAAGTTGATATTTAGGTGTTATTAGTGATGTTTTTAAGATTAATGTATTATTTCTTCATATGACGTTTTGTTTAAATTGGATATTATCTTATCTTTTGCTAATAATTTGGGTTTTGGTTAATTAAAAGAAACCATAGGAATGCTTTATCATTATTTTATGGATATTATGATCCATTAAAATTTTATTTTAATACTTAAATAATAAAAAATCACCATGGTTATTTATCATTAATAATATGAGAAGAAGTAGAGATGGAAAAATTCCCCAAACATAATCAAATGATTAAATTATTCTTTTGGAATAAAAAAATCATGAATGTAATACGAAAACTCTAGGAACCAAGTTTCATTGGTTATAATACAATATTAGAAAGAGATATAGGATATCACATCCAAAAAGATTGAATATTTTTAGGAGTATCGTGCGATGGGATACATATATAATTCTAAAATTACATTTTAAAAAATGAAATACAACTTAAAATCACTGTGAGACCATTATTATTTATTCTAGTATGTCCCTAATATAATTCATATATATCTTCTTGGTATCTAGAGGAAAGAAAATTGTGGTCACATATGATCAGAAATGGAAAATGTGCAATAGAATCTATCATTGAATAAATAAATCATGAATAATATTTTATAGATAAAAATAATAAAATATACTATATAACTTATATCATAAAATGGGGATGTATTCATGGATTAAATAAAAACATAATAATCACAGTTATACCAATAACTAGTTTCATAATGATAGAACTCATAATCTCTAACATCACAATCTTATTATTAAGGCCTCATGCTAAGACATCACACATAAATAGGCAATGCGTATACTAAACACCCAAAGTGGTTTGTCTCATGAGACCTACCAACACATCAAGGGGGTATAAAAGTCATATAAAATCACTTAATAAGTCCAAAACATTCATCATATTAAATAAATATAGTAAACTTCAATACATAATCAACATAAATGTTCATATTATGAAACTTGCATACAAAATATTAATATTTTACATAGTCAATAACTATAAAAATATGATAAAAATACAACTAGAGAAATTAGGTGGATGGTATCATTATATTATATCCCTAGTAAACTATAATAGTCATAAAATTATATTTTCATAAATGAAAAAAAATTAAATGAACATTCCATCAAATCTTTGAAAACTCGAAAAAAAATTGATAACATTTTAAAAAAATACATAATACTGAGAAAATTATTTTCTATGAAAATATATATGTAAAAACGAAAATAAATATTGAAATTATATAATATTTAATATATTTGGAAAACCTATTCATTAAGTAAATTTTAAAATAAATATTATTTTCACACTTTTGATAAAAATTCAAAAATACCTCTTTCAGAAAATGGTAAAAAGATTCATTTTAAACCGTTGCAAGGAAGTCAAATATAGTTGTAAACGATTTTAATTTATTATATTAATATCATTCATGAAAACTCTATAGTGAACTTGGATATGGAGGAGAAACATTCTCGAACAAAAGGATAGATAATTTAGTTTTCCTTAAAACCATGTTCTCCATCATTTTAAGAACTAAATAGTGGAAAATTAAAAAAAAAGTAAAATACAAAGATAACAAGATGAGAAGAAAATATATATAGTTTAAAATATAAATATTTAATTATATACTTTAGTGTATATTTAAAATAAAAAAAATTATGAATAAAAATGATATTGTATACTAATCAATCGCATTGAACTTATACTTGGTGGGATGCATTATATCCTCCTAGATAATAACATTAAATTAATTAAATAATTTATTAAGAACCATTTTCATATATATTTCTTTTTTAAAGTCATTTTATAATCATTTTTCATCCATTAATTTAATATTTCTTGTTAACATTGACCACTTAAGGTTTTATAGTCAATTTCTCCAAACTTAATTCATATAAAGACCATGTTTAAAGGTGTTGTGAAATGTTTAAAAAATTTAATTTTTTTTAATAATATAGTTTTTTATTATATAAATTTTTAGAATCATCCATTCATGATTGTAATAGAAAAGATCACATCATTTTATAGATGTGGTAGTACAAACATACACATGAACGTAGTTATCATTCTATAATAGATGGAAGGGTAAGAAGATATATGATATACTATTTTTAAAAAATCATAAGTATTAAATAAATATAATATATATATATATTAAATATTTATTTACTTATAACCATCTATGTAAATTGGTGGTGTAAAATGAATTACACTACTACTTGGGGATGGTAGGTTGTACATATGAACGATTATTGTTTTCAGATTCCAAATGATGTAAAGGAGATATAAAATGGTTGTATAATTAAAATAAAATCATAAAATTATTTTGAATATACTTAAGAGATAATTTTAATACTATTATTGAATATTTGGAGATGGTTCAAGAATAAGGGTACCTAAAAAATCACTGAAAGAATAGATACGTCTTCTTTTAATAACCTCATTTGTCTTACACTTTAAGACTTTATAAAGTGGTCTTTCAACTAATTTTACCCCTTCACGAATAGATACCTATTTACTATGGTTAATATAAATTCTGACTAAAAATTAAGTTGAGAATATTACCTAAAATTAATTATATGATTAAAAATGTTGAATACATTTTATAATATTCAATTTCTAGAAGTGGTAAAAATTACTGGTATTATATTTTCATAAAATGCAACAAAATTTGTTCTTAGAAAAATGATTATTTTAACCCAAAAATTGAGTTTACAAAAAAATAAATTATTATGTTGATTAAAATTTAATTAATTTTATTATTATAAATATAAGGAGAACTATTTAATTTAATTAAAATAAGCAACTTTATGAATAATATTTTAAGAGATAAGAACAAAAAACAATTTTTATTTGAATAAAAACATTTCTTAGATTTTAAAATGTTATACATAGATTTCTAAGATAAAAATTATATTTTATATGAATTATATAAATTATTAAATAAATATTATTAATAGAAAAAAAAATTCATAAACATTCAATTTATTATTATATCATTACAATTTCATGAAAGTGTTATTATTATTAAAATAAATATTTTCCACTATTCACCCCAAAAAAACAAATAATTTATAAAATATATCAAAAAATTGGCCTAAGATAATTTTGAAATTATAAAATTAAAATTAAAATTCATTTCATCAAATTCAATTAATAAATTTTTTTAATTTAGTTTTTAATCACATTTTTAAATAAATCTATGTACAATGTGAAATATTTTATTTAAAAAAGTTTTATTTATTATAATCAAAGCTCAGATGTTACATTCTTCCCCTATTCAGAATTTTTTTACTTCAAATTTATAGAATATAACCTCATGAAAAATATGTGGTTATTTATTCATCATAACTTCTTCTATTTTCCAGGATTCCTCTTCTATCTTAGTATTTCTATGATGTTTCTTTACTAGCAAATTTTTTCAATTTCTCAACACTTGTTCTCTAGTTTAAACAATATGGATTGGATTTTCATGTTAAGATAAATAAGGTTCCAATTTTATTTCCCCATATGTGATAACATTAAATGGGTTTGAATTTACTTCATTGAAAAATAGATATGGAACACCTCACGATCTATAAAGAGGCTGGGCGGCAATTCTAAATGGTAGTTTACTTCTTTATTTCATTCCAAAATTTCAAAATGCCTAATGTACTTAGGATATAGTTTGAATTTTTTTCTAAACCTTATAAAACCCATCCATAGTGATACCTTTTAGAAAACATGTTCTTACACATGAAATTATAAATCCTTCCTTAATTTGTAAATAAAGGTATTTTATCATCTTCGAGTATCTTTAATATAATCTTGAATAGTACTCAATTTAATTGTTTTCTCTTACATGAGATCTAAACCTACATGTTTCCTTTCAAAAAATAGATCAAAAAATGTTAGAGTATGAAAACTGTTTTCGTATAAAGCTTCATATGGTTTCATTTTAATTCTTGAATGGAAGTTATTATGTTTTTAAAATTATACCAAAGGTAAATACCTATCCCACATACTAGGAAATTCAAATGAGAATGACCTCAATATATCTTATAATGTCTTAATATCCCTTTCAAACATACCATAAATTTTTGGATAATATATAATTCTAAACTGCAGCTTAGTATCGAGACCATTATGTAGACTTTCCATAATATCAATTTAAACCACAAATATTGATAATAAGTAATACAAAGTGGTGCAACCTGAAGTCTCACAACTTCATTAATATAGAGTTTTGTGAGGATCTCATGGGGTTCATCTTTCTTTATAGTAAGTAAATTTGTTTACTTGGTAAAGTGATAAATAATAACCAATATCGTATCATTATTTCTTGGATTATTTGGGAATCCATTGATAAATTACTTAGTAATATCATTCCGTTTTCAAATAGGTATAGGTAGAGGTTACATGATCCTTTAAGATGTTATCTCTTTGACTTAATCTATTTACAACCTAAGAATCCTGAAAAAATTTCTATAATTTCTAGTTTCATTTTATCCCACCAAACAATTTGCTTCATATCCAATTACATTTTGGTACTACCAAGGTGTATAGAGAAATTTAAGCTATGATATTCATCTAATAATTCTCTTTTCAGTTCCATTATAGATAAAACCCATAGTTTCTTTTTAAATTTAAAAATATCATCTTCATGTATGAAGTGTAGAAACTTATTATCTTTCATGGATTTAACTTTCTTTCGAATATATTAATCAAAAAGATAAAAAATTATTTTCATTAATAAGGATTATTTGGAAGTAATTTATAATAGATGTGATATATCTCCTTCCTTAATAATTCCCATATCCAATATTATTAAATCCATTAATATAGGATCTTTTTTAATCTTAATTTTTGTTAAAAATATGTGGTATTTTCTATTCAACACATTGGTTACATTATTTTCCTTCCCATGGTTGTAATTTATTAACAAATAATAATAATTCAGTAGTTCCAACCATCACTTTTGCCTTATGTTGAGCTTAATATGTGGTAATATGATTTTTAGAATTTTTTTGATCCATATATATTTCATATCTTTTACCATAAAGGTAATGCCTTCATTTATATAATATAGTGATTATGGATAAAAACTCAAGATCATGGGTTAGTTAATTATTTTCATGAATCTTTAACTACCTTGATGGATAAAAAACTCTATTTTTCTATATAACGACACATATTTATCCCATTTCTGATATATCACTAAATTATAAAAAAGTATCCCTTATCAATGGAAAAATAAATATCAGTGCATTGACCAATTTAATATGTAATTACTGAAAAACATTGTTTACCTTATTTTAAAAATATAAACTTTACCTATTTACATTATAATTTATTTTAATGGGTTATACAATTGAGAAAAAATTTAAACAAGTCATTAATAGTGACTTGGTAATGGAAGGAAAATATGTACCTTGAATATATTTTTTTAGTGTTGGAAATTCCATCATTATCTTTGTCTATAAATAATCAACTATTATTCAATCATTAGAGAATATATATACATGAAAAGAAACTTCCTAAATCCATAATTACCATTTTCTAAATTTTCTATATAACTTGTTTTCTTTAAGAGTCTCAAGAATGATTTGAAAATGACTCATATACCCTTCATCGCTTTTAGATTATGCCATGATATAATCAACAAATACCAAATAAAATTATCAAGATAATTATTGTATACTATTTTCATCATATTTTCAAAAACATAGGTTGTATTAGTCATTTCAAAGGACATTGCCATAAATACATAATGTTCACACCACACACTAAATATCATATTTGGAATATCCTCCTTATTTACTAATAGATTATGATACCCAATACAAATTTCAATCCTTGAAAAATATTAAGCTCCATGAATTTGGTCGAACAAGTCATCAATGTTGGGTAGAGAAAACTTACTCTTTGATGTAAAATATTGAATTCTCTATAATTGATGGATAACATCATAGACCCATTATTATTATTAATAAAAATAATAGGGGATCCCCATAATTAAAGGTTATGGAATATAAATACCTTATCACAAAAATCCTATCATTGTTTCTTAAGTTCTACTAATTAAACTATGTATATACTATATGGATTCTTATATGTAGGTTTTTCATTGGTGGTGAGATTAATGGAAAAATCAACTTCATGCTCAGTTGGGTGTCTAATTTGTTCTTTAGGAAACATTTCAATGTATTCCAATATAATTGGTAGGTTCTATATTCTAAAGAATCATTTCACATTCATAGGTTTTATTATCTCTTCTTATCTAATAATTTATTTATGGATAGGTACTAGAGGTGGATCCAAACACAACTCAGATGATAAAATTTCACCTCTAATGATATGAGATTTTTCTTCTCCTTCATGAATTTTTATATCCTTTTCTTGGAAATAAATTTTTTAATAATAATTTTAAATAAAATCCATGCCAAGAATTAAATATAAATCAACCATAGGTATAATAAATATATTTTCAAATACGGTATTTTTATGCATCATAATGGGGACTGACTAATATATCCTTGTTTTAATATGGTTTCCATTGGGATTTTTGATTGATAAACCTCTGAATAATGTCCTACGTAAATATTTAAATTTCATAGGAAACATGTAAGATATAAAATCATGTTATGATCTAAAATCAATTAAATCATTATTAAATTTTATGTTATAATCAAATTACATATGACTGTATATTTAATAACATTAACATCTTTTATAGTGAGTGTGCAAGCTTAGACTTTCTCAGTTATCCTTTTTATTAAAATTCAATTGAATCTTGGGGAATATTTCCTAATAATACCCCATATCCTTACAATTTAAGCATTGTAAATTAATTACTTCATTATTTCTTATGTTATCATGAGTTAAGTGGATTTTTTATCTAAACATAAATAAAACTACCATTCCCATCATTAACGTTCCATTTTTTTCTTTCCACAACTAGAATAAGTTTTAAATTAAAAACTTCTCCTCTTTCCTTTTTCATATTTCATATCCATCCATTTCTTTTCTTCTTTTCCTCAAAAAACATAAGTCTTGTAGAATTATTTCTCTTTATTTTTGTAAATTGATATTATATCCCCATAAAATTAAAATCCCTAAGATACTAATCCCTTATAATTAAAGTTCTTATCTATTCAAAACGTGATAAATCTTACTTCTTTGATTGTTTACTTAATAAAGAACATGAGTATCTAACCTTGTAAAGTTAGTTTCATACTCGAGAAACTTTCATCATTCCATTTCCATTAGATTTATGAATTTTCTTTCCATATAAGCTCATTGTTCCAGAGGAAAGTTTATTTTAGATTATATCTTTTAGAATTTATTCCACACTATTATATTTATTTCCTCCAACTCTTTATGTTTCTAGATCAATGAGCACCAATTATCAGAATCTCCCTATAGACGATAAAGTTTCACAATAAATTTCATTCTTTAAATACTTCCCAATGATATAAATATCTTCTCCATATACTTGATAAATTTCTAAAATACTAATAGATTAGTATTCCCATTGGATAATGATGTTTAATTCCACACTAAGTGGACCATCATTGTTTCACCATTTGGCGATCATTGGGATCCCCCATAAAATCGTGGTTATTTGTCAAAACCTGAATCAGCTAGACCGATATAATTATAATTTTTTCAGTTTATGATTAATCTTAATAATATTTATTAGTTATAAATTCCATACATGTATAACAATAATTTATATGGGTTATGATCTTTTATATACATGCAATTTCTAATGAATGGAATGTACTATATTAAATCATAACATTGTGAATTTTAAATTATAATTAGTATTTCTAAATATTGTGTAATAATTACCATAAATTGATGATTTATGCATATATAATCATAAAATAATATTCTTAGTATATTTTGTAATATGTTAGAATCATAATAATATTTTCAAATCTTTTATAATGGTTTTTAAAGATCATATAAATCAACCAAAGTATATCTCCACATAGGTTTTTGGAATGGTGTGTATTCTTACGCTCACTCGTCGTGCACTAAGTGAAGATTAATTAAATACTCAACCAACATTTTTTGGGGTGTTTACACCTAAGTTCATCTATGTCAATACTATATCCACTTTCTAGTATCCCATAAAGGATTTCATTGGAAGGTAACCATACATTCTCTATCTTACCATAAATTCATGATATTACAATATACTTAGACTTATCCCTAGATTATTTCATAGGGTTATCTTCTTTAATATATATTTTCCTAAATATAGTTCCAAAGTTATATACTAAAATTCCTTTGATACCAATAGTAACACCCCATCTCTATTAATCAATAATAGAGGGTTATGTTAATACATTGGCATAATATACAAGAGATATCATCCTGATGAATTGAATAGTTTAAATCCTTTTTAAATTAGATACACACATGAATATCACATTACATTTGAGAACATGAAATAAAAATAAAAATTATATGGATAAATTTATTATCTATTCTACTATATCCCTTAAATTATTCATAGGCCCCTTCTTGGTATTTTTGGGAAAGGAAAACATAATAAAGGGTGACCTAGATAGTTAATAAGGGAAAATGTAAAAAAACTATCATGAAAAAAATAAATCATAAATATTAAAGAAGATATAAATAGTAATAAAATATGAAATATAACTAATCTCATAGAAAATCGATATATCCAAGGATATAATATCTATATAAATAATCACATGGATAGTAATAACTAGTTTCATAATAATATAATTCATAATATTAGACATTATAAACATAACATCAATCCATTATGCCAGTACATCATACATAAATAGGTAAGGAGTTTTCTAAATATCCAATCCATATTGTCTCATGTGACCTAAAAATATATCACGTGGCTTTAATGAGCTCCACCCATCAGTTACTAAGACAAATAATTTCACCATATGAAATAAATGAAAAAAAATCAATAAATATTAAATAAAAACATTCATATTCAAAAACTAACATATGAAATATAAATATTTCCCCTAGTTAATAAATTAAAAAACATTATCATAAGTCATCTAGAGAGATAATGTGGATGGTATCCTTAGAGTATATCCCCAATCATCAAAGGTTGTTGACATATATGAAAGTTATTTTAAAAGAGAATTTGATCATTTCATTAAAAACATGAGAAAAATAGTGTTTTCTTTTTTATGTTAGTTTAAATAAAAATTTAAGAAATATTGAGAAATTGAATTTATTTGAAAATAAAAATGTAAACCATTAAATAAATCTTCAAAACAAAGAATATTTATTGTATCACTAATGTACTATTCATTCAATAAATTTTAAAATAAGGATTCCTTTTACACTATTTTTAAAAATTCAATAGTACTATGTTCATATAAAAATAATAATTTTAAACATATGTATATAAGTAAAATATAGTTTTAAATGACTTTATACAGTCATTGGATTAATGTAATAACATTATTAAAAACATTATAGTGAAAATATATATGAATAAGAAATATTCCAAAGGAAAGGGGGAAATGCGGTTAATTTTTCTTACAAAAATCAATGTCATTTTATGTTTAAAAGAGATAAAAATGAAAGAAAGATATTTAAACTCAATAGATGACCAATGTATGAAAAAATATATATACTTTTAATGATAATTATATTATAATTTCCCTCAAAATAAATTTAATTATAAAAAAATCAGAATAATAATGAGATTTTAGAATAAATCCTTACCTCGGAAATCCACTTGGTCAAATGCATCATACCCCCCTAAATAATAAATTTAAAACTATTAAATAATTTCTTAGAAATATTTTTAATGTATATTTAATTTTTTATGGTCTTTTTATAATAATTTGGCATATATTCAATGAATATTTCTTATTGATATTGACTACTTGAGGTTGTTTGGTCAATTTCTCCAAACATATTTTGGTATATTGACTAAGGTTAAATTTATAGTGACTAAAACCTTTCTTAAATATATATCACTTGTTAAATATAAATATTCATAATATAAAAAAATTATTCATGCCATAATCATATATGTCTACCACTTTAGGAAACATGGAAACATAAAAAACTGGTTCATATGTGAACTACATATTCCTCCACATAGTTCTTCATAACTATCACCCTTTATATACATATCATACATAAAACCTTTCTTCATACTCTAGTAAAAGGAAACGTAAAAATTATGAGATATAATTCTCTATAAAGGTAACAATAGAGATATCAATGGTCACATAAGAATAACATGATAATAAGTTCATTATAACATGAGAATAACATTTGAAAACCATGCCCAATATTTCAAAGGTAATAACCTTGAGTCATAGAATAAAACATGGAATTTCATAAGACATGTATTATAAATGAATCAAATAAAATTATCTATGAGATCATAACATAGTCATAAGATATGGATTTGTGTTATACACATAAAAATATAAAAGTATATCTTTAGTAGTCAATGTTTATTTACATTGTTATCATATTTGAGTGAGATCACTACCCAAACCATTACAGTATTCAAGGTTCACTCCCAATAATACCAAAGTGGAGAAATTTCCTTAATAAACTAGTTTCACTCCACAATATATTCCTATATATCTAATTATATTTTAATATTTACCCAATTCATTATAGGGAGATATAGGTCATACCCATCACATAATAAAAATCATACATATTTATGCCACAATATCATCAAAATTAATTATATCATAACCCATGAAAATAAATGGGCTTTATGATAATTTCATCCTTAAATAACCCATTGAAAATAAAAAGACTTCATAAATATTTAATCTTTTCATTATAGCACAACCAATGGAAAAAGATACATGTTTTTCCAATATTTCATCTTTACATAATAGCATAACATGTGAAAATTGAATGGTTTTAATAAAAATATATTTATCATAAACATCATAAATACAAATAAAAAATGATGGTGTAATTGGTTTACATCCCCAGTAAATCTAAATTAAATTAAAAGCATGTAGTCTTAGATATAAAATTATTTCAAAAGATCACTTGGAACATTTATTGGGGAAAATATTATATCCACTTTGAAAAATGGTTACTTAAAATATAATAAATTTTTAATTAATGATGGAAAAAATTTATTTCCAACAAATATTTCAAACTATTATGTAAATATATAAATCAATTATTGTTTGTTATGGTATAAGATATAATTAATGTCATATTAATTAAAACAAATATTCCTTTCAAATTTTCAATAAAAAAAATGTGTTTCAAATTTTCATTAAAAAAAATGTGCCTCATTCAAAAAATGATCAGAATATTCATTTGAAACAATTATTTAAAAATAAAAACATTGGTGAAATTTTATTTAAACAATCATAGTATAATATTAAAAAAAATTCTTGAAATAAAATTTGTAAAACATGGATATTGACAAAAATATTTTTTCGGGAAAACACATAAATAATGTTTATTTTTACATTAACAAACCTTTAGGATTATTGAGTAAAAAAGTGAGTTAAATGAAATGAAATAATTTAATTTATAGAAATATTTATATGGGAATAAAATTCATGAGTCTCTTTCCAGATATATCATAATATTTCATCTTCGGAATCTTAATCCTAACCAATCCAAATAAACAATGAGATTGTATCCCAAAACACTTACCACTTCAGTGAAATTTGGATCATAAGTCCCATAAAAGAAAACCCCAAATATCTATATGTTAATCACCATAAAATTCATAATAATAATCATAAAATATAAACTTTGGAATTATATACACCCTAGAGAATAAATAAGTGGTTAATATGGCTTGTGTCTCCTAGAAATAAAAGTGAGATGAAAATCCCATACCACTTTGGTAACTTTTGAATCAAGAAACCCATGAAAGAATAAATTTAAATGAAACATTAAATATAATTAAAATTAATAATTTTTTTATATAAATTTTAAAATGGGAAGTATATATACCGCACAAAATAAACTAGTGGTGAATATTTTTTAGGTCCCACGGAATGAAAAATGATATGAGAATTTATTATCACATGTTCCAAATTTCATCATACATTTTAGAACCTTCTATATAATAAATATATGATTATTATAAATTTATTAAAAACCATACTCATATTAATCATACCATATAATATCTACTTATAATATTTTATCAC
Organism: Viscum album; assembly: GCA_963277665.1. NCBI lineage: Eukaryota > Viridiplantae > Streptophyta > Magnoliopsida > Santalales > Viscaceae > Viscum > Viscum album. The sequence goes on along the minus strand of OY728140.1, from coordinate 972,781,748 downwards.
CCATTTATCAAAAATTCTTTCTTAGAATCATTGTTTCATGTAATAACATCTTTATTTTTTATGTATGTTTTTATATGGTATTTTTTATCCTTGTGATTTTATTATGGTTCCATAATATCAATAATATTAATCATGATATAAATATATTATATACTCATCATATACATGTTTATATCCACCTATAAAATTTATACATAGGAAAATTAATTATACCATTCATAAAGATGATAAATCGTGCATATGCCTGAAAGCTATTTCCATTTTCTCGACTGATGAAACAAAATAAAGGTAAAAATTAATTCAAATTTATAAAATAATTTTTATATAAAATATATCATATATATTAATTAAATTTTTCATTATTACCATCCATTTTAAAATAAAATGAATAAAACCTCATGTCGCTTCATGGAGGTGGTAGTTCGCACGTACGCAGAAGCGATGTTATCATTTTTCAATGGATTTGAATGTAAGAAGATATATGTGATATTATAATTAAAAAATTATAAATATATACTATAATATATATATATATATATATACTTTAAATCCATCATTATATCCATTTGTGAGAGACACTGATGGAAAATGAATTACATTGATTTGTGAGGTGGTAGTCCATTGAACACACGATCAACAATTTTGATTCCCATTTGATAGAAGAGAAGATGAATATGGGTAATTACACTATCCTAATATCATATCAGTATATGGTAGGTATTGATTTTATTATATCATAATAGTTTAATAAGATTTTATGGAGGTGGAAGAAGATATAAAATAAAAACTTTCAGTTAATAACAATACCTCTTATTCAGAAAACCTCATTTGGTTAGCACCAAAATCCTTAGAAATTTTTAATAATTAAAATAAGGCCTCTATGAAATGGGTAGGGAATTAAGAATTATATTTGGGTAGTTTTTGGATTAAAATTTTATTTGGATATGTAAAGAGGTGAGGAGAGTGGGTGCCCTTTTATAAGTGGGGGAGAGGACACATGCAACACCCCAGATCTGGTTCACTCATCTGTAATAGAACCTGAATAGTCGTATGGCTTCAACTATACCACCCTATATGCCAGAGGTTTCTTACCAGAAGAAATGGTTTGTGGGGAGACTATACCCTATTGATTAGAGTGTATCTGAGTTGTAGGAAACAATAGTAAGTTACAGAAAAAGTGAAACAAATGAGTTTCATAAGTATAAGTAATCCAAATATAATGAATAAGTAGAAAAAAGAACCAATATCATATAAAAAATGATTTCATGTATGTATTATATAAAATTAAAATACATAGAAGTAGATAAGCGGGCACATCCAACATGTTATACAAAAATAGAAAAATGACCCAAAAACACTATTTCATAGCATCATGAGAATAATATTGATCCCTGATATCATAATATATCCTAGTATAAAGATCAGGAATCCAAAGTTGGATTCTTCCCTTTATCCCTACATATATCCATAAATACTCTTCAGGTACCAACTGGCGGCTTAAACAGGGTGTGAGATATACTCAGTAGGCTCTCACAGATGTTATCTATAACAATCCAGTATGTGCATATAAAAATGATAAATGTATATGTAATAATTAATGCATAATTGTAAATAAAATTAAGTCAATTTTTCTATGTTCCTCATGGGACCCTAATCGATATGATGTGCTTTGACTTAGAAAGAATATCTCATAATCTATGTCACCCGGTATATAAATATATGTGTAGATATAAATTTATATATGTACATATACAGAACATATATATGACTATATATATATATATAATATTATCTAGGACCTGAGGTGTATACCCAAAGAATCTACATATAAATATAAGTGATTTAATAATTCTCATGGAATATGTACGTAGAGAAGGTATATAAATAGTTCATCATAATATTAAAGCATAGACCAACTCTATTTATGTTTTATAACATGGTAGACATGTTAGTTTGTTGAATTAATTATCATCATAAGCCCATCCAAGGTGTTCTGTGAAGAAAGAAACCAAGTATTTTTCTAGGTTTACTATATGAACCCATCACTTTAGGATTCTTCCCAAGGTTTTTTATATAAGGAACCCAGGTATCACTCATAGCATGGTATGAAGGAAAAAACCCTCTGAGATCATACATGATATACCACATAGGGAACCAGGTATCGATCATGGAATGTTATAGTATCATTTATCACTAATCTCATACAAGGTAATCCACTAAGGAACCAGATATCACTCTTGGTTAATATCATATAATGCTCCTTGTAATTCCATCCAAAGTGTTCTATGAAGAACCAGTGTATCACCCCATCGTAGTTCAATTCGTTTAAAAAATTAAAATGACAATGCCTGATGAGACCATCTAAGGTGTTCTAAATAAAAACCTGTATATTTCCATTTAAATTTCCTTTGGAATGGTTATGTATAAAATTAATCCCATACCATTTAAATAATTCATTTAATTTGGGTTGGCCAAATCATTTCATAAAATTAATTCAATCTATAACATGAAAAGAAAGGTCATATACACACAGCCTGCCATTTTCCTTTGTCTCTATTCAAATTATAATTTTTTTACAAGGTCCAACTCAACACACAATGATTATTTGTTGAAACTCATCCAAGGAATAATTATTGAGGTATTTAAAAAGGGAAGACACTAATGTGTGGATTATGATGAGGTGAGCATCCTTCAATAATAATTTTTTGGTTGTTAGAGCTACTCCAAGGGTAGAAATATCATTTTGTTTAGTTACATTGACATTTAGTAGGAGTTTCATGAATGTTATATCATGTGGAATAATGGTACATAATATAAACATTAAGTATTTTCATAAAAAATAACTAGTTCATCTACCTTATCTTGTTAGTACTCTCTTTTTCTATTGTCATCCTTTAATTTTGGATGAAATAGAAGAAATAAAAAAATTGAAAAATATCCTGAAAAAAGGGAATATTATATTTCCAAGAAATTGTATTCTAGGGGAGATATAAACTAATAAATTAATTTCAATGAAGGTATTACCAGTATTTATCCAACATAATCTACCAAGATTGATTCAGACGCCACATGGAGAACCTAGCTTAAAGCCTACCTTGAAGGAATAGGGAGAGATCCATGCGGTCAGGGAGGTTCAGCATGTAAAATGGGAGGATAAAAGAGGGGGTAAACTTTAATAAAGGAAGTAAACATAATTATTTCATCCAATTTTAATAAGAATGTTATTTGGTTGTATGGTTTTCCAAATCGTCCTTCTGAACCATGTGGTGCCACAGGTTAAGTAGCACTAAGAGTGTGGACCTATCCCCATGGTTTGGAAAAAACATGTGACCCTCTCTAGTTTATTACAGCACTACATATGTCCATATGACCCCCTTTCTCGGTCTAAAAAATCTATTCATCGCCCATAAGGGCCCACAGGGTTGGGTTTCATGGTTATCACTAATCATATGCTAACCGTGTGGCTCTTCCTTCCTTCCCAATATATGGAGCTCTGGGATTCTAATGAGTCTTGGATGCTTCTGAACCACTCCTTATCCTATTAATAACTTCCCTTAGGGAAAAATCAAATATTTGAAGAAATTTTAAGGTTCCATACCTCATTTTAAATTATAGTATCTTATCATATCCCCTCCTTAAATCAACTCATCCCCATGTTGTCCTTCTCAGGGTGGAAAAGAATCATTTAAGAATAGTTCTAGTCACTAATCAGGTATGTTGGACACTCTCTTATGTCTCATCCTGTACATTATAGTTCTTCCATAGAACTTATACTAGAGGAACTGATATACCTCATAAATCCTTTGTGCATCGATCAAATATCTGGATATGATACTCCACAATGGAAGAATCAGCCTCTAATTTAACATCTTTATGATTAAAAGTATGAGACATGTCTGAAAATTAATAGTGAAGCTAAGACATATGGGATACTTCGTACATAGGTCGGTTCCTCTGGGGTAAGGCTAACTGATATTCTACCATACCAACTCTCTCCAAGATCTCAAAAGGATTAACATAATGACATGATAGCTTTACCTATCTAAAAATCCGTTTATGACCCAACCTAAAAGAAACACACAAGAAAACCCGATGTCCCACCTCAAACACCATAGGTCGATGATGGAAATAGACAAAAGATTTATGCCTATACTGATCTATATCCATATACTTCTAGATAAGTTGTCCCTACTCTGAAGTCTCCAGGACAAGAAGAGGTCCCAGTAGTGTTGCATCTCTAAACTCTAACCAATATAGGGTTGAATGACATGACCTACCAGATAAATCCTCATTAGGATCCATCTATATAGTATATTGGAATCTATTATTATAATTGAACTTTATAAGTGGTGGATTTTTATCCTAAGAACCTTGAAAATCGATGACATATTCTCATATCATGTCCTCTAATATTTTAATTATATTCTCATATTTCCCATCAGTCTGTTGGTGATAGTTTGTGCTCATGAGTACCTGTGCTCCAACAGCCTTTTGTAACCCCTACTAGAACAATGACATAAATCAAAAATCCTTATGTGATATGAAAAGACGTGTAATACCAAGAATACAAATGATATCCCAATCCTATATCCTTCCAAGCAGATCAATAGAAAAATTCTCCTTGATAGGTAAAAAGTTAGAGACCTTCATTAGACTATCGAAGATCACACAAATCAAATCATTACCTCAAAGGGATCTCGGTAACCAGACACAAAATCCCTAGTGATATAGTCCCAAATCCACTTAATAATGTGCAATTATTGCAAAATCACCCCTACCGACTACTGTTTCACCTTCACCTGTTGATAGAAAGAACACCGGGTGACAAAACCCGCTATCTTCCTCTTCATCATTGGCCACCAATATTGGCTATATAAGTCATCTTATATCTTGGTAGCACCAATATTTACTAATAAAAATGAGGTATAAAAATATTGTATTAACATATCCCTTATTTTTTAATGAAACTAGATGTTCCCATGGATGTGTAATACCCCATCTCTATTAATAACCCATCCAAATGTTGCTTCATCACCAGAAACACTCTCTCATATGACCAAGCCCTCAAGATTAGATAGTTTCATCATATTTACTCTATCTATAAGTGAATAATTAAATATTAATGCTACTAAAACTAACTACCTATGAAACTCCTAAACCTCCAAATGCATCTCAGAAAATATAACCATCAACATCCAATCACTACTGGCCTTCTGAACAAAATGAATCTGAGTATTTCGACTTAGAGTATATCATATAGAATTACCATTCCTGAGTTTATAATCACATTAAAATCAAAAGGAATTTAGGTATTCAACCCACCTTCATAGGATGAGATTTAAATCATGATGTTTAAAGATTTACTTGAGTCTTGTGTGGTCTGTATACACTACAAACCACTCTACCAATAGATAGTGCCTCCAATAACACAAGGAATAAACCACAACTACTAGAACATGATCATGTGTCAGGTAATTACATTCATGAGGTCTCAACTACCAAGACTTGTATGTTATGGGATTATGTCCATACATCATGATGGATCCCAACCTAATACCTAACGCATCACAATAAACCTTTTAACCACTAGAGTTAGTGACATAGATCAATATTCATTATAATTTATTATAAATTATATTTAATAGTTTTTGAAAATTAATAAACATTGTATCTCGTCATAATTGTTATTCTTTATATAATAGTATGTGTTAGTGTCCCAAGAGTAGCTATCACACTAAAAGGTCATAGTAGTTCACTGTTATAAGGAAAATCTTGAAGAGCTATGAAATTAATTATTAAATATATGTTATGTATCCATATGATATCATCTAAGGGACAAAAATAATATAGTCTATCAGGGGTGGAGACTTATAAGACATTGATACACCTTCTCATGGTGTATTCAGTTGGTAATATCCATTATGATATTATGAGAATGAGGCCCTCTAGTTGGAAATCCATATTTATATGTTTCATTGGATATTTTGATCTACAAACGTGTGTATTGATCATTAGACTTTAGGATTATTATTAATCATTATTATGAGTTGTGTACTTTGATGTATTGATGAAAACTATGAAAAAATATGTTCATGATAAGTTAGGATATGTTGGGTGCATCATGAGTAATATTACATTAGTGAATAATGAGAGAAATTATTTGTCCCTTATATTCTATAAGGAAAGTGGATATCTCATACCCTTTTATGGAAATGATATCGCCTAAATAAATCCATGGAAATGGTGTTCTATAAGAAAGTTCAATTTTATTGAAATCAAAGAAAGATACATCGAGCACATAGGTTGGTGGAACCAACATGGAACCTACTTGATTTGAGATATCATAATAAAGAAGTTATATTTTACAATAAGCATTCGTATGAGGTATCATGTCATTGTGGAATTATCTTATTTCTCTATGGGTGCATTTGCATGTTGTCGGATGCTAACCTTGGATTTTAGGCTACGTCACCTAATTCTAGTGAGAAAGAGTCCTAGAGGGTCACACAATACATTTATCCAGAATCTCAATTAAATAATATATTATTATTTATTATTTAACAAGTTGAATAAATATTATTCTTACCCATGCTTTAATAATTATTCATGTTTTTTGATCGCATATATTCTGTCACAAGTTATTCAAGGGTATATAATATGAGTAGAATACTAAATAAATATTTATTTTTTATTTATTGAATATAATATTTATTTATTTATTGGTAAAAAATGATTTTATATTTATTAAATAAACTTATAGTCATTATTCAAGGACCGATAAATATTGTGGAGGAATAGTGGACCGAGTTTAATAGTTTGGTGATAAATAATAAATATTCAATATTTTTTGATTAAATAATATTTAATTTAATTCTCAATTTAAGAACATTTCATGAAATAATAATATTATGTTAGGTCCACTAGGCTAGATACCCTGAGAGGGGGTCAATCAGGGTATGACAAATTAAAAAAACTACCCCTTTTTATCTTTTTTTATTGTTATACAAAACACTATTCTCTATCCTTCCCATTGTAGAGTATAAAAGAATCTTAAAGGACGAACATGACACCTCAATTTTACTTGGTTCACCCTCAGTAGTCTATGTCCACGGAGAATACACCGGCAATGTGAAAATGTACCAAATCCACTAAAAGTGCACTGTTGCTTATTTGTTTAGATTTGACTCACTGTCCCTCTTAGTTTACAACCCCTATCAATTTGAGAACTCACTGCTCTCTTAACTTAAGTGACCTCACTGCTTATTTAGAAGATCCACTCATAGTTTATAGACATGTATGTCTCTTCATTATCACAAATGAATTCATCCTTCGCTATATGGAGATGCTCTATTGAAGTCCAAATTTCATTCACTGATGAATACCCCTTTTCCACTGACCACTGGGACACATCCTTTGGGAAATACCTTCACAAAGAACCCTACTTCGTGAAGATTCTAATTTCACAAAGCTCAAACAAGCCTTCGTGAAGTCCCTACCTCTTCCTGAAGCACACACCTTCACAGAGCTCACTTCCTCACGGAGCACACTACTATGTAGAGCTGAGACCTTTACAATGATCAAGACTTCACAAATCCTAGGTCGTCGTAGTTCTGTAGTCATCGTAAAGCAACTTCCTTCATGAATCTCACTAAGCCAACACGGAACACACATCTTTCGTGGAGCCAGATTACCCGTCGTGAAGTTCCTTCTTTTGCGAATCACACTACCTCCACAAACTTCCTTCACGATTTGAGAGAAAATTTTTATCTTAGAATACTCTCTTCTTATCTCAAGGGGGTTGAGGTCCATTTATAGGTGATTCTACTGACCCTCGAAACTTCCCTGCAAAGTCAGCGCCACGTGAGCTCAAATCATGAAGCTCTAAAATTTCCGCTGAAATTCTCTCTATATTGTGAAGCACCAAGAAACTTTTTGGATCATGGAGCTCATATTAATCACAGAAAATTCTGTCAATTCCTTCACGGATTTGCTGCGAAGCTGCACTCGAAATGCGCTTCACCTCCACAATTCTCATCAACACTGCTACTTATGATGCTCATCATAATCATGAAGAACAATGTCAACTTTCTTCATGTCTTCACAAAATCCAAACCATGAATCCCATTTTTGTGAAACTCAGGACTTTTCCATATTTTTATGATATCTTCATTGAAATCCATATTTCACGATGCTCACTAAACTCCAAATTTTAGACCCCAAAAAATTTGGCACACACTAGAAAACAACGCCACCTTGTATCTACTCTTTTTGTACTGCCTCCAGATCTTTCATTCCTTTTTCATGGTTCATTGTCAACATGGATTGTCAAAAAAATCTCTGGAACTTGACAACTCACCATGAAAACCTGTATTGTCAACAAACACAACCAACCCAAAAATTTTACAATGTTACCTTAAGATATTTTTTCCCAACAATCTCCCCCTTTGTGTTTGTTGAAAACTCTTCTCAGAATGATTTTCTTTAATTTGATACCTCACTGAGTCTCCTTCCATCATCTACCATCTGTCACCTCTTACGATTTAGATAGTGACCAATGATTCACTCACCACATACTCTAAGCCCACATGAGAAATGCTAGTTGTGAGAAAAAAGAGTAAATGAAAAATTCATCAATGAATCACTTCATTTATAACACCAATCGTTGACACCAAACTGATACCAATTTCCAAACATATTCCAATTGTTGATCACTAAAAACCTTTAAACACCATTCCAATGACACTCTTATACTTTTATCATGATCCTCGTCTATCGGGATATCTATTATTTGATTGATCACTTTTAGCATAGTAATATTAAAAACTCTCCCCCAATCTCACTTCTCTCCCCCTATCTCACTGCTCCACCTGTCAGCTTCTCCCCGTGTCTTTGACTAAGACATTTTCTCCCTTCATAGCCACAGGTTCCTCCCCTTGAGGAGTCACTATTTCTCCCCCTTTCTCAACAAAACCAAAGGGAACTCCTCTTTGGTCTAAGACATTAGAAAGATCCCAAATTTTCACATTAAAGAAAGACACACCATACCTCAAGGAGAGGGAGATTCCACATCCACACTGGTTCAAGTGCAGGAAGTTGACTGAATGTCCAGAGCCATTTGATGCCTCTCATAAGCTTCCCTGGGTAAGGCCTTTGATAGAATTTCTGAAACCTGTAGGTCAGTAGGCACCTACTCAAACTTTAATATTCCTTGATCAACCTTATACTTGATAAAATGATACCATATCTCAATTTGATTAGTCCTAGAATGATGGATGGGATTTTTTCTGAAATTTATATCACTTGAGTTATTGCACTTTATTCTGATCGGAGACTTAACTTCAACTCCCATATCATCAATCTGTTGCTTCATCCACAATAACTGAGTGCATGATTCAGTGGCCGAAATATACTCATATTCTGCAGTGCTCAATGAAATGAAATCTTTTTTCTTTCTCATCCAAGAAATACACAATACACCAAGATTGAAATCACCTCCCAATGTTGATTTCCTATCATCCGGTGAACCGGCCCAATCTGCATAAGTATATCCCAATAACTATGACAGAGATTTGTCACTATATATCAAGCCAAAATCCATCATTCCCTTGATATACTGAAGTATTATTTTCAATGCAAGCATGTGTCTTTCCATGGGATTGCTTTCATATCCCGCTGCTTGGAATGTAGAAAAAACAATGTCAGGCCTTGTCATAGTCAAGTATAGTAAACTTCCAATGATTTTCATATATTCTATGATATTAACTGCCTTTCCATCCTCACCTTTGAATAGTTTCATCCAAGTAGTAACCGGAGTCTTCATCTCCTTGGAATTTTTCATTCCAAATATCCTCAGAACTTCTTTAGCATATTTGGATTGACAAATCGAAGTACCATTACTTCCTTGTGACACCTGTAAATCAAGTAAAAATGTCATCTCTCCAATCATTGACATTTCAAACTCACTTTTTATGAGTTCTGAAAATTTTCTACACTGAGTTTCATCTGATCCACAAAATATTATGTCATCAACATAAACCAGCACTATCATCCTTTGATTACTGTCATTGTTGAAAAAGAGATTGTAATCAACTCCCTAATGCTGGAAACCAAGCTTCTTCAAATACTAATCAATCTTTGATTACCATGCTCTTTGTGATTGTTTCTACCCATACAATGCCTTCTTTTGTCAAAAAACCTTGTTATCATCCTCAAGAATGGGAAAACCATATTGATGTTCGATATAAACTTCTTCCTTCAAAACCCCATTCAAGAATGCCGATTTTACATCCATTTGGAACACTTTGAACTTTTGTTGCACTACAATAGAATGGAATAATCTGATTGTCTCTATCCTTACAATCGGTGAAAAAATATCATCAACATTTATTCCCTCTATCTGGGAGTATCCTTTTCACACTAGTCGTGCTTGGTTTCGGATCATTGTGTCATCTTCATTCATCTTGTTGTGATAGAACCATTTAGTCTCGATGAAATTTTTATTTTCTGTCCTTGAAACAATCTCTCATGTGTGATTCTTCTCAATTTGATCTAGATCTTCATTCATAGCCTGAACCCAGTTTTCATCTTCATTTGCATCAGCAAAACATTTAGGCACTACCTGATATATGAAAGGTGTATGTTATTGAAATTTCATTCTTCTTGTCTGAACTGGAGCTGACTGATCACCAATGATATTCTTCCTATAAATTTCATCTCGAACTCTTGGCTTTTGTGCAGATACAGATTTTACTTTCTCATGCTCATCATCAGTATATTCTTCTGAATCAGCATCAGCCACTTCAGCTACCCCTTTGTCTCTTTCCTCCTCATCACTTTCATCAGAAAATTTTTCATTGTGTTGTTGAATTCTCTCTTCATTCTCTTCTACAGTGACATCATTTCTCTTAACTAATTTTACCAGCCTTTTGTTAAAGCATTTGTATACTTTTCTTTTTTCCTGGGTACCCAAGGAATATCCCCTCATCTCCATGGGACCCAAATTTCCTATGATTCTCCTTGTTGAGGATAAAGAACTTACCTCCAAATATTAATAAGTATTTCACTATTGGTTTCTTTCCATACCACATATCATAGAAAGTCTTTCCTTCATTCGGACACAACAGATCCCTGTTAGAAATGTATACCGATGTCAATACTGCTTCCTTCCAAAATGTCTCTGGTATGACTATTTCTATAAGCATCGTTTTGGCTATATTGTTGATGATCTTATTTCTCCTTTAATCCTCTCCATTTTATTGGGGATTTCTCATTGAGGAAACTTGATTCCTTATCTCATGTTTCTCAAGATATTATTCCACCGGACTACTTGTGAATTCCATACCATTATCAGTATGAAACTTCAGTATTTTCTCTCCAAGCATCCTTTTGCACTCCCTCTAGTATTGTTTTATGCAAATGAACACATCGTACTTATGGTAAATAACAAATACCCATGACATTATGCTATATTCATAAATTTAATGAACGTAGTACCTCTTTCTGTCAATAGATCTTGGTGTGATATGCCCACAAACATCATCTTGCACCAATTCTAACACTCTTACTGACATCTTTTCCTTTTCCTTATACGTCTTTCTGATGAGTTTCCCTTGTTTGCATGCATCTCACATGTGAGTATGATCACTTGATAGATTAATGAGGTCTCTTACTTCGTCACACTTTACTAGATCTTCTAGGGATGGTTGGCATAGATGACCAAGTAATTTATTCCATAGCTTGTTTCCTTCCTCTCTCGACAGAAAGCACATATATTATTCTCAACTTACTAGGTAGAGATTTACCTTTGTTCTTTTTCCCTGTAGAAATACTAGCCCATATATTCCTTTGAAAATAAACATATTCTTATTAAACCTTATAGAATGTATTGAGTCACATAGTTGAATGAATCTGAGAAAATTATGAATGAGGCTTTCTAATACTAATACATAAGCATGCCTTGTCTCTTTTCCCCCAAACCTGGACTTTCTTAATCCAATAATATTCAGGTCTTCATCGTTTACAAACTTGACAACTTATTCTTTCTCAGATTTTATGCTTGTAACCAGATCCTTATTACCTGTCATTTGAGATGTGCAACCACTGTTAAGGATCCACACACCAGAATAGTTTAATGATTTAAGAGAAATTTCTACCACCCCTTCTTTCTCATCCTTTTTCTTCTTGGTCCATATTTTTTCCTTTACACTAAACATAGATTGATACTTCTAACCTTTCTCAGAGTATAATGGACTGGATTCATCTTGAAACGCTACAAAAATATTTTTCATTTTCAGATAACCTATTGGTTTATTGATCTAGTGCTTGCGAACATTTTGATTCTACTTTGTCACATTGATTTGTATGGTCAATGTACATTATCTAGCCATGTTCCAAAATCCTCTACACCAAAAATAGTGTCCTTAGAAATATGTTCTAGAGAACCTTTATCTATTTGGCTTCCACATCTGTTCTTATGTCCTTAGATATATCTTGGTTATAGAACACACATACTGTGAATGTCCCATATTTCCACAACAATAACACCGAATATAAGGTAAAATCCTTCATGACACTTCTACACTGCTAGTTCTCCCTTGGGATCTTTGAATATTCTAATTCATCTTTGTGACCAAATCAACCTAAAATCTTGGAAGGGGTTCTTGGGGTCTGACTTCAATTTTAATAGATTTTTTTATCAAGCCCCTCATCGACCTTATCATCTGAACATAATCGATGCTTCCTTTCTACTGAACCACTATTCTCAACTTTCAGCTTCTTAGTTTTTTGAGTGATTTTCTTTCCTTGTGACCCAACATGAGTCACGAATTTTTATTGATCCTTAACCTTTTTCCAAAAACTGACAACTTCTCCTTCATGTTCTTCAATATGCTTGATTTGATCTTTACTTGTGTTATTCAAGCCATCGATCTCCCTTTTCAGTTGTTCAATCTTGATTTTATACTCACTAATCCATTATGAATCCTATGGTGTTGATGACTTGAGTTTCTCAATTTCTTTCATCAACTCGTACTTTTATTCTTTATAATGCTGCATATAGAGTTTGGAGTCATGAACTATTTTTTTGGATTTCTTTATTTTGGCTCTCTAAACATCTCTCTCCCCAAGATCAGCCTCTAACTCAGCTCACATATCAACTCTTCCTTCAAATTCTTCTACTTCATCAATGTTGGTTTCTTCCTTTTTTTGAGTACTCCTGACAACTGCCACCATAGAATTTTATCCATTATCATTTCAGTTCTCTCTCTCTTCAACCTTTTCAACCTCAGAATCATCTAAATTCCACATTCTTTTGAAAGGATATTTTTATTCTTAAAGAAATTTATTTTGAACCGTTTCTTTCCTTTCACATAAGATGAAGACTCTTCCTTGGGAATATCAACTTCATTCTCATCTTCTTCTTGGAACTTCTTGGGGAACCTTTCCACAAGGTGTCCAATATTTCCACATCGAAAGCATGCTAGTGGAAGTTTCTCTTTAAACTTTCCATTTCCTCTTTGAAGATTTGAGGAAAGGAATGACATCACCTCATATTTCTCTTTTTCTTCTTGAGAATCTTCAATGGTGAGCTTATCCATGGCCTTGAATGCCACTTTGTTGGATTTCTGTTTTTCCACAACATCGTTATAATAATTTCTTATTTCATATGCAACAAGGGTAATGTGGATGTTATCCAATGTTAGCTATATCGGGTCTTAATCTTCCAAAACTGAAACTTTTAGATTGAACTGAGGTGGAAGTTTCCTCAAGATTCCATTCACAATCTTTATGTCTTCAATAACTTCTCCAAGACCTCACATGTATTCCACTATGAAATTTACCCTATCAAATAATTCATCAACAGACTCATTTAGTTTCATTCTCAAATCTCCATACTTGTTCAACAACACTTGTATATTTGCCTTTCTAACCTTTGTATATCCTTCATATATATTCAATATATTTTCCCACATGGCATGTGATGTTTTTCATGACATCACCTTCGTATAGATAGATTTGGAAAGGTTCCCCCTAAAGAATTAATTCCCTTAGAATCAACATCCAATTCTCTATGCTCACCTTCTGATAATGCACCACTATTAATATTGGTTGTTATGGCATGCATTGCTATTGTGAACACATCTATTCCCATAGATTAGAATTAGTGTATCATCTGATTTTCCATAGCTGAAAATTGTTCCCGTAAAATATTGAAATCCCTTTTTGATTGGTGAAATTCATTTGAGAGATATACATTGATATCAACAATTACCATTGATACAAATTGTTAGGTCCACTAGGCTAGATACCCTAAGAGGGGGGTGAATCAGGGTATGAAAAATTAAAACAATTTCCCCTTTTGATATTGATTTGTTTTAAAAAAAACCATCTTCTCTATCTCTCTCTTTCCCATTGGAGAGTATAAAATAATCTTAAAGCACACACAGGACATAGTAATTTTACTTTGTTCACCCTCACTAGACTACATTCAAGGAGCATACACTAGTGATGTGCTGGTGTACCAATTCCACTATAAGCACACTGTTGTTTACATGTTTGGAGTGGACTCACTGTCCCACCTAGTTTACAACCACTCCCAATTTTAAAACTCACTACTCTCTCATATAAAGTGAGCTCACTGCTTCTTTAAAAGATACCCTCATAGTTTATAGACTTGTAGGTATCTTCATTATCCCTAATGAATGATTCCTCCACTATATATAGAAGATCTATTGAAGTCCAAATTTCATTCACTATTGAATACCACTTTTCTCTTGACCACTGGGAAACAACCATTAGGAAATACCTTCACAAATCACCATAATACGTGAAACTACCAATTTCATGAAGCTCAAACAAGCCTTCACGAAGTCCCTGCCTCTTCACGAAGCACACAACTTTGCAGAACTCACTGCCTCGTGGAGAACACTACTTTGCAGAGCTCGGACCTTCGCAAAGATCAAGCCTTCGCAAATATTATTTTGTCTTAGAGCTCAAGATTTCTCAAATATACCACTTTCACGAAGATCACTTAGTCAACTCAGAACACACCTCTTTCGTAGAGCTATATTAGCCACCGCAAAGGTTCTTCTTTCACAAATCACACTGCCTTTGTGAACCTCCTTCGTGATTCGAGAGAAACAAATTTCTCTTGGATAACTCTCTTCTTCTCTCAACAGGGTCTAGGTTTATTTATAGGTGATTCAACCAACCCTTGAACCTTCCGCGTAAAGTCAGCGCCACATCATCTCAAATCACGATGGTCCAAATTTTCCGCAGAAATTCTCTCTATATCGCGAATCCCAATTGGAATTTTTTGATCACAAAGCCTGTCGTAATAGTGAATCATTCCATCAATTCCTTCGCACCTTCACCGTAAATATCTACTCCCAATGCCCTTCACCGCCGTAATTCTCATCAATAGTGTTATTAGCAATGTTTGTTGTAATCCTGAAGAACGCTGTTAACTTTCTACATGTCTTCAATAACTCTACATCATGAATCTCATCTTTTAAAAACTCATGCATCTTCTATATTTTTATGAGATCTTCATGGAAATCCATATTTTTTTATTCTCACCAAACTCCAAATTTTAGACCCCAAAAATTTGTAAAACACTGGAAAATGGTGCCAGCTTATATCTTCTCTTTTTGTACCGCCTCTAGATCTTCCATTCCTTTGACATGGTCATTTTTCAACATGTATTGTCAAAAAAATCTCTGGAACTCAATAAATCACCATGAAAACCTGAATTGTCAACAAACACAACCAACCCAAAAATGTTGCAAAGTTACCTTGAGGAATTTTTTCCCAATATATTATTACTATTTGATATGGGGTTCCACAAGGATCAAATTAATAAAAAATTGAACTTGTGCAATTATACTATTTTAACCCTACAGATATATAATGTCAATTATGTTCTTATCTCAAAGGTTCAATTCATTTTTTTGGTTGTTCACAATGGATTTGGAGAATTCCCTCAATAATTATAGATCACTCTTCTCCAAGAACACTCCCAAGAATTGAAGAAGGTATTCCTCTACCACCCACTCTCAATTCAAGAGATATCAATTAGAACGATTTAGAACTACTTCTTGATCTCATCAAAGGTGGATAACACAAGAGATATGATTTACTGTGCTAAAAATCATAGATTCATAGAGTGACGTTTGGAGTTATTGGAACACATTTGGATTACTACTAGAGGGACTCTACTTTGATTCTTATAATGCAATGATGGTGCAACGCAGATCTGTTGACAAATCCATCAATGAAAAATATTTCAAACAAGGTAATTCTATAATTAATTAAAGTAATTATAAATAATATTTGATGATCCTCCCTCTGGTTTTAGCATGATTTATATTGTTTTCTTTCATAGATCCAAATAAATTTATCACGGCATTTATCATCATGTAGACCTCAGATTGATCAACAGTCATGGAAAAAATCAAAGTTGGGCATGACCCATTGCATGTTTTGGTTGGGCCTAGAACCTAAAAGTTGTATTAGAGTGGTCACATTATTATTAATAATTATTTAAATATCATTGATTGATTTACACATTTTTTATTTAGTTTTCAATTCATATTTAATCATTATTTTAATTTGAATTGTGAGGTCTAATTCTTTCTACTTTATTCTCATAGATCTAGTAAATGTGATTAATTATATGAAAAAATAAATTCTATTATCTCTTTTAGAGGTGCCAAGTATTCTAGCCAGATAACACATTAGTATATGTTGTTTACTTGTGTTCAATGAATCAAGAATTAATTCAATGAATGTAAATTAATGACATGTTGTGTATTTATTTCTTGCACCATATGTTGACCAGGCGAGTGTGGTGCAAGGTTAACCGCAGTACACACCATGTAGCCTAATTATATTTTATATAGTCCACTTGACTCAAATATGGGCCATATATTACCATATACGGCCTACCTAACTAGTGACTATATAACTCAGAGACCACACACTGTGTTGTTGATTATACATATTGTGTACTCCAATTTTCCAAGGCATGTTTTACACACCGAATCCCTAGGCATGTGTCTCGGATACACATTGAGATATGTACATGTCGGGTAGCTCACCTATACACTCCATTTACTTATACCAAATTACACAGATTTAAAATTTATTTATTATACTGTGTAGACCTTTCTACATGTACTTATGTGTGGTGAAAATTATAGGAAATTCCATGTGATATGTTTTAATATATATATATGTATAAATTTTTAATTAATTTTTATATAATACTCAGATTTGCATATCATGTATGAGTTGTATTATAAGTAGTTACTCTATATACATTAAAGCATAAAATGTGACTGAAAAAATCATATAATCTATGTAATCATCTTTGAAGTACATATTGTGAATGTACATGATAATTCATGTATTCCATATGTCATAAGATTAAACAGTATACAAATATAACACATGTTAGATAAAATTGGATGGGTATTCACCATGTTTCTTCAAAGGTACATTTATGTACACAGTTAATTTTAAATAAATATTATTAATTTTTTTAAAATTATGATGGATGAGAATATCAAGGAAATTTGGATGAGAATTGAGATAAAATAATTTATTAATTAAAGAAGATAACTAATTGATTTAACCACAATTTATCTTAAATAATAATGAATAAGAATTTAATGCTAGTTTTATTGAATTTTTTATATGTTTCATGCATGTGGATAATCATGGGAATAGGCTAGGCCTTTGTATGCAATTGGTTTAATTTTACTTATTATTGAATTAAATTATTGGCATGCATCCCTTTTCTCATCTTATTTTGTAAGGTCTTACATTCTCATGGTTTCTTTAATGTAAACCATTTTCCCCTCACCTATGTGTGAGTAAAAGAATATGTAATGGATGGAGCACTAAAGCTAGTGGAGGTGGTTCAATTTTGGAGCCAAAGGAAACCCAATCCAAGAGAGATACATTGTTGAATATGTAGAAATCTGTTACCTGAACATGAATTGGTTCAAATTTGTTTCCCCTAGATCAATGGTAAGTGTATCAACCTCTAGAGAGACTACCCATTAGTAAAATCTACTGATCATAACACTTTATTATTTTACTTCTACCAAGTTTCGTGGTTATTTCATTATTAATGTTTTTCCATGACCACATGAATTCGGGAAATTAAAGGCCATGAAAGATAGAACTAAAATACATTTTCTTATGCGTAAATATTACCTAAGACATGTTTAATCACTTATGTAAATCCAATTAATATTAACAAGCATGTAATATAGATAATAAATTATAAATTTTCATATAAAAGTATATAATCCCTCAATTATATGTATCAATTTGGTTTATATAGTGACGTAGGATTAATATATATGGATATTACTTCATTTTAGATGAATATTTAGTACATTAAAAAAAATACATTCTTGAGGACCATAATAGTTTAATGTCCTTGGAAACTTGGAAACAAAATCTTCAATCCTAGTGAATTATATTCATCATCTCCTACAAAAATATCCACCTTTAGTACTTCTACCTAAAACATTTCTTCATAACATTGGAAATGAAAAGTAAGAAAGGGGTGATCTCAGACTCTCAGTAAGGGTAAATAAAGGAAATTCATAAGCATAACATGAAAAAAATGGTATTAAACTTGGTAATAACATTTTTAGATCACACTTGGAATATTAAGGATAATAATAATGATTTGAAATTCATTATACATGGATCATAAGAGAATTAATATCATAAGTAATGAAACAATAACATAGAAATAAGAAATGCAATCTATGGCATTCACATTGGTTTATAATGTTGTGAACATGTATAAGTAGAAATAGGTTCACTCATTAAGGTAAGGACATGAAATAAATCATGTGCATAAGCTTATAGACATGAAACCATGTTCATGCATAACATTGTGAAAGTGTAATCAGGTTCATGCATAACCTTATGGACATGAAAACATGTCCATTCATAACATTATGAACATTTAATCAGGTACACACATAAAATTGTGAACATGTAATCGTATTCACGCATAATCTTATGGACATGAAACTAGGTCCATGTATGACACTGTGAAAATGTTATAAGGATCACTCAAAACATATTAAACATGTACTCAAGTTCACGCATAGACTTATGGAAATGAAACCAGGTGTACACATAACATTTTGAACATGATATCAGGTTCACGCATAACATAAATACTCATGAGTCATCCATCTTTACACAATTCATTAGAGAGAGATATAGATCCAACCAAATACATAACAAAATCATGCATACAAGTACCGCACGATTATAAAAAAACAATCATATTTTAACCCATGAAATGAGATAATCATCATGAAAATTTAATCATATCATTACCTATGTAAAATAGTTAGGTCTCATAATCACCAACTATGAAAAGGATCGGGTTTCAAAATCATATAACCTATAAAATAGAAACAAGTTTCATAAACATCATATTATCAAAACATTAACAATTCATAGAAAGATCATAAATTGAATCATTAAATAATTTTCCTAGAATGTAATGAGTAACAAAAACTAATTTCATATTATATAGGAAATAATTTGGAAAGATATTTTAAAAAAACTCTTCCAGAAAATATCATTTATTCTTTGAAAATTTTCTTTTCTAAAACATAAAACCTTTTGAAAACCATTTCCTATAAAATAAATATTTAAATTTATAAATAAATATTTGAAATAATTTTTTAAACTTTTTCTTATTAATATTTATAAGTAATGAATGAAAACTTTTAAAATAGTTGTTAAACATAAAATATTTTTGAAAACATTTTTATTTGAAAATGTCATTAAAATATTTTAAAGGAAGGTTTAAAAAACCATAAAAACATTTGAAAACCCTTTTCATTGAAAACAGATTTAAAAATAATAAATATAAATAATATTAGGAAAATATTTTACATTTAAGTTAAAATTGTAATAATAAAGTGGAATCATTAAGGAATTGACGGTCATAATAGTGGTAGGTCCATATGTTCTGAACATTTGCTTTTTCCCTTATATGTTCCGAGAAGTGCCTTGATAGGAAAATGAAAAGAAACTTCCTTATAAGAAAATAGAAGGTAAAACATGGGTAAAAACTTCCTTTATCATCATATGATAAATTTAAACCATTTTTGAAATAATTTTTAGAGAACATGGTTTTTAAAGAACACATATTTCCAACTGAAAGGATAAATATAGTCATATTTTCATTAAAACATTTTCTTGGTTATCATAAGTACCACAGAGTGGTAAAATGGTACTAATAAAAAATTATATCATAGAGAACCATAAGAAAAGTTATTTCATGGGTGTTATTGATATATGGATCATGATATTTCATTAATTTAATCATAATCATAAACATTCTTGATAAACGATGAGATTGTTTCAATAAACACTTACCACTTGGTAACTTAGGATCATATAACCCATGCAATAAAATGATATTTAATGAATATTATATTATCATGAAAAAAATTATATTCAATATATAACACTTAAAAATGTAGTTTATATACCACACAATAAAATTGAGTGATGAATGAGTCATGCATCTCATGGTAATAAAAGGTGAGATGAAATTCCCTTACTTTGTGTCTTGACTCTATTCAAACTCATAAAGGCTTAATTTATAATAAATATAATTTTATTATAAATATTTTAATTAATAATATTATTATATTTAATACCATATGTGTTTTTATTATGACCTTATATTACCCACTTTTTAGAAAACTTATGTTAAGGTTTCTCTTCGGGTAATATTCGCTTCGTTCTTCAAATGTGTCTTAATTTTTTATATCTTTGGTCCTTATAATTATATCATGATTTTCATAATATAAAGACCATAATAAATATAATTTACATACATTATTTATAATAATTCATAGAATATAGAAGTATGAAATGGAATACACCATTCATGGAGATGGTAAGCCATACATACGCATGAATATTATTTCTATTTTTGTTGACGTATTGAAATCAATAAAGATAATGAAACATAAGTATCTATATATGCATATATATTAAAATTCCGGTATCATTATAATATCATATATATTATATAATTTCACTAATCTCATCTGTAATAAATTCCATGTAGGGTGTGAACGAATCACGTCACTTTAAGGGGCGGTCATCGACACTTCCTCAAATGAAATTATCATATTTACACCAAATGGAATGTAAAAAAGGATGTGTTGTAAAAGGGATAAAATATCATAAATACATAATAAATATTATATATTAAATATATAAACAGATTTTCCATTATAGTTTCCTCTATGAGAGGCACTAAAGGAAAAATGAGCAATCATCATTCAGTGAAGCGGTAGTTCACCGTACACATAAACAATATGTTTGTTACTAATTAGATAGAAGTGTGTGTGATTTTAGGTATAATAATTAACATAAAAACATAATAGTATATTTTGGATATTTTTTCTATTATATAATCATGGATTAAATAGAATGGGGGGAGTGGATAAAGAAATTAAAATATAGAAGCTTGAGAGAATATGTTACGTCTTAATCGACTAACAACTTTTGGGTTATGCCCAATGGATTCCATAGATTTATTTCTTCACAAATATAAGATTAAAGTAGTAAGGGAGGGATTTTTAGAGTTGTATTGGGTAGATATTATACGAAACTAAGTGTTTTTAGAGGTGTGAAGAAGAGGGAGAGGTGGTGGCCTTTATACTGGAGGGAAATGACACACTTGGTATTTTTTTAAAACAAGTTTGGTGTACCAACATTTTAACATTACAATGTCATATAAAACCAATAAAAAACAAAAATGTAAGTTTTATGTATGAATAATGTCCAAATAATGGGGTTTTGAAAAGTTTCTAAGTTGTTTTGGGTCTTAAATTTATGGTTCAGTACTTTGTTAGCATAATTTTTCTCTTAATCACTGTAATTAATATTAATCAATTTCATTAACATTTCTGGTAAAAAATATAAGTTTAATTTATTTTGAATTAAAATTTATTATTATTACAAATATTCAATCAATTTTTATTAATTATAATCTCATTAGTGGTAGGAATTAATTTAAAAATAATCCTGCTGATGGGACGGCACTACGGATTTTTAAAGTAAAGACTTCCTAACGTTTGCAATGTTTTTATACATAATTTCAAATATAAATTGATTAAAATGAAAAAAATTGGACTAATTGATAAATATATTATATAATTAAATATTTAAATGAATTTAACATATAAGTTATCCTTTTAAAAATATTTATGAAAAAACAATTTTGAACTAAAATTTATTATTTTTACTATTCATTAAAAAATGGAACTTCACAGAAAAATACAAAAACATTACCCAAACCTAATTATTATATTCTTATTTAAAATATTAAATTTATTATTACATATTAAATCTATAAAAGTTACTAAAATTTGATTTAAAATTGGTTCTCTATTAAAAATTGGTTAAAATACATTAATAAAAATATATACTTTTAAGAATAAAATTAGGATTTTACTTATGTTATGTATATCAAACCTACTATATCAATAAAAAACTTTACTGAAGATATAAAATATATATTACACTAATATCACTCAATAATGGAAATTAATTTAATCTAATATGGTAAAATGTCTTTGTGACCATGAAAATATTAAAATTTAATTTTATAGTAAATCAGTTTTTGTATTCATTTCTACTTAATTGGTATCCTATAAATTCATCTTATATTTTTTAAAAATTATAATTTCATGATTTATTTAATACTATTCATAAAAACTAATTTAACATCTATGTTATATCTTATTATATTAAATAATAATATTTTAATAATACATTATTGTTCGGTAAAACTCAGTCTTGAGTGTTACAAAAGTCATTGATAAAAGACCATATTTCATGGAATGTATGCCAATATCGATGTTCCATGTAGAGCATGTTAAAACATATGTTCCATTTAGTTCATTATAACTTGGTGTTTCATATAATGAAATCTAAACATAGTTATTTAATATATACATATATATAATAACTATTTTCAGTGTTGATTAAAATGAAAAAATATAAAGAAGAATAAATTAATTAGAAAAAAATAATTCAAACATTATTAGGGTATTAAATTATACCACCCTTAAAATTAATTTCACCCTAAAAACTCATCTAGGTTACAAAAGTTTTGATATTTGAAAGATTAATTCATATAAACACACATCATAAGAATAAATACTAAAACTTCCCTTAAAAAGGAATGCTTGAATCATAATGGTTACCCAACATAATATATTAATAGGTTTCCATATGGGAGAACATAGTTTAGCAGTGAATATTGGACATATAGGAAAAACATAAATATTTATAGGGAGTGATTGAGGTCATCAATCAAAAAAACATTAATGATCAAATAAAATTTGGGGGCCTCATAATCATATATCTATGAGGATTTAAATGGCCATTGATTCAACATAAATTAAGGTATTCAAACACTATTTTTTGGATCATTATCATGTCTTTGATTAATTATTTTATTGAATAAAAATATAAGGAATATACATAATTGATATATTTTTATAAAAAATACCATTCTTTGATTTTTTTTTTATTTTAACTATTTCCAATTATTCTATTACTTCATGAAATGGATGTCTAGAAATTATTATTGATGGCCAAAGCACTAAAATACACTTTCATTATAAATTAAGGCCCATAAAATAATGAAAACTATAACAATATTTCTATGATTATTCTTGAAAATCAATATCCTTAATATATTAATATCTAAACATAAAAAACAAAAACTATTATTTAATCATAAAAAATTATTCATAAAAAATAATTACACATTAACTAGGATATCGCATAGGACAATGGAGGGCATGAAACCCTTGTCGTCCTTCAGTCATGGATTCAAGACATGTGGCCTTGCCGGACTTGATTCTTTATCACCTGAAATACATGATGACCTTTTATAAAACTACAGTAATATAATTTCCAAAAATAAATTTTATGGACATCATTGAAATAAGTTTAATCACTCAATAACCTTTTATTCAGGGTTTTCGATACAATCTCAATACATAAATACTACCTCTAATGTTTAACAAAAACATTTCATGAATGATTATCCTTATAAACGTTCTAAAATATTAAAATACAAAACAATATAAATAAATTCATGAAATTGGCTTCACATTGATCCCATATATATCATCAGGTATCTCTTAGTTGTCACACTCCAAAAATGTGAATACACTCATGGTAAATTCTCTCAGAACATTTAAACAACCTGAATTACCATAAATCCTTTTGGAAAACATTCATGCTTCTTTATTCCATATATTAATTGATATATTTCATAAATAAAATATGTTGTAAACATAATCCCTGATGAAATAGACTAATTTTTCAACAATAAATAATTACATACAAGGTAATCAGTGCTATCAAAATTACTTTATCCAAAACAATCATCTCTTTATTCAAGAAAAAGTTAATTTTCTCAAATTCTTGATCACATTAATATTTATGTTTTCCTTAACAAAATATCACTTTTTAAGTCTTTGTCACCATAAAACGTATCCTTTTCAATCCTTAATGAAAAATTATACTAAAAATACGTATATATTTCATGATTTATATAACACAATCTTTTAATTCCAAACCATAAGTACTTAATTCATCTAGTAGTATTCTTAAGACATTACTCATGCTTCATCAACTTATTACTTAATATGACTATCCTATAATATGAAATATGAATCATGTCTTATGTTTTCTCAACCTCAATCTAATCATGATTCTTATGATCAATGCAAACAATACTGGAAGAACATCAAATACATTTCGCATGCCTTCTGCAGTATCTTTATCTTCATAAGTAAAACCAATACTCGTACCAACTTCCTAATTCATTGTATGATATTTTCCCTTGATAAATAAATTTTCATAATGCCTATAATTTCTACATTCGAAAAAAAATCAATTTTAACTATATTATTTATAGTTATCTCTCTTGAATAAAACCAAAAACCACAGAGTGAAAAAGACACATCATATAAGAAAACCACATAATCATGAAGAATTAATTATAGGATTTCTACATCATATCCCCTACCTTTTAATAAAATACAAATTAGGCTTATCCTATGTTATTCATAGTCATATTCTATTCATATCCTTTATAATGGTTCATAAAGAGTTCTTAAATTCTCAAAGCATATCCCTAGAGAGTGTCTAACTATGTGTGTAGCAAGGCCCATTGTTGAGGACCAAATTACCCCTAGTCAGGTTTGGAACCTCTTTTAAGAGTTATTACCCCATGGTACATATGTGAAAGAGACACCTCCACTTTTAGTATCTAGATAGGGATGTATTTCTAGGAAACCACTCGCTCTATCCTTTACCAAAATTCTAGGAAATTTTATATACATTTTCATATCCTTATACTTATCCTTAGAGACATCCCTAGACATATCCTTAGAAATATACCTAGGGATATCACTAAGGTTTTCTTATCCTAGTTTCCAAAGGTTGACTAAACCTTTAATTTGATACCAACTATAAAGACCTAGACTTACCATACATGGATGGTACATCATTTTACATGAATATTCATTACATTACAAAAATTCATGCCTAAGAACTATAATAGATTACTGTATTTAAAAATGGGGTAACCGAATTTTCTATCCTAGTGAAAGATCTTCAACACATCATATAATGATCTCTACCATTAGTACTTCTACCCCAAACCTTTCTTCATAACATAGGGAAAGGAAACATAAGAAAGGTCTGAGCATATACGCTTAGTAAAGGTAAATAAAGGAAATGCGTACGCATAGCATGAAAAAAAGGGTATGAAACTCGATCATAACATTTGAATATCATACCATGAATATTATATATCATAATAATGATTGGTAGTTCATAATATATGGATCAAAAGAGAATTAAAACCATAATTCATGAAAGAATAACATAGGAATAAGACATTGAATTTATTTCATACACATTAGATTATAACTTTGGGAACATGTATATATAGAAATAGGTTCACTCATTACGTTAAGGACATGAAATCGGGCCCTTGTATCAACTTATAGACATACAACCAGGTCCATGCATAACATTTTGATCATGTAATCAGGTTCACGCATAACCTTATGGACATGAAACCAGGTCCATGAATAACACTGTTAATATTTAATTAGGTTCATGAATAACATGGTGAACATGTAATTAGTTTCATGTATAAACTTAATGAAATGCAACTTGGTCCATGCATAACATTGTGTACATGTAATAAGGTTCACTAATAATAATGTGAACATGTAATCAGGTTAATGAATAAACTTTTGGACATGAAACCATGTTCATTAATAACATTTTGAACATGTATTCAGGTTCACACATAACATTGTGAACATGAAATCATGTTCACTCATAACATACAAACTCATCAGTCATGTATTGTTACCCAATGCACTGGAAATAGATATATATCCAACCAAATACATAACAAAATCATACATATGTGTACCATAAGATTATAAGCATTACTTATATTGAAACCCATTAAATGAGATAGGTATCACAAATATTTAATCATATAATTACTTATGGAAAAGTTGTAGGTCTAATAATCACCAATCATGAAAAGAATCATGTTTCAAAAACATATATCCCATGAAAGAGAAACGGTTTTCATAAATATCATGCCATAAAAAATATTAACCATTCATATAAATAAAATGAGTGGAATCATTGAATAATTTCCCCAGAAAAGTATGAGTAACACCAATGGAAGTCTCATTATATGGTAAAACATTTGAAAATATCTTTTAAAAACACTTCTTGAGGAAATTTTCATTTCTTATTTGAAAAAATTTCTTTTTAAAACCATAAAAAATTTTGAAAACTATTTCCTTAAAAATGAACATGAAAAATTATAAATAAATATTTTAAATTATTTTGGAATCCATTTTCGTTGAAAAAATATAAATAATTCTTAAAATCATTTATAAATTTTAATAAACATAAAACATTATTGAAAACCTTTTTATTTTAAAATAGCTTTGAAATATTATAAAGGATGCTCTGAAAAAACATAAAACATTTATGAAAAACTTTTTATTTGAAACTAACATTAAAAAAATCTATAATATTAAGGAAAAAAATAATTTAAATTAAACTTTTTAATGTTCAATTAAAGCTTTAAGGAAATGATAGTCACAATAGTGGTAAGATCGTACATGCAGAACATTCCATTTTTTACCTTAAATGTTCTAAAAAGATCCTTGATAAAAAACTGACAAGATAATTCCTTATAAGACCATATAATGTAAAAAATTTGTACAAATTTCCTTTATTATCATATAATAAAATTAAAACTTTTTTTAAATAATTTTTAGAAATCACCTTTTTGAAAGAACACAGATTTCCATCTAAAAGGAGAAATAAAGTTGGATTTTAATTAAAAAAATTCTTAGATATACTAAGTATAAAAGAGTATAAAAAATGGTACTAATATATGAATATATCATTTAAAACCATATTATAAGATAATTAATTGGTTTTATTCATATATGGATCATGATATTTCATCAATTGAAGCATAATCATAAACAATCTCGATAAACAATGATATTGTTTCAATAGACTCTTACCACTTGTTAACATAAAATAATACACTTCATATAAGAAAATGAAATTTAATGAACATTATAATATCATGAAAATAATAAGACTCATGATATAATATTTCAAAGGGAATTTTGTATACCACACAATAAAAAATAGTGGTGAATAAGTCATGTATCGCACAGTAATAAAAGGTATGATGAAATTCTCTTACCTTGTGTCTTGACTCTCTTCATACTCATAAAATATTCCTTAATAATAAATATAAGTTTATTATAAATATTTTATAGAATTATTTTATTATATCTAATCACATATATTATTTTATTATGACCTCATATTACCCTCTTGTTAACAATAATTTGTTAAGGATTAACTTCTGGTAATATTTTCTTTGTTCTCCGCATGTCTCTTAATTTGTTATATCTTTAGTCCTTAAACAGAAATAAAGATTTCTAGAATATAAAACCTGATATATATATATATATCATGTATATATAGTATTTATCATAATATATATAATATATATGTACTAAATGGAATACATCATTCATGGATATGGTAAGTTGTATGTACACATGAATATTGTTTCTGTTTTTATTATCTTATTGAAATACTCCAAGAAAATGAAATATAATTATCCATATATGTATATATATCATTATTATAGTAAAATTATAATATCATATATATCATATAAGTTCACTAAACAAATCCTTGATATATTCCATGTAGTGTGTGATGGAATCTCATCAATTTGAGGGGGTGGTGGTCTACACTTCCCCAAAAGAAATTATCATATTTAAACCAAATAGAAAGTAAAAAAGGTATGTGTTATAAAAGGAAAAAATATTAAATATATAATAAATATAACATATGACATATATATAAACATATTTTTCATCATAATATCCACCATGATGGGATGTAAAGGAAAAATGAACAATCATTATTTAGTAAAGTGGTAGTTCACTGTACACATAAACAGTATATTCATTACTCATTAGATGGAAGTGTGTGTAAGTGTAGGTCGAATAATTAGAATAAATACATACGATTATATTTATGATACTGGTTTCATTATAAAATCATGTGTTATACAATCATGGAATAACTATAGTTTTGGGGTAGAGAAAGAAAATAAAATAAAGGAGATTGAGAGAATACGTTATCTCTTAATCGAGTAACTCCTTTTGTTTTCTTCCAAAAGGTTTCCCTAGATTGATTTCGTCAAAAAGGGAGGATTAAAGTAGGAAGTAGTGGATTTTGGAAGGTTTATTGGTAAGATATTTGATGAAACTATGTTGTTTGATCAGGGTGTAGAAGAGGGATAGGTGGTGTCCTTTTCTAGGGGAGAGAAAGGACACACTTGGCTTTTTTTAAAACAAGTTAGGTGTACCCATTTTTTTCCTAAAAAAATTAAAACGAAATAAAAAAATAAATAATATAATGTTAATGAATTAATAATTTCAATAAAGTGGTTTTTGGAGAAGTTTCTAGGTTGTTTTGGGTCTTAAATTTAAGGTTTAGTACTTTTTTTAAACAAATTTCTCTCTTAATCGTTGTAATTATGTTTATTCACTTTCACTAATAGTTTTTAACTACATTAACGATATTAGATTTTATAAAATATTATTATTCAAAATCTTTATTCCATTTTTCAAAATTCTATTCACATAATTTTTAGCAAGTAATTTAAAAATAATCATGCTGACGGGACAACACAACGGGTTTTTAATGTAAAAACGTCCAAAAGTTTGCTATGTTTTTATACACAATTTCAATGTGAAATTTATTACAGTGAATTAAATTGAAATAATTGCTAAAAATATTATATAATAGAACTTTTAAACCAATTTTAAAAATAATTTAACCTTATGAACAAATTAGATGAAAAAACAGTTTTGAACTAAAATTCAATAACTTTTACTATTCCTTAAAAAATGAAAATTCATAGAAAAATACCAAAAAATTACCCTAAAATAATTATTATGTTCCTATTTCAAATATGAATTTTATTTGGATATAGAAAATGTAAAAATGTTCCAAAAATTGGATTAAAATTGTTTATCTATTAAAACGATGTAAAAATACCTCAATAAAAATATGTGTTTTGAAGCATAAAATTGGGATTGTTATTTTATTAGGTCTATAAAAATAATTTTATGAATATAAAAAATATTTTATTCAATAAAAACATATATATTACATTAATATCACTCAGTAATGGTAATTAAATTTATTTAATCGGTTAAAACGGCATTGTGACCACAAAAATATTAATATATTCAATTATATTCAATAAGTTTTCATATTAATTTCTAATTAATTGGTATCCTTTTAATTAATATTTATTTTTCTATAAAATATTTATTTTCATAATTTCATTAATACTATATATAAGGGATAATTTAACATTTATTTTATATATTATTATATTAAATAATAATAATTTGGTAATATATTATTGTTCGGTAAAACTCGGTCTTGTATGTTACAGAAGACATTGAGGAAAGTAAATCTTGAGTGCAATTTATTCTAAACTTGTTGTTCCATATAGATTGTGTGAAACCTTATGTTGCATGTAGTGCATGATAACTTGGTGTTGCGTATAATGAAATCCAAACATAATTCTTTAATATATATAAAATAACTATTTTTAGTGTTGCGTGATATGAAAAATATTAAAAAGAATAAATTAGTTCAAAACATGATATTTACAAAAATCTCAGGGTGTTATAGTATAGCCTACCACTACCTCAACTAAAATCTAAACATAGTTCAATGTGATTTTCCAGACAAATTTGGAGTGCTTTCAATTATTGGGGAATTCAAACAGGGATTTCTTGGTTGACTTAACTTAGTTCAAATCAAGGGTTTACTTCCAAAGCATGACTTAGTGTAACTGGGATGAAAATGATAAGAAAATACAATTTAATGATTTCATAAATTGGGAGTCGGCTCAACAGATCAAGAAAAAATAAGTTAATACAGATAAAATTTGGATTGTCTACGTAAAACCATTCAAGTTTCTTGACCAAAAAAATGTATGGTGATGAGAATGGGAATATGAATCCTTACCACTAGAATGTCCAAGAAAATAGATATTCTAAATCCAATCGTGTGGTCTATTGGGTTTTTATAAAATAGTGGTAGATTAATAAATATAATGTTTATTTATTTTCAACATTTTATCAGATAAAGTACTAAAATTCTGCGTATTTTTTTTGTAGAAATGAAATTAAAATGACTTCAAACATATCACTATGATCCATACTTTAGAAGCATAACCTTCTCTCGGACACAAATTTCTAGGAGTGGAAAAGGTTCTTACATGTTATCCTTCGACATGAAACGAAATTGTATGTTCTAGAACAACATATTCATAAATCACCTTGAAATTAGAACAGTGATAAAGAGTTAAAACTCTATGATAAACATTTGACCAATTCCAATGATGTTCAATGCTTCATGATATCATCCATGTTCAGTTACCTTTTGAACTCACATGAGGAAATGGATGTATATAACATGATATCTCACATTAGGGGTCTCTATCAAGAGAAGGAGGGACAAGAGAGGTATGGGATATTCAATATATATTTTACCACTAAAATTGGAGATTTTACGCTAGTTGGGCATCATGTAGTCAAACTTATTGGATACATTGAAGGTTTAGACATCATAGGGATTAAATGATTTGATGAGTTGCATACAGATCTCATACTTTCATCACTGACCAATACCTTCTCTATTTTTATTATTAATTAAAATATTTTCATTAATGATAACAGTCTTTAAGAACATCTTACCTTGATTTTAAAAGTGGATAAGGACATGGGGAGTGAAAAAGCCTCAGTTTTTATAATGAAAAATAAAAGGAAGATAGATTTAAAGGGGCTCAAGTCTTATAACAAGTATAATCATCATGAGTATCATCCTTTCAATAAAAAGAAGATCCAGAGGTAGTGATAAGAAAAGGAGGCAGTATGTTTTGCATGCTGAAAACTAGACCACTGTAAGAGGAACTCACTTAAAGTAGGGGGAAACTAAAGGTGTGTTCATTATTGAGTGCAATATTCCAATATCTGTACATCGGGTATTAGATACAACTTGTGGTTCTCACATCTATATCCAAATATAGGAACTAAGTAAATTTGGAAAGGTTTCTAGAGAAGAGGGGGATCTGAAAGATACTAATGGTTCAAGAATATCTATTCTGGATATTGGAGACTACCACCATTCATTTCCAATAAGTTCTCTTTTGGTTTTAAAATATTGTTATAATGTACCTATGGTTACTAAGAACAAAATTTATTTATCATTCCTACATACAGATGGGTTTAATTTAATGTTTGGAAATAAAATTTTATTCTTTTATAAAGACAACATATGTTGTGGTATGGCACATTTATATAATGGTATTTATGTATTAAATTAAGAATACCAAGTATTGGAAATTGATAACAAATATTGTTCACATGACCCATATATCACCCATCATTGGCATCACTATCAAGGTCATGTAATTAAGAAGAATTTGACAAGGCTCTATCAAGGTTGTTATTTAGATTCTTATAAGCTAAAACAACTTGAAAGATGTCATTATTTATTATAAATAAAAATGAACAAACCACCATTTGGTGGACAGGTTGAAATGGTCATAGATATCCTATGACTGGTGCACACTAATGAGTGTGGACCATTTCTGATATAATCTAGAGATGTATGTTTTTAATAACATTTTATGATGACTTGTGTATATATGGATATATCTACATGGTGATGTAAAAGTATGATTCCTTTGATAAATTCCAGAAATTAAATAATAAATTAGAAAATAAACTTGGTAAGAAGATAAAGAAGCATCGATCAAATCAAGGTGGAGAATATATTAACCAAGAGTTTATCAACATTCTATAGGAGTTTGGGATTCAATCTCAACTCACTCCACTTTACACACCACACTAAAATGGTGTTAGTGAAATAATGAATTTTACCTTGATAGACATTGTAAGGTGAATAGTGGTTCATACAGATCTTCCAATATCTTTTTGGGGATATTCATTACAAAATGCGGCATACACATTATACAGAGTACAAACTAAAGAAAAAAATGTAATTCCCTTCAATTTATGGATTGGAAAGCAACTTGTTTTGTATCATTAACATATATGGTGTTTCAAGACGTTTTTAAGGCCTTTTTCAGAAACAAACTATCACTTTAAGGAATAAAGTGTATCTTTATAGGGTATCCTATTGAAAAACATGTATACTACCTATACAATCCCTTATATAAGAAAGTGATTATCTCTAGACAAGTCGTCTTTCATGAGAGGGAGAACATCCTTAAAAAAATTTGGGAGAATGATTAACTTTGATGAAGTTGATGCTCAAGATAAACAAGATTTAGTATAAGAACAGGTTCCATAGGTCCTCATAGAAGATGTAGTTCCAAAAACACAAGTACTGCATATGAGCTCAAGATATGTAAGAGAACCAGATAGATATGGTTTTTTATTCACCGAATATTGTGACACATTATTGGTTAAAAATGATGAACCTCTCTCCTATAAAGAGGTAGTAGGGAGATTAAAAACTGCAAGATATAAATAATCCAAGAATTCTAAAATGGTTTCCATGTATCATAACCAATTTTGGGTTCTTCGTGATGCATTAATTGATGTAAATCCCAAAGGATTCAAATGGGTATTCAGGAGAAAAATTGACATGGAAGGTAAAATAAATACCTATAAATCAAGGTTAGTGGCTAAAGGGATTAAAAAGTGTCAAGGAATATACTATGATGAAACCATTTCACAAATTTCCATGTTTAAATCTATCAGAATTATACTTGATATAGCAGCATATGATGACTATGAGATTTTTTATATGGATTCAAAAATACATTCCTTGATAGGAACATTCAATAAGATGACTATATGACACACCAAGATGGGTTTTTAACTCCATTTGATTCCAAAAGGATTTATAAGTTGTAGAGATCCATTTAAGGATTGAAGAAAGAATCCAAATTATGGAACATTAAATTCGATTTATTAGTCAAATAAATTGGTTTCCATAAGAAGGAATGTGATTCATGTGTTTACAAGACGTTTATTAGGTATGAGTTCATTATCTTAGTAGTATATGTTGATAAAATGTTAGTTATTGGAAATTAAATGCTAGACTTATAGTCTATTAAGAACTGTCTAAACAAGATTTTCTCTATAAAGGACTTAGGTGAGACATCCTATATTCTGTGGATCAATATCATTCATGGTAGATGTAATTCACTAACCCCAAAATCCCTGAGTCGATGCATTATTTCATTAATTTGGAATTATTACATGGAAGAAAATACTTAAGGAACATTTATTTTAGCAGTCTAGGAATGACAAATTGCATACATAATTCCCATAATACATTGGGAAAATATAATAAAACTTGCTATACAATAAACTGACATAAAATATATCCTTGAAATCTTATTCAAATTTATCTTTTTCATAACCTAGGAAAAAACAGAATAAGGGTGAGCTCAAATGGCCAAAAAGGGTAAGTAAAATGGAATAAATAATGAATCAATACATATGTAATGGTAAATAACTTAGTACAACTTCCTTAAAAATAACTAGATAAGGAATAAATAATGCATCAAGTAAGAAACTATAACATATTCCATACATAAATAAACTGATAATGGGCTACGTCCATAGATATATCGACACAAAATCTCATGGATAAAAAATAACTAATACTAAATGAGGGAAATTTATTTCTCATCAGACACCATGTCTCAAGAACATGACACCCTATTACCATTAGGACCTTTCACAAGATGGTCTAAAAAATGGGTAGAACCCCATTTAATTTGGCCAACTTATTTGTCTCATGAGAACCTGCCGATGCATTGAGAAGATATATAAAGTTCGATATCCAACCATAATTTCTAGTCCAAATAATTCCTAATATTTAATAATAAAAATAACTAAAATTAATTATCAAATATCCATATTGAATGAGAAATACAGATCTATCAATAATTTCCCAATAATCAAATAATTTTCAAAGTAATCACCATATGAAAAATGGTATACGGTTTAGGAAATAAAAATATCCATTGTATGAAAATATGGATATTCAATTAAATTTACATTCTAAAATGATTATAATAAATTTAATTCTTAAATTTATGTTAACAATCACAAAATTATGTGAGATTATGAATATTTTAGGATAATAATCTTTAAATATTCCAATGTGTCCCATACCACTTTGAAACATTTAAATCATAATCACAAGAAAGGTATGATGTTAAATGAATCTTATAATATCATGAGAATAAGAGGATTAATTATATAATATATCAAAAAATAAATTTGGTATGACACACAAAATAAAGAAGTAGTGAATATGACATTAACATCATATATTTAAAAAGTGAGATGAAAACCCCTTACCTTAACCTTCATCTAGTTGTGTGGTTTTAACCACCTTTATAGTGGTTTAAAATATGTTAATAACTAATACCAAAACTACACTTATGTTTATAAAAATATATATTACCCTATTATAATATTTTATTACTTTTTTTTTGTTAACACTTTTTAATTATTTTAAATATTTCAGGTGTTAATTGTCTAGTAATCTCAAGTGTGTTTTGACTTGTTCTCTATTGTTTTTATTAAATATATCATGGTTTAATAATATCTATAATTTAATACATGAATATATTATCTTACATATTCATTAAATATGTATTTATAGTAGTCTATAATATTTGAAGATTCTAAATGAAGTGCACTGTTCATGGAGACGGTAGGTCGTACATACACATGAATGCTACTTTCAGTTATTTGGGTGTTAGAGGAATTATAACTAAATGATACATATGTATATTAAAATTTATAGTATAATAAATATATTATATATGTTTAATAGGTTTATTATAACCTATATTTATATGTTTCATGTATGGAATGAATGACTAATATCCCTTTGAGGGGGTGATAGTCCACATTTCCTCAAACAAAATTATCATATTTACACATGATGGAAGCATAAAGGTATGTTATAAATAAAAATTACATAAGTATAAAGAAATTATAAATAAAATATATGTTATATATAAATATAGTTTCCATCATAATGGACTCCATTATAGGTGGTAGTGTAAAATTGAACAATCATCATTTCGTGAGGCAGTAGTTCATCGTACATAGAAACATTGTGTTTTCTTCCATTATATGGAGTTGGGTGTAAGTTTAAGTCAGACCATTATCATAAAAACAACCTAGTATCTTTATGATACTGTTTTGTTGTGAAATAATTGAAAAAAGATATTTTAGGGGGTGGATAATGGAAATGAAACTAAAAAAATGAGAGAAGGTGTTACCTATTAATCGGGTAACTTCTTTTTGTTTATACCAAAAGGCTTACATGGGAGGATTATTAAACTAAGGTAGGATTATGTATATTAGGGATGGATTTTTTGAGTTTATTTTTATAGATATTGTATGATCCAATGTGGTTTGAGAGGTGTGAGTAAGGGGTAGAGGTCTTGATTTTTTATATTGGATGGGGAGTGACTCTTCTGTAAATACAAAAATTATTCACTATAGTGGGGAAACTCTTACCTAGAGTGCCTCCAAAATAGAAAAATATCAGATTAAAGGAGAATAATGGTTGATAGAAACATCATCCACAAACAACTATGTGCATTTAAATAATTTGGTTCCTTAACATCTAAGATTACCCAATTTTATCATTTCTGTTTTTGAAAGCATCTAGTTTTATAATCTAATTAATTTGACCTTAAATACTAAATTAAACTAAGATTTATTATAAAATATAGAAAAAATTAATTATTAATATGATATATAATTTATAAATTTAAAATATATTTTTTTGTAAATTAATTTTAATACAAGCACATGTGATGCATTAAAACACTACTTGAACCTAGACTGTGTTAAAAACGTATTTACATAATATGGGTAAATATATTAATTATAAAAGATTAATTATTCCATTAACAGCCCATAATTAATATATATTAATGATTACAAGTTTCTTGGAAGAATATAAGATTTTTATTAATTTTAAATCATTATATAATATTTTTTTATATTAAAATAACAATAATGTCAATTTTGACATTATCTATTTAATGTTAATTTGAAAATATAAATATTATATTAAAATTAAAATATATTAGGTTTACAGGTGTGTAAAATGATATATTAATCTAAAAAATAAATAAATTCAACAATTCAACAAATTAACTTCACTTTTAATATTTATACTGTCATTTATTTTAGTAAATTATTAACTGAACAATAACTATATTGACGTTTCTTATGAATTTTAATAACCTAAACCACCTCTGAAAATTATTGATAATTTATTATGATAAAAATAACCCATATATATTTCAAAATGATATATTTAACCTAAAATTTGATGTTTTTTACATATCTAAATGTTTTATAAATGTTTAAAGTTAGGAAAGTTCTCTTTTTATCTTTTTCCTCACTTACCCTTAACGCAGGGCACTTCCATTTAATAATATCCCAATAACCCATATATTTAAAACCAAGTGGGTAAATTTTAAAATTTTGGAAACCAGTGGATTTTGGATAAATTTCGAAGTCATTTTGGTCATTAATATTAAGGTCTAGTTCCTTATTTATCTTAATCATACCTTAATCACCGTAATTAAATTTAATCACATTCAATAATCATTTTGTTCAAAATTTTAAGTTGGTATTATTAGAACATAAATATCATACTTATTAAATCATTGTATGACATATTTTTAAAATTAAAATCATAGAAGTGTGAAAAAATAAATTAACATTAATTTGAGAAACTTGGTGAAATAGTGGGTTTTTATAGTAGAAAAACGTTCCAAAGTTTGTTATGTTTTTATATTAAATATGAAAATAAAATTAATTATATATTTATTTATTTAATAAATATATTTATACTTTATCTAATATGACTCTATGAAAATCAATAATATAATTTATCATTACAAATTATTTTAATTACATGGATGTTTTTAACTAAATTGCAATAATTTTCACTATTCATTAAAAATTGAAGTTTTTCAAAAAAATTAAAAAAATTACTATAAGATAATTTTCACCTTATTAATTCAAAAATGATGTTTATTTTTAAAAATAAAATTCATAAAATAGTCAAATTTGTTTTTTAAAATAAGTTTCCCATTAAATGATGGTAAAACTCGGTCTTGCATGTAATCTGAGCTAATTCAATGTCGTATGTAACATAAGTTTAACGTTGTGTATAAATAATTAGAACAAAAAAAATATATATTTATTATGAAAGTAATATGTTGTAAACTCTCGGTGTTTAACATTCTCCCCACCTTAATGAAATTTCATCCTCCCAATTTAAACATGACCTCAGTAATTTAGGGATTGACAATAACCTCTTTTTGAAAGAACCACATCGAAAAAAGGGTTAATTTTACATTTTCCTAATAATAGAGAAAGGAAAGTAATAATGTCATGTATCTAGTTTACCTAGTAGGAGAAAATAGGTGTAAAATGGAAACATGGATATAGAAGAAAAATATAACCATCAAGTTCTGATGGAGAGTGTTAGAGAACATGTTCATATGAAAGTTGTTGACCACAAAACCATAAACCATATGTTTGAATAAAGGTCATTCATGTCATCAGAATTTATGATAATAGGGAAAACATTTTGTTTCAAAACCATTTTTTATAGAGTTAAAGGATTATTTCACTATATATGAATATAAATAAATACATGTTTCTATAAACATAATATTTTCCTTTCATTATGCCTCAAAATATTTCTACCTCATCTCTTACCACATGATACAACAAATAGTGAAGTAATACATTACCCTATAAAATATCATTCATTGATAATAGAAAACCATTATATAAATGGTTAACTTTCCTAGCTAATTATAATCTAAAAAATTCTAAATAAAATCATTAAATTTCTGTAATGAACTTTTCATTAGACTTTAATAAACATGATGTAGCCCTAAATTTTCACATTACAAATATATGAACAACTTCATCATATATCCTATTGAAATATTGTAATCACTTGATTCACAATAAAACCTTATTAGAAACATGTATTATTATTTATTCCTTATGTAATACACATGTTATTGGATATATTCCATTAATCTAAAAGTCTTTTAAAGTCCATCAACGATATCATAGACCACTTTTGGAAAATTCATTAATCAGTTCCTAGGTAGTCATCACATATACAAATAAATAATTTCTTCATCATTATCATAACATTGAGAACATATTAAGGGTTTTCTTTCCCTTAGTAATTTGTTTTCCTAAAAATTTCTCTTTTTAGTGAATCTCTTTCCTTGATACCATTTAGAAAAAGATCTCAAATCCTTAATGAAAACGTTCTACAGTACAATCCTCATATATTATATAATTCTTATAACCAGTAAATTACTGATAAAATACTCAAATTAAATAATTTTTGGACAAAAATATTAGTTATTATTCTTTATCTATGGCAGTATCATAACTTCATCGTTATCCAATAGAATTATTTGGGGTATATTCTTTAGATTCATGGGACATTGATTCACATAGATTCCCATCTCCTTGCTGTGGAAGCATTGAAAATTGGAAAACTTTTTCTTACCCTTACAATCAGTATATTAGTGTCCTTTTTCTCCAAACTTATAACAAACTCCCATTCCCTTCAAGAATTTACCAAGGCGATTATTTCAAAAGTTATCAAATATGGGAAAATCCTTCTTTCCCTTCTTCCCATTATCTATATTTTTCTCTCCCATCCTATTCTTCCCTTCAAATTCACAAGACTCAGAGAATTATTAACATGTATTTTTAACACATGATATTATTTACTCATATGATGAGAATACATATGGGACTATTTTCCTTCAAAATGTTGGCTTAAGTCTATGAATGATATGATCCTTCTCACTATTTGTGCCATGTGCATTATTGGATTTCTCATTTCTTCTATTAGGATCCATTTATAAACATTTACATATACTAGAATAGATCATAAAACTTTGAACTTCCTATAACTCTAAGCATGGTATAGCACATAACATAAATTTATGCATCACAAACCCTTGAACCATAAACATTGTCTACATTGGAGAAATCATTACTTCTAAATCCCTCCGAATGGTAGGTAAATAAAATATGAATTATCCTAATCATATCCCATGGGAGTGTCAAACTAAGGGTGTAGTAAGGCCCATTTTCGTGT
Source organism: Viscum album (assembly GCA_963277665.1). Classification (NCBI taxonomy): domain Eukaryota; kingdom Viridiplantae; phylum Streptophyta; class Magnoliopsida; order Santalales; family Viscaceae; genus Viscum; species Viscum album. The sequence continues at coordinate 972,741,818 of OY728140.1, read as the reverse complement.
ACAAAGTTACCCTGAGTCAAGTCCGTAACACCTTGTTAGAGTTGTTACTCCTAGGTATATTTGTGCCAAAACCATGTCCACTTATAGTATCCCGAGAGAGAGATATTGCTAGAAATTACCACATAATATTTACACTGACAAAATTATAGGATTTTCTTCTACACTTATCCTCAATTTCTATCTTAGTTTTGTACTCCACAATATATGTTCTCCAAATGTATTTTCCAAGGTTTTTTTTAAACTTTCTTTGATACCAACTATAATTCTCCGACCCCAGAAGCCTAGGGCTGGTGCATTATTACATTACATTAGAATTATTACAAGGAATAAAATACTAAAGGAATACTTAGTACAGTTGTATTCGAATGCTTGATTACATACATAATTCCCATAATACATTAGAAAAATAGAATAAAACATGATACATAATAAACTGAAATAAAATCCATCATTAAAACTTATTTAAAGTTCTCTTATTAATAACCTGGGGAAAGAAGCATAATAAGGGTGAGATCAAATTCTCAGTAAGGGTAAGTACAATGGAAGCAATAATGAATAAATATATATAGAAAGGAAAATAACTAAGTACACTTTCCATAAAAATAACTATTTAGGGAATAAATAATGTGGCAAGAAAGAAACTGAAACACATGCCATAAATAAATAATATGAGAATTAACTACATCCATAGATATGTCAATGAAAAATAACATGGATAAAAAATAACTGATACTAACTGAGGAAAATTTCTTTCTCATCGGATATCATGTCTCCATCACATGAAAACCTTTTACCATTAATACCATTCACAAGATGGTTTAAAACATGGATAAAATCCATTTAATTGGGCCAACATATTTGTCTCATGAGAACTTGTTGATGCATTGAGGAGATATATAAAGTCTGAGCTCCACCAGTCATTTCCTATCAAAATAATTCTTCATATTTAATAATAAAAATAACTAATATTCCTTTTCAAATGTAACGCCTCGACCCCAGCTACCCAGAGCCGGTGCATTACTTCGTAACATTGGCATGATCACAAGAATGATCAAATCTCGAAAAACCGATTGGTTATTAGCCTTGGAAACACTAGATATATTCATAAGTTTTACATTACATCATAAAATGAAAAACTACTACAACAACATAATGTCTCCACAGTCCACACTATTATCCCCTCATAATATCCCTGCAGGTCATTCATAACTTACTTCTTCACATCCTGGGGAAAATAAAACATAGAAAAGGGGTGAGCTCAAATGCCCAGTAAAGATAACAATGTAGCGGAACATTCAAAATAAGCATAAACATTTAAGGCAATGCATTACTAAAACAAAAGCCTCTTAAACTTGAACTTCAACATAGTATGGAAAAAGTAAAATGAAATAATGCCATTTACTTATTCACATGGATATTCTACTAATAGAATAATCACATGCAAAATCAATAACCACTTTCATAATGATGGAATGCATAATTATAAACTTTAATTTCTTTTCAAGGCCTCGTCCCAAGACCTTGGGGCTAACTGTAACCGGAACCCAACCCGGAGGGCCTCTAATAACCGGACACCAACCCGGAGTGCCTCTAATAACCGGACAACAACCCGGAGTGCCTCTAATAACCGGAGACCAAACCGGAGGGCTTACTTTTACCAGGCCCTAACCTGGAGGGCTTACTTTTACCAGTCCCCAACCTGGAGGGCTTACTTTAACCAGTCCCCAACCTGGAACATACTTGTCCAACACATTCATATGAAGTAAAGGTTGAAATATAACATAAACATTCTTATTGGAACTAGAATATGAAATGTCAATACTTTACTCATAAACCATGAATGCTATATAAATGACACATCTACAGTCAAACATATCACAAAACTTCATTACAATATGGAAGTTTTAAATCACAATAAATCAACTTCAAATAATCTTAAAATCCATCAAAGGATGTTGACATAGATGAAAATGTTTTTTTAAAAAAATTATTGAGAGAAATATCCCTTTTTCATGAAAACATTTTAATGTTACACAATTTAGAAAGTAAGGAATTTAAATACATTTTTGAATCAAAGTGTCCCATACCACTTTGAAACTTTTGAATGGAATTAACACTTTTAAAACATTCATTTTCATATAAATAAATCCTTACAAACCATTTTGAAAACGTGGACATAAATGAGGATGATTTAGAAGAATAAATATTTAAAACATTTGAAATGATGTTTTAGTAAAAGTTCCCTTAGAAATAATCCCTTTGAAAACTCTTTTATGAAATATGGACATGGATAGTAAATATGTCCCTATAGATACTTACGTAAAGACAACCTCAGATATTAAAGAGATTGTGAAGTAAACCCTTATCAATTTGGTAACTTAGGAAACATACAACCCATGAAAGAGGTATCATACAATGAAAATGTAAATACACATAAGGTAAAGTGTATTACACAAAGAATACAATTATGGGCAGTACATACACCACACAAAAGATAATAGTGGAAAAAAGTCATGAATCTCACGGAAATAAAGAGTTAGATGAAAACCCCTTACCACGTTAATCAACTGAGTCGTATGGACAAAAGTTAATAACCACCAAATTATTTACAGAATAACATGAATATAAAGATAATCATGATAATATATATCAAATGCCAGTACACAATACACCACTTTCAATAATTTAGTGGCGAATAATGGAAATCTCACGGAATTGAATGTGAGATAAGAAAATCCCTTACCTTGTACTTTTACTTGGTTGGGGAAGGTTACCCTCCTGTATAATATTGAAATAATTTTTATTAAATTATACAAGAATCATATATATTAATATCATATCATATATGATCTTTTAACTTTTCTTTGTTAATAATGTCTTAGTATTATCGTTGTTTCGGGTGTTAACTTACTCATTTTCTTTTATATGTTTTATTACGTAATCCATTTTTGTAATGGATAGGTTGTATATTATTCATATCCAGAATGATATCAAGTCCTTAAAAATCATTTTTAAATTAGCAAATGATAATTATACTTGAATGGATATGATGGAGAATGAATCTCATCGTGTTCGTGGAGACGGTAGTCCGTACGTACGCACGAGCGACAATATCATTCTTTTGATATTAAAATAATATATAAATGAATGGTATATAATATATACAGAATCACTAACATGTTATATTTATTATTTACATGAGTTACACATCATTATTATACCCATCCAAATAATAATATATTGAATAACAATTACACCATGACGTGGAGACGGTAAGCCGTACGTACGCACGTATGGTGACATGTTATTCAAAGGGTGGATAGAATACTGAATATGGTTGTACCATATTTATAATAACATCACAGTATATATATGATACTGGAGTTATTATTTTAAAGTAATAAGAAGTGGAAGAAGAAGGAACTTGGAAAAAGGGTGGTGAAATCATTACCTCTTCTTCGGTTCCTTCCTTTTGATTTGATCAAAAGGGCTCCTTAGGTTGGCTTTGTGATCAAAATAAGGCCTCTAGGTTGTAGTGAGGGATGTTGGGAGATTATTTGGGCAGATTTTGGCCGAACCAAAAGGCTTTGAAGGTGTGAAGAAATGGGAAGGAGGAGTGCCCTTTTATAAGAGGGGTGAGGGGCACCTTTGGAAAAGCTAGAAATATTAATTTATAATAAATTCATATTCGGTTTCTAATGGCTCAAAAGTTGATTATTCAAATGTTAAGGTGGGGATAGGTCGAAAACCACTCAACCAATAGAATTTATATAGGTTTGGGTACTTATATTAACCTTATCTTTAAGTATTAACTCTAAGTTAATTAGTTTCACTTTTACAATGTCTCTTTGTATTTTTATATAATATGGTTAATAAACTTACTATATATATCCAAGAGACCCCCAAGTGGTCCATTAATGACGAACCTATCATGATATAAGTCTCTTGGCCGAACCTCAGATTTTTAGGAATTTAATATCAATTAATAATATAATATTTGTTTTAAGAACTCTTTTATGTCAATTTTGACACTATTCAATAGTTGATTTTTGTGAAACTCATAACAGATTGATTACTTCAAAAAAAGTCAATTATATCAATTCTAATATATCCTATTATCCTAGAAAATTAGTTTAATTCATTAAAAGTTTCATATTATATTTATTTGGGTATTTATAATATCAATTATTTTTGATTTTTCACTATTATATTAATTACTACATCATCATTGTGTCATAAATAAATTAACTTATTTAATGTCTAAAAATTATAAATAAAATATCATTATGTAGGAAATCGTTTTATATTTCTATTGAATATTTATAATCTAAAATCCAACATATATAACCTTATGTAAAAATTGTTTTTCTAAAAGATATATGCTTGTGTCATTTTTGTACTCATTTTAACTTAATTAAAATAAAGTGTCATTATCACTTACAAGTGGACCCATGGGGTCCCAAAATCGAACCAAAGATGCCCATGGTCGACCATGTATCAACCAATAGGGTTAAGACATGTTTTAGGGTAATTTAGTATTATTATAATATTATTTGTTTAACCCTTATTTACCGGATTTACCCTTAACCATGGTAAATAAAATATTTACCGCAGTAATTATTCAAAATGTCTAAAAATAAAAGTTACCTATTTACACAATTTGAACATACTGATTCCAAATATGGAATCCATTTTTCTAAATTCAAAACACAGAAGTGGTAGAAATTAATTTAAAATTAATTCCCGCTGTCAAAACAAAAAGCGTGTTTTTAAGAGATAATAACTATCAAAAGATTGACACTTGTTTATGTTCGGTTTAATTGTAAAATTATGTACAATGACCAGAATTATATTAAATGGTAAAAATATATTCTAAATATACTTTAAAACCACTCAAATTCACAATTTATCACTATTAATTATTTTGATTAAAAAAGTTTTTTTTAATTAAAATTTAGTAATTTTCACTATTCATCAAAATATGAAAGTTATCCGAAAAGTACCAAAATTTCACCTTAGGCTAAATTCGATATTCTGAATCCAAAAATGAAGTCCATTTTAAAATATAAAATATAATTTCAAAATTTAGGTATTACTATTCATAACGGCTAGTTTGATCGGTTGTGGTGTGTGTTAAAACTCGAAGTTGCATACAACACACGCTACTGTTTTATTCAAAGGAAAGCGTACCGTGGAAGCTTGGTATGTTTCATTTTAAATCTTTTGATGTCTCCATTTAGTCAAAAAGTTTAAAATATTGTATTTAATAAGGTTTCACTATCAAAAGTTGATAAAAGTGCAATACTGAAAATGAATCTGTTCTTGCATTATGACTAAGAAACTCATAATATGGATTCTAAAATTAAAAGGATTATATAAAGTTTAAAATTTAGTTAATACTATTCATGACCTCTTTTAATGGCTTTTTTTTTAAGTGAAGGTGTGATTGAACTCGGTGTTGCGTGTAGTGAAAGTTATTGAATTATTTTGAAGAAATAACACACTATGAAATCTTGGGGTGTTACATTCTCCCCTCCTTCAATAAATTGCGTCCTCGCAATTTGAAATTGTTCTTCGAAAATAAAAGGTTGAAAGTAGAAAATATATTTGTGGGAAAACCCACATCGGAAATTGGGTTACTAAAATATTGTCTTAATATGAGGAAAAGAGAAATCAAATGGTCACCACCAAATTATGATCTCGATTAGGAGAACATTGGTGGCAATTAGAGACAAATAATTGGAGGAAAAACGTAAATATTTATAGGTATTGATTGAGGTCATCAATCACAAACAAGTGTAAAATTGAGGTCCTTAAATTCATCAATCTATGATGATTTTAAATACCATCGGTTCAACAAAACATAGGGTATTAGGATAACACATTTTTGACGTTTCAAAATATCTTAGTTGAAATCCCACATGAAAAATGAATTAATGAGGCCTCTATTTAAAATAAAGAGTGGAAAGCATGAAGATTACCGAAAATAACACATACTAGGGTTCCATGTAGGAGAATATGGATATGGAAGAGAAATCTAATCATCAATTATCTGATGGAGAGTGGTAGAGAACATGTCTATGAAAAGGCCAACAATCCCAAAGCCATAAATTAGTGATGATTTAAGGTACCATCTAGGACAACATTTTTGTTCTAAGTTTCTTTTCTTAATGTTGAGGAATTTATTTATGAGATTGGATAATATCATAAGGAGATATACTTACTTTATAATTAGAATTTTATCCATTAATAAATTTCTACCACAAACTCATCTTTCACTCTAAAAGATAATAGGACGTAAAAAAATTCTATTTACACTATTCGTATAGGGTTCCAAAATAAACAAATTTATAATTCATCAAAAAGATCTTTTAATAAAAACTACATTATTTAATCCACGACATATCGTGGGCCAGTGGTAGGTGATAGACCCTTGTCGCCCTTCGGTTGCGGGTTCAAGTCTTGCAGCCTTGCCGGATGTGACGGGTTGCCGCCCGACCTCCGGGTTGTCCTTTTATGGCAATCCAAAATAATCCAAACTAGAACTATCCAAAATACTTCTATCCAAAGTCACAGTCCAACATTTATAAGTATGTTAAACATAATGTAGAACCTTTTTACCCCGTAATAGCATATGAATACCTTCATCATGTATTCTTTTAATACACTGAAACATCCTGAATTACCATATTACTTATTGATTACATTCATGCTCCCTTATTCCGTATAGAATGCTGGATATACTTCATTAATCCAAAAATGTTTTAAACCCCAAAAATGATGGAATATAAAAATCATTAATCAGTTCAAAGGTAGTCAAGAATATCCAATATAATTTATCCAAAACAATCATGTATTGTTCCAAAATCACTACTTCGGTATCAGAACTACATTATGGTTTATCATTATCTCAACCATATATTTTCCAAAAATTTATCCTGCTATTGAGTCACTTTTCTTTGTTCCACATAATCTCAAGTCCTTAATGAAATAGTACTGCAGTACAATCCTTATATACTCCATAATTATTATAACAAGTACATTGTTGATACACACTCAATTGACATAATCAACATAAGAACTCTAATCATTCCTCTTCATCTGTGGTAGTATCATAACTTGATTATTATCCAATAACATCATTTGTGGCATAGTCTGATGACTGCGACATAGGTTCGCGTAGTGTCCAAACTCCTTTCAAATGAAGCATTGTACATTTGAAACCATTTTCTTACCCTTGCAGTCACGTACTTTGTGCCCTTTTTCTCCACACATATAACAAACTCCCATTCCTTTCAGGCAAGTTCCAGGGTGTTTCTTTCCACAGTTACCACATATGGGAAAATTATTCTTTTCCCTCTTCCCTTTATCCATCTTTCTCTCTTCCATCCTTTTCGTCTCTTGCTTCCCTTCAAAGCCATAGGACTCAGTAAACTCTTTACTTATCTTATCAACACATGATATTATTTCTTCATATGATGATAATACATGGGAGACTATTTCTCTTATAAATTCAAGCTTAAGGCCATGAAAGATATGATCCTTCCTTCTCTTTGAATCATGTGAATTTCTGGAGTTCTCATTCCTTCTACTGGGCGCCATTTCTAAACAATGGCATAAACTAGATCAGTTTATGAATCAAAATACATAATCCCATACTTATAAAACACTTAACATGAATTGAACTATTTATGGATATAATCCATAATCATAAAAATGTCTTCTTTGAGGAATTATATACTCATAAACCCTTCATAATGATTTGTAAAGAAAATGAAATTTATCCTAAGCATATCCCCCGGGAGTGTCGTAACCAAGAGTGCAGCAAGGCCCGTTGTCATGCACCAGTTCTCGTTCGAGTCTAGCTCAAAGCGGTGTTTTCGGGTTTTAACCCTAGGTACATCTGTGCCAGAGCCGCCTCTACCTGCTCGTATCCAGACAGGGATGTATTTCTCGGAAAACTCACAAAATCTCTACAATACCAAAATTCTAGGAAGTTCTTCTATACTAATCCTCAAAGTTCATCTTAGGTCTACGTGCTCTAATCAGAGTTTATCTAAATCTAGGTTCCAAGGTTTGTACTAAACTTCCTCTGATACCAACTGTAACGCCCCGACCCTAGCTACCCAGAGCCGGTGCATTACTTCGTAACATTGGCATGATCACAAGAAAGATCAAATCTCGAAAGACCGATTGGTTTAGTAGCCTTGAAAACACTAGACATATTCATAAGTTTTACATTACATCATAAAATGAAAAACTACTACAACAACATAATGTCTCCACAGTCCACAATATTATCCCCTCATAATACCCCTGCAGGTCATTCATAACTTACTTCTTCACATCCTGGGGAAAATAAAACATAGAAAAGGGGTGAGCTCAAATGCCCAGTAAGGATAACAATGTAGCGGAACATTCAAAATAAGCATAAACATTTAAGGCAATGCATTACTAAAACAAAAGCCTCTTAAACTTGAACTTCAACATAGTATGGCAAAAGTAAAATGAAATAATGTCATTTACTTATTCACATGGATATTCTACTAATCGAATAATCACATGCAAAATCAATAACCACTTTCATAATGATGGAATGCATAATTCTAAACTTTAATTTCTTTTCAAGGCCTCGTCCCAAGACCTTGGGGCTAACTGTAACCGGAACCCAACCCGGAGTGCCTCTAATAACCGGACACCAACCCGGAGTGCCTCTAATAACCGGACACCAACCCGGAGTGCCTCTAATAACTGGAGACCAAACCGGAGGGCTTACTTTTACCAATCCCTAAACTGGAGGGCTTACTTTTACCAGTCCCCAACCTGGAGGGCTTACTTTAACCAGTCCCCAACCTGGAACATACTTGTCCAACACATTCATATGAAGTAAAGGTTCAAATATAACATAAACATTCTTATTGGAACTAGCATACTAAATGTCAATACTTTACTCATAAACCATAAATTCTATATAAATGACACATCTACAGTCAAACATATCACAAAACTTCATTAAAATATGGAAGTTTTAAATCATAATAAATCAACTTTAAATAATCTTAAAATCCATCAAAGGATGTTGACATAGATGAAAATGTTTTTTTTAAAAAATTATTGAGAGAAATATCCCTTTTTCATGAAAACATTTTAATGTTACACAATTTAGAAAGTAAGGAATTTAAATACATTTTTGAATCAAAGTGTCCCATACCACTTTGAAACTTTTGAATGGAATTAACACTTTTAAAACATTCATTTTCATATAAATAAATCATTACAAACCATTTTGAAAACGTGGACATAAATGAGGATGATTTAAAAGAATAAATATTTAAAACACTTAAAATGATGTTTTAGTAAAAGTTCCCTTAGAAATAATCCCTTTGAAAACTATTTTATGAAATATGGACATGGATAGTAAATATGACCCTGTAGATACTTACGTAAAGACAACCTCGGATATTAAAGAGATTGTGAAGTAAACCCTTATCAATTTGGTAACTTATGAAACATACAACCCATGAAAGAGGTATCATACAATGAAAATGTAAATACACATAAGGTAAAGTGTATTACACAAAGAATACAATTATGGGCAGTATATACACCACACAAAATATAATAGTGGAAATAAGGCATGAATCTCACGGAAATAAAGAGTGAGATGAAAACCCATTACCACGTTAATCAACTGAGTCGTATGGCCAAAAGTTAATGACCACCAAATTATTTACAGAATAACATGAATATAAAGATAATCATGATAATATATATCAAATGCCAGTACACAATACACCACCTTCAATAATTTAGTGGCGAATAATGGAAATCTCACGGAATTGAATGTGAGATAAGAAAATCCCTTACCTTGTACTTTTACTTGGTTGGGGTAGGTTAACCGCCTGTATAATATTGAAATAATTGTTATTAAATTATACAAGAATCATATATATTAATATCATATCATATATGATCTTTTAACTTTTCTTTGTTAATAATGTCTTAGTATTATCGTTGTTTCGGGTGTTAACTTACTCATTTTCTTTTATATGTTTTATTACGTAATCCATGTTTGTAATGGATAGGTTGTATATTATTCATATTCATAATGTTATAAAGTCCTTAAAAATCATTTTTAAATCAGAAAATTATAATTATACTTGAATGGATATGATGGAGAATGAATCTCATCGTGTTCGTGGAGACGGTAGTCCGTACGTACGCACGAGCGAAAATATCATTCTTTTGATATTAAAATAATATATAAATGAATGGTATATCATATATACAGAATCACTAACATGTTATATTTATTATTTACATGAGTTACACATCATTATTATACCCATCCAAATAATAATATATTGAATAACAATTACACCACGACGTGGAGACGGTAAGCCGTACGTACGCACGTTTGGTGACATGTTATTCAAAGGGTGGATAGAATACTGAATATGGTTGTACCATATTTATAATAACATCACAGTATATATATTATACTGGAGTTATTATTTTAAAGTAAGAAGAAGTGGAAGAAGAAGGAACTTGGAAAAAGGGTGGTGAAATCATTACCTCTTCTTTGGTTCCTTCCTTTTGATTTGATCAAAAGGGCTCCTTAGGTTGGCTTTATGATCAAACTAAGGCCTCTAGGTTGTAGTGAGAGATGTTGAGAGAGTATTTGGGCAGAGTTTGGCCGAACCAAAAGGCTTTGAAGGTGTGAAGAAATGGGAAGGAGGAGTGCCCTTTTATAAGAGGGGTGAGGCGAACCTTTGGAAAAGCTAGAAATATTAATTTATAATAAATTTATATTCGGTTTATAATGGCTCCAAAGTTGATTATTCAAAGGTTAAGGTGGGGATAGGTCTAAAACCACTCAACCAATAGAATTTATACAGGTTTGGGAACTTATATTAACCGTATCTTTAAGTATTAACTCTAAGTTAATTAGTTTCACTATTACAATGTCTCTTTGTATTTTTATATAATATGGTTAATAAACTTACTATATACATCCACGCGACCCCAAGTGGTCCATTAAGGATTAACCTATCATGATATAAGTCTCTTTGCCGAACCTCATATTTTTAGGAATTTAATATCAATTAATAATATAATATTTGTTTTAAGAACTCCTTTATGTCAATTTTGACACTATTCAATAGTTGATTTTTGTGAAACTCATAACAGATTGATTACTTCAAAAAAAGTCAATTATATCAAATCTAATATATCTTATTATCCTATAAAATTAGTTTAATTCATTAAAAGTTTCATATTATATTTATTTGGGTATTTATAATACCAATTATTTTGATTTTTCACTATAATATTAATTACTACATTAACATTGTGTCATAAATAAATTAACTTATTTAATGTCTAAAAATTATAAATAAAATATAATTATGTATTAAATCTTTTTATCTTTCTAATGAATATTTATAATCTAAAATCCAACATATATAACCTTATGTAAAAATTGTTTTTCTAAAAGATATATGCTTGTGTCATTTTTGTACTCATTTTAACTTAATTAAAATAAAGTGTCATTATCACTTACAAGTGGACCCATGGGGTCCCAAAATCGACCCAAAGATGCCCATGGTCGACCATGTATCAACCAATAGGGTTAAGACACGTTTTAGGGTAATTTAGTATTATTATAATATTATTTTGTTAACCCTTATTTACCGGATTTACCCTTAACCATGGTAAATAAAATATTTACCGCAGTAATTATTCAAAATGTCTAAAAATAAAAGTTACCTATTTACACAATTTGAACATCCTGATTCCAAATATGGAATCCATTTTTCTAAATTCAAAACACAGAAGTGGCAGAAATTAATTTAAAATTAATTCCCGCTGTCAAAACAAAAAGCGTGTTTTTAAGAGATAATAACTATCAAAAGATTGACACTTGTTTATGTTCGGTTTAATTGTAAAATTATGTCCAATGACCAGAATTATATTAAATGGTAAAAATATATTCTAAATATACTTTAAAACCACTCAAATTCACAATTTATCACTATTAATTATTTTGATTAAAAAAGTTGTTTTTAATTAAAATATAGTAATTTTCACTATTCATCAAAATATGAAAATTATCCGAAAAGTACCAAAATTTCACCTTAGGCTAAATTTGATATTCTGAATCCAAAAATGAAGTCCATTTTAAAATATAAAATATAATTTCAAAATTTAGGCATTACTATTCATAACGGCTAGTTTGATCGGTTGTGGTGTGTGTTAAAACTCGAAGTTGCGTACAACACACGCTACTGTTTTATTCAAAGGAAAGCGTACCGTGGAAGCTTGGGATGTTTCATTTTAAATCTTTTGATGTCTCCATTTAGTCAAAAAGTTTAAAATATTGTATTTAAAAAGGTTTCACTATCAAAAGTTGATAAAAGTGAAATACTGAAAATGAATCTGTTCTTGCATTATGACTAAGAAACTCATAATATGGAATCTAAAATTATAAGGATTATATAAAGTTTAAAATTTACTTAATACTATTCATGACCTCTTTTAATGGCTTTTTTTTTGTAAGTCAGGGTGTGATTGAACTCGGTGTTGCGTGTAGTGCAAGTTATTGAATTATTTTGAAGAAATAACACACTATGAAATCTTGGGGTGTTACATCAAATATCTGTATTGAATGATAAATACAGATCTATCAATAATTCCCCAATAATCAAATAATTGTCAAAGTAATCACCATATGAAAAATGGTATACAGTTTAGGAAATAAAAATATCCATTGTATGATAATATGTGTATCCAATTAAATTTCAAATTAAAAATTATTACCACAAAGTGACTTATTCAAGGGAAGTTAACAAAAAAAATAAGTGTGATTCAGAACATTTGAGGAGAATAACCTTTAAGCATTACAATGTGTCTCATACCACTTTGAAAAATTTAAATCCTAATCACTGGAATGGAATAAAATTAAATTAATCTTATAAAATAATTAGATTAAGAGGATTCATGGTATTATATATCAAAATAGGTAGTAGGTATGGAACAAAAATTCAGTAAGTAGTAAATATGACATTAATCTCACATATTTAAAAAGTGGGGTGAAAATCACTTACCTTAACCATCCTATTATTTTCTAGTCCTTAACCTCTTGTATAGTGGTTTAAAATATGTTAGTAACTAATAATAGAAAAAAACTAATGTTTTAATATCGTATATTAACTTCTTACAGTATTTTATTACCCATTTTCTAACAATCTTTAATTATTTTAACTATTTTGGGTGTTAATTTTCTTGTTTTCTCAAGAATTGTTTCACTTGATATTGTCATTATTGTTAAATATATCGTTATTTCATCATATTAGAAATGTAATATATGAATAAATTATATTATATATTTAGTACGTATGAATTTATAATAGTTAATAATATTTGGAGATTAGAAATAAAGTGCATCATTCATGGAGATGGTTGGTCATACGTACGCATGAACACTACATTCATTTCTTTGTCATATTAGATGAATTAAAAGTAAATGATACATATGTATATTAAAATTTCCAGTATCATATATATTATATATATGATTCACAATTTTATTATTACCAACCTTTATATGTACCAGGTATGGCATGAACGAGTCATATCACTTTGAGGGGGCAGTAATCCATACTTCCTCAAACGAAATTATCGTATTTACACATGCTAGAAGAATAAAGGAATTTTATAAATAAAAATTAAAGAAGAATAAAGACATTTTAAATTAAATATATATTATATATAAATATATTATTCATCATAACAACCACCATGAGAGGTGGTAGGGGAAATTGAACAATCATTGTTTCCTAAGGCAGTAGTTTTCTGTACACAGAAACAGTATGTTCTCTTCTATTAGATGGATTTTTGTGTAATTATAGGTCATAACCATATCATAAAAACATCCTAGTATATTTAGGATACTGTATTTTTTCAAAATAATATAAAAATAGATTTTAGGGGGTGTATAATGGAAATGAAACTAAAAAGTATGAGAGGAGGTGTTACCTCTAAATCGGATAAATTCTTTTAGTTTATACCAAAAGGATTCCTTTGGAGGATTTATGACCTAAGGGGTGTTTATATGTTTAAAGACCTTGAAATTATTTGGAAACGTTTTTCTTAAATTCATGGGATTTTTACGAGTCTGCAAAAATTTACAGCGCTTGATTCCGAGGCCTGGTGTGCCCAGAATAAATTTCTGAAGTTTTGTTCAGGTACGTTCAGTAAACATATGAGTGGGATTTTATAATATTTGAACAGGTGCTCGAAATTGAAATATGAGGGTACTGTTGAACTCAAAACACTGATATTCTCTTAAGAATACTTTCACCTCAATGGCAGTTGGTCGAGAATGAAAGTTATTTTTTAGAGTTTTTAAGAGTTAAATAAAAATTAGTGTTAGCTTATTTTTATTTGTGGTGGTTAAAACCTTCAAGAGGAGGTTAGGGGTGGGGGCCACCACACCATAACCTCCCATGAAAGATTATAGTGGTGGGGCCCACCCGAGGTTTAAAAATCTCTTAGTAATTAAAGAGTCAGGGACCACACGGGCTTTAAACCCCTTGAACTCTCCATAAGTGGGGGAAACTCTTGAACTTCTCTCTTTATGGTGCCAACCCTCCCAATTAATAAATTGAACTCATTCAATTAATTAATTTAAACCATTTGAATTCTTTATGCCAACAATTTAATAAGATGTCATATTTTATTATTTTGTTGGGCAATTGTCTTTTGGTGGAGCTTTAGGAAGCAGAATAACGCTCCAACGAAGAATGATCACCGAAGGATGAAAGACACTTCTTCTGCCAATGAAGAACCTTTGGTCGAGGGATGAAACTGTCACCCAAGAAGAAAGATGATGACGTCGTCTACGACTTCGTCTTCTCCGAACACTCCTTCCACCGTCCACAAATGAAAAACGATGACCAGTGAATTAAATTTAGGGTATTTGAGTTGATTTTTTTTCTGTTCTACGTCGTTCAATTTATATAATGTGAATTTAAAATTTTTATCACCATAATGTGAAGAGATCAGGCCGCACAAACACGGCCCGACCCTCCCCCTTAGTTTTTCCTCATTTTTTGACGATGGAGGTGGCGCAACGGCGCCACCGGAAAAGTGAACCGCGGCGGAGCAACGATGGTCGGTGACGGGCCGAACGTGAAAAAACCGGAAGCGGAAGGCTGTCGGGTCGCCGGAAGGGCGTGGCGTCGTCGCGCCGCATGGAGGAGAACCAGACCGGGTCGTGGCAGAAAGGCACGACACCATCGCGCCGCGTGAAAGAGATGAGTGTCGCAGCGAAGGGGCGCAGCGTTGTCGCGCCACGTGGAGGAAGGGATTCGTAGCTAGGGCGGGACGCAGCGGAGGAGTTAGAGCAGCTGGCCACTTGGACAGTTGGGATGAGCGGGACCCAGTGAGTCTTGTGTGATCTGAACTGACACTAGGTGGCGCTGGTTTGGGTTCCCACCCGAACGGATCTACCGTTCGGGAGCCAGGGGCGCACGGTTCCCCCCTGGATGCAGCTTAGGTGGAGCCCTCGATCCGTCGGGCCACCGGGCCACCGGGTCACCGGGTTGGGCCGCCCTTGGGACGGGCCGCCCCCTCGGGCCAGGCCGCCCACTCTGGTCGGGCCTCCCCCACGGGTCGGGCCGGGAAGACTCCTCGGGCAGGTACGGACCCGCGGACCAGGTCAGACCCGTGGCCCATATCGGACCCTGGTTCGGACTCGGGTCGGGTTGGGTCAGTCCGACTGGGTCGAACCGGACCTAGACCCGCTACAGCCAGTTTTCACCTTTTCACCCATAACATGGGCTATGAGTGTTTGATTGACGAAGCATCTGCGGTGACGGAATGCTTAAAGTGAGACAGTTATTTTGGCATATCCCACTTGAGGTTTGGACACAGTTGGCGTATGGTCAGGTTGGTTTGAACCTAAAAACCAACTGGGCCCCTTGAACAGAAATGCCAATAACTCACAGACCGAGCGTCCGATTGACGCACCGTCTATTGCGTTGAGACCCCTATGACGAGGAGGACCTTGGAGATACTTCTACATGGGACTTCGTGATAGTTGTGGAATCGACCTACATCTTGTGGAGTGAATCCTCCTAGAGACGAGTGACCAGAGTACAGAGACCTAGTAGCTGGCTGAGACCAGACGACTGCATACATTTCAACTCGGAGTGTTTCAACTAGCCCAGTGGGAAGAGCCTCTGTGTGACATGGCAGAACCATAGTGGGGAGCGCCTCATTGTAACGCGACAGACCCACGGTACTTGACAGGAGGAGTACCTAAGCAGGCTACGAGGGGGAGCGCCTCTGTGTGACACGGCAGACCCACAATGGGGAGCACCTCTGTGTGATGCAGCAGACCCACGCTGCTCGACAGGAGGAGTACCACAACAGTATAGGATAGTGGGAAGCGTCTATGTATGACGCGGCAGTCCCACAGTACTCTATAGAGGAGGAGTACACCAGATTCCGAGGTTTTGACAGTTTTACTGGGAATGTTGCATGTTACCACCCCTAGAATAAAATCCTAGTTTTGAGCTGAGTCAATGACTTTTGTGTTTTCATCATGATTGAGATGGGTTACTAGATAACTTAGGTATATGTATGGTAATATACCTAACTAGTGGATATCCATTTAATTCAGACTTTTTGGTTTATCCATGTTGGATATTGTGAGACCTTGAGGGTCTCGGGGTCCCTATTGGGTATCGTTATACTCACCCCTGCACGGGCTATGCCCGTACCTCATTTTGTTGGTTGTAGACAACGGATAGCGCTGACTGAGGCAGAGAGTAGCTGGACTGGACGGTACTCGGAGGTGGACCACTCGGTGTGACAGTGCATGGAGTGTAAAGACAGACGTGGAGTACTGAGGAGGCCATCTGTACCTACCCTTCAGGTAGGAACCCTGGAGGATAACCCAGTAGCTGTTTTACTTTTCTTCAATTGTACTAGCATTTTAGTTGTATTGTACTTTCCAATTAGTCTTGTATTTCCGACCCCTTTACATTCATCACTCTCTTTTTTATATAGTTTTACTTATTGTTTTACTTCCAGTTGTGTACTCTGTTATGTGTGTTTCAGTTTATAAAGGTAATACCTTCCTAGTTTTGGGATTTACACCTTTGGTTCTACTCGCCATCCCCTGGCCCAGGGAAGGCGGGCTTGGGAGAGTCACGATACGGGCCCTGGGGGATGGGTCGTGACAAGTTGGTTTCAGAGGAGTTGGTTCTACCATAGAACATAGGACTCTAATCATTATTTTTTGTGAATCAATAGCGTTAAGGGTACTAAGTGTGGTTTTTAGTTCATGGAGTCTAGTGTTGGTGTGAAAGGTCGACGTATCCATACACCAAGACCCTGACTACTGATTTTCGACTTAGTGCATAAAATAGCTTATTGTGTGTGTGTGTCTTCAAAAGTTTTCTTAAGTCATCTCTACCAGGTCAGATCATCAGGTTTAATCTTCTGATCGCGTCACATCTATTACTTTCAGGATTCCTCCCTACAGATGACCAGTTAGAGCCCCGAGATTCATACGCTCTGATAGACCACCGAGCAACGAGGCCTCGGTGCAGGTCCCTTTACCAGTAGAGGCACCAGTGGTACTGCTTCCTATTGGGACACCGATTCCACCAGCCCTAGTAGCAGATGATGCATGCCGCTTGAGTGCATTGCATGAGTTCCAACACTAGAGGCCACCCAGGTTCTGGGGAGAGATGGATCCACAGGTGGTTGAGGATTGGCTGGAGGTTATGGTGAGAGTCTTCAGGCTAGTAGGCACACCAATATACCTCATGGTGATCCTTCCTGCGAGTCTCCTTTAGGCAGTAGCAAGAAGATGGTGGAGTCTGATGCTCTAGGTTCACGATGAGGAGACACTACTCTGGGAAGACTTCTAGAGGCTATTTTGGGAAGAGTTGTCCCAGCCACCCTTCGTGGGGTTCTGATACAGGAGCTACTTCATCTGTAGTAGGGCAGCATGATAGTAGCACAATACTTGCTGAGGTTCACCGACCTCTCATGCTGCTCCACAAATATGGTACAAGATCGATTCTTCAGGGCCCGGACATTCGAGCAGGGGATCAGGTGAGAGATCAGAGCCTCGATGATCTCCCTCAGCATACTGACGCAGGCGGGGGTGTTAGAGAGAGCCCTCATAGTGGAGATTTTCTTTACTGATAAGTCTCTAGTGGTGAGACCCACCATTAGTCGACTTGCTATGGAGTCTTCTGCAGTTGGAAGTAGACAGATGATGTAGAGGTCCAAGAGGACCAGACCCATGGTTGGACGACCAGATGACTTAGGATCTATTGTGCGGGTCACCTGGGGCAGTGACATCTATGCCAGGAGCAGACAGTGTTACTCATTTGGCGGGTAGAGTCACATGGCTCGTGACTCTCCGACCCGCCATTTAGATGATTAAAAGGCAGTTGAGGGACCTCCTAAGTAGAGGTAGAGGTTTGATCAAGTCAGTCCATAGGGAGAAGACGGCTGTGGAAGAGGAGCTGGTCGTGCAGCTGGTAGTGGACAACATTACGAGGTGCTACTGCCACCACCACCAGGAGGTCCACCCCGACCACTGGGAGCAGGTGGATAGGAGAGAGCTCAGCTTCAGGAAACTGAGGAATATGACCACGGTGCTCCAAAGATAATTATAGGTACTATCTGTGTCTACTCCACCTTAGTTGCAGTTCCTATAGACATAGGTGTCAGTCACTCTTTCATTTCTACTACCCTCATTTGGAGCTCAGAGATTCCGATGGAGCTGTTGGCTCGATCAATACGTCCAGAGACTCCTACGGGAGTAGACTCGATGATTACGCACTGGTGTCGGTATTGTGAGCTTACTCTAGGAGGTGAAAGCTTTGGCTGGGATCTCCTCGAAGTGGCTTCGAGTCCTTACAATGTCATTTTGGGTATGGAATAGTTATATAAAGTCCATTCTCGGATTGACTGTGTTAGGAAAAAGTGTGGTGTGTCTACATAGATGGGACAAGGTTTACCTTCACTAGTGAGAAGGGAACCTTTGCAGCACAAGATAGACTTACTCGAAGGATAGTGCAGCCGATCACTCACCAGTTGGCTTGCCTTACCTTCAGAGCAGTTGATGTGGAGAGTCTGACTTATCCTATAGTGGTGGACCAGTACGCGGATGTTTTCCCGGATGATGTCCCAGGAAAACCTCCTCGAATAGAGGTGGACTTCTACATTGACTTGTACCCCAGGACGGAACTGATATCTACTCCATAATATCATATGGCTCCCACTGAGATTCATGAGCTACGGTTACAGCTAGAGGACTAGCAGGTAAAGGGATTCATCCGGCCTTGTGTTTCTCTCTGGGCAGCCCTAATTCTGTTCGCCAAGAAGGTGTATAGGAGCTTGCAGATTTTGTTTGATTATCGTCTCCTCAACCAGGTGACTGTGAAGAACAAGTACCCACTCATGAGGATTGATGGCCTCTCTGATCAACTTAAGGGAGCATGATGGTTCTCGAAGATAGACCTCAGATCAGGCTATCACCAGCTTACAGTTCGAGACGAGGATGTGCAGAAGACGGCCTTCAGGTGTCGGTATGGGCACAATGCGTTCTTGGTTATGCCATTCAGCTTAACCAACACTCCAACAGTGTTCCTGAGTCTGATGAACAGGATCTTCCAGCCTTACCTCGTTCGCTTGGTCATGGTCTTCATCGACGACATTCGGATCTACTTGACTACTGAGGAGGATCATGCCTACCATTTACAGGTAGTATGGGATACACACCAAGAGCACCAACATTATGGTAAGCTCTCGAAGTGCTAGTTTTGGATTTTAGAGGTTAACATTTTGGGACATTTCATCTCGAAGGCTGGATTTTTAGTATATCAAATGAAGATTGAGGCAGTACATTATTGGAGCCACCCAGGAGTATGACGGAGGTATGAAGTTTTCTGGGCTTGGCTGGATACTACAAGAGATTTATTCCAAATTTCTCTAGAGTTTAAACAACACTATCATCCTTGAAAATGAAGGGGAAACCCTTCATGTGGTCGAATAGGTGACATTAGATATTTCAGGAGTTGAGGTAGAGGTTGACTAGTGCCCCTATAATGAGGCTTCCAGAGGAGGGTGTAGGGTACGTAGTTTACTACGATGCATCAGAGACCATACTTGGGTGTGTCCTGATGTTGGAGCGAGCAATGATCGCATATGGTTCTCAACAGCTAAGACAAAATGTGAAGAACTATGCTACCCATGACCTAGAGTTAGAAGTAGTGGTCTTCGCCTTGAAGATGTGGTGACACTATCTGATGGGTGAACGTTTTATCGTGTACTCTGATCACAAGAGTCTCAAGTATATCTTCTCCCAGAAGGACCTGAACCTGAGAAAGCGGCATTAGATTGAGTTCCTCTAAGAATATGAATTTGAGATAGTCTATACTCCTGGGAAGGGGAACGTTTTTATAGATGCACTCAGTAGGAGAACTGGTATACAGCTGTTAGGAGAGGCGACAGAGTAGTTGGTTGATTTACAGATATCCTTTGTGGACCAAGATGGAGTATCATTCTTTCAGTATCTTACAGTCACTCCTACACTTATTCAGCGAGTCAGGGAGGTACAGCATGGAGACACTAACTAGGAGACACGACGTGCTCATATATCCATAGGGCAGGAACCTGATGAATTTTCTAAAGGTGGGGAGCACGTAATCCTCTTTAGAGGACGTACCATGGTACTAGTTGCACTTCAAGAGGAAGTGTTGAGGGAGTTCCACACTTCCCCTCTAGAAGTACATCCATGAGTGGCGAAGATGTATCAGGACCACTAACAACAGCACAGGTGGCCAGGTATGAAGAAGGTGATAGAAAAATTTTTCCCTTGGTGTCTCACTTGTTAGCAAGTGAAGGCAGAGAACTAGGTACCAGCAGGCTTGGTTCATCCCTTAGAGGTCCTAGAGTGGAAGTGGGATGGGATATCCATGGACTTTGTGACAGGTCTTCCACGTACATCCAAGAGTCACGATTCGATATGGGTTATCATTGACTAAATCACCAAGTCATCCCACATCCTACCAATAAGAGAGAAGGGCTCAGTAGAGATCTTGGGACACCTATATGTATAGGATATTGTGATTTCTCATGGAGTAACTTCTTCTATGGTCTCTGACCGTGATGCACAGTTTACTTCCTAGATATGGAAGGGGTTGCAGGAGGCTTTCGGGACACAGCTTCGCTTGATCACCACCTTCCATCCTCAGATAGATGGTCAGACTGAGTGGACCATTCAGACCCTTGAGGACATGCTTCGTGCATGGGCCCTCGACTTCATTCGTAGCTGGGAAGATCACTTGACTGTGGTGGAGTTTGCATACAACAACAACTATCACTCCACCATCGGTATGGCACCTTTTGAGGCCTTGTATGGCTGACCATGTGGAATTCCACTGTGCTGGACAGACCCAGGGGAGTCATCACTAGTGGGACCAGAGATTGTATAGGCTACTATGGAGAAGGTTCAGATCATTTAGGAGCGGATGAAGACTACACATAGCAGGAAGAAGGTGTATGTTGAAAGAAGATAGAGGCCTATGGAGTTCGAGGATGGTGACCACGTCTTCCTACAGGTCTCACCTCGACGAGGCCTATGGAGATTTTGCCGAGGTGTAAAGTTGTCTCTGAGATTCATTGTAACATTCCAGGTCCTCGGAAGAGTAGGCGAGGTGGCTTACCTCCTAGATCTTCCACCTCAGTTGTATCAGGTACACGATGATTTCCACGTATCTCAGTTGAGAAGATACGTGCACGAACATTCCCACATCATCGACCACGGAGAGCTGGACATCGATGATGGGAAGACTTTCATAGAGGTTCCAGTATAGATTAAAGATCGACAACAGTGGGTCCTACGTGGATAGTCGATACCTTTGGTGTGCGTAGGCTGGCAGCACGGGAACCTCCAGGAGAGAACATGGGAGCGGGAGTCTCAGATGCATGCTCAGTACCCCCATTTGTTCCCTTAGTTCGAGTTGTGCTTACGGGGATGTAAATCCCTGATGTGGGGAGAATGTAAAGACCCGGAAATTCGGTGGAAATTTTTTTCTTAAATTCATGGGATTTTTACGAGTCCGCAAAAATTTCTTGTGCTTGATTCCGAGGCCCGGTGCGCCCAGAATAAATTTCTGAAGTTTTGTTCGGGTACGTTTAGTAAACATACGAGCGGGATTTTATAACTTTTAAACTGGTGGTCGGAATTGAAATTTGGGGGCACCATTGAACTTAAAGTGCAGGTATTCTCTTAATAAGACTTTCCCTTCGACGGTAGTTGGTCGAGAATGAATGTTAGTTTTTAGATTTTTTAAGTGTTAAATAAAAATAAGTGTTAGATTATTTTTATTTGTGGTGGTTAAAACCTCCAAGAGGAGGTTCGGGGTGGGGGCCACCACACCATAACCTTCTGTGAGAGGTTACGGTGGTGGGGCCCACCCGATGTTTAAACATCTCTTAGACATTAAAGAGTTGCGGACCACATAGGCTTTAAACCCCTTGAACTCTCCATAAGTGGGGGAAACTCTTGAACTTCCCTCTTTTTGGTTCCAACCCTCCCAATTAATTAATTGAAATCATTCAATTAATTAATTTAAACCATTTGAATTCTTTATGCAGACAATTTAATAAGATGTCATATTTTATTATTTTGTTGGGAAATTGTCTTTTGGTGAAGCTTTAGGAAGGAGAATAACACTCCAATGAATAATGATCACTGAAGGACGAAAGACACTTCTTCCGCGAATGAAGAACCTTCGGTCGGGGGACGAAACCGTCACCCACAAAAAACGCCGACTGCATCGCGTACGAGTTCGTCTTCTCCGAACACTCCTTCCACCTTCAACGAATGACGAATGATGACAGGTGAATTAAAGTTAGGGTATTTGAGTTGATCTTGTTTCTGTTCTATTTCATTCAATTTATGGAATGTGAATTTCCAAATGTAATCACCATAACGTGGAGAGCTCGGGCCGCACGAACACGGCCCGACCCTCCCCCTCCATTTTTCCTCATTTTTTGATGACCTCGGCGGCGTAACGGTGCCATCGGAAAAGTGAACCATGGCATAGAAATGGCGGCCGGCGACGGGCCGGACGTGAAGAAACCGGTGGCAAAAGGCCGCCGGGTTTCTGGAAGGGCGCAGCGCCGTAGCGCCTCGAGGAGGAGTAGGGCACCGCAGCCAGGCCGAGCCGCGGCGGAAGGGCATGACATCGTCACGCTGCACGGAGGAGATGAGGACCGCGGCCAGGGTGGGCCGCGGTGGAGGAGCTGAAGAGGCTAACCACTCGGCCATCCGGGAGGAGCGGGACCCAGTGGTTCCTGCGTGATCTGGACCGGTGCCAGGTGGTGCCGGTTTGGGTTCCCACTCGAACGGCTCTGCCATTCGGAAGCCAGGGGCGCGCGGTTCCCCCATGGACACGGTTTAGGTGGAGCCCGCGAGCCTCCGGGTCGCTGGGCCGCCGGTTTCCCAGGCCGGGCCGCCCTCGGGCTGGGCCACCATTGGGCTGGGTCGCCTCCTCGGGCCGGGCTTCCCACTCGCGTCGGGCCACCACCTCGGGCCGGGCTTCCCACTCGGGTCGGGCCACCACCTCAGGTTGGGCCGCCCACTCGGGCCAGGCCGCCCCCTCAGGTCGGGTCAGACCTACGGACCGAGTTGGACCCAAGTCGGGTCGGGTCAGTCCGACCATGTCGGACCAGACCCGGACCCATTACAGCCAGTTTTTATATTTTCCCATGTAAGTTGGTCTACGGATGTCTGATCAACGAACCGTCTACGGCGACGAAAATCTTAGAGCGAGACGGTTCTTTTGGAATATCCCACTTGAGGTTTGGACACAGTCGAAGTACAACCAGGTTGGTTGGAACCTAAAAACCAATCGGTCCCCTGGAACGGAAATGCCAATAAGTCACAGACCGGGCGTCCGATTGACACACTGTCTGTTGCGTTGAGACCCCTATCACAAGGCAGACCTATGAGATAATTCTACATCAGACTTCTTGATAGTTGGGGAATCGACCTGCAGCTCGTGGAGAAGATCCTCCTAGAAAGGAGTGAGCGGAGTACAGAGACCTAGTAGGTGGCTGAGACCTGACGACTGTTGACCTTTCGACCCGGACTGTTTCGACTAGACCAGGGGAAGCGCCTCTTTGTGATGTGGCAGACCCACAGTGGGGAGCGCCTCTGTGTGACGTGGCAGACCCATGATACTCGATAGGAGGAGTACCTCAGCAGTATATGAGGGGAGTGCCTCTGTGTGATGTGGCAGACCCGCAGTGGGGAGTGCCTCTGTGTGACACAGCAGACCCACAGTGCTCGACAGGAGGAGTACCACAGTAGTCCAGGATAGTGGCAAGTGCCTATGTGTGACGCGGTGGGCCCACAGTACTCTATAGAGGAGGAGTACACCAGCATCTCTGGTTTCGACTATTTTACTGTAACGGTTACATGTTACCACCCCTAGAATAAAATCATGCTTTTGAGCTGAGTCAATGGATTTTGTGATTTCTTCGTGATTGAGATGGGTTTCTAGATAACTTATGTATATGTATGAGCATTTACCTAAGTAATGGATATCCGTTGAATTCATATTTTCTGGTTTATACTTGTTATATATTGTGAGACTTTGAGGGTCTTGGGGTCCCTACTGAGTATCGTTATACTCACCCCTACATGGGCTATGCCCGCACCTCATTGTGTTGGTTGCAGATGACGGACAGCATTGACTGAGGCAAAGAGTAGCAGGACTGTACGGTACCTGGAGGTGGACCACTCGACATGACGGTGCACGGAGCGGACAGATGGATGTGGAGTGTTTATGAGACCATCTATTCCTACCCTTCATGTAGGAACCCCAGAGGACGACCCATTAGATGCTTTACTTTTATTCAGTTGTACTAGCATTTCAGTTGTATTGTACTTTCCTGTTGGGATTGTATTTCCATACCCTTTACTTTCAGCACTCTCTTTTTTATACAGTTTCACTTATTTTTTTACTTTCAGTTGCATACTCTATTGTGTGTTTCAGTTTATAAAGGTAATGCCTTCCGAGTTTAGGGATTTACACCTTTGGTGCTAGTCACCAGCCCCTGGCCTATAGAAGGTGGGCTTGGGGTAGTCACGATACGGAACCCAAGGGACGGGTTTTGACAATAGGTTAGGGTAGGTATGTTTGGAGTATATTTTTATATATATTTAATGAGATAATGTGGCTTCAGAGGTGTGAGGAAGGGATAGAGTTCTTTTCTTTTTATAGTTGAGGGGGAGTGGCTCTTTTGTAAATACCAAAAGGTATTCACTATTGGGGGTCAATATTAACTAAAGTGACTCAAAAATAAAAAAATAATGGATTAAATGATTATAATGGTAGATAAAAACCTAATCCATAAAAAAAATATTCATTTAAATAATTTGGTTCCTTAACTTCTTAGATTGCTCAATTTTATCATTTTGGCTTTTATTAAAGCATCTAGTTTTCAAATATAATTAATTTAACCATTAAGACTAAATTAATGTGATATTTATTAGAAAACAAAGAGACACTAAATTATTAATATTAAATATAATTTATAAAATTAAAATCCCATTTTTTTGTAAATTAATTTTAAAACATGCACATGTGAAGCGCTAAAATTCTGCTTGAACATGGACAGTGTTAACAACGTATTTACATAATATGGGTTAATATGTTAATTATAAAAGATTAATTATTCCATTTATAGACCATATTTAATATATACTAACTCTTAAAAGTCATTTTTCAAAATAAAGGTTTTTTATTGATTTTAAATAATTTTATAAGATTAATTTATTTTAAAATAACAGTAATGTCAATTTTGACATTATTTATTTAATGTTAATTTTAAAATATCTATATTATATTTGAATTAAAATATATTAGATTTGAAGGTTTTTTAAGAGATATATTAATATTTATAATTAAATAAAGATAATAATTCAATCAATTAACTTCACTTTTAATATTTATAATATCATTTATTTTAGTTAATTTTTAACTAAATAATCACTATATTGATGTTTCTTAAGAATTTTCTGTACTTAAACCATATCCAAAATTTTTTGATAATTAATTATGATAATAATAACCATTATATCTATAAAAAGGATATCTATAACCGAAAATATGAAGTTTTTTACTTATCTCAAAGTTTTATAAATATTAAAAGTAAGGAAAGTTCCTTTCTTGTCTTTTTTCTTACTTTCCCTTTTTATAGGGCACTTCCATTTAATATTATCCCAATAACACATATATTTCCAAAAAAAAGTGGGGAAATGGTAAAATTTTGGAAACCAATGGCTTTTTCACAAGTGTCCACGTCATTTTGGTCCTTAAACATAAGGTTTAGTCCCTTATTAAGCTTAATCATAACTTAATCACCATAATTAATTTAAATCACATTCACTAATCATTTTTGTCAATACATTAAGTTGATCTTATTAGACCACAAATATAATACTAATAACATCTTTTTATATAGTATTTTCAAAAAAATTATCACAGAAGTGGGAAAATTATGATTATCACTAATCCCACAGATGAGGCAAAATAACGGGTTTTTATAATAGAAAAACATTGAAAAGTTTGTTATGTTTTTATAATAAATTTGAATGTAAAATTGATTATAATGAAATTTATTTTAGAAATAGATGTATAATTGATCTAATGTGACTCTAAAATAAAACTATAATATAATTTAGAATTAATATTTATTTAAACAAAAAGGTTGTTTTTAACTAAATTACAGTAATTTTCACTATTCATCAAAAAAAGAAGTTTCTCAGAAAAATCATGAAAATTCAATGTTAGATAATTTTAATATTATGAATTAAAAATGATGTTTATTTTTGAAAATATAATTAATAAAAGTGTCAAAATTTAGTTTTAAAATTGTCTATCTATTAAATGGATGTAAAACTCAGCCATGCATGTAACGCAGACTAATTCAATGTTGTATATAATGTAAGTTTAACATTTTGTATAAATAATGCCAACAAAAAAATTATATTTATTCTAAAAGGAAAATATTTTTATGTCTTGGGGTGTCATAGTAAATCCAAAAGGATTTATGAACTAATTCAAAGTACATGTGTTGACCAGATACTAATGAGATTCGGTAGGAAACAATCCAAGAGTTGATTTGTTCCAGTGTCACATGGTTTACATATTTCTGAGAAAATGTGTCCTTAGTCACAACAAAAGAAAGACATATTGAGTAATATCCAATCATCTTCAACGATAAGATCAATCATGTATGACATAATATTTAATATACTTGATGTTTCCTATTCGTTGAGTATGGTAGGCATATATCAAGAATATTTATGAGAACAGCATTGGTCTATTGTTAAGGCTATCTATAACTACCAGAGAAGAACTAAGGATATGTTCCTTGTGTATGTAGTAGATTAGGACCTTGTCATTGGGGCTTATATTGATGATTGTTTTTAGACAGATTATAATTATATTTAGTCATAGGCAGGATATGTTTTTCCCTCAAAGAAGGATATATGAGCCAAAAGAGTTAAAAGCAGCCAGTTGTCACTAATTATATAGTGGAGTCTAAGAATATAGTGGATTCTGATGCATCTAAGGAATCCATTTGGATTCAAAAAAATCCAGAATCTTGATGTGGTACATAGTAGTAATTATCCTATCACATTGTATTGGGATAATACTATATTGGTGCCTCTTTTAAAATAGTAAAGGTTACACCAATAGGCAAAGGAAAAGATCCAGAAGTATCCCATATTGAGAGATTTTTTATCAAAGGGGTGATGCCTCTATGAGCAGAGTACCCACATAGAATAATAGAGAATACCCCTTGACTAAAGTATTATCTTACTAGAAGAATTATTATCATGTGAGAGCTAGTGGAGTGAAAGTTGTTAGCAGTTCACTCTAGTGAAAGTGGGAGTCTGTTAGATTTGGTGCCCTAGAACCAACTTATTTTTACATTATGATAAACTATATTCATATTTTTTTAATATTAATAACCATATTATCACATCATGATTGTTCTTAATCATAACATATTATGTGATAATGTTCCAAGAGTAGCTGTCATGCTAAAAGGTCATAGCAGTTCCCTACGTTGATGATAACCAGAAAGTGCTATGACACTATTATTAAATATATGTTCTATATATTTATTATATCATTTGAGATACACAAATTATATAGTTTATCATGTGTAGAGACTCATAGGACTTTAAGAAACCTTCTCATGGTGTACGCGTTGATATTATCTAGTAGGATATTATGAGAAGGAGACCTGCCAGTAGGAAATCCAAATTTATATGTGTCTTTGATTATTCCATTATGAGAAAGTGTATATTGATCTTTAGACTTTTATATTATTATTAATGAGTATAATTATTCGCGTACATTGATATATTGATGGAAACTATGACAAATGATGTCCACGGTGAGGTAGGATATGTTGGGTGTGTCACGAGTACCATTGTATTAATGAATAATACCACAAAGTATTTTTCCCCTCTCTTCTTTAATGGAAGAATATATCTCATGTTCTTTGATGGAAATTATATATCCTATTTAAGTCCATGTACATAAGGTTCTATAGGCAATTTCAATTTCAGGGATTTCAATTAAATAGGCATTGAGAACAATGGTTGATGGAACTAGCATGCAACATAGTTGATTTGAGATATCGTGACAAAGAAAATATATTATAAATTAAGTATTTTTATAAGATATCATGTCTTTGTGGAATTATATTCCATCTCTATGAGTTCCTTGGTGTGATTCTAGATGTTAACCTTGGACTTTAGGCTTCTTCACCTAATTCCACTAAGAATGAGGCCTAGAGGGCCACACACTATGTGTATCCAGAATATCAGTTAAATAATATATTATTATTTATTATTTAACAATTTGAATAAATATTATTCTCGTATGTGGTTTTAAGAATTATTCATGTTTTCTTGATCTTATATATTTTGTAACCAATTATTCGAGATAATATAATGTGATTAGAATATTTAATAAATATTTATTTTCTATTTATTGAATATAATAGTTATTTATTTATTGGGGAATAAGGAAGTGATATTTATTAAATAATTAAATAGTCATTATTCAATGCCTGATAAATATTATGGACAAATGGATAACCAAGTTTAATGGTCCGGTGAGAAATAATAAATATTGAATATTATTTGATTAAATAATATTAAATTTAATTCAAAAGTTAAGTGCATAAAGAGAAACAATATTTTTATTATTATTATTATTATTCATGGGGTTCTGCAAAGATTAAATAAATAATAAAGGTTACTTGTGAAATTTGTTTTTTTAACTCTTGCGATATATAAACCCAATTATATTATTTTCTATAAGAGCAAATTCATTTGTTTTGGTTCTGCACAGTGGATTTGGAGAAATCTCGTAAGCCCTATAGAGATCTCCTCTCTAAGAATACTCCCAATAACAGAAAGGGATCTCCCTCTACTACTCACTCTCATCTTAAGAGAGATCTAGTAAAATTCTTTTAAAGTGGTTCTCGAGGTGGTTAAAGTAGGACAATGCAAGCGATAGAGACTGTCGTGATAGCACCCAGCGATTCATATGGTAATGATCAGATTTTTTGGAACACGTGTGGATTTCCACTAGAGGGAATATTCTTTGATTCCTACAATGCAACTATAACACCCTGGGATTTTATGAATTATTTTTTTTTTAGAATTAATTTAATCCCTTTGATATTTTTCCTCTTCACACAAAACTCTAAATAATT
This sequence comes from Viscum album, assembly GCA_963277665.1. Classification (NCBI taxonomy): domain Eukaryota; kingdom Viridiplantae; phylum Streptophyta; class Magnoliopsida; order Santalales; family Viscaceae; genus Viscum; species Viscum album. Next base: position 972,711,968 of record OY728140.1, on the reverse strand, counting down.
TATCTATATTAAATAATTATGTTTTTCTCACAATATATGAAACACCAAGTTAATAGTGCATTAAAAAAAACATAAATTTTAGCTTTCCCTACATATAAAGTTTAGTTAAGCTTGTGTTACATGGAAAAATTGCATTCCTTGATGGCTTGCGTGACATGCATGATCGTGGTTTACCAAGAAATAATATATTATTATAATATTATTATTTAATATAATAAGATATAACCTAGACATAAAATTAGTAGCTATTAATGGTATAAACTAATGTATGAAAATATATTGTTTAGGAAAATATAATATGAATTCATAGGTTAAAATTTATTAGAAATAAATATGAAAACTCATTGAATATAAAAGAAATATTATTATTTTTATGGTCCAAAAGCTATTTTACCCTAATAAATTAAATTAATTATAATTATTTAGTAATATAAATAAATTATATATGTTATATATTCAATATAATATTTTATATATTCATACAATATATTTTATATACATATGATATGAACAAACCCAATTTTATGTGTAAAAACCTTTTTTTATAAATGTAGTTTTACCACCTTTTAAAAGAGAACCCATTTTAAATAAAAAATTTGAACTTTTACATATTTAATATTTCAAAATTAACTTCATCATTGAAATAAAAAAAATAAAAAATTATGTTAGGATAACTTTTTTGTATTTTTTTGTAAGGTTTAATCTTTTAGTGAATAGATAAAAATATTTTATTTTAGTTCGAAACTACATTTTTATATAATTTATTTATAAGCTTAAATGATTTTTAAAATTGTTTTAAAAGATAATATTTTTATAAATTAATGAATTTAAGGTCATTTTAACCAATTTCACATTGAAATTGGGTATAAAAACTCAGCACACCTTTGGATATTTTTACATTAAAAACTCGTAGTGTCATCCCGTCAGCGAGATTAATTTTAAATTAATTTTTCCCAACTATATTATTATAGTTTGGAAAAATTTTATTCCATATTTTATAACAGTATAATTTATAATTTATAATAATGTTAACTTTTTTGACCAAAAATATTAGGGAAAGTGTTTAAAATTAATTACAATGGTTATAAGAAAAATTAAGTCAATAAAGTAGTAAACCTTAAATTTAAGACCCAAAATGACCTAGAAACTTTTCCAAAACAGACTTTATGGCCATTATTCAAACATTAACGTTTCATTATTGATATTTTTTGGTCTTTTATTACTTTTCTTAGGTGAAAACGTTGGTACACCTAACTTGTTTCCAAAAAATTCAAGTGTGTTCTTTCCCATCCCTTTAAAAGGACACCACCTCTCTCTCTTCTTCACACATCTCAAACCACTTAGGTTCCACTGGGATCTTCAAAATCCACTTCCAAAAATCCCTCCCTTAAATTTAGAATAATAACCTTGGTCATAAATCAATATACGAAAGCCGTATTCACAAACCCAAAGAAGTTACCCAATTAATAGGTATTGTCTTCTCTCAAGCTCCTTTCTTTTATTTTCATTCTCCAGTCCCTCTATTATCTTTATTCCTTGATTTTATAACAACACCAGTGTATTAAATATGATATTATGTTTTTATTCTAATTATTAAACATACTCATACACACACCTCCATCTAATGGGTAACAAACATGTTGTTTACATGTAAGACGAACTGCCACCTCACTAAAAGATGATTGTTCATTTTTTATCTTTTGCCTCTCAAGGTGGAAATTATGATGAATAATATGTTTATATATTTAATATATTATATTTATTATGTTTTAAACTGATTAAATAATTTTACAACACATTTATGTTTTAATTTAAATTTTTAAAAATATGATAATTTTGTTTGAGTAAATGTGGACCACTGCCCCTCAAAGTGATGTGATTCGTTCACACATAATATAGAATGTATTAAGGATAGGTTTATTAAAATTATATGATAAATATAACAATATAACTCTCCTATAATTAATTATATACATATTTACATATATTTCATTTTCTTTCTTTCTTTAAATATGACAATAAAAATAGAAATAGCATTCATGCATATGTACGGCTTACCATACCCATGAATAGTATATTCTATTTCATTCTTATTTATTAAAAATATTTTTATGATATAAATATAGTAAATAAATATTATAATTATATCATGGATTATATTTTTAAATATTGATATTAGTATAAGGACTGCAAAATATAACAAATTAAGACACATGCGTAGAACAAAGCGGATGTTACCTGAAGTGAAACCTTAACATAGAATCGTTAACAAGAGGGTAATATAAGGTCATAATAAAACCATATATTATATTAAATATATTAAAATGGTTATATAAAATATTTATAATAAATTTATATTTATTATACAGGTGTTTTGAAGGTGTACTATGATATTCAAGACATAAGGTAAGAGGATTTCATCCCACTTTTTATTTCTTTGAGATACATGCCTTTTTTACCACTCTTTCTTTTTGAGTGGTGTATATTCTTACCATGAATTTATTATATTAATATTATTCTTAAATTTATGGGTATTTACATATCCATTTTATGATATTTCATTTCTCGGGTTATTTTTAAAAAATTACCAAATTGTTAAAGTAATTATGTCTCAATTTTTCTTCTTTGAGACACATGCCATGTTATGCACTAATATTTTTCCACGAGCTGTATATACTTCCATTGAACTATTATATATTGAATCTCATTTTTATAATTATATTTTATACTTCATGTAATTTCATTTTCTTACATGTGTAGTATGATCCCATGTAACCATGTGGTAATAATTTTCCAAAAAAATCTCATCGCTTTTCAAGATTGTTAATAATTATGATTATTTGATGAAATGTTATGATCCATATCTCAAGAACACTCATGAATTCACTTATAATCAGTTTATTCAATATATATCCATGTATTAGTAAAATTTTCCACCCTTTGGTACATAATATAGTTAATAAATTGTTTTTTAAAAAAGACTGACTTTAACATCTCTTCGGTCATAAATCTATGTTCCTTCAAAACCATGTTTTATAAAAAGGGTTTCCAAGAATATTTTGCCAATGTTATATGATCAATAAAAGACATTTTTACCCTTGTTTTAATTTACTAATTTTTTTCTAAGGGATATTCTTTTTACTTTCAAGAATGAGTAATTTTTCAAACCTTTCTACCATGAAAAAACAATGTAATTTTTACCTCACTTGACATGTGCAGATTTAACCATCATAAATTATTTGAAGCCTTTATTTCCTGATTAAAAATATAATTTTTAAGAACAAAATTTTAAAAGATATTTTCAAATAAATGGTTATGAAAATTTTTTCCATATTTTTTTATAAATTTTCTAGGATTTTTTTTTTCAACAATGTTTTCAAGATTCTTTTATAATTTTTGAAGGATTTTATTTTCAAAATGTGTTCATTATTATTTTATATTTTTTTATGGAAAATTGTTTTCAAAAAATTATAAATATATATTTATATGTCTTAAAATAAAGATATTTCCAAAATTTTATTAAAGCATTACTTATAATCTTTCAATTTTATTTTCAAGAAATTGGTTTTAAAAAGCTATTTATGTTTTAAAGAGCCATTTTCAAAGAAGAAAGGATATTTTCCTCAAGTAGTGTTTTCAAAATATATTTCCAAGTTATTTTATATCTAAGGTGGCATAAATTTATTTAACTCATTAACTTCAAGGAAATGATCCTAATGATCTATTCATATTCTTTCTTGAATGGTTTGTGTTTTGATGGAATGATTCTTATAACACCCATTTAACTTCCCCGGGTTTTATGCTTTTGAAACCTTCTTCTTTTCATGGGTTACATTTTCATGAATTGATTATGAAACCAATATATTTTCATAGGTTATGATGTTGTGAAATTATAATGATACCCATTCCATTTCATGGGTTATGATTTGATGTTTATAAAACCCATCTCTTTTTATGGGTCATGATATAATGAAAGTTTTATAATCTGGTGGCACATTTATTAATGATGTTTTCATATGATGGGTGGGACCTATATCTACACCTAGTGAAATAGATAACGATAAGTTTTATATGAGCTCAAAGGGTACACAGTTTGTAGCCCAAACCCAAAAATAATAAGTTACATGGGTTATATCCCAAGCCTAAAAACAATAAGTTATATGGATTATAGCCCAAGCCTCAAATTAAGAGGGTATAAAGGTTGTATCCCGGTCCCAAAAACAAAATGGGACATGGGTTGTAGCCCCATCATAAAGGTAAGAGGGTACATGGGTTGTATCTGAATACCAAAAACAATAAGGTACATGGGTTGTAGCCTGAGCCTAAAATTATGATTGTATGTGGATTGTTAGACCAAGCCCGAAGTTGTTACATGGTTCATTGACCAAGCCTAACATGTTATAAAGTGCTTGGTAGGTAGACTTGACATAAGATTTTTTATTCTTATATGAATTCCAATAATTCCATATCTTATTCCTATGTTATTCTTTTCTGACTTATGCCCTTAATTATATTATGATCCATGTGTTATGAACTTACAATATTTATTATGATCTATCATTTGGTGATTATGATCTTGAAATGTTATGCTCAGGTTCCATACCCTTTTATTCATGTTGTGGTTTTGCATTTCATTTATATACCCTTATTAAACATCTAATCTCACCCCTTTCTTGTGTTTCCTTTCCCCAAGTTATGAAGAAAGGTTTTAGGTAGAAGTACTATAAGTAGAGATCTTTATGGGAGTTGATAATTATCACTGGTCGGGATAGAAAATTTCATTTCCAGGTTTCCAAAGACACTAAACTATTAAGTCCCTCGGGCATATATTTTTTTAATATACTGAATATCTATCTAGAATGATTTAATATCCATGTATTATAAACCTAGTTTACTATAGAAATGATGGTGTAATACATATTTTTTGACAGATCCATAAATGAAGAAATAATTTCAATAAGTTAATTCTTTAATTAATTAAATTTAAATTTAAATAATGTGTGAAGATCCTATATATAGTTCCAGTGTGATTTCCATTGTCTATTTTTTTGAACCAATTCCATTGATCACAACATTTATTGTCATATAGATCATTGATTGATCATCGATCATGAAAAAAATAAAATTTGGGCATGAACCATCACACTCTTCCACTACGCCCAAAACCTACAATAAATTCTATCAAGATCTGGAATAATCAGTATTGGTGGTTAAGTCAATATTGCTTTTCAACTCCTTAATGGATACTTCGAAAGTTTTAGACCATATAAACTTTACCCATTTCCTGGTCAATACCGTAAGAGGCATTATTAGGAATGAGAAGTCCTAAATGAAATAGATTTAATATCTATCCAACCCTAATAAAATATATATATAGAATATATTCTTGGGTTTCTCACATGAGACTATATCTCTTACCTTATTTGGGTTAATACATACTATTTCCTATGAGATGGTGTAACCTAGTAAGTGAACCTTATCGATCCAAATGTCGAATTTGGTAAAATGAGAATATAGTCGGTTCTCTATCAATGTATTCTGTATAATCTCAAGAACTTTGGCATGGTCATGTTGAGTATGAGTATACACCAGTATATCATAAAAAACTGCCATAAATTGGTCTAGGTATAGGTGGAAAAATTAATTCATTAAATCTATGAATACTTCTAGTGAGTTTATAAGACCAAATGATCAGAATAAATCTTTGTACAAGACATATCTATTATGGAATATTCGAAATACTATATCTGATGGTCTAACATCTACCTGATGATATCCTAATGTCAATTTTTTTTTCAAAACCGAAACTCCTCAAAGCTAGTCGAAGAGGTCATCTATTCATGGTAGTGGATAACAGTTCCTTAATGTAATCTCATTCAACCTTTGGTAATACATGCACAATATGAGGGTACTTTACAATAGGTTAAACCCATCATGATGTAATATGTAATATTAAAACCTCATATTCTAAATCCTCTACCATCTTATTATGTTTCTAAAGATCAATAGGTGTCATCATGAAAGAAGGAATGGAAAATGGTGTTTCTCTTGGAAATTTCTCAATAATGAACTCCACTTCCCTCATAGGAGGTAACCCAAAAAAGTCATCAGGAAAGATATGCCTGAAATGATCTACTACTGGAGGGAATTAGCCTGAATTGTTCCTTCATCACTAAAATAAAATATTGAAATATGGGTTTGAACCCTTACCAAAACATGATGCTCGGGTCCTGCTCAACCTGCTAGGACATCTGATTTTCCCTTGTGAATATAAATACCACCCTCAATTGATGTGAAATAAATAATGTAGTGACAGAAATAAATGTTATCATGAATAGATACTAGCTAGTACATCCTGAATATGGTATCGAAACTTGTCATCTCAAGTATGAATAGGTTCTATATAAAATTATACCCACCTATCTTAAAAGAGTAACTCCTTACACTGGAGTACACTCTCTGATTGAATACCCAATAGAGTATTGAGTGTCATCACATGATAAAAATACTATATTTCTGGTCCCATAATTTACATAATTCCCACAAATAGAAAATAATGTAAAGATCCTATTTTAAATAAGGTAGATAATAATATATAGGATATTAGAATAATACCTCCAACTTTAGACGGAAAGGGACTATGTTCCTTAAGGGTAGGCTTCACTATATAGATGTGGCTAGATTCGCAACACTAAGATACAACCTAAATATCATGGGATGGTCTGATCTATTGGTTATATATATATAAGTCATGTATACCTTATCCATGTCCACTCCCATAGCTTGATTGGTCGATAGTATCCCAACTCCCTTCCTAACGTGGATCTGCTGATCATGTACCCAAATGAAGAGTTTGTGCATATACCTTCTCACTCAGCACCGGCGGAAACTTTTAGAAATAACATTTTATGTTCCCCATATTTCCAAAGGCTCGGAACTCAATTGGGTCTTTTATATACTATTTATTGTTATGGAATTCTATACCACATTGGTGAAACACTAAATAATTGTCAATGTGTTTCATCTAACTGGTGTTTCCCTTATGAGTAGGATCAAATTTATTTTTATTTTCCCTAGATGAACCACCTCCAAATCTATATGATGAGATACCCTAGACCACAAATGCAACTTCCCTTAGGTTACTCTCAGGGATGATGGCCTAGTTCACTATATCAGAAAGGGTGGTCAACCAAAAAACATTCACCTGTGATCAGATGGTGTATATAATCCCATCCTTCAACCATCTTGTTCTACTCATCTCATCACCTACCAGTGTTAGTGTAAAGTGTTGATGATTTTCAAAATTAGTTGAATACTCTATCACATACATAGCACCCTATTGTAGGACTATAAATTCCCTAGTACATATTGCTCTCAGTGTATGAGAGAATAAGTATCATAGAAGGATATCTAAAAGTCTACCCAAACCATACCCTAATGATGATCATCCTGGGTGATTACATCCCACCAACACTTGTAAGAATTAAAAAGAATATCAGTCGTTAGTTTGAAACTCTTCTCCAAATGGATCTCAAAGTTCTTGAATATTGACAACATGTCCTCTATCCCAGACATAGCAGCCTGGGGACCACCATACCACAAGGAAGTGTGAGGATTTTGATGTTGTAATTCTCAAGTTAATTTTTACATAATAGGGGAATTTCATGGATATCCTTGTTGATACTGTATAAATCATATGAATCTCTCTTATAACTGAGTATCACCTGAATTATAAATAGAGAGAGATGCCTTGGGTGGAACCCTGTGAGGAAATACATGTGGCTGAGGGCCCAACACATCTGGATCATGGTCATCACCACCCTTTTGGTATTCAACTCTATGACATCCTGTAATCATAACCTTAAAATTTCTAAATTAATTCCTCATATGAGTTTTAAAAATAGATAAGATCACATATGGAATAATAGGATAGGTGCACTCCTTCTTATATAAGAATCACATCACTCTATCTACACCCAAATCCAGATCTAATTGATAAGGAATATCATAAAGTTAAAAAGAAACACTTGCTACTTCCCACTATTATGTTCATGTAAGGCTAGAGGTCTCACATTACACAATAGAGGTCCCATTATATGGATTTTCAATTTCAAGGTAAATAGGAACACACTCTTTATGTTGAAATAAGAATTATATTTAACGGTAACCATTTTATTTTAGAATTTAAATTATTTTAACTTCATTATCATTCATATATATATATATATATATCATAGTCTAGTTAGATGAGTCATCATTCCCAAGTTATAAATACATAAGCATTATAAGTTGCAATTTGAAGTCATGTAATTGTAACCTGACCCATACATCTGGTGTTGGGATGTAAAATGATGTATAAAACGATTTGGTTAGATGAATCACTATTCCCAATTTATAGAAGCATATGCTTTATAAATTTTAATTTTCATTTGTTTAATAAAATAATTTAATGTTTTGGACCATGTGACTAATGGTATATGGATAAAACATGGAATAATTGGTAAATTATGGTTCCACCACCACGCTATATGGGAAAAACCATTTAGTTTTATGCATGAAACTTAATTTATCCAATTATTCTATCCCTAAAATAAAATTAGGAAATTTACATATATATAATTAAAGGGAAAAATAATATGTAGTAGGTAGTTCTCATAATAATATAAATATGGTTTGGAATAATGCATGACATGTAAATCCTTATGCACCTATTATGGTGTATGAAATGATACCTCCTTGCCATGCCTAGACAAAAGTAAGAGAAAATACACAATAATAATAATAATACTATATCCAAAAATCTTGTGCATCTACTATTAGTAAAATAAGTACCATTGTAATAAGGAAAAACCCAGATGGAAATGTCCCATCTTAGGTAATTTTTTCCTTTCCCTATATATGGTTTAGATAATCCTAAACAAAGTTTCATTACCAAATCCTAGAATGTTTCTAGTCTCTTGTCTAATACCCAAAATAATAAGAAAATGGAAAAGGCATTTATAAGAGTTTTTAACATCCTAGACATGGTTCACTCATCAGTATCCAAACCTAGTTTTCCCCATAGCTTCAAATGTGCCACCCTATATGCCAGAGGTTGCAGACTAGTAACAAGGGTCTATAATAGTATTGTGGGTAGACTATACTATCATGATTAGAGTTTTGCTCAATAGTATTCAACAATTTTAAGTGATGTAAATAGTGAAATAAATGAAATTTAAAAGTTGGATCCATCCAAATATAATGAACGAGAATGAAAGAAATAATATCATGTACAAAAATTATTTCTTGTTTGAATTCTATACAAAGAGAATACAAGGAAGCAGAGCACTGGGCATATACTACATGATATATAAAAATGAAGAAGGAAAAAAACTCTCTCTCATAGAATAAAGAGAATAATAGCAGTATTCTACTTATATACTCCATCTTAGTATTGTAGATCAGGTATCCCAGTCTAGACACTTCCCTTTGTCCCTACCTGCATCCACAAAGTTTTCTCAGGTACCCACTGGCATCCCAAATAGGGTACGACATATACTCAGGAGGTCACCACCAATGGTGTTTATAAATATCTAGTATGTGCATATAAAAGGATCATTGTGAAGGTAATAATTAATTCATAATAATAAATAAAATTAAACCCATCAGTTTGGGTTCTTCATGGGACCCCTGACCAATACTATCCACTTCGTCCTAAGCCTAGATTTCTCTGAAAAAGTGTCTCCACACACACATATATATATATATATATGTATATATAGTTCCATATGCATATATATATATATATGTATATATATATATATCACATGAATATGAACATATGTGTGTGTGTACATAATATTAGCCAGGACCCGGGGTGTATACCCAAGGAACCCATACATAAATATAAGGGTTCCATAATTATCATGGTATATGTGCATGCATATGGAATATAATTAGGATGGCATAAAATTAAAACTTATACCATCTCCATGTATGTTATTTTACTTGAATGACGCATTAGTTGATTTAATTAATTAGATTCCCGATCATGTCCAAGGCATTTTATAAAGAAGGAAACTAGTTATCTCTCCATGTGCACTCTAATAACTCATAACTATAGGAGTTTGTCTATATTGTTCCATATAAGGACCCCAAGTATCACTAATAGTAGGGTATAAAGGAATAACCCTCTATGGTCATCCATGGTATACCACATAGGGAACCATGTACCACTCATGTCCAGGTGTGCTATTATTTCCCATTGATCTCACCCAAGGTAATCCACTAAGTGAGCAAGTATAATTAATGGGTAATATTAAGGCATCTACACGGTGATCCAATCCATGGTGATCTATGAAGAACCCTTGTATCACTCCCAGTTAATTTCAATTCAGTTAAAAACAATAAATAACAGTTCTTACTAAGACTTTTCAAGGTGATCCAAATGAAAACCCCTGTGTCTCCCTTGGAATATTTTATGGAATGGTTGTGTTTAGAATTAAACCCATAAAATTTAAAAAAATTATTTAATATAGTTTCGAAAAGTCATTTTATAAGGGTAAATCAAGATACAATAAGAATGTCAAGGGGCTCTACACATGTCCTACGATTTTCCTTTGGCTTAATTCAAATTACATTTTATTCACAATAGCCAACTCAAAACACCTTGTTTGGTTCTCAAAACTCATTCAAGGCATATGTCAAGAGGAATTTAATAAGGGAATACCCTAAGGGGTGTTTTATAATTAGGTGGACATCCTCTTGTGTTAATTTTTGTGTTTCTAGGGCTACTCTAAGCTTGGAAATATTATTTTAGTTAGTTACTTTGAAATTTAGGTGGTGTATCATGGAAGGTCCAACATGCGGAAAAATGGTGAATAATATAAATGTAAATTCTTTATGGGAAAATAACTATACCACATATATTATCCTAATAGTACTCTCCATATCTATTTTCATCCGTTAAGTTGGGATAAAATAGAAATTATCGATGAAATATAAAAATCTCTTGAAAATAGGTCATATTAGCTCACTTGGAAATAGTATTCAAGAGGACAAGAAAAACAAATAAATATAGAAATACGACTAAAGGTATTACTGGAATTTATCCAACACAACTAAAAATGAGTGATTCTGATACCATATTAAGGACCTAACTCAAATACAACCACTAATGAAGAGGGAGAGATCTATGTAGCTAGGTAGGTCATGCATTTAAAATTGGAGGAGAAAATAGGGAGGAAAAAATTATTAAAAAAAGTTAAAAAACATTATTTCACCCAATTTTATGTGGCATACAGATTGGTTGAATGATTTTCCAAATTGTGTGCCTAAACAATATGACACCACTGGTTAAGTGGAACTAAGCATGTAACCCTTGGTGCATGGTTTGGAAAAACTATAAAGACATCTTTAATTTACTACATACCCCTAAATGGAAATTTGACACCCCCCGCCCCTTCATAGTCTAAAAAAAACAATGTTTCAGACTGTAGGGCTTGCACTGTTGATTCACATGGTTATCACTAACTGTTCGCTAACCGTGTGGCTCATCCAGCCTTTCCAAAATTCATAACATCAATCTTTGAATGAAATCTCAATGATCATAAACATATTTTTGGCCTCTTATACACTTATATTAGTGGAAAATTTATTCAGATAAATTTTGTTATTTTTTACCTCATTGGAAAATCCAGGATCTTACAGTAAACTTTATATTTTTTAAAATAAGAGGTTATACCCACATTTTAAACATGAAAAGAGGATCCAAAATGGATCATTAATAACCTATATATAATATAAGCTAGAAATGTTGAAATAAAATAATAATTAAAGAATATTTTAGGTCATTTTAACCCTTATATTTTTATTTAAACCCCTGATGAACCTTTTTTAACCATAACTGCGATAATTAATTTTCACTATTCATTATGGAAAAAAATTAAGTTTGCCTTATTATATAATATTAATAATTATGATTCAAAATATGGAATCCATTTTTCAAAATGAAATTCATATAATTATAGAATTTTATTTAAAATTAAACAGACATATGCGATGAAAATGCAATTTTACAAAGAGATGATTTTTATAATTATAAATAGTTTTAACATGAAAATTCAATATTAAGTTGATCCTAATGACCTAAATAGAATTATTAATAATATAATTTAACTAATTTTATTTTTAAACACTTTTAAAACAAAACATAAATTTTTAAATTCATTAAATGAAAATTTAGTTTTCAATAAAAATTGGAACTTATCACTATTCATAAAAAAACTATTTTCAGAAAATTTACAAAAAATGAAAATAAGATATTTTTTACATGATAATTGAAAAAATAAAGTTTATTTTATCAAATAAATATTATAAAATTATAAAAAAAAAATTATTTTATTATTTTCTCAAAAAAATGAAAATCATTTTTTTGAAAAAAAATTGTTTTCAAAGTTTATAAATACTTTATGAAAAATTACGTAGTTATTTTTAAATATATTTTCTTTATATAAAACCATTAAATTAAATTTTAAAAATTTAGTAATTCTTATCCATATATACTTTTTAAAGGATTTTTTATAACAGTTTTGTTTAAATAATAATATTAATAGTATATAACAGTTTTTTAAAACCTGATATTGTGTATAACACAACCTGGAGAAGAAATTAAATTTATTTGAAAAAAAAATATTTTAAAAATTCTTGGGGTATTACATTATTATCCCATTGAAATGAATTTTCCTTTAAAATTATATCACTCTAATATAAAAAATTGTGCATACTTCTACCTCATCATATCCTAAGGTTCACATAGAGCTTACTCAAGTTGGTGGTTTCTCCATAAAACCTATACTAGGTGAGTGGTATTTTTTCATATCATTTTCCCTATATAATTATTAATATGCATAGATTATTATTAATAACCAATATTATGATCCATTGGTAGGAATTCTAAGTTTAGTACATGTGAAGGATTAGGTATGTGATTACTCAAGAGAAACACATGGAGAACATCATAAACATGAGAGAGGTTTGGTGGAAGCATCAAGTGATATGCCATTATACCAACTCAATCAAGAATCTAAAAGGAAAAAATATACATATTGATGATATTTCCTTTCCTCAAAAATCTCATAAACTTATTCCATGGAGAAATTATTATGAAAACCTTATCACCAGCTTCAATATCCAGATCATGATTACTACTATTAGCATAATGTTTTTATCGACTTTATGTTTACCTTATGTGTTGTTAATGGATATGACCTTACCTTATATTTATTTAACCATATATAACCACAATATATTTATTTCTATAACTTCATCTAAATACATTTTAGTTATAAAATTATTTCTATAGAGGTATTCATAATAATACATCTGAATTCTTGACTCAAATCTATTATTGTAAAAAAACTCCACTATAGGAAGTTGTTGATACCAACCACTTTTAAAATATTTAAAACAAGATCTCACTATATCCTATAAGGTTTAAATTTTTCTCTTATATTGAACCTCTATTTAAGAATGATACATAGTGTTGAAACTCAATTTTGTATCAAAATCTTGTTGAAGGATTTGTCAAAAGTCTCAGGTAGACCTCATATGCCGATCAGATACAATAAAATGTCATAATCCATGAAATCTTAAGACCTAATGTATATACGACAAATATGATCCAAAGATAAATATTCTCTAATATAGATTAATTTTTCTGACATTATATGGAGATATATTACAATCCATATAGCATTTTCCCCTTTATAATTTTTGCAGAGTCTGGTGAAAAAATCAAGGGTGATGTCTCTTCATTGCCATTATATTATGGGAAATGGTTGTAACATACCCTTATACTTTTATCAATTACACTTAACATTCTAACATAACGAGAACCAAGATAAAAACACTGTAATATATCTCTTCATTCTATCCCATGAGAAATACTCTTTCAGATCACTATACATATTTTTACTTCTAGGATGAATAAGAACTATGAGTTTACGATAACAACTCATTCCTAAAATATGGTATAGATGGAACACACACAGGGTTCCTAAGAATTATCATTTAATCATAATCAGAATTCAACTTGGGAACATTTCTCACCTTCTTCTTCATCTCCACATCTTACTTTTTTACCTTTTTAATCTTCACTTGTATATAGTGTTGAACACTCATTTAAGAAAAATAAGATTTTACCCCTTCCTTAATGGTTTCAATATCTATCCTTTTCAAATCCAAAAGTATTTGATCTTTTTTATCTTCATCATAGATAAGATATCATGATCCTTTTGAACCAAATCATTGTCCACCTTGTTCCCCTTCCCATGGTGGTAATGTATCTAGTAGTTAAAATATTTAATCAGTTCCAACCATATTATATAGAGCATATTCATCTCCTTCTATGTAAATATATACTTTAAATTTTTATGATAATTATATATATATATATCAAACCTTTATATTTATAGATAATGCCTCCATATTTATGTAATGAAAAAATTACTATAAATATCTCCAAATCATGAGTTGGGTAATTTTTATCATGAAAATTCAATTATCGTGATGTATAATCTATCACCATATCATTCTTCATGAGGAAGAATCTCAAACCCTTATTCAATAATTAATTATAGATTAAAACCCCTTTTTTACTAAAAGGTGGTGTAATCAAATTTTTGATGATTAATATTCTCTTTGGTTCCATTAAAGTTCCCTCACATTCATCAATCTAGAGGAACTTGTCTCCCTTCTTAGTTAACATGGTGAGTGGATTGAATAGCATTGAGAAATTATCCCCAAACCTTTGATAATATCCACAAAACCCAAGAAACTTTATATATTAGTGATAGTTGTTGGTCTGGGTTGGTCCTCAATAGCCCTTATCATTAATGGATCCACCGATATACCATCCCTTTAGATTATATGACCCAAAAATGAAAATTTATGTTGCCAAAATCCATACTTTGTGAATTTTTTATATATTTTATCCATTTTTAGTTTATTTATCACAATTCTAAAGTGATCTTCATGCTCTTTCTTTACCTTTGAATATATAATTATATCATCTATAAATACTATCACAAAATTATTAAGGTAATATATAAAGACTCTATTCATTAAATACATTGAGATAGAATAGTAATTAGTAAGACCAAATGTAATCAATATATATTCATAGTGCCCATACATTATATGTAAAGTTTTCTTCAGTATATCCTTCTTCTTAACCATTAACTTATGATATACAGAATAAAGTTCAATCATGGAAAAGTATTTAGCTCCATTAAATTGGTCAAACAAATCATTAATATGGGGTAGAGGATACTTATTATTTATTGTGATCTTATTCAGTTCCTGAAAATCAATATATACTCACACCGAACCATATTTTTTCTTAACAAATAGATAGGTACAACATAAGATGATACACTTTCACAGATGAATCCCTTGTAAATATTCTCCTAGATATGATTCTTTAATTATTATAACACTATCAAGGCCATTATATATAGATTCTTTGAAATATGCATATCTCTAGGTATGATTTCTATATAGAACTCAACCTACTGATTCAGTGGATGGCTAATTAATTCTTATGGAAAGACATAAAAAAACTCCCACATAATATTAATATCATCAATTTTAAGTTTCTTCCCAAAAAAACTAATATAAACACACCTTTTGAATATGAATTAAGTCCCATGTAAGTGATGAGATCTCTATTTTAAGTTCATATTTATCATCACACTGATAAATGATCGTAGGTTGGTTTGGAATATCAAATATGACTTTCCTTCCTTGAAAATTTATGTGGGAATTATGTAGAGAAGTCCAATCTATTCCTAATATAATATTAAATTCAACTAAATGGAGAATAATAATATTTTTAGGAAACACGGTCCCACAAAATTCAACTATAGATTAATAATAGATGTGATATGTGATCATCATGACACTAGAAGTTTTCACTTATCATTCAACATATAATCATTGGGGTTGAATTTTTATACCCATTGAAATTTATTTATATATAAAATAATGGGTAGATTCATAGTGTAATAAGAAAGTAGACTATAAATTGGATGGTAACTGTACCCTTCACCATGTCTTTATCATACCCCTCATCATAAATAGTGATCTCATGAAATTTACCTTTTTCACTCATCTTAAGAGGTTTTTAATTTCAATCTTCATCATTAATCATTTAATTTGATAACTAGTTAATATAATTCCCATAATCCATGAATTTGGAACATTATAGTTTGGTTGGTTAATTCTTTGGATATTTCTCTCTATTATCATCATTAGTTTTCTACTTCACATCATGTTTTAATTCAATTTCTTGATAACCTTTATTTCCACACATAAAAATTTTACCAATACCTTTAATAAAATATTTATCATACATCCTTACACACTTTGAGCATAAGGTAAGGATATTATTCTTCAACACATGGTTTTTAAAATTTCATTTTAATTCCATATTTTTTTTCTTGTCAAAACCATGTGATTGATAGTTAACTCCAATCTCTATTTCCAATATGACAGCTCATCAAATGATTTCTGTATAGATAATTAAGTCTCTTATGGATAATTACCTTTAGGTACTTGGTTTTATTCCACTAAATAATCAATAAATATTATTTTCATGTGGGATGATAATACCAAAAGTGTGGCTCACAAGTCTTGTGAAATTTTCCACATAGGTACTAACAGATTCATCACACTTCTACTAAAGCTCATTGAATTCCATAACCATTTTTATTTAAATAATATGAAGAATATATTTATTGATAAATATGATCTTTAATTCCTACCATCCCATAGATCCTATTTCTCCTTATTTTCTCATATTCTTGATAAGAGTCGCCCATTTATCTTATTTTCCTTCCAAATGATAGACTACCAAAATGAATTTTTCAGGTTCTAAACATTGGAGAATAGAAAATATCTTTTTATTGGTACTAATACATTTCTTAACAAGTATTTTATTGTAATATTCTCTAAAATAAGGTGGGTTTTTATTCTGATGGACTTAATATAACATTTTTCCCACCTTTGGTCCTTTGGAATCTTATTTTGATTCATACATTGAGAAAGTTGTGTGAGCATAGAAACCAGATTTTATATTCCAGTTCCAATAACATTTAACATCTCAAGATTAAAATAATTTCATTTTCCATTGCACTCAGCATCAATATGATTCCTTCAGATTCCCTCAATTTACCAAAACCAAAAAACAGTGTGAGAAACATTAATAATAGTGGAAAAATCACATACTCTTGAAAAATTTATTATATGATGTCTAATCATGACACTTATTTTTATATATAACTCCTTAATTATTGCCTAGGATATTTATGATCATTAACTATTAAAATCCTTCATGATGGTTCATAAAGAGTTTTTTAATTTCCAAAACATATCACCCAGTAGTATCAAACCATGTGTGAATAAAGGATTCTTTTCTTGCACTAAGTGATGATTGAATCAAAGCCTCATTCACCATTTTCAATGTTATTACTCCTTTTTACAACTACATCATACCCACATCCAATTTTTTTATCCAAATAGGATTTTAATTTCTTAGAATCAACTCAATTTATACTTCAAAAAAATCAAATACATTTTCATTTACTTAGAATTATCATTAGACTTATCTCTAGAGTTCTCACTAATGTATTATGATTATAGTTTATAAAGCTTACTAAAAATATCTATGATAAATAATATATTTTCCAAAATTTTTATACACAGATATCACATTTTAATATATGATTATTTATTACATGAAAAAAAATATTCACATCAGAATCATATAGGTCTACTGCCTTTGAAAACATGGAAACATAAACAAATATTTCATAGGATAACAACATCATCTATCACTTTGTTCTTCATAACTAGTGACATTTACGTATATATCATACATAAATCATTCCTTTATACCATGAGAAAAATAAATATAAGAAAGGGCAAGCTCTAATACTCTATAACGGTAAATAAGGGGGATACGATGATCACATAAGCATAACATGATAGTAAGGGTATGATAACATGAGTGTAACATTTGAAAATAATAACCTGTGTACAAAAGATCATAACATTGATTAATGGAAAAAATATTTGCTGTTCATAATACATGAATCATAAAGGAATCAATGAACATGATCTATGAGAGCATAACAGAGGTATAATACATGGATTTATGGTATACACATACACATATAAAATTATCTCCTTAGTATTCAAGGATAATTTACAATGTAATAATAGTGGAATGGGATCACTCCCTAAACCATAATAGTATTCATGGTTCACTCTGAATACTATGATAGTGGAAAAATAGCCTTACTAAACTATAATCACTCTATATTCAATTCCTGTTTATCTTATGAGATATCAATATTTACCCAATGCATTAAAGGCATATATATGTCCCACCCATCACATAATGAATATCATATATATGTGTTCAATAATATAAAAACACATAAATCATATCAGAAATCATGAAAATAAATTTATTTAAAAAACATTTTATTATGAAATAACCTGTGTAAAAGAAACACAATTCATAAAATTTTATCATTTCATTATACTATGTCCCATGTAAATGAAAAAGGTTTCATAAAAATTTATATTTTCCTCATTGAATGACACGTGGAAAAGGAATGGGTTTCCTAAAAATATTTTAATCATAAAAACCCCATCTAGACAAAAAATAATTATGGTATCATTGGATCATATCCCTAGTAAATCTTAATTAACATCAAATTATTTCATCTTATATATCAAATGATTTTCAAATATTATATAGAACGTTTCTTGAGGAAAATATCCTATAAACTTTTAAAACACTTACTTAAAATATAAATATTTATTAAATATAAAAAAACATTTTATTTAAAAGGAATATTTAAAAGGAATATTTAATCATTGAGTGATCATGAAAATAGAAAATAGCATGCAACCAATACACATTAAAAATTAATCCTTTGACATTTTTGGTAAAAATTAAAAAGTGCCTCGTCTAGAAAATGACTAAAAGATTCCTCTTAAAAAAATAAAAAATTTAAACATGGGTAAAATTTTCATTAAATAATCATTAGGGTAGATAGTAAAAAAATTCTTTAATTTGTTTCATAAAACATTTATATAGAAGAAACATTTTTTCGACAGAAGAGTCAAATAAAGATAGATTTTTCTAAAAACATTAATTTGGAATCTTGAGTAAAAAATGAGAGGAAAATGAAAATAAAACATCTAATTTAAATAAATATATATATGATAAGAAAATTAATGAGTTTCTTGATAGATAGATCATAATATTTTATTATTATAAACTTATTTGTAAATAATCTGAATGAATAATGATATTGTATCATAAAACCAATAAAAATTTTATAAATTTGAAATTTTAAGACCCATGAAATAAATAACCATATATGGATATGAAAATCCCCATAATATTCATAATAATAATCATAAAATAAATTCATGGTAAGTATAAACACCATACAAAAGAAAAAAATAGTGAATATGGCCAGTTCCTCACATAAATAAAAGTGAGATGAAAATCCATTACCACATTTGTAACTTTTGAATCATGATCCCCATGAAAGAATAAAATTAAATTAAATTTTAAAAATAATTAAAATAAATAATTTCATGATATAAAATCTCAAATGGAATTATACACACCACATAAATGAAACAATTGGTGGATATGGCATGTGTCCCACTGAAGTAAAAGTGAGATGAGAATACATTACCTCAAGTCTTGACTTTCACCATTCACATTCTATCCTCCTATATAAAATATATATATTTATTAGACATTTATTCTATAAACATAATCATATATATCATACCATATATGATTTAATTTTACCCATTTATCACCTATTCATTAATAATTCCGTATTAAGATCACTGTTTTGGGTAATAACTTCTTTGTTTTTTATATATGTTTTTGTTTGGTAGTTTTGGTCCTTATACATTGATTATGGTTAAATCATCTACAAAAATTTAATAATGGTAAAAATATAATATATAATCATATATACATTTTTAAATTAATCCATAAAATTTATAGATATGAAAATTTAATACACCGTTCGTGTAGAAGGGAGGTTATACGTAAGCATGAACGCTGTTTCCATTTTATTTATGAATAGAGAAAAAAGGAAAATATAAATTCACCATTAAATAATAATTTATATATCATATGTATCATATATTTTTATTAAATATATCATTATTACCACTGATTTTAAAATAAAATTAACAATGTATCACAACACTTCATGGAGGCGGTATTCCACACATATACACAAGCAATGCTAACATTTTTCAACAGATTGGAAGGTAAATAGATAGATGTGATATACTAATTAAATAAGTATAATTATTTTATCAATATAATATATATATATATATATATATACTTCAAATCATTCATTATATCCATCCATGAGATGCGGTGGTTGAAAAACAATTACATCAGTTCGTGAGTCAGTATTATGTCATACACACGATCGATGGTTTTGTTTCCTATTTTATGGAAGAGTGGATGGATGGGGTGATGAAAATAATATCATAATATCTAATTATATTTGATATAATTATTTTATTATATAATAGTTTTTTAGGAGTATTTTAAATAGGTTTAAGAACAAATAAAAAGATGCTCAGTAAAGAATGATGTCTCTTCTTCAGAAAACAACCTTTGGTTAGTAGAAAAAGGATTCTTGAAAGGATTCCTAATCAAAGTAAGGATTCTAAGAAGAGGGGAGTGAATTAATTAATCAGTATTTTTATGTATTGGACGAACCAAAATGATTTTTATGTGTGAATAGAATATGATAAGGGGTTCCCATTTATTAGTGGGGGAGAGGACACACTTGGATGTTTTTAAAAGAAAAACTTATACCCTTGTCTTAAACAAGGAAAAAGTCCTAAAGGGGATAAATATAAAAACTTATATTATATAAGTTTTAAATATGGGAATAAAATATTAATTTTATAAGTATTTAGGTCATCTTAACCCTTTTTATTTTAGTTTAACACCCTGGTAAACTCGTTTTAACATTCACTATAGTAATTAGTTTTTACAGTTTTTACGATTTATTATCACAAAAACTTAAGAATAAATTATTATGAAATATTAATTGTTCATATTAAAAACATTTAATCCATTTTTAAAAATTCAATTAATATAAATTTAAGAACTCAATTTAAATTTAAACTCGCAGACGTGATGAAAAAGTGGTTTTCCAAAGAGAACATTTTCATGAGTATAAAATGTTTTAATATAAAAATTAAATATTAAAGTGATTTTAATGAAATAAATATTATTATTTATAATATAATTTAAATAATATTAATTTTATACCATTTTAAAAAAATTACCTTTTAAATTTGTTAAATAAAAAAGGAATTTTCAAAAAAAATAATGTTTTCACTATTCATAAAAAAATTAATCTTTTCAAAAAATTCACAAAACTTACCCCTAAGATAATTTTAAAATGTTAATTCAAAAAATTAATTTTATTTTATCAAATATGTTTTATATAATTGGAAAAAAATTATGTTTATTATTTTTTCACAAAAAAAATTAAAATAATTTTTGAGAAAAAAATTATTTTCAATGTATATAATGACTTTACCAAAAAAATTATGTTGTTATTTATAAATGAATATAATTTATAAAAAAATATTTATTTTTCAAAAAAATTATTTCTATTCTTATTTAAAAAATTTATTTTTAGGTTATAATATTTATGTTTAATAATAATATTAATAGTATATCACAATACATTAAAACACGATGTTGTGTATAATACATGCTATCGAGGAAAATAAATTTATTTAAAAAAAACATAAAATATAGAGGTGTTAAAAAGGTTGTATTAAATGGTTTCATGGTCTCTATAATGTTAATAATTTCGTGAATCTAATTTTTTCCTTTACATAGAATTTTAGAATCAACCATGAATGGTGGTAATGGAAATATAAATCACATCAATTCATGGTGGTGGAGGTCCACATATATATAAGAATAACATTATCATTATTCAAAGAATGGAAGGGTAATAAGGTATATTATATATTATATCTATATAAGAATAATTATTTCATAAATTTAATATATATTAATTAATTACATTTTATAAATCTCCAAGTAAACTGATGACGAAAATGAATTACACTAATACATGGAGATATTAAGTCATACGTATGCATGAGCAATGTTTCCATTTTTCATAAGATGAAAAATATAGAGAAAATGGATGTGAATTTACATAAAAATATCTTAGTATTGTTAATATACTTATTTAATTATTTTAATATTGTTATTAAGAAACTTAAGGAGGATTAAGAAGAAAGGAACATGAAAAATATTTGTAGGAACATACACCTCATCTTTTGGTAACCCCCTTTGGCTTACACATAAAGCCTTATTAAAGTGATATTTTTTGGATTTCAAGACCACCATGATGTGAGGATAGATGTTGGTAATGTATTTGGGAAGTAATTGGTCAAGCTACGTGGCTCAACTATTGTGTATAAGAGATGAGGGTGGTCCCCTTTTATAAGTGAGGTGGGTGGAAAACTTGTAAATACTCAAACAATTATTATATAATATATACCATACAAAATTAATGTGGATCAAAATTGTAATATAGTCACCAACGATAAGTATATATTTTAAATATAATCCACCAATGATATTTAGTCATGTTTTTTAAAATATCTTGAATCTTTATCTCTTTTAACACATTATACCTTTAACATGAGTGATAAATATTTACCACGGTTGCTATTCATTATGGAAAAAAATAATGTGGAAATCATTACCTAATATTAATTATACTTATTCCAAATATAGATTAAATTTTACAAGATTAAATTTAAATATTTATTTAAAATCACTTTTAATATATGTTTTTATAATGCAATGGAAACAATTATTAGAAAAATTCTAGTTTTAAGAATAAAAGGGATTTTATAACAAAATCATGTATAATTTTGATTAAAATAGAATTAATTGTATTAATTTTAAAAAATGAGATATATTTTTTATAAAACAGAAAACAAAACCAAATATACCCTTTTGAATAATTTATTAAGAGAGAAGAACCAAAAAAAATTAATTTGAATAAAAACATTACTTTGATTTTGAAAATTTTAAGCATAGATTTCTACATTGAATTTTATATTTTTACAAGACATATAATACTTATTAAATATATATTGTATCTATTAAAAGGATTCATAAAATTTAATGTCATTATTATATCATTATAATTTCATAAAAGAGATATTATTTATAAAATCGGTAATTTTTACTATTCACACAAAAAATCAACTACTTCTAAAAAATCCAAAATATTTACCCTAAGATAATTTTTTCCTTCTAAATTATAAAATGAAATTAATTTCATAAAATTAAATTTATAATTTTTTGTAATTTAGTTTTTAATCACATTCTTGAATAAATCTATGTGCAATATGCTATCATTTCTTTAGAAAGAAAAAGTTTACTTGATTTAATTGAAACTCAGTGATTACATTATCCCTTAATGAAAAAAATTACTTAAAATTTACAGAATATCACCTCATGAAAAATATGGTTATTTATTCATCGTAACTTCTTTAGGTTCCAACATTACCTCTTTTATCTTAAGAATTCTCCAAAGTTCCTTTACCAGTTGAGTCATTTGATTTCTCATGACTTATTATCTATTGTTAATAATAAGGATATTATTTTTACAATAAGATAAATCGTGTTCCAATTATATTTCCTCATTGGTGAGTACATGCATTGGATCTGACATGTACTTACTCAATAAATAGATATGGAACACATCATGAATATTAGAGAGTCTAGGTTTTATTTCAAAATGGTATTCTATAGCTCCAATTCATTCTATAATTTTAAAGGGAACAATACACCTAGGACTTAGTTTCCTTTTTTTGTTAATCCTAATAACACCATTATATAGAGATACGTTTAATAAAACATGATCTCATGATAGATATTCTAAATCCTGTTATAGGTTATTGACATAGTTTTTTATCTACTTAAGTTGATTGAATATGATTCTGAATTTTTTTCCATTAATCATTTTCTCTTCCATGATATTTGTGATTATAAAGTTCCTTTCACCAACTTCATCTCAGTATGTTGGATTATAAAACATATTTCCATATAATGATTCATATATTTTCATTTTAATTATTCAAGGGAATGTATTTTTATATGAAAATTAAAATACAGGTAAATACTAATCCCCCATATCTTCAAAGTCAATTTACCTTCACCTCAACATATCTTCTAATTTGTGTACAGTCCTTTTAGATTTCCATTCATTTTTAGTATGATAAGGGATGTAAAAATATAGCTCAGATTTGATAGCCATCTGAAGTCTCTTCTTGAATCTATATGTAAACCACATATCATTATTAGATACAATCGAAATAGGTGGACCACGAAGTCTCAAAACTTCATTAATATTGATCCTCGCATGGAACTCATGAGAATGATATTCTCTTATAGTAAGGAAATGTGTTAACATAGTAAGGTGATCACTAAGAACCCATATGGAATCATTATTTCATAGACTTTTTTCCAATACATGAACAAAAATAATACTAATATCTTTCTATTTATGCATAGTAATAGGTATATTTTTCAATAATTCATTAGGATGTTGTCTTTTAGACTTTACCTCTCAGAAAACCAAGCTTCTTGATCTGTAGTGTTCAATTTCACATTCCTTTTTATCCAACCAGAAAATGATCCTTCAAATATCGATGCATTTTTGTACAACCAAATTTTATATAGAAATTTTTTCTATTATATTAATATAATAAATCACTTTTTAACTTATTAATTTTTGGAACACATATCCATTTCATGAATTATAATATACCACATTCATAAATTAATTATACCAACTTTCTATCATTCACATCTTCGATTTTCTTTTGAATATTCTTATCATCAAGATAGGAAATTTTCTTTTATATAATAAAGATAACTTATAAATAAATTTCAATGAATTTGATGTTTTCCCATACTTAATTATTCTCATATCAACCTAACTAAATTCATGAATATAGGATATATATCATTCTACATTTTAGTCAAAACTCCATGATCTTTCCTACTCATCGCATCAACCACCTAATTTTCCATCCCAGTGTGGTAGTGTATTGAGTCAATATAATCCTTGAGTTTTTTTAACCATTAACTTTAACTCATTTTGATCAATTTATATTATAATTAAACACCCCAATATTTTAAAATAATACTACTATGGATAGCATATAAAACACACAACATTGAGCTTAAATAAACCATGAAATATTATTATTTAAATATGACATTTATAACTTAGTCATTGAATTGGAAGGTATAAATAAGATTAACCATATTATAATATATATATATATATATATAATGTTCCAACTCAATAGAAATTTATAGATTAATTATTAGGAAAATAAGAAGTCAATTTTTCATAACGATAGTTTATTCATCAAAATACATTTTCTTCAAAAATGGTTTTTATTTTTTATTGTGGTTGAATATTATAATTAATTTATAGAAATTTTATTTTACAAATTAATTTATTTTATATATTCATTATACCAATATTATAATACATTGATTTTTTTTTATTTTTTTAAATGATTTATTTTTTAGTGAATAGTGAAAAATAACGATTTTTCAAATACCGTCATCTATTTTCATTAAATAAAGTGAATTAAATGTACCGTTATATTTTAATTTATTATTAAGTTAATATATGATCCATTTTATTGAGAATAATATAATTTTAATCAATAATTTTCATGATTTTTATATAAGTTAATTTTTATGCTAAAAACGCATTTTTCAAAAAAACCGTTTTTCATTACGTTTTTTTTGTTTTTTATTAAATTAATTTATTCCATATATAGAAATTGAATACTAAAAAATATATTATATATTTTAAATATTAATTTTAAAATTTATAAAATAGGATGCTTTTATTTTTAGGTATTATGAATAATAACCGTAGTAAAATTTATGACATCGGTAAAGGGGAAATCGAGTAATTAAGGTTAAAAATAATATGATAAGGCATTAAAAATAAGTACAAATCATGAAATTATTCAATTTTGTTTGATGAATTCAGAAATAGACATAAAAAAATTTAATATATGGAATTTTGGATTCATTTGATCTTGGTAATGACACTTATATTATTTTAAGTAAAGAAGAATTAAAAATGTCACTCTCATTATTTTAATTTGTTTTATATGCTCACATAAGGAAAAAAGTTATGAATGAATATAAAAGTTTATTTTTAACATTAATTATTTATTTTTATAATGTTAATTTATTTTTAATTTTTATTTATGAAACAATTACCATAAATGCTTATGTAATGCTGACAAAGTATTTATTTAGCCAATAGAAAAATAAAACAAATTATTTTAAAAACTCTAAAATTAATTTTTTGGGTAAGTTACACTAATCCATGAATTATATATATGTGTGTGTGAAATATTAAATATTTTTTAAAATTATATACTCAAAATACATATTTTTATTTATTTATTTATATTCAAATTAAATGTATAGTGTCAAAAATGTAATTATTAATATTTTATGAAAAATTACATTTTATTAAATTATTTAAAAACCATAAAAATATTTAAATAAGACAAATAGGTTGAAAAAGGGTTTAAACTATAATTCCTTATCCATTTATGATAAAATCATTACCTTATATATAAAATTGTAACTCTTTAATATTGAAAAAGTTGTTACTACGGTTATGGTTAGAAATGTTTAACAAAGGGGTTAAATATAAAGTTAAGGTTTAAAATACTACATAAACCTATCTGAATTGTATTGGATAAATTTATTTAAAACATATCCTATATTATATTCAAAATTTAATACACAATGTTCCACTTCAAATGAAAATTAATTTATTATATTTAAATATTTTTATTCCTTCCATGATTGTCCTTTCATTCAATATAAAATGGTACCACATTTCCTCTGTTCTATACACCACCTAGAGAATATTATATTTAATGAAACCTTTAAAAACTCTTATAAACAACATTTTTCATTATTTATTTTTTTTTATTCTTAAATGACCAATCATATGTCCCTTAAGTAAATATCTAATGTTTATCTTTCAAAGAAGTGGTAATCGACTTTACCAACTCTTTCAAAATGATTTATTTTCAAAATCCTTTAAATCTATTTTAACCATCATAAAATAATAAATATAATATTATAAATATAATTATATTTTATTATAATTAATTTAAAACCATTTTCCATCTCATATCCATCCTATAAAACTTGAAAACATCACTCACGTGTATGTACGACTTAGCGTCTCCTACAGCGGTGTAATATTTTCATCACCACATTAGTTGGATTTTTATATAGAATTAAATAATTAATATGTATGATATTTATGACATAAATATTATTCTATAATTATAATATCATATATACCATCTTATCTTCCAATCCACTGGAAAACAATAATGTTCCTCATGCGTGTGTGCGGACTACCACCTCCACAAAGCGATGTGATCGATTTTTCAATTTTGATTTACATGGAATATAATAAATATATATTTAATGGTTATATATAATATTTATATAATTATAAAAATTCTTAAGATTATTTAATCATAATAAATGTACGAGTACCAGAAAATTGACGACAAAACATGTGTGATAAAATAATATAGTTAACACCCAAAACAATGATACTAATTAAATATTGTTGATAAAAGGGTGATAATATATTATAAATTTATATTATGTAATGTTATAAATATTAATATGGTTATTTTAGGTATATATAATAAATTTAAATTTGTTATACACGAGTTTAAAATTGATTACAAGGAAATTTGAATATGGGGTAAGGGTTTTCTTAACTCAATTTCAATTAATTGGGTTATATAACCTATTCATTGATTATATTATTACATGATTATGTGTGAAGTGAAATTTGATTGTTTATTTTTTTATTTAAACTTGTTTTATGTTGATTTATATTTTATACACATAATCACTTCATTTATTAATTCTCACTTCAATTATACGATCTTTGTAAGAGATTTCATAACTTAATTTATTTTTATTAGATTATAATACTTATTAATTTTCCTTGATATGATAATATTATATGGTGAACCTAACACAAAATCTAGGATCTGATGTATGCTTTATTATATTATCATAATATATAAGTTATTGTATACTAAATGATCAAATAATTTAGTAGTCTTATTAAAATAGATATATACTTGAATCTTACATTACATTTGAAAACACAAATTAAAACATAAATTCTATTGAGAATAATATTATTCCCTATGTAATATCCTTTCATATCAAACTTTGTACACTTCATAGATTCCTAATAAATGATACAAAATAAGTGTGAGATAAAATTCTCAATAAGGATTAAGTATAGTTGATGATATCAAGAATAAATAAGAATAATCAACATGGAAAGGTAAATGACTCAACACACATTACATTTAAATAAATTGATTATAATGGTAAGATAAGTAATAATCAATATGGTATGTTAAATAACATAAAATACATTCCATTTAATCAATAACTAAGAATTAAATGCATCCATACATAATATCATAGTAAAAATCACATGGATAATAATAATTGAATTCTTAAAGAAGAAAATTATTAATTATTGGATGTCATGTATGAGGAACATAAAAGCCTATATATTCAAGATATACCCTCCAAAAATTTTGAGACTACTAGGTATAAACCCATCTGATACCTTTACTAACAAGATCTATCCTTAAGGCACTTTAAAAATATTGGGTATAAGATAATCTAATTTGGTCAACCTTTTCTTCACATAAGTCCTATAGATGCGTAATGTTGATGTGATAATTATTTTTAATATAGTGATTGGTGGGAACCATAATTTAGTAGTCTTATTAAACTAAATATATACTTGAGTTTTCAAATAATTTACTTCAACTAAAATTGAAGAACAAAAAATATATATTAGATTGAGATTGTGAAATAAACCTTTACAATGATTATAACATTAAAGTGATAACTAATTGATGAATAGATTATGTGTTTCAATTATAAATCCACATAAAAAAGTGGAAATATAACATATGGTAATAAAAACTCATTATAAACATAATCTTATAATTACATAATTTAGTCATCTAATTATGGTTCCCATCCATCACTATATTACAAATAATTACACATATATCAAATAATCAATTTAATTTATGAATAATTATGCCTTAATATAAAATTTCCATTATTTAATGAAGAATACATATTATCATTGTTTCCCCAGTTAATCAAATAACATAAAAAGTAAACATTGTATATAAAAATGATAAATAGTTTAGTAAATAATCAGATCCAAGATAAATAATGTGGATATTTATGAGAATTTTAATTTCTAATGATCAATGTAAAGTGAATATTTCAAGGTAAATTTAATGACTGTGAAAATTAATCAAGAAAGGGAATGTCAATACTTTCCTTTGTGAAAATGATTGTAAACCATCTATATGAAGAATAAGGATGATATCAATACAATAAATCCCCAGTCGATTATAATTATAATAATATTTTTGTCATTGATGAATAAAAATTACACAAAAATATATTTAAAAACATTCTTTAGGAAATTATCCTCTTCATTTAAAAAAAATTAAAAATACTTTTAGTTAAAAATTAAATTTATAAACAATTTCTTTAAAAATAACTTCATAAAATTGTAAATAAATATTAAAATAAATGGTGGTAATAAAGGTGGGTAATTCTTTACATTCCATAAAAGTTAAAAAATTCATTTTTCACTCTAAAAGGGTTATTAAAGTGTCTTTTCAGGAAAATGACAAGAATATTTCACTCACATTTTAGGTAAAAGTCAAATGAGAATTGTTTTCAAAATTACATAATATTCATTTAAAAAAATTAAAGAGTAAACTAGTATAAAAATAAATTTAATAAATCATTTTTACAAGTCAAAAAATATTTTAATAAAAAATGGTTTTGGATGAAAACATATTTTTATCTAACAAGAGAAATGAACTATAATTTTCATAAAAAAATTTCCCAATTAATTTAATTACCATAGAGTGGTAAAATGGAAATATTTTTTAAAAATATTGTGAATAAATAGATTATAATAAAATAAAATAATTTTATTTATAAGTTTTTAAATAATTTACTTCAACTAAAATTGAAGAACAAAAAATCTCGATTAGATTGAGATTGTAAAATAAACCTTTACAACGATTATAATGGTGATGTGATAATTAATTGATTAAAAGATAATGTGTTTAAACTATAAATACACATAAAAAAGTGTAAATATAACATAAGGTAATAAAAACTCATTATAAACATAATCTTATAATTACATAATCAATGAAGTTTATGTTTAAGCCAATGAATAGAAATTGAGTGAAGAAATCCTTAAACTCACATTTCCTTTTGATATAATGTTATTTAACATCATATATAGTAGTTTTTTACATGTTATTACCTAATAAAATAATCATATTAATATTTATTATATCATATGTGATCCATTTATAACATATTATTAGGAATTTATTAATAATCATTCATTGTTTTCATTGTTTTGAGTGTTAATTGCTTTGTTTTACCATGTAAGTTTTTTCATGAAAGATTTGATTCATTCATATATTATATAGTTATTTTTTATTTAGAATAATTATAATTAAATAATTTTAATATTTATTTTTCAATTATACTTTTAAAATCAATCATGATATATGGTTATGAAAAATGAAGTACATTACGATCATTGAAAATGTAGGCCTTAAGTGAGCATGAGTAACGTTTCCATTTGTCAAGGATCGTTATGGAAATAAGGTAAGTAATATATTAAATTTGTAGATTGATCATAATATCATATATACTGTATTATATACTTATATATATATCATCCATGTGTTTTGGTGATGCAAATTGAGTTACATCACTTCATGAAGGTGGTCGTCCACATGTACACGAACGATGTTATAATCTAAAAGTGAGTTAAAAGGTAAGAAAAAGAGATATATATAATATATTTAATATATATATATATATAATTAATATCCTAATTATTTCATTTATATGACATATAATTAGTAATATTAACCTTATTACATTCCACGTAAAGCGTTAGTGAAAGATGAATCACATCCCTTCGTGAGGTGGTCATCCGGTATAGACACGAATGACGTTATCATATCCCTTAATGAATGGAAATTAAACATTATATATATGATATAATAAATAAACAGATATAAATATGTTTTAAATATAATATATATACATTATATCCATCCTCATACCCAACTGTGAGAGGGGTTATTGAAAAAACAAATGGCATCGGTTCGCAAAGCGGTAGTCTGTCGTACACAGAAATTTTAATTTCATAGCTCATTTGATAGAAGGGGATACTTTCGTATATCATGAACATATTATTAAAACATATCAGAATATTTAAAATAATTAATTTATCATAACTTCATGTTTTAATAATAATTAAAGGATATGGAGAAAAAAATAAAATAAAAACGCTCGTTGAAGAACATTACCTCTTCATCGAGTATACTCATTAGGTTTCCACTAAAGCCTTTCTAGGTTAGATTTATTCCCCCAAATATGGGTTATAGTATTAGGGGATTGAATTTGGATAGATATCTAGATATTTATTGGTTTGACCAAATAGTTTTTAAGTTGTAAAGTAGAGTAGAGAATGGATGTCTTTTTATTAGTGAGGTGAGTGGCACACCTGATTTGTTTTTTGAAAATATTCAATCATACCCACGTTTTGTCATGAAATAATCTTAAAAAATGGTCTATTCTCAAAACTACAGGATATAAGGTCCATATATAGCCAAAAAATTAGTTTCTTACAAGTTTTTAGGTCATTTTAACCCTTATCTTATTATTTTAACCCCCTGGTAAATACATTTTATCCTTTGATGTGGTAATTAATTTTTATTGTTTTCACTATTAATTTGGGTAAAAAAATAATTTTACCTTATTTGAAATTAGAAATTATTCTTATTCCAAATATAAAATCAATTTTTTAAAATTCAATTCATAAAAAATGAAAATTTTAAATTATAATTCGTGAAAATTTTAAATTAAAATCAGTCCCGCATACGAGATTAGAAAGTATATTTTTAAAGAGAAAATGTTATGAAGTTTACAATATTTTTATATCTAAATTCAATATAAAAATGATTCCAACAAACTAAATTGTATTAATTGAAAAAAAATAAACTAATTTTACTTTAAAAAAAATTCAATTTATAATTTAACATTATAACTTATTTAAATTAAATGGAAGTTTTCTATTAAAATTTCATACTTTTCACTAATCATCAAAAAAGGAAACCTTTCAGAATATTCTAAAATTTACCCAATGATATTTTTTATATTTTAATTGCAAAAATAAATATTATTTTTTCAAAAAAAAATAAAATTTTTAAAAGATATTATGAAATTATCTTCACAAAGCACGATTAATCCACATTTTAGAGAAATAGAGATTTTCAAAAAAACCATTTTTTCATGATTATTATTTAATTTATAATAAATAAAAAACAAATGAATGTTTTTAAACTATATATTTTCATAATATAGTTAATCCTATTCATATATTTCATTCTAAAATCTTTTTTATAACTATCACCTTAAATAGAAATATGTTAACAATATGTCATGTTTCCATTACTTTGTGTGTTGCATGTAACACAAGCTAAACTCAGTGTTTCTTGTAATTCAAGATATAATTAGTGTTGTGTGTGACATAAGAAAATTAGTTTTGAGTGTAATTAAACCTATTAAAGATATTCAATTTATTTAAAAATAAATAGATCATAATGTTTTAGGGTGTTATATCTACAGTACATACTAATCCTCGATTTTCAGCTGCCATGTATTAATTCTACATTCCTCCACATCATTTTCTCCATATGTTCCCTTATTCCACTAATCCATGTCACCCATTCACGTGGTTACGAATATTAACTCTGCCTCACTCTCTCGCTCCTGCTAAGGGTATCTCGAATTGCAACATAGACTACCATCAAACCGATGCCTTTGTCGTCCTCCCTCAGCCTATCAACCCACACTCTATCGACCTCCATCTATGTTGTCCTCCTTCTCCCGGTTTCAACTCAACTCTCTACATTTTTCCTTCCCCCACTTGATGTCGGGCATCATCTCTTCATTACCTAGGGTTCCCGAAAACTTCTAACTCCACCATCATTCTCCTCCCATTTTCCCAATAGACCATCGCGCTCGTACTCTATATTCCTCTATATCTCGTTTTCACCATACCCCACCATTATGTTCACTATCCCACTCACATTTTCGTTCACAGGTTATCCAGCTTCTGAATCCCTTTAAGACCGACCCCACTACATTAGTCTTTTCCTACACAAGCCTCCTTCACATGGTTACAATTACATCAAACCCCTACATAGCTACTTCATTACAGTGTCACTCCATCCCTTCGAACCCTATAAAACTTGAAATTTCATCTGTCTATTCAAGGGTTTTTTGGGTTTGGAATTTAATCTAATGTCACCTTCACTTCTCTTCATGCTTTCTTCATCTACTATTTGCTCCTTCATCATCTTCAAACTTCTAGTATAACCATAATTTCATACTTAAAACCTAAATCCTTGCATAAAATAAATTTTTGTCTGAATTTCCATTTCCCTTTTGATTAAAATAAACAAATACTATAGTTTGTTGTACAATTTTCCTTGCAACTTATTTTGATTTTATTTCAGTTTCGTAGGTTGATATCCAACTGCAGAATATGTTGTTTCATTTTACATTACCTATTTGGAAAAAATAAACCACTAATTTGGTATGCTGTAGGAATTTCCTTGAAACTAATTTCAACTTTATTTTTGTTATTCATGTTGATATACAAACGAAGATTTTTTTGTCTTCTTTTTCACATCCAAAATGAAAAAAATAAACCTCTATTGTGGTCCCATATTTCCAGTTAGGTGTTTAACTTCATAATGTAAATTAAATTCACTTTAATATCCATTGTGCATTATATGGTATCATTTCACACCTTGACAATAATCTATAAAAAAAATTCAAACATGAATTTTCTATTAAACCCTAGAGATGTAATGTTGTAGCAGAGGTTACTTGTGAAGGAACGATAGACATTTTTTGAGTTCTCTATTAACTACACTATGAAATGTTCTACTTACTATCATTTTTTCAAAAGTTTTATTCATTGAACTTTCCAAATGATCAGTGCTGAAAACTACTATAAACTATTAAATGACATCTACCAACCAGTATGGTACTCCATCAAGTAAGCCAGTATCAACAAGTGACATCTCACGTGGAGTCACACGCATGCCATTATCATCTCTATGTATAAATGGTTATTTCTGTTTACATTAACCAATAGTATTGTTAGGATGTATCAGAATGAATTTCAGACTAACCAAAATCAGTCGTACTAAACAAATTTTATGATAGTGCCTGAATAGTTGTCTGCTCAGTCAAATACAAAGATGTATTTCCCCTCAAAGATTAAAGATGCAAGGCTAAAATTCTGAATAATGTTGATGGAATTAAATAAATTTTGTGAGTTTTCTAATACTTTCACTTTAAATTGTTCAAGTTATTATCATTATTTCAGTATATGTATTCATTAAAATTGACACAATATCAGTGGAAACATCTACTGGAAATTCTTCAGTGGTATCTAGCAATCTGTTTGGAACTCCAAACACTGAAACTCTACTAAAAAATATATTCACTAGTGGAGTCACACACATTCCATTATCACCTTTATGTAACACTGGTTAGATCTATTTAAGTTTAACTGTATAAACCATTTAACTACACAATATATTTTTACACTAGCACAGATTATTACTCATTAAATACTTCTTCGTCGACAGTGCCAGAACCATCTACACCTCGGTCAACATTTGTTTATATATCTGACAATTGAAAACAATGACCAGGTGGCTTGACACATTCTCATCTAACATTATGTATGTATCATAACTTTTCCCTCTCATGTACATAGTGAAGGTTATAAAAAATTTGTATTCCCCGAATAACAATTTGTTCATTACTTTGCATAGATTCCATGATTAAAGAAAATACTCTATCAGATTCATCACGTGATTCCTCGACGCAGTAAAAAAGACTACAGATTTGAAAAATGACCATTCCTATTATTCCAATTCTATTTCTTATGCTTCCCTATATAAACAAATGTTGTGTAACTCATACTGCTGATGGTAACTACAATACATTATCGTGTGTAGGTCTGTTGTATAATATAAGTTGACACGCACACACATATATATATAAGTGTACATTCTGTAGAATATTTAGTTGTTTTGTACAACTACTTCCAAGTTCTGGAAAATAATCAATTCTTTGGAAAGCAATGAGAATGACTACTTCCAAGGTACAAGCCAATATAAATACTGACATACATCATGAAGAAAACTATAGAGGTAATTTTATGTACGCATTTCACTTAAAACAATATTAACTTTTTTATTATTTAAGCCACTCCAGTTTTATGTACCGCCTGCTGCTATAGGAAACTCACTAGAACAAGACACTGCTGAGAACATGGATTAGTGTACTTACTAAACATGAATTAATGGTTCTTTAATACTAAATCTTATTCTCTGTTGTTGAATGAAGTTCTTTAATAACATATTCTACATTAATGTTCTATTAAATCATGTTACTATGATATTGGATAGCCTTCTAATATCTATCAAGATTGTCACACTTTTTTATGGTTTGAAGATAGAAACAATAAATTTAGCAGCAGAAAAAAACTATTTTTCTCTATACTGGTCGATGGGAAAGGTTTATTTGGACTTACTACCATCATTTCCTAAATACCTAAGGATGTTGATGTTCAATATAACATATACTGAAGCCTGATTATTCCAAGACCAGATGCATATTTACAATTTGATATTTTCATTCATGTTAATGGGTGGGAAGGTAATAGATCATTTAATATTGGTCGAGCTCTATATATATTCAGATTACTTGGAAAGAACTTCCATTGATTAGGTAGTTTATGTAAACATAATGGATATCAACCATGGATCACACAACTATACATGTATGATACTGCACATGAGTGTTAGAATATAATTCGTCGAATTAGGTATCATTTATATTCAATTATTTATACTAAGTTAACAAACTATTCAACAATTTATATTAACATAAGTAATTAATCCATCATTAATGATATAAATCATCAATCTATTATTGACTACAATATTATTGAGAATCTACAACAACTAATTTATAGGAATAATCAAAATCTATGAATTGGTAAGTTCATTGACTTATATATTTTTTCATTTCATAGTAGATAAACATGAATTATTTACCCTTTATTAATTTCCATTCTGTATTTATTTTTTCAATTCTAGGAATTTTTGGAAGTAGGACATATTTACTATTCAATTGTTTAAAAGAGCGAAACAACTCCAAATAAGTTTCAAGTAATAGCATCCATATTCCCTTCCTAAATGTAATTCTATTTTCATGTATTATAATCCACAATATCTATATTAAATTTTCCAATTCCTATAATGTGTGACTCTTTTCAAAAAAAATTCAATACCTTCGTATTTAATTTTCTTAATTTCAATAATTTACATTTTTTTCTATTTCATTCACTAAATTTTTTTATGTCATCTATTATTTCTGTACACGTTTTGAAAAAACTAATTATATACCATTTTGTTTTGAAATTTAGGATTGTAAAGGAATTTGTAATATATATGCTCACTGAGTTTCTTCAGTTCCAAAGAATAATGTCTCTCACTTCCTCTCAATATAAAACAAATCCAATGGGATTTTTCTGGGCACCTGGATTTGTTTAAGGAATGGGAATTATGAGTGATATTATGTTGTAGTATTGTTGTTACTTCTCTACCACACTATCCTTGGATCAATTTAACTTCTTCCATTATTTATGTTTCTAGGTCATGGCTTTTAACAATTCATGAAAGAGAGACAAAATAAGACTAGTCCCTAGAATAAACCTCCTTGCCTTTATTGAAAAATTTGTAATACACCAGGATTGATTTTATTTTAGTGGAAATGATTTTTATTATATAGTTTTGAGTTTTGGAGTTGATGTTACATAGAGAATTTATCTAGGAATGAAATATGAGATATGGATTAGTTTAGTATAGGAAAGAGTAGGGGTTGATATATTTGGTTTAATATTAGTTTTCAGAAGTATTTAAACATTAATGTATTTTTAGTATGTATATATTCATGTTCTAGATGATTGTGTCATATATAAAAATACTTTAAAACAGCTGATTTTGTTGTATTTTTCTATTATAATAATAACAGTAAGAAACTTTTGGGGTACAACCATTTTTTAAAAGTTTTTATTTCTTAATATTCATGATTAAAACCACCATACTCAATTAAGATAAAGGTCTTCATTTTCAAACAATATAAAAATCATGAAGGTGAATTATGAGTCAGCATCCCATGATTGTGCGATCTTTTATTAGCTATTAGAGAGATTTAAGTGATTTTAGTAGCTATGGAATTGAAGTTTTGTAGAAAT
Organism: Viscum album; assembly: GCA_963277665.1. Classification (NCBI taxonomy): domain Eukaryota; kingdom Viridiplantae; phylum Streptophyta; class Magnoliopsida; order Santalales; family Viscaceae; genus Viscum; species Viscum album. The sequence goes on along the minus strand of OY728140.1, from coordinate 972,674,277 downwards.
CTAATATATATACCAATCCAAGATTTCTATCTGTCACATGTCAATTCCACGTTCCTCCACACCATTTTCCCTATACATTCCCTTCCCCCACTAATCCACCTCACAACTCTGAGCGGTTTCACAAATTTTATCTTCCTCGCTCTCCCGCTCCCGATGAGGGAATCTCGCATTGCAGCCCAGACTACCCTCAAACCACAGCCTCCATCATCCTCCCTCTACCATTCAACACACACTCCATTTAGATTTGTCTCCTCCTTCCTCTTTCTCTCGGTTTCAAATCTACTCTATGTGGTTTTCCTTCTCCTTCTTGTGGTTGGGCATCATCTCTTTGGGACCTAGGGTTCCTGAAAACTCTTGATTCCACCATAATCCTCCTCTCGGTATCCTGGTAGAACATTACACTCGTACTCCATCTTCCTCCTTATACCAGTTTCACCATACCCCTCCATCATGTTCATTGTCCCACTCACATTTTTGTTAACAGGTTATCCGGCTCACGAATCCCTTTAGGACAGACCCCACTACCTTAGGATTTTCCTCTACAAGCCTCCTTTTCTTAGTTCCAATTACATCAAACCCCTTCATATATGCTTCATTATGTTGGCACTCGATCCCTTCGAATCCCCTATAGCTTGAAATTTCAAATGGATATTCAGGGGTTTTGGGGTTTGGAATTTCATCCGACGTCACCTTCCTATCTCGGCACACTTCCTGGATCTACTATTCCCCCACACATCATCTTCCCACATCAGGTGTGAACTTAACTACCTACTGAAAACACTAAATCCTTGAATAAAATAAATTTTTTCTCTAAATTTTCTTTTCCCTTTTGAATAAAATAATCTTATACTATAGTTTTTTTAGTATTTACCTTTCCACTTATTTCGATTTCATTTCTGTTTAGCATGTTGATATCAAACTTAATAATATTTTTTTTGATTTTACATTACATGTTTGGAAAAAATAAACCAATATTATGGTCTGTTGTAGGAATTGCCTTGAAACGGATTTAAACTTCAATTTGGTTATGCATGTTGATATCCAAATGCAAATTTTTTTGTCTCATTTTTCATTTCCTGAATTTAAAAAATAAACCTCTATTGTGGTATGTTATATCATGTTAGGTGTTTTCCTTCATAATGTAAATTACATTCACCTTACTTTCCACTGTTCATTATATGGCCTCATTGCACACCTTGATAATAAGCTATAAAGAAAAAAATAAAACATGAATCGCCGGTCGAAATCTAGAGATTCAAGGTTGAAGCGGAGGAAACTTATGATGTAATGATAGAATGTTTTTGAGTTCTCTATTAATTAAACTTCAAATTTTCTACATACTATCCTTTTATCAGTAGTTTTATTCATTAAAATTGAAAAATGATCAGTGCCTACAACTACTCGAAACTATTTAATGACATCTACCAACCAATCTGGTACTCCATCAAGTGAGCCAGTATCAACAAGTGACATCCCACATGGACTCACACACACGCCATTATCATCTCTATGTATCAATGGTTAGTTCCATTTTTATTAACCAATAGAATATTTATGAGGTTTCGGGATTCATTTCAGACTTACAGAAATTAGCCGTACTAAAATACTTTATGACAGTTTCTGAATAGTTGTCCGTTCAGTCTAATACAAACATATATTTCCCATAAAAGTGTATAGATGAAAGGGTACAACACAAACTGTTGATAATGGAATGACATAAATTTAGTGAGATTTATAATACTTTCACATTAAATTGATCAAGTTATTATCATTATTTCAATGTATATATTCATTATAATTGACACAATATCTGTGGTGACATGTACTGAAAATTCTTCAATGGCATCTAGCAGTCTGTTTGGAAATCCTAACATTGAACCACTACAAACAAATAGATTCACAATTGGAGTCACACACATTCCTTTATCACCATTATGTTACACTGGTTAGATCTATTTATGTTTACCTGTATAAGACATTGAACTACACAATATATTTCACAATAACACAGATTATTACTCATTAATTTCTTCTTTGTCGACAGTGCCAGAACCATCTGTACCTCGGTCAACATTTTCCATTGCATCTAGCAAAAGAAAATAATGACCGAGTGGCTTGACACATTATCCTATACCATTCTATAAGTATCATAAATTTTATCTTTCATGAACATAATGTAGGTCATTCAAAATATGTATTCCCCATATAAAATTTTGTTCATTACTTTTCATAGCTTTGATGATTGAAGAAAATAATCTATCAGATTCATCACTAGTTTCCTTAACACAGAAATAACGACTATAGTTTCTACAAATTACCATTCCTATTATTCCAATTCTATTTATTATGCTTCGCTATACCAACAAATTATGCTTAACTCCTACTTTTTATGGGAACTAAAATACGGTATCATGTTTTGGTATGTTTTACACTATAATTTGACACACACATATATATAAAAAACTGTTTATTCTATAGAATAGTTAGTTTTTTTTTCAATAACTACTACCAGGTTTTGAACAACAATTGTTTCTTCAGGAAGCAATGAGAATGACTATATCTGAGGAACAAGCCAATATAAATACTAACATACATCATGTAGAAAACTATAGAGGTAATTTTATGTTCACATTTAAATTGAAACAATATCAAAGTTTTTATTATTTAATTCAATCAAATATTACATACTGTTTGCTGATATAGGAGAATCACTAGAACAAGACACTACCGATAACACGGGTTAGTGTACTTACTAAACATGCATTAATGGTTCTTTAATACAAAATCACCTTCTTTGTTGTTGAATAAATTTTTTTAATAAAATATTATACATTATTGTTATATCCAATAATGTTATTGTGATATTAGAGATCCTTATAACATCTCTCAATATTGTCTCTCATTTTTGTGGTTTGCAGAGAGAAACAAGAAATTCAGAAAAAGAAAAGCCCAACATTTTTCTCTATACTGTTAAATGGGAAAGGTTGCTTTGGACTTACTATCATCATGTCATGAATATCGAAGGATGTTGGTGTTCAATTGAATGTATACCAAAGCCCGATTATTTCAAGACCGCATGGATATTTACAATTTGGTGTTTTCATTAATTTCAATGGGTGGGAAGGTAGATAGGTTGTTCAATATTGGTAAAGATCCATGTATATTCAGAAATATGGACAAAAATACCATCGCATAGGTAATTTATGTCCACCTGATGGACATCTACGAAGGATCGCACAACTGTACGTGTATGATACTATACATGAGTCTCAAAAAAAATTCACAGAATTAGGTATTGTTTATAATCAACTATTTGTACTAAGATTAAAAACTATTCACCAATTTATATTAACATAAGAAATTAATCCCGAATTTATGACAGAAATCAGCAATATAATATTGTCTGCAATACTGTTGAGAACCTAAAATAGTTGCTTCATGAGAACAATGAAAAAGTGAGAATTGTTAAGTTTGTTGATTTGTTCATTTCATAGTATATAAACATGATTTGTTTTACCTATATTAATTTCCATTCTATATTTATTTTTCCAATTCTAGGAATTTCCAGAAAGAGATCATATTTAAAATTCAGTAGTTTAAAAGAGAGAAACAACTCTTAATTGGTTTCATGTATGAACATCCATCTTTCCTTCCTAAATATAATTCTATTTTCATGTATTATTTTCTATAATATTAATATTAAAATTTTCAATTCCTATAATGTGTGACTCTTTACAAAAAAAATCAATACCTTCGTATTTAATTTTCATAATTTCTATAATTTACATTTGTTTTTAATTTCATTCACAGAACTTTTCTGTGTCATCTACTCTTTTTGTGCACATTATGGAAACCATAATTATATACATTTTTTGAAATTTAGTATTTTATTGTACTTTGTAATATATGTTCTCACCGAGTTTCTTTATTTCCAATGAATAAAGTATTACACTTCCTCTCAATCTAAAACAAATCCAATGGGATTTTTCGGGGCACCTGGGTTTGTGTAAGGAATGTAAATGACAATGGAGATTTGGTTGTGGTATTGCTATTACTTTTCCACCACATTTTCCTTATCCGGATTTAACTATTTCCATTATTTATATTTCTAGTTCGTAGCTATTAATGATGTATGAAAGAGAGATACTATAAGACTGATCCCTAAAATAAACTTAATAGAATTCATTGAAAAATTGGTAATTCATCATGATTCTTTTTTTAGTGTCAATGATTTTTATTATTATGTTTTGAGTGTTTGAGTTGATGTTTCATAGAGTAGTTTTTATGGAATGAAAAATAAGATGCTGATGAGTTTAGTATGGGAAAGGGTAGGGGTTGATGTATTTGGTTTACTCTTGGTTTTCAAAATTACTGTGACATTAATGAATTTTTAGTACGTATATATGCATGGTCCATATGTTTGTTCCATATATAAAAATACCTTTAAAAAGATAATTACATTGGATTTTTCTATTACATGAATAACAGTAAACAAATTTTGGGGTATAAGCATTTTGTAACATTATTTAAATGCTTAATATTCATGATTAAAACAACCATACTCAATTAAGAGAAATATATTCATTTTCAATCAAGATAAAATCATGAAGGTGAATTGCAAGTCAGAATCCCATGTTTGTGCGATCTTTGATTGGCTATTAGAGAGTTATAAGTGATTTGATTTTCTATGGAATTGAAGGTTTGTGGATATTTTTTATTGTATCTTGATATTGAGATATTTTTTTTTAATATTTATATTTATTATATGCATCTTTATATTATTGTTAATTATTTAATCCTTTTCTTATAGTATCCATGTAAATCAATTATAGGGTGGGGGAGTTCCTCTAAAAACAACATGAAACCAGTTCCTATATTAAATAGTTCAATAAATCTTGAGTAAGATTAATTTCAATCTTTAATTTTTTTATTCTTCATTAATAAACATTGTTGTTTTATTTTTATTGAAGCAGTAATTTTGTAGATAATTCAAGAATATTATTCAACAGAGACTTGATTGTGAAAATGGAATAACTTTTGATGTTCTTGTTGGGTTATGCTCAAGGATAGGTTTCTATACAAGTAAGTATCCATTGAGTTGATAAATTGTTGTGTTTTAAGCCTTTATTGGATGACATGGAAAATTTTCATCACTCTATAAAAGAGTATTCTGAACACGCATACTAGCTAAAAAATATTTTTGCTAAAAAAAGTAAAATCATAGTCATGTAATTAATTTGAAATATGATAATGTTTCTTGGAAAGGAAAATGCACATCAAATCCTAATTTTGATGGTTTTGGTGTGCATTATTTTTTCTACATTGGGTATGCTCTGGCCTATTTTATTTAACAATTTTGGTGTTTTTAAACTCCATATCAGAGTGCTTACTGAAAAATTAATACAATAATATTTTTTTCTAAATGAATTTTTTGCTTCCGATCATTTAAATGGTTTTCTTTTGAAAAATAAAATAAGTTTTTTTTCAAAAAAAAAACACTGCTTATTTTTTCAAAATGATCAACTTATATGATTGATTATATAAGTATTTTTCAATAGATATTGTCAAACTGAACCTACATGTTAGATATTATAATTTGTCCTATTAATTATGTTTTTTATTGCATGAGGAACGATTTCAGTGTTATTGTTGGTATATAGAAGTATTATTTTTAAAAGGTATGAGATTATGAAATGCAATTCATTCCAATTTGTTTGTCGACTTGAAATTGGTCTTTTTAGATTTTAAAAGAGGGATATAATGGATAAGTGGTTGTGATTTCTACATTACATGACTTAATGAATTCCCCCTTTGATAATAACATCACTCCTTTAGATATTAAAATGAAGTTTATATCTATTAATTACATTTTTATGGTTTTGTATTTTCCAACTTAGGTTTGGAATTATTTTTTTTATTTTTTTCTTGGTCATCCCTCTTGGTCAATTTTAATGCAATTTAGTAGTTCTGGGTGCCTATGTTTTGCATAATTGCTTTGATTTTGTAGGGTAGTAACGGAATGGTCAATAAGAATTATATAAGACTTTTTTTACTTGATGAAAATGAACTTGAAAAGTTTTATATTTTCTTCTACAGATCTCTTATATTTGAAAGTGTGAATATTTCTCGTGATTCATGCAGTGAAAAGGTGGTTCGGTTTGAAAAAATGTTTTTTTCATAACCCCTTCATAATTAAAAATCTACCTTTTTATTTTTTTTATCATATGTTGTTTTTTGTCAAAGTCCTCTAATCCCTTTTCCACTATCTTGGAACATGTTAATGAAAAAAAATTAGTTATTTATCCACGTCATAAAAAACATAGGAAATAGGGGAATATAATAATAACTGTATGTATAAACTGTATGTGTCTCTTCTAATTTCAATAATTCTATTAGTTTATTAATTATTTCATTGCAGCCAAAAAGGGGGATAGGGATGGACTATGCTCTGTTAGTCAATCACTATATGAAAAGCATGTTCTATCCTCATTTAATGACATTTTTTCCATTTTATTAAATATTAAATAATTATAGTTTTATTTGATTGTTTTCTAATTGTTTCCTCAATGTGCATGCAAATAAATAAATGGGAATTAGATTTATTTCATGTGTTATGTTTTATTGATTTCATTCACTGTTAATTTTCATCATTCTTATTTTATTTTATTTTCTATTCTCTAGATTAATTAATTTAATGTTTTTTGTATGGTTTTTATTAAATAAATATATTTTTTATGGACTTATAATGTGATGATTTGATGTTTTCTCTTGTAGTTCAAGATGCAGTCAGTGGATTTTGATACAAGCCTTATATAGGAACTAGTATTTGGTATATATTTCCTATTTATTTTCTTAGTGCATGTGAATACATGAAGAAGATCCGAAAATGTGTTTGATTAAAAACATTCCAATGGTCAACCACCACTCCGTCATCGATACCTCTTCACACCCTACCCACATGCAATTCAACATCTTATTTTAAATACATATAAACCCCTTTTTAATTCCTTATGAATAAGACTGATTCTTCATCATCCGAATATTTGTTCCTCGTCTATGTGTTTTTTTACTTTTTAGATACAGGATTAAGAGAAACAGCAAGGTGGATGGTGGGTTTACTGTTTCGTTTCACACGAAATCGTATTTGGATATCATGGATGACGGTTTAAAGTGGAGTAAGTATGGGAAGAATATGGTCAACAATATCCCCATTCCAAGGTAATGGGAAAATTTATAATTTTTTATTTTGAATTTATTCTCCTTTCCTTACTGATCTTCCTTCCCAGTTAGTAACTTTTATTCATCATTTCCTTCTTCCTAATCCCTTTTTTACACATCTGTGATTTTTAGTTCCCATTTAAGAAAAACTACAAGTTGACTTGAATTGTTTAATGAAATTTGATTCCTAGATCTATTCTCTTTGTCAAGATATTAAAAAGCCTAAAACATATCTCATGTTCTATCCCACACCTTCTATTAAACTCATTCAACCATTCCAAGATCTATGTGAAAAGAATATACTTTTTATCATCTTATGTTTTCTTATCTTTAAAACCCTTTATTAGTCTTCTGACTCATTGAGTTTTTATAATCTTGTATCCCTATGCAGTTTTTTTACTTATATTCTTTTCCCATTTCTGTATATAGTTATCCTATCTCCTAAATAGTGGGCCATATAATTGAATTAATTTACACATTTGACATTATAATATATTTCTACTCTACTTTTATAGAGAAAGAGTGGTGGTGCTGATCCACTATGGTCAACATGCATTACTTGAATATCGAATTTTTGGTTAGCCAAAGCCTGTAATGGTGTGTAGTGAAGTGGAGTACAGGTGTTGATCCATTATGGCCAAAATACATTACTTGAATATAGTTGAAATTTTTTTACAATCTCTTTCCAAAATTAGAGTTTCCATTTTATATATCCTATATTTTTTGGATTATTTTAATGGTGTGTCCATAATTTTTCCACTTATATTCCATTTTTATGCAGCAATACTTTTTGATTAAAAAAATATTTAACATTTCTATTTCAAATTAAATTTTACAAATAGATTTTTATTATTAAATAAAAATTATTAACCCAATATGTCATGTGTACGCACGAGTGAGTACTATTTTTCTTTTAATATTGGTTTTGTGTGTCACATATTATATCAAATATAATGTTCTTATTGAATAATTTAGGGGTTTTAAATTCTCTCCACCTTAAATAAATTCTATCATTTTAATTTAAACATGATCTTGGTAATCTAGTACTTGAAAATTGTAAATACCATTTTTTGAAAAACCTACATCATAAAATGGTTAATAAAATATCCTCTTAATAATAGAGAAAATAGAGTACAAAGGTCATATGGAATAACACATAACTATGTTTCTAAGTATAAAAAAATAGTTGAAGGTGAAGATATGGACATGGAATAAAAAAATAAATAATGAAAGAGAGTGATTGATTTTATTGATCATAATCGACTGAATAGTCAATGGAAAGTTAAGGGACTCAAAACCATAAGTCTGTGATAGTTTAAAAGACCACTGGATTCACAAGATATAAATGTAATAGGATAATGTCTTTTTTTTAGATCCTTTTCCTAAGGTTGAAGAATTATTTTACTATCTAATAATACAAGTAAATATATTTACTTGATACTTTTATATTTCATAAGTTAAATTTCATCCTATAGTTGTGTCTCGATCAATATATAATTTATCTCTTACTCCAATAAATTAATATCCAAAAAATGATTTTTTTTATTCCTGAAGCACAAAAATATACTTCCAAAGGATCATAAGATCCATAAAATAGTGAAATGGATTTCCATCTATCGCTAACTATTTTCCAAAAAAAATATTGTTAGAACATGTTATTGAATATGAAAAAATTTCCATATAGTGAAATAAAACATTAATCTTTAAAACCTCATCAAAAGATCAACATAAACCATTTCAAAAATGGATAAACTTATAGACCTTCCAAAATATTAAGATCCATAACATTAGAAATAAGCTCATAGAATTTGTGAAATGAACTTATCATTAACATTATGAAGTATCTCTTAATATTCACATACCAAACATGTGAATACCTTCATCATGTATACTCTGAAAAAGTCGTAATATCCAAAATTACTATAAAACATTATTGAAAATAAGAATTCATCCTTATTAATTAAGTAAAAATAGATTATTGGATATATTACTTAAATCTAAAAATGTTTTATACTGTGTCAAGCATAAACCACTTTTTCAAAGAATTATTAATCAGTTTGAGTGGAGTCAAAACTTTTCAATTTACATTATCCATATCAATAATATCTTTATCCCAACATCATTGTATCAATGTCATGAACATGTTAATGGTTCTATAAACATGTTTTTTCTATGAATTTCATCTTTCCACTGAATCATTTTTCTTTCTTATTGATGTCGTTCATAACACCATTTAAAATCCTTAATAAAAACTTACTATAGTACAATCCTTATATATTTCATAATTATTATAACCAGGATATCATTGATATAATAATCAAGTGACATAATTATTTAATCAAAAAACAAGAGAATTAATCATTCCCCTCTTTTTGTGGTAACATCATATTCTTGACCATGATCCATTAGTATCTCTTGAGGTATATTATTTTAACACTTGAGAAATTGATTTTTGTAGTGTCCCATATCTTTAAAGTTAAAGCATTGTACATTGGAAAACATTCTTACCCTTTTAATCACAAGTAAAATGGCCTTTATCTCTATACTTATATCAAACTCTCATTCTTTTTAAACAATAATCTAGGAGTTTCTTCCCACAATCATAATAGGTTTGAATATACTTTTTCCATTATTCCCTTTATCTATATTTTTCCCTATTTCCCTCCTCTTCTATTGATTACATTTGAATCTATAATTCTTAGGGAATTATTTCTCATTCGTGTTTTCACATGATATTATGTCCTCATATTATGAGAATGTTTGGGATACTAGTTGCCTTTGAAATATTGTCTTAATCCAATAAAAAATGATCATTCATACTCTTTGGATCACTTGCATTGATTTTCCTTCTTTCTTGGAACAATTATCAAATGATGGAATACACTAGATTAGGTCATATAATTATAAAACATAATGTATAATCCCAAAAATAGTGAAATAATTAAAAAAAATTAAAAAATTTATGTATACCTAATATCGTAAAAAAAATATAGTTTCTTTGGCGATATCATTATTATTAAATAATTCATAATGTCTTGTAAATAAAATGTAAACTATCGTAAGCATATCCTTTGGGAGTGTTAATCCATGTGCACATTAAGTCCAATTATTATGAACTATGTGACTATTGGATCATTCCCAATGCACCCTTTTCATATTTGTTACCCCTAGGTACCTCTATGCTAGAACTATGTCCACATATAGTATCCCTACAAGAATGTATTACAATGAAAATACAAATAATTTCTACTTTACCAAAACTATTGGATGTTCCTTTATACTTATTCACAGAGTCTATAATAGGTTTATATTCTCTAATCTATGTTTTCCTAAATCTAGTTCCAAAGGTTTCTACAAAACTTCCTCTAATACCGAATTTAGCAAACCTGGCCCTAAAAACCCAGAGTTGATGACTGTTTTATTATATTGGAATATGATACAATTAATTTCATCCTGAAGGACTGAATATTTTATTAGGCTTGGTAAACTTTATATATAATTAAGGCAAACATTACATTTGAAAAAATATTAAAACATAATTTTTTTGATAATAATACTATTCCCTCTAGCATATCATTCGATATCAAGCATAGTACACATCATGAATTATTGAGAAAGGAAAAAAATAAGGGTGAGATAAAATTCTAATTAATGGATAAGTACAATGGAATCTATCATAAATAAATAATCATAATTAATATTTAATGGTAAATAAATGAACACACATTCCATTTAAATAAATTTACTATCATGGAAATATAAAGAATAATAAATATGTATAGGTAAATAACTGAAAACAAATTCCCTTTAATCAATAACTATGAATGATATTCTTCCATAGATAATATCCTAGTGAAAATATCATGGATAATAATATTTTAATTATTAATGAAGGAAATTCATAATTATTGGATTTTATGTTTAAGAAACGTTAAATCCCTTAATTTAAAGATCTAACCTCCATACACTTTAAAACTAATAGGTGAAAACCATCTAATACCTCTACTATCAAGATCTATCCGTATGATAGTTTAAAACTACTCTATATTAACACATCTAATTTTTCCAAATGGTTGGTCTCATAATACTTGTCAATGGATTAAGGGGCTATATAATGTCTTGGTCCAACAAAACACTGTATTTCTAAAGCATTCTTCATTTATCAAATAATAAATTTAATTTGTTAATAAATATTCCTTACCGTTAAATATCCATTATTAAAGGAAGAATATGGATTATCAATATTTCCCTAGAAAATCAAATAACATATAGTGTAAACACAAAATGTAAAAATGGTATATAGTTTATTCAATAATAATATCCATGATAAATAATATGGATATTTAGGGGAAATTTAATGTCTAATGATCATTGAAAAGAGAATGTCAATACTTTCCTTTGAAAGATGACCATACTATTTTCAACGGGGTATTAACTATTTTATCTCTCTCTTTTTGATAAATTATAGTTTAATTACATTTAATTAAATCTATTTTTGTTTAAAATTATTATTTATCATAACATGGTTTAATACTTTGTTATGATATTTGATTGTTATTTTATTTCTGATTCTTTTTTGTTAAAAAAAGTAAGGTTGTATGTGAAATCACTCAAGCTAAACCTCAACCACTTTTAAGGGGACCCAAAGGTCTACCATCATGGGAGGTCAAATTTTTTAGGCTCAAACATAGCCTAGTTTCAAGCTTTCATGGTGTAAGATTTAGCATACAGGCTCGTGTATAAGGCCTGAGGAAGGTGCCCATAGAAGTTGGGATTGGGTTGCCCACATGGCCCAGAGGCCGAGTGTGTGTGCTATTATTTTTTATAGAACTCATTAAGTACTATTTTTATTATATACTATTCAGATCCCTTTTATTCAATTCAATATAAGGTGCATATTTTTAACTAATATTCAATTTAGACCATTAGATATTCTATATTTTCATTTCATTCATCAATATATCCTCACATCTCGTTCAATCTCTTTTTGAACACCCATGTTCCATTTCTTCTCCCATATGATTTTTCATCCTTCCTCATCTCATCTTCTTTCACATTGTACCATTCGACAACATCCTTCTTTGGAATCCTTATCATCTCCAAATAGATGGTTTCTGCTCTATTATTTCTTCTTCAACTCAAGTTATATTTTATTTCTTCTGGTATGTATCTTTTCCTCACTCTATCTAATAGTGGATCAAGTTCCTCATCTTATTTGGGATCCCTATAACTCAAAAAATATAGGTTTTATTTATCATGTTTTTTTCTTCCAACCAAACATCTCTTTCTTACATTATTATTCTTCATGTTTCCACACTGGTAGTCTCGGATTATTTCTTCTATTCCATTTTCACCTTTGTCGGCTGGTATTATTTTTCATTATTATCAACATTGGTTTTTACCAAAATTGAATGAATATTTATCTCCATTATAAATTTTCCAATGGTTATTAATTTTTCTCAGTGATGGAACCTAATGGTGGGTCACTAAACAATCCCCAAGAGATCAACGGTGAGTAAATTTACTCAATAGTTCACCATAACTTTAGGTAAATTTATCAACCATTAGACTTCATCATTGAGCTATGATTTCAATCTATATTTTTTCCTTTTCCATTTGAAGACGTAATAGTCATAGCATCATGCTTCCAAATGTGTTATTGTCTCTTCTATCAAAATGTATTATTCTCCTCTTAAATTTTGAAGGTATTTTAATGTTTTATATTATTTTTTATCAGAAAATATAGTTTTGTTTTCAAATCTTGATTATCAGTTGCTTCGTGATTTTTTATTCCTCCATGAGTATAGAAGTATATCAGTATCTTCTATTTCAATTCATTCTATTTTAATTTTAATATTTCATTATTCTTTAATAAATAGTAGTAACGATCTCATTTTTTTAAGTTCATTCTAAACATTTTACAATGTTTTTTATGAGCTACTGTTGGAATCCACTGGTAGGTAATTTACACGCCATTAGGAATCCAATGGTAGGTAATTATTTTATTATTCTCAGGAAGGATTTTTTTATTAATAATAATGGAATTAGTTTTATTTTTTTTTAATTATTTTTATTTTTTAAAATACTATGGTCGGTAATATTTTTTCCATCGTTGAACAATTCAATGGTAGGTAATGTCTCGCTAGTCTCTGTTTTCAATGGTGATTCATGAATCACCATTAGTTAAAATTTATCTACAAAATTTTTATCTTCTTAATTTTAATTAGTGTTGTTAATTAATTTATATTGTAAAATTTTTATTATTTTATGTTGAAATAAAATTTCAATATTGTGTAAAAAATTAATTATATCATTTTTTTAGTGACACTTTCTCATGCAGATTGTTTCTCATTCGATGATTTGTTTTCCATAACTTTCTACTGCATGTATAATTTGAAAATTTATATTGTTATTTCAATTATTTTTCAATTGAAATTTTTCAAATAATTATTACTATTTAAAATTAAATATTAATTTTATAATTTCATGACTAAATATTAGTTTTTATATGTTTTTTGGGATATTTCATCAATGATAAAACAATTTTACCAGTGTAGATGATTCATTGAAAAGGATTCATTGACACAATTTTCTGCTCCTCTCGAATTGATCACAAAACTTCTTCAACCTCTATTTTTATAATTTGATCACTAATAATATTCATCATATTTATATTCCTCCAATAATGTGACCAAAATACTCTAGATTCAATTAATTTCTACATCATATGTTCAAATGATGTTTTATTTGTTTTTTGTTATTTCATCATTGTAATATTTACAACTACCTATGTGTTCTCTAGTTTACTGTTAAATAATTTCCCTTACAAAAGTTATCATTAGGTTATTCCACCCATATAAATGGAAGGTTGGGTCATTCTTATAAAACAAAAGGAAGGTAGGTTATTACTCCCTCAAAATTTGAGGGTTATACCATCAGGTGTGAAAAATGTATGTTTTTATTTTTATGTAATTAGGTTATCACTCCCACTAAAAAGTGAGGATTTAGTGCATATTAGTCTCCTTAAAGAGTAGAGGATACTTATGGTAGGACTAGGATATTAGTGATATGAACCTATATAAAAATTTCCTATTTTATATGTTTTATTTATTTTGAAACATTTTATACTATTATAACTATGATAAATTTAGTAATTGTAAAAATGAATCAAAAAGTACTATTCACATCCCTTAGTTAATACTATCATACCAAGGGTCCAAAAAAACAATCCAAAGAAAGGATAAGGATGGTATAAATAAAAAATATTCGTAGTGTAATATAATTAGAATAAGGGTTTTTTCCATTTATGAATAAAAATACCATAAGAAAATATTTAAAAATATTCTATAGGAAAACATCCTTTTTATTTTGAATAACATTTTAGAACTCATTTTAGTTTAAGATCACTTTTAAAAAAATTATTTAAAAACATCATAAAATTAAAACATATTATTAATATAAATTACCATCATTAAGGTGGTTAATTCCATACATGTCAAACAAGTTAAAAATAACATTTATTTTTTACTATAAAAGGTTATAGAAGTTCCTTGTTTGGAAAATGATGAGAATATCCATTTTACTTTTTTAGTAAAATCCAAATGGGTATTGTTTTGAAAACATACATAAGATTAATTTCACAAAAAATAAAGAGTAGAAATGGGTAAAAATTATATTAATACATCATTTGGAAAATTTTAAAAACATTTTTCAAAAATATGGTTTTGGAAGAAAATATATTTCCAACCAAAGAGAGAAATAAAGTCAGATTTTCTTAAAACATTTTATTAATTAATTTAATTACCAATTAGTGGAAAATAGTAATAATACTTGAAGATATAATTAATAACCATAATATAAGAAAATTAAATTTTTTATTAGGAAATGGTAAAATAATTCCCTTCAACTAAAACTCGAGAACAAACAATCTTGATTTGAATGAGGTTGTGAAATGAACCTTTACAAAGATCATAAAATTAAAGTCATAATTAATCAATAAATCTATGTTTCAACTATAAACCTAGATAAAAATGTTTAAATATAACATAATTTAATAAAAATTAATTATACATATAATCTTATAATGACATAATCAATGAAGTATAAGTTTAACCCAATAAACAAAAAATGAGTTAAGAAATCCATTACCTGATACTTCCTTTTGATTGAATGTTATTTAACCTTATATATAGTGGTCTTAAACCTGTTATTAACTTATAAAATAACCCCAATAATATTTATAATATCATACATGATCCTTTTATAACATCTTATTACCCTTTCATTAATCATCTTTCTTTATTTTCATTGCTTCCAGTGTTAATTACCTTGTTTTCTCATGCGTGTTTCATCTTGAAATTTATATTTATAGAATATATTATGTTGTTTTATCATCTATATAATAATAATAATAATTACATAATTATCATATTTATTCATCAATTATACTTTTAAAACCAATCACTAAATATGGTACTGAAGAATGAAGTATGGTACGGTAGGTCATACGTAGGTATGAGTAACGTTTTTATTTTTCAAATATAATTTTGAAAAGAAGTTATGTATTAATTTACCATTACATAATTATAATAATATTATATATTATATATTATATAAAAATATATTTTGATCATCCATGTGGTTTGGTGTTGAAAATAGAGTTGCATCTCTTCGTGAAGGTGGTAGTCCACACATACACAAACGATGTTATCATCTTTAGGTGAGTGAAAATGTAGGAAAGAATATGATACATATTATCTTTAAATAATTATAAATATGTAATTAATATCATAATTATTTAATTTATATAACATATAATCATTAAATTTAACCTTATTACATTCCATGTAAAGTGTTAGTGAAAGACGAATTGCATCTCTTTACGATGTGGTAGCCCATCGTACACACGAGGGATGTTATAGTATCCCCTATTAAATGTAAGGTAATATTATATATATGATATGATGAATAAATAGGAATAAATAATATTTAAATATCATATATATAATTTTTATCCATAATCATACCCTATCGTGATAGGTGGTAATGGAAAAGCAAATGGCATTGGTTCACCAGGTGTCAGTCCACCGTACAAACGAATGATGATTTCGTTGCCAATTAAATGGAATTGGAAATGGTTTTAGGTCATAAATGTTTTATAAAAACCTTTTATTATATGTAATATATGGATTTTATTATATCATCCTGGTTTACTAATAATTTATATAGGTGAATAAATAAATAAAATAAATATGCTCGCTGAAAAATGTTACCTCTTCTTCAAGTATCCTCGTTAGGTTTGCACTAAAGTCTTCCAAGGTTGGATTTATAAAAACATTATTCTTATTGGATTAGTTTAGGTAATTCAGGAAGTTATTTGGTCATTTATTGTCTAAACAAAAGTCTTTTTAAGTTGCGAAGAAGAGAGGGGAGGGAGTGTCCTTTAATAAGTGAGGTGAGTGGCACACTTGTAATTTTTAGAAATGATTCAATCATACCCACATTTGTATCATGTATAAACTCAAAAAAATGTCCCATTATATAACCTATAAGATATAAGTTCTTAATATTTACAGAAAAGTGTTGTTGCAAAAAAAATTTGGTCATTGTTAACCCTTATCTTCTTAGTTTAACCCCTGGTAAATCAATTTTTTCCTTAACCAGAGTGATTAGTTTTTTTATTTTAAAAATTAATTTTGGTCAAAATTTAATTTGACATAATTAGAAATTAGAAATTATTCTTATTCCAAATATGGAATCCATTTTTCAAAATTCAATTCACAGAACAAGAAAATTTGAATTTAAAATTATTCCCGTAGACACAACGAGAAAAATGTTCAAAAGTTAACAATATTTTTAAATCTTAATTAAATATAAAAAGAATTATAATTACCTAAATTGGGTTAATTGATATAAAATTTTACTAATTTCACTTTAAAACCAATTAAAAATACAATTTAACATTATAAATTATTTAAACAAAAATGCAGTTTAAAATTAAAATTCAGTACTTTTAACTATTCATAAAAAAATTAAACTTTTCAGAAAAATAACAAAAAAACACCTAAGTTGTTTTTTAAGATGATTTAAAGAACATTATTTTTCAAAAATAAATTCTAAATGTGGTGGAAATTAATTTTAAATTTCTGTCCAAAGTACGACTACATCTTCTTTTAGAAAAAATATTTTTTCGAAAAAATATTTTTTCTTTTAAATGATTCTTATTTTATTAATAATCAATAAATAAAAAATGAACGTGTGTAAATTGTATATTTTCATAATTTAGTTAATCATATCCTTACCCACTATTATAATTTCCATGTGATAACTATCCAAATAAATAATATTATTTTAATAATATATCATGTTTTGTTTAAACTCAGTGTTACATGTAACGCAAGCTAAACTCGGTGTTACATGTAATGAAAGATAAATTAATTGTTGTTTGTAACTAAATTTACTCAGTGTTGTGTGTATTCTATTTAAGATATATAATTTTTTTAAAAATAATTATATCGTAAAATCTCAGTTTGTTGTATTTTCTTCTAAGCTTGGTGTTGTGTGTTGCATAAGCTATCGAATAAAATGATTTTATTTTAGAATTATGGGGTGTTAAATTCTCCCCACCTTAATTAAATTATGTATTCACTATTTAAACTTTATCTAATTAATCTAGGGTTTTACATTTGGAAATATCATTTTTGAAAAACCCACATCATAAAAGGGTTAATAAAGTATCCTCTTAATAAGAGAGAAATGGAATTATAATGTTCATATCAAATAACGTGTAACTTGGTTTGTAAGTGGGATAACATTTGTGGAAATTGAAGATATGGACATAGAAGAAAATCTTAAATAATAATATGTAGCGATTTGGGTTAGTTATCACAAGTAATTTAACAGTCAATGTAAAGTTAATGGCCACAAAACCATTAGTTTATGATGATTTAAAAGACCATCATATTCATTGGATATGAATGTAAAGGGATAGAATATTTGTTTCAAGTTAATTTTCCTAAGTTTAAAAGATTATTTTATTATCTAAGATTTTAAGGAAATATACTTACTTGATATGTTTATATTTCATAAGTAAAATTTCACCCTTTACTTATGCTTCGATCAATTTCTAATTCATCTATTACCCCAAGAAATGAACATCAAAAAATGAATTTTATATTCTTAAAGCACTAAAATTCACTTTTAACAGATCATAATATCCATAAAAGTGTGAAACTTCATTCCATATATCTCTAAGTATTTTCCAAACCAGATATGGTTAGAACAAGTTATCCCATATGCATAAATTTCCATAGAGTGAAGTAGTACATTAATATTTAAATCCTCTTCTAAAGTTAAACTTAAACCATTTGATAAGCAGTTAACCTTATTACCCTTCCAAAATATAAAAATCTTTAACTTTTTAAATAAGGTCATTGAATTTAAAAAATCAATATATAATTAAAAATATGAATTATCTCTTAATTGTCACATACCAAACATGTGAATACCTTCATCATATATTCTCTTAAAACATGGTAATAACCTGAATTATCCTAAAACTTATTTTAAAAAATCAGGATTCCTTATTCATTAATTAAAACACATATTATTGTATATATTTCTTAAATCCAAAAAAATAATAAACTCCACTATGTATAAACATCTTTGAAAAAAATCATTAATCAGTTCCAAGGTATTCAGTACTATCCAATTTACTTTATCCATATCAATTATCAATTTATCCCAATATCATTTTCTCAACATTGGGAACATTTTAAGTTTCCTCAATCATTTGTTTTCCAAGAAGTTCAACTTTCCACAGAATCATTTTTATGGTTCATCATTATTGTTCAACACATG
Source organism: Viscum album (assembly GCA_963277665.1). Classification (NCBI taxonomy): domain Eukaryota; kingdom Viridiplantae; phylum Streptophyta; class Magnoliopsida; order Santalales; family Viscaceae; genus Viscum; species Viscum album. The sequence continues at coordinate 972,655,200 of OY728140.1, read as the reverse complement.
ATTTCAAATCCTTAATGAATTTTTTTGACAATGTTATCCTTATATATTTTCTATTTCTTATAACTATGATATCATTGATAAAATAATCAAATGACATAATCCATAAAACCAAACACAATCACATTAATCATTCATCTTAATCTATGGTAATATCATTATCTTGACCATGATTCATTAGCTTCTCTTGAGGTATATTTTTTTGACACTTGAAACATTGAATTTTGTAATGTCTCATATCCTTAAAGTTGAAGCATAGTACATTGAAAACTATTTTCTTACCCTTGAAATCACAATAAAATTGGAATTTATCTCCACAATTGTATAAAACTTTCATTACTTTTAATAATGAATTAATTTGTTTCTTCGCATCATCATAACATGTTGGAAAATTCTTTTTACCTTTTATTTATTTTTTATTTTCCCTACCATCCTATTCTTCTCTTGTTTCCCTTCAAATAAATAATAATTAGAGAAATATTTATTTATATTTTTAGCACATGATATTATGTACTCATATTATGAGAATGATTGTGAGACATGTTTGCTTTGAAATATTGGCTTAAACCCATAAAGGAAAGGATCATAATTACTCTTTACATCATGTGCATTGATACAGTTTCCAATTTTTATTCTATAAACCATTTATATACAATGTAATACACTAGATTAGGTCATATAATTATGAATTATAATGTATAATTCCAAAACTAGTGTAATACTTAACACAAATAGAGAATTTTATATATTTATAATCACATAATCCTAAATACAATTTCTTTGGAGATATCTCCATTTTAAAATAATTCATAATGTTTGGTAATGAAAATGTGAATTATCTTAATAATAACCCCCAATAGTGTCAAACTAGGTGTGTAGAAAGATTCATTTTCATGAACCAAGTTATAATTAGGTCAATCCCAATCCACCCCTTTTTGAGTTATTTCCCCTACATACCTTTATCCCAGAACCATGTCCACTTGTTGTATCTAGAAATGGATTTATTGAAAAGAAAACCGACATAATCTCTACCTTAACAAAACTTTATGATGTTATTATATACTTATCCTCAAAGTATATCATATGGTTATGTCCTCTAATCTATGTTTTCCTAAATCTAGTTCTAAAGGTTTATAATAAAATTTATTTGATTCCAACTATAGTGACCCTTTCCCCCAGCAACCTAGAGTCATTATTTTCTTTATTTGATTGGAATAATATACAAGGAATCACATCCTAAAGGACTTAATTGTTTATTAGTCTTTATAAACTAGATACATACTTGAGTCTTATATTATATTTGAAATCAAAAATTACAACATAGTTATTTTTTTATAATAACACTATTTCCTCTAGAATATCCTTTCATATCAAACATAATATACTTCATGGATTCCTGAGAAAGGAAACATAATAAGGGTGAGTTCAATTTCTCAATAAGGGTTAAGTATAGTGAGAGTTATCATGAATAAATAAGAATAATAAATATATAATTTTAAATAACACGCAATCCTTTTAAATAACTTGGCTATCACGGTAATATAATGAAGAATAAATATGGAAAGGTAAATAATTGAAAACGCATGTTATTTTATCAATAAATGAGAATTAAATGTGTCTATAGATAATTTCATAGTAAAAATCTCATGGATAATAATAATTGAATTATTAATGAAGTTAATTATTAATTATTCAATGTCATGTATGTGGCAATGAAAACCTCTCCTATTAAGATCAATCCTCCATCTAGTTTATAAATACAAGGTAAAAACCCATTTTATTCCTCTACCTTTAAGATATATCCTCAGGAAAGTTTAAAAATACTATGTATAAACCCATATTATTTGGCTAATTGGTTTGTCTCATAAGACCTATCAATTCATCAAAGGGGTATATAAAATATGGACCCACCCATTACTACATGTCTAAATCATTTCATATAAAATGAATAATGAAAATAATTCATGAATTAATATGCCTTACTATCAAATATCTATTATTGGCATAAGAATACAGATTATCAATATTTCCATTGTCCATCAAATAATAAACAATGTAAACACCATATGTAAAAATGGTATGTGGTTTTTTCAATAATCATATCCTTGATAAATATTGGGGAGATTTTGGGGAGATTTAATGTCTAATGATCATAAGAAAGTGAATATTTCAAGGTAAAGTTAATTACTACAAAAAATAAATCAAGAAAGTCAATGTCAATACTTTCCTTTGTCAAAATAATCATAAATAATCCAAAGGAAGAATGAAGATAGTATCAATGCAACATATTCCCATTATGAGATAAATAGAATAAATTTTTTGGTATTTTATGATTAAAAATTCAATAAAAATATATTTAAAAACTTTTTTCAGGAAAATATTCTCTTCATTTTGAAAATCATTTTAAAAATCATTTTCTTTGAAAATAACTTTAAAAAATTATTTATAAATATCCTCATAAACTTACTAATTAATCTTAAAATAAATAACAATCAACACGGTGTGTAATTATGTACATGACTTACAAGTTATAAAGAACAATCCTTTTTAACTATAAAAAGGATAATAATGTTCCTTGTTTAGAAAATGACAAGAATATTCCTTTTAGATTTTTGGTAAAATTCAAACGAATATTGTTTTGAAAATTAAATAAGATTCCTTTGAAAACAAATTAAAGAGTACAAATGGGTAAAATTTCCTTTAATAAATAATTTCTAAAGGGTTAAAATAATTTTTGAAAATATTTTTTGAAAACATGTTTTTGAAAGAACACAGATTTCTGACCAAATAGAGAAATGAAATCATATTTTTTAAAAACATTTTCTCAATTAACTAAAGTACAAAATATTGTAAAAATGGTACTTGTTATCCAAACTAGTTTAAATTCCTATAAAGGGTGGGTGAATTAGGTTATGGAATATAAAAACTAATACCCATTCAAATCTTGTTTTATCATTAAACAAAACACTCTTCCCTCCCTTTCCCATAGCAACATATGAATAGAAATAAAAGGATGCACCTGAAAAAGAAATTTTACTTGGTTCACCCGCCCTAGAATAGGTCCAAGGATCCTAAAAAGAAATGTGGATATGTACCAAATACTCTAAATTACACTGTTATTAAATTGTTCAGAGCAATCTCACTATCCCTCTTGGTTCACAACCAATCACTCTTTGAAAGATTAATTCTCTCTTAACTGAAGTATGTGAACTACTTCTTCAAAATATCATTCAATTGATCTTAAACACATCATAATAGTTTTGTGCATGAGTGTGCCATGAATATTCATTTTTGTCTAATAGATGAATTATAATCCACCGTTTGGATATTTACTTGTGGATATACCTCTCGCGAATTGTTTCTTCTCCTTCACGAACAACCCAAATCCCTTTGTGAGATTCCTTTCTCTACATGGCATGAGTGATTTACGGAATCTATGTGCTACAAGAAATTATTTTCCATCACAAACTACCTCATCAAAAACCACATCATTTTTGGAATTCATCCTTTATAAAAACCCTTTCACCGCGTAGTTTGATCTCTTCACAACCCTATTCTTTTTTGTAGAATATTATACCTCGCAAACACCTTCCACAAACTACTTTGGGACATTTTTTAATTATCCCAACTGATGAAATTAACTCTCTCTTGAAGATTATATTATAATTCCCATATATAAGAAAAGGAATAAAAAAATTATGATAATCACAACTACCAAAAACTTCTTTTTTGATTGGACATCACCACATATTTCACTTGTCATGCGCTCTAGAAAGTGAATTATTTCTCTCAGTCGGTCTCCTTCTATGAAAAAATGAAAAAACCCTTTGTGGCCCCTTTTAAATTAACTTCTTCATCTTCAAATGATGATCCCATTATAATTCATGTAGTGCAACATTTTATTAGGAAATATTTACTTTTTTCAATTTTTCTTTTCAATTTCACAACCTCTATATGTGGTTCACATTGCAAAATTCTTATATAGTTCATATCACCAAAAAATCTTTTAGGTGCCATATGGTACACTCATTTTATGTGTGTAACTCTTTGAAATTCAATAAAATAAATCTAGATTTTTAGGCCCAAAAACATGGAAAACACAAGGAAACTATTCTGACTTCAAAAACATCATGCTTCAGTTATAACCCCGATGGAATTTTGTCAACCAGCTTTTTCAACAAACACAATCAACCCAAAAACATTACAAAGTAACTTTGAGGTATTTTTTTCTTTGTAATATCCCCCTTTGGGTTTTTTGAAAACTCTTAAACCTAATTATTCACCCTTTGATACCTTATAAAATCTTCTTCCATCTCCTATCAAATTTTGTTTCTTTTTATTCCAGATAGTGAACAATGATATACTCAACACACACTCTAATCCCACATGAGTCATGCTCGGTGTGAGAGACAATAGTATCATGAAATTTTCATCAATGAACCACTTCATTATCATAACTATCAATTTACATCATCATGAATACCATATATTGTGATATATAACCTTTGATTTATCATCTCTAGCATCACCATATTTAAAACTCCCCCACTTCACAGCTCCACTGACCAAATTCTCCCATTGTCTTGATCAAGATATTTCCTGCCCCCATTTTCAGTGTACCCAAAGGATACTCCTTTGTGACTAAAAAATTATAAATAACATATATAAAAACCCAAAAAAAATTTAAATTACTATTACATCATTTTAAAGGTAAACATTATAATAGTATTACAGGTCAAGGATCTGAAGGTTTAGTTTCTTGGGCAAACTAGGACTATTCATAACATTTACAACATCAAACATAAACATTTATTTAATTCATTCTTCTCATGCTTCTTATTTACCCATAAAAACTCATTTGTACACATTATTATTTGATGATATACTTAAAAAAGGGGTGAGATAAAAGCCCAGAAAAAGGATAGATATGAACAATATAACAATGGTTGAGCATAATCACAACATAGACAATGGATTTAAAACATGAGAGGAAGCATTAATAAAAGACTTGAAATGTGGAAATGCCTAAAATGAAACATAATGTCTTAGTGGTTATATACCACACATAGTTGTGAAAAATGCTAGAATAATTTCCATTTAACACATGAGATTCATCACTTTACCCAATGCATTGGAGCACTGGGTAATTTTGGGTGCACCTGTCACATCATAATATTTACATTATCATGCATGACATATTGAATATATGTCAAACATGACTTAAAATAACCCATGTAAATAAATGTGTTTTACATAATAAATAATTAATTAATTAAAATTTGTTCCCCAAAATAAATAGGTAATATAATTCATGACATAGAACCATTAACCATGATTGAAGAGTGAAACAATATTCATGAAGTGAATAGGGTGTATTTATTTGAAAGAAGAGTTATTTTGGAAACCATTGGGTTATTCCTAAAATAAATTATAGAACATGTATATCCCAAAAACTATATCATAAAGATGAATAAATTATTTTTATGGAGAACCCATACTGAACATAGAGTGAAATAGGGGGAACCCAAAGAAAGAAAGTTGGGTTCGAGAATTTCCCAGTACCTTGTATCCAAACGCTTTCTTCACTTTAATGTCATGTATAACCACATTAGATTCATTAATTAACAACTAAATAACATTTTTCAGATTAATATTACTCATTATGGTTCCATAATTTTCTTTTATGGGCCTTTGGATGAGTTATAGAGTTTAAATTCTTTGTTCAGGAGTGTTTGTTTTTTATAGTTTTCTTGAGCGATTCACTTGTATTCAGGAATAAAAGTTCATATAAAACGTGGGTAAACATCCATAATTTTCATTATAAATTTTTTATGATGTTATGTAAATTTTAATGATCTTATAAATATTTTTTTCATATTCCATGAGAATGAATCATTATATTAGAATTTAATGATGATTGTTTGGGTTAATTCGGGCGGTTTTTTGACCACAACAAACATGTTTTTTTAATGGTTTAGTAATATGTACATAAGATAGTTCAAGAACATTAAATAGGATATAAAACATATAATATAATTTTTTTCAATCATAAAAATGGTTTCATGACCATATTTGAAGGTGGTAAATGAAGAAAGAAAACATGTCATTTTTGAAGGTCATAAATTAACACCTCACGAACATTGTTTTCTTTTCTAAAATAAAAAGAATACGAGAAGGGGTTGGATGATATATTATTCCATTAGTATCATAAAATTACAATATATATGATATATGGGAGTTACCATACCATGTGTATGAGGATATTTGGGGACAGATTAAGAAACTAACTTTAAATTGAAAGGAAATTAAAGGAAAATAGAGAGACGTGAATTAACTCTTGAATCCTCCTCTTGAGATCCTCCTTGAGGAACATAGGCTTAGTATTTTGATAATAATATAAGATATTAGTCGTGGGTTAGAGTCTATGGACGTTTTTTAGGTAGATTTTATACAAGGATTGAAGCTTGAGATATTTGAGAAAATGAGGGTGTGAAGGGTGGTATTTATATTCGAGGGGAGAGGGGTTCTCTTAATATTTTAATCATTAGTTTATTAATTTCCACCAATATAAGCAATAATGATAATCACATGAAAATAATACTAAATAGGTAATATGAGTTCAAGATTTAGTTTCTTACATAACTTGTGATGTCAGGATTAGTGGATTTAAATTATAATGTATTTATATATTCAATTAATCTATTTTACAATTCACCAAAAATTTAAGTATTTCAGAAAAATCCCAAAAAATCACCCTAACCATTTTTCAAAATTTAGAATCCAAGAATGAATTCAATTTTTCAAAAGTAAATTTTTAACATTATTAATTTATTTTTCAATTAAAATCATAATTTACTTGAAAAATACAGTTTTTATAATTAAAATTGATTTTATAATGCTTTCAAAAATTGTATAAGGTCTAATAAAATTATATTAAAACAAAAGGACATAGAATTTTTAATATTTGAAGACATTTTAGGGAAATAATTAATTATTTTAAATTAAAAAATTATAATTAATTATTTATGGCTTACAAAAATACCAATACTTTTACTATAGTCAAATTGTCATTTATAAGTTGCCGAGATTTTATTCAATCATTCATGGGTAAGGTTATAATTATTTTGGAAGATTAACTATTCTTAGGGTTCATATTACTATTCATTAGGGTAGGTTACTATTCCTAATGGTATGTTACTATTCACAAAAAATTAAGTATGTCCTATCGGACTCCAAACATCTTACTGATCGCAATCGTGTATGTCATATTTTTTAAATTCTAAACATAGAAGTGGAAAAATTATGTTTAATGGTCACATAGTATTTAATATAATTTCATTTTGTATCTTAATATGATTATACTTTAAGGATATAATATAATAATGGATTTCCATTGATAAAACTTTGGGTCGTTACATTCTTCCCCCCTTGTGAAATTTCTACCTTGAAATTTTATTTTACACAAACAGATGAGGGTACATCTCCTTCATCGCCTCCTCTGGTTCCCAAGTTGCTTCTTCAAGCATATGGTTCCTCCAAAACACTTTGACAAGGTGGGTTGTATTTTTATGTAGAACTTTATCTCCCTATTCTATAATCTTCACTAGCTACTCCTCATAAGATAGATCATCTTCCAGTTATATCATATCTGAGTTCTGTATGTGTGAGGGGTCTAGTATGTACTTCATCAGGAGTGATACGTGAAACATATCATGAACTTGAGCCATATTCAGTAGAAGTGAAATATGATAGTCCATGGATCCTATTCAATAAAGGATCTCAAAGGGGATAATGTACCTTGAGATTAGCTTCCCTTACTTTTAAAACTGTATGACCCTCTTCCAATATGATATTCAAAAAAAGACTTTATCTCCAATGCTGAACTCCAAGTCCCTTCAACGGTTGTCAGTGTAGATCTTTTGCTGACTCTGAGCAGTTTTGATATGTTTCTGGATAACTTGAACCTTCTTTATCATCTCTTTCACAAGATCATGTCCATGTATCTTTATTTTCCAACCTCATCCAAATAGGTTGGATTTCTACATCACTTTCCACAAAGAGCTTCATATGGATCCATCTGAATACTCGAGTAGAAGCTATTGTTGTATGAGAACTCAATCAATTGGATATGATGATTCCATCCACCTATGAATTCTGTAGAGAAGTCTCTCAGCATATCATCAAGTGTATGAATAGTACTTTTAGATTGTCCATCGGTTTGGGGATGATAGGTCATGCTGAAATTCAATTTAGTACTCAAATCATATTGAATACACTTCTAGAATTTATATGTGTTCCTTATATCATTGTCAGAGAAAATCAAGATTGGAACACCATGTATTCTCACTACTTCCTTCACATATATCATTGCAAGTTTTTCAAGTGAGAGATCTTCTTGAATAGCTATAAAGTGGGCAGTCTTGTTCAGTCGGTCAACCACTAACCATATCGAATTATTTCTATTCAATGTTTCTAGGAGACCTATGAAAAAGTCCCTAGTGACATTCTCCCATTTCCACATGGGTATAGGAAATGGATACATCATGCCTTTGGACTTTTTTTACTCTTCTTAAACTTGATGATATACCAAGAAACTTGAGATATATTCTGCAATCGTCTTCTTCATGTTATCCCACTAGAAGTGTTCTTGGAGATATCGGTACATATTCATGCTACCATGATGGGTTGAGAATGATGAGCTATTTTCATTTCCTAATAGCACATTCTGTATCATGGGTGATGAATTCACACAATTACACATTCCAAACTGAATCACACCATCATCGTTGATATGGAAATCGTGAAGCTTCCTTTCTTTTACTGCATTCACCTTCTCTTGTAACTCCAGATCATCCCTTTGTGCCTCATTAATCATATCTTGGATTTATGGTTTCATATTCATTTGGTAAAGGTAGGATGTGTCCCATGACCTTATGATTTCTAAATCCATCCTTTGAATATCCAAGAAGATAGGGTCTTTATCAATTCATAACATGGATATAGAATCATGTTCTTTTCTACTTAAAGCATCAGCTACCTTATTTGCTTTTCCAGGATGATATTGAATAGAGAAATCATAATATTTGATTATCTCTAACCATATCCTTTTACACATGGTGTGCTCCTTTGGGGTGAATATATACTTTAGGAACTTGGGGTCAGTGTATTTGTTACACTTCTCACCATAAAGGTAGTGTTTCTATATTTTCAAGGAAAAATCATGGATGACAGCTCTAGATCATGCATTTGGTAGTTCTACTCATGGATCTTCATCTTCCATGAGGCATAGGCTGTCAAATTATCATTTTTCATGAGTAAGAAACCCAAGAATTTCTTTAAAGCATCACTATATATCACAAAACATTCTCCACTTTTTGGTAATGGGAGTATAGGTTCAGTGATCAGTCTTATCTTTAGCTCCTTGAAGATTCCCTCACATTCTTCCATCCATACATACATTACCCCTTTCATTCATAACATAGTTAGCGGGATTGAAAATTGTGATAAATTTCTCACAAATCATCGGTAACACCCAGCTAATCTAAGAAAACTATGGATTTCTATAACACTAGAGGATCTGGGCCATTTCTCAATCGCTTTTGATTTTGAAGGGTCCACGAAAATTCTCTCTCTTGTGATCACATGTCCCAAGAATGTTACTTACTTCATCCAAAAGTCATAATTTCTGAACATGGCATACAAATTCTCCTTTCTCAATGTCTATAACAAAATTATTATATATTCTTCATTTTCCTCATTTATCTTGGAGTAGATGAGAATATAATCAATAAACACTACAACAAATTTGTTGAGGTAATGTATAAAGACTCTATTCATAAAATCCCTAAATATTTCAAGGCCATTAGTAATTCTCCATTACATCACCCGAAACACATATTGCACATACCTTGTACGGAATGCAGTCTTCTAAATATCTTCCTTATTCACCTTTAATTGATTATATCCAGAACAAAGATCCACATTTGAGATGTATTGAGATCCTCTTAAATGATTGAACTAGCCATCAATCCTTGTAAGAGGATACTTATTCTTTATAGGGATATTGTTAAGTTCTCAATAATCTATATATAGCTTCATTGTTCCATCATTATTCTTCACAAAGAGCTCTGAATCACCCCAAGGTTATGCACTAGGGTGTGTGAACCCTTTTTCCAAATGTACTTGAAGATGCTTCTTGAACTCCTCCAGTTCGATAGGATCCATCATATAGGGACACTTTGAGATAGGTGTAGCTCCGGGTATGGGTGTGATTGAGAACTCCACCTCACGATCCGAGGGAAGTTTGAGTAACTCTTCAGAAAATGCATCACTATATTCCCTCATGATGGGCATTTCTGTAAGGTTTGAACTTTCCTTTGACTCAACCATTTGGGTGAGGTATGCTTCTTCATAGGGAATCAATACCAACACCATTGAAGTATTTTTCAAAGGAGATTTATGATCTTCCTTGAATTTTTAAAGGAGCATGGGATTTTTTGGAATATTAAAATATATTTTATTTTCCTAACAGTTAATATGTGTTCTATATAATGAGATCCAATCCATTACCATTATAGTATCAAATTCTACCAAGGGAAGTATTACAAGATTTTCTGAAAGAATATTCCCACGTATGCAAACATGAGAAGAGTCAAACTCTTGGGTTGAAATGATTGAACCACTTGGTGTTTTTATAGATATCTCTACTTCAAGGTTTTGGGGATTTTATTATATAGTTCTAAAAAACATGCAGGATATAAAGGAATGGGTAGAACCATATTAAAATAAGACTTTTTTCATTCTTGAGTGAATAAGAAATGTACCTTGTATGACTTCATTATCTTACTCCACTTCCGTAGTAGTTATGACATAAGACATCCCTTGTTCCTTCATATATGGTGGCTACTGATTCTGATTACCCTTGAGGACTCAAGGTTTAGTGCACTAGCTTTCATGGTTCCCTTGCTCCCTACAATTGTATCATTGAACCGTGGGTGGGGATCCCCATTCTTCCACTACATTATCCTTCCTTTTCATGTCTTTTTCATACTATTGAGTAGGGTGTCCTTCTTTCCCACACTTTAGGAATTTCCATATCCCTTTGAGGTTGTTCCCATGATTCAACTTCCCCATTTTTGGCATGTGGGTTGTTGAGTTTTCTTCCCTCCTTTATCATTACATCCTCCGTCTTGAAACTCCATCTTTCATTTCATATCACCATAGCCATGGGACCATTCTCCAAACACCATCTCCACTTTGGGGCCACACCAATCAACTTATTCATAACTCCCAAAGTCTCAAATTGCAAGATCCTTTCGAAGGTTTGTTTTTTACCTACTAAAGAATCTATCAATTTTTCTCTCATTGTTGATAAAAAAACCTGAAGTGTACCTTATATGCATTGTCAAATTCCCTTTGTAGGTCATGAAAGATTCTCCTTTCTTTTTATTAAGCTCTGTGAATTCTCTCTTCATCTTTTTATAAAGGTTTTTTGGTAAATACTTATTAATAAACATGATCTTAATGTATTCCCATTCCATCTCTTCAATTTTATCTCTTGGATTGGTGTTCTTAATAAAATACAACCATTGATCAGTCCATCCCTCTAGATGATAAACGGCTAATGTCACCTTCTACATCTCAGAACAATGAATAATAGAAAATATCTTCTCCATGGAGTTGACCCACTATTCCGCAACTACTTTATTATACCATCCACTAAATTTCAGTGGTTGTTTCCTCATAAAACCCTCGATATCCAGTTTCTCCCTCTTTGGTGAAGGAGGATATTCCCCATTATTTTGGTTATTTCTTATAACCTGATGTAGTTGGGTAAGCATCGCCATGAATTTTTAAACTCCTCCACCCAAAGAATTGGGGATGTCATTCAAGAAATCATTTCATTGGCCATCACATGGGTTTTTTTCCTGGTTTCTCTTGGTTTACACAATTTTCTAAAATTGAAAAGGTTCTAAGAAAACATAAGTCATCGATTCATGAATAAATAAGTTCTTCATTTGTAGTTTTTTCACTAAAAACATAACTTATGGGATACCTATGTAATTATTTTTGAGTGCATATTTGTACTTAGTATAATACTAGAGGTTTTATCTAGGGTTCACTATTCCTAATTCCCAAATTAACTAAAACCTTGCCTTTGATACCAACTATAGAAACCCGAAATTTTCTTACATTAATATTACATCATTTTAAATGTAAACAACATAATATTATTACACATTGAGGATTCGAAGGTTTAGTGTATTGGGAAAACTAGGACCATTCATAACTTTTACAATTTCAAACAAAAAAATTTATTTATTTCATTCTTCTTCGGCTTCTTATTATCCGAGGAAAGCTCCATAGTATACGTAATCACCTGAGGATATACAACAGAAAGTGGTGTGTTAAAATCCCAGTAAGTGGATCGATATGAAAAATATAGAAATGGGTGATAATAATCATAATATAGGAAAATTATTGTAAATATGAGAGGAATCATTAACAAAAGGATTTAAATGTGGAAATACATAAAAATGAAACATCATGTCTTAGTGGTCATCTACCACACATAGTTGTAAACAACTATAGCATTATGTTTAGGAAACATTTACCTTTTAAGCCATGAGATTCATCACTTTACAAAATGTATTGGAGCACTTTGTAATTCTAGGAGCACCCATCACATTCAAACATTCATATTGTGCTACATAATTCAGGGCACACCCATCACATCATAATATTTACATTTTCATGCATGACAAAATGAAAATATGTCAAACTTGAACATAAAATAACCCATGTAAAGAAATTAGTTTCACATGATCAATCATGCATTCATAAACATCTGGTTACCAAAATAAATAGGAAATATCATTCTTGACATAGAACCATTAACCATGAGTGAAGAGTGAAACAACATTCAAGAAGTTAAAATGGTGTGTTTATTTGAAAGAAGAGTTCTTTTGAAAAACATTAGGTTTTTAATAAAATAAATTAGAGAACATGTATACCCCAAAAAAGGTAAGAAAAATATGAATAAATTATTTTTAAGGAGAACCCATACCGAACATGGAGTGAAATAGGGAGAACCCGAAGAAAGAAAGTTGGCTTCGAGAATTTCCTCTTACCTTGTATCCAAACGCTTTTTTCACTTTAACGTCCAGTATAACCACCTTAAATTGAATAATTAACAATTCCATAACATTTTATACATGAATATGTTTCATTATGGTTTCATTGTGTTATTTTATGTTCCTTTGGATGAGCCATAGAGTTTAAATCCATTGTTTAGTAGTGTTGATTTTTTATAGTTTTCTTGAAAAAATCACTTGTATATATGAATGGAAGATCATATAAAATGTGTATAAACATAATTAATTGTAATTATAAATTATTTATTATTTTATAGAACTTGAATTGATCTTTTAAATAATTTTTTTATATTCCATGAGAATGAATCATTAGATAAGAATTTAATGATGATCGTTTGGGTTAATTCGGGCAGTTTTTCGACCACAACAAACTTGTTTTGTTTAATTATTTAGTAATATGTACATAATTTAGTTATAAAAAATTAAATGTGATATAATACATATAATATAATCTAGTTCACCCCTAAAAATGTTTCATGAATATATCTGAAGGTGGTAATGTAAAAAAGAAAACATGTCGTTCTTGAAGGGGGTAAATTAACACCACACGAACAGAATTTTATTTTAAAAAATAAAAAGAAGAGGAGAAGGGGGTTGGATGATATATTATACCATTAGTATAAAAATATTAAATTATGTGTGAGATACTAAAGTTACTATACCATGGGTATGAGGATAGGTGGGAGATATTAAGAAAAAAACATAAAATTGAAATTAAATTAAAGGAAAAGAGAGGGAGAATTACCTCTTGAATCCTCCTCTTGATACCCTCCTTAAAGAACCTAGGCTTGGTCTTTTGATGATACCAGAAGATCTTAGACGTGGGGGAGGGTCTAGAGAAGTTTTTTGGGTCAATTTCAGACAAGTCTTGAATCTTGAGAGATGTGAGGAAATGAAGTTGTTAAGGGTGGTATTTATAGTGGAGGGGAGAGTGATTCTCTTATTATTTTAATCATTAGTTTACTAATTTCCCCCAAGATAAGAAATAGTGATTATTCCATGACCCAGAATAGTAAAAAGGGCATGTAATTTATATATTTGGATGGTTACATCACTTGTGGTTTTAGTAATAGTGGATTTCAATTATAATGTATTTATACGGTAAATTAATGTATTTTACTATTAACAAAAAACTCAAGTGTTTCAGAAAATTCTATAAAAATCACCCTAACTATTTTTTCGACCTGTAGAATTCATAAATTAATTACATTTTTCAAAAACAATTTTTTAAATATGATTATTTTATTTTTAATTAAAATCATAATTTACTTGAAAACACAGTTTTTATAATTAAACTGACTTTATAATGCTTTCAAAAATTAAATAATGTCTTATAAAATTATATTAAAACATGAAGATATAGAATTTTTAATTTATGAACACATTTTATGAAAATAAATATTCATTTTGAATTAATTAATTAATTATATTTAATTATCTATGACTTAAAAAATATCAATACTTTAAGTGTGGTCAAATTATCATTTATAAGATGCCTGAATATTATTTAATCATTAGTGGGTAAGGTTAAAATTATTTTAGGATATTTACTTTTCATAAGGGTTATATTACTATTCATAAGGGTGGTTTACTATTCATGAGGGCAGGCTACTATTCACTAAAAATTATGTCTGTCCTCTCAGACTCAAAACATCTTACTGATCACAATTGTGTATGTCAGATTTTTGAAATTCAAAACAAAGAAGTGGAAAAATTATGTTTAATAGTCACATGGTATTTAGTATCATTTAATTTTGTTTCCTAATGTGATTGTACTTTAAGGAATTATTATAATAAGGGATTTACATTGATAAAACTTTTGGTCATTACAATATATATCATCGCATAATGGAAATACACACCATACCTTAAGGAGAATAGGTACCACATCCACACCATTCCATGTGTGGGTATTCAATTGAACACCAAGAGCTAGTCGATACCACTCAAACACCTCTTTGGGTAAGGCCTTCTTGGAATATCTACAACTTTTAGCTTTTAAGTCACATACTTCAACTTCCCAAGACCATGCACCACCTTATCCTTAATAAAATGATACCTTACCTCAATGTGATTCAACTGTGAGTCATGGATTTGATTTTTACTAAAATTTATAGAACATTAATTATCACAATGTATTTTAATCGGAGACTTCACTTCAACTCCCATATCATCAAGATTAGGTTTCATCGATAGAAACTACATAAAAGATTGAGTATCCACATTATATTAAGCTTTTATGGTGTACAATGAAATGAAATTTTAGTTCATACTTTTCAAAGAAAAACATAATCCACCAAGATATAATGAACCACTTGACATTGATTATCAATCATCTCTTGAAGAATCACAATCTACATATGTATATCAAAGATACTTTTTTTGAAACTTTTCATTGTATAGAAAGTAGAAATCCACAATTCACTTGATATACTAAAGTACTCGTTTCACTATATGTAATTATATATCATTAGGATTACTTTGACATCGTTCTTCTTGTCATGTGTTAAAAACAATATCAGGTCATGTTGTAGTTATGTATAATAAACTTCCAATTATCTTCTTGTATTTTGTGATAGTTACCACTTTACCATCATCATATCATGATACTTTCAACTAGGTATCCATTGGAGTCTTAATCTCCTTTTAATTATAAATAAAAAAATACTTTTAGAACCTCCTTGGAAAATTTTTATTGGTATATGAATGCGTCATTCATTCCTTCTATCACCTATAAACCAGGGGAAAAGGTCAGTTCATAAAAAATGATATTTCAAACTCACATTTATTAAATTTTGAAAAACTTTTTACACTAAGATTCATATGATCCACCAAATATTATTTCATCAACATAAAACATCGTTATATTCCTTTTATTACTGAAATTTTTTACATAGAGATTATAATCAACTCCATCATGTTGAAAATAGAGATTCTTCAAAAACTAATCAAGTCTTGAATACCATGATCCTGGTGCTTTCTTTAACCCATATATCAGATTCCTCAACTAAAAAACTATGTTCTCATATTCATGAAATAGAAAACCATTTGTATTTTTTATATAAACTTCTTCTTACAAACCTCTATTCAAAAATGATGAATTAATTTCCATCTAGAAAACTTTAAAATTTCATTACTCTATTTTGGATAAGAATAGGTAAACAGTATCAATACTTAAAACAACTATAAATGTCTTATAAAAATCAATTTCCTAAATCTAGTAGTATCTCTTACACACTAGTTATTCTATGTTTTTGAGTTTCCAATACTTATTTATTTAGTTTGTTCTAGAATACCCATTTGGTCTTGATGATAATCTTATCTTCCGGTCTCAAAATAGTCTCCCATGTATAATTCTTATCAATTTGTTCAAGATCTCCATTCATATTCAGAGTCCAGTTCTTATCTCCAACCACTTCATCAAAAACTTTAGGTTATACCAAAGATATGAAGGATGCTTTATATAAATACATAATTATCCATCTTTAAACTAGCACTTCTTGATCACCTGAGTTATTTTTTATATCAATTCCATATTGAATATTTGGATTCCATGAAGATATAGATTTTCTTTCCACAATCTCATCATAAGTATCTCCTTTTGAATCATCATTTTCCTCTTTTACTCCCCCTGAGTTTCTCACATCCTAGTCATTGTCATCAGGGATACTTTCATTGTATTGTTGAAATTTCTATTCATTCTATCCTACAATGACCTAATTTATTTCAAATACATTTCTCATCCTCTTGTTTAAGAATTTATATTCTTTACCTATTCCTAAATGTCTAAGGAATATCCCATCATCTCCATGAGATTCAAATTTCATATATATATTTTAGTTGAGAATAAAATGATTACTTCTAGGGATTCGAAAGTATTAAAATGGTGAATTCTTTTCATAGCACATCATGTATGGATTCTTTTATTATTTTTTACTTAACAATTCCCTATTTTATATGTAGACAAATGTTAAGACTTCCTCTTCTATAATTTCTCTACTATGTTCTTTTCATTAAGAATTATTCTGTACATATTGTTTATGATCCAATTTCTGATCTCAATCACTCTATTTATTTGACCAGTTCTAACTGTCGAAACATTATGCCTTATCCTATGTTTCTCAGGATAATATTACACTTATCATTCTGTGAATTTTTTACCATTATATCAGTTTGAAACTTTATAATATTTTGTCCAAGCAGCCTTTCGGCTTCCTTTCGAAATTATATTATGAAACTGAACACATCAAAATTGTGGGAAATGAAAAAAAACGCATGCCATCCTACTGAAATTGCAAATAAAAATAATACAATAACTCTTACCATTAATATATCTTCATGTTATAGGTACACATACATCTACATGCACCAATTGAATCACTCGAGTTGAATTTTTTTCCTTTTTTCTTATATACAATTATGATAATATTCCCTTGTTGAAAATAATCACACGTGTGAGTATGATAATGTGACAGCTTGGGGAGATATCGAGTTGAATCAAATTTCACCATATCTTCTTGGGATGGTTGGAATATATGGACAATTAATTTGTGTCACAACCTGTTTTCTTCCTCTCTGGATAAAAATCACGTATATTATTCTCCAATTATAAGGTAAATATCACACTTCATGTTCCTTCCCCAAAAAAAACTATACCATATTTTCATTAATGATACATAACTTCTTGGTAAACCATATATCATGACCAGATTCACACAATTTATTAACACTAAGAAATTTGTGACTGAGAACATCGTCAATCAAGACATCAATACGTCTCATTTGTGTCCTCATATTTGTCTTTTCTCAAGCCAATAATCTCTATTCCTTAATAATTTCCAAATTTTAAAACACCTTCTTTATCATATTTAATTAGTGTAACAAGATCCTTATTTCTCATTATATGGGATGTGAATCCACTTTTAAGGACCCAAAATCCATCAAGATCGGAAGGTTTAAGGGAAATCTATAAAACAACTGTATGCTCACCACATTTATTTTTTTAGCCACATCTTGACTTTATAGCCATAATGGATTGATAATATTGATCTTCCTCAGATTATGATGGACCAACTTAATCTTAAAGTGATTAAATTTGATTTTGGGTTTTCAACTCATTCAATGATTCTTTGAGAAACTGTTTATCACCACGTTTGGTCTATTTTTGCACATTCCTCCAAATTTTTGATGAGAAATATCTAGACATGTGTATGAATAATTCTCACTAGAAGAAATGAAAATCAAAATAATTATGGGAATATTAAAATATATGTTTCCAAATTTATTTATATTATCCACTTTGATTTATTTTTTATATGGAACATACATTTTTAGAATTTATCATATTTCCTTCAAAATAAAAGTTGATACGAGGTGAATCCAAATACATTATTTCCAGAACGGTTCTGCCTTGGGGTATTTGAGTCTTTTGATTCTGATTTGTAACCAAATCAATTTTCAACCATGAAGTAGGCTCTTGATGTTTTTCATCAATCACCATCATTTTCTATTTTTGATCAAGCCCTATACTAGACTTGTATTTTGAATATGAAAGTTTCATCTTTTTTTTGGGCCTCTATAATCCATTTAAAACATTTTTTTACAAGATTAATCTTCTTTATTGATGTCATACTGAGATTCAATAGTCACTCGTGATCTTTTAATTTTCTTCTCATGTAAAAAACTTCATCTTTAAGTCCTTTGATGGATTTCATTTGATCTTTTTCTATGTTATTCAAACCATCGATCACCCTTTTTTCTTCAAATTTGATCTTGTACTCAAAGAAATTTTATGAGTTATTTATAATTGAAGACTCAATATTTTAAATTTATCCCTTTTTCTTAGACTTATCTTCTTTTTTCTTCTTTATATAGTGTCTTTCATCATGGATCACTCTATTTTATTTATTTTTTTTAGATCTCCAAACATTAATCTCCTCAAGAGAAACTTATAATTTTACATGGAGATAAAATATTCCTTCGACTTCTTATTTATCATTATTTACTTATTCCCTTTTCTATGAGCTACCAAAAACTATCACCATATCGTTTTCTTCATTATCTTTTCATTTCCTCATTTGTTAAATCTTAGATTCTTCTGAAATATCATTTTTTTATGAAAGAAAATTATTCTTTTCGATGAAATTTATCATAAAATTTCTCTTACTTTTAACATAGGTTAATGAATTTTTCATGGAAATTTTTACATCATACTAATCATCATCTTAAAACGTTTTGGGGAACCTTACTATAAGATGTCAAACATTTTTACATCAAGGGAACACAAGTGGAATTTTCCCTTTGAGATTTCCTTTTCCTCATTGTATATTTGGGGAAAGGAATGACATGAACTAGTGTAATTCCTATTCTTCCTATACATCATAAATAGTGAGATTCTTCATGGCCTTTAATTAAACCTATTTAGACTTACCATTTTTCACATCAATATCATCATTTCTCATCTCCTATTTGATAATATTACTATACAGGTTATCCAGTTTCAGCTTCGTTGAATCGTTATCTTCTAGTATAGAGAATTTTGGATTGAACAGAGTTGGTAGACTTCTTAAGATGTGATTGATAATATTTATATCATTGTGTATTTCTCCAAAACCACACATATATTCAATAGAAAAAATCATCTAGTCAAATAATTCATCAACAAACTCATTAGGGTTTATTATCAGGTCCTCATATTTGTTCCAAAGAACCTATAATTTTTTTATCTAACTTTTGAATTTAATTTCTATATATTTAGAAGTTTTTAACACAAGGAATAAATTAACTAACATGATATTAGATTTGGGTATACTTCATTAGAAAATTCCCCCTATAGCATTGATTCTTCTTGCATCTCCATCCAATTCACTTTGGTCGGCTTCTGGTAAATCATCATTTTCCACACAAGATGAAATTCCATAAATTGTTACTATAAATTCATCCATACATAAAGATCAAAATTAATTATATGTCTGATTTATCCATAATTTAAATTTTTTTCAATCAAAGATCATAATACCTTTATGATTAAAAACCTCTATTGAAACCCTTGAGGGAGAAACCCTGATATTAACCTTTCCGTATGATACCAAATTTTAGCACAAATAGGTTAAATACCTTAAGAGGTGAGTGAATCAGAGTATGAAAGATTAAAAAAATTACACCTATAATATGTTTTTTCATTAAACATAACACTCTTCTCTCCCTTTCCTATAGCAATGTATGAACATAAATGAAAACATGCATGAGACACAACAATTTTACATAGTTCAACTGCATTGGGTTATGTATAACAAGTATATGAAGGATATGTTCCTATGTACCAAATCCACTAAATTTTACTTATATTAAAAATTTTAGAGAATACTCACTATCCCTCCTAGTTTACAACCAATAAAAACGTGAAATCTCACTACTCTCTCAAGTTAAGTCTATACACTACTCCTTTAGAATATTTTTTTGTTGATCTGAAACACCTCAGAATATTTTCATTCATGATTGTTCCATAAATATTTTTCTAACCTAATATATGCAGTACACTTCACCAAAATTAAATTTCCTTAGGGGGAGACCATTATTGAACTATTTTTCCCCTTCACAAAATACCCAAATCCCTTCATGAACTTCCTTTCTATGCGTAATATGATTGATTTTAGGAGTATGTATACTAGGTGGAATTATTTTACTTTATATACAACCTCCTTCATGAATCACCTAATTTTCAGAATTCATCCTTCATGAAAATCCTTTCACCGTACAGTGTGAACTCACAAATTTTTTCTCTTTTGAAGACCATTTTTCCCCATAAACACCTCTTGCAAACTTCTTTTAGACTTTAATTAATTCTACCAGAAATAATGATATCTAATGTAATCCTCTCTCTCTATCAAACTCATGATGATTGTTCCTTTATATAGGTAAACGAATCTAAAAAACTCACTATTCACAATCAACCAAAAATATTTTTTGGATTATCCACCACCGCGTATTTCACTCGCTATGTGGTTCGCATAGTACATTATTCATTTGTGGAGGTCACCTTTGTACACAAATGGAAATACCCTTTTTGTCTCCCTTTATATAATGCCCCGGCCTTAAACATTACTTAATCATGAATTAAATGAATAATTCACATAGAGGATCTTTTCAGGTTTAGAGTTTTAGAGAATTAGGTCATAACTATTACATCTCAAAAGATTACATAGTAGACAGTTCTACTATGTTTCCATAAAATAAAATAAAACACATAAAAAGAAACATGTATAGTTCCATGTTTTAGATATAATGTCTTTCCTTGATCCCATCCTTGACCCTATTCATCTTTAAGTCCTGTGGAAAACATTTCAAAAAATTGGGATGAGCATAAAAAGCCCATTAAAGGATACAAAAAGAAGGAAACCTGTTAGTTTTTCAAAAAAACAAGTAAACCATGAGTACTTTACCAAAGTAATACATTATACCTTTATGAAGTAGTAAAAACTCTTCACTGAATAAAAGATCATTACTTACCCCTTTTGTAACCAAAATATTACCATAAAAAACCCATATAAAGAACACATAACATATAAAAGTAACTTAGGACATAAACATACTTAAATGGAATAACCATACGGTCGACTTCCATACATATCACTTAATGGAATAGCCATATGGACGCCTTCCATACCCAATGAATTGGAGGTTATAACGTAACCACACGTCCTGGTATTCATAGCACTACCCGATATATGGTTCATCACATAACCACCTGTAAAGTTTCCAAGTACCATCATTGCACATAAAATATTGAAAATATAAACATTTCAATAACAACATTTGATTTTCAATCACAATAAGTAATTCCAATATATTGAATTAATCAATCCATTTTCAAAAATCATTTAAAAGAGATTTTTGAATCAAAGTGTCCCATACCACTTTTAATCTTTCAATGGAATTATAATTTTCAAACATTAATTTCCATATAAATAAATATTTAAAACCATTTTGAAAACATGGACATTAAAGATAAATATTTAGAATAATGGATCTTTAAAACATTTAAAACGATATTTTTGTTAAAGAGTTTTTAACAAAATGAGAGACTCTTGAATACAAGTAATTGCAGAATAACATTTAATTCGAACTTTATAATATCATGAGAATAAATGGATTCATGATATAATATGCCAAAGGACATTATAAACACCATATAAGAGTGAATTGGTGCATAACAACAATGAAGTCTCAATGGAAATGTAAATTGAGATGAAATCAATTATAAAGATGGTATCCTTAAATTAAGGATAAATATATCACATAATTATGTGTGAGAAATATAAATACACCCAATATAAGTGAATATTAAGTTTGAAACAATCATAGGTCATTCACACATAATCTTGGAAAAACAAAACCAATGACATAGATATTTAACTCAATAAAATGCGATTGAGTTATGATTTCCCATACAAGTTCGTAAGAATTTATCAATGAGATGATTATGTGTATAAATATTATTTACACACAAATGTTTGTATAAATTAAAACATAGAGATTCCACATATAATATTGGCATAATAAAATCAAGAAGTAGAGGTTTAACCCAAAGAATTGAAAGTGGGTTAAGAAGTTCCCTTACAGAAATCCGACAGCCTAACGTCGACACTTTAAAATTCAGAAAATGAGTTGATTAGATAAAAAATTGTATCTCATCACTTGGACATAAAATTTACATAAATAAGGATATATAATAACATATCCCAACATAATATTATGTCAATTAAAAGACATAACAAAAGAAGTCTTTGAAAAAGAGGAGGGTGAAAGGCCCCCTTACCGAGTTGGGTAACTTTTGAAACGTACACCCCATGGAAGAAGGGTCCTACAATGAAGATTTAAATACACATAAATGAAATTATACTACAAAAAGTGTATAATAATGGGAAGTACATACACCACTCAAAGGAAATAGTGGAAAACGTAGCATAAATTTCACAGGAATAAAAGTGAGATGAAAATCCCTTACGAAAACTCGGTAGCCTAACGGCGCTACTTAAAACTTCCAAAAATGGATTTATGAGATAAAATAGGGTCTATCATAATATTACCATAAAAATTACAGTATGAGGAATATAAAATAACATCCCCAAACATAAGAAATATGATCTTAAAAGAAATGACATAAAAGATAGTACTTAAAAAGAAAGAGAGAGGTTAGATCCCTTACCTCGTGTTCGACATGACTCGATCGTTCTTTAATCTCCTGAATAATAAAATTTGGTCAATTTATAATTTCTTAAGGACCCTATTTAAATATTATTATTGAGTTAAAATCACATATTATAATGTTATAATAATTGGTTAATAAAGTGAGTTCATATCAGACGTTTTTGTTGATGTTCGGTACATGAGTAAAAATTTAACTTGTTGGAAAAGAATTTTCCCTGTAGTTATAGGTACATCATCTACAGAATATTATTAATGTTTTAAATATCATATATATATATTATATATTCACTTTTTACTATTCCATAACATTTGGAGATAAAAAAAAATTAAAAGCACCGTTCATGGAGACGGTAGGCCGTACGTACGCATGAACGCTACTTTCATTTTTTTTGTTATATTAATGGAATTAAAGTTAAAAGAGATATATATATATATTATAATTCCAGAATGATATCCATAATTTAGATGTAATATATGACATATATATCCATTATATATATTTACTTATAATAGTACATAACATTTGGCGATAAGTAATGAAATGTACCGTTCATGGAGACGGTAAGTCGTACGTACGCATGAACGCTACTTTCATTTCATTGGCACATTAATGGAATTAAAACTAGATGAGAGATATATATATATATATATTATAATTCCATTATAATATATATGTTATATATATCACATAATTTCATCACTTTCATTATTTATACATTCCATGTATTGCATGAACGAGTCACATCACTTGAGGGGGTAGTAGTCCACACTTCCTCAAATGAAATTATCGCATTTGAACAACATGAAAATCATAAAGGTGTGTATTAAATATAAAATAAAGAAGAATAGAGAGGAAATAAATATAATATGTATAATAAATAAATATATTTCCATCATAATGGCCACCATGAGAGGTGGTATGAGATGATGGAACAATCATCGTTTCGTGAGGTAGTAATTCGCCATCCATAGAAACAGTATGTTCTTTAACCATTAGACGGAGGTGTGTGGTAGTTTAGCTCTAATACTCCTCATAACAACATCCTAGTATATTGAATATACTGTTGTTGTTACAAAAGAAATAAATAAAAAGAGTTTAGGGGGTTTGAGAAGCAAAATAAAACAAAAGAACACTAGGGAAGACATTACCTTTAAAATGGGTAACTCTTTTTGATTTGAGCTCAAAGGATTCCTTGGGAAGACTTATGCCCAAATTGAGGCTTCTAGGAGTAAGAGAGGGATTTGTAGAGATAAAATGGCCAGGTTTTGGCCGATCCAAAGGATTGAGATGTGTGGGTAAGGTGGTAGAGGTGGGGGCCTTTTATAAGAGAAGAGGAGGGGCACTCTTGGAAAGTCAAAAAAGGTTACATTATTTTCAAATTCTTTTTGTATTTTAAAGGTCCCACATTGATATATGTTGAGGATAAGGTGATAAGGGTTATAAATCCACCCATATAATAGGTTTTTGATATGTGTAGGTCTTATATTTTACATTATATTTTCATTTTATTTAAATCATTAAATAATGAGGGAATCGCTGCATCATCATGGTGTCATAAATAATTTAATTTATTTAATGTCTAAAAATTATAAAAAAACTATCATGATGTAGGAAATCCTTTTATATTTATAATAAATATTTATAGTCAAAAATATGACTTTTATAACTCCATTTAAAAATTATTTTAGTAAAACAACTCATGTTTGTGACATTTTTATTTTAACTTCAAATAAAAAGTTATTTATGTCATTTTCCTACCAAAGTGGCTCCATGGGGTCCCCAAGTTGACCCATGGATTGTCTTGGTCGGCCATGTCACATCAAATGAGGGTAGGACATGTGTATAGTTCATTTCATATTATTAAAACATTATTTTTACCTTAAATTACACTAATTACCTTTAATCGCGATTAATAAAACTTAAAAGTTACTATTCACCAAAAATTATTTTGATCTCATTGAACAACATTTTACTTCTTAATGAAAACCATGTATGTCGGATTTTTGAAAATCAAATCACAGAAGTGGAAAAGTTTTATTTAAACAAAAAATCAGTTTCTTTAACTACCACTTAGTGGTTTCACTATTCATCAAAAATTGAAGTTTTTCAGAAAAATACCAAAAATTCACCCTAAGCTATATTTGATATTTCAAATTCAAAAATGATGTCTATTTTAAAAAATTGAAAACATATAAGTTACATTAATTAATTTAATAATTAATCTCTACTCTCAAAACAAATAGCGTGTTTTTATGAAACAATATATATCAAAAGATTGACATTAGTTTAAGTCCAATTTCAAAGTGAAATTAATTCCAATGACCACTATTGGATTAAATGGCAAAAATATATTCTAATTTCACTTTAAAACCAATACAAAATATAATCTAATCATATAAATAAATTAGATTAAAAAGAGGTTTTGAATTAAAATACAACATTTTTCACTATTCATTAAAAAATAAACTTTATCGGAAAAATGCCAAAAATTTACACAAAGTAAATTTTGATGTCCTGATTCTAAAGAAGAATTTTATTTTGTCAAATATAACACATAAAATTATCAAAAAGTGGATTTAAAAGAGGCTCGCCATCAAAAGGGCGGTTAATCGACCTTTTAAGGAATATTAGAAGATTTATGCTTAAAATTGGATTCATTTTCATTTTAAGCCTCTAACATTTATTGGATAAAAGTAAAAATATTTGAAAAACATATATAATCATTTTTTAGTTAGTTCCGTTCATTCCTTCCATTACAACGTCTAGGAGTTAACTACCATTTAAAATAATATTATTTTATTATTAGAGTGCAATGTAATATTTCAAAGAAACTCATTGTTGCGTATTGAGTACGCCATCGAGCATAGCATTCCCTTTAAAGTAATATTAATATTTTATTCACAAATATGGATCAATATGAAAATTTCATATTCTTTATTTACCTGGGGTGTTACATCCTTTCCCCCTTTTGGGAATTGCGTCCTCGCAATTTTAAAATTGGGCTCGGAAACATAATTGAGAGTCCCACATCAGAACAAGAGTCGGTAAAACAATCACTTTAAAAGAAAGAAAGAGAAGTACAGAGGTCACTCGAGTTAACCCATACTATGATTCCATGTAGGAAAACATGGATATGGAAGAAAAGCAAAGGGTAATGTTCTGAGGGAGAGTGATAGAAAACATGTTCAGGAGAAAGTTAACCACAAGAAAATCACAAACTTGTTGTGGGTTAAATGGTATTTGATTCCCCAGTAAGAAAAGTTAATATACAACATTTTTGTTTTATGTTACTTTTCATTGAGAAATTTATTTTTGATCTTAAGGAAACATACTTACTTGTCATGTTGACTTTCAACTTTTACTAGATTTCTTACACAAACTCATAATTTCCCCAAATGATGAGTATTTAGGAAGACTTGTTCACATTAAGATTACTATAATAAACTTCTTGAGAATCACCTAATCCACAAAAGAGAACTATATATTTCCCATGTCTTTAGACCCTTACCAAAACCAAAATTGTTAGAACAATATCAGATAATCCAGAAAAGGATAACCCTTTATAAAGAGAAAATCTATTCTTAATCTCCAAAATTTTTCCAACAAAACCCAAAGTTAAACGAGGACCATTCGATAAAAAATTTGTCCATAAAATTCATCAAAGTAAACAAAACTAAGATTGAAACCCAAATATTTGAAGGATTCAGTCACATAGTCTTCCAAGGTACAAATTAACACTTATCTCCAAATAACATCAGTTGCTCTAAAAGTCTCATATTGAAAAGTAATTAACCTAATCACATATCCTTCATAATAAGTTAATAATTTCCATAGATAACCTAAAATAAACTTACTATTAATTCATAAAATCATCTAACTAAAAAGAATAAGTCATACTAACAAGGTACTTCGCGTAGTCCAGTGGTAGGTGATAAATACCAGTCGCACTTTGGTTGTGGGTTCGATTCCCGCAGCTTTGTCCGACGCGGCGGGTTGTCACACGATCTACGTGTTGTAATTTTTCCAAAACTATATAATTCTTATAACATTCCCCAAAAAGAGATAAAATCTTCAAAAATAACCATAACATAATTTAACCTCAAGTTTATCTCATGTTGTTCATAATGTATAGTAACCCATAATTACCTCAAAAGTAAGGATCATATAAACCCTAATGGTTACCATTATAATTATTACCTGAACATCCATGTCAAGTTGGTTCCCTCATACATGATGTATTAGAGGACTCACCAAGTTTCAAGTGGTTGATCATGACTCCTGATAGTTGGTTTAGAATAACCCCGAGATTTCTCATTGAATCCCCCATTTCATCTAGTCTCTTAATCAAAGAACCACCACAGTTTCCTTCAAACCCATTGTCACTTTGGTTCCTTCTAGATCCATCCATTTACAAAAACCATAAATGTCAGTGTGAGTATATCAAAAAAATCAATAAGTACTAATGAGGAAGATAAACACTAAGATATACTTACTCATTCACTTTATCTAAAAACTATGACTCTTTCTGAAATCCTAACCATTACGGTAATGTCACTTATGCTTAAAGAATACCCTAATCTCTAAAGTTATCAAAACTGACCTCTAATACCAACTATAAGTCCCCGACCATAAACATTACTTAATAATTAATTAAATGAATAATTCACATAGAATATCTTTTCAGGTTTATAGTTTTATAGAATTAGGTCATAACTATTACATCTCAAAAGATTAAATAGTAGACACTTCTACTAAGTTTCCATAAAATAAAAAAACACTTAAAAGTAAACATGTCTAGTTCCATGTTTTAGATATAATGACTTTCCTTGATCCCATCCTTGACCCTATTCATCTTTAAGTCCTGTGGAAAACATTTCAAAAACTGGGGATGAGCATAAAAAGCCCAGTAAAGGATACACAAAGAAGGAAACATGTTAGTTTTTCAAAACAACAAGTAAACCATGAGTACTTTACCAAAGTAATAGTTTTCACCTTTATGAAGTAGTAAAAAATCTTCACTGAATAAAAGATCATTACCTACCCCATTTGTGACAAAAATATTACCATAAAAAACCATATAAAGAACACATAACATATAAAGGTAACTTGGGACATAAACATACTTAAATGGAATAACCATACGGTCGACTTCCACATATATCACTTAATGGAATATCCATACGGCTGACTTCCATACCCAATGCATTGGAGGTTATAATGTAACCACCCATCCTGGTATTCATGGCACCACCCGTCATATGTCTTATCACGTAACCACCTGTAAAATTTCCAAGTACCATCATTACACATAAAATATTGAAAATATAAACATTTCAATAACAACATTTGATTTCCAACCACAATAAGTAATTCCAAGATATTGAATTAATCAATCCGTTTTCAAAAATCATTTAAAAGAGATTTTTGAATCAAAGTGTCCCATACCACTTTGAAGATTTCAATGGAATTATAATTTAAAAACATTAATGTCTATATAAATAAATATTGAAAACCATTTTGAAAACATGGACATTAAAGATAAATATTTAGAATAATGAATCTTTAAAACATTTAAAAAGATATTTTTGTTAAAGAGTTTTTAACAAAATGAGATACTCTTGAATACAAATAATTGCGGAATAAAATTTAATCCAAACTTTATAATATCATGAGAATAAAGGGATTCATGATATAATATGCCAAAGTATAGTATACACACCATATAAGAGTGAATTGGTGCATAAAAACAATGAAGTCTCAATGGAAATGTAAATTGAGATGAAATCCATTATAAAGATGGTATCCTTAAATTAAGGATAAATCTATCACATAATTATGTGTGAGAAATATAAATACACCCAATATAAGTGGATATTATGTGTGAAACAATCAAAGTTCATTCACACATAATCTTGTAAAAACAAAACCAATGACATAGATATTTAACTCAATGAAATGAGATTGAGTTATGATTTCCCATACATGTTTGTAAGAATTTATCAATGAGATGATTATGTGTAGAAATAGTATATCCACACAAAGGTTTTTGGAAATTACAACATAGATATTCTATACATAATCTTTTCATAATAAAATCAATAAGTAGAGGTTTAACCCAAAGAATTGAAAGTGGGTTAAGAAGTTCCCTTACAGAAATCCGACAGCCTAACGACAACACTTTAAAATTAATAAAATGAGTTGATGAGATAGAAAATGGTATATCATCACTTGGACATAAAATTTACATAAATAAGGATATATAATAACATATCCCAACATAATATTGTGTGAATTAAAAGACATAACAAAAGAAGTCTTTTAAAAAGAGGAGGGTGAAAGGTCCCCTTACCGAGTTGGGTAACTTTCGAAATGTACACCCCATGAAAGAAGGGACATACAATGAAGATGTAAATACCCATAAATGAAATTATACTACACAAAGTGTATAATAATTGGCAGTAAATATACCACTCAAAGAAAATAGTGGCAAACGTAGCATAAATGTCACGGGAATAAAAGTGAGATGAAAATCCCTTATGAATACTCGGCAGCCTAACGACGCCACTTAAAACTTCCAAAAATGGATTTATGAGATAAAATAGGGTCTCTCATAATATGACCATAAAAATTAAAGTATGTGGAATATAAAAGAACACCCCCAAACATAAGAAATATGAGCTTAAAAGAAATGACATAAAAGAGAGTACTTAAAAAGAAAGAGAGAGGTTGGATCCCTAACCTCGTGTCTGACATGACTCGATCATTCTTTAATCACCTGAATAATAAAATTTGTTCAATTTATAATTGATTAAGGAACTCATTTAAATATTATTATTCAGTTCATATAAAATATTATATTGTTTTAATAATTGGTTAATAAAGTGAGTTCATATCAGATGTTTTTGTCGATGTTCGGTAAATGAGTAAAAATTGAACTTGTTTGAAAAGAATTTTATATGCAGTAATATATGGTTATAGAAATTATATATCCCCTTGATGCATTGACGAGTCTGATGAGACAAATCAGTTGGCCAAAATTATTAAATCATTTTTTGGTTCGTGCTTACCCATAGTTTAAACTTTTTTGGAATATGGATTTGAGGGTAGAGATATTTTTTGAAAAGGAATATTTTTTTTGAATTAAATTTATCATTAAATATATAATGAATAAATTTCACATGCAGTAATAGGTGGGTATTGAAATTATATATCCCCTTTATGCATTGAAGAGTCTTATTTGACAAATCAGTTGGCCAAAATTATTAAATCATTTTTTGGTTCGTGCTTACCCATAGTTTTAACTTTCGTAGAATATGGATTTTTTGTAGAGATATTATGATGTCTATGATCATGAAATAAATAATTAGGAATTTAATTCATTGAAATTTAAATTATTATTATCCATGAGATTACTCCAGTGATTTTATCCATTAATGCATTTCAAGCACAAGAATCTGATTAGATGGAATGTGTTTCTAAATATTTTCTTTTCTATATTTATTATGTTGTATTTACTCATAATATCTTCTTTTTTAATCAACCCTTACTTATAATTTGATCTCAATATTATTTTTTTCCTTTACCTAGTATATGAAGAATAAATATTTTAATGGGTATCTAGGATGATGAAAATTTTCTTTTGTTTTGTTATATATTTTATTCTTAATGTAAAATGAGTATCATGCATGTATATGGTTATCTAAGACTCATAAATTGACAGGTTCTTCAGGGTTAGATCCCTTGTATCTATATCAATATAATAAAGTAAACACCAAATCTAGGCTATTGGGGTTGGGGTTATTACAATCAATATCAAAGGAACATTAGAAGAAACCTTGGGAACTAGATGTAGGAAAACATTATTTATGGAACATAACCCTGTGACTGAATTTAAGGATAATTATAAGTATCATATAACTTCATAAAATTTTAGTAATTTATAGATTATGTGGTTTCCCACTTTGTTTAGTATATCGTATACTATTTTTTTCTTTTGGTTAATGGATTTTATCTGGAGGAATCATGTTAACATGGAATATAATGGAAAAGGTGGTGATTATATGAAACCAAATTGGATAATGAATAGAGTGAAAGATATTATGATTATTTCTAGTCTTTTATCATGATATTAGATTAAAAAAACACATTAATCGACAATCAGACTCACCAACGAAGAGAATGATAGAGTTTACTGAGACCTCTAGTGGTAGATACTATAGAGGAAATAAAGGTAAATTTTCTTAATGTCATGAATGTGGAAAGAGACACCCTAGAGAATGTCTCAAATGAATGGTAAAATATTTTATGTGTGAAAAATAAGGGATTATACCAAAACATTATTGAGTAAAAATGAATAGTTTGATTGTGGTATCTTAATTTTATCCCAAATTACCATTTATAGTTTAATGTATTATGTGTGGTGAATATAAGAACGATCCAAGAAAATGATCTAATCTAGGGTTTAAAACCTAGACCAATGAACCACAAATTCTATGAAGATATTTGAAGTATAAATATTAAAGTTATTATGTGTTTGGATAACTGTATGACTCACATTAATAAATAAATTATGATATTATTGGTGATCATGAAATTGGTTTGTGATTTAATGAAAATGTGATTTAGTTCATCTTTGATGAGGTTTATTTTTAATTTTTTTAATTATGGAAAAAATCTATGTTTTTATTTTCAGAATAAGAAATCTGCTAATTTTTATAATCATATATGTTTTCATGTGGGGTAAACTTAAGATTTATTTATATAATCAGGGGTTTATAAGTTCAAAGGCATAGATATCCCTTTCTGATGTTTTAAGTGACGAGATTTTGAGGTGATTTAAAACTTTCACTATGTTTTAGGAATAATATTATACTGAGGTTTAAATAAACTTTTGGGCTATTATATGACTTTTTATGGTCTATTTGATAATGGGATAAAAATAATCATGATGTTTAAAAAGTGATTCATTAAAAATATGATTTTTTAGAGATATTTATAGTCCATCTAAGGATTACCTTTCAGGTTTGTGTATAAATTTAATTCATGATATTATAATGAATCTCACTGCATTATAATTCTATATAGTGATTTATCATGGTAATTAATGATATTTTTGGGATGATTAACTGAGTTTAAATATATGTAAACTTTAGGTTTAACATTTGTTTTAACATGAAATATTTTTTGGGAATAATGTAATTAATTTTTTTGAATATAAGTTAAAAAGTATGAGATAATCATTGAGGTTAAAAAAAATTTAATGTTGAGTCAATTGAAGTTAATTAGGTTGTAGGGTCATTTATTTTTGGAATAGTCTAAGTTGAACCTTTGGTGTTATTATAGAAATTTTGAATTAAAATATATTATTTATTCATATGATGGATTATACATTTTGAATATTATCATACATTATGGTAACTATTTTAGTTTTCATTAAAATTTAAAGATATTTGGAATATCTTGCTATCCTTTTTTGGATTAATTTATCCACTATAGGTTGATTTTAGTTCATATGGAATTAAAATTCATCTTGAATACTATTTATTTCAAAAAAGGATGAGATTGTGGTGAAAATTGATTAGAGTGTGAACGTAGAATTTTACTGTAATTATATTTCTTTATTTCGACGGATGACATTCAAATTGATGTTGAGTATGAAAGAAAGCCACTTTTTTGTAATGAGTGTATGTCTGTTGGGAATTCTTTGGAATTATGTCGAAGGTAAATTTTTTTCGAGAACTGTGGGATAAAGGGTCACCCATCCAACCTCTGTAGAAGGAGATCAAAGAGAAATGATGTGGATTTGTCGCAACACCCTGATCGTAACATCATGTTATCCTCCAATAAGGTTTATGTGGGGGTTTCTCAGGAAGAACGTCCACTACCTTAAAAAAGGAAGGGTATGATGGTGGACTCATCGTCATTAAGAGCCAACAGTGGTCCTTTGAAGATTTGTGATAAATATGCATCCCCAATGCATGGTCCCTCCACTGCTCGGGTTGACTCTTCCATGGAGATACCCAGGGATGGTAGTGTAGTTACTCCCATGGGATTAGCTGGGATTGGAAATCATGCTCCTCTATCTATTGCAGGCTCTCCTACTTGCGTTGGCCTATAAAATTGGTGCAGGTTTTCAAGGTGATGAGACTGTTGAGATGACTCTTAATACTGGGGCTCCTTCACAGGTTGATTTCCAACAAGAGATCCAGACGCTCTTGAAATCCTCTACGATATCTAGGAAGTGGGGTGACATCTCAAAGGATGAAGGGATTACAATAGGTAGAATTGGCCCTAATTCTTTTAAAGATGCACTTATTTATGTAAAAGGGGAAGTTGATTTCACTCCTACTCCCACGAAACGAAGCCCGAGGAAGGACAACTCTAATACTCCCCGCACTGTGTGTACTCGCTCTACTAAGATATTGGGTAAGTTTAATTCTGATTTTCTTAAGGTCCTCAATCAGGGTAAGTCCCACTCTAAATGGGAAAATGCCGATGACTCTGATTATGGGAATGACTTGTCTTATTATGATCTTTAGCACTGCGCTCTGACGGATGAGGGAAAGTCCCTTTGTTTGACCCCATCTGCATCTTTTGTTCTCTTTTTCTTTTATTTAATAAATAGTCTGAATCATCACTTCTAGCTGGGCTTGTTGGGTATATTTATTTATTTTCTTAGTATATATGGTAAATTAATTCCAAAAATACAAGAAAATTATCTTGAAAGAAAAATTTTATCATATTATGATCATTTTTTAATAAATCAATTGTCTTTTCACCCATTATAGATTTTAGGATTTGTTGTCATTAACTTTCTCCTTAACATGTTCTCTATAACTTTTTATTAGTTCATTGGAATTAGTTTTCTCTTCTATGTATATATTTTCACTTCCCACTAATGTTCTCCTATTTGGAAACCTAGTTTTTTGTTATTCTAGATAACCTTTGTATTTCTCATTCCATCTTTTTAAGATAAAGTTTTATTAACTCTTTTTACAATGTGGGATTTACAAAAAAAAATCAAATTTTAAACCCTTGATTACCTAGAACAAGATTAAATTACCAGGATGCAATTTATTAAGGGGAGTATATCACACCCTCTAATTTTAAAAGAACACTATGATTGATAGCATATATAACATGGAACGCTAATCTTAAATGAACAATAATATATTATTATTTAAATATAATCATTATAACCTTGTTGTTGAATATATAGTTATAAATAGAATAAACCATATTATGATATATATATATATATATATAAAAAGTACCTACTCAATAAAAATTAATTAATTAATGATAGGGAAATAAGCATTCAATATTTAGTAAAGACATTTTATTCTTCAAATAAGTTTTCTTCAAAAATGGTTTTTATTACTTATTGTGAACAAATATTATAATCAATTTATAATAAAAATAAGATTATTTTTAAAATAAACATAACAAAATTATATTTTTTTTAAATTTTGGGATTTTTCAAAAATATAGATTTTTTAGTGAATACTGAAAAATATGGATTGTCAAATTCTGTCATTTATTTTAATTAAATAAAGTAATTAAAAAGTCTCATTATATTTTTATTTAAAATAAAATTTACATATGATACATTTTATTTAGAAAAATATAATTTGAGTCGAAATATTTCATGATTTTGATATAAGTTAATTTTTATGCTTAAAAATGAGTGTTTGTAAATAAAATATTTTGTTTCTAATTCTGATCAAAATTTAATTTCATTCATTTGTAGAAATTAAATATAGAAAAAATTTAATAAATATTTATATTTAGGTTGTTTGTATTTTTTAAATATTTCCCTTTTATATTTATGTATTATGAATAGTAACTATGGTAAAATTTATCACATCAGAAAAGCAAAAATCAAAAAGTTAAGGTTAAAAATAGAATGATATAGCATTAAAAATAAACGAAAAACATAAATTTATTTCATGTTATGTGATTAATTTATCCATAAATATACCAAATTCTAAAAAATATAATTTTGGATCCATTTTACTTTGGTAATGGCATTTACATTTAAGTAAAGAAAATTCTAAAATATCCCCCTTTTACTTTTAGTTACTTTTATATATTCACATAAGGATAAGAATATATTATGAATGAGTAAAAAATATTTTTTTGGACATAATTTATTTATTTTTATCATGGTTAATTATTTTTAATTTTTAGTTATGAAATAATTAAATTAAATTTTTATTCAATGTGGACACATTATTAATTCAATTTATAGAAAAATAAAATACATTATTTTAAATACTCTAAAAGTAATATTTTTTTGGTGAGATACAGTGACCCAAAATTATATATATATATATATATATTAAATAGTAGATATTTTTTAATATTATATATTTTAGATAATTATTTTTCTTGATGTCTTTAAAGTCAAATTTAATGAATTTAGTTAAAAATTGCATTATTGATGTTTTATGAAAAATAAGATATCATTAAATTGTTTAAAAGTAATAAAAATATTTTAAGTGGATATATTGGATAAAAAAATTGTTTAAAATTTCATTATTTGTTCATTTATTATCAAATTATTACCATATTTGTAAAATAATAACCCTTTAAGATTGAAAATTTTGTTAGTGAGGTTAAGGTTTAAATTATTTAACGAAGGGGTTAAACTAAAAGATAAGGTTTAAAATAAAACATAAACCTATAAAAAATATATTTTATAAATTTATTTCAAACATATATTATCTTCTGTTTGAAATTATATCCACATTGTGCCACTTTCACATGAAAATTGATTTATTATATTAAAATCTTTTTATTAATTCCATGTGTGTCCTTTCATTTGCTATAAAAAGGAACCGCCTATCTAATATTATATACACCACCTAGAAGAAGTTTTATTAATAAAACCCTATAAAAACCTCTTATAAATATTATTATCCAATTTATGGAGGTTACTTTCTTCCTAAAATTCCAAACCTAGCTCCCTTAATACAATATTTAAAGGAGCTATTTGAAATAAGAGGTAATCATCTTTATCAAGTCTTTCAGATTTCTATCTTCTTCAAATTCCTATATATCTATTGTAATCGTAATACAATAATGAATCAAGTATCATAAATATACTAATATGTTATAATAGTTATGTTATAACCATTTTCCATCCCTTTTCTATCC
Source organism: Viscum album (assembly GCA_963277665.1). Lineage (NCBI taxonomy): Eukaryota > Viridiplantae > Streptophyta > Magnoliopsida > Santalales > Viscaceae > Viscum > Viscum album. Next base: position 972,618,681 of record OY728140.1, on the reverse strand, counting down.
TACTAAAAGTGAAAACATCACTCGTACATATGTTCGGCTTACCATCTCCATGTAGCAGTGTAATTCATTTTCATCGCCACTTTACTTGGATGGTTATAAAAATAGAACTAATGAATATATATGATATTTATTAAATAAATATAATTTTTCAATTATAATATCATATATACATTTTCACATTCTAATCCATTAGAAAATGATAATGTCGCTTGTGTATAAGTGTGGACTACTACCTCCTCAAAGCGATGTGATCCATTTTTCATTTTCACATTACATATAAGGTAATAAAGATACATTTAATGGATATATATGATATTTATATCATTATTAAAATTCTAGATATTATTTAACCACAATAAAAGTATGAGTATTATAACTTCCATGGAAAAACATGTGCGAGAAAATAAACCAGTTAACACCCAAAACAATGATAATAATGAAATATTGTTAATGAATGGGGGATAATATGTCATAAATGAATCATATATGATATTATAAATATGAATATTGTTCTTTAATATAATTATAATAAATATTAATTAATTATACAGGGGTTTTAAATCTATTTCAAGGAAATTCAAACTTGTGGTAATAGGGTTCTTCATTGATTCTGTTATGTCGTGATTATGTGTCAAATGACCTTTGATCGTATATTGTTTTATTTAAACCTGTTTTATGTGGATTTATATTTTATACACATAATCACTTAATTGATTAATTCTTACTTCAATGATATTATCTTTTTAAGGGATTTCACAACATGGAAAAATTTTATGCGTTTAGATAAAATCATTAAGTCCTCCCATAATATAAAATTTGAAATTTATATTTTCCCAAACAACACTAACTACAAAGGTGTAGTAAAGTAGAAGTTAAGGGTCAATACCACCAAGAGTAGGTAACATGGCACACAATTCTTGAAAAAAGGTCGTGTCACTCTAATTTTAATTGATTTTATTAAACTAATTAAATGAAACTAATTAAATAAAAAATACATGAAGAAAGGAAATAAGGATTTATGGTCAATTTCAGGGTATATAAAAAATATAATCTTAAATCTAACTCAAGATAGACCTATGAAATAGTCAAAAAAAGTGGTTCAATATTCACCAATTGGTTTTGGTTAAACCAATGGGATCTACTAAGGATGGAGATATCACTTGGCTAGGGTATAGCTGACAACCAAGATATATTATTCTTAGCTCATATAAAGAAATCATCGCTACCTAATTGTAGAGACCCGAATCTTAACGTACATGGACATTACATTACTTTTTCGGAATACTTAGTACATAACAAAAACAGACACACAAGGACCATAATAGTTTAGTGTCTTTGGAAACTTGGAACGTAATCTTCTAATAGTGGTGAAAGATCTTCAACATCTCCCATAAAGATCTTCCCTTTTTTTAACTAAAACCGTTCTTTATATCCTGGGGAAATGAAAACATAAAAGGTTGAGCTAAAATGCTCATTATGGGTAAACAAAAGAAATATCAATCACATCATATTCATAAGAACATAACATTTTGGAAATCTTAACCTGCAAAAGAGAGCATAATTTCATAACATGGGATAAATCATAGTAGTGAAATGAAATCCCAATAATCATAACTTACAACATGAAAATTTGTGGCATACACACATAATCATAGAGAATAATTTCTTATTAGTCAAGACTCATTGCCAAGATTATCTTAGTGGACAAAGTCCCTTTCTGAACCGAGTTCACTCCTCGTTTCAGTCCCGTTTCACTGAACCGGTATAACCTACCGTTCCATCCATGTCCATCTCATGAGATATAAAATCTTTACCCAATGCATTGGAGGGGGATATAGGTCTCACCCATCTCATAATGAAACCATTCTTATGTGTTCCACAAAAATCATAAATCATACATCATTGCATAACCCATGTAATAAAAACGGAATTCTTAAATATTGTGACATTATAAAACAATTCATATAAGATAAAAGAATTCATAAAAAAAAAATTCCATCACATAATAATCAAATCCATGTAATAATAGGGATATAAACAGAACCCTTTATTATCTTAGATGGAAAATAATTTTGATAAAACACTTGAACTCCATTCTTGAGGAAAATATCCCTTCTACTTCAAAAACACTTTTCCTTTCTTAACATGTCATACAATTATAAACTAAAAGAAGTTGATAAAAAATAAAATTTAAAACTTTTAAAGGAGGATTGTTTTAAATAATGTTTTAAAAATCCATTCATGTCGTATAATTTAAAAAAACATTCTTCTCATACTTTTGTCGGAAAAGTCAAAAAGTACCTCGTACGAAAAACGACAAAAGATTCCTTTCATATCCTTTACTAAAAACTCACCGAAGGGTAAAATTGGATTTAAACAATTTTAAGTGGATATAAATAATATTACATATTGAGGAAACATGTATTTGGATGATAAAATACACCCCAGTAAATACTAAAGTATAAACAATCTCGGAAAAAAATGAGATTGTGATATTTTCCTTACCTTAGGTCCGATTTGCTTCGTATGTGTCCGAACCTCCGGTATAATGATTTAAATAATGTCATTGACTTATTCCAGAATCATACTCATTGTTATGATATCATATATGGTTCATTTATGGCTTTATATTACCCATTCTTTTGTAAATTCCATGTTAAAGAGCGTTTTGGGTAAAATCGTTTCATTTGTCGTCAGTGTTTTGACTTGTAATTATTCATATGATTACCTAGATCATGATTACTTAATTCTAGAATATAAAACATGATTTATATATAATATATATTCAGAATATATATATATATATATATATATATATATATATAATAGATCAGTAAATGGAAAGAAATATACCGTTCATGGAGACGGTAGACCGTACGTACGCATGAACGCTGTTTTCTTTTCCTTATTGAGTTGAATGGAATTATGTAGATGAAATACATATATATACACATAAATACAGAATAATTATTTTGTCATATATTTCATTATTAATTATTATATATACTTTATAATCATTCATGAATGGTTAACGTGGAGAATGAATCTCATCGCGTCGTGGAGACGGTAGTCCGTACGTACGCACGAGCGATGATATCGTTCTCATGATCATGGAATTGTATTAGAGTGTATGTATACTATTTCAGAATCAATATCACTTTACAATAATTATATATAGTAATTATTTACATCATTATACCCATCCAAGTAAGGTGGTGGGGGAAAATAGATTACACCACGGCGTGGAGACGGTATTCCGTACGTACGCACGTGCGGTGATTTCATTTTCTGTAGGATGGATAGATGGTGAAATAGGTTTGTTTCATACTTATAATAACATATCATTATATGATTGATACTGATGTTATTACTTCATGATGAAACAACTAAATAAGAAGAAGAGGAAGAAGAAATAAAGATGAAAGCATCGGTAACGGGCATTACCTCTTCTTTGAAGCGCCTCTTTGAGACCTCCTTTTAGGGCACCAAAATTGGTCTTTGAGGAAGACCAGAACCTCTAGGATGTTTCTAGGGAAGTGGATATGGGAATTTGGCAGGGTTTGGCCGATCTTGAAGGCTCATAGTGGTGTGAGGAAGAGAGGGAGGAGATGCCCTTTTATAAGGGAGGAGAGGGGCACCTTTGGAAAAACTAAAACTATTATTTTATTATATAGTCAAATTCGGTTTTAAATAGCTCCAAATTGATTTATTTCAAATATAAGGTGGGGATGGGTCAAAATCCTCTCATCCAATATAATTTATACAAGTTTAGGTTCCTATTTTAACCTTATCATTTAGATTTAACATTAAGTTAAATAATTTTACTTTTACCGTGTCTTCTTGTGTTCTTCTACTATATGGTTAATCAACATACTATAAGAAGCCAAACGAAACCCAAGTTGTTTATTATTAATATATATAACCATATCTAAATCATTTTACCGAACCTTATATTTTTACGAATAAAATAACAATTAATAATATAATATTTTTTTTAAATTATTTTATGTCAATTTTGACACTATTTAGTAATTGATTTTTGTGAAAATAATAACAGAATGATTAGTTCTAAAAAAGTTAATTAAATAAATAATAACATGTCATATTAACCTATAAAATTAGTGGAGTTCATAAAAAGTCTCAAATTACATTTATTTGGGTATTTATAACATCAATTATGTCTATATTTCATTAATAAGATAATTACTGCATCATCGTTCTGTCATAAATAAATTAAATTATTTAATGTCTAAAAATTACAAATAAGATACCATTATGTATGAAATATTTTTAGATTTCTAATGAATATTTATAGTCGAATTTATCTTATGTATAACCCCATATTAAAAATGATTTACTTATTAAACTTTGATTTTAACTATTTTAACCCTTCTTTAAATAAATTAATAATAAATGTCCTAATCTAATCCAAGTGGGCCTAAATTGTCATATTTTATTCCTAAGTTTGTTTTTGGTCGAATTAAACTTATCCAATAGAATTAGGACATGTGTTAGGGTAATAATAATATCATTTTTACCCTTAATTACCCTATTTACTTTTAACCGTGGTAAAAAAAAGTAAAAAGTTACTATTCACCAAAAATTATTTTTATCTCATTGAACCACATTTTATTCCTTGATATCAACAGTGTCTCTTGGATTTTCGAAATTCCACTCACAGAAGCGGTAAAATTAAGTTTTATGAAAAATTCAGTTTTTTTAACTACCACTTTGTGGTTTCACTATTCATCAAAAATTGAAAGTTTTCAGAAAAATACCAAAATTTCACCCTAGGCTAATTTCGATATTCCGAATCCAAAAATGATGTCCATTTTGAAAAATAAAATTTATAAAATTTCAAAAAAGTGGTTATTACTATTCATAACGGCTAGTTTTAATAATATTTTAATAGCATATCGTTGTTTAGTGAAACTCGGTATTGCGTACTACACACGCTATCGAGGAAGGTCGTGATTGCGTGTTATGCAAGGCAGTTCAAGGATGCGTGTTGTGCAAGCTCCTTTTGGTGTAGCGTACAACACAAGACATTAATGAAATTAAAATGAATATTTTTCATAAAATCTCGGGGTGTTACATTCTACCCCCCCTTAAAATGAATTTCGCCCTCGAAATTCATCGGGGTTAGAAATGGTTTACTATTCGAAAGTTTCTTTAATAGAAACCCACATCGTAAAAAAGGAATACCAAAACCAATCTTTAAAAACAAAAGTATGAAACGTAATGGTTACCCAAATAAACTAATCACTGGGTTTCCACATAGGTGAAAATATGGATATGGAAGAGAAATATAACCATCATGTTCTAATGGAGAGTGGTAGAGAACATGGCTATGGAAAAGAAAACAATCACAAAGCCATAAATTTGTGACGATCTAAGGTACCATCTGATTCATCATATATAAGATCACTAGGACAACATTTTTGGTTTTCAAGATCATTTCCCTAAAGTTGATGAAATTGGAATTAGAAGAAATACTTTCGTGATTTTGGTATAGTCTCACCGTTTGTCGTTCTTTGGAAAATTTCCACTTCATCTCTTAAAAAAATGAAGTTGAATTTGTCATTCGTGATGTGTTAGCAGATCATGTGATAGAATAATGGGTCATTCCATCTGTCTCAAACAAAAGGTTAGAAAAGTTATCAAAAAATACATAAGTCCATCTATAGTGAGATTAATAATATATGGTTCCTAAAATGGACTTATACTTCATATATCATACTGCTTAATATAATAAAACTAGTTTCTAATAAACAGGGACTTCCTGTAGGCCATTGGTAGGCGATAAAGGTTAGTCGCACTTCGGTTGTGGGTTCGATTCCCACAGTTTTTTCCGACGCGATGGGCTGTCGCCCGTCCTGCAGGTTGTCCTTTTTCTAAAGCTATATTACTATAACATCCCATCAACAATATCAAAAAGTTTTATCCTTAAACAATACTAACTTATTTCCAACATAATCCATTCCAATCTTTAGGTTTATCTAAACTACTTCGGTCCAAGCTCATAGTATAAAGAAAATGATTACTTGAAATGTCACATAATAGTCACGTGAATGCCATCATTTATCCCCCATATATCATAAGGTATATCTTGTTGGTCAAATTAAAAACATGTGAATACCTTAATCATGTATTATCTTGAAGAATGAATACCCATTGAACCTTAGTGAAAACATGAATGTAGTCAAAATTTAACTCTTTCCACATACCAAAATCCAAAAATTCTATATACTCAAACCATGATATAACATTCTCCTTATATCAATCATGATCTCATGAATACTATCAAAAATTTAATTTTCTCCTTATCCCTTCATTATGCGCATATCATCTACATTCCAAAAATATTTGAATAACCTTTCATGGATACTGGTACCATTAATCATACACTTTCAAAACTCAAGGATAGACAACAGTGTAATAATCCTTAGATGTCTCTTTATTCCATAGTACCATGAGATTACTTATACAACATTACACATGATAAACATGTAATCATTCCACTACATTCTTAAACCATTGACTGAGCTTCAACAATTATTTCATCTCACATATCATTTGTAGTCTCTTCATCATCATCAACATGAATACTACCCATACGACCATACTAATTCTCTTCATGAGACTTTCCCTTAAGGCATTGGCTTGCATAATGCCCGTACATTCCACATTTAAAACATTTAACCATTGTTGATGTCGTAGAAATACCATTATCTTCATCCCTGGTGTTAACTGAACCTTTTCCTTTGCACTTACTAGCTTTGTGTCCTTCTTTTCCACACCCAAAGCATATTTCAGTTACTTTGAAACATTCTCCTTGATGCCTCTTCCCACATGATTTACATAGGGGAAATTGAACTTTATTTCCTCTATGATCATCATGAAACACCATCTTTCTCTTATTAGCCGAGTCAGGAAACTTAACAAATTTTACTTTATTGATCATATTATGAGATTGATGATTCGGCATAATAATGATGTTTGGACTTCCAAATCCCATTTCATTTGGTTTCTCATGAAGAATATCATTCCATTGTCCATCATATCCTCCATTATCGTGAATCATCTTGTTTCCAGCCATTTTCTAAAACCCAAAAAGAATAGTGTGAGAAGAGAAAATCATAATAAAGGGGGAGTAACTTCAATATCTAACATCTTTGGTTTAATCTAATATTGTTACCATAGTTCTAGGATTATATCCTATACGTATACTTATCCTTAGGGACAACCCTAGACATACCTTAGAAATATCTCTAGGGATCTTACTAACATTTTCGCATCCTAGTTTCCAAAGGTTGACTAAACCTTTCCTCTGATACCAACTGTAGATACCTGAAGCTTAACGTACATGGACATTACATTACTTTTTCGGAATACTTAGTACATAACAAAAACAGACACACAAGGACTGTAATAGTTTAGTGTCTTTGAAAACTTGGAACGTAATCTTCTAATCGTGGTGAAAGATCTTCAACATCTCCCATAAAGATCTTCCTTTTTTTTACCTAAAACCTTTCTTTATATCCTGGGGAAATGAAAACATAAAAGGGTGAGCTCAAATGCTCAGTAAGGGTAAACAAAAGAAATATCAATCACATCATATTCATAAGGACATAACATTTTGGAAATCTTAACCTGAAAAAGAGAGAATAATTTCATAACATGGGATAAATCATAGTAGTGAAATGAAATCCCAATAATCATAACTTACAACATAAAACTTTGTTTCATACACACATAATCATAGAGAATCATTTCTTATTAGTCAACACTCATTTCCAAGACTATCTTAGTGGAAAAAGTCCCTTTCTGAACTGAGTTCACTCCTCGTTTCAGTCCTGTTTCACTGAACCGGTATAACCTACCGTTCCAGCCATCTCTGTCTCATGAGATATAAAATATTTACCCAATGCATTGGAGGGAGATATAGGTCCCACCCATCTCATAATTAAACCTTTCTTATGTGTTCCACAAAAATCATAAATCATACATCATTGCATAACCCATGTAATAAAAACAGAATTCTTAAACATTGTGACATCATAAAACAATTCATATAAGATAAAATAATTCATAAAAAATATATTTCCATCACATCATAATCAAATACATGTAATAATAGGGATATAAACATAACCCTTTATTAACTTATATGGAAAATAATTTTGATAAAACACTTGAACTCCATTCTTGAGGAAAATATCCTTTCTACTTCAAAAAAACTTTTCCTTTCTTAACATGTCATACAATTATAAACTAAAATAAGTTCATAAAAAATAAAATTGAAAACTTGTAAAGGAAGATTCTTGGAAATAATGTTTTAAAAATCCATTCATGTCGTATAAGTTAAAAAAACATTCTTCTCGTACTTTTATCGAAAAAGTCAAAAAGTACCTCGTATGAAAAACGACAAAAGATTATTTTCATATCCTTTACTAAAAACTCACCTAAGGGTAAAATTAGATTTAAAAAATTTTAGGTGGATAGAAATAATATTACATATTGAGGAAACATGGATTTGGATGATAAAATACACCCCAGTAAATACTAAAGTATAAACAATCTCGGATAAAAATGATATTGTGATATTTCCCTTACCTTAGGTCTGATTTGCTTCATATGTGTCTGAACCTCCTGTATAATGATTTAAATAATTTCATTGAATTATTCCAGAATCATACTCATTGTTATGGTATCATATATGGTTCACTTATGGCTTTATATTACCCATTCTTTTGTAAATTCCATGTTAAAGAGCGTTTTGGGTAAAATCGTTTCATTTGTCGTCAGTGTTTTGAATTGTAATTATTCATATGATTACTTAGATCATGATTACTTAATTCCAGAATATAAAAAATGATTTATATATAATATATATTCAGAATATATATATATATATATAATAGATCAGTAAATGGAAAGAAATACACCGTTCATGGAGACGGTAGACCGTACGTACACATGAACGATGTTTTCTTTTCCTTATTGAGTTGAATGGAATTAAGTAGATGAAATACATATATATACACATAAATACAGAATCATTATTATGTCATATATTTTATTATTAATTATTATATATACTTTATAATCATTCATGAATGGTTAACGTGGAGAATGAATCTCATCGCGTCGTGGAGACGGTAGTCCGTACGTACGCACGAGCGATGATATCGTTCTCATGATCGTGGAATTGTATTAGAGTGTATGTATACTATTTCAGAATCAATATAACTTTACAATAATTATATATATTAATTATTTACATCATTATACCCATCCAAGTAAGGTGGTGGGGGAAAATAGATTACACCACGGCGTGGGGACGGTATTCCGTACGTACGCACGCGCGGTGATTTCATTTTCCGTAGGATGGATAGATGGTGAAATAGGGTTGTTTTATACTTATAATAACATATCATTATATGATTGATACAGATGTTATTACTTCATGATGAAACAACTAAATAAGAAGAAGAGGAAGAAGAAATAAAGATGAAAGAATCAGTAACGAGCATTACCTCTTCTTTGAAGCGCCTCTTTGAGACCTCCTTTTAGGGCACTAAAATTGGTCTTTGAGGAAGACCAGAACCTCTAGGATGTTTCTAGGGAAGTGGAGAAGGAAATTTGGAATGGGTTGGCCAAGCTTGAAGGCTCATAGTGGTGTGAGGAAGAGAGGGAGGAGATGCCCTTTTATAAGGGAGGAGAGGGGCACCTTTGGAATAACTAAAACTATTATTTTATTATATAGTCAAATTCGGTTTTAAATATCTCTAAATTTATTTATTTCAAATATAAGGTGGGTATGGGTCTAAATCCTCTAATCCAATATAATTTAGACATGTTTAGGTTCCTATTTTAACCTTATCATTTAGATTTAACATTAAGTTAAATAATTTTACTTTTACCATGTCTTCTTTTGTTCTTATACTATATGGTTAATAAACTTACTATAAGAAGCCAAAAGAACCCCAAGTTGTCTATTATTAATATATATAACCTTATATAAGTCATTTGGCAGAACCGTAGATTTTTAGGAATAAAATAACAATTAATAATATAATATTTGTTTTAAAAACTATTTTATGTCAATTTTGACACTATTTAGTAATTGATTTTTTTGAAAATCATAACAGAATTATTAGTTCGCAAAAAGTTAATTAAATCAATACTAACATGTCATATTAACCTATAAAATTAGTTTAGTTCATAAAAAGTCTCAAATTACATTTATTTGGGTATTTATAAGATCAATTATGTCAATTTTTCATTAATAAGATAATTACTGCATCATCGTTGTGTCATAAATAAATTACATTATTTAATGTCTAAAAATTACAAATAAAATACCATTATGTATTAAATATTTTTATATTTCTAATGAATATTTATAGTCGAATTTATCGTATGTGTATCCCCATATTAAAAATGATTTACTTATTAAACTTTGATTTTAACTATTTTAACCCTTCTTTAAATAAATTAATAATAAATGTCCTAATCTAATCCAAGTGGGCCTAAATGGTCATATTTTATTCCTAAGTTTGTTTTTAGTAGAATTAAACTTATCCAATAGAATTAGGACATGTGTTAGGGTAATAATAATATCATTTTTACCCTTAATTACGCTATTTACTTTTAACCGTGGTAAAAAAAAGTAAAAAGTTACTATTCACCAAAAATTATTTTCATCTCATTGAACCACATTTTATTCCTTGATATCAACCGTGTCTCTAGGATTTTCGAAATTCCACTCACAGAAGTGGTAAAATTAAGTTTTATGAAAAATTCAGTTTTTTTAACTACCACTTAGTGGTTTCACTATTCATCAAAAATTGAAAGTTTTCAGAAAAATTCCAAAATTTCACCCTAGGCTAATTTCGATATTCCAAATCCAAAAATGAAGTACATTTTGAAAAATAAAATTTATAAAATTTCAAAAAGTGGTTATTACTATTCATAACGGCTAGTTTTAATAATATTTTAATAGCATATCGTTGTTTAGTGAAACTCGATATTGCGTACTACACACGCTATCGAGGAAGGTCGTGATTGCATGTTATGCAAGGCAAGTCAAGGATGCGTATTGTACAAGCTCCTTTTGGTGTAGCGTACAACACAAGACATTAATGAAATTAAAAAGAATATTTTTCATAAAATCTCAGGGTGTTACACTAATGGTAATAGCATTCTCAGCTCCAATTATGTCAGGTTTTTTCAATTTCACCTCCCATGGTAAAGGTTATACAATATAATTTTATGAACAAGTTTTTAGCCTAATTACTAACCATAGGTTTACCAAGGTTAAATTTATAGATATTCATTAAGTTAAACCCATCACAACTCTCAACCCCTAAACCTAATAGGATTAACCATACATGAAAAAAAATATTAATGTTAAAGAAACAAATGGCATACTTGACATAACTATTAAATGATTCAATATAAATCAATCCACAAATTATCTTGTATGAAAGTAATTAAAATCATACTTAAATGACTAAATAATAAATAATAAATTAAGTTAAGAATGAATGGGAAATTGAACGGATAAAAGAAAGAGATTAGGATTAAACTATAAATCATTGAATGTTACATTAAATAAAGAAGATAAATAGAGAAAGAAAAATATAACTATGAATAACGGTGGTTCAGAACCATAAAAAAGCCTCCTAGTGGTTGTGCATCAAACATGGAATGATATTAATGAATATCAGAGATAGAACCCATATTTATATGCCTTTATATCATTAATGGGATTCCATGGGTCAAATTTGGCATTAAATGGAAGTCCATATATCAAAATAAGTATCTCCAATAAAAGATATGCTAAAAATTAGTATTTTTATACTCTTTCCAACACTTACACATTGTATAAAGTTTACACAATGTGTAATATTTTGGCCTTTAAGGATTCATGACATGTTGTAAGATGTGAAACTCTCTATAAAATTTTAGGATGTGTCACAATATGACACTATGTGTCACAGTGTGACACAGATAGTCAACACTTCATACTACTTTTCTTCATCTCAAGTCCTATAAATAGTTCAAGACATGTATATTTAAACATCATGTATAAAGTAAAAAATGTGTATATTCAACATACAGTGTTGGAACCTCCATTTTATCCTTATTATTTAGTTTTTTCTTTTGGAACCTCTTTTTTCTCTTTGGATTTAGTCATTAATGTTGGATTATTCGTCTTTTTTTTTCTACTGCACCACTTCGCAGCATGGCACAAAGTTCCTTTATATTGAATAATATATCACATTCTCCTTTATATTTCCTTAAATGATGGTCATTTTGAATAATAAATAAAAAATTAATACCAGGAAAACATCTCATATAAAATAAATTAATATTTTATGAATTCACGGCTAAAAACTTCAGCATCAAAACAACAAGGATTTCTACTTCAATAAGGGAATTATAAAATTTTTATGCACATAAAAACAATTAATAACTGAAGATTGTACAAGGGAAACACATGCCCAATAAAGAATCCAAAAAATCATGCCTTGATTATAAAGTCAAATTTAATACATTTATCCCCTTTCACACAAATTTTTCATCTTTTTATCAACACTCAATCCATTTATGATTTAACTCACTATTTATTTTTCTACTCATCACATAAGAAAATAATTTAATTGGAGTTTTACTCATACCTCAAGTAATATAAAATTTCTTTTTCTCATAAATTTTTTTTATTTATCATAGATGAAATCTAAAAGTATTTTTAATTTTATATATTATTTATTACTTTCCTCACGATAATGTTTTATATATTTTCAATTTTTATTTTTGTTTTTTTATTTCTATTCATTCATAACTCTTATTTTTTTATTATTTTTTATATTATACTTTTAAATGTATATATTTAATTCCCACAGGCTTACTGAACATTGTAATTTATAACAGAAATCAAAAAAAATAAACTATATAGTATAGGATATAAAAGTTTGAGGTCGAACCTAGAAAGATAGGGTTGGATAAAATATTAATTAAATAAAAAACACATAAATTATTATCAATTTACAGAAATTGAATCCAAACTTCTAAGCATATTATTATTGAAGAGCATGGAATAAGAAAATATAAAAAGGGTTCTAAGAAGAAATGAATCCAAGTTTATGGGATAAGAAGGTATTAAATAATTAATTAATAATCATGCAGTTATCGGAATCAAGTCCAAGTGAGTCCAATTTTCATGGTAAAAACCCTCCATACTAAACACTTCTTTTCTCAAGTTTAGGTACTTCAGGTTGTAAATATTGGGTTACTAGAAACCTTATTTAAACATAGAGTAAGATCAAAACCAATGGTTAGGGTGGAAATCTAAACCCTATATCTCACATTAAAAAAAGCTTGCAATTAACTCAGACAATGACCATTCTCAAATAAAGAAATAAATTAAAAACACTTCCTAACCCTGATTACAATATTAATTTAAAAAAATCTGGTAATAGGTAGAAATGAAGAACAAATATGAAACCCCAACATGTATTGAAATCAAAAATAAAATACCATATACATTCACTCTCTGTTTATCATTGAAGCTACAAGACAAAGAAATCCCCCATACATTATATCCCCAAATGGGTTAGAAAATAATAACAAACACCTACAGAGTAAAAGTAGTATGGCTCTAACCTCACACCTTGGTATGGTTTCATTGGTCCCCTCTGTCTCTAATAACCCCAAAGTGAAAGCTAAAGGCATGAATGAATAGGGTTTTACTTAAAACCCTTAGTTCCAACTCATTATGGTTTTAATTTTTGAATGGGATCACTATGTGTAAGGATTACATGTCGTGTATGATGTTGTGTCAATGGATTCTCAAAATATACCTTTGTATCGATACTTACACATTGTGTATTATATACCCTTCATGTAAAAGACTCCCATAGTGTTTATCCACTTCATATCTTGTAATGATGGTAGAGATGGCTTCTATTTCAATGAATTAACATCGTTTAAGGATTAAACAACGTGTAAATGTATTCCTCAAAGTTGTGCAGCATTCACTTCTTTTATGTAATGTTGGAATTTGGATTAAAAAAACTAGTGTTCATTTAACTCATAAATTCATCAATTTTTGCTTATTTCCTAAATACCAATTATTTCATATCATAAAACATAAGACAAGTAAATTAGTCTAAATATTGGAAATATTATTGATTAAATTACATGATCAAGGTATTAAAACACCCCAAAATTCATGACTGAGATACACTTATCACACATAATCATTTAATTGATTAATTCTTACTTTAGTGATACGATATTTACAAGGGATTTTACAACTCGATTTCTTTTAATTAGGTTATATTACTTATTTATTGTCATTGATATGATCAATTTATTTGTGTAATTATATTTTATTGTTTTATATTGTATTTCCTCTTTTATTATGTGGATTTAAATTTTTAACACATAATCACTTCATTGATTAATTCTCACTACAATGATATAATCTTTGTAAGTGTTTCTAAACTCAATTTTTAGTCATTGGGTTATATGTATACTTAATTTAATATGTCATTCCATTATTATGTGTCAAATTACCTTTTATTATATTATTTTGTATTTCCACATGTTTTTTGAGGATTTATATTTGTTACACATAATAAATTAATTGATTATTTCTCACCTCAATGATACAATATTTTTAAGGAATTTCATCACAATTATTACTCAATTAAAACATATTTGGTATTATACACCTGGTAATTTTTCATGGTTTGTATACTTATCCTTAGATATATTTAACATTAATATCTATTTATTCATAATGAATAAATTTTCATTTCATGATTAAACTTTCATGGGGTTATAATATGAAAGTTTCTAAAAAGGTAAAAATTTATTTTATAATCTCATTTTTTGGGATTTCACTTATTTTCATGGAAGTAATGTTATTATATATCCTTATTAAACTCTATATATTTTATTATCCTATATATATTTAATGATTTTTCATATTTTCTTCTATATTTTCCACTATTTGTCACTTGAATCAAGAAAATAAATGTTTAAAATAAAATCTAGTCTTATTTCTCATTTTGATTTGGTATATTTCTTTTCCATGTCCATATTTTTCAAAATTGTTTTATTAAAGTCCTTTTTATTGCTTATATTATTTGTTAAAGAAATTTTATGTTATCCATGAAGTTTTATAGGGATTGAAAGTAATTTTTCTAATGCTTTACAAAAGGATAATTATAACAAACCAAAAATATATCAATGAAATTCCCTTCTTATAATTATGTTATATAGTATAAATCACATAAAATGACATATATAAAATAATGAAAACATTATAAATGAATGATGAATAAATTGAGAGGTATTTATAGAAATTAAGGAACCTAAACCAATGGAATAGTAACATGAATTTTGGAATAGTAATGTAACCATTAGGGATAGTAAACCCTAAAATATAATAGTAACCTCACATATAAAAGTATAAATAAAATTTAGGTTCCATTTGAATGAAATTATAATATAATCATAATATATGTAAATAAATTTTTTAAAAATGATAAATTAAGTGTCTGTATTTTTAAAAAAATAAATTTTTACTTGTAATTTTATAATTAATGTAACCATTTAAAAGAAACATTATTTTCATAAAGTAGGCTCATAAATTAATATTTGTTTTCTATATGATTATAAGATAATTTTATGAGACTTTAATTAATTTTTCAATGTGTTATAAACTCAATTATAATTTTAAAATTAGTATTTTATGAATAAAAGTGGATTTCAATTAAAAATTAAATTTCTCATATTTAAAAAATTATTTTTATAAAATATATTATATTTTCAATTTTACGCATAAAAAAATGGATAATTGGAAGTTTTGGTGTTTTTCTAAAATAGTTGAACTTTTGGTGAATTGTGAAATACAGTGATTTACTATTTAAGCTAAATAAATGAATTATTGTGTCATGGTTGATATATGGATAACGTAAGAACAATTGGTTTTAACTCAATGAGATATTTACTATATTTATTCACAATAATCCACACCATTCATAGTCTTGGTCCAAAATAACAACTAAATGAATAAAATAATCAAAAACACTCCTCTCATACCACTATAATTACCACCTTTTCTCCTAACACCTCCAAAGCCTTAAAGATTTTCCAAATTCTGACCAATACCCACCCAATCCTCTCCCCCCATGTCTATGATCCTTTTGTCTCAATAAAATAGAAAACCCATTTTCCCTAAGGAGGTTCTCAAATAGAAGACGTTCATTATGTAAAATCCTTTTTCATTTTCTCTTAATTTATTTTCGATTTATTTTATTTTCTTATCCTCTCCTCAACTCCATATAACAAAGGGGAATGATAAATCCAATATCATTTATATAATTTAATTTTATTATATTAATGGTATATCCATCATCAGTTATATTCTCTACCCCTTTTGTTCAAACAATGAAAACATCGTCTGTGAGGTGTTGATTCACCACATTCATGGAGAATGATTTTTCATTTTATAGTACCTCCATAAAGGTTGGTCTAAAACAATTATAATGGATAATACATATTTGAATATATATATTTTAACCTATTTATTGTTCAATAAAAGTATATATACATAATATTAAATAAAAAAATAACACTAGTTCGGGATGATCGAAAAAACACAAAAATAATCAAAATAGTTATCATTAACAATTTGTCTAATGAATCATACTCATATTTGAAAAAAAATGATATATAATACCATTTAATATTATGTAATTTCATTTATAACATATAATTTCTATTCTAGATAACTATTCCCATTTTACATGATCTTTAATACATGTATACAAGTGAACCAATCATGAAAACCAAGGAAATGGACACTCCCGAATGACGAAATTAAATCTTATAACTCATAAAAATTCCATAAATAAACATAATAAAATTATAATAAATAAAATACTTGTTAAATAGGTTTTGAATTAAATTATTAATGAATCTAATTTCATTATCCATGAAATTAAATACAAATGGAGAACACTTTCAGACATAAAGTTAGGGATTCTCTCTGAACCCCCATTTTTCCTTTGGGTAACACTTTCTCTCTCTAAACCAATGTAATTATTATTTATTTTAATATACCTATTCTAAATTTTGTGTATATTTTCCAGAAATATGTATCCCTAACAATTCGTCTTTCCTTGGTGGGTAAGTACATGTTTTATAATGTCCCCATCTCAATTCCTCCTGATAATCAAGCCCGATTAAAGGGGACTTCCAATTTCATACCCATTTTTAGCTTCCCGAAATACTCTATTTTAAGCCAACATTATTTTTCTAAAATCACTTGTATTATAATTAAAAATAATCTGAGTTCATTTCAATTTTTATGAAAACAATTATACATTTTTCCACTTTAAAGACTCTTTAATATTTCCAATTAAACCGCACAAAAGAGGCACATTTATACAGTTTATTAAACATTCTTTTTAAATATTTCACTTAATTTTATCATAATTTATCATTATATATTCCAATTTTACCTTATGAATTCCCATGTATGTTTTAAATCCATTCTTCCATGGACATCATTATGATACACCCATTATTTATGCCTTATGACATGATTATGATACCCATTACTTTCCATGGGCAACCCTTAGGTTTATGTGTGATTATTAATGTAATATATATTAATAAACATGTTATAATGGGTGTGCCAATATGAAGCTACAATGAATTGGGTAATGTTTAGTCTCATGAGTCTTCATCATAGAACATGGAGTAAACATGATTCCTTATCGGACTTGGTCCACTATGTACAATGGTCTTTGATGTTAACCTTGAATAATTCTCCCCCAGGTGCAATGGTCTTGGAAGTTATCCTTTTCTCATGATCCACCATGTGAAATGGTCTTGGAAGTTATCCTTGACTCATTCTTATGTCATTCTGTATGGTTTTTCATATTTTGATGGCTCCATGATTACATGATCCCATGTTATACATGTTATGATTTCTTATGTTTATGTTCCATGGATTTTTATGTCATCATGTTATGTCTTTTAACCCATGTTCTGTGTTTTCTTTCAATGTCTATAACCTTACTAGGCTTCTTATCTCATCAATTTTCCATGTATTCTCTGGGTTACCCTATGTAGATCTAATAGATCAAAGGTAGTTAGGATCTCATTATGATTTTAAAAAAAATATGTTTTTATTTTGGTTCTATATTTTAATTTTTATGTAATTAATATTTCAAAGAAACTAGAATTTATGATCCTTGGTTTTTATTTAATGGCTATTTATTCTTAAAATCATGTAATAAAATGTGAAAATGGTTAGTGATGTTATATTTGGTATCTTAGCATGGTCTAGTTATTTTTGGATATTAGGATTGGAAAATTTTGTTAACAACACTAGGGATAATTATATCACCATATATAACTTATATTGAAACTTAGGTAATCACAATTTAGGATATAATTTTCATTGATAAGTTATCCCTTTAATATTAATGATATTCTATTTTTGTTTTTAAGTGATTAAAAATTATCATCCCAAATTCTATTTCAGATTAAATAAATTATTAGAACCAGAATCAAATAGTGAAAGGTAGGATCATCATATATGGTTCTATGCATTCATTCATATCTTTCATGTTTAGTATAACTATTCAAACACCACCTCAAAACATAAAGGTTTAGTTATTTATGAGAATAGAAAATGGGGAAATTATTACTTCCAATGCATATAACTCATCCCAGTTAATGTTTGTAGAATAAACCTCCCAGAAAATTTCATCTTACTTTATTTTTTTGATTTTGATTCTATATTTCACATGGATATATTATCTTTATACAAATCCAGCATCAAATTTTGGGAAAGTTTGATCACTCTTCACATCACAAATCATCCTCTAATTTTGTAAAAGTGTAAGGAGGAGGATGAATCTTGATTATAATCATAATCCCAATTATGGATATAGTTGGCTTATGAGAAATAATATCTAGATCAGAGTATTTATACAATGGAGAGAATCATGATCGAATACATTCACATTCTGATGGAATACATTGATGTATTCCCCTGAATAATTTAATAGCCTTCCTCCTAATTGAGAGGTTGTGTTCTCAATTGAACTTATACCTCGATATCTTCCTATATCGAAGAAAACTTACAGAATAGACACCACTGATTTGGAGGAACTGATGAAGTAGTTACAATAGAATCTGGACATCGGTTTCATGCGCCCGAGTGCTTCATAATGGGATATTATAGTCCTATTTATAAAAAATAAAGCTAGATCAATGAAACTATGCATTGATTATACTCATCTCAAAAAATAAATATAAAGAATAATTATCCCCTTACATGGATAGATGACTTATTCGATCAACTAGTTAGGGCCAAGTATTTCTCTAAGGTGGACCTTCATTCGGTATATCACCAACTAAATCTATAGAAGGAAGACATTCCCAATACTGCCTTTCGAATAAGGTATGGAAACTATGAGTTCATAGAAATACCCTTTGTAATCACTGATTCTCCATAAATTTTAATGTAATTAATAAATTGAATCTTTAGATATTACCTCAACAAATTTGTGGTATTTTTTATTGATGATATTCTAGTATACTCCAAGAGTAAGGAGGAAAATGAGGATAATTTGAATAATATGTTATATACTTTGATATGGGAATAAATATATGCAAATTACAGTAAGTGTGAGTTCTGGATGGAGGAATTATCATTCGCGGGGCATGATGTCACCAAAAAAGAAATATCTATGTAACCTTCTAAAACAGAGGCAATAGAAGAGTGGCTCATGCCAACATATATAACATAGATCCAAAGTTTCCTTGGTCTAGCTATGTATTACTTATTATTTTAGACAAACATATAATGATTTTCAAACCCACTAAGCAAGCTGACTCGAAAGGGAGTAAAGTTTTTCTAGATTAGTAAATGTAAAGATTGCTTCAAAGAGTTGAAAATGAGGTTTATCACTACACTAATACTCACACTTCCAACAAGTGGATAATCATTTCTAGTATACATCAATCCATCAAAGAAGGTATTAGGATGTGTACTGATGAAGAATGATAAATTGATATCCTATGCCTCAAGGTATTTGAAAATTCATGATAAAAACTATCCCACGCAATATCTGGAATTTGCGGCTATGATCTTTATGTTGTAAATCTAGTGGTATTATCTCTATGGGTAGAAGTGTGAGATATATACTGATAATAAAAGCCTCAAATATATATTCACACCGATTGAGATTAATATGTGCTGGAAAAGATGGTTAGATCTCATCAAAGATAATGAATACTCAATCCACTACCATCGTGATAAAGAAAATCAAGTTGAAGATTCTCTAAGTTAAAAGGATCTTGTAACCATATAAAT
The DNA here is from genome assembly GCA_963277665.1 of Viscum album. Classification (NCBI taxonomy): domain Eukaryota; kingdom Viridiplantae; phylum Streptophyta; class Magnoliopsida; order Santalales; family Viscaceae; genus Viscum; species Viscum album. Next base: position 972,598,265 of record OY728140.1, on the reverse strand, counting down.
GATGAGAATTAAGAAGGATCCAATATTCTTATATTTTCAAAGGATGGATATGGGAATCATTAGGGATTGAACATCATGAATCCTTTCTCAAATGATTTCTCAACCATCCCTTATATAAAAAATAAAGGATGCTCAAAGAAGTGATGAGGAAATTCAAAAAAGTGTAGAAGCTATTAGAAATGGTAAATCCTTTTAGTTCAAAATTAACAAGGAAGGAGTCATAATATTTGTTTTGTGATTATGTGTACCATCCAATCCATAGATAAGTAAAGAGATTCTTAATGACACACATATCTTAACCTTCTCTATTCACCTAGGGAGCACAAAGATCTAACAAGATCTTTGATATCACTATTTCTGGGACAATAAGAAGAATGAGATCAATGAATATATATCAAAGTTCTTGGCATGTCAGCAAGTTAAGGATAACAAGAAAAATTCTAAAAGGTGATTCAACCATTTCCCATATCAACATACTGAGTGAAAAATAATTTTTTATTAAGATAACCCCCCTTTTGAGGGGTAATGGGGAACCCAAACGACATCAAATACAAAAAAAGACATCAATCCCTTGAGTCTAATGACCAAAGATCAAAAAAACTCTAACTCATATATGAAAAGAAGATCCCCTCTCCAGTATCAAAATCCTTAAGAAGAGCTTCCACCTTCATATTGATGCTCATCTAGTAGTCTTGTTCATGAATGCACGGGCACAGTACCAATGGAAAACCCCATACCCTCTCAATCATCTAAATCCAGATAGCCATGATCTATGAAATCTCCATACTCTAAACCTATTCTGGAGCCATACCTTGAGGAGAACCGGATACATTGACCCATAGATTGCAATCATAAGCACCACAAAACAAACATACCAACTATTCCATGGAATCACAAATTCAACCAACACAAAACCATTCAACCATTTCTAAAAACCAACTTACATGCTGCAAAACCTCCATAGAAAACCCATGTTGTAGTTAACTTGCCCACCACTGAGAATCCAACACAATTCACTGACAAAAAACTCACAAAAACCATACCAAACATTCAAAACTCGAATGCCATACACTGCTATAAATACTAAATCCCCCTTCACTGTCAAAATTTATCCTCCACTGAATCAATAACCCGGTCATCAGAAAATTCCTGAAATCCATGCCACCATCCAACATCGAAAGAAACCAGAGAGAAGGTTTAGGGTACTCTGATAATCACAACACTGAAAAATACCTTCAAACCATTCAACCTCAAAATATCAATAACTCACCTTATACCTTTAAGAACACCAAACACCAAGAAGGCATGGCGCAAGCCAGATCTGCAAATCCCATAACCACCGTCAGGACCACTCATCGAGGCCACAACGAACTGCTCCATGCACTCCTCACTAACATGAGGCTGAAACCCTCAAATCAGAAGGTGTATCATGACCGGTGGACCACACTACACCGCCAAAAGAATCCCTATCAAGCATTAGGAAGTATGGAAACAGGAAAAAAATGTTGGGAATCTCTGAAATGGACAAGCCCATGAGGTCGACGACACCGCCACTAAAAATCACAAGCCATGGGACTTCCAAGAGCAAGCACGGAGGGGAGGGGTCGAGATGACCTGAGGTAGAGGGAGGATGGCAGCAACAGAGGAAAACCTAGAGAGGCGGCACCCCTTATGAGATCATCAGGATTACTCTTTACATTTTCCTCTACCAATACCAAAATAAAAATGTGAAAACTTCACCATGGAATTTTTCACTGGTCATTCAAATAAATCCTGAGGAATCAATATTATACGAGTTATTTTGGATCTTCTTACCAATATAGATAACTTTATTGAAATTCAAGGTGACATCTCACTGTATAATATTGCATGGATATACATCAGAGAAGTGGAAATTTTGCATGTATTACCACTATCAGTTGTATCCAATCAGGATTTTAGATTCACCTCTATGTTCTAGAAAAGTCTCCAAAATTCTCTAAACACTAAGATTAACTTTAGTATGTAATATCTTCCTCAAACCGATGGCCAATATGAGCTGACTATTCAGACATTTGAATACATGTAGAGAGCATTTTCTAGGGACTTCAATGGATGATAGGACCAACATCTACCTCTAGTCGAATTCTCCTACAACAATAGTTTCCACTCGAGCATCCAAATGTATCTATATAAAACCCTTTATGGGAAAAAATTATAGCACCAGTATGGTGGGATAAATTTGGTGAATGTAATCTTCTAGGACCTAAAATGGTCGAAGAAATGGTGGAAAATTTTAAAACCATTCACTAGCATATTCAGGATACACAAAGTTGACAGAATAGCTATGCATACAATCATTGATAGGACCTGGAGTTTAAGGTTAGAGACATGGAATTACACCACAAATATCCATGGAAAATGATCATGGTATTTGGGAAAAAATGAAATCTAAGTTCCAATAACATCGGCCCCTTCGAGATTCTTGATCGTGTCGGAGTTGTGGCCTATCGACTAGCACTTCCCCCAATCATGTCTCAATTACATGATGTATTCCACGTATCCCTCTTGAGTAAGTACATATCATATCCCTCATATGTGATGAATTTAGAGGTGGTATAGTTGGAAAATGATTTATCTTATGAGGAGAATCCGATGAAAATATTAGACTGTAAAGATAAAGTTCTACGCAACAAGACTACTCACCTGGTCAAATTAATATGGTGGAACCATAAGTATGAAGAGGAAACATAGGAATCTAAGGAAGAAATGAAGGACAATTACCCTCCCCTACGTTCACCATAGTTGGTAAAAAAATTGAGGGAGAAATTTCATAAGGGGGAATAATGTAACAACCCAGAATTCTATCAATCAAATTCCCTTATTATAATAATTTTATATAGTACAAATCACATAAAATCACATATATAAAACAATAAAAACTTTATAAATGAATAATTAATGAAATAAAAGGTATTTATATAAATTAAGGAACCTAAACCAATAGAATAGTAACATGACCTTAGGAATAGTAATGTGACCATTAAGAATAGTAAACTAGCCAATAGAATAGTAACCTCACCTATGTAATTATAAATAATATTTAGGTACCTTATAAAGGAAAATATTATATAATCATAATATAAGTTAATAAATGTTTTGAAAATAATAAATTAAGTGTTTGTATTTTTATGAAACATAAATGTTTATTTTTAATTTTATAATTAATATAATGATTTAGACGAAAATTTATTTTCATAAAATAGACTCATAAATTAATATTTTTTTTCATTTGATTATATGATAATTTTATGAGACCTTAATTAATTTTTCACAATGTTATAAAATCAGTTATAATTTTAAAATCGGTATTTTTGAATAAATGAGGATTTTAATTAAAAATTATATTTATTATATTTATAAAATTATTTTAATTAAATGGAGTCCATTTTTTTATTTCTACATTTCAGAAAAAATTTTAGGGTGAATTTTAAGTATTTTTCTGAAATAGTTGAATTTTTTGTGAATAGTGAAATATGATAATTTACGGTATAAGATAAATATATAAATTATTGAGTAATGGTTGATGTATGGTTGATAAAAGAACGATTTTTGTAAATACATGCACTATTTACTATAATTATTCACAAGAATCCACAATATTCATAATCTTGAGCCCAAATAATAAACAAATGTATAAAATAATCAAAAACACTCATCTCCTCTCACTATAAATACCACCCCTCACCACTCCTTCTCCTCAGACCTACAAAGAATTTAATAATGTAAAAATTATACCCAATACTTTCTCAAGACTCTCCCCTCATGTCTAATATCCTTTGGTCCCAATAAAATACCAAACCCATTTTCCCTAAGGAGTTTCTCAAGAAGAATAAGTTCAAGAGGTAAAATCCCCTTTCATTTCCTTTTAATTTCTTTTCAATTTCTTTTCTTTTCGTATCCTATCCTCAAAACCCTATAAAAAAGTAGTATGATAACTCCAGTATCATATATATACTGTAATATTATTATGTTAATGGTATATCCATCATCAATTATCTTCTCTTCCCCTTCTGTTCTAAAAATGAAAACATCTCTCGTGAGGTCTTGATTCACCACCTTTGTGGATGATGATTTTTAATTTTCTACTACTATATTAATGGATTGTAATAAAACCATTATAATTGTTAAAAAATATTTTAAATTTTATATTAAAACCTATTTAGTGTTTTGGAACTGGTATATATAAATAATATTATATAATAAAACAATACTAGTTCGTGATGATCGAAAAAAAGCCAAAATAATCTAAATGATTATCATTATCATTTTATATAATGAATAAGAACCATATATGGAAAAAATTATATATAATACCATTTAATATTATTTATGTTAATTAATAGTATATAATTTAAATTATATAAAACTATTCCCTTTTTACATGATCTTTCATACATGTATACAAGTGAACCAATCGTTTAAACTAAGGAAACAAACAGTCCCAGATGATGAAATTGAATCTTATAACTCATCCAAAAGGCCATAAATTACCCTAATAAAATTAGAATAAATCAAATAAATGTTAAATATTATTTTAATTAATTTATTAATGAATCTAATTTCATTATACCGGACATTAAGTACAAGTGAATAACACTTTCAGAGATAAGGTAAGGGATTCTCTCTAAACCCCCATTTTTCTATTACGTTGAACTTTCTCTCTCTACCATAATATAATTATTATTTATTCTTATATACCTATTATAAATTCTATTTTTATGTTCCAAACTTATGTATTCTAAATAATTATTATTTCCCTGGTGGGGAAGTACATGTTTTATACAGTTCCCTTCTCAATTCCTCTTGATAAGTAAGCCCAGTTAAAGGAAACTTCCCAATTTCATACCCATTTTCAATTACCCTCCATAATATATTTTAAATAAACATTATTTTTATAAAATCACTCATTTAATCAGGAAAAAATATTTCATTTCTTTTCTTTTTTTATGCAAATAATTATTCTTTTTCCGACTTTAAAGTATCTTTAATGTTTTCCCTTAAATGACACAAAAGAGCTCATTTCAAAGGTTTCGTACACTATTTTTAATTTTTTCACTTCATTTGAACATAATTTATCATGATATATGTCTAATTTACATTATAAATGTCCACATATGTTTTAAATCCATTCTTCCATGGACAACATCATGATACACCTATTTTTTAGGCCTTATGGCGTGATTATGATGCCCATTTACTTCCATGGGTAACCCTTTATGTTAATTTTTGATTCTTAATATGGAACATATATTCATGATAATTTTATGATGGGTTCTTATAGATAGTTATCCAATACATTGGGTAATTTTTAGTCTCATGATATATCATGTTGGGATAGGGAGTAAACCTGATTCCTTTATGGGAATTATTCTTCCATGTGCAATGGTCTTGGTAGTTAGCCTTTAATCATGCTCAAACATGTGAAATAGTATTGGTAGTCATACTTTACTCATGATTATGTCATTTTTTATGTTGTTTCCACATTAATATTATTCTATTATTACATGATCCCATGATATACATGTTATAATTCCTTATTTTTATGTTCCATGCCTTTTTATGTCATCATGTTATGTCTTCTAACCCATGTCTTATGATTTATTTATATGTTTATAACCATAATAGTATTTTTAGCTCATCCATTTTTTCATGAATTCCCCAAGTTATCCTATGATGATCTAATATCTCAAATAATGTTAGGCACTCATTATGGAGTTTAAATAAAAGATTATTTTATTTTGGTTCCATGTGTTCAGTTTTTTGTACCTAATAATCCAAATAAATTATAATTTATTTTACTTGGTTTGTATTTATAGTCTATTTATGCTTAAAATCATGCAATAATATGTGAAAATGGTAGGTTCATTATAATCATTTTCAAACTTATTTTTAAAATTCAAAAGGAAAGTTTTATTTTTAATATATATGAAATCAACAGATTTTCCCACCACCATAACCATTTTATAAACAACATATTATTCTATAATAATTAAATGATTTTGAAAGTAAATATCTTTATGAAAAATTATTTTAAATGTTTTACTTTCATTTTATTCTACTGATTACAAAAATTATTTTACTATAAAATCTACATTCAAATAGTCATATCTCATATATTGTTTAATTTTTTGGTCATTAATGTCACAACCCAGATCAGGTTTCCATAAAAACCGGCACCCAACCCGGTCCTCGGGGATTCCCTAAGGGAGTTTCAAATCCCCATGATCTAGAAAAAGTGAATGAGTATCATAAATAGGTGTTTGGGAAATATTTACCCGAGTTTAGAAACCTAAGGAAACCAAAAACAATAAACAAACTAAATATGAAAATTGAGTCCAAACAAGCCTTTAATAAAATATAGAATTGAAATACATGGTTTTAGAAAAATACCAAGAGGGGGAAAACTAAAAATTTGCACAAACACAGCCCAATAACCACCACATGGCAAGGGATCATCATCCCTAAGCCTTCTCCACAACACCACACTAAGGATAGAATCTAATAACCTGAACCACCGATTCCAAAATCATTCCCCAAACCTCTTCCAAACATTACCAATTCAACATACACCAAAAAGGTATAAGTGGGGTGTGGTCCTAATTACAATAGGATTTCACTCTATAAAAGGTTTAATGTGATAAAAATTTCAAGATAAAAAGATTTGAAGTTTTAACAAACAATTAATGGTAGAAATAATTTTAAAAGAGAAGCAACAATGAATGAAAACAGTTTTCAAGAGGGATACATTAAAGAAAGAACACTTATAAATAAAATGAACATGCTAATGAATTTTCAATCCAAATGAATTATATGCCGATGGTAAGTATAAAATATCCAATGAGCACTAGTCACGGGAAATAACCCTTGGCACTAGCTAGTTGTGGGCCCTAGGTACCTAGTATCTCAGTGAAAAGTAACCATAACAAATATCAGTTCTCCTGCATGAGCCACTAGTACGAAACATACACATAACCTAGTGGTCCCCAACATCATCATAACAGTTTATTCAATGTTTTCATAGTCAAATTTTCTACATGAAACAGGGATGAAACCACTCCGGATCACTACCATACTAGTACACATCCACCCACCTAGATACCCAGATTTTTCTTCTTGTGATAAAATAAGTTCCACATCTTATAATTTATGAATTATACCTGAAAATTCCATTTCTAAATCTCACACACACAAAATATCCCACAAGAATTTCACATAATACTTATTTCACATTCAAATTCATTTTAACATCATACTCACACAAAACATCCCACAAACATGTTCCTCACTGTTCTTATAATTTAATAAATCATTTAAATAGTTCATAAAATGTTCTCAAAACATTTGACATCACAAATCATCATTTTCTATTTCAAAATCTTATTTTAATAGAATATTCCCACCAAAAAAGTACATAAACATCCTTTACACACTTTGTATAACTCAATAAACCATTTTCAATTTTCATAAAACAATTTCAAGAAGTATAACAATGTTTTGAACATAAAACCCATTCCAAAACCCTCTTTCAAGGCCAAAATCACACCAAAATCCTACCAAACCAGATTTGGCAGTCAAATACACATTTATTAAACCATTTGTACATGTTATAAAATAACCCAAAATGAATCCACAATAGTTACAAAAGAAAAACACACTATTTCATGCAAAAATGCAACATTAAAATTAAGTTATTAACCAATTCCATCAAAAATAGATTTCGCACAACACACAATATATAAGGAACATGATAAATTAGTTAATCAAGCAAGCTAAATCATCAAATAAATCTTACACATGGAATCACGTACCTTAAATGTCAAAAACCCCAAATCCTTATGCGAAACTTCCACCAGACCACCACTGCACCCCAAGGGGATCAAAAAAACATGAGAAACATTGAAGAAATTTCCCCAAATACACTAATAGTTGAATCTCCAAGCAACCAAAATTGAAAGAGAGGTTCAAATAAGGCTGAGGAGGTCGAGTTGGGACTTGAATAAATTCTCCCTATTCTATGATGAAGATGAGCTCCAAAAAGGGAAAATGGAACATGGGGTGGACCTAGGGTTTTTGGGCTCAAGTGAGAGGTGGAATGGCCAAAATATGTTAATAAATGAATGAGATATAAAAGAAATAAATTATTTCCTTAAATCTAGAAATGGGCTCATGGGTTGGCTTGATGCTTGAATAAATCACCAAAATCTACCATGACTATGAGTTTCTAATGGGTCCAAATGGATATGGTGGTTTGAATAGGTCAGGGGAGGCCAAGTTGGAAGTAGAATGTCTGAAAACTGTTAAAAACAAAGGGGTTATAAAATAAACAATTTTTTTTCAATCTGGAAATAGGATCACGGTTTGTCCCAAATCTTAAAGAAACCAACATTTTCTCCGAAAATGCATGGGAAGCCCTAGAAAAAAATCAAGAATAGATAGTACATGAAAAATACCTTTAAAATAATTCATTAATGTGAAAATCATCCCCACAATAAAAAATTTCCACCCCTGTAAAGCCACGACAATGCCATATGAAAAAAAACCCAACTTATAGACCGAAATGAACTCACTTTCCATGTTTTTTCCTCCCCCAAAAGGCTTAAACACCTCCAGTAGATGAAATAAAGGAATGGATACTCTCACCAATCAATATTTACACCATTATTATGAAACATTCAACATTAGAACATCAATTCTTCAATAAAACCGTTGGGCATGCTTCAACACCAATGTGTATCCAGGGAAGAAATTGGTGGTTAGACAGTTATGAACAAGACTACCCACTGCCAAAAAAACACCAAGGACATACCATGTCCCTAATATCGGGATACCCAAACGGACTCCCCACTATAATATCCAACTTGACTTATCAAGACATAAATGAGACACCAATATGGGGAGGCCCAAACAGACTCCCCACCATAAGGGATAGACTAAAATTAGACTTATTCCAAGAGAACCTACATGAGACCCATGGTGGGTCTTCCCACTATAAGAACCATCCATATTAACCAAATACCATGGGCCAACATAAAAAGGACACCATAATACCCAACAAGGATATTAATACATGGACAACCATACTGAGAGTTGAACACCCAAGGGCTCAAGCAATAGGGTTTAAGAGGAAAAACCACCCCACACATCCCTTTCCGCCACACCAGAACACTTGGAACAAAACCACCACATCAAGGCTAGAATTTTCTCCACATCCCACACTAGAGACATAGGTTGAACTAAGATCCTTTACATCCTTGGTGATTTCCTGACTGCATTAAAAGCTTCACTCTGAGGCCTATAGCTGGAGCCCTGATTTTTGAATCAACTGTTGCGCCACAATCAGAAGCTAATGATCACAATACCCTACAAAACTCACTAGCTCAAACAACACACCTTTACCCAAACAAGGACTTAGAATATTTACATGCATCACCTCTTCCACCATGAATATGGAATAGTAGAATAAAGGGCATAAGGAAGATTCCTTCACTTAGAATAAGAAATTAAAAATTCTTAGAAGAGAAACATCTTTTTATTTAATAAGAATCCATCGAAAGGTTCCATAACAACTACATTTTCCCTTTTAAGTAAACACAACACCAAAAAGTATCACTTTACATGACCATTGAAACTGACAAATACACTACACAGAGTGGAACCTTGAACAGAGTTCCAAGTAGCATAAGATTGTCGTAAGCAACCATAATAGCCTCGAACGACTAGATTCATGACACTGGTGGATATCATGAAGCCTTGTTTTGACGAGACTAGTGAAAGACTTAAATTCCCTTTAGGACACCAACCTACACTGATAACCTTGGACTTATTTCACCTTTCTCACTATAATTTAACCTTCACCACTTCCAAATAAAACCTATAGTCACAATGGTGTAAAACATTACCTTTGAAAATTCATGAAACTCAAGAAACCAAGACCCCTTTATGCTCCTTTTGAATCCAATCATCGACTACAAGAGGATTTTTTTAATTTAAAAAACAAGGGAAATAATCATAACCTTGAAACTTGTTAATAGAGTCCATACATTGGTCAACTAGAGAACCTTCCAATGGTGAATCACCCGTTGCCGCACTTAAATTGGGAATTAACACTTTATGGGGGAATACTTTATCCATAAAGAAACCCCATTACCCAAACAAGATGGTCATTTTTTCAAAACATACCACATACCATAATTGAACACATGAGGGGAAAAAACACAAGGCTACCTGAAACATTTCTCAAAAGAGACAACTAGCCAACCCATTAACCAAAATCACTGATGAAACAAAAACCAAAACATCGTTCAAATGAGAGGGATTCTCAAACTCAATACTTCCCACCACAACATTACCAAAAAAAATACACACCACTCAAATACCGGTTATCAAGACATAAAATTTTCTTTTAAAACAATATTTTTGTAAATAAATGGGTCAGTGGTTAGCACATCCACCAATGGTACCCCATGGGCCCCACACGTGCATTTTTCTATGCCACACCGGGCGCCCTCCTAATATCCATACCGGCACTTATCCATTCATTCCATTAACCATCCAAATTTCTTTGAAAATCCATGAATGTGGTCACTCACAAAAATAATAAAGGTTTAAAAATTTTATTTTCACTTTTCAAAATCGATACATTCAACCAACACTTTCTTTTTCTCAAAACCGCTAACCAAAAAATATAAACCCAATTTAATGAATATAAATATTTTCATAAAATCACCAATAATTCCAATAAAATTTCATTTTCAAGTCAGACACATTAATTTCAAATCATCTCAACCCATTTTAAAACACTTTCGGTTTTATGAAAAACTATATTTCACCCATACCCACTCATTTAAAAAACTCATTTATCCTCATTTAAAAAAAGTTCCATAAAAATTAGTGAAATTTTTTAAAATCCATTTAATTACCAATTAAAAAATACATCTTCAAAACCAACACATATATTCAAGAACATTTAATTCAATTCAAAACACTTTTCAATGGTTTAGAAAATTATATTGGAAACACAGTTTCAAATCCCACTTTAACATAATTCATACTTTCAAAAGAGGTGTAAACACAAAATTTACCCTTAAAAAACAATTATGAAATTTTATTTCTCCCCTTTTGGAAATAAATACATTTCTTGTTTACTATAAAATAATTTCACAAAATTTTACACTTCTTAAAATCAAGTCATTCTTTCTTTAAAACAAAGATTCCAAGATTCCAAAACAAAGAAACACAAGACGATGCGAGAGGAAATTAGTGCAGGATAGTGGCATGGACATATGGTTGGTGGTTATATTCCAATAACTTCACTGTCACAGATGTTTTTTTAAGAAAATTTCCCTGGATCCACACGGATTTCCAGGCCCTACAAGCTCACAGAGACCATTGACTGAACTCTCTTTTCATTTCCCCAATCATCGACGAACCAAGAGATCAAAAGGACTCAGATAAAACCTAACTTCCCCTGGTGACTTGAATACCATCATGAGTAGTGATGGCCAGGAACCCCACTAGTAACTATAATGTCATGTCTAGAAAATCCTCTCTTCGGTCTACCCAGACTCTATCCCAAAAATAACATTACCCAAAAAGAGTTAACCTACTCTAATACCATTTTTTCATGAGCCAAATCTAGTCGCCATCAAAACCAGAACCTAACCCAGTCCTTAGAAAGGCCCAAAAGGAATTAAAAATCCCCATGGTCTAGCATAAGTTCCTAGGTATCATCAATCAGTGTTTGCTAAAGATTTACCTGAGTTTAGAAACCTATGGAAACCAAAAACAATAAATAAACTGAATTGGAAAATTTAGTCCAAACATGACTTTAATAAATTTCAAAATTGAAATACACAGTTTTAGATAAATACCAAGAGGTAAAAAACTAAATATTATCCGCTAAAACAACCCAAGAACCACCACTTGAAAAGGGTGCATCATCCCCAAGCCTTCTCCACAATACAAAACCGAGGATGGAAGCCAACAACCCGAACCACCGATTTTGAGAGATTTCCCCAAACATGTGACAAACATTAACAAGTCTACTTACACCCAAAATTTTAAGTAGGGTGTGGTCCTAATCTGAGAATTATTCCACCCAAGAAAAGATTCCATGTGATAAAAAAATTTAATACAAAAATATTACCCGTTTTTACAAACAAGTAACGTTGGAAATAATTTTAAATGAGAAGCAACTTTGAATGAAAATAGTTTTCAAGAGGGATACTTTAAAGAAAGAACACTTATAAATAAAATGAACATTATACTAAATTTTCAACCCAAAAACACTATATTCTGATGGTAAGTATAAAATATCCATTGAGAACTAGTCACGGGAAATAACCATAGGCACTAGCTATTTGTGGTCCCCAGGTACCTCATATCTCGGTGAAAAGTAACCATAACTGAAATTTGTTCTTGTGCACGATCCACTAGTAGGGAACATACCCCTAACCTATTAGTACACAATACCATAATAATATTTTATTTAGTGTTGTCATAGTAAAACTTTCTATGTGAATTAGGGGCGAAACCACTCTGGATCATTTTCATACTATTACACATCCACCCACCTAGATAGTCGTGTTTTCCCTCTTGTTCTCAAAAAACTTCCACATATTATAAAGTACCAATTGCACATGAAAATGACATTTATAAATCACACACACACCATAAATCCCTCAATCATGTCACATAATACTCCTTTCACATTCAAATTCATTCTAACATCATACTCACAAAAAACAATCCACAAACATGTTTCACACCCTTCATACAATTTAATAAATCATTTCAACAATTCATAAAACATTATAAAACCATTTGACATCACAAATAATCATTTAATATTTAAAAACCCCATTTTAATAGCATAAAACCACCAAAATAGTACATAAACATCATTTTCACACTTTGTATAACTTAATAAACCATTTACAATTTTCATAAAACACTTTCAAGAAGTATAACAATGTTTTGCACATAAAACCCATTAAAAACCCCTCTTTCAAGGACAAAATCACACCAAAAACATAAAAACCCATATTTAGAATTCAAACACGCATTTATTAAACCATTTTCATATGTTATAAAATGACCCCAAATGATACCACAAAAATTAAACAAGAAAACCACACCATTTCCAGAAAAAATAAAACTTTAGAATTAAAAGCTTAACCAATTCCATAAAAAACAGATTTCTCACCACGAAAAACATATGAGTAACATTATAAATTAGTAAATAAATCAATATAACTCATAAAATAATTATTACACATGGAATCACTTTCTTTAGATGTCAAAAACCCCAAATATTTATGCGAAACTTCAACTGCACCATTTCCAGACAACAAGGGAGTGAAAATTAACATGAGAAACTTTGAATAAATAGCCCCAAATACACAAATAGTTGAATATACAAGCAGAAAAAATTGAAAGGGAGGTTCTAATGAGGGTGAGAAGGTCAAGTGGGACTTAATGAAATTCACCCTAATCCATGATGAAGATAATCTCCAAGGAAGTAAAATAGAACATGGTAAAGTGCCTAGAGTTTGTGGGCTTGAGTGAGAGGTGGAATTACCAAAAAATGTAAATAAATGAATGAGATGTAAAATAAATAAATTATTTTCTAAAATTTGGAAATGGTCTCATGGGTTTGCCTGATGCCTAAATAAATCACCCAAATCTATCCTAATAATGAGTTCCTAAGTGGTCCAAATGGAAATGGTGGTTTGAATAGGTAATGGGAGGCCACGTGGGAAGTGAAATGGGTGAAAGTTGTTAAAAAATGAAGGATTTATAAAAGAAACCAATTTTTTTTAAAATTTGGAAATGGGCTCATGGTTTGGCCCAAATCTTGAATAAACCACCCTTTTCTCCAAAAAATCCTCATAACCCCTTAAAAACAAAGAAGTAATATAAAGTATGTGAAAAATAACTTTAAAATAATTCATGGATGTACCAATTATCCCCACCATAAAAACATTCCGCCCACATAAAGCTACAATAATGAACAATGAAAAAAAACAAAACCCAACTAATGGACCAAAATCGACTCCCTTTCCATATTTCGCTTTCCCCAAAAAGGCCAAAACACCTCCAGTTGATCAAAAAAAGGAAGGGATTCTCTCACCAACCAAGATTTACACCATTGTCCTAAAATGTTCAATGTTACCATAGCCATACTTCAACCAAACCATTGGGCATGCTCCAACCCCAACATTTATCCAAGGAAGAAATTGGTGATTAGATAGCTCCGAATGAGACTAACCACCGCCAAGCCAAAACCAAGGACATAACCAAGTCACTAATATCAGGAGACCCTAATGGACTCCCCACCATAAGATCTAACTTGATTTACGGAGACATAACTACGACACCAACAAGGAAGGCCTGAATGGACTCCCCACCATAAGGGATATAAAAACATTATACTTATTCTAAGAGAACCTACATGATACCCATGGTGGGTATCGTCGCCATAAGAACCAACTATCTAGACTAATAGGATGGGAAAACATGAAAATGACCCAATAAGACCCTACAGGGTTTTTAATACATGGAAAACCATACAACGAGTTAAACCCACTATGGCTCAAGCTCTGGGGTTTGATAGACAAAACCACCACATACATCCCTTTCCGCCACACTATACCACTTGGAACAAATCCACCACATCAAAACATAAACTTTATCCATATTCCACATCAGATACAGAGTTTGTAACAAGATACCTTACACCCATGGATATTTTCTAACTACATGAAATGATTTACCTGAGGCCTATAGTTATAGCCCTGATGTTTGAAGCATATATTGTGCCGCACTCATGAGAAAATGATCATAACACCCAATGAAATTCACTAGCTCAAACAACACACCTTTACCCAAACATGGAATAAGAAGATGCACATTCATGACCTCTTCCACCCAGAATAAGTAATAGTAGAAGAAAAGACAAAAGGAAGACACCTTCACTTAGAATAAGGCATTCAAAATTCTTAGAAGAGAAACATTCTTCCATTTAAGAAGAAGCCATCGAAAGGTTCCATAAAATATACCTTTTCACTTATAAGTAAACACAACACTGTAATGCATCACAGGACATGACCCTTGCAACTAATAGATACACTACTAGGAGTAGAACATTGAACAGTGTTCCAAGTAGCATGATATTTCTGCAAGAAACCATAACAGCCATGAACGACCATATTCTTCACACTGGTGGCTATCATGAACCCTTGTTTTGATGATATTGGTGAAAGTCCCAAAGTTCCTTTAAGACACCAACCTAAAATAACAACCCCATACTTCTTTTACCTTTCTCACTGGTATTTCACCATCACCACTTCCAAATAAAACCTATAGGCACAATAGTGTCGAACTTTACCTTTGATGATTCATGAAACTCAAGAAACCAAGACCCCTTTTAGATCCTTCTGCATCCAATCATCTATTGTGAGAGGATTTTTGTACTTCAAAAAATAAGGGAGGTAACTTAACCTTGAAACCCAATAAGATATTCCATACTTTGATCAACCGGAGAGCCTACCAATGGTGAATCACCCATGTCCACACTTAAATTGTGTTTTAACTCTTTATGGGGGAATACCTTACCCACAAGGAAACCCAAATACCCAACTAATCTGATTATTTGATAAAAATATACCATATAATAGAACCGAACACATGAGGGGAACAAGCACAAGGCTCTCTAAAACATTTCTCAAAAGAGGCCACTAGCCAACCCATTAACCCAACTCCCTAGTGAAACAAAAACATAAACATCATTCAAATGAGGGGGGGTTATTGAACTCAATACACCCCACCAAAACATTCCCAAAATAAACATAAGAAACACAACCCAAATACCGGTTATCAAGACATCAAATTTTATTTTAAATCCATCTCTTTTAAAATAAACGGGTCGGCGGTTTGCACATCCACCAATGGGGCCCCATGGGCCTCACACAGGCATATTCCCATGCCACACTAAGAACCCTCCTCATATATATATCGGCACTCATATATCTATGCCATTAACCATCCATATTTATATTTAAACCCATTCATGTGTCCACTCACAGAAATACAAAATGTTAAAACAAAAAATATTTTCACTTTTCAAAACTGATACATTCAACTGACACTTCCCTTCTCTCAAAACCACAAACCAAAAAATAAAAACCCAATTTAAATCTTATAAAACTCTTCATAAAATCACCATTCATTCAAATAAAAATTCACTTTAAAGTCATAAACATTATTTCAATGCATCTCAACCCATTCCAAAACACTTCTGATTTTATGACAAATAGCATTTTACCCATACGCACTCATTTAAAAAACTCATGTATCCTCATTTAAAACAAATTCCACAAAATTTAGTGAAACTATTTAAAATAACTTTAATTACCAATTCAAAATACAACTTTAAAATCCACACATAAATTCCAAAACACTTAATTCAATTCAAAATACATTTCAATGGTTTAGAAAATTCTACTGGAAAACCATTTTAAAAACCCCCATTTAACATAATTAATACTTTCAAATAAGGTGTAAACACACCATTTAAACATTAAAAACAATTCTAAAATTTCTTTTCTACCCTTTCAGAAATCAAACCATTTCTGTATTACAATAAAATCATTTCACAAAAATTCACACCTCTTAAAATCAAGTCATTGTTTCTTTAAAAGAATGTTTTCAAGATTCCAAAACAAAGAGACACAAGATGATGTGAGAGGAATTTATTGTCATTGGATGGCTTGTACATATGGTTGGTATCCATACTCCAATCACTTAACCATCATGGAGGGTGTTTTAGGGAAATATCCTTAGCTCCATATGGCTTGCCAGGCCCTGCGATCTCACTGAGACCATTTACCTGACTCTCCTTTCATTTCCCCAATCATCGACGAACCAAGAGAACAAAAGGACTCGGATAAAACCCAACTTCCCCTGGTGATTTGAATACCATAACGAGGTGTGCTGTCCTGGTACCCTACTCATAACTATAATTTCATGTCTAGAAAATCCTAGCTTCGATCTACCAAAATTCTATCCCCAAAATAACATGACCCAAAAAGAGGAAAATTCCTCTGATACCATTTTGTCACGAACTATATCTGGTCACCATCAAAATTGGCACCCAACCTTGTATGTGGAAAGGTGAAAAGGGATTTACCAATCCCACGGGCTAGTACAAGTGATCGGGTATCATAAATAAGTGTTTGGGAATGCTTTACTCGAGTTTAGAGACATAATTAAACCAGAAACAATAAATAAACTGAATCTAAAAATGTAGTCCAAACAAGCCTTTAATTAAATTAAGAATTGAAATACATGGTTTTAGACAAATACCAAGAGGTAAAAAACTAAAATTAGTAGAAAACATAACCCAATAACCACCAAATGACAAGGGTTAAACATCCCCAAGCTATATCCACAACACCGTACTAAGGATGAAAGCTAACATACTGAACCATCGTTTTCGAATGTTTTCCCCAAACCTGTGGCAAATATTACGAAGTATAATTACACCCAAAGGTATAATTATGGTGTGGGACTAATCCTAGTAGTATTCCCCCCAATAAAATGTTACATGTGATAAACATTTTAATACAAATAGCTTTCATGTTTTTACAAACAAGTAGTGATAGAAATAATTTTAAAAGAGAAGCAACTTTGAATGAAAACTGTTTTCAAGAAGGCTAATTTAAATAAATAACACTTATAAATAAAATTAACATGATACTGAATTTTCTATCCAAACACACCATATGTGGATGGTAAATATAAAATATCCATTGAACATTAGTTATGGGAAATAACCCTAGGCACTAGCTAGATATGGGCCCCAGGTACATCATATCTCGGTTAAAAGTAACCATAACAAATATTCATTCCTATGAACAAGCCACTAGTAGGGAACATACCCATGACCTAGTTGTCTCTAACATCGTCATAATTGATTATTTAGGGTTTTCATTTTCAAACTTTCTATGTTAAATAGGGATGAAACCACTCTGGATCACTAGTATACTAGTACATGCCCGCCCACCAAGACACCCAGGTTTTCCATCTTCTGTTCAAACAAGTTCCATATCCTATAAAGTACCAATTACACATGAAAATTCTATTTCATAATAACACACATACCAAACATCCCATAATCATGTTACATAATACTCCTTTCATGTTCAAATTCATTTTAACATCATACTCATACAAAATAGTACACAAACATGTTTCACACCCTTCTTATAATTTAATAAATCATTTCAACAATTCATGAAACAATCACAAAACATTTAACATCACAAATCATCATTTTATCTTTTAGAACCCCATTTTAATAGCATATTCCAACAAAAACAATACATAACCATCCTTTTCACACTTTGTGTAACTCAATAAATCATTTACAATTTTCATAAAACACTTTCAAGAAGTATAAAAAATTGCACATAAAACCCATTTAAAATCCCTCTTTAATGGCCAAAAGAACACAAAAATTGTACAAAATCAGATTTGGTAGTCAAATACACATTTATTAAACCATTTCCATATGTTATAAAATGACCACAAATGATACAATAAGAGTTACACAAGAAAAACACACCGTTTCAAGGAAAATTAAACTTTAAAATTAAATTCTTAACCTGTAAGAACCCGAGTTTTGAGCCTATAAGACTTTGAAATTCTCTTGATTTTATTCCAGAGTAGGGCGTTCAGACGGCGTGTGATTCCAAGCCCCGGTGTGGCCGGAATTAAATTTTAAGCGCATTCATAATGTACATTCCAAATAAATAGAATAATTCCAAAACGGTTGCTCGGATGTGAAAAATAATGGCATCGTTGAGTTCGAAGTGTGTCTTTTACCCTAGAAGGGGTGTAACTTTCACGGGTGAGGCCCTTATGTGGAAAACACCACCAGGGGCGTTTTCGTAATTTAACAGCCTCGGGCATGAACTTTACAACTTTTGGACAGAGGCTCATATTAAAATTCTAAGACTGTCGCTGCGCTCAGAACGTGGATTTTACCCTAGAGGCGGCTTAACTCCGACCCCGCCAAAAGTTCAGGTATGGGGCCTACTGGTGGGGGGTTTAAGACTTAATTAATTTTATTTTTCTCTATTTAAATGCTTCCCCCCCCCCTTCGTTCACCCTTATCATTCAATAGAATAAGATCTCCCAACAAGAATCCCCCTCCCTTAAAGATTCCCCTCCTCTCTAGCGAGATGGTTGTGACATCGGCGGACAATTTGTGAAGCTACGGGCTACGCCCAGTGAGGTAGGAGTTTGCGTTTTCATTTTAAATTTCTGAATATACCTTTTAACTCAAATTCTAGCATTGATATGCTATTTAATTTTCGAACTGAGGTCATATTTTCATACGGCTCAATTCGAGCTTCCCAACAATCCTTTCGGATCGAATTTATGAGTCTCAGGGTGTCCGGGGTGACCCCGAAAAGTTTTCTAGCCAAATTTTGGGTCTTTTTCTACAGTACCAGGGTTTTCAGTGGCTCCGCGTGGCAGTATGGCAGGTGACGATGGTGGAGCGGCGGCACCTAGGTGGTGGCGCGGTAGACCCAGGCGGCGGCGGTAGTCCCCAGTGGTGGCGGTGAGCGGAGGTCGCTGGTGCGGGGCACGACGGAGGTCACTGGTGTGGGGCGTAACGGGGGTCGCGACACGTGACCCCAAGCGGGAGATCGAGACCTGCCAAAGGTGCATCTCCGCGGGGTACAGTGACCACCCATGAGTGATGGTTGGCGTGGGTGGATCGTGGTTCAGTGGTCGGGCCGCGGGCCAGTGCTGCGGTCCGGGCCGGGTGGACCGGTTGGATCGGGCCAGTCCAACCCAAATGGGTTAGCCCCTTGTCTTCGAACACCCGTAACTTTCTCTATAGGTTTCAGTTTTTTGTACCATCTGTGGCAGCACGATCCTCGGATTGAGGTGGATTTTTTGAGATAGTCTTGGAGATTTTTAATTCCTGAGATGGGGGGGCTCAGTGGCGTGGCACACTGTTAAGTATTGTTTAGCGCCTCACTGGGATTCTTCTTTCGAATGGCGTGAACACATCCAGAGTCTGTTTAAGGCTCCGTCAGTGGCGTTGTGATCCTGGAATTGAGATGAAGTTGTACAAGGTGGTTTCAGGCATTGAAGGAAGAGTTTAGGCATGGGCCCCAGGGGCCGTCTTTTAAGTTGTGAGCTGCGTTATGCGACTTTTTCATCAGACGTCCGTTTGGGGCGAATGAGTAGTCGTTTCGGAGGGTTTCTCTAAGAGAATCGTGATTGGCATTTTTCCGGACCTCTTTCGGGAGTGAGTTGTGGGCCCCACGAGACGTCGTATGGGCATAAATCGGTGTTGAATAGCTCTTTCATTGGGATACCGTTTCCAGCGAGTAAATATTCTATCTCGTATGTTTTTTTGCAAGGATTACAATGGTGTAATCTGTTTGGGCATGTGGAGCCACTTTTAAGATATCATAAATTTAGAAACATGAAAGGGAGTTGGTCGGAGGTTCCTTTGGCACACACTGAACCTACGCACGGTAGCGTTGTTAGTGACACCCAGTGATGTCACGGGTAGTGCAGAGTTATCGGACCAGTTCTGGGCTTACCCTCCAGTGGGGCTAGGTAGTGAGTTACCCATTGACCTTAGGGATTACCCTCCAGTGGGCTTGGGTAGTGGGTTACCTATTGACTTTAGGTTTTACCCTCTAGCAGGGCTAGGCAGTCAGTTACCTATTGACCTTAGGGTTTACCCTCCAGTGGGGCTAGGAAGTGGGTTACCCATTGTCTTTAGGGTTTACACTCCAGCTGGGCTGGGCAGTGGGTTACCCGACAACTTCTTTCAGACTCAGCCCTTTCTATATATTTCTATTTAGTGACTTATCTCCTTGATTACCAGAGCGGGACCCTTGGTGGTGTGGTTTAGCAATGAGACAACTTTGACGTGTGGGATTGATGGGCCTCAATGATGGATATCCTTAGAACTATTGGTGACTTTTACTAGGCTGAGCTTGGAGATAGAGATCCCCTTATACACTCGTTTAGGTTTCTTTTTGAGAATATATATATATATATATATATATATATACACCCTACATTTGTTTCCACTCCTTGGGTTCAGTTTCTCTCTTTCTAGGAGGAGAGAAGACACGTGGGGTATGCCACATGCTTTCCGTGTCTATCTCCTCTTAGTTGGATGAGTATACTTCCTTTATTTTGTTGGTTTGAGCTGTACTCTATTTACTGTACTCTTTCACTGTTCCTTGTTCTCTCTACTGTTCATCGTTTTGGTACCTCCTTTGTTTCTCCCTCAAGCTCCTGGGGCATCCTACTGAGTATCTTTATAATCGCCCCTGCTTGGGCTTTGCCCGCACTTGGTGTGCCCTTGTAGATGACGGACAGGTTGATCAAGACTACATAGGATCGTAGAGGACACATGAGCTTAGGCTGCATTCAGTGGTCGTAGTAGGACTTTCAATTGTCATACTCACCATTTGTTTACTTTTTTTTACCTGTTGTCGGGTTGTGGAACCTTTCAGGTAGGGTGCGTGTTTTTCCTTTTTTATACTCAGATATCTTGTCAGTACTTTTTAGAACTTTACTCGTTCTATTTAGAAGTTTATGCATGACTTTGGTTGGGTTATAGTTATTTTTCTTTGGTTCTCTTTTTAATCAACACTTCTGCATCGAGTGGGTTGTGTGTGTGTGTACAGGTACTTAGGTGAAGGCCTCCCCAAGATCGGCATGCCTTCGGTGCTTGTTGCCAGCCCCAGGCCTATGGAGGTGGGCCTAGGGTAGTTGCTTCTCGAGACTAGTAGGTTCAGGTCATGACAAAGTGGTATCAGAGGTGGTTCTCTCCTTGGGGAGTTGTTTGGACGTCCTTAAAAAGAAATTGGATGGGATTTAGGGAAATAGTGTCGACATGTCTCGAGAGGGTCTCTCAGGCCAGGGAGTCCATTGATGGTGTGGGTGGTTGACCTATCCATTCACCAGGACCCTAATAACCCACTTGTCGACTTGGCATGCTGAGACACTTTTTGCAGGGAGCTTTGGAACATGAATCCAGTAGGATTGAGTCTTTGACTGTCCTTTTGGAGTCAGATCCCCTTTTTTATTACTGATATATATATGTGTGTGTGTGTGTGTGTGTGTGTGTTCTCATCTGATCGTGGTAATCCTTCATAATATTCAGGATGCCCCCATGACAGCAGCCAGCCATGATACCCTCTCCAGTTCATGACGACGACCTGGAGAGCGACGAGGCGTCAGTTCGGGGACCCTCACATGATCCCCTTCCACCCAGTTCTTCAGAAGTAGCCCCTCCACATAGAGAGAGGCAGTTAGTACCGGCATCAGAGGCTGAAGTTGATCACATGCTGAGTGCGCTCTGAGACTTCCTGCGTCAGTGCCCGCAGAAGTTCCATGGGGACGAAGATTTCCAAGTAGCAGAAGACTAGCTAGAGTCTATGGACTAACTTTTCAGGCTGGTACAAACACTAGTGGAATAGATGGTAGCCCTAGATACCAGCCTTTTCCTTGAGACGGTCGGGCATTGGTGGGGGTTGGTTACGCAGACGCACGAAAAGTCATCTCTCACGTGGAATAGCTTCCAGTAGCTCTTCTGGGAGGAGTAGTCCCCCTCATCTTTATGCTCCATTTGGATTCAGGCGCTTCTAGAGATGATGCAGGGGGGTGACCATGGAATAGTACTTGGCCTGGTTCACCGATCTAACATGATACTCATAGGATATGATCTGCGACAATTACTTCTGGGCATGGAAGTTTGAGAAGGGTCTTTGCAGGGAGATCCCTGCTAGTGTAGTAACCCTGTGCATCCCTACTTATATCGGGGTGCTAGAGTGAACTCTCTTGATAGAGAGATTATTGGGTGAGGGACGCCAGCTGACAGGGCCTAGAAGTTTCTTCTTTAGAGGAGAGTCTTCGGTGATAGGTAGGCGGCATAGAGCAGATCCTCGGTCGAGGAGGCACTTCTGTTATCAGACACAGGGGCAGGGTCGTACCCCGCAGTGGCACCGTGGAGCACCGGGGAAGTCAGGAGAGAGTCGGTGCTATTCTTGTGACGGACGAGGTCACCTAGAACGGGACTTCCAGACCACGTGTACCGAACAGTCGTGGCAGGCAGTGGGCGCACTGCAACGGTAGAGGCAGCGCCATGACCAGTGATCTCCCAGGTGAGGATAGGGTGGTCCTTAGGGAGGCGGCGCAGGCAGAGAGGCGGGTCCTGGAGGTCCGGGATGGTGTTTCTAGGTCCTTCCACTACCACCACCGGGCGGCCCATGCCAGGCTCAAGGAGCTGGCGGTAGGGGTCGTGGGAGACTTCAGGCTATGGGTGTTCATGACCCCCCAGCACATGAGATGGTCCGAGGTATTCTTTGTGATTACTCTATGCTTACTTCAGTACTAGTAGAAACAGGCGTCAACCACTCTTTTATATCGCTTCTTTTGGTATGGGAGTTGTATCTTCCAGTAGAGGCGCTGACACCTGCACTTAGCCTCAAGGTTCCTACAGGAAGTGCCTCATCGGTGACCTTTATCTACAGAGAGTGTGAACTGTCATTAAGTGGAGAGATTTTCACGTGGGACCTACTCATCATCACGATGGAACCTTATGATGTCATCTTGGGCATTGATTAGCTTTCCATGGTCCTCTCCCAGCTCGATTGTCGGTGCAGACTAGTCAGATGTGTCCATTCTGATGAGATGAGGTTCACCATCCTTGGAGAACGAGACCTCGAGGCAGAGCAGATGGGTACTCTGAGCAAGAGACCGTGACCTTTTTCTCACCAGTTAGCAAGCATGCCTCTCAGAGCAGCAGACGCTACAGGAACCTGGATCCCTGCCGTTGTAAAGGACTATATGGACATCTTTCTTGAGGATGTCCCGAGACTACCTCTGAGGCGAGAGATGGAGTTCTACATTGACTTGTAGTCGGGGACTACCATGATATCATGTGCAGCATATCAGATGGCACCCACAGAGTTTCGAGAGCGATGAGTTTAGTTGGTGGACCTTCGTGAGAAGGGATTCATCAGGCCCAGTGTGTCCCCCTGGGCAGCTCCAGTTTTGTTTGTGAAAAACGTAGATGGGATTCTACGGCTTTGTGTGGATTATCGTCACCTGAATCAGGCCACAATAAAGAACAAGTACCCTTTTCTGAGGATTGAAGATCTCTTCGACCAATTAAGGGGTTTAAAGTGGTCCTCCAAGATTGATCTTCGATCCGGCTACCACCAGTTGCAGGTTCATGATGTTGACATCCCAAAGTTGGCTTTCCTTTGTCGTTATGGGAATTACGAGTTTTTGGTGATTCCCTTTGGTGTGACGAATGCCTCTTCCATTTTCATGTCCTTGATGAAGTAGATCTTCCAGCCGTACTTGGACCAGTTTTTGGTTTTCTTTATTGATGACATACTCATCCACTCAACGACAGAGGAGGAGCACATGGAGCATGGTCCTAGACTTACTCTAGGAGCACCAGCTATATGGGAATACCTCAAAGTGTTAGTTCTGGATTCATGAGGTTCATGTTCTGGGCATGTCATTACAGAGCAGGGATTGGACATAGATCCCATAAATATAGAGGCAGTGGCTTCTTGGGATCCACCCAAGAATGCGTTAGAGGTGCGGTGCTTCCTTGGTTTAGAAGGGTACTACCGGAGGTTCATGGATGATTTCTCCAGGATTTCTACCCCTTTGAACACATTTATGTGGAATTAAAGACCATTCACCTAGATTGATCAGTGCGAGAAGGCCTTCGAGGAGTTGAGACAAAGCTGACTAGTGCTCCAGTGTTGAGGCTGTCAGAGGAGGGTGTTGAGTTTGTGGTGTACTACGATGCTTCAGGAGCTGGGCTTGGGTGTGTGCTGATGTAGCATAGGGTGGTGATTACATATGGGTTGAGGTAGTTGAGGCCCCATGAGCATAATTATGCGACTCACGATTTAGAGATGGCAGCAGTGGTCTTCTCCTTGAGGTTATGGAGACACTACCTTCTGGGTGAGTATTTTGTGGTATACTCAGACCACTAGAGACTCAATTACAACTTCACTCAGAGAGATCTAAATCTGAGGCAGAGGCGCTGGTTGGATTTTCTGTAGGACTATGATTTTGAAATAGTCAACACTCTGGGGAAGGGCAATGTAGTAGTAGATGATCTTAGCAGGAAGTCCCAGTCTCATTTAGTGTGGGAAGCTTCAGAGCAGTTGGCTTCCCTATGGATGACCTTGGTGGAGAAAGAGGGTATGGATTTTTTAAAATTGATTCTATTGACTCCTTCACTACTTGAGCGTGTGAGAGAGTCGCAGCTGTAGGATGTCAATAGCAAGGTGATGCGTGATCAGATATCCACAGGCGACACACCCGATGGGTATTCTGAAGGAGCGAATCACGAGATCATGTTCCAGGGGCGAGCTGTAGTACCAGTGGAAATGTGGGAAGGGTTAATGTGGTAGTTCCACACTACTCCCTTGGTTGTACATCCTAGTGTGGGGAAGATGTATAGAGACCTTCAGCGGTAGTTTTGGTGGTCTGGCATGAAGCGGAGCTTAGCTAAGTTTGTTTCTCGGTGTCTTACCTATCAGCTGGTAAAGGCAGAGCATCAGGTTCTGGCAGGGTTGTTGGAGCCCCTTGATATCCCGGAGTGGAAGTGGGATGGCATATCTATGGACTTCATCATAGGGATTCCATACACAGTGAAGGGTCGTGATTATGTTTGGGTGATAGTGGACCGACTCACAAAGTCGGCACACTTTCTTGCCATTAGGGAGCAGATATCAGTGGAGATTCTAGGGCAGCTGTATGTTCAGGATATTGTCTGCCTTCATGGAGTACCCTCGACGATCATCTCTGACTGCGACGCGCATTTTACATCGTGATTGTGGCGAGGCATGCAGGAGACATTTGGGACTTGGATGCGGATGCGTACAACTTTTCACCCCCAGAAGGATGGTAAGACAGAGCACACTATCCAGGTGTTGGAGGATATGCTTAGGGAATGTGTGTTAGACTTTGTCCTAAGCTGGGAGGATCACATGCCCTTGGTGGAGTTCGCATATAACAACAATTAGCACTCTACTATCAGCATGACACCTTTTGAGTCCCTCTACAAGAGACCTTGTAGGTCACCGTTGTGCTGTACGGAGGTCGAGGAGACCTCCCTCGTGGGCCCAGAGTTGGTGCGGGCGAAGAAAAAGAAGGTGCAGGTCATTCATGAGTGGACGAGGATGGCTAAGTGCAGACAGAAGTCCTACACAGATCGTCGTCGTAGGCCTTTATAGTTCGAGCAGGAGGACTATGTCTTTTTTAGGGTCTCCCAGTGGTGTATAACATGAAGTTTCGGCCGGGGTGGAAAGATATCCCTGAGGATCATTGGACCCTTTGATATCGTGCGCGGAGTTGGTGAGGTTTTGTACCATCTTACTCTACCCCCACAACTGGAGAGGGTGCATGATTTCTTCCACGTATCACAGTTGAGGAAATACGTGCATGACCCCACACACGTTATCGACTAGGTAGTGCTATACATTAAATATGGAGCCACCTTTACAGGTCACCCGGTTGCGATTGAGGACCGATAGGAGTGGACACTGCGTGGATGGACCATTCCTTTGGTTCGTGTGCTGTGGCAGCACGGGAGGGTGCAGGAGAGCACCTGGGAACGGGAGAGCCAGATGCGGGCTTTGTATCCAGGGTTTTTTTGTAGTTTTTTTTTCAAGGATGAAAAAATTGAAGGAGGTAATGATGTAAGAACCTCGGTTTTGAGCCTATAAGACTTTGAAATTCTCTTGATGTTATTATAGAGCAGGGCGTTCAGACGTCGTGTGATTCTGAGCCCCAGTGTGGCCGGAATTAAATTTTAAGCGCGTTCACACTGGACACACCAAATAAATAGAATAACTCCTAAAAGGTTTCTTGTATGGGAAAAATGAGGGCACTGTTGAGTCTGGAGTGTGTCGTTTACCCTAGTAGGGGTGTAACTTTCACGGGCGCGGCCCTTCTGTGGAAAACGCCACCAGGGGCGTTTTCTTAATTTAACGGCCTCGGGTGTGAACTTTAAAACTTTTGGATGGAGGTTCGGATTCAAATTCCAAGACCTCTATTGTGCTCAGAATTTGGATTTGACCCTAGAGGCGTCTTAACCCCAACCTCACCGAAAGTTCGGGTACGGGGCTTACTGGTGGGGGGTTTAAGACTTAATTAATTTTATTTAAGTTTCTCTACTTAAACACTCCCCCCCCCCCTTTATTTCACCCTTATAATTCCCTGGAGGAATCTCTCCCAACAATAATCCACCTCCCTTCATGCTTCCCCTCCTCCCCAGCGAGATGGTTGCGACTTTGGTGGACCATTTGGGAAGCTACGAGCTACGCCCAGCGAGGTAGGAGTTTGCATTTTCATTTTAAATTTTTGCATATACCTTTGAACTCAAATTCTAGCATCAATATGCTGTATAATTCTCGATCGAAGGACATATTTTCATAGTTCTCTATTAGAGCTTTCCAACGATTCTTTTGGTTTTAATTTTTGAGTCCCGGGGTGTCTGGGGTGACCCCGGGAATTTTTCTAGCCAAATTTTGGGTTTTTCTGGCAGTTCCAGGGTTTCCGGCAGCTCCGCGTGGCGGTCCGATGGGGTGATAATGGTGGAGAAGTGGATCCCACGTGGTGGTGTGGTGGACCCATGTAGAAGCAGTGGTCCCATGTGGCGGCGGTGAGCGAAGGTTTCCATTGCGGGGCGCGACAGGGGTCGCGGCGCACGACCCCGAGCGGGAGGTCGTGACCCACCGAAGGCGGGTCTCCGTGAGGGACAGCGACCGACCATGAGTGCAGTTCAGCACGGGTGGACCGTGGGTCATAATCTGGGCTGCATGGAAGGGTCGTGGGCCAGCGCTATAGCCTATAACGGCCGATGCGGGTTAGCCCAGGCCGGGTGGACCAGCTGGACCGGGCCGGTCCAGCCCAAAGGGGTTAGCCCCTTGTCTTCGGACACCCGTAACTTTCACTATGGGTGTCGGTTTTGCATGCCGCCTACAGAATCATGATCCTCGGATCAAAGCGGAGTTTTTTATATGTTTTCTGAGATTTTTATTTCCCAATATGGGGGCTTAGTGGCGAGACACACCGTTAAGTATTGTTTAGCACCTCGCCAAGATTCTTCTTTCGGATGGCGCGAACACATCCGGAGTCCGTTTAAGCCGCCATCAGTGGCGTTGTGACCCTGTAGTTTAGATGAAGTTTTCCATGGTTGTTTTAGGCATTGAAGACAGAGTTGAGGTGTGGGCCCCATGGTCCATCTTTTAATCTATGAGCGGTGTTTTATGACTTTTTCATCAGACGTCCGTTCGGGGAAAATGAGTAGTCGTTTCGGCGTGTTTTTCCAAGAGAATCGCAATGGTGTAGTTCACTCGACTTCTTTCGGGACCGAGGTGTGGGCCCCATGATATGTCATATGGGTATCAAGCGGTTTTGAATATCACTTTCATTAGGAGACCGTTTCCAGCGAGTAAATAGTCCATCTCACATGTTTTTTCACGAGCATTACAATAGTGTAACCTGTTTTGGCGTGCGGAGCCTCTGTCGAGACCTCATTAAATGTGGAAACATGAAAGGGCATTGGTTGGAGGTTCCTTTTACTCACTCTGAACCTACGCATCATATCGGTGTTAGTGACACCCCATGATGGCACGGGCAGTGCGGTGTTATCATATCAGTTCTGGGCTTACACTCCAAGGGGCTAGGTGGTGGGTTACCTGTTGACCTTAGGGATTACCCTCCAGTGGGGCTGAGAAGTGGGTTACCCATTGACTTTAGGTTTTACCCTCTAGTGGGGCTGGGCAGTGGGTTACCTGTTGACCTTAGGGTTTACCCTCTAGTGGGGCTGGGCAGTGGGTTACCCATTGACTTTAGGGTTTACCCTCCAGCTGGGCTGGGTAGTGGGTTACCCGACGACCTCTTAGAGTTTACCCTCCAGCTGGGATAGGCAGTGGGTTACCCGAAGACTTCTTTCAGACTCATCCCTTTCTATATGTGTCTATTCAGTGACTTCTCTCTGTGATTACTGGAGCGGGACCCTTGGTGGTGCAGTTTAGCGATGAGACAGCTTTGACATGTGGGACTGATGGGCATCGATGATGGTTATCCTTAGAACTGTTTTTGACTTTTTCTAGGATGATCTTGGAGATAGATATCCCCTTACACACTCGTTTATGTTTCTTATTGAGCATATATATATATAAACCCTACTTTGGTTTCCACTCCTTGGGTTTAGTTACTCTCCTTCAAGGAGGAGCGATGACAAGCGGGGTATGCCATGTTCTTTCTGTGTCTAGCTCCTCTTGGTTGGATGAGTCTACTTCCTTTCTTTTGTTGGGTTGCGTTTCACTCTATTTACTGTACTCTTTCACTGTTCCTTGTTCTCTCTACTACTCACTATTTTGGTACCTCCTTTGTTTCTCCCTCGAGCTTTCAGGGCATCCTACTGAGTATCTTTATACTCACCCCTGCTTGGGCTTTGCCCGCACTTGGTGTGCCCTTGCAGACGACGGACAGGTCGATCGAGACTACGGAGGAGTGTAGAGGACACGGGATCTTGGGCTACATTCAATGGTCATAGTAGGAATTTCAGGTGTGAGACTCACCAGATGTTTACTTTTGTTTGCATGTTGCTGTTTTGTGGCACCTTTTGGGTTGGGCGCGTGTTTTTTCCTTTTTCTGCTCAGATATCTTGTCATTACTTTTCAACACTTTACTTGTTCTATTTATAAGTTAATGAATGACTGGGTTTGGGTTATAGTTTTTGTCCTTTGTTTTTCTTTTTACTCTGCACTTCTGCATCGAGTGGGTTGTGTGTGTATGTGTGTACAGTTACATAGGCGAAGGCCTCCCCAAGATCGTTACACCTTCGGCACTTGTCACCATCCACTGGCCAATGGAGGTGGGCTTGGGGTAGTTGTTGCTCGAGACTGGTAGGTTCGGGTGTGACATAACCAATTCCATCAAAAATATATTTTTAACCACACACAACATATGAGGAACATGATAAATAAGTAAATAAAGAAATATAACTCATAAAAGAATGATTAAACATTGAATCACCTACCTTATATTTCAAAAAACCCAAATCTTTGTGCCAAACATCAATTGCACCACCATCTCCTCATAAGGGGTTGAAAATTAACTTGAGAAACTTTGAATAAATTACTACAAATACACCAATAGTTGAATCTCCAAGAAGTAAAAATTGAAAGGGAAGTTCAAATAAGGCTAAAGAGGTTGAGTGGGTACTTGTGGAAATTATACCTAATCCATGATAAAGATGAGTTCCAAATAGGTAACATGGAACATGGGGGTTCACCTAGGGTTTTTGGTCTCAAGTAAGAGGTGGAATGACTAAAAAATGTTAATAAATGAATGAGATATAAAAAAAATAAATTATGTCCTTAAATCTAGAAACGGTCTCATGGGTTGCCTGATGCCTGAATAAATCACCCAACTCTTTCATTATTATGAGTTTATAAGGGTTCAAAATGCATATGGTTGTTTTAATGGGACATTTAATTCCAAGTGGGAAGTGTAATGGGTTAAAAATGTTAAAAAATAAAAGATTTATGAAATACGTTTTTTTTAAAAAAATATGGAAATGGGCTCACGATTAGGCCCAACTCTTGAAAATCCTACCCTTTTCTCCAAAAAGTACTAGGAAACCCCCACAAACAAATCAAGAATTGAAAGTACATGAAAAATACCTTTAAAAGTAGTCATGGATTTTAAAGTTAACTTTCTCTTGAAAATTTCACTTCCTTATGATCATTGGAAATTAAATTTCACTTAAATATCCATATTCCTTATATCATGGATATGATTACTACCTAAACCATATACTATTTCTATATAAATTTTTTTACATTGAATTTTATTTGATTAACTACGGAAATATTAATATTCTTTATTCTATATTCAACACAAACATTTTTTGATAAGACATGTTTCTTATGAATTTATTTTTTCATTCCATATATTAAGAATGTAGTGGACATAAGAAGATAGTTGGTTCCGAGAGTTATATATCCCCTCTATATATCGAAAGGTATCATGAGATAAATTAGATGGCCAAAACTATTAAATGGGTTTTTAGTGTATGCCTACCCATAGTTTAAAATATCTTAGAACAAGGATTTTTTGGTAAAGATATCATGATGTCTAATTTCATTAAGTCCTACATTACACATTTTCTTTATTAAGAATTAAATTTTTATTATCCTTGATATTACTACATTAATATTATCAATGGATTCATTTCATGTTAAAGTTATTTAATAAATAGAATGTGTTTATAGTTACTTACCTTCCTATATTGATTATGTATTATTTACTCATAATAGATTCCATTATACTAAATACTTCCCAAGTATTTTAGCTCACCCTTAATTTGCTTCATTTCCCTAGGATATGAAGAAGAAATATTTGAATGAGTTTGATGGATGTTAAAGATTTTCTTTTTTTTGTGTTTTATATTTTATTCTCAATGTAAAATGGGTATCATGTATGTATATGGTTATCCAAGACTACTAAATAGATCATTCCTTCAATATTATATCTCTTATATCTATACCAATGTAATAAAGTAGACCCCATATATGGGATACTGGAGTTAGGGTTGTTATAGAGAAGATTAATTCCATACTTCTGTGATATGTACATATTTCACATGTTATAATATAAAGGTAATTCCTCATTATCATCAATGAAAATGTTATGGATTCAAACCCAAGATCATGGGATGGATAATTTTATTCATGGATATTTAATTGCCTTGATGCATAAGAAACAACTATATTATTCTACATAAGCACATATCCAAGTAAAATCTTTTATGCATCACTAAATATCAAAAATCAATCCTTTCCATATAGAAAATTCAATATTCATTCATTAACCAATATCCTCCTTAATTATTTAAAACATTATTTATATTCTTCTGACCATATGAACTTAACACATTTATGTGTCCACTTGGTCAATGGGTTAGCTAATCGAGTAAAATTTTGAACAAATCATCGATAATATCCTAATAATCCATGTAAATTATATACCTTA
Source organism: Viscum album (assembly GCA_963277665.1). Classification (NCBI taxonomy): domain Eukaryota; kingdom Viridiplantae; phylum Streptophyta; class Magnoliopsida; order Santalales; family Viscaceae; genus Viscum; species Viscum album. The sequence continues at coordinate 972,566,093 of OY728140.1, read as the reverse complement.
GTTATATTCATTTGATTTGGCCATTTTATCATTTCTGTTGTCGTAAAAGGTGTAACTAATATTTCAACCTTAGAGACAATATGGAAAATAAAAGAAACTTAATAAATCCAAAATTTTTATTTACTAAATTTTACATATAACTCATTTTCTTTAAGAGTCTCAAAAATGATTCACTAAAAACTCATATACTCATCATATATTTTAGAGTGAACCAATATATCATTAATAAATACCACAATAAAATTTTTGAGATATTCTTGAAATAAAATGTTCATCATATCCATAAAAACATAGATTTCATTAATCAATACAAAGTGAATTACCAAACATTCATAATGTTCATACCTCATATAAAATTACATCATTAGAATTTACTCCTTGTTTACACATATTTTATGATACCTAGAATAGAGATCAATTTTGAAATATATTGATCTCTTTAAATTTGATAAAAAAAATCATTATTATAGGGTAGAGGATACTTTTTCTTTATAGTAATAGAACTAATTTTAATATATTTGATGCATAAACTCATAGAATCATATTTCTTCTAAAAAGGAACAAAGTCTCCCCATAGTGAAACACTATGGAATATAAATCACTTATCATAGAACTATTTAAGTTGTTACTTCTATTCTAATAATTCCATTATGGTTATCCTATATGGAGTCTTAGATATTGGTTTTTTCATCAAGGATGAGATCAATGGAAAAATAAAATTCATGCTCGAGTGGGTGTTTAGGTAGGTTTTCATGAAAAACATCAATATATTCCTACATAATAGGTGCATCTTCTATTCTAAGTATTTGTTTCTTATTTATAGTTTTTATCATCCCTTATTATCTATAAATTACATTAAGAAGAGATACTAGAGGTGGATTTAGACACAACTCAGATGATGAAGTTTCCACTCTAAAGAAAAGGGATTCCATATCTCTTTCATATATTTTAATCTCATTCTCCTGGAAATAAATTTTTCAATTTTAATTTGAAATCCAATACATATCAAGGATTATACCAAAATCAACCACGGATACAGTAACTAAGTTTTCAAATAGGGGGTCGTTTTTTCATTATAATGGGGATATACTAGAATATCCTTGTTGAAATAAGATTTCCATTAGGATTCTGTATTTACTACCCTCTTTTAACGGTTCTAGGGAAATATTAAAAACTCTTGGAAAACATAAAATTTATAGAAGTTGGTGAAAATATAAAATCAAATTAAGAATTAGCTAAATTTGAGTTTACATTAAAATTAACTTTCACTACATCTTTAGAAACTTTGACCTTAGTTGTAGTGATCACAGAATATTTTCCTTTCTCTCTTAGCCTTTTATGATGTATATTCACTTGATGGTTGGGAAATTCATTCAAATAGTATTATATTTCCTTACATTTTAATCGTTATACATTGATATTATACCCTCGTGCACTATAAATTTTTGGGAGACTAATTACCTTAGAATACTCAGTTTTATCCCTATAATGAAGTGATAAATATTACTTCTTTGATTGTGTACATAATCTATAACATGACTTGTTAACCTTGTAAATTTTTCTTCATATTCAGCAACATTTTCTCTATCCTTTTTCCATAGATTAAGAAATTTCATCTCCATATCTGTTTATTGATCATGAGTAAAATATTTTTTAAAGAATATCTCCATGAAAGTATTATACTCCATACTATTTATTTTTTCCAACTCCTTAGTGTTCCAGATGAATGACCTTCATTGATCAATGTCGCTCTTAAGATGATACACTTCCAGTATAAATCTCTCTCTTTCACAATTTTACAATGTGATAAATATCTTCTCCATAGATTTTATCTGTTTCTTAACTACCAATGGACTAGTATTCATGTTGAATGATGAATGTTTTTTTCACATGAAGTGGTCGAACATTGTTACACTATATTGGGGATCATCAGGATTCTCCATACAAGTTAGGTTATTGGTCATAACCTGAGTTAGCTACCTCAATATATTTATAATTTTTTTAGCTCCATCTCCTACGTCATTGTGTTTCTCTAGAGGTAAATCCCTAAATAGATTATGTCCAATAATATAGTTTCCATTCCTTACATGGGGTACCATTTATGAAAAATTTTATACAATTAATTAGATCATAACATTATGGATTTTAAATTTTTTTTTACAATTCTATATTTATTGTAACAGTTAACATAAAAAAAATTTACAAATATATTATATCATAATTATAAGCTTTTTATATTTGGGAATAACTTTATATCATAATAATATATTAAAATATTTCATAATGGTTCATAAATATAACTTTAATCAACTAAAACATATCCCCCAAGAGTGTTTGTATTAGTGTTCATTCATAGGCCCACTCATCATGAATCAAGTGAAGATCGATTTGATACTCAACCAGTGTTTTTAGGGTGTTTGAACCAAGGGAATATATTCCACAACTATATCTACTTACCGGTATCTAGACATGGATTTAGTTATTAGGAAACCATATATTATCTACCTTACCAAAACTTCCAGATATTATCATATAATTAGAATTACCCATATATTCTGTCATAGGTTTATGTTCTCTAATCTATTTTTTCCTAAATCTAATTCTCAAGGTTTATACTAAACTTCATTTGATAGCAATTGTAATAACCCAAATATGGTAACCTAGAGCTTGTGGTTATCATACTTTATTGGAATAAGATAAAATAGATTTCATCCTGAAGTATGAAATAGTTTAACAGTCTTGGAAGAATAGTTACATACATAATTATTTCATTATATTTGAAAACAGGAAAAAAACTAAAAAATATAGTTATAAATGTATTATTTCTTCTGATTTATACTTGAAATCATTCTTATATCCCTTTTTAATCCTAGGTAAAGAAAAATATATTAATGGGTGAGCCGATATTCTAAGAGAGTAAAAATTTAAAATATAATCTATCATAGAATAATTAATTCATGAATAATAAGTAAGTGGTAAAAAATAATATAATATATCATATAACTAAAATCATAAAAGGGGTATATATCCATAGATGATATAAAAAAAATAATCTCATGGATAACAATAACTATCTTCATAATGATATAATTAATAATTCTATAAATCATAATCTTAATATCAAGGCCCCGTTCTAAGACATCATACAAAAATAGGTAAGGTGTACACGAAATACCAAAAATAGATTTTCTTATGAGACCAAATAATGAATTGAGGGGATATAAAGGGACCCTAATATAACATCCTAATATAATTAATTTATCATATGATATTAATTAATAAAAATTAAATACATAATTAATATAAACATTCATATGGAAAAACTAGCATAGAGAATGTCAATATTTTCCTTAGTCAATCAATATAACAACTTGATCATAAGACATCTAGAGAAATAAGTTGGGTAGAATCATTAGATAATATCCCCATTAAATCATAATAATCATCAAATTATGTTGACATGGATGAAAAATACATTTAAAAACATTTAATCATTTCTTTGAAAATATGGGGAAAATATTTTTTCTTATTGATAAAATTTAAAAAATATATATATATTGAGAAAATGATTTTATTTGAAAATAAACATCAAAAATTTTAAATTAAGAGTAAAATAAAATAATAGTTGTAATTATGGTAAAACTTCTTATTAGATAAACCTTGAAATAAATATTTCTTTTACACTTTTGGTAAGAAGCAAAAAAGTAAATTGTTCAAAAAATGACAAGAATACTCATTTTAAAGATTTTTTGAAAAATTAAAATATAGTTGTAAATTAATTTAAACAATCATTAGATCAGAGTAATAAAATATTTTAAAACTTTATTGTGAACATCGATATAGAGGACAATGATCCTAACAAAAAAGAGAAATAAGGTGATTTTTCATTAAAATAATTATCTCAACTATTTTAAGTAATAAAGAGGGGAAAATAAAAGGAAAAATGTAAACTCCATATACAAGTATAGGTGAAGAAAATATATTAAATTTAAATTGAATTTATCTTTATATTTCCTTTAATGTAAATTTAAACATATATAATCCTGAATAAAAAATGAGATTGTAGAATAAACCCTTACCTTAGACATCTGCTTAGTCGAACGCATTATATCCTCTAGGATAATAAATTAAAATTTATAAAATAACTTATTAAGAAAATTTTTAATCTATATTTAAATTTTTATGGTCCTTTTATAGTCATTTTTCATCCATTCATTGAATAGTGCTTGTTGACACTGTCCACTTAAGGTAGTTCAGTCAACTTCTCCAAAATTACTTCAGTATATTAACCATGGTTAAAGGAATTATAAAATAGTTCCATAATCTCTATAATGTTAATAATTTCATTAATATAGTTTTTTTCCATTATATGCAATTATAGAGTCATCCATTCATGGTGGTAATAGATAAACATGTCACATCACTTCATGGAGGTGGTAGGCCACACAAACATAAGAACAGTGTTATAATTATCCAAAGGATGGAAGGGTAATAATATATTTGAAATATTATATTTATATAATCATAATTATTCAATAAATATATTATTTTTTCACTAATTACATATTTATGACCTTCCAAGTAAAGTGGTGATGAAAAATTATTTTACACCGCTACATGGAGATGGTAGGCTCTACGTACACTTGAGCGATGTTTTCATTTTCCACGGGACTGAAGGGAGATAGAAAATGGGAAAATAATTGACATAAAAACATCTCATTATAGTTTATATACTATTTTAATTATGTTAATATGGTTATTGAATATTTTTGTGAGGTTTAAGAAGAAGAAAACTTCAAAATGTTTTGTAAGAACATATAACCATTCTTTTATAAACCTTCATTGTATTGAACCTTAAGACTTATTGAAGTGTTATTTTGGTGATAGTAATACCTATATCACATGGGTAGGGATATTTGGAAGGTATTTTGGTAGATATTTTGCAAGATAATTGGATAAATTTTTGTTTATAAGAGACGATAGGGGGTCTCATTTTATAAATGTGGTGGATTAAAAACATGTAAATACTTGAAACATTATTATATAATATATGTATTACTCAATTACAGTGGCTCAAAATTATCATATCTTAAAATATTATAAGGGTAAGGTCAAAATACATCTAACTAATTATATTTAATAAATATTTTTATGTTATCTTGATTCTTTATCCCATTTATTTTTAACCCCTTTAACTTATTTTACCCATAACCGAAGTGATAAATATTTACCATGGTTACTATTCATCATGAAAAAAACAATATGTTTAATTTATTATATAATATTAATTATTATAATAAAAAATATGGAATACATTTTACAATATTACTTTTCTATAAGGTAAAAAATTACTTTTAATATATTTTTTTAAAATGCAATGAAAACCGTTTTTAGAAAAAAACTTGTTTTTAACATAAATATTCATTTACAAAAAAACAATTATAATACTGATTTTAATGGAATTATTTTTTTATGTTCAATAAATATAGAATATTTTTATCTAAATCCAAAAAAATAAATTATCCTTTTGAATACTTTGTTAATAAATAAGAATAAAAAACTTTTTTTATTTTGATAAAAACATTACTTAGATTTTAAAAATGTTAATAATATATTTTTAATTTAAACATCATATTTTTATATTCACTATATTACACAGCAAAAATATATTTTTTCTATAAAAAAGATTTATTATATTCCAAGTTATTATTATAACATTATAATGTCATAAAAGTGAAAGTATTTTAAAATTCATATTGTTCTATATTCATAAAAATATTAACTATTTCTGGAAAATCTCAAAAATTTACCCTAAGATACTTTTAACATAATAAATTAAAAAAATTAAATTAATTTCATCAAATTAAATTTATATAATTTTTTAATTTTTTTTTTAATCACATTATTTAATAAATCTATATGCATTGTGTTACAGTTTCTTTAGAAATAAATGTTTGCTTGTTATAATTGATGCTTGAGTGGTATAAATTAATTATATTTTCTCTTTATATATATTGTAAAATAATTCATTATAATCAAGTAATTGTGGTATTAATTGATCGAAACTTATATAGAAAAAATCTCTCAACTCTCAAGGTATTCTTTTAAAAAACTCATTCAGAATAATGAGTTTAATAATGATAAATACATGGTTTAAGAAATATTTAAAAAATAATAAGATTCCTAGTCCTACCATATAAATTAAATTCATTTTAAAAAATAATTTTAATAAAGTTTTATGACTCAAAACTATTCAAAAAATACTAAGTTATTTCTTTCCACTTATGCATATTTATCTTCCATTCCCCATTTCCTCTGTTTTTATTTGTTTTAAGGTTTCATTATTGAGGATACTTTTAAAAAAATAGATTTTGAACTTATATTTCACTCCATGGAATTGATTATAAAAATTTTTAAACCTTTTTACATTATTTATGAGAAAAAAATTGTGAGGATGAAATTTATTTTAGAGGGAAGAATGTAACTCCCTCATATTTTTGTATGTATCCCTTTAAATAAATATCTTGTCGAGTAGCGTGTGATATGCGCAACATAGAACTAAAGTAAACAATAATTTATTAAAATGATTGTAAAATTTCAATACATTATTAATATATATTGGTAAAAAAATTTCAATCATTGGTAAATGATATGATATTAGGCTAAGAAGACTATTTAAAAGGACTATTTTTCTATGAAAGTAATTTTCTTTTTATTTTGAATATTATTTTAAAATTTAGACTTTTTAATTTTTTATTTTTAGTTTGATTTATTTAACTTATTTTTTGAATTAAAAATGTCAAAATTTTCTTAGGGTGAATTTTTGAGATTTTTTTGAAAAGATTTACTTTTGGGTGAATAGTGAAAAATACCGATTTTACAAATAATGTCTCTTTTATAACATGAAAATAATGTAAGAATGACTTGAAATTTTATGAAATATTTTTTAAATAAAAATTATAAATTTAATAATTAATAAAATTAATTTAAAAATGTAATATTGAACATATAAATATGTGTTCAGCATTTTAGAAATCCAATTAATATTTTTATTTAAATAAAAAACTATTATTGGTTCTTCTCATTTAATCAACTATTTGGAAAGTTCATAGCAGTTTAAATTTGTTTTTAAAGTCAAATAAGTATAAATTTATTAAAAATATTCCAATTTATTCCTTTTTAGTCAATATTATACTTTATTTTGGAAAAAAATTATTTTATTGCTTAAAAGGAGCATTTTTCTAAATATATTTTTTTTGGGGTTTGTGAAAAAATATTAAAATTAATATTCAACTCCTCTCAAAATTGAATCTCAAAAAATATATTACATATTTGGGATCATAATTTTCTTATTTTGTAATTATTTAAAATTCATTTTTAGTTATAAGGAATACTTGTCATGGTAAAAGTTTATCACCATGGTAAGGGTTAAAAGGGGATGACGAGGGGGTAAACTAAGAGATGAGGCTTAAAATATCTATTAAACGTGTATAAATAAGATTTTATGAGGTTATTTAGACTTTAAATTATATTATATTATTAATTTTACTAAATTAGTTTCAATTTCCATGAGAAATAAATTTATTATATGTTTAATTTATTAATATATACAAGAGTGTCACTCCCCTAACTTACAAAACTTCACCACCTATCCTCACTTATTCACAAAAATTGAGTACCCTATAAAGAAAAATATCTTTCAAAATACCTCCCCAACTCTCCTACACACGTTCTATAGGTCCTAGTCCCACCAAAATTCCAATCTTAGAAGGGTTAAGGTGTTATCCAATGGAATATATCCAAGGACGTGGTATAAGTCTTAACCATATTTTTTGAAGTTTATTTCTTATTCTACCTACTTAAAATATATTATGAAAATAATAATATAATTAAATAAGTATTTATAATATAATTAAATTTAATTATATTGAGGTAACAACTATTTCATACCTATTTTCTATACTATGGTAAATGATAATGTCGCTCGTGCATACATTCATAATACCCCCTCCACAAAGCAATGATTTTTGTTTTTCATCACCACCTCAAAATAATGGTATTGAAGATGTATTAAATTGATATATATTATATTTATGACATAATTATGATTATTTAATGATACAATATATAGTAATTTCATACCATCCCTTTCATTGGAATATTGAAATCGTCACTTATGCGTACGTGCAGACTACGGCCTCCATAAAGAGATGTAATTCATTTTTCATCACCACCTTACAAGGATGGTCATAAGGATATATTTAATTAATAAATATAATATTTATAATATAATTTTGATTCTATAATGGTAAAATTTTATCTCAATTTTTTCCTCTGTTGGAAAAATGAAAAATTTATCCATGCATATGTGCAGACAACCACCTTCATGAACGATGTATCTAATTTTTCATTATTACCTTGAATGGATAGTTTTAAAAGTATATTTAATATAAATAATTATAATTATAATATATTTAAAATTATATAGATGATTTCACCATGACCATTTTTTCCACATTCAATACACCGGTGTTATTTTGGATTTAATGACCTCAAAATGTCTAACATAAAATTATAACTGATTTAGTAACTAAATAGAAAATGGTGATAAATGAAATAAAATGAATAATAATAAATAAATAAACACAAAAAAAAATATTTAAATAAATTATATAAATTATATAATTTTATTATCCATGATTTAGAGAAAGTATGAATCTTGATGGGTTTCAAGGAAGGGATTTTTCTTCAAGACATTATTTTAAGGTTTTTTCATCTCTTTTTCCTCCATATCCATATTATAAAAAAATTCAATAATGATTTTATCTATGATTAAATTATTTTATAATTGATTTTATATAATCATTTAATTATTTTGAAAAAAAATTATAATGGAATTTTTTTATTTTCTTCACGCAGGTCACTTTTGACTCTTTTTACCAAACTCTAAAAGAAATTTTTTTATACATTTACTGTATGATCACTTTTTCCCACCATCATAATCATTTTTAATTATCAAAATTTAACTATAATTTTTCATAGTATTTTTAAATAATATATATTTCATATTCTTCAAGGATTTTTTTAAGAGTTTAAAAAAGAAAAATATAGTTTTCCTTATTATTTTATAAAAATGAATGGTTATTTTTTTATTGGTTCAAATGAGTTTATAAAGGGATTTATGGTGAAAATATTTAGAATCGTATTTTTTTGTACATGATATTGTAATTTTTCATTATATATGATTATGAGTGATCTCAGGATATACCTATCCAATGCATTGGGTAATGATTTAGTATTCGAACACAAAATGTTGTAGTAGACTAGTTTGGTTACTCCTATTGAAAGGGTTCTATGTAAGAGATTAACACGGGTTCTAATACGATTACTCAAGATAACTTCATGGTTTTCATATTCTTTTTATGGGTTAAAAACATTTTCTTTGACCAATGGTTTATTTTCATATGTGATTATGATTTATTTTATATTCTTAATTTTTAATGTGAAAATGTTAAAAAAAACTATAGGTTTCTATTATTTTCAATAGTATAATATGTTTTATTTATTTTTATATCCCTTACAAAGATTTGTTTTATCATACTATGTTTTAAAATGTTTTTTGTGGGATCTAAGTATTTGTAAAAACTATAAAAAGATCAATATTTTTATTATTTTTCCTTGTCCTAAATTAAGGAAAATTTTCTTGGATGAAATAAGGGTATAAATTTAAGAACCTATTTTTATGTAAAAAATGTACACTGTGTGGAAATTTCCACTTTTTTATGTAATGGTTTACCTAATTCTCTAATAATCTAAAACTAAACAAACTTTGAAATTTAATAAAGTGTAACCCTTATGTTAAATAATTTAATTAGGGTTTTTTTAAGTTATAGGTAGTTATAATCTCTTTCATTTTGACGTATATTACCATTGAGATGTGTTATTCACTAATGCATGATTTTATGTTTATCTTGATTAATTGGTTCCATTAAGAGATAGTCAATTGTGAGTAATACGATGAGTATTTAATTAAAATATATTTTTCCCCTGTGAATGATTAATTATATTTAAGTATCATATTGAAAATAATTGATACATTTTATTTTTTATTAATTATTTGAGGAAATGGTAATATTGGAGGAAAACCAATATAGTAAAGAGGTAATTAATTATGAGATTAATTTATATATTTATTTTTATTATAAAATTGAATGATAATGCATCTTAGTTGAGGTATGTTTTCTTAATCTTATATAGTTGAAATAAATAAGGCCTTATCGATATCTTTTTATCTAATATACACTAATTAAATTAATATTTTCACAAATATCTTTATTAGTTTAATTCATAAGTGAATGAGATCATTATTATTAGTTAATACATCCTTTAAAATAAATTAAATATTCCTATATTCTCATAAAAAGTTAAGTCGTTTTAATGATAATTTTTTAATTATTTTAAATATAAAATCTAAGTGTTTTAAAAATCGATGATTTATTTTCTTATAGGATATTGATTTTATGGTGGATAAAATTTTGGACTTCCACTTTACTAAACTTCAATATTTTTGTATTTTGAATAGTTTAATAAAATCTAAATTTTGATTACTTGTGAAAATTAACGGTGCCTCATGATTGGTTAGTTTTACTATAATAAGATAAAAAAATAGGTTGAAATGAAAAATATTTATCTCCCCACATAATATGTGTAGTATTATTTACAAAAAAAATTTTCTTGTAAGACAAATAGGAATCTAACTCCCATTGATATTGTCTATATTAAACCATTTTCCTTTGTTGCGTTAAGAGTTAATAGTGATGTTCCCTTTAGACTTTATGTGATGCATGCACAACAATAAATAATAATTTATCAATGAATAATGCATGAATTCTTTCACTTTTAACACATATCATATCCTCATAACATCAAAAATATTATATTCAAAATGTTTTTGATGAAATGTTTTTCACCAGAAAAATGTGTTTTGTTATGATATAAAAATGGTTTATAAATTGTTTAGATAATATCCATAAAATATATTATCCTCTAATTTAGTGATATTTATGATAATAATTAAATCTATGATCAGGTTCACTTCTAACATGAACATTATTAAGTATATAACACTACATTTCCTCTTATCAAGGTTTTAATTAAGCCTATGATGTTGTTTTCACTTATATTACGAGAGATATTATGCCTAAAGAATTTTATTTATTCTTTGTTTTATCATAGAAAAAACTATAATCAATCATGCTATAACACCCCAATATTCCAATATGTAATTTTCTCTTAATTAATACTCGGTTCAATAGCATGTACCTCACATTATATCGTATTAAAATGAACCACAATATACTATAGAAATATTATTATTTAAATATGATTATTATAACCTAACCATTTTTTCGATTGGTATGAATAGTAATAACCATATTATAAAATATATTTACAAACTATTTTTGTAATAAAATTAATAATAAATCATACATTGATTATAAATTGGTTTGAAATAGAGATAAAATATTTTTTTGATAAAAAAATTATTTTTTCTTAAAACTGTTTTTATATGCACAATGTATTTTAATCTTAACAATTTATATTAACAACTATTGATAAGTGATTCTAATGAAATGATTATATTATATATATATATATATATATAATAAAATGAATTAAAATTCATTTAATTGTGGTTATTAGGGAATAAATGAGGACAAAGTCATTTTATTCATCCAAAAATACATTTTTTTCAAAAATGGTTTTTATTGCATTTTATGCATAGATATTATATATAATTTATAATTATTTTAAAAAAATATATTTCAAAAAAGTGAAATATTTTTATAAATTATCATTTCAAAATTATCTTATAGTTATTTTTTTGTATTTTTCTTAAAAGATTTATTTTTGAGTGAATAGTGGAAAATGTCAATTTTTGCATATCTGACATTTCTTTTCTTTATATCATGTAATTTAAAAGTGTAATTATATTTCGATTTTTTAAAAAATAATTTAATTTTATTTTAATTAAAAATAATCTCATTAATTATATATTAATCATCATTACATTGGATTTTTTAATAAGTTCATTTTTTCTTAAAAACACATTTTTCTAAAAACTATTTCTCATTTCATTTTGCACACTGGTATTAAAATTAATTTCTGAAACTTATAAAAATTTAAACTGGAAAAATGGATTAAATATTTCTAATTATAAGATTCAAATTTAGTATTGAGGGAAATTTCAGTTTGGTCATTATGAATAGAATCATTGTAAAAGTTTATCACCAAAGTAAAAGGTAAAATGAGTTAACTAGGATTAAAACTATGGGATAAGGTCACAAAATCAATATAAAACTTCAATTTATTTCATTTTATGAGTTTATGTCAACCTGACTCATCCTATCTTAAAAATTATAAAAATTTGGTATCATTTTCTTTTGATAATAACCATTATATTATTTTATATATAGGATAATTATAAAATTTCGATTTCATTATTTTAATATCGAGAATATTTTTTACTCAGGATAAAAAAGAAATTATGGATGGTTATAAATTAATATTTTGAATATGAAAATATTTTATTTATGATAATAATTTATTTAATAGAATTTTTGATTTTATAATTACCATGAACACTTACACAACATTGATGCAGTGCTTATGTAAGAAGTAAGAATGTGATGTTTTTTAAAAACATTAAAAGTGATATAGTTTTGATGAATTTTTGTGTCACATAAATTTATTATATAATTATAATTATATTTTTAAATATTATATGTTTTTATTAAATTTATTTCTTTGTGTCTTTAAAATCAAATTTAGTAAATAATCCTAAAAAAATTTTATGGAATTTAATGTTTAAAAAAATATTTTTAAATCATTAACAATCATAAAAATACTAAATCAATTAAAATGGATAGAAAATTATTGATCCTATCATGAATATTTCGTTTATGTTCCTATTATAAATTTTATAATTACTTTAATGACCCTTAAATATTGAAAATGTGTTACAATAGTTAAGGTTAAACAGGGTTAACAAGGGGGATAAACCAAAAGATAATGTCGAAAATTGTAATTAAACATGTATATATTTTATTTGTTAAATTTATTTATAACTTATACTCTTTGTATATGTTTATATGTCACTTTGGATCCATTTTACATGATTTATATTCATATTATATATTAATATTTTATGTTTTTACATGATTATCACCCACATAACTTATAAAAGGGAACCTCCTCTTCTCTCTTCGTCGCACATCGTGAGCCATTTAGTTTGTAAAATATATACCCAAATACCTTACTAGATATATATATATATATATATATATATATATATACTTCCTATATCTTCTGGTATTCCCCTAATATATCCTAATAAGGGTTAAGGTGTAAGTTAAAAGAGGATTTATAAAGAAGAGGTATAAATCTTAACCAGGTTATTTCATTTTATTTCTTATACTACATAATTAAATTATCTAAAAACTTTGGTGATATAATAACATCAGTATATTACATATAAATAAGTTTTATTATGAATATTTAAAAATATTTATTCATATCTTTTACCATCCAATGGGAATTGAAAGCATCGTTCTTTTGTGTGTATAGACTACTGCCTCCTTGAAGAAATATATTTAGTTTTTAATCACCACCCTTCATGGTTGGTTAATAAGATTGATTTACTATTTATATATTATATTAATCAAATAATTGTGATTCTATAAAGATAATATATTACTTACCATCTTACCCTTACACCCATTAAATAATGATAACATCACTCAAATGTATGTGTGGACCACCACCACTAGAAGTGGTGTGTTTTATTTGTTCATGTATTTATTTTATAGATGGTTTTATAATTTTATTTTATATTTAAAAATTATAACTATTAAATGGTTAATATCATGTAGATGATGTAACTCTGTCATGAACCAACCTGGATACCCCAGTACACTGGTACCCGATTTAGCTCTAACAGGGCCCAAATGGTTTTCTCGATCCTCATGGGTTGGATACTAGCACATTGTATCAAAAAAGTAAAATGGAATGATTTTTTCCATGATAAAAAAAACTAAGTAGAATAGAAAAAGATAAATCAATATAAATTTGGTATTTCAAACACTCCTTGAGGATAGAAGTATAATAAGTAGATAGACAGAAATCCTAAAAATAACATCATCTAAAAGAAAATGGAACAACATCCATTAGTAGAAAAGTATCAAAAACCTCATGTAACAGGTGGACCATAGCTCTACCATTCACCATCATCACCAAAGGTCACTTTAATAAATAATACCCACCACCTTAAAGTGCAACCTTCCCTTTCCCTATACCCTTCATAACATAATTTACAAATTCCCAAAGGTAAAGTGTAACAACCGAAAATTTTATTAATAAAAATTACTTTTGATCTAATTAATGTAATATTATGTAAAATAGTTATATATAACATATTAACATCCTTGGTTTTATTTTTTTGGATTTTAAAATTATGTTATTTATTGGTACCATTGTTAATATATCTATTGAAGAGTTATCACATCATTATTATAAATATAGGGCTTTAACAAATCCAATTTACTCAGACAAAGGAAGCGATGACCTCATCTAGTAGAATTTCTCTATAGGAATCCCATTTTCGGAGCTCATAAAGGAGGTACCATCACTGGTCTTCTCTCTTGACCAATCCCAATTCAAGCTTCATCATGTTAATCTTGAATGGAATCACCTATAGGAAAAGTAGATGTTAATAGAGATCACCACCCAAGCGATGTTATCTGAGTCGCCCATAGGGTCTATCACCATCGCACACATTGCCATTATGTATTATGTGGGTGTTATAAGGGGTTATGTAACAATAAAATAACAATATTATTATGTGAATTACTTTTGTATAAATAATATGCATTCATTTTATTATTTTTACTTTGTAAATGGTTTTTAAAGCACAAATAGTATTTTTAGTTAATATTTAAATTCAATTAAGAAATATATTTTGATGAATTAATGGATTTTTGAATTAAATAAAATTTTAATAAAATATTATTAAAAAATTAATTTTATTAAATATAAATTATCGTATAATTTTTATGAATACAATTGTAATTTTTAGTAAAGTTTAAAAGTTGTTTTTGTCAAAACCCATGAATTTTCGATAAATGTTGGTTTTTATTTTAAAAGTAAAAAATTTTCATATTTGGAAAATTATTTAGAAAAATTTAATATTATTTTTGGATTCAGGACATTGAAATTATCTAACAGTGAATTTTTCATAATTTTTTGAGACAACTGAATTTTTGGGTAAAAATTAAATACTCTTTAAAAATATAATGTGTTTTATGACATCATAATGACCCAATAGTGATGTAATAAAATACTATAAAAGTGATATTATACCGAAATGTGTTTTAACTTTAAATTAATGTGATTATCTATTTTTTATTTAATTTTATGATTCCTTAGTGGACCCTCCAAGAGTTGTAAAATATTTTAACATTTTAAAATGATTTCCTTGAGAGTGTGACTCACCGCCACATAAGCAAGCCGAATATTTTAAGAAGTTAATACATTGGACTTATAAAATAATTTTTTCCACTCCCCTATAGAAAAAAACAAAGGTAAAAAACATGGGTTGGTTTGTGATTTTGATTATATTAATATGTAGTGTCCAAAACCTAAATAATAAACAATTCCCTTTCCTTTCCTATATAAACCCACTCAATATCCCATTAATATTCACTCAAAACCTTCAGAGCTTGAAAAACCTCTTCCATACTCTCTCTAGATTCCTCACAAGGTGCCCCAAGCTCCCTATAATCCTCTCTCAATCCTCTCTTAATCCTTTGGGATCACACTTCCAAGTAAGGGATTTCTTCCTCTCTCATTTTTTCCACATTTGATTATGTTGTTATAACATTGTTTTCAATTTAAAATGTTAGGGTATGATTTCTCACCTCCCCCACACTTCCCTCCTTGTGTTTTAATGATGAGATACCTCTTTATATCTCATTAATTCTTCCCATGTACACCCGTTGCCATGCCAAAATTCCATAAGGGATTTCTCTCTTCTCATTTACATTCAAGAATTTATTTTATATTGTACATATAAATTCCATTAAATATGTTGGTATATTATTATCCATGATCCCCTTACTGTCCATTTCATATATAAATGATTCTATACATATTTCTCTCTCATCAACTCATTTTATGATTTCTATTTGACGTCGTTATGCTGTCGAAGTTACACAAAAATTTCCCATTCCAAAATCATCGAGTAAGTGAATACCATACCTATTTCTTTAGCAAGGGTATTCACCTTTATGCACAAGTAATTGTTTATTTAGGAATTACATTTATGTATTAGACATATCTTATTCATGGAATAAATTATGATGTTTAATAAATCCATGTTGTATGATCCATGTGGCACACTTATGCATGAAATAAACTTTTTATAAAGGGTGTGCCCTGATAGCACTCCAATGCATTGGATAAAGATTAGTATTGTAACACCCCAAGATTTCATAGTGTGTTATTTATTCAAAATAATTCAATAACTTGCACTACACGCAACACCGAGTTCAATCACACCTTGACTTACAAAAAAAAGCCATTAAAAGAGGTCATGAATAGTATTAACTAAATTTTAAACTTTATATAATCCTTATAATTTTAGAATCCATATTATGAGTTTCTTAGTCATAATGCAAGAACAGATTCATTTTCAGTATTGCACTTTTATCAACTTTTGATAGTGAAACCTTTTTAAATACAATATTTTAAACTTTTTGACTAAATGGAGACATAAAAATATTTAAAATGAAACATCCCAAGCTTCCACGGTATGCTTTCCTTTGAATAAAACAGTAGCGTGTGTTGTACGCAACTTCGAGTTTTAACACACACCACAACCGATCAAACTAGCCGTTATGAATAGTAATACCTAAATTTTGAAATTATATTTTATATTTTAAAATGGACTTCATTTTGGGATTCAGAATATCGAATTTAGCCTAAGGTGAAATTTTGGTACTTTTCGGATAACTTTCATATTTTGATGAATAGTGAAAATTACTAAATTTTAATTAAAAACAACTTTTTTAATAAAAATAATTAATAGTGATAAATTGTGAATTTGAGTGGTTTTAAAGTATATTTAGAATATATTTTTACCATTTAATATAATTCTGGTCATTGGACATAATTTTACAATTAAACCGAACATAAACAAGTGTCAATCTTTTGATAGTTATTATCTCTTAAAAACACACTTTTTGTTTTGACAGCGGGAATTAATTTTAAATTAATTTCTGCCACTTATGTGTTTTGAATTTAGAAAAATGGATTCCATATTTGGAATCAGGATGTTCAAATTGTGTAAATAGGTAACTTTTATTTTTAGACATTTTGAATAATTACTGCGGTAAATATTTTATTTACCATGGTTAAGGGTAAATCTGGTAAATAAGGGTTAACAAATAATATTATAATAATACTAAATTACCCTAAAACGTGTATTAACCCTATTGGTTGATACATGGTCGATCATGGGCATATTTGGGTCGATTTTGGGACCCCATGGGTCCACTTGTAAGTGATAATGACACTTTATTTTAATTAAGTTAAAATGAGTACAAAAATGACACAAGCATATATCTTTTAGAAAAACAATTTTTACATAAGGTTATATATGTTTTATTTTAGATTATAAATATTCATTAGAAATATAAAAAGATTTCCTACATAATTATATTTTATTTATAATTTTTAGACATTAAATAAGTTAATTTATTTATGACACAATGATGATGCAGTAATTAATATAATAGTGAAAAATCAAAATAATTGATATTATAAATACCCAAATAAATATAATATGAAACTTTTAATGAATTAAACTAATTTTCTAGGATAATATGATATATTAGAATTGATATAATTGACTTTTTTTGAAGTAATCAATCTGTTATGAGTTTCACAAAAATCAACTATTGAATAGTGTCAAAATTGACATAAAAGAGTTCTTAAAACAAATATTATATTATTAATTGATATTAACTTCCTAAAAATCTAAGGTTCGTCCAAGAGACTTATATAATGATAGGTTCATCATTAATGGACCACTTGGGGGTCGCTTGGATGTATATAGTAATTTTATTAACCATATTATATAAAAATACAAAGAGACATTGTAAAAGTGAAACTAATTAACTTCGAGTTAATACTTAAAGATAAGGTTAATATAAGTACCCAAACCTGTCTAAATTTTATTGGTTGAGTGGTTTTCGACCTATACCCACCTTAACCTTTTAATAATCAACTTTTTAGCCATTAGAAACCTAATATAAATTTATTATAAATTAATATTTCTATCTTTTCCAAAGGTGCCCCTCACCCCTCTTATAAAAGGGCACTCCTCCTTCCCATTTCTTCACACCTTCAAAGCCTTTTGGTTCGGCCAAACTCTGCCCAAATACTCTCTCAACATCCCTCACTACAACCTATAGGCCTTAGTTTGATAATAAAGCCAACCTAAGGAGCCCTTTTGATCAAATCAAAAGGAAGGAACCGAAGAAGAGGTAATGATTTCACCACCCTTTTTCCAAGTTCCTTCTTCTTCCACTTCTTCTTACTTTAAAATAATAACTCCAGTATCATATATATACTGTGATGTTATTATAAATATGGTACAACCATATTCAGTATTCTATCCACCCTTTGAATAACATGTCACCATACGTGCGTACGTACGGCTTACCGTCTCCACGTCGTGGTGTAATTGTTATTCAATATATTATTATTTGGATGGGTATAATAATGATGTGTAACTCATGTAAATAATAAATATAACATGTTATTGATTCTGTATATATGATATACCATTCATTTATATATTATTTTAATATCAAAAGAATGATATTGTCGCTCGTGCGTACGTACGGACTACCGTCTCCACGAACACGATGAGATTCATTCTCCATCATATCCATTCAAGTATAATTATCATTTTATGATTTAAAAATGATGTTTAAGGACTTGATATTATTCTGGATATGAATAATATACAACCTATCCATTACAAACATGGATTACGTAATAAAACATATAAAAGAAAATGAGTAAGTTAACACCCGAAACAATGATAATACTAAGACATTATTAACAAAGAAAAGTTAAAAGATCATATATGATATGATATTAATATATATGATTCTTGTATAATTTAATAACAATTATTTCAATATTATACAGGAGGTTAACCTACCCCAACCAAGTAAAAGTACAAGGTAAGGGATTTTCTTATCTCACATTCAATTCCGTGAGATTTACATTATTCGCCACTAAATTATTGAAAGTGGTGTATTGTGTACTGGAATTTGATATATATTATCATGATTATCTTTACATTCATGTTATTCTGTAAATAATTTGGTCGTTATTAACTTTTGTCCATACGACTCAGTTGATTAACGTGGTAAGGGGTTTTCATCTCACTCTTTATTTCCGTGAGATTCATGCCTTATTTCCACTATTATCTTTTGTGTGGTGTATGTACTGCCCATAATTGTATTCTTTGTGTAATACACTTTACCTTATGTGTATTTACATTTTCATTGTATGATAACTCTTTCATGGGTTGTATGTTTCATAAGTTACCAAATTGATAAGGGTTTACTTCACAATCTCTTTAATATCCGAGGTTGTCTTTACGTAAGTATCTACAGGGACATATTTACTATCCATGTCCATATTTCATAAAAGAGTTTTCAAAGGGATTATTTCTAAGGGAACTTTTACTAAAACATCATTTTAAGTGTTTTAAATATTTATTCTTCTAAATCATCCTCATTTATGTCCACGTTTTCAAAATGGTTTGTAAGGATTTATTTATATGAAAATGAATGTTTTAAAAGTGTTAATTCCATTCAAAAGTTTCAAAGTGGTACGGGACACTTTGATTCAAAAATGTATTTAAATTCCTTACTTTCTAAATTGTGTAACATTAAAAAAATTTCATGAAAAAGGGATATTTCTCTCAATAATTTAAAAGAAACATTTTCATATATGTCAACATCCTTTGATGGATTTTAAGATTATTTGAAGTTTATTTATTATGATTTAAAACTTCCATATTGTAATGAAGTTTTGTGATATGTTTGACTGTAGATGTGTCATTTATATAGCATTTATGGTTTATGAGTAAAGTATTGACATTTCGTATGCTAGTTACAATAAGAATGTTTATGTTATATTTCAACCTTTACTTCATATGAATGTGTTGGACAAGTATGTTCCAGGTTGGGGACTGGTTAAAGTAAGCCCTCCAGGTTGGGGACTGGTAAAAGTAAGCCCTCCAGGTTAGGGACTGGTAAAAGTAAGCCCTCCGGTTTGGTCTTCGGTTATTAGAGGCACTCCGGGTTGGTGTCCGGTTATTAGAGGCACTCCGGGTTGGTGTCCGGTTATTAGAGGCACTCCGGGTTGGGTTCCGGTTACAGTTAGCCCCAAGGTCTTGGGATGAGGCCTTGAAAAGAAATTAAAGTTTAGCATTATGCATTCCATCATTATGAAAGTGGTTATTGATTTTGCATGTGATTATTCGATTAGTAGAATATCCATGTGAATAAGTAAATGGCATTATTTCATTTTACTTTTGCCATACTATGTTGAAGTTCAAGTTTAAGAGACTTTTGTTTTAGTAATGCATTGCCTTAAATGTTTATGCTTATTTTGAATGTTCCGCTACATTGTTATCCTTACTGGGCATTTGAGCTCACCCCTTTTCTATGCTTTATTTTCCCCAGGATGTGAAGAAGTAAGTTATGAATGACCTGTAGGGATATTATGAGGGGATAATAGTGTGGACTGTGGAGACATTATGTTGTTGTAGTAGTTTTTCATTTTATGATGTAATGTAAAACTTATGAATATATCTAGTGTTTCCAAGGCTACTAAACCAATCGGTCTTTCGAGATTTGATCTTTCTTGTGATCATGCCAATGTTACGAAGTAATGCACCGGCTCTGGGTAGCTGGGGTCGGGGTGTTACAGTTGGTATCAGAGGAAGTTTAGTACAAACCTTGGAAGCTAGATTTAGATAAACTCTGGTTAGAGAATGTAGACCTAAGATGAACTTTGAGGATTAGTATAGAAGAACTTCCTAGAATTTTGGTATTCTAGAGATTTTGTGAGTTTTCCAAGCAATACATCCCTGTCTGGATACGAGCAGGTAGAGGCGGCTCTGGCACAGATGTACCTAGGGGTAAAACCCGAAAACACCTCTTTGATCTAGACTCGAACGGGAACTGGTGCACGACAACGGGCCTTGCTGCACTCTTGGTTACGACACTCTCGGGGGATATGCTTAGGATAACTCTCATTTTCTTTACAAATCATTATGAAGGGTTTATGAGTATATAATTCCTCAAAGAAGACATTTTTATGATTATGGATTATATCCATAAATAGTTCAATTTATGTTAAGTGTTTTATAAGTATGGGATTATGTATTTTGATTCATAAACTGATCTAGTTTATGCCATTGTTTAGAAATGGCGCCCAGTAGAAGGAATGAGAACTCCAGAAATGCACATGATTCAAAGAGAAGGAAGGATCATATCTTTCATGATCTTAAGCTAGAATTTATAAGAGAAATAGTCTCCCATGTATTATCATCATATGAAGAAATAATATCATGTGTTGATAAGATAAGTAAAGAGTTTACTGAGTCCTATGGCTTTTAAGGGAAGCAAGAGAAGAAAAGGATGGAAGAGAGAAAGATGGATAAAGGGAAGAGGGAAAAGAATAATTTTCCCATATGTGGTAACTGTGGAAAGAAACACCCTGGAACTTTCCTGAAAGGAATGGGAGTTTGTTATAAGTGTGGAGAAAAAGGGCACAAAGTACGTGACTGCAAGGGTAAGAAAATGGTTTCAAATGTACAATGCTTCATTTGCAAGGAGTTTGGACACTACGCGAACCTATGTCCCAGTCATCAGACTATGCCGCAAATGATGTTATTGGATAATATTCAAGTTATGATACTACCACAGATGAAGAGGAATGATTAGAGTTCTTATGTTGATTATGTCAATTGAGTGTGTATCAACAATGTACTTGTTATAATAATTATGGAGTATATAAGGATTGTACTGCAGTACTATTTCATTAAGGACTTGAGATTATGTGGAACAAAGAAAAGTGACTCAATAGCAGGATAAATTTTTGGAAAATATATGGTTGAGATAATGATAAACCATAATGTAGTTCTGATACCGAAGTAGTGATTTTGGAATAATACATGATTGTTTTGGATAAATTATATTGGATATTCTTGACTACCTTCGAACTGATTAATGATTTGTATATTCCATCATTTTTGGGGTTTAAAACATTTTTGGATTAATGAAGTATATCCATCATTCTATATGGAATAAGGGAGCATGAATGTAATCAATAAGGAATATGGTAATTCAGGATGTTTCAGTGTATTAAAAGAATACATGATGAAGGTATTCATATGCTATTACGGGGTAAAAAGGTTCTACATTATGTTTAACTTACTTATAAATGTTGGACTGTGACTTTGGACAGAAGTATTTTGGATAGTTCTAGTTTGGATTATTTTGGATTGCCATAAAAGGACAACCCGGAGGTCGGGCGGCAACCCGTCGCATCCGGAAAGGCTGCAAGACTTGAACCCGCAACCGAAGGGCGACAAGGGTGTATCACCTACCACTGGCCCACGAGATGTCCTGGATTAAATAATGTAGTTTTTATTAAAAGATTTTGTTGATGAATTATAAATTCGTTTATTTTGGAACCCTATACGAATAGTGTAAATAGAATTTTTTTACGTCCTATTATCTTTTAGAGTGAAAGATGAGTTTGTGGTAGAAATTTATTAATGGATAAAACTCTAATTATAAAGTAAGTATATCTCCTTATGATCTTAGCCAATCTCATAAATAAATTCCTCAACATTAAGAAAAGAAACTTAGAACAAAAATGTTGTCCTAGATGATACCTTAAATCATCACTAATTTATGGCTTTGGGATTGTTGTCCTTTTCATAGCCATGTTCTCTACCACTCTCCATCAGATAATTGATGATTAGATTTCTCTTCCATATCCATATTCTCCTACATGGAACCCTAGTATGTGTTATTTTCGGTAATCTTCATACTTTCCACTCTTTATTTTAAATAGAGGCCTCATTAATTCATTTTTCGATGTGGGATTTCAACTAAGATATTTTGAAACGTCAAAAATGTGTTATCCTAATACCCTATGTTTTGTTGAACCGATGGTATTTCAAATCATCATAGATTGATGAATTTAAGGACCTCAATTTTACACTTGTTTGTGATTGATGACCTCAATCAATACCTATAAATATTTACGTTTTTCCTCCAATTATATGTCTCTAATTACCACCAATGTTCTCCTAATCGAGATCATAATTTGGTGGTGACCATTTGATTTTTCTTTTCCTCATATTAAGACTAAATTTTAGTAACCCAATTTCCGATGTGGGTTTTCCCACAAATATATTCTCTACTTTCAACCTTTTATTTTCTAAGAACAATTTTAAATTGAGAGGACGCAATTTATTGAAGGAGGGGAGAATGTAACACCCCAAGATTTCATAGTGTGTTATTTCTTCAAAATAATTCAATAACTTGCACTACACGCAACACCGAGTTCAATCACACCTTGACTTACAAAAAAAAGCCATTAAAAGAGGTCATGAATAGTATTAACTAAATTTTAAACTTTATATAATCCTTATAATTTTAGAATCCATATTATGAGTTTCTTAGTCATAATGCAAGAACAGATTCATTTTGAGTATTGCACTTTTATCAACTTTTGATAGTGAAACCTTTTTAAATACAATATTTTAAACTTTTTGACTAAATGGAGACATCAAAAGATTTAAAATGAAACATCCCAAGCTTCCACGGTACGCTTTCCTTTGAATAAAACAGTAGCGTGTGTTGTACGCAACTTTGAGTTTTAACACACACTACAACCGATCAAACTAGCCATTATGAATAGTAATACCTAAATTTTGAAATTATATTTTATATTTTAAAATGGACTTCATTTTTGGATTCATAATATCGAATTTAGCCTAAGGTGAAATTTTGGTACTTTTCGGATAACTTTCATATTTTGATGAATAGTGAAAATTACTAAATTTTAATTAAAAACAACTTTTTTAATCAAAATAATTAATAGTGATAAATTGTGAATTTGAGTGGTTTTAAAGTATATTTAGAATATATTTTTACCATTTAATATAATGCCGGTCATTGGACATAATTTTACAATTAAACCGAACATAAACAAGTGTCAATCTTTTGATAGTTATTATCTCTTAAAAACACGCTTTTTGTTTTGACAGCGGGAATTAATTTTAAATTAATTTCTGCCACTTATGTGTTTTGAATTTAGAAAAATGGATTCCACATTTGGAATCAGGATGTTAAAATTTTGTAAATAGGTAACTTTTATTTTTAGACATTTTGAATAATTACTGCGGTAAATATTTTATTTACCATGGTTAAGGGTAAATCCGGTAAATAAGGGTTAAAAAAATAATATTATAATAATACTGAATTACCCTAAAACGTGTCTTAACCCTATTGGTTGATACATGGTTGACCATGGTCATCTTTGGGTCGATTTTGGGACCCCATGGGTCCACTTGTAAGTGATAATGACACTTTATTTTAATTAAGTTAAAATGAGTACAAAAATGACACAAGCATATATCTTTTAGAAAAACAATTTTTACATAAGGTTATATATGTTTGATTTTAGATTATAAATATTAATTAGAAAGATAAAAATATTTCCAACATAATGATATTTTATTTATAATTTTTATACATTAAATAAGTTAATTTATTTATGACACAATGATGATGCAGTAATTAATATAATAGTGAAAAATCAAAATAATTGATATTATAAATACCCAAATAAATATAATATGAAACTTTTAATGAATTAAACTAATTTTCTAGGATAATATGATATATTAGAATTGATATAATTGACTTTTTTTTTAAGTAATCAATCTTTTATGAGTTTCAAAAAAATCAACTATTGAATAGTGTCAAAATTGACATAAAAGAGTTCTTAAAACAAATATTATATTATTAATTGATATTAAATTCCTAAAAATCTGAGGTTCGGCCAAGAGACTTATATCATGATAGGTTCATCATTAATGGACCACTTGGGGGTCTCTTGGATGTATATAGTAAGTTTATTAACCATATTATATAAAAATACAAAGAGACATTGTAAAAGTGAAACTAATTAACTTGGAGTTAATACTTAAAGATAAGGTTAATATAAGTACCCAAACCTGTCTAAATTCTATTCGTTGAGTGGTTTTCGACCTATCCTCACCTTAAACTTTGAATAATAAACTTTGGAGCCATTAGAAACCGAATATGAATTTATTATAAATTAATATTTCTAGCTTTTCCAAAGGTGCCCCTCACCCCTCTTATAAAAGGGCACTCCTCCTTCCCATTTCTTCACACCTTCAAAGCCTTTTGGTTCGGCCAAACTCTGCCCAAATACTCTACCAACATCCCTCACTACAACCTAGAGGCATTAGTTTGATCAGAAAGCCAAACTAAGGAGCCCTTTTGATCAAATCAAAAGGAAGGAACCGAAGAAGAGGTAATGATTTCACCACCCTTTTTCCAAGTTCCTTCTTCTTCCACTTCTTCTTACTTTAAAATAATAACTCCAGTATCATATATATACTCTGATGTTATTATAAATATCGTACAACCATATTCAGTATTCTATCCACCCTTTTAATAACATGTCACCATACGTGCGTACGTACGGCTTACCGTCTCCACGTCGTGGGGTAATTGTTATTCAATATATTATTATTTGGATGGGTATAATAATGATGTGTAACTCATGTAAATAATAAATATAACATGTTAGTGATTCTGTATATATGATATACCATTCATTTATATATTATTTTAATATCAAAAGAATGATATTGTCACTCGTGCGTACGTACGGACTACCGTCTCCACGAACACGATGAGATTCATTCACCATCATATCCATTCAAGTATAATTATCATTTGCTGATTTAAAAATTATGTTTAAGGACTTGATATCATTCTGGATATGAATAATATACAACCTATCCATTACAAACATGGATTACGTAATAAAACATATAAAAGAAAATGAGTAAGTTAACACCCGAAACAACGATAATACTAAGACATTATTAACAAAGCAAAGTTAAAATATCATATATGATATGATATTAATATATATGATTCTTGTATAATTTAATAACAATTATTTAAATATTATACAGGAGGTTAACCTACCCCAACCAAGTAAAAGTACAAGGTAAGGGATTTTCTTATCTCACATTCAATTCCGTGAGATTTCCATTATTCTCCACTAAATTATTGAAAGTGGTGTATTGTGTACTGGAATTTGATATATATTATCATGATTATATTTATATTCATGTTATTCTGTAAATAATTTGGTGGTTATTAACTTTTGTCCATACGAATCAGTTGATTAACTTGGTAAGGGGTTTTCATCTCACTCTTTATTTCCGTGAGATTCATGCTTTATTTCCATTATTATCTTTTGTGTGGTGTATGTACTGCCCATAATTGTATTCTTTGTTTAATACACTTTACCTTATGTGTATTTACATTTTCATTGTATGATACCTCTTTTATGGGTTGTATGTTTCATAAGTTACCAAATTGATAAGGGTTTACTTCACAATCTCTTTAATATCTGAGGTTGTCTTTACGTAAGTATCTACAGGGACATATTAACTCTCCATGTCCATATTTCATAAAAGAGTTTTCAAAGGGATTATTTCTAAGGTAACTTTTACTAAAACATCATTTTTAATGTTTTAAATATTTATTTTTCTAAATCATCCTCATTTATGTCCATGTTTTCAAAATGGTTTGTAAGGATTTATTTATATGAAAATGAATGTTTTAAAAGTGTTAATTCCATTAAAAAGTTTCAAAGTGGTATGGGACACTTTGATTCAAAAATGTATTTAAATTCCTTACTTTCTAAATTGTGTAACATTAAAATGTTTTCATGAAAAAGGGATATTTCTCTCAATAATTTTTAAAAAAAAACATTTTCATCTATGTCAACATCCTTTGATGGATTTTAAGATTATTTGAAGTTGATTTATTATGATTTAAAACTTCCATATTGTAATGAAGTTTTGTGATATGTTTGACTGTAGATGTTTCATTTATATAGCATTCATGGTTTATGAGTAAAGTATTGACATTTCGTATGCTAGTTCCAATAAGAATGTTTATGTTAGATTTCAACCTTTACTTCATATGAATGTGTTGGACAAGTATGTTCCAGGTTGGGGACTGGTTAAAGTAATCCCTCCAGGTTGGGGACTGGTAAAAGTAAGCCCTCCAGGTTAGGGACTGGTAAAATTAAGCCCTCCGGTTTGGTCTCTGGTTATTAGAGGCACTCCGGGTTGGTGTCCGGTTATTAGAGGCACTCCGGGTTGGTGTCCGGTTATTAGAGGCACTCCGGGTTGGGTTCCGGTTACAGTTAGCCCCAAGGTCTTGGGACGAGGCCTTGAAAAGAAATTAAAGTTTAGCATTATGCATTCCATCATTATGAAAGTGGTTATTTATTTTGCATGTGATTATTCGATTAGTAGAATATCCATGTGAATAAGTAAATGGCATTATTTCATTTTACTTTTTCCATACTATGTTGAAGTTCAAGTTTAAGAGGCTTTTGTTTTAGTAATGCATTGCCTTAAATGTTTATGCTTATTTTGAATGCTCCGCTACATTGTTATCCTTACTGGGCATTTGAGCTCACCCCTTTTCTATGTTTTATTTTCCCCAGGATGTGAAGAAGTAAGTTATGAATGACCTACAGGGATATTATGAGGGGATAATAGTGTGGACTGTGGAGACATTATGTTGTTGTAGTAGTTTTTCATTTTATGATGTAATGTAAAACTTATGAATATATCTAGTGTTTCCAAGGCTACTAAACCAATCGGTCTTTCGAGATTTGATCTTTCTTGTGATCATGCCAATGTTACGAAGTAATGCACCGGCTCTGGGTAGCTGGGGTCGGGGCGTTACAAGTATCATGATATTTCAAGTAAAATGAGGGTTTTCTCATGCTAATTAAAGTTAAATGAGGGTTTAATCATGCTAATTCAAATGAAATGAGGGTTTACTCATGCTATTTCAAGTGAAATTAGTGTTTACTCATGATCTATATAAAATGAGCCCTGGATCGTGCTAATATCATGTTAAATATTGTTGCCACATTTCCATGTTATGATAATCATGATTTATCATGACTTTATGTGATTATTTATCTTGTGCTCCATTGATATGCCCATTTCATATCATGTACTATATTCTTCATGTTATGCTTTGTTTACTCTCTTACTAGGTTTTATATCTCCCCCTTTTCATATGCATGCCATTGGGTTATCCCATGCAATGCTAAAAGAGAAGGAATGTTGTGGTAATGTAAAATAAATTTTCAACAAAGATGTTGTGTTTTATGTTATTAGTAGTTATGTAATGTTCCTAATTTCCCAATAAACTAGACCTCTTGATCCTCAGAGTTGTCTAGAGTTCAAGTATATGTAATAAATCATGTTTATGTGTGTATTAAAGAGCAGGGTTATTATAATTGCTATCAAAGGATGGGTTTAGTTATTCTTGGGATCAGGATTAGAAAACCCTATTCAAATCCTTAGTGATAAGAAAACGTATAATAAAAATATCACTAAATTTTGTTGAGTATAGAGTAAGTGGTCTATCAGGTGAATACATCTCTATTTGGACATGAACAAGTAGAGGCGGCTCTAGCATAGATGTATCTAGGGGAAAAACCTGAAAACACATCTTTGAGCTAGACTTGAATGGGAATTAGTTCATAAAAATTGGACTTGTTTTACTCTTAATTATGACACTACTGGGGTATATGCTTTGGTAAATTTATAATCGTAGTATGAACAATTATTAAGGGAATTAAAAAATTCCCCTAAGAATATATAATGGGAAGTAGATCATGGATAACATATATTAAAGCCTATAAATTCATAAGTTATGTAAATAAATGTATTTTATATGCTATCCATTTTTTTCATTGGATTCCCCTTTATGTGTTACCCCTAACATTCCTTTTATTCCAGCCAATGGCTGGTAATATGAGGACTCGGGATAACAACCAATGCGAATATCAATGTGACAATTGTTCTAATAAGATGCCCAATCTGATGGGAGTGTGAATCACAAACTTTGGGATGATACTATCTCAGTTACATCAAGTTTTTAATAGAAACATGGGTCATGAGGAACATTCAACCCCCTAATAAAGAATTATACACAATCAAGAAATTAATGAGACAAAGGCCTCCTACTTTTAATGGATAATATGATCCCTCAATCACTAAAAAATGGATCAAATACATTGAAAATATCTTCTCCATCCTTCAATGTTATGAACAAGAGAAGGTTATTATGGATTTTTATCATATAGAGGGTGAAGCTAATCAATGGTTGAAATTGATCAAAAATATGAATCATGTGGAAGAGATCGAGGCATTGGAATGGAAGGATTTTCGAAAAATGTTTTTTGAAAAATATTTTCCTCGTACCATCTGACTTAAGATGAAAAGGGACTTCTTTTACCTCAAGAAAAAAGACGATGAATTCATTAGAGTGTATGAGGAAAACTTCACAAGGATTACACGATATGCATCCAACTTTGTCGTTACCCCCAAATGCAAGGATGACTGCTTCTTTGGTGGGATAAAACCTATCCTATGGAAAGCCCTGGCGATCCATGACTTTGATGGATATGATGAAATAGTACGATGTTCCCTCAAAGTAGAAATGGATATAAGTTAGTATTAAGGTTAACATGGGGATTATAAGCATAAATTGGACTTTAATTCTGGTGGTCTGATTGATAAAATCAAACAGTGCTAAGAAATTCCATCACCCCACTTACCAAAGGTGTGAAAAGAAACACCTAGAAAATTTCCTAAAGGGGACAAGGAAATTCTTTAGGTGTATTAGAGAAGGGAACCTGGTTATTAATAGCCGATAAGAAAAACCCACTATTGTGATAGAGGAGAGTAATGCTTCGTTCGACCCATAATGCGTTGTTCATTTCTTCAACTGCAAATAACTGGGTCACTTCACAAACCACTTCCATAATCCAAGGGTTTTCAGAGGGAACTAACAACCTCCAAGGCTGCAAGGGTGAGATTTTTCCATCACGACCGCCAAATTGAACCCTATCAACAAATTATTTACAAGTACTCTAGTTATTCATTAAATAATAGTAAACGTACATTTTTATTCTGGTTCTACACATTCTTTTATATCCCAAAAATTTAGTAGAACAATCCTAACACCACCACAAATCATAGAATTATAGATGTCAGTGAGAACAGAAAATGGGTCAATCATTGCATCCCATGAATATAACTCCTCCCTTATCACAATTTGTTTATTTAACTTTCTGTAGAATCTCTTCATACTCCCTTTGGTGGAATTTGATGCAATTCTTAGAATGGATTGGCTTTCCCTATATAGAGCCAACATAAATCACCTTGAGAGGGAAATCACTCTTCATTTGGAGAATTGACCCCCGATTCTGTATAAGTTTAATGAGGAGGATGAATCTTCTTTTTCACCATTATCTAAAGTGTGGATATTACTGCCCTATGAGAATGTGTATCTTGCTTATATGATTGAGTCTACGGAAGAAACCATCCTTGAAGACATTTTTATTGTGAAGTAATTCACTGAAGTGTTTCCTGGGGAATTTTTTGGTCTTCCTCTTAGAAGAGAAGTTAAATTCTCGATTTATTTTATACCGGGGGAATTCCCAATATCCAAGACTCCATATATAATTACTGTTGTGAAGCTTCAGGATTTAAAGAAACAACTACAGAAGAATCAGGACAAAGGGTTTATATTCCCAAGTGCTTCACCATGGGGTACACCAGTCCTCTTCGTCAAGAAGAAGGACGGGTCAATGCAGCTTTGTATTGATTATCATGAGCTCAAAAAAATCACAATAAATAAAAAGTATCATCTTAACCAAATTTATGAATTTTTTGATCAGATATGTAGAGAACAATACTTCTCCAAGGTGAATCTTCAGTCTAGATATTACCAAGTAAGTGTGAGAAGGAGGACATCCCTAAGACTACATTTCGTTCAAGGTACAGGCACTATGAATTCATAGTAGTGCCTTTCAGAATCAATAATTCTCTATCAATATTCATGGAATTGATTAATAGAGTTTTTATAGATTAACACGACAAATTTTTGGTAGTATTTATAGAAAATATTCTAATATACTCAAAAACCAAGGAGGAGAATGAGGAGTATCTAAGAACTGTACTAGAGACCTTAAGAAAGAAGAATATCTATGAAAATTACATCAAGTGTGAGTTATGGTTAAAGAAAGTATCATTCTTGGGTTATATCATCACAATCAGTAGTATATCTGTGGATCCCTCCAAGAAAGATGTAATTAAGGGAGGGTCGAGTCCAACATTGGTGACAAATATTCATAGCTTACTGGGGTTAGTTGGATATTATCACTGATTTCTGAGAAATTTCTTGTGATTTTCAAACCCTCTTACCAAGATAACTTAGAATGGAGTCATGTTTTCTTAGAGTTATGAATGTGAATAGAGCTTGAAGGATTTGAAAGGGAGTCTTATCACTTCTCTCGTTCACACGCTACCCAAAATTGGAGAAATTTTTTTGGTATTCAGTGATGCTTCAAAGAAGGTCATGGTCTGTGTGTTTATGCAAAATGAAAAATTAATTGCCTATGCTTCAAGGAAATTTAAATATCAAGAGAAAAACTATCTAACACATGATCTGGAGTTGGAATTAGTAATCTTCACTTTCAAAATTTGGTGGCATTACCTCTTTGGGGAGAAGTGTGAAATATACACGGATCACAAAATCTTCTAGTATATATTCACATGGAAAGAGTTGAATATGATCCAATGAATATGGTTAGATATAATCAAAGACTATGAATTTTCAATCCATTACCACACTGGGAAACTGAACAAGGTGGAAGATTCTCTAAGTAGAAAGGACCCAAGGATTTTATCATTGATGAGAATTGAAAAGGATCCAATCTTCTTAGAATTGAGAAATATGTACATGAGAATAATAAAGAAGGGATCATCATTAATTCTTTCATAAATTATTACTCACCCATATCTTTTAGAAAGGTTAAAGTATTCTCAAAAAGATGATGTGGGAATTCAGAAGAAAGTGGAAACTATCAAAAAATGGAAATCCTCAGAGTTAAATGTTAATGAAGAAAAAATTGTGAGATTTTGGACAAGACTATGTGTTCCATCAAATCTGGAGTTAAATAATTAAATTTTTGATGATGCACATAGTTTGAATTTCTCTATTCATCTAGGAAACAAATAGATGTATCAAGATCTCCTAGAACATTATTGGTTAGATAACATGAAGAATGATATCGCTGAGTATACATCAAAGTGTCTAGTATGTCATCAAGTGAAGGAAAAGTGGTAGATGTATAAGGGGATCATGCAACAACTACCCATACCAACATGGAAATGGGAGAACAACACCATAGACTTTGTCATCAGACTTCTGAAGATATCCAAAGGAAATAATGATATCTGGTTTGTTAAGGATCATCTTACAAAGACTACACACTTCATTGCAATTCGAGAGGAATTCTCATTAGATCAACTAGCACAGATATACATCATAGATGTAGTAAGGTTTCATGAATTACCACTATCAATTATATCTTATTGAGATACATTATTCACTTATATATCCAAGAATAGTCTCCAATAAACTTTGAATACTGAGATGAACTTCAGTACGGCTTATCATCCTCAAATTGATGGCCAATCTGAGCAGACTATCCAAGTAGTTGAGGACATGTTGATAACATGATCAATGGACTTCAAAGGAGTATGTATAAGGCCCCAGCCTTAAACATTACTTAATCTTGAGTTATTACAAGATTACACATTGAGGATCTTTTCAGGTTTAGAGTTTTAGGGAATTAGAACATAAAACTTACATTACATTACACATTTAAACAAAGTGGTTACATAAAAGATAATATTCATTTTTTACCATCAATGGAAACATATTTAAGATAAAACATGGATTCTTTCTTGACACTTCCTTGACACTATCATCATATCATGTACCCTTCCATTGACCTGTGAAAAACATTTCAAAAACTTGGGATGAGCATAAAAAGCTCAGTAAGGGATATAAAAATATGGAAAGGAAACATGAGTACATGTATACATAAGAATCAATGAAATCATACTCTACTAATAAAACATAATCACTTTAACATACCTCATCAAAGCATGAATAAATCATAGAAATCATAATACATAAAGGTAACTTGAGTCATTCATAACATTCTTACGTAGGGAGTAACCCTCTTGGTTACGTTTGGAATACGCATCACAGTATATTCCCTAAATCTCTTCAGAGAAACCTTAAAGTTTAACTCCTTCACGTTACCCAATGCATTGGAGAGCTATATCGGGCTCACCCTCCCTTAGTTTATCACGGAACCACCAGTCTTCATAACAATGCCCAAGAACCATAACATAATCGTACCACATAATACATGCATAAAGGAAACATAAAATTTCCACATTTCAATCACAAGATATCAATACAACACATTGATATAAAAAACATTATGGAAACCATTTTCAATACCAAAATAAAATAAAAGTAAAACACGGTATTTATTTTTCTTTTAAAAAAACGGTATGGCTTGTAGAGGAAGCCGAAACTCAAATAATTGTCACGGCGGTGGAGAAGTCATTGTCGCCGCATACGTACGACAAAAACATTCCCTTTTTTCGTTTAGTAAATGCTTCGTATAAAAAGATTCCTTTTTAATAAACATAAAAGTCAAAGGGGTTTATACACTGTATAAATGAAAATTTTGTATAAAACAAAATATGCCTCAATGAATGGAGATTGAGATGAAGTCCCTTACCTCAGGTCTGACTTGACTTGATCATTCTTTTAACCTCCTGAATGATAAACTTGAGTTAATTTATACTTTCTTAAGAAACTTTTTCAAGTTCATTATTCCTTTTATATCACTTATTACCATGTCATGAACACTATGTAATTATTTAAGTTAATAACGGTCGTTTTAACGATCATTGGTACTTGAGTAAAAAATAAAATCTTTATAATTACAAGTTGTTCATGTATCCATTATATCCAGAGTTATAATCATGATTTAGATATCATATATATCATATATATCCAGTATATACATGCATTTATAATATTACATAACGTTTAGAGGTAAGAAATGAAATGCACCGTTCATGGAGACGGTAAGTCGTACGTACGCATGAATGCTAATTTCATTTCTATTTCATATTTTATGGAATGGAATCATAATGATATAAAGGTATATTATAATTCCAGTATAATATCATATATAATATCATTAATTACATCCTTTATACTTCCCACATATGGCATTAACGAATCAAATCACTTTGAGGGGGCAGTAGTCCGCACTTCCTAAAATGAAGATATCGTGTTTACCCATAATGGAAACCATAAAGGTATTCCATAAATGAAAAATACAGAATCTTAAGTAGAACATAAAAATATTATATATCATATATAAATATAGTTTCATCTTAATGGCCACATTTGAAGGTGTTAAAATAATATTGAACAATCATCGTTTCGTGAGGCAGAAATTCTCCATCCACGGAAACAGTATGTTCTTTAACCATTATATGTAGGTGTGTGTAAGTGTATCTTGAATCCTTATTATAAAAACATCCTAGTATATGGAAGATACTGGTGTTTTTATAAACGAAATGAATAAAAAGAGCTTAGGGGGTTGGAGAAGCAAAATAAAACATAAGAACATAAGAGAAAACACTACCTTTAAAACGGGTAACTCTTTTTTATTTGAGCTCAAAGGCTTCCTTGGGAAGAATTATGCCCAAAGTGAGGGTTCAAGGAGTAAGAGAGGGATGTTGAGAGACAAAATGGGAAGATTTTTTCCGAACAAAAGGCTTTGTAAGTGTGGTTAAGGTGGTAGAGGTGGGGGGCCTTTTATAAGAGGAGAGGAGGGCCACTCTTGGAAAGGTATAAAAGGATACTTTATTATAAAATGATTTTCGGATTTTAAAGGTCCAAAAATTATATATTTCTAGGATAAGGTGATAATAGTTCTAAATACACCCATCCAATAGGTTTTTGACATGTGTAGGTATTATATTGTACATTATCTTTTCATTTTATTTAAATCGTTAAATAATGAGGTCATTGATGCATCATCATGGTGTCATAAATAATTTAATTAATTTAATGTCTAAAAATTATTAAAAAAATACTATGATGTAGGAAATATTTTTAGCTTTCCAATGACTATTTATAGTAAAAAATATAACTTGTTTAACCCCATGTAAAAAATTTTTTAGTAAAAAAATACATGTTTGTGACATTTTTACTTTTACATTAAAAAAAAGTATTAATGTCATTATCTTACCCAAGTGGCTCCATGGGGTCCCACAAATCGACCCATGGGTTGTCTTGGTCGGCCATGACACATCTAATAATGGTAGGACATGTTTCTAGTTCATTTAATATAATTAAGACATTATTTTTACCTTAAATTACACTAATTACCTCTAATCGCGATTAAAAACTTAAAAGTTACTATTCACCAAAAAATTATTTTAATCCCATTGAACCAAATTTTACTTACTAATGAAAACAATGTATGTTGGATTTTTGAAATTCAAAACACAGAGGTGGTAAAATTTCATTTAAACGGAAAATCAGTTTTTATAAGTACCACTTAGTGGTTTCACTATTCATCAAAAATTGAAGTTTTTCAGAAAAATTCCAAAACTTCACCCTAAGGTATATTTGATATTCTGAATTCAAAAAATGATGTCTATTTTATAAAATTAAAAACATATAAGTTACATTAATTAATTTAATAATTAATTCCCACCGTCAGAGCAAATAGCGTGTTTTTATGAAACAATAAGTATCAAAAGATTGACACTAGTTTAAGTCCAATTTCAAAGTGAAATTAATTCCAACGACCACTATTGGATTAAATAGTAAAAATATATATTCTAATTGAACTTTAAAGCCAATTCAAAATATAATCTAACCATATAATTCAATTAGATGAAAAAGCAGTTTTGATGTAAAATGCAGTATTTTTCACTATTCATTAAAAAATGAACATTGTCAGAAAAATACCAAAAAATTATCCAATGTAAATTTCAATGTCCCAGTCATAAATAATAAGTTTATTTTGACAAATAGATCTTATAAAATTGTCAAAAGTTTGATTTAAAAATGGTTTGCCATCAAAAGGCAGTAAAACAATCTTTTAAAAATATCAGTGTATTTCATGCTTAAGATTGGAGTTTTTCTCATTTTAATCCTCTAAAACACTATATAATTCATTAATAGACATAGATAAAAATATATTTTATTAATTACTTACTTGGGATGTTACATCCTTCCCCCATTTAGAAAATTGTGTCCCCACAGTTTATTTACTTATCGAATAAGTGGGGTTATTTAGTCCTCATTGCATTTTTAGATTCCCATGTTGCCTCTTCAACCATGTGGTTTTTCCACAAAACCTTTACCTGATGAATCAAATTATTTTGTAACACTTGCTCCATGTGGTCAAGAGTCTGGATCGGTTGTTCCTCATAACATAGGTTCTCTTCCAACTGAACTACCTCTGGACTCAAAACATGAGATGGATCTGGCATATACTTTCTCAACATCAAAACATGAAAAACATTGTGTACCTGAGATAAACTCAGAGGTAAAGACACTCGGTAAGCAACTGATCCAACTCTATCCAGAATTTTATATGGTTCAATGAACCTTGGACTCGGCTTTCCTTTCTTACCAAATCGCATCACACTTTTCCATGGTGATACTTTGACAAAAACATGATCACCTACCTCAAAAGAGAGATCCTTCCTCCTATTGTATGCATAACTCTTCTACCTGCTCTAAGCTGTTCTCATGTGTTTCTGTATCAGCTGAACTTTTTCTGCCAACTCTTCTACCAATTCTGGTCCCATCGGCTTCCTTTCACCCACTTCATCCCAGAAAGTTGGAGTTCGACACTGCTTCCCATATAACGCCTCAAATGGTGTCATCTGTATACTACAATGAAAACTATTATTATATGAAAATTAAACCAAGGAAAGATATTGCTCCCAACTTCCCTGATAATCCATCGAACAACCATGTAGCATATCCTCCAATGTCTGAATTTTTCGTTCTGACTACCCATATGATTGCGGATGAAAAGCTATACTAAAATTTAATTCAGTACCCAACGACTTCTGAAGTCCTTTCCAAAAGTTATAAGTGAACCTAGGATCATGGTCAGATACAATGGAAAGAGGAACTCCATGTAACCTGACTATCTCTTTAAGAAACAAATGGTAAATTTGATCTAGGGAAAAGGTATCTCGTATAGCAAGGAAATGAGCAGATTTATTCAAGCGATCAACAATAACCCAGATTGCATTATTACCTCAAGGTTTCCTCGGTAATCCCACAACAAAGTCCATGGATATATTTTCCCATTTCCACCATGGCACTGGTAATGGATACAACATCCCTTTCAGTAACTTCCGCTCTTCTTTAACCTGCTGACAAGTCAAACACTTTACAGTAAAATCAGCAATATCCCTTTTCATTCCGTCCCACCAGTAATACTCATGAAGATCTCTATACATCTTAGTACTACATGGATGAACTGAAAATGGGGAACTATGAGCCTCACATAACAACTCATTCTTCAACTGTGAATCCCTAGGCACACATAATCTCTTCCCAAACCTCAAAACACAATCATTATCAATGTTAAATTCAGGCAACTTACCCTTTTGAACTAGCTCTACCTTTTTCTGCAACTCACTGTCTTTCTTCTGTGCTTGCTTGATTCTGTCTGATAGAGAAGATTTCATTGATTCCTGAAACAAAATAGAAGAACTTCCAGCACCAACAACTTCTATGCCAAAGTTCATCAAATCAAAAACCAAAGGATCTCATTCCAAATGTATCATGGTTA
Organism: Viscum album; assembly: GCA_963277665.1. Classification (NCBI taxonomy): domain Eukaryota; kingdom Viridiplantae; phylum Streptophyta; class Magnoliopsida; order Santalales; family Viscaceae; genus Viscum; species Viscum album. The sequence continues at coordinate 972,527,846 of OY728140.1, read as the reverse complement.
ATGAAGCATTACTTTTTTGACTCAAAGCATCAGCCACTTTATTTATTTTCCCAGATGGTAATGAATTGTACAATCATAATCCTTGATTAATTCTAGCCATCTCCTTTGACTCATGTTTAATTCTTTTTGAGTGAATATATACATTAAACTTTTGTGATCAGTATATATTTCACACTTTACTCCATGAAAATGATGCCACTAAATTTTTAGAGCAAAAACAACAGCAGCTAATTCCAAGTCATGTGTAGGGTAATTTACCTCATGAGTTTTCAACTCACTTGAAGCGTATGCAATTACCTGATAATTCTGCATAAGGACACAACCAAGTCCCTTGAACTAAGAATCACTGTATATAACAATCTCACCATTCCTGGAAGGAAGTGCCAAACTGGAGCATTCACTAATCTTCTTTTCAACTCCTAAAAACAATCATCACATTCTTTTGTCCAGATAAACTTAACACCCTTCCGAGTTAGCTTAGTCATTGGACTAGATAACCGTGAAAAATTTTCAACAAACCTTCAGTAGTAACCTTCCAAACCTAGGAAACTACGGATGTCGGTTACATTTGTGGGTCTTGGCCATTCTTCGACAACTTTTGTTTTAGAAGGATCAATAGTTATGCCATTTTTTAAAATAATGTGACCAAGGAAAGAAATTTGTTGCAACCGAAACTCACAATTGCTAAATTTTACATACAGTTTCTTTTCATTTAATGTTTGCAAGATAACCCTTAAATGACTTTCATTCTCCTATTTACTTTTAGAAAACACCAAAATATCATCAGTAAACACAACCACAATTTATCACCTGATTTAACTGATCCATCAGTGCAGTAAACTACTCAATTCTGATTTCGGCCATCTCTGGTTGCTGATTCGAAAGGTCCTTATACTCTATATGCCTTCCTAGAAAAGTTGCTCTGTTTCTTCTACGGAAAACCATTATTATCACAGAAATATCTTAGGCGAAGCAACATGGTAATCTTTAAATACTATATCATTTTAATTTGACCATAAGAAAATGTTTTTGGATAATCATTTAATAGAATTCTAACTCCTAAAGTTATCTAAACCGACCTCTGATACCAACTATAAGGCCCCAGCCTTAAACATTACTAAATATTGAGTTATTACAAGATTATACATTGAGGATCTTTTCAGGTTTAGAGTTTTAGAGAATTAGATCATAAAACTTGCATTACATTCCACATTTAAACATAGTGGTTAGATAAAATATAGTATTCATTTTTTCCCATCAACGGAAACATATTTAAAATAAAACATGGATTCTTTCTTGAAACTTCCTTGAATCTGTCATCATATCATGTACCCTTCCCTTGACCTGTGAAAAACATTTCAAAAACTTGGGATGAGCATAAAAAGCTCAGTAAGGGATATAAAAATATGGAAAGGAAACATGAGTATATGTATATATAAGAATCAATGAAATCATACTCTACTCATAAAACATAAGCACTTTAACATACCTCATCAAATAATGAATAAATCTTAGAAATCATAAGATATAAAGGTAACTTGAGGCATTCATAACATTCTTACGTAGGGAGTAACCCTCTTGGTTGCGTTTGGAATACCCATCACAGTATATTCCCTAAATCTCTTCGGAGAAACCATAACGTTTATCTCCATCGTGTTACCCAATGCATTGGAGAGCTATATCGGGCTCACCCACCCTTAGTTTATCACGGAACCACCCGTCTTCATAACAATACGCAAGAACCATAACATAATTGTACCACATAATACATGCATAAAGGAAACATAACATTTCCACATTTCAATCACAAGATATCAATACAACAAATTGATATAAAAAAACATTATGAAAACCATTTTAAATACCAAAATAAAAGAAAAGTAAAACATGGTATTTATTTTTCTTTTAAAAAAATGGTATGTCTTGTAGAGGAAGCCGAAACTCAAATAATGGTCACGAGGGCGGAGAAGTCGTTGTTGCCGCATACGTACGACAAAAACATTCCCTTTTGTCGTTTAGTAAATGCTTCGTATAAAAATATTACTTTTGAATAAATGTAAAATTCAAAGGGGTTTATACACCTTATAAAAGAAAGTTGTGTATAAAACAAAATATGCCTCAATGAATGGAGATTGAGACGAAGTCCCTTACCTCGGGTCCGACTTGACTTGATCGTTCTTTTAACCTCCTGAATAATAAACTTGAGTTAATTTATACTTAATTAAGAACCTTTTTCAAGTTCATTATTCCTTTTATATCACTTATTACCATGTCATGAACACTATGTAATTATTTAAGTTAATAACGGTTGTTTTAACGATCATTGGTACTTGAGTCAAAAATAAACTCTTTATAATTACAATTTTTTCATGTATACATTATATCCAGAGTTATAATCATGATTTAGATATCATATATATCATATATATCCAGTATATAAATGCATTTATAATATTACATAACATTTAGAGGTAAGAAATGAAATTCACCGTTCATGGAGACGGTAAGCCCTACGTACGCATGAACGCTACTTTCATTTCTATTTCATATTTTATGGAATGGAATCATAATGATATAAAGGTATATTATAATTACAGTATAATATAATATATAATATCATTAATTACATCCTTTATACGTCCCACATATGGCATTAACGAATCAAATCACTTTGAGGGGGCAGTTGTCAGCACTTCCTAAAATGAAGATATCACATTTACCCATAATGGAAACCATAAAGGTATGCCATAAATGAAAAATACAGAAGCTTAAGTAAAACATAAAAATATGATATATCATATATAAATATAGTGTCATCTTAATGTACACCTTTGAAGGTGTTAAAATAATATTGAATAATCATCGTTTCGTGAGGTCGAAATTCGCCATCCACAGAAACAGTATGTTCTTTAACCATTAGATGTAGGTGTGTGTAAGTGTATCTAGAATACTTATTATAAAAACATCCTAGTATATGTAAGATACTTGTTTTGTTACAAAAGAAATGAATAAAAATATTTTAGGGGGTTGGAGAAGCAAAATAAAACATAAGAACATAAGAGAAAACACTTCCTTTAAAACGGGTAACTCTTTTTGATTTGAGCTCAAAGGCTTCCTTGGGAAGACTTATGCCCAAAGTGAGGCTTCAAAGAGTAAAATGGGGATGTGGAGAGACAAAATGGGAAGATATTGGCCGAACAAAAGTCTTTGGAAGTGTGGGTAAGGTGGTAGAGGTGGGGGCCTTTTATAAGAGGAGAGGAGGGGCACTCTTGGAAAGGTATAAAAAGATACTTTATTATAAAATGCTTTTCGGATTTTAAAGGTCGCAAAATTATATATTTCTAGGATAAGGTGATAATAGTTCTAAATCCACCCATCCAATAGGTTTTTTACATGTGTAGGGATTATATTTTACATTATATTTTCATTTTATTTAAATCGTTAAATAATGATGTCATCGCTGCATCATCATGGTGTCATAAATATTTTAATTAATTTAATGTCTAAAAATTATAAAAAAAATACTATGATGTAGGAAATTTTTTTAGATTTCCAATTAATATTTATAATAAAAAATATGATTTGTGTTACCCCATGTAAAAATTATTTTAGTAAAACAATACATGTTTGTGACATTTTTTACTTTTACATTAAATAAAAAGCATTAATGTCATTATCTTACCCTAGTGGCTCCATGGGGTCCCAAAAATCGACCCATGTGTTGTCTTGGTCGGACATGACACATCCAAATAGGGTATTACATGTTTCTAGGTCATTTAATATTATTAAAACATTATTTTTACCTTAAATTACACTAATTACCTCTAATCGCGATTAAAAACTTAAATGTTACTATTCACCAAAAAATTATTTTAAGCTCATTGAACCACATTTTAATTCCAAATTACAACCATGTATGTCAGATTTTTGAAATTCAAAACACAGAGGTGGTAAATTTTCATTTAAATGGAAAATTCGTTTTTATAAGTACCACTTAGCGGTTTCACTATTCATCAAAAATTGAAGTTTTTCAGAAAAATACCAAAACTTCACCCTAAGCTATATTTGATATTATTAATTAAAAAATGATTTCTATTTTAAAAAATTCAAAACATATAAGTTACATTAATTAATTTAATAATTAATTCCCACTGTCAGAGCAAATAGTGTGTTTTTATGAAACAATAAGTATCAAAAGATAGACACTAGTTTAAGTCCAATTTCAAAGTGAAATTAATTCCAATGACCACTATTGGATTAAATGGTAAAAATATATTCTAATTGAACTTTAAAAACAATTAAAAAGATAATCTATCCATATAATTAAATTTGATGAAAAAACAGTTTTGATGTAAAATGCAGTATTTTTCACTATTCATTAAAAAACGAACATTGTCAGAAAAAGACCAAAAAAATTATCCAATGTAAATTTCAATGTCCCAATCATAAATAATAAGTTTATTTTGAAAAATAGAGATTATAAAATTGTCAAAATTTTGATTTAAAAATGGTTTTCCATCAAAAGGCAGTAAAACAATCTTTTAAAAATATTAGTGTATTCCATGCTTAAGATTGGATTTATTATCATTTTAAGCCTATAAAACACTATCTAGTTCATTAATAGACATAGATAAATATATATATTATTCATTACTTACTTGGGATATTACAGTATTGGATCGACATCTTCCTCTGGTTGAGTTCTCTTACAATAACAGGTTTCACTCAAACATTCAAATGGCTCCTTATGAATCCCTTTATGGGAAGAGTTGCCGAACACTGGCTTGTTGGGATAAATTTTGAAAGAGAAAAATCTTAGGTCTATAAATGGTTGAAAAATGGTGAATAATGTTAAGACCATCCTACAACACATTAAAGCTGGTCAGAGTTGACAAAAGAGCTATGATGATAATCGTCGATGAGTTTGATGTTGGGGACAAGGTATTCATATGCATATCATCATGAAAGTGATTTTGGAAGAAGGTAAATCTTAGACCAAGGTACATCAACCCTTTTGAGATCCTTGATCGCATTGGAGAAGTTTCCTATAGAATAGCACTCCCACCGAACCTATCTCAAGTACATGATGTATTCCATGTATCACTCTTGAGGAAGTACATATTTGACTCATCGCATGTACTCAATCCAGAGGTGGTACCATTGGATAATGACCTCTCCTATGAAGAGAATCTAGTGAAGATCTTAGATTATAAGGAAAATTTTCTACAAAATAATACAATGCCCCTCGTCAACGTGTTTTGGAAAAACCACAAGATTGAAGAATAAATATGTGAATCAGGGGAAGTTATGAAGCAGAGTTACCCTCATCTATTTTAGTGCAGGAAAATTAAATTTCAAGGGTGAAATTTCTTAAGGGGGAAGATTTTAATGACCCAACCTTTTATTAATGAAATTTCATCTTGATCTAATTAAATTTATGATTATATAAAATGGTTATATAAAACATATTCACTTCCTTGGTTTTATTTTGTTGGATTTTAAAATACCATTATGAATTGTTACCATTGTTAATATAGCTATTGAATAGTGATCACATGATTAGTATAAATATAGGTCTTTAACAAATCCAATTTACTCATACAAAGGAAGTGATGCCTCATCCAGTAGAATTGCTCAATACGAAGCCCATTTGTCGAAGCTCAAAAATGAGGTATCCTCACTAGTCTTCTCTATCGACCAATCCCAAGATGATCTTTAATAAGTTAATCTAGAATGGAATCTCCTATAAGAGAAGTAAATGTTAATAGGGATTACCACCTGAGTAATGTTGTCTGAGCCATCCCAAGGGTCTGTCACCATCGCACACCTTACCATTAGGTATTATGCAGGTGTTATAAGGGGCTATGTAACAATAATATATCACTATGATTATGTGAATTACTTTTTTATAAATCAGTTAAATTCATTTTGATATTTTTACTTTGTAAATGGTTTTTAAAGTACAAAAATTATTTTTAGTTAATATTTAAATCCAATTAGGAAATATATTTTGATTATTAATGGATTTTTGAATTAATTTATATTTCAATAAATTATTTTTACTAAATTATTTTTATTAAATATAAATGATCTTATAATTTTTATGAATACAATTGTAATTTTTATTAAGGTTTAAAATTTGTTTTTGTCAAAACCCATGAATTTTCGATAAATGTCAGTTTTTATTTTAAAAGTAAAAAAATTCACATATTTAGAAAATTATTTAGATAAAATGAGTATTATTTTTTTATTCATGACAACAAAATTATCTAATAGTGAATTTTTTATAATTTTCTGAGACCGTCGAATTTTTGGGTAAAAATTAAATACAATTTAAATATATAATGTGTTTTATGAAATCATAATGACCCAATTGTGATGTAATAAAATAATATAAAAGGGATATTCAGACAATATATGTTTTACCTTTAAAATAATGTGATTTTATATTTGTTTGATTAATTTTATGTTGCCTTAGTGGACCCTCTAAGACTTATAAAATATTTTAGTATTTTAAAATTATTTACTTGGGAGTGTGACTCACATCCACATAATAAAGCCCAATATTTTAATAATTTCCGACATTGGGATTATAAAATAATTTTTTCCAATCCCTTTTGGAAAAAACTAAGGGAAAAACTATGGTTTGTTTTGTAGTTTTATTTAGTTTAATGTGTAGTGTACAAAACATAAATAATAAATAATTTATTCTTCCGTCTTATATGAACCCACTCAATCTCTCATTACTATTCACCAAAAACCTTTGGATCTCGAACAACCACTTCCCTCTTCTCTCGATAATCCTCCCAAGGTGCCCCAATCATTATAGAATCCTCTCTCATGCCTCTCTCAAGCCTTTGGGATCACACTTCCAAGTAAGGGATTTCTTCCTTTCTCATTTTTTACCAAATTTTTTTAGGTTGTTATACCCTTTTATTTTTAATTAAAAATGTTAGGGTATGATTTATTACCTCACCCATACTTCCCTCCTTATGTTTTAATGATTATAGACCTCTTTATCTCTCATTAATGCCTCCCAGTTACACCAGTTACCATGCTGAAATTCCGTAAGTGATTTCAATCTTCTCATTTACATTCAAGAAATTATTTTATATTATGTATCTAAATTGCATTAAATATTTTTGGGATATTATGTTCCATGACCCACTTAATATTCATTTCATGTATCAATGATGATATATCCCTCTCTTTCTCATAAACCCATTTTACGTTTTCTATTTGACGTTGTTATACTGCCAAATGTACACCAAAATTTCTCATGCCAAAATCATTGTGTATGTGAATACCATACACATTTCTCTATCAGGGGTATTCACATTTATGAACATGTAGTTTTTTATTTAGGACTTTCATTTATGTATTTTGTATATCTTATTCATGAAATAAACTAGGATTTTTAATCAATATATGTTGTATATTCCATGCGGCACATTTATACATGAAATGTAATGTTTATAAAGGGCGTGCCCCAATAGTGCTCCAATGTATTGGGTAAACATTAGTATCATGATACCTCAAGTGCAATGAGGGTTTAATCATGCTAATTCAAGTGAAATAAGGGTTTACTCATGCTAATTCAAGTTAAATTAGGGTTTACTCATGTAAATTAATGTACAATGAAGGTTTACTCATGATCCATGTGCAATGAGACTTGGCTCATGCTAATATCATGTTAAATGTTATTTCCACATTTCCATGTTATGATAATCATGATATATCATTCCTTTATGTTCACATTTCTCTTTTTCTCCATTGATATGCCTATTTCCTAACATATACTATATTATTTACATTTTTCCTTATTTACTCCCATACTAGGATTTATTGCTCACCCTTTTTTTATGCATGTCCTTAGGTTATCCCATGAAATGCTAAGTAAGAAGGAATGTTGTGGTCATGTAAAATAAGTTTTCAATAAATATTTTGTGTTTTATGTTCTAAGTTGTTATGTAATTTTACTAATTTCCCAAGACACTAGACCTCTCGATCCTCATAGTTTTATAAAGTTAAATTTTATGTAATAAATCATGTTTACGTGAGTATTAAAGAGAAGGGTTGTTATATAAAGGTTTGGTATTAGAAAAACAAGCCCATTATTATTACACAAAAGTTTTCATAAGAAATTTACAATATAATTAAAAAATTTATTATTTTGTGTAAATAAGTGTAATTAATGGTAAATAAGTTTCATAATTTTATTCAAACTTTTTTTCATATGAAGTATGTGGAAGTTATATCAAAAATAGTCTTAAATGATCATTTTTTTATAAAAAAAGAAGGACTTGTATAAAATAGTTCAATAATCACTAGAATATAATAATTAAGTAAAAATTAATTAACATGTTCATAATCCATGATTTTTTTTAGTTTCTGTCACTATGAACGTAGCATTACTAAGTCAGAAATCAAGGATCAAAGTGGGTGCACACATCCCTAATGATTAGGCCATTGGGATAATCAATAAGTACCCCTTTGGGGAAATCTTATAGAAGTTAGTTTAGTTGGAGTTATAATATTCAATCCATTGTTATTTAATTATAGTCATAAAATTATTTCCCTAATTTCCCACTAACTATCTAGGATCACATGTGTTTCCAATCAATCAATCATTCATTCATGGGAAATTCATTCATTTCTAATCAATTCATATTTCAGATTCCAAATTCCTGTTTCGATGTTTTTTTTCACTTTCAAAAAAAATATTATGATTTTTATGAATTTCATGCCCTTCAAAATCACATTTCATTTATATCTAGTTTTTCAAGGATCAATATCAAATCATTTAATTAAATATTCTTTCATTTTATGCAACCATTTTCACAAAATCTACTTAATTTAATAAACCCTTTAGAAAATGTTCTTCTTTTAAAAATCTATGACTTTTAAAAATCAAATGTAAAATCAATTAAATTTAGGGAAAACAATTAAAAATGAATTTTAATTAAATAAAGTAATCAAGGTTAAAATTGTATAGATTATCCTTATAGAACAACCTACCATTAATCACATGATCAATCAATCTCTAGAAATAGTAAATTCCAATGGATAATTAAAGGTGAGGAAGATCAAATAAGAAACCATAGAATCATAATCAATCAAAAAAATAATATAATCCATCAATAATATGAGGATTAGGCACACCCAAATTAAGAGAGAATGCAAGAAAAAAAATCAGAAAAGGGACATTTCACTTACTGGGGAGAGATAAACCACATCCTCCAGCACTTTGATCCAAGAAGAATTAATTTTGGAGGATATAAAATATATGTTAAGAGCATCCAAAATCCGAATGATTATATTAGGTTCGAATATGATGAATTTTGTATTTAAAAAGGTGGTTTTTGATTTTAAATTTAGAAAATAATAAACCACATCACAGCCCACATCCCTATAGTGAAAAAAGGGTGAAAAGGGGTCACACAACGGCGTACTGAAGAAGACTATGTTGTAGTCACCCTTAGCCCAACTATCCTCCAGAATCCATAGTGCAGACCTCATCCAGTGTCACGACCCGTCCTCAGGGCCCGTGTTGTGACTACCCCAAGCCTGCCTTCTATAGGCCAGGGGCTGGCGACTAGCACCAGAGGCATAAATCCCGATAACTGGGAAGGTATTGCCTCTATAAAAGTAAACAAACACCACAGAGTACAAGAGGAAGTAAAACACTAAGTACAAAAGAAAGTGATGAATAGTAAAAAGGGCCAGAATACAAACCCAACTTAAAAGTAAAGCTACAATAGAAAGGAAATACAACAGAAAAGACAAACAACTGGAAGAATAGAAGCACCTCCTAGGTCATCCACCTCGGATCCTACCTAAAGGGTAGGTACAAATAGCGCAGCTCCTGGATCGTCCACCACAGATCCTACCTAAAGGGTAGATAAAGATAGCCTCCACAACTCTCTCGCCCGTCAACCTCCTCCGAGTATCTTCATGTCGTGAAGTCCACCTCCAGATACTGACTCGTCAGAGATCCACCTCCAGGTACCTTCTAGTCCTCGAACACTCGGCCTCTGTTAGCGCAGCCCGTTGTCTGCAACCAACACAATGAGGTGCGGGCATAGCCCGTGCAGGGTTGAGTATAACGATACTCAGTAGGGACCCCGAGACCCTCAAGGTCTCGCTAAATCCAACAAGGATAACCACAAAGAAAGATCTCAACATATAACCTCTACTTAGGTATATTACCATACATATACCTAAGTAATCAAGTAACCCATCTCAATCATGACGAAACACTAAGATTATGAAATCAACAGATAACCACTACCCTGGTATATGCCCATACATATACCTAAGTTATCAAGTGACCCATACCAATCATGAGGTAAACACAATGGTCATAGACTCAGCTTAAACCAGGATTTTCATTTATCAAAACTGTAACTACTGAAGAGACCCATCTCTATCGAGTACAGTGATCCTGTCATGACTCTGAGGTACTGCTCACTAACCTAAGACTTCTGAGGTACTCCTCCTGTTGAGTACCGCAGGTCAGCCACCCAGACACAGTAGTGCTTCCCGCCGGGGTCTGCCACCCAAACACAGTAGTGCATTCCCCCTAAAAGCCTGCAGAGGTACTCTCCGGACGAGTACCGCGGGTCGGCACCCAAACTCAATAGTGCTCCGTCTTCCATGGGTCTAAACCCAAACAAAGTAGTTCTCTGTCCACTGGGCTAGTCGACTCACTCCAAGTCTATTCGGTCAAGCAGTCGTCAGGTCTCAGCCGGCTACACGGTCTTCGTACTCCGTACACTCGTCTTCGGGAGGGTCCGCTCCACGAGCTACTGGTCGATACTCTAAGTATCAAAAAGACCCATTAAGAAGTATCTCAAAGGAACGCCTCGTCATAGGGGTCTCAACACAACAGACGGAGCCTCAATCGGGCGCCCGGTCTGTGAGTTATTAGCCATTTCGTCCTAGGGGTCCGGTTGGTTTCGTGTGCGAACCAACTCGTCCGTATCTCAACTGTACCCTGAACTCTCATAGGTTATATTCATAGGGACCGTTTCTCAACGAGATCACCAACTCCGCTGACGGTTCGTCAAATGGACGTCCGATCTGAAAGTTATCAGCCTTTCCGTTCTAGGGGCCCGGTTGGATTTCAGGTACAATCCAACCCAGTCACTATCTAACTGCATCCAAATCTCAGTCAAATTATGTCAAAAGTTCTGTCTCATCAAGATAAATCCAACAAGGTCGACGGCATGTCAATCGGACGTTCGGAGCTCAAGTTATAAGTGTTTCCGCTCCGAGGGCCCGATTGGTTTCGGGTTCAAACCAACCCGGTCGTACCCAAAGTTCTCTGACAACTTGAGTGTAAAATCCTGAAACGACCATCTCGATCCAAGGATTGCATCACAACTGGCGGTACGTCTATCGGAAGTCCGTAGCCCAAGTTATGGGCGTTTGAACGAAAACGGCCCGAAAATAGGGGGTTCGGACCCGGCCCGAGACCCCCTGGGTCGGCCCGAACTGGTTCGACCCGACCCAGGTCCAGGTCTGGACCACTAGGGCGTGGCCCAGCCCGGCTGGTGCGGCCCGGCCCGGCAGGTCGGCCGTGCCTCGGCGCTGGCCGAGCGGAACACAAGGGCTGCGACCCCTTGTTGTAACCAGCACCGCCAGCTGGCGCCGCCCTGCCTCCCGGATGCCGCGCGGCCACGGGGTTTGGCTCCTCGCCGCTACGGCTATGCGGCAGTGGGTTTTCTTCTGACGACACACTGGGGCGCCACCGCCTCCAGGCGGCCGGATGGCTCTTGTCGCCGCCACCGGTCGTTGGCGCAGCCGCATCTCCCCCTTCCGTGCGTCGTTGTATCTTTATTCAAAGCCCGAAAATTAAAATGATCGCATATTCGCAATCCTCGGGTCGAGAGCTCCATGTCCATATGTTTCGCTCAACAGGCTATTTCTTTTCCAGCATCGATAAATATTTGGCCGCCTCCTTTCGCGGGCCATTGTGGCTTCGTTCCAATCCCGAAAAATTAAACGATCGCATCTTTTTGATCCTTGCGTCGAGGGCTTCGCATCCATATATTACGCCTAACAAAACTCTGTGTTTCCAGCATCAATAAATATTTGGACGCCTTCTTTCGTGATCCATTGCGACTTCGTTCCAAGCCCAAAAAATTAAACGATCGCATATTTGTGATCCTTGCGTCAAGGGCTTCACATCCATATATTGCGCTCAACAAAACTCCATGTTTCCAGAATCAATAAATATTTGGCATTGAAGAACGCACGAAGAACATGTGAAGAATAAAAAGAAAAATGAGCATGGTTTATGTGCAGGACGATGATCATGTTCATTTGGTCATCATCGTCATGAATTTAGGATATGAAGAATCAATAAAACGAATTCAAACATATATAAAAACCCCTACCTTGATAAGGAGTTGATGTTCGAAGAGCATTGCGGAAAGCGGTGTCACGAGGCGTGGTTCTGTAGACGTTGATGGAGAGCGTCTGAGGAGACGTCGTCTTCTCTTTATCACGGAGAGAAGAGGATGATTATGTGTCGTTGGAGAACTCCCGCGTCGGTGTCTCTTCCCTTGACGTGGAGGAGAAAGGGAATAGAGATACCAGAGTCGCTGAGTCGTTCTTCATTGAAGATATGACGTTCTTCGCGGAAGGATTGAAGCTCTTCGCAGGAGGATGAAGTTCTTCCCCAGAGAAAATAGTTCTATCTCCCCAATCTCCTCACACAACAACCAACCCTTTCAAATAAAATAAGACTTATCTTATTTTATTACATGAAGCCAAGCATTTCAATTTTTAAAAATCAAACACATAAATCACTTAATTAATTATGTGAGTTGGCATGATTAAAGAAGAGAGAGAGGGAGGTGAGTGGTCTCACATTAAAGGGGCTTATGAAGTTAAGGAATTTGAAAAGGTGGGGGCTCGTGTGGGACCCACGTCACCCTTAATCCTCTCATGGGAAGTTAACAACCGGTGGGTCCCACTCCAACTCCCACACCTAGGATCTAACACTTAGAAAAGAGAAAGTAAGTTGAGACACAAGTTTATTTCACTTAAACCTCTTAGTCAGGAAATAAAAATAAAACAATTATATTTTTATTCCCCACTTTTTTTTTACATCAACACATGAGCAACCACACCTTCGGAAAAGGTGTTCCTAAGCAATTATCAGTGTTGTGGTTCCATCGGGGCCCTCAGATTTCGATTCCGAGCACCGGTTCAAAAGTTAGAAAAACCCGCTCGTTAGTTCACTAAACGTACCCGAGCCAAACTTCGGAAATTGATTCCAGGCACACTGGGCCTCAGAATCAGGTGCCGTTAGAAACTGTGTTCTTTTAAAATACCAAAGAAATTAAGAAAAAAATTCCTTGAAATTTTTGGTCTTTAAATTACTCCCACCTCAGGGATTTACATCCCCGTAAAGCTTTAACATAAACTAGGGATACAAAAGCAGTACTGAGCACGCATCTGAGCCTTTTGCTCCCATGTGCTCACCTGGAGGTTCCTATGCTACCGGAAAAAGCGCACAAGAGGAATCGACAGTCCTCGTAGGACCCGCTCCGGTCGATCCTCAACCTCTACTGGAACCCCGCAAAAGTTACCCCATCTCCAACGTCCAGCTCCCCATGGTCGATGATATGTGTCAGGTCAAGCATGTATCTCCCCAGTTGAGATACGTGGAAGTCTTCATGAACCTGGTGCAACTGAGGTGGATGGGTCAAACGGTAAGCCACCTCACCTACCATGTTGAGGACTTGAAAAGGTCCGCTGAACCTCAGAGATTACTTTCCACCTCGGCCACACCTCCGTAAACCTCGTCGAGGTGAGACCCGTATAAGGATGTGATCGTCATCCTAAAACTCTAGAGGTCTCCCTTTCCTGAATAGAACTGAAACTCAAAACTCCTGTTGCCACGTGAGTGAAGTTGGCCGACTCAAGAGTGATCGGCTACAACTTTCTATGCAAGATTCCATCCTGTGCTGTCTGGGTTTTCCTTTCCGCCGACCAATGAAAACCTCATCCCAACGTTGTAGATAAACCACAACCTTTTTGCCTAATACAGTCAATCTTAGCATGAACTGTGAATCCAATCAATACTGATACCAATGTCATAAGGACTTGATGCTACCACCAAGAATTCCAACAGAGACTCTCGCCTCGTGGGTCATACCACACTGTCGGCATTAGTGTGATTATCGAGTCTCCTCCCAAGGTATCTCCAGACATGAGGGTCAAGTCTACGGCTTAACGGAAACTCTAGGTCTGGGACAAGATTCGTGGAAGGAAGGAATGATTCATATCAACATCTGTTACTACGGTAGCTAGTAGTGGACACAGACTTTCCCTTGAACCATTTTTTTCAGAGCCATTAGGTCACACTCCTTTACCGCATGCAGCTACTCTCTTCCCCTGCCCTCCAGCTCCCTGCGCCTCTCGGGGGCTATAAAGGCGGATGATTGTAAAATGTTTAAATGTACACCACCTCATGCTGCTCTCCTAGCTATGCCTCCACATCTGCTGCTTCATAGAACCATCTGTCCTTTTTACTTCTTCTTGAAACATTCGCACACCCAAGTCTCTGAGACTGGCACCAGTTTCCAGCTTTCTCACTGCTAACCTTCACTGACTGCATCCATTCAGCAAAAGAATTCTCAACCACAAAGGTTCTTTCTAGCACCCTAGCATAAGTAGGAATGTATAGAGAAAAGGTGCTAGCTCGGATATCCTTAAACGCACCACGCTCAGAGGTTAGAGCTCTATAGCACTAATCGAAATGTATTCATCGAGTACCCGAAATGCTTGGTACTCCTCAATGAATTCTAAGCTACCAACATGTCGTCCTTCCGAAGCTGTATAAGCTCTAGAAAACTTTCAGCCACCTCCTCAAGACAGTCCACAGTCGCCTGTGAGTCAGGTTTTCCTCGGAACTTTAGGGTATCTGATGTTGGAACACATATAAGGAAGTAAGCCTACATGTGTCACCTACCGGTACCGCCGGTTGTAACTACTGACCAACAGGTAGTGATGTATAGCTGACACACTACCCGAAGGAACTACCTCAGGCATTGGTCCACGTACCGAAGCCTCATCACTAAGAATACCATCCTCATGGTCATTCACTAGAAAACACTAGTAGCCAAGTCCACCATCCACTCTACCTATGTCTCAACTAGGCAGAAAACTCTAGCAATCACCACCATCCAGTGCTCTGCTGTCTGGGAATCTTCCTCGCCTCGTAACCTCAGAGGCCTCTACTGCTGGAACTCGTGCAATGCGCTCTGCTAGCGTGTACAGTTCGCTAGTCTGGCTGGTGGCATCTGCTGCCCAACAGGTGGTGGTGTTGATGGTACACCACCCGAGGGTGCCAATATAGAAAGAGGGCCCTGCACCGGAGCACTACTGGAAAAATGATTTTTCCCAACGCTTCTATACCAACGGTTTGTCAAACCGTTGGTATAGGTACCCTTTCCCAAAGGTTTGGCCAAACCGTTGGGAAAGCCCATATTTTGGCCACCTTTGCCAACGGTTTTGGAAAACCATTGGGATAGGCTACCCTTTCCCAACGGTTTGCCAAAACCGTTGGGAAAGGTTGAATTGTGGAGGCCCTTTGCCAACGGTTTTGGAAAACCGTTGGGATAGGCTACCCTTTCCCAATGGTTTTCCAAAACCGTTGGCAAAGGGCCTCCAAAATTCAACCTTCGGCCAAACTTTGCAAAAAAACACTAGACTTTTCCCAACGGTTCTCAAAACCGTTGGGCAAAGTCTTTCCGGAAAAGTCTAGGCCTTTCCCAACGGTTTTGAGAACCGTTGGGAAAAGTCTAGTGTTTGTTTTGGAATCATCCTACGGAGAACATTATATATATCAAAATTTAAAATAATTAGAACAATACATATATATTTTTATGGAATTATGTAAACAAAAGTCATGTTAGGTTAGTGGTTAAGTCTTTGAGTTATAAACTAGAGGTCCTGGGATCAAATCCTACCGGGTGTTTTATTTTTGGAATTTATATACCAACGGTTTCATTACCGTTGATATAGATTTCATATTACCTATACCAATGGTTTCCAAAACCGTTGGTATAGGTCTATACCAATGGTTTTTGGAAAACCGTTGGTATAGACCTATCCCAACGGCTTACTTGGCTACGGTTCTCCAAACCGTTGGTATAGGCTATACCAATGGTTTGGAGGCCTATACCAACGGTTCCAAACTGTTGGTAAAGGTTAGTTTTCTAGTAGTGGAGCTTTGTCACTCGGTGGGCCGCCATCGAGTACAATATCAGAATTCCAACTAACTGTCTGCGTGGAGACATCCTGAACAGATGTGACAAGGTCAACATTTTATACCTGGTGAGCTAACCTGGTTTGATCTGACTTTAAAACTTTTGGAATCACACACGCAATCAGTGTTTTTTTGCACAAAGTTGGAAATCAGTAGTCAGGGTCCTGGTGTACGGATACGTCGGCCGCCACACCAACACTGGACTCCCTGAACTGAAGACCACACTCGGTACCCTTAACACTATTGCTTTATAGAAAAGAAAATATCAGAGTTATAAGTCCTGCGGCAGAACCGACTCCTCTGATACCAATTTTTCATGACCCGTCCTCGGGTCCCGTGTCATGACTACCCCATGCCCGCCTGCCATAGGTCAGGGGTTGGCGACTAGCACCAAAGGCGTAAATCCCGATAAATAAGAAGGAATTTCCTTTATAAAAGTAAACAAACACCATAGAGTACAAGCGGAAGTAAAACACTAAGTACAAAAGAAAGTGCTGAAAAGTAAAAAGGTCCAGAATACAAAACCAACTGAAAAGTACAGCTACAACAGAAAGTAAATACAACAGAAAAGACAAATAGCTGGAAGAATAGAAGCATCTCCTGGGTCGTCCACCTCGGATCCTACCTAAAGGGTAGGTACAAATAGCGCAGCTCCTGGATTGTCCACCACAGATCCTACCTGAAGGGTAGGTACAGATAGCCTCCACAACACTCTTGCCCATCAACCTCCTCCGAGTATCATCACGTCGTGAAGTACACCTCCGGATACTAACTCGTTAGAGATCCACCTCCGGGTACCGTCCAGTCCTCGAACACTCGGCCTCTGTCAGCGCTGCCCGTTATCTGCAACCAACACAACAAGGTTCGGGCATAGCCCGTGCAGGGGTGAGTATAACGATACTTAGTAGGGACCCCGAGACCCTCAAGGTCTCACTAAATCCAACAAGGATAACCACAAAGAAATATCTCAACAGATAACCTCTACTTAGTTATATGCCCATACATATACCTAAGTTATCAAGTAACCCATCACAATCATGAGGAAACACTAAGATTATGAAATCAACGGATAACCACTACCCATTTATATGCCCATACATATACCTGAGTTATCAAGTGACCCATCTCAATCATGAGGTAAACACAAGGGTCATAGACTCAGCTCAAACCAGGATTTTCATTTATCGAAACCGTAACTACTAAAGAGCCCCGTCTCTGTCGAGTACAGTGATCATGTCACGACCTCGAGGTATTCCTCACTAACCTAAGACTGTTGAGGTACTCCTCCTGTCGAGTACCGTGAGTCAGCCACCCAAACACAGTATTGCTTCCCACCGAGGTCTGCCACCCAAACACAGTAGTACATTCCCCCTAATAGCCTGTAGAGGTACTCTCTGGACGAGTATCACGGGTCTGCACCCAAACTCAGTAGTGCTCCATCCTCCGTGGGTTTTCACCCAAACAAAGTAGTGCTCCGTCCACTGGTCTAGTCGACTCACTCCAAGTGGATTCGGTCAAGCAGTCGCCAGGTCTCAGCCGGCTACACGGTCTTCGTACTCTGTACACTCGTCTCTAGGAGGGTCTGATCCACGAGATACTGTTCGATACTCCAATTATCCCAAAGTCCCACGAAGAAGTATCTCAAAGGACCGCCTCGTCATAGGGGTCTCAACACAACAGACGGCGCATCAATCGGGCGCCCGGTCTGTGAGTTATTAGTCTTTTCGTCCCAGGTGTCTGGTTGGTTTCGTGTGCGAACCAACCCGGCCGTATCTCAGCTATACCCTGAACTCTCATAGGTTATATTCATAGGGACCGTTTCTCAAAGGGATCACCAACACCACTGACGGTTCATCAAATGGACGTCCGGTATGAAAGTTATCATCTTTTCCGTTCTAGGGGCCCGGTTGGATTTCAGGTACAATCCGACCCGGCCACTATCCAACTACATCCAAATCTCAGGAGAATTATTTCAAAAGTTCTGTCTCATCAAGAGGAATCCAACAAGGTCGACGGAACGTCAATCGAACGTCCGGAACTCAAGTTATAAGCGTTTCCGCTCCGAGGGCCCGGTTGGTTTCGGGTTCGAACCAACCCATTTGTACCCAAATTTCTTTGAAACCTTGAGTGTAATATACCGAAACAACCTTCTTGGTCCAAGGATCGCATCCCAACTGACGGTGCGTCTATCGGAGGTCCGTAGCCCAAGTTATGGGCGTTTGAATGAACACTTCCCGAAAATAGGGGGTTCGGGCCCGGTCTGACCCAACCTGAGACCCCCTGGGTCGGCCCGAACGGGGTCGACCCGACCCGGGTCCGGGTCCGGCCCACTAGGGCGCGGTCCGGCCCGGCTGGTGCGGCCCAGCCTGGCAGGCCGGCCGCGACTCGGCGCTGGCCGAGCAGAACACAAGGGGCGCGGCCCCTTGTTGTAACCGGCGCCGCCAGCTGGCACCGCCCTGCCTCCCAGATCCCGCGCGGCCGCGGGGTCCAACTCCTCCCCGCTGTGGCTGTGCACCGGTGTGTTTTCTTCCGATGGCGCGCTGGGCCTCCACCGCCTCCAGGAGACCAGACGGCTCTGGCCGCCACCTCCGGTCATCAGCGCCGCCGCGTCTCCCCCTTCCGTGCGTCGTTGTATCTTCATTCAAAGCCCGAAAATTAAAATGATCGCATATTCGCTATTCTCAGGTCAAGAGATCCACATCCATATGTCGTGCTCAACAGAATATTGTGTTTCCAGTGTTGATAAATATTTGGCCGCCTCCTTCCATGGTCCATTGCGGCTTCGTTCCAAGCCCAAAAAATTAAACAATCACATATTTGTGATCCTTGCGTCGAGGGCTTCGCATCCATATATTGCCCCCAACAAAACTCTGTGTTTCCAGCGTCAATAAATATTTGGACGCCTTCTTTTGCGAGCCATTGCGGCTTTGTTCCAAGATCGAAAAATTAAACGATCGCATATTTGTGATCCTTGTGTCAAGGGCATCGTCATGAATTTAGGATATGAAGAATCAATAAAATGAATTCAAACATATATAAAAACCCCTACCTTGATATCAATTTGATGTTCGAAGAGAGTCGCGGAAAGCGGCGTCGCGAGGCGTGGTTCCGTAGACGTCGACGGAGAGCGTCTGAGGAGACATTGTCTTCTCTTTATCACGGAGAGAAGAGGATGATTATGTGTCGTTGGAGAACTCCCGCATCGTTGTCTCTTCTATTGACGCGGAGGAGAAAGGGAATGAAGATACTTGAGTCGCTGAGTCATTCTTCGTTGAAGAGATGACGTTCTTCACGGAAGGATTGAAGCTCTTCGTGGGAGGATGAAGTTCTTCCCCAGAGAAAAGAGTTCTATCTCCCCAATCTCCTCACACAACAACCAACCCTCTCAAATAAAATAAGACTTATCTTATTTTATTACATCAAGCCAAGCATTTCAATTTTTAAAAATCAAACACATAACTCACTTAATTAATTAAGTGAGTTGGCATGATTAAAGAAGATAGAGAGGGAGGTGAGTGGTCTCACATTAAAGGGGGGTTATGAAGTTAAGGAATTTGAAAAGGTGGGGGCTCATGTGGGCCCCACCTCACCCTTAATCCTCTCATAGGAAGTTAAAAACTGGTGGGTCCCACTCCAACTCCCACACCTAGGATATAACACTTAGAAAAGAGAAAGTAAGTTGAGACACAACTTTATTTCACTTAAAACGCTTAGTGAGGAAATAAAAATAAAACAAATATATTTTTATTCCCCTCTTTTTTTTACATCAACACCTGAGAAACCGTACCTTCGGAAAAGGTTTTCCTAATCAATTATTAGCATTTCGGTTCCATCGGTTCCCTCGAATTTGGATTCTAAGCACCGGTTCAAAAGTTAGAAAAACCCGCTCGTTAGTTCACTGAACATACCCGAGCCAAACTTCGGAAATTGATTCTGGGCACACCGGGCCTCAGAATCAGGTGCCGTCAGAAACTGCGTTCTTGTAAAATCCCAAATAAATTAAGAAAAAAATTTCCTTGAAATTTCCGGGTCTTTACATCCATGTCCTATTTACCTTGGGTAATTCTATGATGCATCCCACCCACCACATCATATCTACCCCTAAAAATGACAAAGACACCACAAACACCTCCACACTGTAGCTCTCATCCATGGTATAACTATTCTAGAATTAGCATATTCTCAAAAACTGCATCCGAAGTCTCCACATTATATCCACCTTTCCCACGTTGTAGTTATAATGAAAATAGAAGAATCACAAAAACCATCCACATCACAACTAGATTTTCCATACCACAATCATTCCAAAATTAGAAGAAGAATCAAAACTCCCTACACCATAACTAAATTGTACACTCTGTAGCTAGCCTCTCCTCACTGCATCACTTCCATGAATGTAATATCACCCTATAAAACTGATAGATTACTCCAAAACACCATAAAAAATGTGTAAAACCCTCCAAAAATGGAGATAAAATATAATGTTTCAAGAATTACTAGAAAACTATTCATGTGAGGTTTCAAACCATGACCCATTTGACAATGTTCAACCTACAAAAGTTGTTTTGGGATTATGAAACGAACATCATCAAAACATCTTATGTAAACTTAACAGATTTACTAACTAAATAAGTTATGGTAATAATTGAAATAAATGTAATAATGATAATTTAATAAACATGAAAAGGTTATTAAGAAATTATAAAACTAAAATAATTTATCATTTGGGAGCAATAGAATATATAAAATGATTTGGTACATGAGGTAAGGGATTTTCCTTTATAAAATATTTTAAATTTATTTTTGAGTGTCATTCTTCTCCATGTCCATGTACATAAAATGTTCCAATTATATTATTATTTATGTTTAAAAGGTTTTTGAAGGAAATTTTAAACTAATTTTGACTTTATTTATATATTATTGGAAGGATTAATTATAAAAATCATCCATACAACTCACTTTTGAATATTTAAAAAAGTGTGAAAATAATGTTCTCATTTAACTTATACAACATGAACGTATTTTCCCTCCATAATTTTCATTATTTTCATTAAATATTACATTAAAATTTTCTCTATTTATTTTTAAATAAATTGATTTTATCAATGTTCTAAATATTTTTTATTAAAATATTATCAAAATAAAAGGATATTGTTATCATGTTTTCAAAGAGAGGATTGAATGTTCTTTTAATGGTATTTTTATATATGTAAATATCTTATATTAAATATTATAATTTACTTGGTATACTATATAATGATACCATCTATCTAATTTATTTGAATGGATTATGATCATGTTTTTCTATTTGATGACTAAGGAAAATATTGACATATCATATGTTAGTTTTTTAGCATGAATGTTTATTATGATATGTATTGTATTGTTATTAATTTCTTCCATATGATGAATCCATTAGATGTATTAGGTGATTTTTAGGGCCTATTATAACCCATTTATGTTTCAATATGTCTCATGTGACAAACTAACCAGGGTATTTAGTGTATTCCTATGAAATTATTTAAGATATCTTCACACAAGGCCTTGACGGTATGATTATGATGTCTAAGATTATTCATTCCATAATTATGAACCAATTTATTGTTATACATCTAATTATTTATATTTTTATCCTTGTATAAATTTCATATACTAGTTATTAATGGTTTTTAGTGAAATTTCTTGATTTTATAAGATAAGATAATGAACGTTAATTTAAAATAATTTTTATGATCTTCTACAAGTAAATGTTTTGTTTTTAAGGAAAAACTATCATGATTTTCATGAAACCCTCATGAATTATTATATTTTCTATATTATTTCTTATGAATATTTTTATATAAAGTTTTTGGTAAATAGTTGATTTCAATAGTAAGAAAGTGATTTTTTTAAACTCAAAATTTATTATGAGAAAAGGAAAAAATCTTTATGGGATTTCATAAATTTAAAATGGATTAATGAGATTAATTTATTTTTATATCCCTTTCTACTCTTTGTTTTTCTCATCTAATATTTTCAAATTATTTTCATAGGGGTTCAGGATAAGTATGAACTATAATAATGACTATATTTTTATTATGGGGATCTTTATTAAAATAAGTGAATGTGTTTTTAATGAAATATGAGATCAAATTAAAGAATCCCATTTTTATGGAATAAAATGGATATTGAGTGGAAGTTTCCCCTTTTTTTATAAGTTTTTTATATATAATAATTTTTCTAAACTCTCAAAAACTCTAAACTAAAAAGATCCTTAAAATGTAAAAATTAAAAACCTTGTTATAAAATCATGTAATTATGGGATGATTAATTTATGGGGTGTTACTATTGAAATTAGAGGAAATGTTTAAATAAATTTATAGGTTAGTATTATAATTTAGAATAAGTTGTAATTATTATGTAACATTAAATTTTAACATGATTATTGAATAAAAGATGACATGGTTTGGGATATATTAGTATTTATTATTTTCATAAGATAGTTACTTGTGATTTTATTGGATATACTAACTCTAACTGTTTTGTTTTTAGTAAATTGATATAACCAATAGGAACTAATTAATTAATGGGTATGAGGGATAATGTGGCAGTTTTTCAAATGAGAAACTAAACGAGGTATGATCCGGATAGAAAACTCTTGTTGTTATTCCTAACTAACTATCTCCAGTAATGATTAACAACCTAAAATTTGATGAGTTTCCAAATGCAACAAATAATCTAGAATGGTTTTTTATATAAGTTTTGGTGATAAATATCATAAGGGAAAAAAAGACATGACTTTATATATGTCAAGAATGTGGGATGAAGTACCTGATGAAATTTATCAATAGAATAAGAATATGTTTCAAATGTAGAGAGTATAGAAATTATACAAATCAATATCCTGGGAGGAAATATTGTTAATGAGACCAGAAAAATTTTATGAATAAAGTATTAGTAAGTTTATATGATAATGATAAATAAACATAGAATAACATATAAAAGTTTTGTTTTATTATAATAGTTTTACTTATGTTTAAATTTGAAAACATGAATAAATTGAGATTAATAAATATTAGGACCTGATTTTCAAAGTTAGGATGTGGTGGTATTTTATTGATATATTTAAGTATGATAATAAGTTAAAAGTAATTAATAATATTTTAAATTTTTATATGATGAGAGTACCTTAGAGATGTTTATTGACATGTATGAGTTATATGAAACACTTATGTTTAACATGTGAAAATACTTTTTGATGATGAATTATTTTATATTGTGTGAACATAAGTTTAAATTTATTGATAACCTTTAGGGTTAACATGATCTTGTATGTGAATATAATTATGTTTAACTATGATAAATGGTTAATAACATTTTTGGAACATATGTTTTATCATATAGAGAACCATGGGATTGAAATGTTATTATGTGACTATGTGATTAAATTTATTTTTAAATAAGATAACTATATTGATAACATTATATAATTAAGTTAAATAGAAATATTTTTGGAAAAGGTGGGATTCTATTTGGGGAATAAAGGTTGAATTATCTTTTGGAAGAATATATGATTTTATTGTGGATTTATTGCAGTTTAGGTTATTTATAGAAAAGATTATCATATTTTGAAGATTATATGACAATAGAACATAAATTTTTGGTATGTAACTTTATGAATGATTAATATTATTTGCAGATAAATTTTAAATTGATCTTAGAAGAATATATGAACAAATATTTTTTATTTTTGTTTTTTGAACTTGGCACTAAATAATTTGAATGATTTTATGATTAGTTATTTTTAGAATAATTTGTGTTTAACTTTGGGTGTTATTGCTAATAATTTTAGACTAAAGTTGTATTTCTTCATATGATTGTTTATTCATATTTTATATTATCTTATATTGTGAAAAAAAATGTTTTTTATTAGTAGATAGGAATAGGAGAAATAAATTTTCATCCTTATGTATATCATGTGATCCGTTAAAAGTTGATTTTAGTGCTTTATGCATGTAAAAATAATCTTGAATATGTATTTAATGGAGTAAGAGACAAGATACAAGTATAAACTAGTCTAATTATAAAATAAGGCTGAAATTCCACTTATGCAGAGGGAAGAAATCATGTATATTTATTTTCTTAAAATATCTCTTGATGGTAAAATAATTTCTCAAATCTATTGAATCTTATGCAGAAAGTAACATCAACTATCAAGGTGCACTTTTAAAAACTCAAATTCATGTATGATTCTTATAGTGGTATATTATTTTATAATATAATATGTTTTCTAATCTTAACCAATAAATTGTAGTTCACTATAAAATCAATATTATATTTCATTACTATATTCTGATACATTCACTTTGAGGAAGAAAATTTAAATGGTGTGGATGCAATTTTTATAAGAGGGGGATAATATAGCACCACAATATTTCAATATTTATTTATCCCTTAAATAATATTATGTTCAATATCATGTTGCATACGTAACACTGAACATAAATGTTATGTGATAGACTATATAAATATTATTATTTAAATATGACCGTTATAACCTAGATATTTTTTTAGAATGTATGAATATAAAAAATGAATTATGAAATATATGTAAACTTTTTTCCATATTAAAATGAATAATTAATCATACATTTTTTATCAATTGTTTATAAATGAACATAAAATCCTTTTTAGGTAAACAATAAATTTTTTCCTAAAACTATTTTTATATGCATAATGTATTTTTATATTAATAGATTAATTTAATAACTATTGATAAATGATTATAATAAAATAATTAGATTATATTTCAAATATAATTAATTAAAATTTATTTAATTATGGTTATTTGTCAATGAATGGGAATAAATTCATTTCATTCTTCAAAAAATACATTTTCTTCAAAAGGATTTTTATTTCATTTTGTGTGCAGATATTATATTTATTTTATTACACTTTCAAAAAATTTATTTAAAAAAATGGAAATAATTTTATAAATTATCCTTTCAAAATTATCTTAGAGTATATTTTTGGGATTTTTCTGAAAGGATTTATTTTTTAGTGAGTAGTGAAAAATATTGATTTTTTTAAAAACGTCATTTATTCTTTATATCATGTAATTTAAAAGTTCAATTATATTTTGGATATGGTTTTAAATTGATATAATATGCATATGATTAAACATAATCTTATTAATTCTATATTAATCTATATTATATTTTTTTTTATGGTACGTTCATTTTTAAACTTAAAAGCAATTTTTTCTTAAAATCGTTTTTTGTTAAGTTTTTTGCACATATATTAAATTTAATATCTAAAAATTATACAAGTTGATTCTAGAAAAATTAATTTCATATTTTTAATCAGTATTTTATAATTTATTAATGAGTTCAATTTCATTTTTTTCATTATGAACAGTAATCATGGTAAAATTTTATCACCATAGTAAAAGGTAAACGGGGTTAAATGGGGTTAAAAAATATGGTATAAGTTCTAAAAATCAATTTAAATCTTGAATATATTTATTTATATGTGTTTATTATGACTAGAATCATTACATAATTTAAATTATGGTAATTATGAATCATTTTTGTTTTATAATTACCTTTATATTATTTTAAGTAAAGGATAATTACAAAATGTCTCTTTCATTCTTTTAATATCTCGAATATGTTGTTCTAGGGATAAGGAAAATGTTATTAATGGATATAAATTTTTATTTGTAATATTAATACATTATATTAATGAAATTAATTTATTTTTTATTTTTATTTATGGTCTAATTACCTTGAACGCTTACACAACTCTGATACAATGCTTGTACAAGTAGAAGAAAAAGAAAGTAAATTATTTTTAAAAACATTTAAAGTAATTTTTTTGGATTAATATTGGTGATATATGAATTTATTTTACAATTATAATTTATAATTTATGGTCAAATATTTTATATTTGAATTCATTTTTTTCTTCAATCCCTTATAATCAAATTTTGTGAATGGTCCCAAAAATGACTTTAAATTTTATTTATTGTTAATATTATATTTAAATCATAATAAAATCATAAAAAAGACTATATTAATAGAAATGGATGAGAAATTTTAGATAATATCGTGAATTTATAGTTTATTTAATACATTCTAATTTTAAAAAATACTTTCATTACCTATAGTGATTGAAAAATGTGTTGCAAAAGTTACAGTTAAACATGGTTAATGAGGAGTTAAACCAAAAGAAAATATTTAAAATATAGATTAAACTTATCTAAATTTTATTGGATAAATTTATTTCGACATTATCCTCATTATATTAAATTATATGTCACTTTTAATCCATTTTACATGATTTAGGCACATATAACATATTAATATTTCATGTATTTACATGATTGCCACCCACCTCACTCATAAAATTTCAACTACTATCCTCTCTTACTTTCACCTAATGGGATATTTAATTCATAACATATCTTCTAAAAACCATAATATACTTCCTATAAACTTCTTATATATTTTTTTTCTTCCTCTACAAACATATTAACAAGGATTAAGGTGTAATCCAAAGGAGGAATTCGAAAGACGATGCATAAATATTAACTGGG
Source organism: Viscum album (assembly GCA_963277665.1). Classification (NCBI taxonomy): domain Eukaryota; kingdom Viridiplantae; phylum Streptophyta; class Magnoliopsida; order Santalales; family Viscaceae; genus Viscum; species Viscum album. The sequence continues at coordinate 972,500,985 of OY728140.1, read as the reverse complement.
TTATTTCATTTTATTTCTTATTCTACCTCATTCAATTATTTCCTAAAAATGATGATATAATAAAATAATTCTATTAAATATATTTAAATTTTATTATAATGATGTTTAAATCCTTATTCATATCCTTTTCCATCCAATTGTAAATGAAACCATCTCTTGTGCGTACATGCAAACTATCGACTCCATAGAGCGATGTATATTATTTTTCATAACCATACTTCATGGTTGGATATTATTATATATTTAAATATTATATATGATATAAAATATATAATTATTATTTTTTAAAGATAATATATTAATTACCTCCACACCCTTCCACTCATTAGAAAATGATGGCATCGCTCATTTGTAAATAGAGACTACCACCTCCACGAAGTGATTTGATTATTTTTTCATATACAAATTTCATGTATGGTTATATAGTTGTATATACTATGTAAAAATTATAATTATTTCAGGATTTATATTTTTTATATAATTTAACAATGACCCCTTTTACCATGGTTAACCTACCAATGTTTTTGGGGATTATGAACAAAACATCCCCAAAACATCTGATGTAAACTTAACTGATTTAGTAACTAAATAAGTCACGGTAATAAATGAAATAAAAGGAATAATTGTAATGGAATAAAAAAAAATTTTAATAAATTATAACACAAATATAATAATATTATTTAGGTATTAGATTATGTAAAAATGATTCAAGAAATGAGGGAAGGGATTTTCTATCAAAACCTTATTTTAATGTTTTCTTTTCAAAATCATTATAGTCATTTACATGTGTATAAAATGTTTAAAGAATGTTATTATTTATGTTTCAAATATTTTAAAATTAAATTTCAACTAATTTTTTACTTTCTTTAAAAATTATTAACATGAATCTTTTCAATTGTTTTCCATGTGTCTCTCTTTTGAATTTTTATAAAAGTGTGACAATAATGTTCTCTTTTATTGTATAAAACATTAATGGAGTTTCCCAATATAATTAAAATTACTTGTTTTGAATATTACTTTATAATTTTATGTTTTTATTTTTAGAGAAATTTTTTTCATAAATTTTCAATAAATTTTTATTTAAAATGTTTTTAAAATAAAAGGATGTTTATCTAATGTTTTTAAAGAATGGTTTGAATGGTATTTTAAATGTATATTCATCTATTTCAACATCCTTTACAAGATATTAATATTTATTTAGTGTATAAAATAATTATACTATCCAAATTATTTCTATGGATGGATTATAATCATGTTTTTATATTTATTAACTGGGTAAAATATTAACATATCATATACTAGTTTTTCAATAGTAATGTTTATATTGATTATGTGTTGTATTGTTTTTCATTTATTTAATATGATAAATTAAATATACATGGTAAGTGATGTGTGGGAACATTATAACCCATCAATGCATCATTAGGTCTCATGAGATAAACTAGCCTGGTTATTTGGTGTATGTTTACCCAATTTTTTTATGTCTTCACACAATACCTTGAAGGTATGATTATGATGTCTGAAATTATGCATTCCGTTATTATAAAAAAATTATTATTATACCTGTGATTATTTATATTTTCATCCTTGGATATATTTCATTTTAAATTTATTGATGGTTTTATTGGAAAATTTTTATTCCATAATATAATTAAATGAAATTTTATTTAAAATAATTTTAATGATCTCATATTGGAAAAACATTTGTTTTCAAGGAAAAAAATTCATGTTTTTTAAGAAACCCTCATTAATTATGATTTGAATTTATTATTTATTATGAAATTTTTTATGAAAGAATTTGGTAAATAATATTATTTCAATATTAAGTGAATATTTCAAAATCAAATTTTATTACAAGAAAATTCAAACAACCTTATGGGTTTTCATGAATTTCAAATGGATTAATGAGTTTCATATATTTTTATATCCCCTGTTGAGATTTTTTTACTCATCCTTTGATTTAAAATATTTTTAATAGGGATTAAGGATGATTGGGGACTATATAAAATATTATCATTTTGTTATAGGGATCCATTTTAAAATAAGTGAACAAGTTTTGATTGAAATGTGAGTTTAAATTTAGGGATCTTATTTTTGTGGAATAAAATTTACATTGAGAGTAAGTTTCCACTTTGTTTTATAGGTGGTTGATATAGAATATTTTTTCCCTAATTCTCTAAAACTATACAATAAAAATATCCTAAAAATGTAAGAAAGTGAAACCCTAGTTATAAATCATGTAATTATGGTTTGTTTAAGTTATGAGTAATTAAACATATCTTTTTTATAACCAATAGTTTTTTTACTTAAAAAAGTGAATTTATTTTGCATAACTTGTGGTAATTTACTTCTTAATATATGTAAAACATAATATTTGGTAAGGTTTTTATCATGAAAAGTAGACTCCCAATGATTTGGTGACACATTTTGAAATCCAAAAACATTCCACCTTTATATTTAGAGAGATTCGACCATATATAAAAGGGTCTTGAAATGGGATTTATATCCTATATATGAAATCATTTTAAAACCTTCTTATCATATTTTTAATGATAGATAAAAGTTTCATTAGAAATTCTATTAACTTGTGAGCCAGGAAAAAAATTTATTTCACCTATAATATAAATTAAAATTTTGTTATTTATCAACTCAAAAAACTCCTTACAACTTTATTCCATTAATTTAATAAATATGATGATGGATACATAGTCTAACACCATAATTTTATCATCATAATTATTCTTTACATAGTGGTTTTTTGAAACTCATCCATATAAGAATATTATATTCTTCAATAATAGTTAAAGTCTTGAACTCTATGCCCTTGATGCTTATTTAAATTAATATAATTACTTTTCATTTTCACAGGTTTTTTTCATTATCATTAATAAAAACATCTAATTTCTCAATGTGTGCCTCTTATTACAGTAAAACATTAATAAAAAATTATTTTATATCCATTTAAATGATTTTCAATTTTATTTGGACAAAAATAGTTAAGAAAACCCTTATATATTACAATATTTTTACCTGGTAAAAAGTTTCATTGACATCCACACCTTTAATTTTATAATACCCCTTTCACACTAACGTTTATTTGTTCAGAATTACCTTGCTGTATTTATTTAATTTTTTTAAACCAAATTTTTCTTGATAAAATTTTTTGTACATTTGGTATTGAAACAAGTTCATATTGGTAATTTTTCTCAATTTGATCAAGATTTTCATTAATTTCTTTGACCCAAAATTTTATTTTTATTATAACTTTACTGATGTATTGTTAAATATTCAATATCAATGTCATTACTTGAAAATAATTCATTTTCCTTGTTTGAATTGTAGTAATATTATCTTCAATAATGTTATCTTAATTAATTGCAACATTATTTTTTGATTTTTTAGGAGTTTTAGGCATTGGAAATTCATCACATTTATCACCATATTGAGAATAAATCTATCAAGTATCACCCTTATCTATTAAATTGTTAAGGGTAAACTATCTTCTTCATAATTGATTATCTAAAAAATTAACTAATGTTTCCTAAAATAATAGGCTAATTTCAATGGATTTCATATCAAAATACATTATGCTCATTCATTTTTATATATTTATGGGTTTTATATTTTGAAATCTATAAACAAGTACTAAAACGCCTAGTTTATATCAATTTTAGTATATAATTGAAACATTGTCCTTGAAACATATTAAATGCATACCTAGATATACTTAATTGATGATTTTTATATTATTACATATATTTTTTATAATAATTAATTCATTTATTCAATTAAAAATTTAATTATTTAAATCATTCTTTAATTTGGACTAACACTTATATTTGTATAATTAAATAGAGGCCAATATAGACCAATATTTCATATAGAATGTTGTATGTGTTAGTATTACAAAATGTGTCACCTTACTAGTGGATCCCGGTATAAACCCTTAGGGGTGTATCACTAAAATAACATATCCTCCTGGAAGATTCCAAGAAGGAACTATCATGCAATGTTTCCCCATAGAGATAACTCACATTACATTATCATACCAACGTAGTTGTATGGAGGATACTCATACTACATCTTATAACCATCATACCCAAGAAACCCATTACACGCTATGAATTCAATTTAATTCTCTATTTTTTATGCTATGAATTTGGTAAATTTAAAACACCACAATCATATATCTTGGAAAGCACCAACATTGTCTCGAGACTAACCCTAATGGTATTTATGACTTCCAATATATCCTAAAAAATCAACATTACTTGCATTCTCAAGACAACACAACCTCATATTAAAGCTTAACATGTCATTAACCACCCAACTTAGTGCCACATCTTGGATTTAAATTACATTGGATGATCAAAATTATCATTGATTGGTATTTTTACCTAAAATTATAGAATTATTAATAATTTCAACCAAAATTATCCATGATTATTATAGAATGGAGAGGAATAATATAGATTATAAATCAGAGTTATAGAAGAGGAATAATCCACCAATAACTTGATGAAAAATACTTTACATGTAGATTGGATACACATGATATAGGTATAAAGTTCATATTATTTATATATATTTAACCAAATTGGGTAAAGTCACAAAGACAATTATCCACATGGAGGATAATCCATGAGAGGTGGAACTAATATATATTTTATTTGGGGAATGAAGTTAATATAGGAGGAAGTATATCTACATGTGGAGTCACCTCAGAAATATTCCTATGACATGTAGTGGCAATCCAATAGCACAAGAAATAAAGACTATGGAAAATCATTATTTGATAGTGAAGAAGAAATAAAAGAAAGAGGATGTTAAAATGGTTATGAGAAAAAAATCCCAGATCGAAGCCATAAAAGCAAGAGGATGATTGATCATACAAAAGGATAATTCCAAGAGTGACCTAAGTGGAAGGATCACATCAAAAGTCAGTAGGGTGGATGAACAAAGTCTTCACATGACCACTGAGTTTTCTTCTCCATTTTTTTATATTTATATATTCGATAGTGTGTGTCTTGGTATATTATTAATGTATATTATGGATTTTTTTTTATCGATTTTCCTTTTTTGAGCTATGGTGATTTTTTATTATGGGATTTTTCATGATTTATAAATGCTTATTTAAAAATATTTTTCATGGGTGTCCTGTGATGGTGAGTGAATTAACAACAGTGTAATATCATAACCTCACTTGTTATTCAATTCCATTGTTGGTAAGTATATTCCTATATAATGTGCATCAAAAAATTGTTTAACCCATACTAAACACATTAAGAAGAACACTGTTCATCTCAGTGAGGGTAGTGTAGAGAGTGACACCTAAACACATGTGATTGAAATCCACACCAATAAGGACCTGATAAACTTGATTTGAACCAAATCTAAGAGATACAGTGGTAGCACAAAACATGGAATAAGAAACTATTTTTCCAGAGTGTAAATAGTTAGGAAAACTTACCTAGACCTACATTCTCACTAGGGAAGCTTGAACATTTTCTCAAAATAGAATCTCTAAGTACTCTGGTGTGTTTTCTCATATTGATTCCTTACCATTAGAAATAAATTAGTTATTCTCACTGATTTTTATCACCCTAACCAAGTTAATTTTCACCCTAGTAAAAGTGATATTCTTGTTTATAATCTTTTGGTTAGGATCATTTCCTTTCTTCTTATACACTTATCTTCAAAAACACACACACACCAATTCCATAACTTTTGTTAATATTTTTTCTATAAAAATAAATCTAGAGAACTCAAATTTTCACCTCCCCCTATAGAGATAAATTACATAGTAAATACTAGTATTATGATTTGATGACCCTATGAACATGTAGGGGAATGTGTATTTAAACACTATACATTTTAATCAGGAACTCTTAGACTCATTTTATGGGATAGTATTAGGTATTAATTTTTTTCCTGGGAATAAAATTACAAAAACATTATTAAAATTCATTAAAATAGAAAAATAATTTCATTATTTTGTTTGGTCTTTCACAATGTCAAGAACATTTTTCACTATTATTTTGAACATTTTTTTATTTCTAGTGGTGTGACATGTAGGAGGTGACTTCAAATATATATTGATACATTGGTAACCCATTTTGGAATTTAATTTATTTGAGGTAGAGGTAATCCCAACCCATTGAGAAGTGGAAAAGGAGATTAAGTCTAGAATAAAACAAAAATCATGGATCAAATCAGAGAAATCATAGAGGAACAAACCAAGAGGGAATCCCAATTTGCATATTTATCTCCCTTAATCATGGAAAAAACACAACAGTGGATTACCATTCACTTGGATCAAGAAATTTTAATCCAATATCTATAATAAAAAATTTATATCATTGAAAAAAAGAAGAGTGGGAGAAAGAAAAAGAGTTGTATGATCCTTCAGAGCACATACCAAAACCAAAAAAAATTGTGTCCAAAAGGAAATAGATGAAGAAAATTCCACAATGGAAGTGTCCAAAAGCATTGTATAGAAAAAGAAACTTAGGAAGATAATCCCTAATCAAATACCACCCTATGTAAACTCATCTCATATTTCTTGTATAGTAAGGTGTACCAAAAAAGTCAATTGAGCCATCCCATTACGAGGTGGGGTAAAATAGATAAAACAAAACAAGTCTTGAATATAATAAAAATAAGACATACAACTAGAGTACTATATGGAAAAAAAATATTAAACTCATCCAAGTCAGATAAACCTGAAAAACACCACAAGTCTAGAAAAAAAGTCTCAATGTAACCAAGTGTCACCTCTAAACTATCCTAAAACTAAACAGAGATGTAAAGAGAAGACTACATGCTATATAATTCTCTACCATTTACCTAAATCCTATAAAACAAGTTCTATATCTATACATATAATGAAGTAGGGTGTTAGTAATAGAGCCCATTAGGATACCACACAAAAGATCTATAAAATTTTTAATGACAAGAATTCACATGAACAAGCTTTAAAACAAAATAGTTTTAAAATAAGTATTATAAATAAATCCATTTGAAATCCATTTTTCAAAAATTCCTTGAATTTTCAAAAATTTCATTCCATATTTCCAAGTCTAGAAATAAGAAGTTAAATATATTGAAGGGTAAATATATTTGTGATCCAACATCCATGAAATAAACTATCGTGAAATAAAAAACCATAAAAAACAATGCACCTACCATATGGGTTCTAGCCTATGGGACAATATTTACTAAATGCTTAAAAGAAAAACATGGAATAAAGTTGGATTCAAACTAACATTTAGTCCTTCTATATACCATTTACATATAAGAAGTTATCTCTTATTGGTGCCACACACTCCAAGTCTACCTTTGTGTCTATCTCGACATACCCAAGGTTCCCGCTATGAAATGTTTTTCAATTTCTATTTTAAAAACCATGCACACTTTTTTATAAAACAATTTAAAATCTAAGTCAATATGTTTTAGGTTTTGAAAATCCATTTTCCATTCCAAATAAAGGTAATTCCTTTTTTAATGAACACCCACTTTTCCAAGGTGAAACCATTCCCTTTCCAATTTCAAAACATGAAAATTCCATTTTTAAATCTCAAGAATTTAATAAGAAAAATAAGAAATTCTAGAAATTAGAATAATTATACAGATCCACCTACCTCAAAATCATAGAAAACCTAACTGCCATTGACAATGGGGATTAGAACCCAAAAGATATGCCTTAAAAAGATAAGGCATGACCAAAGACTAAAAAATATAGATTGAAAACATAATCTTATCAACAATCCCTACATCAAATGATGTCGCAATTACATATGAGAGGAAAACCAAGAGGATAAATTAAATAGAGAGATAAAGTTCCAAACCCTACTAATCAATCATTTAATGACTCAATCTAGATAGAAGAAAGACACCCAAAATCACATAGGGTATGAGCTCTCACTGAGTGGAAAAGGATACAAGATAGAATAAAGCCTCAAATCCTATATTTCACTCAAAAAAATAGAACATGAGGTATTACACAACGTGTAATACCTTTACATGTCATGAAACCATTTTAATTCAAGTTACACTAAAAAATAAGATACCTCATATTAAAAACATAACCTTTCACACTACATGATGTATATACCTTACACAACATGAAAAATTCTCACATTGTGTAATCCAGTTAATGAAATTTATCCAATGGCCATTACACATCATGTAATCCCATTACATGTCGTGTAAAATCCCAGAAAATAGAAGAAAATTCCAGGGAAAAGCTAAGAATCCAAAAAATCCATGACTTCACCGTTACCATAATCCTTCTAATTCCGGACAAAAAACTCACCCAATGAAAAATGGAAACTAGAAGCAATAATCATAACATACCTAATAGAGAGGTAATGGTGCATTATAATCTCCCCATAGTAAAATATTTTTGTCCCAAGAAAGAGCATATGATCCTAGATCCACAAAAACAGTATGCTATTGTTGCCTTATCAATGACTCACACTCCCATATCTCATGGCTATCATGTATGTTCAACCACAAAAACTAGACCAAGGGAATAGTTTTTACATGTAGTACCTTATACTGGTGATCCATAATCTGAAATGGATACTCATCCAAAGTGGTATTAGTCTCAAGAAAAACATCCTCCCATCTAACCACAAGGGATGGATCTGGTATATACCTCCTTAGTTGTGAAACATGAAACACTTCATGTATATGATTCAAGAAAAATGGTAAAAAAAACTAATAAACCACCCTTCCTTGTTGCTCATTGGTCTAAAAGGGTCCCACAAACCTTAGTTCCAAATTACCCTACTTAACCAACTAATGATATCTCATGTGAGGTGAAACTCTGAGAAAGATATTATCACTAACCTCAAACTTCAGTGGCCGATGATGATGTCCTGTATAATATTTGGGATGACTATGTGTTGTGAATAAACCCACCTAGATCAACTGCACCACCTTTTTTGTCTTCTGAACAACACTCGACCCAACCAAGTACCGCTCTCCCAACTCTGCCCAGCACAAGGGAGATTGATATGGCTGCCCATACAAATCCAAAAAGGGTTCCATCTATATTGATGTCTGAATAAATTTTTATAGGAAAACTCAACAAAAGGTAAATTTTTGTCCCACAGTCCATCCAAATAAAGAACACACATCCAGAGAATATCCCCCAAGAACCCATATATCCCTCTCTATATGCACATCTATCTATAGATGATAAGGTGTTCTCAACTTCAATGGGAAACCAATTTCCTCCTGTAAACCATTCTATAGTCTGGATGTGAACCTTGAGTCCTTGTTAGAAAAAATCTAAAGAGGGGACCCCATGAAGCTTCACAATTTATTAGGAATAAAAGTCCCCAAGCTATTTTAATTTTGTTCCTTTCTTTATTGGTAATAAATACACTAATTTAGCGATTCTATCAATAATAACCCAAATTTTATCCTTCCCACTAGGATTCCATAGCAATCTAATGATGAAATACATGGAAATATCTTTCGAATTCCTAACTAGAATGGGTAAAGGATTCCAAAAACTTACTTGTATCTAGTGTTCCACCTTAACATTTTGACAAGTGATACACCATAATAAAAATATGCAACTGAGTGCCTCATCCCCAGCCACCAATACTATCCTCTCAAGTCATGTTACATATTTTTAGCCCCATGGTGCATCGACCAACAAGATTGTTTTACACTATCTATAAAATCCTTTATAAATTAAAATGGAACAACCATCCCACTACATAAGCACAAATCTCCATTAAGAGACCAAGAAAACGCACATGAGCTCTCCCCATCATTTAGGATTTCTCCTATGTATCAGCTCTCGATGTATGTCATATGCTCGAGTCAAACCCAATCATAAAAAATGATTCAAACTTTATCAAATCCTAGGATACCTTTCCACAAACACTCTACACTTCTAAGATCATCTCAACAAACAGACTCATCAGAGACCACTTCTCAACTTATTCCTTCACTTCTTGTGTTGGTAATGTTATACTCAATGCATCGGATACCACATTTTTTTCCCATGGGTATATATGATATCAAAATCAAAGGTAAAAATATAGTAAACCTAGTTTCTTTGTCACAAGTTCATATCTCTCTAAGTGAAGATATACTTCAAGATTTTGTGATCAGAATATACCTTAAACCTCTCTTCAAATAGATAGTGATTCCACATTTTGAGTGCAATCATAACAGCTTCCAACTCAATATCATGGGTAGGGTAGTTCTTCTTGTGAGGGCGTAACTGGATATAGCCATAAGCCACAACCTATTTATCCTACCTCAAGACACGTCCCAAACCTATACTAGAAGAATTGTAGAAAACATCATAACCTGAACATGTTTCTATAAGAATTAAAATTGCTGCTAAATTCAAATAGAAAGCTTATATCACTTATACACCCACGTACCTTTTAGGTTTATAGTTTTAGATAATTAGTAAAAAATATTATATAACAATACCCATGTATATAAGTGATTATTTTTTCTACTATGCCCAAATTGAATGATTCATCATTAAGTTATCAATATCACATATAAAATTTTTCAAAAATGAGACCTTTATAGACTTAATTAATTTAATATCATTCTTTATAACCTAGGGAAATGAAAAACATAATAAGAGTGAGCTCAAACTCTTAGAAAGGATAAACATAAGAATTAATAATTTAATTTTATTGGTGATAATAATATAATCATAAGAAAATTATGACATAATCAGTATGCATGATAATAACATAATAGTATTCATTATCATAAAAACATGGATAATGATTCATGATACATGGAATAAAGATATAACATAATATCAGAGTCATATAAGTTAATAATAAAAACTTATTTGATGTCAATATTGATCAAAGAAACATTAAAAAATTATAGAAAACCTAGAGAAAACATTTTGGTATCTTGGAACATTATCTCCATCACCCATATTCACTAATGTCAGAAATAACCAGAGCCCAGATAAATCCATAGGATAAACTTCCCTAGTTAACTCCCTCATTGCCTTCAATAACAAGGAAAATTACCCAATGTATTAGAGAGATATATATACCTCACCTGGAATATAATATATATTGGTTTCACTCGTCATCATCAATAATTCCCAATTATCTTACATGAATATAAAACATAAAATTTTTTATTTTTTTCGTCAATATTTTAACATTTTCAGTCTATTATAACTTGATTTTCTCATGAAAAGAAATGTATTTAATGATAATCTATTTTAAAAAATCATTAAAATACATACAGAGAAATAATATGAGTAGTCTCATAATATCATATTCCTAATGAACAAAATGAATCATTAAATTATGTTGACATGGATGAAAATTCCTTTAAAAGAACATTTAAAACGTTTCTTATAAATTAGATCAAAATTCACTTTTCATTTGATAATGTTTTATAAAATTTTAAAGGATATTTGGGAAAGGATTTTATTTGAAAATAATCATGGAAAAATATAAATGAAACTTCAAATCCATGAATGGTAGTTATTTTGTTAAAATCCATTAATGTTGTAAATGATACAAAATAATGATTATTTTAAATTTAGTAAAGAAAGTCAGAAGTGGCCCATATGGAAAACGTTAAGAAATTTAAATTTAAAAACCTCTTACCAGAATGTAAAAGATCATGGAAAAAAAATATAAAATTTACATTTATAAAATAACATTTTAAAATAATATTAAGAATGTGGTGGAAGAGTTTGTTTTAATGTATTTAAAAACATTAAAATAATGATTTAATGAAACACACTTTTCAACTTTTTAAAACCAAGAAACATTTAAAAGAAAGAACATATAAAGGAACATATAATACCATGAGTATAAAAAGATCCATGATATAATATTTCAATAGTATGTGTATAAATTATATAAATGAATGTAGGTGCATCAATAAAAATATATCTATAAGCAGTAAGTTTGAGATTAGAAACCCTTATAACTTGTGTAATGCTTGAATCAAAATTCATTGAATGAAGTAACATAACATTATTCTATAAAAAACACTATTTTTATGAAATAATATGTCAAAACACAATCATGGGTCAATAATTACACCATATAAAATAAAATATAGTGCTTAACATGAATTGTGTATCATAGAATTGAAATTGATACCTTGAAAACCCTTGAAACTTATACGTAATTTTAATTAATATCCCATGAAATATATAATTTAAAAGTAAAATTAAATATCATTATCAAAGATTCATTCATGTTATAATATCTCAATAGTCATCATATACACCGTATAAAATAAATTGAGTTCGTATTATAATACAGGTTTCAAAGAAACAGTACTGAGATGAATAATCCTTTAAAAAGACTATATCATTGAAGTTAGGGTTAATCAGTGATGTGGTTATGTGTAAAAAATTTTAAAACACATAAAAAATTGGAAATAAAAAATAATACAATTATAGGTCATTTTTAACATAATCTTGTCATAACATAGTCAATGAAGTATAAGTATAACCCAATGAATGAAAATTGAGTTTAAAACCCCTTACTTCACAGCCTAACATGACACGTACATTATTTTTATTTCTCAATAATAATTTTTAAAATTTTATAATTTATTAATAAGTTTTTTAAAGTTTATTATTCATTTTATTTTACTTACCACAATGTCATTATTAATTACTTAATCAATTAATTTCACATTAAGCATTTTAAGGACATACGGTTCATAAGTCACAAATGACATTTGTAGGATAACTAAGGTAAAAATATTCATGGGAAAAACATATTTAGACAAATAATTGTGAAAAAATAATTATTTCTAATGTATTAAAAATATTTTTATAACCATCCATAAAAAGAATACAAGAAAAATGAAATATGTTGTATCTTGGAGGCATTAGTTCGCACATACACATGCGAAACATTATCATTTTTCAACAAACATATGGGAAAGAATTTAAGTTTGATTTTAAATTTATAGAATTATTATTATATCATAAATATAATATCACTTATTTAAATCTATCTATATAAGTTAATTAAGGAAAATAAATTACATTGTCTCATGAGGCGGTAGTCCGTCGTACACACAAGCAGTGTATTAATTTTTAATTTAAATTGTAAAAAAATAAGATAGTTGTTTTACCATATAATAATTAACATTAAATAATATATATATAATATTATATCATTTATACCAATAATTTTTACTACCCATAATAGGCGGTTATGGAAAAAAACTTCATCGGTTCACGAGGTAGTATTCTGTCGTACACAAGAACAATGGTTTTGTTTCCCTTTGGATGAAGAATAAGATAGATTCAGGTTTATAAATAAAAATAATTACATCTACTTATTTTTAATATACATATTTTATTATATAGTGATGGTTAGAATTGTTTTTAAGTAAATATAAGAATAAATAAAACTAAAACATTCAGTAAACATTTATACATCTTCTTTGGAAAACTCCATTTTCATTACACCTTAATCCCTATAAGTTTGATATTATACACCAAATAAGACATATATTATATGGGTATGGAAGTTAATAAGGGATATGGATAGTTAATTTATGATACTAATGGATATTTAATTGTGTAGAGGAGATGATAGGGGTTATCCTTTTATAAGTGAGGGGGAGGAAACACTTAGTATTTTTTTAAAGATATTAATATTATTAAGTCATTTTCATAAAATAGTTTCCCAAAAAATATATATTTAGATTATATAGTGATAAGGGTAAAAAACAATAAAATTTTATTTATAATTATTTTTAGTTTATTTTAACCCTTATCACTTTCTTTTAACCTCTAATAAACCTATTTTGACCTTAATCATGCTAACAGATTATTATTATTTGTACTATTCATTACAGCCAAAAATTAAGTTAACATTATTAAATAATATTAATTATTCTTATTAAAAATATTTAATCCACTTTATCATATTCAATTCACAAAATCGAAATAAATTAATTTAAAATTAAACTAAAAAATGTGACGGAAATTGGTTTTCTAGAAAACATGACTTTTTAAGTATAAAATATTTTTATACCTAAATTAAGAAAAAATTGATTAAAATTAACTCTATTTAATTATTATAAACTAAATAATGGTACTTGGAAACAATTTTAAAACAAAATCTTACTTTGTAAATGCTCGAAACAAATAGATAGTTTTCAATAAAAAAAATATTTTTCACTATTCATCAAAAAATAAAGAATTTCAAAAAATTATCAAAAATTCACTCTAAAACAATTTTTATATGTTAATTTCAATAATTAAATTCATTTTATCAAATTAATTATAATATTTTTGACAAAATTAATTATAATATTTTCTCACAAAAAGTGATAAAAACAATTTATGAAGAAAACACCTTTTCAATCAAAAATTAACTTCACTAAAAATAGAGTGATTATTTACTAAGAATTAATAAATACATAAGTATTGAGTAGAATAAAACATATATATTTCATAATTTTTTTACTTCTATTCATATTATAAAATTAAATATTTAAATTATAATTTTCACATTTAAATAATAATATTTTTAAAGTATATTTAAATTCTCTTAAAGTTATGTGTGGTATGTTAAGCATGATATCAACCATCATATTCTTTTAATATAAATATTTGGGGTGTTACAATATTAATTTGATAATTACTATCATTAATTATTTTTTCTTGTAAGAAAATATCTAAATATCTTCATTTAATCCTAAAAATATTATGGTTGTAGTGAATTGAAGGCTCGTAGTCACAAAGTTAACTCAAATGTAGAAGACTTTGCATTAATCCTTAAATATAAGGAAAATAAAATATTTTACTTATGCATCTCAAATATTTTGGCCTTCTTAGATCCTTTGATATATAAATCTCCATCAGTGATAAAACACATAACACCATTATTATTGGGCGTGATACATGAATGAAAATTATTATTTCCTACCATATGTGAAGAAAATTCACTCTTAAGTATCCATATATTATCAGGACTACTTTCCTTATAAGACAATTTGAATTTAGTTTTCTTATCAATAATTCTCCCCTTTACTGAAAGTTTTTTACTTTTGGGAAAAGTTCTTCTAGATTTAGCTTCTCCATTATAAAATAATATATCATATTACTCTAGTAAAAAAATTATTCAATTCATGATCATTCCTAGATTCTCCTTACTAAAATATTACAAGAGATGGATTAATTCTTAAGATATATACTATTTTAGGTATTTTTTATTACAAATAGTTTACTGTATTCTTATATCTAGAACAATACAAATGATAACCAAAAAAATAAATCTTATCTAATAAAAACTACCATAAAGAACCTCCCTTTTTTTTATTTGTGGATTATCTTCAAATTTTACCTTATATGAGATAAATAATACATTTATTAAATGCAAAAACATTCCACAATAAGAAAAATTCAATCTTGGTGAATAAGATTTATTCTTTATTTCTGATATAACCATAATTTTATGACCAACAAAATCAACTTTATTCTTGAGTGTTACATTCAATTTACTTAATTAAGCATTTATCTTATATTGATGTGAGTTTTACCCCAATTATTCACTAACTTTTAAATATGATATTTTCTTTATTATTCATGTATATAATATATTTAAGGATCCGTTAACTTTATCTTGTGACCTCTCAATATATATGATTTAAAATTGTAGAAATTTTCTTAAACTTGTTTTGGGTGTGTATAATCTTATTTGATCTTAATGTACCTCTATTCTTCCACCACATCTTCTATTGTATACCCAATAATTTTTCACTATGATTTCTTTGTACATATAAATCTTTTAAAAAATATTTCTTATTCATCAACTTTGATTTTGAGAATAATATCCTTCTCTTAATTCTCATAGTTTCTAATTTTGAGAGAATAAATTTACACTTCAATCCATAAATATATTCTTATTCTTATACAATATAAGAAATTCAATATCCAACAAAAAATCTACCTTTTTTATATTATTCCTTTAGACATTAATAACATCCAATAATATATCAACTTTGAACTTCAAGTCGAATAATACCAAATTCTTATCATGTTATTCTTTATTATCCCCATAATTTTGAGATTATTTAACAACTACCACTAAGCATTTACCTTTATAATCAATAATTACTTCATTTTATAACTTATTAAAGGATTATACTTCATGGGATATAAAGTTTCTCACATTTTCATATATTTATAAAATTATCTATATTATTAAATGGTCTCCTTGGAGATTCCTCTCCATATTGCTCTTCTCAAAACTTCAATAAACACCTATTAGTGAGATATTAAATTTTTACACATCAAAAAAATGTGAGTAATTTTTTATTTGTACATTATTTTTATCCTTTTTATATTAGTGGAATGAAAATTCATCGTCTCATCAACCTTATATTCCTCATGTTCATCCTATATGGTAATCATCTTAACAGCTTAAATTCTATCCCCTTATCCTTTTTTCCATAATTTAAATATCTTCATTTGTTATCATATTTTATTATACAAGAATTATTTAAATATCATTAAGGGATATCATTTTGATATCCCTTTATTTAATGAGAGAAACCATTATATTGGATTTTATTTAAATTATTCCTAGGATATGCTTGAAAAGGATCACATCTTCAAGTAAATCACTAAGGCCACACATGCCTCAAAATATTTCAATAAATAAAATTATGTATTGATAAATTCTATGTGAAATATATTTAGTATTATAATTTGTTCCTAAAAACATTAAGTTTCACCTTCTCACTTTTGAGTCATCTTTGTAAATGTTTAATAACTACTCTCTATAGTTTTGGGTTTAGCCAAGTGGTAAACCCGTATAATACTACATATAAGAGACCCAGGTTCAAAATCAGGCATGGGGTATTTCCAAGTTACTGTAACAGTACTATAATCAGAGCTATAACAGTATTGTAGCAATGGAACTATTCATATGAATTAGGATTTTGGGCCATAGAATTAGTCCTACATGTCATAGGACATTCATGATATCAAAGTAATTCATACCATATGTCCTATAATCCATCATCATGGGAAGTCCCTTGGGACAAAGGTAATCCAAGTCATCACTAGTGGGAAGAAGGTAAAGTAACAAGGATCAAGCAATTGGATCAACACAACAGGAAGGTAGTGTGGGAAAGCATTTTTTGTTGGGTGAACTCTATTAGAGGGATAGGAATTATGGAACTTATAATATATCCATTCATACTTAGGAAAACCTAATTTGAGATGAATAATTTCTATACCAAATTACCATATAAGCCGGGGACTGATCTAAGGATTTGGAGAAATAGGCAGAAGATGCAAGCGAGGGCCACCTAGGAATCACAAAGAGGGTGGATCGAAAGAGATATAGGTATCATGGAACATATAATCCATTCATCCTACTACATAATGGATAGGGGGATCCCTGACATGATAAGTTATTCTATCATGATTCAACGATTCATGTAAAATGGGAGATGAAACTTTCATACTGGAGTCATAGTGTGATGATTACTGGCAGGCATGTGTTGTGACGTATGACTGGTAATATGGCCTGATACAGAATAATAACTTAGGGTATTTGGGCACTATAAAGTCCTTCGGGACACTGGGACATTGGTTCATGTTTTAAAAGACCTATAGTCTACTAGTAACATGGTTCTTGTAAGGGTCACCTCTCAACCTAGTTAATAAGATGGATTTATCACCTAGTAAAGATGGGTACTGGACACAACCTGTCAAATAAATTAAATAAAATAACTAATCCCACGTTGCTTTAGATAATTTTCATGTCATAAATTTTATATATATTCTGTTTCAATAATGATAATTAAATAAAATTCCCTAATATGAAAATATATTCTTCACTAGATTAAGACATATAGGGGTCCTCTCACAATCCATTCAAACCAGTATTATAATTACGAGTATGGTTTAATTTTTTAAGTGTTTCACATGGGAAAAGGTTCACTTACTCCCCCTCCAATTATCAATTTAATTATATATTCATCAAAAACATATTCACCTAAAAATAAATGATTTTTTATATTATGAATCTTTATTTTAATCATTTTCCATTTACACACTTTACTAAATTGTTACACATATCACCATGATTTTTCAGACTAAATTATTATTATAAAGACCCTAAACTTTCTCTATGAGTAACATCCTTTAATCGTATTCTCTATATATACTGACACGCCTCTTTTATACATTATTATTACATCATTTTAAGATAAAAAAATATAAATAATACAATCTGAAATTATAAGGTTTACTATCTTGGAAAAATAAGGCTCATAAATTATGAGTACGTGGTAAAATTTAAAAATTATTTAATTCCTTATTTATTATCTTCATAAAATATCTCATATTATCCTTAGTAAATTTAATCACTCTATGATTTTCATAAAATATATTGGAGAGATAAAAATCCTTGTAATGGGAGGAATCATAGGAAAAGAACCTGAGACATGAATTAAAATAGTACATGGGTGAGAATAATCATCATCATCATATCATGAGAAAAGGATCATCATCATAAGAGTGATAGAATTATTTAAAAGATACATGGAATGTGTCATATTTATAATAATGGAATATCATAACATTTTTTTTAATATCACACATAATTTTTGAATAAATCTATCGTCATGTTTGTATATAACATATGTGTACAAATCATAACCTTATAATTGTGAACAAATATAGCATCATTTTCATGAATAATATCATGATATATTCCACATTACCCAATGAATTAGAGTGATATATAATTTTTTCCACCTATCATGTCATTATATGATCAAAATCATGCATTTCACATTGAAAAGAAACATATAACAATCAGACACATGAAATAAACCCACGAAAAATAATGGGTTTCATATAGATTTTGTAAATAATATTTTAATGAGTAACCTTAGAGGTTCCCAAATTAATAATGTAAAATAATTTTTTTACATTTAATATTGTCATAAACATATCATAGTCTATGGAGATAAAAAAGAAATTACTCATGTGGAATCAATGATATGTTATTGAAAATAAAGTCTTTTAAAAAATAATTATAGGTGTCTTAGAAATCATATTAATAAAGTATAAAAATGTATATATAAAAGATAAAAAAATTAAAGGAAATTTTAATGAATTTAGATGGTATTTTTATAAGAATAAAATTGAAAGGATAGAAGAAGAGAAGATAAACCCAGAATAAAAGTTAGGTTTGAGAGTTCCCCTTACCTAAGGTCCCATTTTATTCTATAACATTTGTACCTCTCCAATAACAAACATAAATTTATAAAAACATGAATTTAGAATTGAATGATTTTCATATTTTCTCTAATAATCATTAATAATCATTGTATTTTACTTTTTAATATTTTTTGTAAATGGTGCGATGTTTTTTAAGTTTTTTTCATTAAAATTGTCTCATCTTGTTTCAACATTATTATTTTGATTATTTTTAAATTATATTATTGTAAAGTTATTTAAATAATATTAGAATATATTAAAATATATTTATAAATGTATTAAATAATATACATTAATCGTCCATGTAGGCGGTGATACGAAAAGCATAATAAATGGCTCCATAGGCAGATAGAACCGCCCATTAATGGGACATGTAAAAATAGGAGGGGAGATGTATAATATATATCTATATTATAAATAATATTTTTAAAACATATTATTATAATTAATAACATGTTAAGTGTATTGGTAAGATTATGTATGGAGTTTATATGAATAATAAAAAAATAAAAGTGGGAAGATGTACAAAAGAGAATAAAAAAATCTTATCTTTTTTATATAAGTCATCTTTTTTTATAATACCATACACCTTGAGGTCTTGGGGTTGAGATAATTGAGAATTTAATTAATAATGGGATTAAGATAGGATAATTGGGTTGATATTTGGCATTGAGAATTGTAAGGTAATTAGTTTTCCAACAAAAGTGAGGGGGTATTTATACTTGAAGAGAGGTGTATTTCGGGTTAGAATAATGAATACATTAATATTTCCAATATAAGACTTTTAATAGTGATATTTTTAAAGTAATGAATCATATATGAATAAACTATAATGATTTTAGGAATTTTAAACCATTACACTACCAAAATAATTAATTTATTGAAAAAGAAAGGAGAAAAATGAAATAATATTTCTTTAAAGGAATACTTTATATTTTTAGGTTTGGAAAATACTTTTTTGGTTTGTAAATTAAGTTTATTCTTTTTAAATAAATTTTATATCTTATGAAAAAAAATTTCTTGCTCCACCCATTATAAAACTGATCATTTACCTATTGCATCATGAAATATGCAATTAAAACACATTGGTTATGTAAAATCTATATTTTTACTATTCACATAAAAATTGAATTTTTTAGAAAATAAACAAAAATATTACCCTTAAGAAATTTTGATGGACTCATTTAAAAAATAAAATTAATTTTTCCAAAGTAATTTTTCATATTAGGAAATTTTAATTATTAATATAAAATATTTGGTTTGACAAAATATGTTAAAATACACTTTATCAAAAAAATACATAGAATTTATTTAAGTTTTGAATTTGAATACTAATATTATGTAATAATAATATTTATATTTTCTTAATTTTATTTAAAAAATATATATATATATTTCAATTACTATTTTTTGGTTAAGTTATTATTCTAATGGTCATGTTACCATTCTATTCGCCTTGTTACTATTCCCAATCATCATATTATAATTACTAATGGCCATATTACTCTTCTAATAGTTATATTGGTTCTATATTTCCTATAAATACCTCATATTTTCATTATTAATCACTTACTTAAATTCCTCTCAAGGTTTTATATTCTTAATTTTTAAAATATCTATTGTATTACTAATGTTTTTTTTCATTTTTAAAGTGTTGTTCACAAGTGTGATATATCTTGGTGGTTAAGGTGGTCTATATTTTCTAGTGATAATTATTTTATTGTTTTTTGTTTATTTTCCTATTGTACGGCTTTAAATTTTATTTGATATATTTATTTTTTTAATATTATTATTTAATAAAATAAAATATTTTTGGTTTTTAATTTTTTCTTCTTGTATTTTAAATTGTATTATAGTACTTTATATAAAAAACATGTTTATTTAGAAAGAAAATATCATATATAAAAGTCTAGGTCATTTTATTCTTCCCCCCACTAGAAATTGAATCTTGTATATTTCAACTTGTATCCCCATTTTATAGTAGACTACATTACATATATTTCATTACCTAATTAGTTTCCCTTATTTCCTCTTCATACTTACAGTTTTTTTTCAAATTAATTTGACTTGGTTAGTTGTATTATTTCATATAAATTTTCCTCTATGGTCTAGGATCTTTATCAGATGCTCCTTATATGAGATATTCAAGCTCCAATTATACCACCTATGGATTTTACAGATGTAACGAATCAGGTATGTACTCCCTCAAGAGGGATATATGGAATACGTTAAGCACTTAAGGTGGGTTTGGTTGCAGTTCTAGTCGATAGGACATGACTCTAATGTATTAAAGAATCTCAAAGGGTCTAATGTATCTAGGATATTGATTTAACTTCTGTATAAACCTCTTGAATCTCTTAAATTTTTATATATGAAGTAACACTTTATCTCTAACATCAAACTCTAGGTCTCATTGATGATTTTCAATATAACACTTTTTTGGAATCTATGCAGTTTAATGTTTTTTTAATGTATTTGACTTTTTATACCATTTCATCAACCAGTTCAGGGCCAAATGGATTATATTATCTAACTTTATCCCACCAGGTTGTAGGTTTATACATCTCTCTATAGAGGGATTCATAAGAATCCATCTAAATTCTCTAGTGGAATTTTTTTTCATATGATAACTTTCCAAATAGAATATGTTAATTCTTGACTATATTGAAGTACATAAATAAATCTATTAGAATATATTCAATTGTATAAAAAGTAATTTCATATTATCCATCTGTATGGGGGTGATAGATCATACTGATGTTTAGTTATATATTCAATTCATGATAAACACTTTTACAAAGCATTGAGATGTACCTAGGATATTTATTAGATATAATTTATAGTAGTGTTCCTTGAAGTTGAACCACTTATATAATGTATATAATTAGAATTTGATCAAGTGAGAAGACCTCTCAAATGGAAATGAAGTGAGAAGTCATTATAATATGGTCCACTGCAACCCATATTATATTATTTCCTTTAGATGTATTCATAAGATCCATGAAAAAATATGTGGTTATGTTATCCTATTTTCATATTTATATGGGTAATGGTTGAATCATCCATTTAGACTTTTTTCTTTCTCCATACCATACACATTGATGTATATTCAGAAATCTATTTCTTCATATTTTCCCACTAGTAGTTCTCTTACAGATCTCTATATAACTTTGTGAACCCTAGGTCGATAGAGAATATTGATCTATGAGAAAAAATCAATAGATCCTTATTATATCAATATCTAATGGTAAACATAGTCATATCCAAAATCTTAAAATTCCTTTATAAATGTAGAATTATAAGGGATTACCCTTATAACATCCACCATCTTCTATATATCCATGTCATCCTTTTACATTTCTATGTATTATCCCTAATGGATGGATGAACAGTTATTTGAGAAATGTAATGTGTGGTTCCTTCCTTTATAATTTTCATGTTTATCTATTATATGGCTAAAAATATTGTATCCTTATCAATCCTCATCATGGATAAGATTTCAGGATCATTTCTTCTTAGAGCATTTTTCACTGTATTCACTTTCCCATGATGGTAATTTATTAAGTATTCATAGTCCTTGATCATCTCTAACCATCATCGTTGGCTCATATTGAGATCTTTATACTTTAATATATACTTTTAATTCTTTAAAACCATATCTATAACACAATTATATTCATACAGATAATGCCTCAAAATATTCAATGAAAATATTTATATAGGAAACTCTAGATCATGTGTTGGGTGGTTGTACTCATGGATAATCAATTTTTCTGAGGAATATGTTATCACTTTATCATTTTTCTTGAGTAAAAAACCCAAGACCTTATTTGAAGCATAATTATATATCACAATCCATTCTCCACCTGAGGAGAGTGTGAGTATAGGTGCAGTGATTTTTCCTATTCTTTATATCCATAAAGCTTTCCTCGTATTATTCAGTCCAGACATACTTTACCCCTTACTAAGTTAGTTTAGTTAGTGTACAAGAAAATCATTTGAAATTTCTCAAAAATAATTGGTAGTTCCCATGTAATCCAAGAAAACTATATATATCTATGACACTTGAGGTTATAGGTTATTCCTTAATTTCATTTATCTTAAAATGATCCATAGATATTACATCACAGAGAATATTATTCCCCAATAAAGTAATTTTATACATCCAAAAGTCATGCTTGATAAACTTACCATACAACTTATCCTTCCTTAAAGTTTTCATAAAGATCCTTAAATTCTTTTCATATTCATCCTTTCTCTTAGAATATATGATAATTTCATAAATAAACACCACCAAAAAATTGTCCAGGTAGTCACTAAAGTCTCTATTCATAAAGTATATTAAAATTCTAGGTGAATTTGTAAGTCCAAATGGAATAACTATGAACTTATAGTTTCCATATCTCATATTAAAGGATATATATTTAATATATTATCTATTTAACCTCAATTGGTAATATTTTGAATTAAGATCCACTTTTTAGAATTACTAAGGTCCTAAAAGTTGATCAAATAAGTCATCATTACTTGGAAGTGAATACTTGTTCTTTATGGGGATCTTATTGAACTCCTGGTAATCGATACATATCTACATTGATTCATCCTTCTTCTTGAAGAAAAGAATCAGAACACCCCAAGATGATTCACTGGGGAATATGAACCCCTTGTTCATTTGCTCTTGATGTTTCCTCTATATCTCTTCCAATTCTATTGAGGTCATCCTATAAGGGATCTTGGGTATAGGTGTGTCTCTATATATAAGTTTTATTGAGAACTGTAAAAACCCTAAATCTGGTAGAAAAGATTCAATGGTTTCTTTATTACATTGGTAAAAGATACAAGTGACTGCATCCCAAAGTACTGAACAATTTAGTAGTCATGGTAAACTAGATACATAAATTCTTCTGATTTTACATTGGAAATAAAATATAAAAAAATAGTGATAGTATTTATTCTACATCCTTGAATTCATTAAAAGAGTCATTTTTCATATCATAGTAAAGTAATAAAAATAAGGGTGAGCTCATATGCTCAGTAAAGGAATTCATACAACGGAATCTAAATAAGGCATGAACAATATGGTAGGAATAAATGATGACCAAATAATGACACATAAATAATCACATGATCTTGAAACATATCCAAGGTTATAAAAAATATTCAAAAAAACTCATGTTCATAAATAACTGATTTCATACTGATGAAATTCATAATTTTGGACCTCTAAAACTTAATGTTGAGTGCTTGTTCCAAGACATCTAAAAATTTCATCAATATATCGTGCCAAGACATCTACCTAAATATATAAGGCCTCATTCAAATAATCAATCTAGTTTGTATCATGAGACCTACTGATGCATCAAGGGGCAATATAATTATGGCCCCCATCCATCACTTAATAACTCTAATACATTCATCAAATTAATAAACATCATAACTTAAATAATATTCCTTAAAAATCAATATTTATTCATATTGGAAGAACTGGCATACGGAATATCAATACTTTCCCTAGTCAAAATGATAAAAATACATCCAGAAAAATATGTTGGATGGTATCATAATAGTATAACCATAATAAATTATAATATTTAATAAAATATTTTTTTTATATGAAAATACTTTTAAAAGATCAATAGAAAATTTCTTAAGGAAAATACCATTTTTCAATTTGAAAACACTAATTTAAAATCTAAAAATTTACAATATATTAAATAAACATTTTCTTTAAAAATAAATTGTATAATTGTAAATTATGCTTAGAATCAATGATTAGTCAATATTGAGAGAAATTTTTTTCAGTTTGTATAAGGTTAAAAAACATTCCTTTCACACTTTTACAAAAAGATCAAATAATACCTCATTCGGAAAATAACAATAAGATTCATTTTTAAAAAAATAAAAAATTTCAACATGGGTAAAAATGTATTTAATAAATCATTGGATAATATTAAAAAAAATTATAAATTTTAAGGAAAATATGTATATGGAAGAGAAATATTCCTAACAGAGTAGAAAACCAAGGTCAATTTTCCTTAAGAAAATTATTTTGGTATCTTGAGTAATTAAATAGAGTAAAATGAAAGGAAAACATTTAATTTATTTAAATTAACATAGTATAATAAAATATATTGGTTTATAGATATAAAGATCAAATAATTACCCCAACAGATATTTAAACATAAACAATCTTGAATAATGATGAGATTGTGAAATAAACCATTACCACTGTGGTAACTTTTAAATCACAACCCCAATGAAAGAAAGAAGTAAAATGAAATATTAAATACAATTAATTATTAATTATTCATGATATAAAATGTAAAATTCATATTATATACACCATATAAAATAAATTATGTGTATAATAATAAAATATGCATCAAGGAAGGAAATTTGAGATGAAATCACTTACCTCAGGTCTGACTCATCATGTATGTTCTGTATCTTCCTGAATAATAAACTTATTTTAATTATTTAATTTCTTTATAAACTTTTGAAAATTTTATTATTCCTTTAATTTTATTTATTACCATTCTATATTTAATTAATTAATCAATTAAATTCACTTTAGATGTTTTGATGATAGTCGGTTCATATGTCCAAAATGACTTCAGTAGGTTGACTATGGTAAAAAAGATAATTGTTACATAATATCCATAATAATAATCCTAAAATAATTATAATTTTTATAGATCAATTATAATTTAAAATCAAAAATGAAATATGGTTATGTAAAATAAATTGTGTTATAATCATGGAGACTATAATCCATACGTACGCATGAGTAGCATTTCCATTTTTTAATAATCATGATGGAAAGAATATAAGAATTATTTTATATATAAATAATTAAATATATATTATAAATACCATATTATTCATTTAAATAAACTTATATATTTTCCATGTGATGTGGTGATGGAAAATGAATCACATCACTTTGTAGAGGTGGTAGTCCGCACGTACACATGAATGACGTTATCATTTTTCAATGTATAGAAATGTAAGAAATTAAACGTCATATTATCATTTTATAATTATAATAATGTTATTAATATCATATATAAACATTAAATACATCATTATAACCAATAGTGAGTGGAATTGATGGAAAATAAATGACATTGGTTCGTTAGACGGTAGTCCGCCACACACATGAATGACAGTTCGGTTTCTCATTTGATAGAAGAGAATATAGATATAGGTTATGACATTAACATAATAAAATCTAAATATATGTTGGATATTTTTTTATTATTTCATCATGGTTGGATAATATTTTAAATAGGTATAATAAGAAACAAAAATGGAATTATTAATAGGATAGACATAGGATATGTGGGAAGCCGAACATATCCTATGTTTATCCTTATTTATATTTCAAATAAATATTTCTAACCAAACATATCCTATATTTATCCTTATATTGAAAATTTAAATCTAATAAAACAAAGAGAATGATGTTTTTTACATTTCCTTAAATAAAATAATATAAAGGTCAAAATCACTGTAAAATGGAAAAAATCATATATTTTAATATTTTATTATTATGAATGAAATTTATTCAAGAATAAGGGTCGTTTTCTATTCCTTATCATAATTGTTTAACCTTAATACCTGATTTACCATTACTGTGGAGACAATTCTTTACTATGGTTACTATTCCTAATGACAAAAATAAAAGTGGTATATTTACCAATTTTGGACATTATAATTCCAAATATAGAATCCATTTTTTAAGATTAAATTTTTATAAGTGGGATTAATTATTTTAAAATCAAAATGCAATAAAAATAGTTTTCAGCAAATTGCCTTTTTATGTATAAAAATGTTTTTATTACAAATTAAACCATAAAATTGGTTATAAAGAACTTAATTATATTATAAATAATATAATACAAATAATTTTATTTTGAAATAATTTAAAAATAAAATTTAACTTTTTAAATTCTTAAAAAAAATATAGTTTCCAATAAAATTGGTATTTTTACTATTCATTGGAACATGAGTTTTTTCAGAAAAATATAAAATTTTAACACTATGATATTTTTGATATAGTGATTGAAAAAATGATATTATTTTTATAAAATATAATTTATAGAATCTTCAGAAATAAATTACAATATTTTCCTAAAAAAAGTAATAAAAATCATTTTTGAAGAAAATGTATTTCTAAAGCATAAAATAACTTTACTAATAATTGAGTACTTATTTCCTAAGAATTTATCAATTAATTTTTATTTATTAGGTCCCTTATATATATATTTCATTATTAATTTAATACTATTCATACCAACTAATTTAACGATTGGGCAATAACTACTACATTCAATAATAATATTTTATTAGTATATCATGGTTCTTTTAGACTATGTGTTGTGTGTGACGCAATATATTGAAAAAATTATGTTTATTCCAATTTAGATATATTACAAAATCTCATGTTGTTACATTCTACCCCTTAAATAAATTTCACCCTGAAATTTTCATCTTAGTTATCAAAGGTTCAAACTTTGTTGAAAACCCACATTGTATATAGCGATGATAAAACTTATTTTTAAAAGGGAAAATGAGAAACATAATGGATACCTAAAATATCATTTATTTAGGTTCCCTGGTAATGAGAACATTTGTGTGAAGTCAAAACATGGACATGGAAGAGAAATATAATGCCCAAGTATTAATAGATTGTAATAGAGAAAATAGTAATGAGAAAGTTAGCCACCACAAAACCAAAAATTTGTGATGAGTTAAAAGACAATTAATTCATCTGAAATTATGTTAATAGGAAAAAATTTCTTTCCAAGATAATTTTCCTTAATTTTAGTAATTACATTACCATCTATAATAATAACTTGAGGATATATACTTACATGAAAATAGGATTTCATCCCTTAATAAATTTTTACCATAATATCATGATTATCCAAACTATGAGTATTAAATATGGATTTTTGCATGCCTGAAGCCCTAAAATAAACTTATAATTGATCACATAATCCAAAAAAGGATAACAATTTATTTATCATTTCTTTAGACATTAACCAAAACCGAAATTGCTAGCAGTAGGTAATATAATTCCCAAAATGAATAAACCTTCATATGAAGAAATAAAACATTAATATACAAAGCCTAAACAATAATTCTAAAATCTTAACATAGACCATTTAATAAATAAATAACCTTTAAATTTATCAAAATATTCCTAACTAAGTTTAAGACCTAAAAATTAGATTTATTTGATCGCATGTTCATCTGAGGTTAATTTATCATTTATCTTCAATCAACATTAATCAATCATATTCCCAAAAATTTATAGGATATAATAATATAATCACTAAAATATGTTAATCATTTCCATAAATAACCTAAATCACCATAAAGTTACATTAAATAAAATATGATTCTAAAAGATAATTCAACCTTTGTTCCTCAAATAAAATCACTGTTTATTTTCTTTAAATCCAAAAATTGCAATAAACTTCATTAAAGATGGCATATATCATTTTTTCATCATAGCACTAACCAAGTTAAATTCACCAATACTATCCCATTTAGTTCATCAATTTAAATCATCTCTTTATCCCAACTAATCATTATCATATTACCACTAAGTTAATTTTCTTGGTTATCGGTACCTTTCGACATATGTTTTCAAATCCTTAAAGTAACTTTACTATGGAATAATCTTTAGATGTCTCACAATTGTTAAATATAGAATAATATTGATATAACACTTATAAAACATAATTATAAAATCCCAAAACATAAACACTTCCATCCTTACACATCAATAATTAGCATAGAATATGTCCTTCCTTGGTTTTGGATTTAACCCTTGGATTAAGAAATTGTATTAGATAATGGTCATATTATCCATACATAATAAATTTAACTATAAATGGTACCTTGGGATGACCATCATATCCCTCCATAAGACTCTGCATTTTTCCTTGAAAATTGGTTAATCTATACCTTTATTTTCAACACATAAAATGTCTTCACATTCCATTGACACATTATATTGGGTGTCTCTTTACACATTTATGACATGAAGGAAGTTGAACTTTATTTCCTCCATGGTCTCCACCACCTGAGCTCTTGGAGAACTCTATTATTTTAATTTTTGGTGATTCTAATATTTATTTATGGTTTATGTTGTTAATCATAAATTTTTATAATGGGTTATTAATAATAAAAGGATGTTTCAATACACTCATCATCAAATATGGTTACTCATAATCATCACATTTCCCATCACATTCGATGTTATCATGATTCATACTAGTTTTATCCAATGACTAAAACCAAAAAAAAAGAGCATGGGAAATAATAATCATAAGGGGAACCACATAATCTATAACTTAATAAAATTTTTAGATGATATCCTATAATTATAATTATCCTCAAAGTCATTCATAGTGTTATGTTCCCTAATATATTATTTCTTAAATATAGTTCCCAATTTTTCTAC
This sequence comes from Viscum album, assembly GCA_963277665.1. Taxonomy (NCBI): domain Eukaryota; kingdom Viridiplantae; phylum Streptophyta; class Magnoliopsida; order Santalales; family Viscaceae; genus Viscum; species Viscum album. Next base: position 972,471,265 of record OY728140.1, on the reverse strand, counting down.
AAAACTTGCTCATATACCAACTATAAAGGCCTAGAATCCAATAACCCAATGTTGGTGGTTACTTTATCACATTGGAATAAGATACAAGTGATCAATTCCCAAAGGAAATAATATTTTATTAGTCTTGGTAAATTAGATACAAAAATTATTCCCATTTTATATTAGAAATAAAATATAAAACATAGTAAGATTAATTATTTTGAATCTTTGAATTCATTAAAAGATTTCATCTTTACATCCTAGGGTAAGGAAAAAAATAAGGGTGATATCATATGATTACTAATGGATTTGTTAGGTCCACTTGGTCGAATACCCTGAGAGGGGGGTGAATTAGGGTGTGATAGATTAAAACTTTCTCCCCTTCATATCTTGTTTCGTTGTTAGACAAAACTCGATTCTCTCTTCCTCCCATAGTAATATACAAATAGATATGAAATCATGTACAGGACACAATTATTTTTACTTGGTTCACCCTCATTGGGCAACGTCCAAGAGCATACAATGAGAATTTGTTGATGTACCAATTTCACTAAGTCTCGCTGCCAATAATGATTACAATGTTTGGGCTAGATCTTCTATGCTCAAGCTCACTGCCTTTACAAGGTTCAGGGTATAATCACTGTGTTCCCAAGGGTCACTCCCTATGCCTCTTTATCTTGCTCACTGTCAGTGGAAAGGGTCACTGACTTCCTCTTCCTTCGCTCACTGCTCTTGGAAAGGAAACCACACATAGTTTTTCAAATTATAGGTCAAACACAGTTTATGGACATGTAGGTCCCTTCATTTTCATGAATTACTATATCCTTAACTATATGTATATTCTCTGTTGAAGTTCCTTTTTCACCCGTAGATAAAGTTCACCTTCCCGGGTGCTACTAGGTACCGGAAAATTATTTCGTAAACTGATTTGAAGCATTCTCAAGCTTCCATGTGAAAATCGAAAACCACCTTGTCCACCGCATACTTTGTAGTGGGTTTGGTACGTGGAACACCTCCTTCGTGTACCGATTCTTCCATTGTGAACCACCCTTTTTCTGTGGACAATCTTCATCTTCGCAATCATGTACTACTACCGCATACTGACTCCGCAAACCTCCTCTGAGAAATCCCTAATGTCCATGAACTATTACCTATTCATAGACTTCGTTCACTTCTGCATAACAAAGATCTCCCTCTGTGTACCACTTACGGAATTCACTCTCTAACATACCAAATACTCCTCCTCCACATACCAAGTCTTAAGCGGATACAGCTTTCTGCTTAAATCCTTTGGTGGAAATTCTTTTCTGGGAGATTATCCCTCATGAACCACCTTCGGACTTTTCTGTAATCCTAGATCAAAATATTTTCTCTAATGATATTTGATCTCTATAGAAATCATTGTGATTTTTTATTCTTATATAGGAAAAGATACCTGCTTAATCCCCTAAATTGAGATTTTCAAAATCTTTGATTTGATACAGCCTCCATCACGTAATGATCCTTCTATCAATGTGAACTGATCCCATTCTATGAACTATTTTTTCCACGTCGTCTGCATACCGCCATGGCTCCAATATGGTTGATATCCTCTACCAAAATCAAGTTATTCGCGTACCGCACAGACTTTCACTGCTAACTGTTTTCATTTTTGTGAACATCACCCATGTACCATTTCCACCACTATGCGTACCGTTCCCAAAACGTGGTATGCGGCCTATGAATTATGGTACAATATTCTCACCCTTTTCCAATTTTCTTCAACATTATTTATACTATTCACTCTTATGAATAAATCCTTCCTTTTCCAAATCAAACTCTTGATTTTGAGGCCCAAAATTTGGAAAACACTGGGAAATAGTGCCACCTTAAAAACATGTCTTTGGAAAACACCAATCATACTCATTTGTGATCAGCTGGATCTTTCAACCAACACAACTACACCCAAAACATATCGAGAGGAATACTTGAGGTATTTTTTCCCAACAATCTACCCCTTTGGGTTTGTTTACAACTCTTCTCAAAACAATGATGCACATTTTGATACCTCATTAAAACTCCTCACATCTTCAACCACCCTTCACTTCACGCAATTAAGATAGAGATCAAGGATTTACTCAACCCATACTATAATCCCACATGAGAAATGATAGTGTGAGAAATAAGAGTAATTGATAAGTTCAGCAAAGAATCACTTCATTTCTAACACCATTTTTTGATACCAAACTGATACTAATTGATGAGTGTTAGAAGCCTTCTGACACCATTCCAACACCACTCTTCTTCTTTTATCATGATCCTCGGTCATCGTGATATCTATTCTTTGGTTGATCACTTCTAGAATTGTCATATTTAATGATCCCCATATCTTATATCTCTTCCAAACAGCTTCTGCTCAGCTTCAAATCCCCCTATCTCATCACTCCACTTAACAGCTTCTCCTCGCATCTTTTCTCCCCCTTGAAGTCACACTTTCTCCCCCTTTGTCAACGAACCCAAAGGGAACTTCAAGGTTAACTACAATAGGGTAAAGAACACATATCAACACATTAGGGTGTGACACATCATACCTTGGGGAGAGGGGTACCTACATCCACACTTTTTCAAGTGTGTGGATTCGACTGGACTCCTAGAGCCAGTACATGCCTTTAAAACACATCTTTGGGTAAAGCCTTCGTAATAATATCTAAAACTTGTTGTTATGTAGGAACATACTTCAAATTCACAAGGCCTTGATCCACTTTCTCCTTGATAAAATGATATTTGATTTCAATGTGCTTTGTCATTGAGTGATGGACTGGATTTTTGTTAAACTTTATAGCACTTAAATTATAACAATGGATTATAATCAGAGACATCACTTCAATTCCCACATATTTAAGTTGCTACTCCATCCACAATAGTTGCGTTCAATCTTGAGTAGCTGAAATGTATTCAACTTCTACGGTGCTCAATGAAATGCAATCTCGTTTCTTGCTTAACTAATAAATAAACAATCCTCCAAGATAAAAGGCACCTCTAGACGTTGATTTCCTATCATCTGCTGAACTGACCCAATCCACATCTATATATCCCAATAACTCTGGATGAGATTTTTCATGGTACATTAGGCCAAAATCCATTGTTCCCTTTATATACCGAAGAATTATTTTTAGTGTTATCATGTGGTTCTCCTTGGGATTTCTTTGATACCATGTTACTTTTCATATAGAAAATACAATATTAGGCCTTGCTATTGTTAGGTACAACAGACATCCAATGATCTACCTATATTCTGTGATATTAACTAGATTTCCTTCATCATCTCGTGATAGTTTCAACCGGGAGGCAACCAGAGTCTTCATATCTTTGGAATTATCCATTACAAACCTTCTCAAAACTACATTGAGATATTTTTATTGGGAAATAAAATTTCCATTCTTTCCTTGAATCACTTATAAGACAATAAAAAATGTCAACTCCCCAATCATCGACATTTTGAACTTACTTTTCATGAATTCAAAAAACTGTCTTCATGGTGCTTCATCTGATCCACCAAAGATTATATCATTGACATAAACCAACACCATCATTCTTAGACTATTTTCATTATTGAAATACAGGTTGTAATCAACTCCACCATGTTGTAAACTAAGCTACTTTAGAAACTGATCAAGCCTTTAATACCATGCTCTTGGTTCTTACTTCAAGCCATATAAAGACTTCTTCAGCCGAAAAACTTCATTCTCATCTTCATGAATGATAAAACCGTCTAGTTTCTAAAATGTGGACTTCTTCTTCTAAAACAACATTCAAAAATTATGACTTGAAATCCATATAGAAAACATTAAACTTCCATTTCATAGCTATATCCAAGAATAATATAATTGTTTATAGCCTTACGAAAAGCACAAATGTCTCATCAACATCAATACCCTCTATCTAGGAGTATACTTTTCACACCATGTGTGCTTTGTTTTGGATCAAAACACAATCTTCATTCATTTTTTGCAAAAGATCTATTTTGTCCCTATGGCATTCTTGTCTTCTGTTCTAAAAAAATTTCCCACATTTGATTCTTCTCAATTTGGTCAAGTTCTTCATTCATTTACTAAACCCAATTCTCATCCCTAGCTCCTTCATTAAAGAATTTAGGCTCCACTTGTGATAAGTATGATTCTTGTTGCAGGTACGTCATCCTTCTTGTCTGCACTGGTGCTCTCTGATAATCAATTATGTTTTTTCTATCAATTTCATCTCTTCTTTCTGGTCTCTGGGAAGACATTGATTTATTCTCATCATCTGATTCTTCTTCTGAATCAATCTCTGGTGTTGAAGCATCTACGGATCTTCCCATCTCTTCATCGTTATCCTACTGATTCTTATCATTTATTTGCTAATGAATATGTTCATTCTCCAATATAGTCACATCATGACTTTCAACTATCTTTTTGTGTCTCTTATTGGAGAATTTATATTCTTTTCTCTTCTTTGAGTAGCCAATAAATATTCCTTCATCTCCATGAGATTCAAACATCCTATGTTTCTCCTTATTGAGAATGAAACACTTACTTCCAAAAATTTGATAATATTTCAATGATGGATTATTTCCATATCATAGATCATATGGAGTCTTCTCTTATTTTGGGCATAATAAGGCTCTATTTGATGTGTAGACTACAATCATCACTACCTCTTTCAAAAAATTCTCTAAAAGATCTTTCTCAATGAGCATTGTTCTTTCCATGTTGTATACAATTTGATTTCTTCTCTCGACTACTCCATTCTGTTGTGGAGTTATTATTGCTAAAACTTGATTCCGTATCCCATGTTTCTCGAGATAATCTTCCACTTGGATATTTTTCAATTCTGTTCCATTATCTATTTGAATCGTCTACATTTTATGACCAATCATCTTTTCACATTCCCATCAATATCTTGTAATGCAACTAAACACTTCAGATTTATGGGTGATTATTGAAACCCATGTCATTCTGCTATAATCATCAATGAAGAGAACATAATATATCCTCCCATGAATAGCACTCAGCAATATTGTCCCACACACATCAATATGCATGAATTCAAGCAATATTTTTGACATTTTATCATTTTCCTTATATGTATTTTGAATGATCTTCCCCTATTGGAAGGCATCGCACATGTGAGTATGATCATGTGATAATCTAGGGAGATTTCGAGCTGAATTATATTTCACTAGATCATCCAAGGAACCTTGGCTTAAATGGATAAGATGCTTATGCCATAACTTTTTTTCTTCATCCTTGGAAGGAAAACTCATATCTTCTTCTCCACTCATGAGGTAGAGATTCCCTTTAGTATGCTTTCTTTTCAACACAACGGAACCACCCTTTTCTATGGTGATACATAATTTCTTGGAAAATCTTATAGCATATCCTGAGTCACACAACTGACTAACACTAAGCAAGTTGTGACTAAGCCCTTCAAAAACCAATACATCTGCTCATCTCATGTCTTTTCCTCCAAATTTTAATTTTCCAGAACCAATAATTTTCAAGCCCTCATCATTACCAAATCTTACAATACCTTCTTTATTGTACCTGATTCTAGTTACTATATCCTTATTTCCTATCATGTGGGAAGTTCATCCACTATCAATGATCCATATCCCAGTGTGATCTGATGCCTTTAATGCAATTTTTGTAACCACTACTTGCTCTACTCTTTTCTTTTTGACCCAAGTATTTGACTTTATACTAATCATGGAATGATGATCTTTATCTTCCTCATCATATGATGGACCAGCTTCAACTTGCAGGGCTACAAATTGATTTTAAATTTCCATCTCTCTTGATGATACATTTGTCTGCTTCTTATGAAAAAATTTAATCTGCCTCAGCACATTCCTTAGCATTATTGATATGAAATATCCTTCCATATTCCCAAGTCCTTTGCACATAAAACAATGACTATAAAATGATGAACTATAATTTTGAGCTATATACAACCACCTTTATTGTTCATTTTCCCTTTGGTACCTCTTTTCTATAGAACAAACATTTTGATAATGTCCCATCTTACCAAAAAAAATAGCATCTTATGTGAGGTAAATTTTTGTATGGAAATGATGAACCACTAGTTGTTACTTGGGTTCTATGAATATTTTTATTTTGTTTCGAATCAAAATAAATCTTTAATCTTGGAGTGGGTGCTTGTTACCTGACTTGAACTGTAACAGCTTTTTGTTTTAGATCAGTCCCCATACCAACCTTTTTATTCACAATTGATTTTTTCTTCTGTTATGATGGATCATTCTACTCAAATCTCATCTTATCTGTTGCCTATAAGATCTTCTTTCTTGATGTCAAACTGAGAGTTAGTAGTTTCTCCTGATATTCAATTGTTTCTTGCAGATTAACAACTTCCTCTTCTAGTTGTTCGATACGTTTGATTTTATATTTTCCAATTTCAGTCAAACTATCAATTTCTATTTCCTATTCTTCACTTTTGAGTTTGTACTCAACCACCTATTCTAAGCATTCTATCTTTGAAGACCTCATCATTTAAATTTCTACATTCATCTCAGAATTTTCTTCTTCCTGCTACTGCATAAAGAGGTTGGCGTCATGAACAACTTTGTTAGATTTCTTTGTTTTCACTCTCAGAATATCAACCTTTTCAAAGGAAGCTTCTAATTAAACCTGAAGATCAACTATTCCTTTAATTTATTCTTCTTCATTGTCACTTTCCTCTATAATTAATGAATTTTTTCCAACTGCCACCAAAGAATCTATTTTATGGTCCTTGCAGTCGTCTGGCTCTTCTGCCTCAGATTCTTCTGAACTTTAATCCTATTTTGAAAGCATATTCTTCTTTTTGAATAAATTTCTCATAGTCTTCTTATCCCTTTCTCATTTGATGAATACTTATTTTGGTTAATTTCATCATTTTATTTATTTTCATCACCAAACATATTAGTACACTTTATGGAAAAATACCTTATATTTTCACATCAGAAGAAATAAAATAGAAGTTTGACTTTAAAATTACCTTTTCCCCTTTACATATTGGAGGAGAGAAATAAAATGACATCGTCCATATTGTTCTCCTCAGGAATATCTTCAATAGAGAGATTCTTCATGGACTTTAATTCCACTTCCTTAAACTTCTCATTTTCCACTACATCATTATCATCGTTTCTTATTTAATATGCTAAAAGAGTATTGTGTATGTTATCTAGTGTCATCTCTTTCAGGTCTTTGTTTTTAAAAACTGATACTTTCATATTGAACCACGGTGGAAGATTCCTCAAGATACATTTCACAATCTTTATATCTTCAATAACTTCTCCAATACCGCGCATGTCTTCCACAATAATACTTATCCTCTCAAAGAATGAATCGACAGTCTCATTAGGATTTGTTCTGAGATCCTCATACTTGTTCCACAGAACCTAAAGCTTTTCTTCTAAGACTTTTGTGTTGTCCTTATAAATGTTCAACAATTTTTCCCACATTGCATGTGATGTTTTATAGGACATCACCTTCGTATAAATTTAATTTGATAGGTCTCCCCTAAAGAATTGATCCCTTTAGAATCTGCATCCAATTATTATCTTTCAGCTTCTGATAAATCACCACTATTAATGTCATATGATATTCCATGCATAGCTGCTATGAAGGAATCCATCCTTACTGATTAGAAGTAGTGTTTCATTCGATTCTTCCACAGTTGAAAATTATTTCCTTCAAAGATAAGAATTCATTTATGATTGACCACCTCCATTTCTTCTTCTTGAGAGAGATCCACAAAATTTCAACCTTTTTCCCTAATACCAACTATTAGATCCACTAGGTTGAATACCCTGAGAGGGGGGTGAATCAGGGTATGATAGATTAAAACTTTCTCCCATTCAGATCTTGTTTCGTTGTTAGACAAAACATGATTCTATATTCCTATTGTAGAAATATACAAATAGATATGAAATCATGTATAGGACAGTGATTTTTATTCGGTTCACCCTCACTGGACTATGTCCAAGGATCATATAATAGCAATTTAGCGATGTGAAAAATTCACTAAGGCGCACTGCCAATAATTATTAAAATGTTCAGGCTAGATCTTCTATGCCCAATCTCTCTGCCTTTACAAGGTTTAGGGTCTACTCACTACATTCCCAAGGGTCTCTCCCTATGCCTCTTTCTCTTCCCACTACTGGTGCAAAGGTTCACCATATTCCTCTTCCTTCTCTCACTGCTCTTGGAAATGAATCCACTCATAGTTTATCGACTTGTAGGTCAAACACAGTTTATCGACATGTAGGTCCCTTAATTTTTATGAATTCATGCATCCTAAACTATAGGTAGATGCACTGTTGAAGTTTCTTTTTCACCCGTAGATAAATTCCACCTTTCTGGGTGCTGCTAAGTTCCACAAAATTCATTTTAAAACTGATTTGAAGCTTTCGAAAGCTTCCTTGTGAAAACAGAAAACCACCTAGTCCACCACCTAATATGTATTGGGTTTGGTACATGAAACACCTCATTCGCGTACCGCTTCCACCATTATGAACCACCCTTCAACCATGGACAATCTTCACCTTCGCGATCGTGTACCGCTACCGCGTACGAACTCCGCGAACCTCCTTTGCAAAATCCCTCCTATCCGTGAATTTTTCTCTATTCACGAACTACTTTTGCTACTGCATACCGAAGCCCTCCCTTAACATACCGCTTACGGAATTCACTCTCTCACATACCAGATACTCCTCTTTTCACCAATTATTAAGCAGATACAGCTTTCCACTTAAATTCTTTGGTGGAAATTCTTCTGCGCAAACCACTCTAGCTTTCACGATATTATCCCTCGCAAACCGCCTACGGACTTTGCCAAATCCCAAATCAAAAGATTTTCTCTAATGATAATCAATATCTAAAAAAATCGATGGGATTATCGATTCTTATATAGGAAAATATATCCGCTTAATCCACTAAGTAGGGAATTACCAAATATTTGATTCGATACAGCCTTCACTGCATACTGATCCTTCTACCACCGCTAACCAATCCCATACCATGAACCGTTTTTACCACATCGTCTGCATACCACCTTGGATCCAATGCGGTCGATATCCTTTGTCGACTTCAACTTATCCGTGTACTGCACCGCCTTTCGTCATTAACCATTTTTTGTTTCGTGAACCTCACTCGCATACTGTTTCTTCCGTTCTGCATACCATTCCCATAACACGGTACGTGTCCCATGAATTATGTTATGCAATTCTCACCCTTTGATAATTTTCTTCAACATTTTTTATGTCGTTCACTCCTATGATGCAATCCTTTCTTTTTCAAATAAAACTCCTTATTTTGAGGCCCAAAAATTTGGAAAACATTGGGAAACAGCGCCACCTTAAAAACTTGTCTTCGGAAAACACCAATCATACTCATTTGCGGTCAGATGGATTTGTCAAAAAACACAACCACATCAAAAATATATCAAGAGGACGCCTTGAGGGATTTTTTCCCAATAATATCCCTCTTTGGGTTTGTTGACAACTCTTCTCATAACAATGTTTCACATTTTGATACCTCATCAAAACTCCTCCCATATTCAACCACAATTCACTTCACGCGATTAAGATATTGATCAAGGATTTACTCAACACATACTCTAATCCCACATGAGAAATTCTTGGTGTGAGAAACAAGAGTAAATGAAAATTTCATCAAATAATCACTTCATTTATGACACCAATTGTTGATACAAAACTCATACCAATTACTGAGTGCTAGATTTCTTCTGTCGCTATTCCAACACCACTCTTCTTCTTTTATCACGATCCCCAGCTATCGTAATATCTATTCTTTGATCGATCACTTCTAGAATCATCATATTTAATGTTCCCCCTATCATATATCTATTCCAAATAGCTTCATCTCAACTTCAAATCCCCCTATCTCCCTACTCCACTTAACAGCTTTTCCCTGTGTATTTTCTCCCCCTGGAAGTCACACTTTCTCCCCCTTTTTCAATGAACCCAAAGGGCACTTCAAGGTTTTTTTAAATAGGGTAAGGAACTCATATCAACACATTAGGGAATAACACATCATAACTCAAGGAGAGGGGGACCCACATCCACACTTTTTCAAGTGTGGGGATTTGACTAGACTCCCAAATCCAGTTGATGCCTTTCAAATGCTTTTGTGGGTAAGGCCTTCATAAGAATATTTGTAACTTGTTATTTTGTAGGAAAATACACCAACTTCACAAGCCCTTGCTACACCTTCTCCTTGATAAAATGATATTTGATTTCAATTTGCTTTGTCCTTGAGTGATGGACAAAATTTTTTATAAGATTTATAGTATTTGAATTATCATAATGGATTCCGATCAGAGACTTCACTTCAATTCCCACATCTTCAAGTTGCTACTTCACCCACAATAGCTGTGTGAAAACTTGAGTAGCTAAAATTTATTCAGCTTCTGCAATGCTCAATGAAATGTTATCTTGTTTCTTTATTAACCAATAAATACACAATCCTCCAAGATAAAAGGCACCTCTGAACGTTAATTTCCTATCATCTGCTGAACTAGCTCAATTCGCATCTGTATATCCCAATAACTCTGGATGAGATTTGTCATTGTACATTAGGCCAAAATCCACTATTCTATTTATATACCGAAAAATTATTTTTTTACTGCTATCATGTGGCTCTCTTTGTTATTTCTTTGATACCTTGCTTATTGGCATGTGGAAAATAGTATATCAAGCCTTTTCGTTGTCAATTACTACATACTTCGAATGATGTACCTGTATTCTGTGATATTAACTTGCTTTCCTTCATCATCTCGTGAAAGTTTGAACCAGGTGGAAACTGGAGTCTTCATCTCTTTGGAATTATCCCTTCCAATCCTTCTCATAATCTCCTTGGAATATTTGGATTGAGAAATAATAGTTTCATTATTTCCTATCATCACTTTTAAGCCAAGGAAAAATGTCATCCCCCCAATCTTTGACATTTCAAACTCACTTTTCATGAATTCAGAAAAATCTCTTCATTTTTCTTCATATGATCCACCAAATATTATATCATCAATATAAACTAGCACCATCATTCTTTGACTATTTTCATTGTTGAAATACAGATTGTAATCAACTCTACCATGCTAGAAACCAATATTCTTTAGAAACTGATCAAGCATTGAATTCCATGCTCTTGGTGATTGCTTCAAGCCATATAAATCCTTCTTCAGCTGACAAACTCTTTTCTCATCTTCATGAATGAAAAAACCATTTGGTTTCTTAATGTAGACTTCTTCTTCCAAAACTCCATTTAGAAATGCTAACTTGACATCCATCTGGAAGACATAAAAATTCCTTTGCACAGCTATGGCCAAGAATAATCTAATTGTTTCTAAACTTGAGACAGGAACAAATGTCTCATCAAAAACAATACCCTCTATCTGGGAGTACCCTTTTCGCACCAGGAGTTCTTTGTTTCAGATCACAACACCATATTCATTAATTTTGTTGTGAAATACCCATTTTGTCCCAATAACATTCTTGTCTTCTGGTCTCAAAACAATTTCCCATGTTTGATTCTTCTCAATTTGATCAAGTTCTCCATTCATTGACTGAACCAAATTCTCATCTCTAGATGCTTCATCAATTCATTTAGGCTCCACTTTTGATAAGTATGATGCTTGTTGTAGGGACTTCATCCTTATTGTATGAACTGGTGCTCTCTGATCACCAATTTTGTTCTGCCTATCAATTTCATCTTTTTTTACTAGTCTCTGGGAAGACACTGATTTATTCTCATCATCTGAGTATTATTTTGAATCAATATCTGGAGCTGGAGTGTCTCCTGGTCTGCTCATCTCTTCATCGCTATCCTCTTGAGTCTGATCATATAGTTGATGATGATTCTAATTATTCTCCACTACATTCACAACATGACTTTAAACTATCTTTATTTGTCTCTTATTGAAGAATTTATATTCTTTTCTCTTCTTTGAGTAGCCAAAAAAATATTCCTTCATCTCCATGAGATTAAAACTTCCTATGTTTCTCCATATTGAGAATGAAACACTTAGTTCTGAAAATTATAAAGTATTTCAATGACGGATTCTTTACATACCACAGCTCATATGGAGTCTTCTCTTCTTTTGGGCATAATAAGTCTCTATTTTATGTGTAGAATACTATCATCACTTTCTATTTCCAAAACTTCTCTGGAAGATCTTTCTCAATGAGCAATGTTCTAGCCATGTTGTTCAAAATTCAATTTCTTCACTCAAATACTCCATTATGTTATTGATTTCTTACTGTTGAAAATTTATGCCTTATCCCATGTTTCTATAGATAATCCTCCACTTGGATGTTTATGAATTTTGTTCCATTATATGTTCAAATATTCTGGATTTTATGACCAGTCATCTTTTCACATTCTCATCGATATCTTGTAATACAACTGAACACTTTATATTTGTCAGTGATTATTGAAACCCATGCCATTCTTATATAGTAATCATTTAAGAGAACATAATATCTCCTCCCATAAATAGCTCTTGGCGATATTGGCCCACACACATAAATATACACCAATTAAAGCAATATTATTAACATTTTTTCTTTTTTCTTATTTGTATTTAGAATTATTTACCCCTATTGGAAAGCATCGAACATATGAGAAAGATCACGTGATAATCTAGGGAGATTTTGAGCTGCATCATATTTAACTAGATCATCTAAGGAACCTTGGATTATATATCCAAGACGCTTATGCCATAACTTTTTTTCTTTATCCTTGGAAAGAGAAAACATGTATTCTTCTCTACTAATGAATTAGATATTCCCTTTTGTACACTTTCCTTACAACACGACAGCACCATCCTTTATCCTGATGATACATAATTTCTTGGAAACTCTTTTGGAAAGTCCTGAGTCACACAATTGACTAACACTAAGCAAGTTGTGACTAAGACCTTCAACAACCAAGACGTCTTCTCGTCTCATGTATTTTACTCCAAATTTGGTTTTTCCTAAAATAATAATTTTCAATCCCTCATCATTACCAAATCTTAAGACACCTTCTTTATCATACCTGGTTCCAGTTACTAGATCCTTATTTACCATCATATGGGAAGTGCATCCACTATCAATGATCCATATCCCAGTGCGATCTGATTCCTTGAATGCAATTTCTACAACCACCGCTTGCTCGACCCTTTTCTTTTTGACCCAAGTATTTTAATTTATACTCATCATGGAATGATAATATTGATCTTACTCAACATATAATGGAATAGCTTCAACTTGCAGGGATGCAAATCAATTTTGAATTTATAGCTCTCTTTATGATATATATGGCTGCTTCTTATGAACAAATTCGGTCTGCCTCATCACATTCGTATGCATTTTTTATTTGCAATATCCTGTCATATTCTCAAGTCCTTTAAACCTAAAACAATGACCATCAAATGATGACCTGGAATTTTGAGCTCTATACAACCACCTTTGTTAGTTTCCATCCCTTTAGTACCTCTTATCTATGGAATATATATTTTGAGAATGTCCCATATTACCACAACAATATCATATTATGTGAGGTACATTCTTGTGTGGCAATGATGAACCACTAGTTATGCCCTGGGATTTCTGAATCTTCTGATTTTACTTCGTACCCAAATCAATCTTTAATCTTGGAGTGAGTGTTTGTGGTCTGACTTGAACTGTAACAGCTTTTTTTTAGATCATACCCCATACCAGCCTTATTATTCACAATTGATTTTTTCTTCTTCTCGGATGGACCATTCTACTCAAATATCATCTTATTTGTTGGCTGTAAGATCTTATTTCCTCATGTCGAGCTGAGAGTTAGTAGTTTTTCCTGATCTTTAATTTTTCATCGTAGATTGATGACTTCCTCATCTATTTGTTCGATATGTTTGATTTGATCTTTTACAATTTTAGTCAAACTATAAATTTCTATTTTTTGTTCTTCACTTTTGAGTTTTTACTCAACTACCTTTTTTGAGCATTATGGAATTGAAGACCTCAGCATTTCAATTTCTACATTCAACTCATAATTCTATTCTTCCTACTATTACACAAAGATTTTTTCATCATGAACAAATTAGTTAGATTTCTTTGTTTTAGATCTTAGAATATATACCACTTCAATGGAATATAGCATCCCGTCTTTTTATAACATAACTTTTCATTCCATTACACGGAACTGAGGATCTTTAAGGTTTAGTGTCTTGGAAACAAGGAACATAAAACATGAAACAAAAAAAAACATTCTTCTTAAACACTTGAAAGGCTTCTCCTCATGTTCACTCTAGGCTCATTACTGCATCTCATAACCTGGGGACATACATCAAAAGGAAGGGTGAGCAGAAGGCCCAGCAAGGGAAACAAGTGAAACATTTTACATATGAACTTGAGATACATCAATAAAGTCATGAAAAGAACTTTAATGCATGAAAATGAAATCATGAGGCATATCATAATAAAAATAAAACTTTTTCATAACTTGAATATGTGGCTGCAACATTTAATATTGACAATCGTTTCGTTTCACCAAGGTCCATCCCCAAGGTGTCGTTAAAAATTACCAAGGTTTTTCGCCAAGGCATCGTTAAAATTGTAATCTCTAGTGGTTACATCATTACCCAATGCATTGGAGCGCTATCAGGGCGCACCCTTAAATTTTCCTTTATTATCATGTGAGCCACATATATCATCATCAAACATTTCATAAATAACCCACATAGAATAAAATAAATGGGTTTCATTTCATAATCATAACGTTTTAAAAACTGCTTTAAAGACATGATCTTTACGTCACTTTAAAACCCACAGAAAAGGAAGGTGGGTCTCATGTATGTAAATCCCAGAATTTAAAAAAGAACATTTTGGTATATATGTGAATACCCCTTTAGAAGAAAGAGCTTTTAGTATTCACTTAATAATATAAATGAACTTTAGAAAAAGAGAGAGACATTTTGAGATGGAAATTCTGCAGCATAACGGCTATGTTATGAGGTTTTAGAAGACATTAAAAAGAGAGGGAAAATGAGTCAAACATTCATAAATGACCCATAAAACAGTATATGGACAGAATAAGAAGGATACATGATCATGGTAATGAAATTTCAAGGACATACCATTTGAAATGAAAAACATGGAAGGAAGACAAAAATTAGATTTCTCTTATGAAAGTTCGACAGCCTAACGGCGTTACTTAAACTTCAACAAAAACGATTTGAAAAGATCAAATAGGGTCTCTCATCATGTGAACATAAGAGTTCAGTATGATAGATATAGAGATAATTCCCCAATATAAAAAAAATGAACTTGAAAGAATTGACATGAAAGTAGATCTTCAAAACGAGAAGGGTGAAGAACCACTTAAAAATTCGGCAGCCTAACAGCGCCACTTAAAACTTCAAAATACTGAATTGAAGCGATCAAATGGGGTCTCTCATCATATGAAAATAAGAGTCCAGTATGATAGATATAGAGATCATACCCCAATATAACAAAAAGGAACTTGAAATAATTCACATGAAAGTAGAACTTCAAAACGAGAAGGGTGAAGAACCACTTAAAAATTCAGCAGCCTAACGGCGCCACTTAAAACATCAAAATACTGAATTGAAGAGATCAAATGGGGTCTCTCATCATATGAACATAAGAGTCCAGTATGATAGATATAGAGATCATACCCCAACATAATAGAAATTAACTTGAAAGACTTGACATGAAAGTAGAACTTTGAAAAAGAGAAGGGTGAGAGAATCCCTTAAAAAAAATTCGGCAGCCTAACGGCGCCACATAAAACTTCAAAAAAATTGAATTGAAGAGATAAAATTGGGTCTCTCATCATATGATCATAAAAGATCAGTATGATAAATTTAGAGATCATGCCCCAACATAATACAAAGAAACATGAAAGGCTTGAATGAAAATAGAACTTGAAAACGAGGAAGGTGAAAGAATCCCTTAAAAATTCGGCAGCCTAACGGCGCCACTTAAACATTCTTAAAACGAATTGATGAGAGCAAGGGGGGGTCTCTCATCATATGAACATGAAATAGGCAGTAGGATGAATATAAAATAACATCCTCCAACATAAGAACATGGAGTATAAAAGAAAATACATAAAAGAGATTACTTGAAAAGAAAGAGAGAGGTCGGATCCCTTACCTTAAAATGTAACTCTTAAACCTCAAAGGTTGGGACCATGAGGGCTTGGGGGCACCTTGGGAGGACTCCTTGGGAGGTAATGAGACCAGAAATTCGTTGGGAATGAGTGGGGAGTCGAATGGATTAGAGGAGGGCTTGGTATTTATAGGGAAAGTGAGGGGACAAGGCATTAATGGCCAAGGGACACCTCACATGGGCTTTTCTCAAACCCATGTGCTCTCCCTTGTCATTTATCATGGAGTTAGGCCACATGGGGCCCCCAAAACAATAATTCATCACCCTTGTCCGGCCAACCCTCAAAAGATCTCATGACATCATCATGACACCGTTATGATGTCATTAAACATACCGAAACCCTAAAACTGTATTTTTACTATTCACTGAAAATTCAACTTTCTCAGAAAAATCCCAAAATTTCACATTAACCAAATATCAATGCTCTGAATTCAAAAATTAAATCCATTTTATAAAAATAATTTTCTAAATATTTTTAATTTAATTTTTAAATAAAAACACTATTCATCGAAAATTCATTTTTTTCAGAAAAAACCCCAAAATTTACCATAACATAATATCGATGCTCTGAGTTCAAAAATAAAGTCATTTTTATAAAAATAATTTTCTAATTATTTTTAATTAATTTTTTAATTAAAAAACACTATTCACCCGAAAAAACTAATACTTGAATAATAATTAATGAAACTGTTATTTAACTATTTTATTGAATCACATTACTTAATCAAGGTGCCTCGATTATTTTAAAACTTTTTTTAAGTGAGATTACTAATCCATTTGGTCATATTACTAATCCTAATCATAAAATCACTATTCATAATTTACTATTCATCAAAAATCAAGTTGATCTTATTAGACTCTAAATTTAGTACTGAACATAATTGTAGAAGACCATTTTTTGAAAATCATTACACATTTTTAATTATTTAGGGTTTACATAAACATATTTAAAATATCCTTTTTCTAAAATTCATCAAAAATATGCATACTATATTTATCCGGTCATTTCAAAATTCATAAACTTCATCATAAGAAGAAATCCCAATTTTTATTTAAAAGAAGGATTACACAAGGTAGTTACGGTCTCGTTACATAACCCCTTATAATACCAGCATAGGACCTAAGAATAAGGTGTGCTAGGGTGATAGAAGCTTGGGGCGGCTCAGTCAACATTTCCCGAGTAGTAATTTCTATCAGTTTGAACTTCTCACGAAGGCGATTTCGTTCCAGCTTCACATGATGAAGTTCGGCTTGGATTTGATCCAGAGCAAAGCCCAGTGGTGCTACCTCCTTCCCAAGCTCTGTTAGATGGGCTTCGATCGGTCCAAGACTACTAGGTGAGGCCATCGAATCTTCTTTCTATAATAATTAACCAAGATTACTTATATTTAGAGACAATAATCAAAACATTTTGTTCACAGCGGTCATGTTGACCGATGGTTATATAATAGTCAAAACCCACTGATCTAATTTTAATTATCATCATGTTTATCAAATAAAACATTTTTGTTGAGTATAACAATAACACATAAAATTAGGGAACAAAATTTATTTAAAAATTTCGGGTCGTTACAATCTTCCCCCCTTAAGAAATTGCGTCCTCGCAATTTTAAAATTGGGTTTTGAAATTTCATTGAAAGTCCCACATCGGAAAAGGAGTCAGTAAAACTATTACTTTAAAATAAAGAAAGGGAAGTACAATGGTCACCCGAGTTAACCCACACTAGGGTTCCATGTAGGAAAACATGGACATGGAGGAAAAAACAAAGGGTCAAGTTCTGAGGGAGAGTGATAGAGAACATGATTAGGAGAAAGTTAACCATGAGAAAATCCCAAACTTATGATGTGTGTAAACGGTCTTTGATTACCTAGTAGGAAACGTAAACCAACAACATTTTTGTTTTACGTTTCTTTTCATAATTTTGAGGATTTCATTTACTACATAGAACAAAAACATAAGAAAATATACCTACCTTCAAGTAGAGTTTCATCCTTTAACAAGTCCCTACCAACACTAATCTTTTCTCCAAATGATGAGAATTCAAAAACACTTGGTCTCATAAAAGCACAAGAATCATCTTCTATAGAATCACATAATCTACAAAAGATTAACTATCTATTTCTTTTATCTTTAAACATTATCCCAAAAACAGAAAGGTTAAGGTAAAACAACTCTTCAAAAAGAAATAATCCCATAGGAATGGAAACTACTTTTAAATCATCAAATTTCCATGGTACTACCCAAAGTTCATCATAGACCATTCCATAAATAACGGTCCTTAAAATTCCTCAAAACAAACAAAACTAAGATTGAAACCCAAATACAATAAGGATTTGATAACATTGTCTTCCAAAAAAAACTTCATTGTTCATCTCCAGACAACATCAACCACTCCTAACATCTTATAAAAAAGTAGCTAACCTAAACATATTTTACCCAAGATAGGTTAGTCATTCCCATAAGTAACCTAAATTACTATAAGTTCACCTTAAATTCATCGATTCTTCAAAATATAAGTCAACCTTACTCCTCAATGAAAATACCGTAGTAATCTATTTACCTCGATCAAATATGGTTCCCAAAATAATGAACGTCTTCCAAAATAATAATCATATTTTAATCCCCTAATCATCCCTGTCATATTAATACGAAAATCGTCGCATTTCCTATCACATTGGTTGTCGAAACATGTTCTTCCATTTCCCACCATTAACTAAGAAGAGAAAGCATAATTAGGGGCTTAAGTACTTAGCTAATAATCATGAAAAGGAACTGAAAGCATATAAGGATAACTTGTATATGAAAAGTATACCCTAACTTGTGATCTCCTAGGTTCCCATCTAGGTTATGAATGATCATATATTCTTATGTGAACCTTTATTTTATTTTATCTTTGTTCCTTTAACAATGGTTCATACCAAGCTTATGAATTTACCAAAGCATATCCCCCGGGAGTGTCATAACCAAGAGTGCAGCAAGGCCCGTTGTCGTGTACCAGTTCCCATTCGAGTCTAGCTCAAAGCGGTGTTTTCGGGTTTTACCCCTATGTACATCTGTGCCAGAGCCACCTCTACCTGCTCGTATCCAGACAGCGATGTATTTGCTTGGCAACCCCTTACTCAATACTCACCAAAATACCAGGAAGATTTCCTATATTAAACTTTTCTATAGGGTTCCTCCTAGAGTTTTCATATCCTAATTTCCACAAATAACTAAACCATCCTTTGATACCAACTATAGCATCCCGTCCTTTTATAACATAACTTTTCATTCCATTACACGGAACTGAGGATCTTTAAGGTTTAGTGTCTTGGAAACAAGGAACATAAAACATGAAACAAAAAAAAACATTCTTCTTAAACACTTGAAAGGCTTCTCCTCATGTTCACCCTAGGCTCATTACTGCATCTCATAACCTGGGGACATACATCAAAAGGAAGGGTGAGCAGAAGGCTCAGCAAGGGAAACAAGTGAAACATTTTACATATGAACTTGAGATACATCAATAAAGTCATGAAAAGAACTTTAATGCATGAAAATGAAATCATGAGGCATATCATAATAAAAATAAAACTTTTTCATAACTTGAAGATGTGGCTGCAACATTTAATATTGACAATCGTTTCGTTTCACCAAGGTCCATCCCCAAGGTGTCGTTAAAAATTACCAAGGTTTTTCGCCAAGGCATCGTTAAAATTGTAATCTCTAGTGGTTACATCATTACCCAATGCATTGGAGCGCTATCAGGGCGCACCCTTGAATTTGCCTTTATTATCATGTGAGACACATATATAATCATCAAACATTTCATAAATAACCCACATAGAATAAAATAAATGGGTTTCATTTCATAATCATAACGTTTTAAAAACTGCTTTAAAGACATTATCTTTACGTCACTTTAAAACCCACAGAAAAGGAAGGTGGGTCTCATGTATGTAAATCCCAGAATTTAAAATAGAACATTTTGGTATATATGTGAATACCCCTTTAGAAGAAAGAGCTTTTAGTATTCACTTAATAATATAAATGAACTTTAGAAAAAGAGAGAGACATTTTGAGATGGAAATTCTGCAGCATAACGGCTATGTTATGAGGTTTTAGAAGACATTAAAAAGAGAGGGAAAATGAGTCAAACATTCATAAATGACCCATAAAACAGTATATGGACAGAATAAGAAGGATACATGATCATGGTAATGAAATTTCAAGGACATACCATTTGAAATGAAAAACATGGAAGGAAGACAAAAATTAGATTTCTCTTATGAAAGTTCGACAGCCTAACGGCGTTACTTAAACTTCAACAAAAATGATTTGAAAAGATAAAATAGGGTCTCTCATCATGTGAACATAAGAGTTCAGTATGATAGATATAGAGATAATTCCCCAACATAACAAAAATGAACTTGAAATAATTGACATGAAAGTAGATCTTCAAAACGAGAAGGGTGAAGAACCACTTAAAAATTCGGCAGCCTAACAGCGCCACTTGAAACTTCAAAATACTGAATTGAAGCAATCAAATGGGGTCTCTCATCATATGAAAATAAGAGTCCAGTATGATAGATATAGAGATCATACCCCAATATAACAAAAAGGAACTTGAAATAATTCACATGAAAGTAGAACTTCAAAACGAGAAGGGTGAAGAACCACTTAAAAATTCAGCAGCCTAACGGCGCCACTTAAAACATCAAAATACTGAATTGAAGAGATCAAACGGGGTCTCTCATCATATGAACATAAGAGTCCAGTATGATAGATATAGAGATCATACCCCAACATAATAGAAATTAACTTGAAAGACTTGACATGAAAGTAGAACTTTGAAAAAGAGAAGGGTGAGAGAATCCCTTAAAACAATTCGGCAGCCTAACGGCGCCACATAAAACTTCAAAAAAATTGAATTGAAGAGATAAAATTGGGTCTCTCATCATATGATCATAAAAGATCAGTATGATAAATTTAGAGATCGTGCCCCAACATAATACAAAGAAACATGAAAGGCTTGAATGAAAATAGAACTTGAAAACGAGGAAGGTGAAAGAATCCCTTAAAAATTCGGCAGCCTAACGGCGCCACTTAAACATTCTTAAAACGAATTGATGAGAGCAAGGGGGGGTCTCTCATCATATGAACATGAAATAGGCAGTATGATGAATATAAAAGAACATCCTCCAACATAAGAACATGGAGTATAAAATAAAAGACATAAAAGAGATTACTCGAAAAGAAAGAGAGAGGTCGGATCCCTTACCTTAAAATGTAACTCTTAAACCTCAAAGGTTGGGACCATGAGGGCTTGGGGGTACCTTGGGAGGACTCCTTGGGAGGTAATGAGACCAGAAATTCGTTGGGAATGAGTGGGGAGTCGAATGGATGAGAGGAGGGCTTGGTATTTATAGGGAAAGTGAGGGGACAAGGCATTAATGGCCAAGGGACACCTCACATGGGCTTTTCTCAAACCCATGTGCTCTCCCTTGTCATTTATCATGGAGTTAGGCCACATGGGGCCCCCAAAACAATAATTCATCACCCTTGGCCGGCCAACCCTCAAAAGATCTCATGACATCATCATGACACCGTTATGATGTCATTAAACATACTGAAACCCTAAAACTGTATTTTTACTATTCACTGAAAATTCAACTTTCTCAGAAAAATCCCAAAATTTCACATTAACCAAATATCAATGCTCTGATTTCAAAAATGAAATCCATTTTATAAAAATAATTTTCTAAATATTTTTAATTTAATTTTTAAATAAAAACACTATTCATCGAAAATTCATTTTTTTCAGAAAAAACCCCAAAATTTACCATAACATAATATCGATGCTCTGAGTTCAAAAATAAAGTCATTTTTATAAAAATAATTTTCTAATTATTTTTAATTAAATTTTTAATTAAAAAACACTATTCACCCGAAAAAACTAATACTTGAATAATAATTAATGAAACTGTTATTTAACTATTTTATTGAATCACATTACTTAATCAAGGTGCCTGGATTATTTTAAAACTTTCTTTAAGTGAGATTACTAATCCATTTGGTCATATTACTAATCCTAATCATAAAATCACTATTCATAATTTACTATTCATCAAAAATCAAGTTGATCTTATTAGACTCTAAATTTAGTACTGAACATAATTGTAGAAGACCATTTTTTGAAAATCATTACACATTTTTAATTATTTAGGGTTTACATAAACATATTTAAAATATCCTTTTTCTAAAATTCATCAAAAATATGCATACTATATTTATCCGGTCATTTCAAAATTCATAAACTTCATCATAAGAAGAAATCCCAATTTTTATTTAAAACAAGGATTACACAAGGTAGTTACGGTCTCGTTACATAACCCCTTATAATACCAGCATAGGACCTAAGAGTAAGGTGTGCTAGGGTGATAGAAGCTTGGGGCGGCTCAGTCAACATTTCCCGAGTAGTAATTTCTATCAGTTTGAACTTCTCACGAAGGCGATTTCGTTCCAGCTTCACATGATGAAGTTCGGCTTGGATTTGATCAAGAGCAAAGCCCAGTGGTGCTACCTCCTTCCCAAGCTCTGTTAGATGGGCTTCGATCGGTCCAAGACTACTAGGTGAGGCCATCGAATCTTCTTTCTATAATAATTAACCAAGATTACTTATATTTAGAGACAATAATCAAAACATTTTGTTCACAGCGGTCATGTTGACCGATGGTTATATAATAGTCAAAACCCACTTATCTCATTTTAATTATCATCATGTTTATCAAATAAAACATTTTTGTTGAGTATAACAATAACACATAAAATTAGGGAACAAAATTTATTTAAAAATTTCGGGTCGTTACATGGAAGCTTCTAATTCAGCCTAAAGATCAACTATTCCGTAAATTTCACCTTCATTGTCACTTTCCTCTCTAGTTACTGAATTTCCAACAAATTCCACCAAAGAATCTATTTTATGATCTCTACAGTCATCCATCACTTATTCCTTAGATTCGTCTAAACTTTCATTCTCTTTTTAAAGAAGATTCTTCTTTTTGAAGAACTTTATCTTGGTGCTTCTTCTCCCTTTCTCATTAGATGAATACATATTTTGGGGAATTTCACCATTTTCATCATCAAAATTCTTAGGAAAATTTGATGCAAAATTCCCTATCTTTTTATATCAGAAGAAAGAAAATAGAAGTTTACCTTTGAACTTACCTTTTCCCCTTTGCATATTGGAGGAGAGAAATGACATGAAATCATCCATATTGTCATCCTCATTCTCATCTTCAATAGAGAGATTCTTCATGGCCTTGAATTCCACTACCTTAAACTTCCCCTTTTCCAATGCATTGTTATAATCATTTCTCATTTCATACACTACAAGAGTATAGTGTAGGTTATCTAGTGTCATCTATTTCAGGTCTTTGTCTTTCAACACTGAAACTTACATATTGAACTGTGGTGGAAGTTTCCTCAAGATGCATTTCACAATCTTTATATATTTAATAACATCTCTAATACCTCGCATGTCTTCCACAAAAATATTTATCATGTCGGAGAATGCATCAACAGTCTTAGTAGGATTCATTTTGAGATCCGCATACTTGTTCTACAGAACCTGCATCTTTTTTTATCATACTTTTTTGTCTCACTCGTAAATGTTCAACAATTTTTCCCAAATTGCATGTGATGTTTTACAAGACATCACTTTCATATAAATTCCATTTTATATGGATCCCCTAAAGCATTGATCCTTTTAGCATCAGCATCAAATTCTCTTCTTTCAGCTTCTGATAAAGCACAAAAATTAATGCCAGCTGATATTCCATGCATAACTACTGTAAAGAAATCCATCCCTATTGATCGGAAGTAGTTATGCATTTTATTCATCCACAGTTGAAAATTATTTCCATCAAAGATTAGAATTCATTTATGATTGACCACCTCCATTTATTCTTCTTAAGAGAGAACCACTAACTTTAAACCATTCACTCTGATACCAATAGTTAGGTCCACTAGTTCGAATACCCTAAGAGGGGGGTGAATCAGGGTATGATAGATTAAAACTTTCTCCCATTCAGATCTTGTTTTGTTATTAGAAAAAACTTGATTATATCTTCCTCCCATAGCAATATAAAAATAGATATGAAGTCATGAATAGGACACAACGATTTTTACTTGGTTCACCCTCACTGGGATATGTCAAAGGAGCATATAACAACAATTTTCCAATATAACAAATTCATTAAGGCTCACTGTAAATAATGATGACAGTGTTCAGGCTAGATCTTCTATGCCCAGGCTCACTGCCTTTACAAGGTTCAGGTTATGATCACTGCATTCCCAAGGGTCACTCCCAATACCACTTTCTCTGGCTCACTGTCGATGGAAAGGGTCGTTGTCTTCCTCTTTCTTTGCTCACAGCTCTTAGAAAGGAATCCACTCACAGTTTATCAACTTATAGGTCAATCATAGTTTATGGACATGTAGGTCCCTTCATTTGCATGAATTCTAGAATCCTCAACTCTAAGTAGATGCTCTGTTGAAGTTCCTTTATCACTCGTAGATGAATTCCACCTTCCAGAGTACTTCTAGGTACCAGAAAATTCTTTCGCAAACTGATTTGAAGCTTTCACAAGATTCCTTGTGTAAATTTTGAACCACCTTGTACACCGTGAACTATGTACTGGGTTTGGTATGCAGAACACCTCTTTTATGTACCACTTCCGCTACTACAAACCACCTGCCATGACCCGACCCTACCTGGGCTTGAGCCGCAACTACCCCAAGCCTGCCTCCATAGGCCAGGGGCTGGCGACTAGCACTGAAGGCACAGTAACTCATGGAGGCCTTTTCTTAAGTACTTGTACACACACACGCAGCACACTCAATGAAAAAGTGGAAATTAAAAGAGAAAATACAAGTAAAGTACAACTGCTATAAACAACCACAAGAGTGCATCGACCTCTAAATAGTACAAAGCAAGTGTTGAGGTAAACTGAAAAGAAAAGGGGAAAAACACGCGCCCAACCAAAAATTGCCACAACCCGGCAACAGGGAAACAAAATAAAAATAGCTGGAAGGGTCCCCCACCTAGAACCCGACTCCGAACACCGCATGCGGTCCAAGATCCCAAACTCCTAAGCTCCGCTGAAGTCACGACTAACCTATCCATCGTCTGTAAGGGCACACCAAGTGTGGGAAAATCCCAAGAAGGGGTGAGTATAAAAATACTCAGTAGGATACCCCAAAGGCTCGAGGGAGAAAAAAAGGAGGTACCGAAGGGTGAGCAGTATATCGAACAGGGAAAATTAAAGGATTACAACCGAGAGTGCAGTAAGGAGTACAAGAAGGAGTGCAGTAGAGTAACAGTAGAGAGTCCATCTCAACCCAACAAGAGGAAATAAGGTAGACTCATCTAGACATAAGGAGTTGGAAATGGTTAGAAGATGAACTTTCTGTTGGGTCTTCGCTACCTATAGCAGGAGAGTAGACTCGTCCAACCATAAGAAGCTAGACACGGAAAGCACGTGGCATACCCCGCGCGTCTTCGCCTCTCCTGGAAGGAGAGTAATCAAACCCAAGAAGTGGGTAGTAGAACAAGGTATATACATATTCATATGCTCAAACAAGAAGACCAAACAAGATCGTAAGGGGATATCAATCCCGTAGCTCAGCCTAAGAGAGTGAGTAGCCAACAGTCCTAGAAGTAACACCATTGATGCCTAGCATCCTGCACGTCTGCCCCAAACTACAAGTCAAGGGACTCAAATCACTACACCTTGACACTATCCGCTTTGGGCAGAACTGACTCGCCCTCACAGTTTTAGTTCACGTCACAACGACGCGTCTCAGTGGGGAAAGTTCCCCTCGTACTTGAGAGTTACAGGTGAAGTCAAACCACACCTCGTGATTGTCACACAGTCGAGAGGTATGCTCAAAGTCAAATCTGTCACATCACTGACTCGTACGAATGAGGGTGCCACTCCGGTAGTCACGGAGTAAAGCCACAGACTAGCCAAGAATAAAGAACTGAGTCTGAAATACCAATGGGTGACCCACTGCCCAGCCCTGTTGGAGGGTAATTCATAATAAGATATCGGGTGACCCACTGGCCAGCCCTACTATAGGTTAAACCCTAATACATCATCAGGCGACCCACTTCCCATCCCTACTCGAGGGTAGACCCGGAATAAGTTGACAGGAGACCCACTACCCAGCCATGTTGGAGGGTAGACCTGGAAGAAGTTGACAAGCTACCCACTACCCAACCCTACTGAAGGGTAGACCCGAAACAAGTCGACAGGCAACCCACTACCCAGCCCTGCTGGATGGTAGACCTAGAACAAGACGATGGGAGACCCACTGCCCAGCCCTGCTGGAGGGTAGACCCTCAAGAGTCGTCAGGTGACCCACTTCCCAATCTCTTCTAGAGGGTAAACCCTAAGTGGTCGTCGGGTGACCCACTGCCCAGTCTCTACTGGAGGGTAAACCCTAGAAGTTAGTGAGAAACCCACTGCCCAGTCTCTACTGGAGGGTAAACCCAAAGAAGTTGATGAGAAACCCACTGCCCAGTCTCTACTGGAGGGTAAACCCGAAACTACTCTGGTCATCCCTACTGGATGGTACAACACTGTCCAACAAAACATGGAGTGGGTATCGTGCAACCACCCAACTCCTGAACAAAACCAGGGGAAACCACTCAACCCTGCTGGTCTAAACCATCGTGAACAGGACCAGGGGAAAACCCACTCAACCCTGCTGGTCTAACAAATGAAAGAAAAACTAGGGGGAAACTCAACCCATCTGGTCAACCAAACGAGAACAGAGCCAGGGGAAAACTCAACCATGTTGGTCAACAGACAAGAACTGAGGAACCCTCTATGTTGCGAGAGGTCAAAAGTATGTAAAGCAGAACACGGCACGCACATGGGTCCCATACGACATGTGGCCTCAAGTCAACCCCAACCAAGCGCACAAACATTCCCAAGTACCAACATCCACAAGTACCTCCCAGTGTTCCCAGCCCAAAGGCAAACGTGTGCACGACACCCAACGTCAACGGGAAGGCGTAACATAACAACTCCAACATGCCACCTCAAATGCTGGGGCACGACCAACCACATCTCTTTAAACACCAACATCACTCTCCCAGGAGTGCATGCGATCACACGCCAAGGGTCCGCTACAAACACGGTAGAAGAACTGCCACCATGGCACCTTCATATTTTCACATTTAGTAAGATCACGTATGAGTCTCTGCTTGCCTGAACAGGTTACACAGTTGTAATCCTTGTGGAAAAACATGCGAGATCGATTACTTACTCGCCCCAAACGGATATCCGACGGAAAAGTCACCAACACCGCCTTACGCTCGAACGGCGTCCCGTGATCCCAAGCCTCGGCCCTGAAAACAGTCGGGCGTATCGCACTATTGTGATCCCCTTGGTAAAACACGTCAAAAAGACTTCTCACTTGAGTGCAATAGATATCCGGAGAAAAATATTCATTTTGGCGCACCGCACATGAAAGGTGCTACGTGGGACCTGCATCCTGGTCCCGAAACACAAAGAACGGATCACACTGTTGCGATCCTCTCGCAAAAGTTCACAAGTTGGACTATTCACTTGTCCAAAACGGACACCCAGTGATAAATATGGAAATCACCGCCAACTCCCGAAACGGCCCCCGTGAGGCATGCACCAGCATGTGGAATTAGAGCGGGTGGGTTGCACCATTGCAATCCCCTCGAAAAAACACCCCAAAACGACTGCTCGCACGCCCCGAATGGACGTCCGATGAAAAAGTCTCTAAACGCTACTCACAGATCAAAAGACGGGTTGTGGGTCCCACACCTCAACTTCGGATTCAACGCCTGAAACCACACTGGAAAACTCCAACTCAACGCCACTGACGGTGCTCAAAACGGATGTCGGACGCGTCCGCGCCGTCCAAAACAAGAACCCCTGAGAAAGATGCTCGTCCACTTAATGTCGTGTCGTGCCCCCGAGCCCCTCATTTAGGGAATTAAAAACTCCCAAAATAATCGCAAAAAGGTTGCCTTGTCGATACGGTTCCACAGCCGCAGACGGCGCACCAAACGGACACACCGTTTGGAAGTTACGGCCCCCCGAATATAAGAGGGTTAACCGGGCCGGTTCACCCCGGTCGGCCCGATCCGAACCACCGTGGCCCACTCCAACCGAACCGGACCCCCCTCGGGTCCGGTTTTATCCCCAGAAGATTGGCCGAATCGGGTCTCTGCGTCGCGCCAACAGGACCCGCAGCATGCGGGTCCTTGCTCCCCCCGAGTCGCCGCCTACTGCCGACAACCCCGTTGGCGCCCCGCTCGCCATCCGTGAGCCCCGGCCAACACCCTCGCCCGGCCTGCCAACAAAACCGAGCACCCCACCGCCTGGAAGAGGATCTGCCACCGCCAAGAGGGACCGCCTCCGCCTTAGCCCTGCGCCGTCGTGCCTCGGACCGCCGGAACACCCAAAATCGGCCGGAAACTTCAAAAACCCGCGAACTTCGTCGAACCGTTGCGGCCTCCTCCAAACTCGGATTTCAAATCCTAAACAAGCGTCAGAAAGAGAAGAAAATATACTATTCATTCATGTACTTTTTTCGATAATTTGATAGAGGTTCGATACAAAAATTCGAGCTCAAAGTAGATGCGGAAATAAAAATTGAAACTGCAACGATCCTACCTTGTTGGGCTTCGCCCGAAACTTCATGGAGAGTCTACCACCGCTCCGCTGCCTGGACGGAGGGGAGGAGGAGAGAGGGGGGAATGTTGTCTGTGGCTTTCCAGGCGAAGAAGAAGAAGAAGAAGAGGGAGGGGGTGTGTTTAAGTAGAAAACACTTAAACCCCCCGCCCGGCACGCCCCCGACTCCGCTCCCGACGCATACAAAAAGGAGGGCACCCTGGGGTAAACACGACGCTCTGAGCACAAAGGTGGTCTTAGAATTTTAATATGAGGCCTCGTTCAAAAGTTATAAAATTTAACGACCGAGGCCGCTAAATTACGAAAATTCCCCTAGGTCCATTTTTCACTGACAGCCCATGCTCGCAAAACTTATACCCCTCCTAGGGTAAACGACACACTCCAAACTCAATGGTGCCCTCGGGTTTCTAATTTGAGCCACCGTTTAAGAGATACTTGAGTTAAGACGTTAAACGAATAAATTAATTATTTAATTTATTTGTTCCACACTCTGATAGCAAGCGAGGGGTCCAAACGTCTCATGCCGACATGTTTTATGTCATTCCTTGGGTAAAAACCTCATTCCAGACCCATCCATGCACTCAGATCCCTTCTATGGATCACCGTTTAGGAGTTATACCATTTATTTGGCATTTCCAGTGTGAATGCACTGAAAATTTAATTCCGGCCACTCCGGGGCTCGGAATCGCACGCCATCTGAGGGAGCTGCTCTGGAATAATATCAAAAATATTCCAAAGTCTTTCACAAAAAGAACTGAGTTCTTACATCATTACCTCCTTCAAGATTTCTGTCCTCGAAAAACAAAACCAAGGAACAACTCAGGGTACTAAGTTCACACCTGGCTCTCCCGTACCTAGAAGAACTCTTGCACAGCTTTTCACTACCGCGCACAGACCAAAATATTTGATCTGTTCACGCGAGGTATTCCCTTTCCGATGATGTTCATAGGAGCACGCATACATCTCCTTGGGTAAGTCATGTGGAAGACGCCGTGCACCCACTCCAGACTTTGGGGTTAGGGAAAGGTGGTAGGGAACCTCACCATCCCCTTGAACGGTCTCAAACGGCCCGAAGGCTCTTGGGGGTAGCTCACCTACCCGACCGAACCTCTATGTTGCATCCTGCGACTGGAATCACCGCCTGCACCTGGAACAAGGCCCGGTTATTCCCTCCTTCAGAATATCCATGTGGTGAAACACCCAAGGATATCTAGTCACGCAAGATTTCATAGTCGATGTCTCGCGACCAAGACTCTCTTACACGCTCAGAAGCAAAGGAGTCAATACCATCGACCAAAGAAAAGTTCATATGCCTTTTTACCTTACCAACACAGGGTTACACTGATGCCCTGTGTCACCCTGGTGACAACTCAAACAAGGAGCAGGGAGAAAAGGATTTCACACACTGAGTCTAACAATTCTACTTCAAGAAGTAGAAGAGCTTTAGAGCATGCCTCTTATCGCCTCATGCTCTGCAGGATCATAGAAATCCAAAGCTTCCGGCTATCCGCGGTTCCAACTGCCAGCTCCTGGAGCCTGACGTGGACCGCCTAGTGGTGATGGGAAGACCTCGTAAGGTCGTCCTCCACTTCCATCTCCTCCTGCTCCTCTGCTAGCACCACCTCTCTGGGCACTACTCCAATCACAGTGCTGCCTCTGTCGTGGTGGTGCACCTGCTTCCTGCCCGAAGCTCTCTGCATTCCTGGTCAGTCAGTCCCATGCCAGGTGTCCTCTCCCATTGCAAACATAGCACCGACTCTCTTCGGACTACCCTGGTGCCCTTCGGTTCTAATGTGGTGTATGACCATGCCCCTGAGTCCAGTTTTTTAGAAAGCCACATGCATCGAGGTTCTGCTTTCCAACGCCCGTTAGCCGTAGCAGACATCTCAGCTCCAACGTGTCGGATGCCACCACCAACTCTAGAATGTGACAGGAAGCTCTCTATCACCAGCGCCTGCTCAAGCACCCCGGCATATGTGGAAATTCCCAAGGGTACTATGATAGCATGAATCTCTCAGAGGAGACCCTGCTCAAACTTTCGTGCTCAGATGTTGTCGTCATGGACCAAGTCCGGGTAAAAGCATACACGGTCTTCAAAACTAGACGCGTACTCAGCCACCGTCATCCCACCCTTCTGAAACTGTTGGAGCTCTTGAATTCGAACGGAGCGTAAGCAGGAGGGGAAAAACTCCTCACGAAACAACAACTGAAAGTCACCCCACGAAAGTGATGACTCGTCAAGAAACTGAGTCACTAGACTCCACCAATGCCAAGATACTCCGCAGAAAAGGTTGGTGGCCAAAGCCACCATATGATCTGTCAGCATCTTCACAAGCCTGAAAAGGCGAACCACTGTCTCCAGCCAAACCTCTGCTGCCTGAGGGTCTGGCTCACAACTGAACCTCAGCAGTCCCTGCCGCTGGAACTCACAGATCGCGCTCAACCTGTGATCAAACTCAGTCTGCTCTGCTGAAGCTGTCTACTGCTCAACAGGTGGGGGTGCTGCTACCGGCCCATCCGGAGGAAGGGGCTCGCATGATGGGTCATGGATTGTGGCCTTGTAGCTCACAGGGTCGTCATCACGAACTGAAGCTGGTATCCTGGCTAGATGTCTTCACGGAGACAACCTTAATATTATCAAGGAGTGCCGCGATCAGATGAGTATATATGTATATCGCAACAACAACAACGATGGGGAGATGACTCAAGGACATTCAAAGACTCAATCCTATGCGATGCACAAACCAATTTTTCCTGCAACAAGTGTCTCAGTATGCTGAGTCGACAAGCGGCTTATCAAGGTTCTAGGGAATGGATATGTTGGCCACTACACCATCACTAGACTCCCTGGCTTGAGAGCTGCTCTCGAGACACGTTAACACTGTTTCCCTAAATCCTAGGGACGTCCGAATAGCGTCCCAAGGAATGAACCACCTATGATACCACTTTGTCACGACCCGACCCTACCCGGGCTCGAGCTGCAACTACCCCAAGCCCACCTCCATAGGCCAGGGGCTGGCGACCATCGCCGAAGGCACAGTAACCCGGGGAGGCCTTTGCCTATGTACATGTACACACACACGCAGCACACTCAATGCAAAAGTGCAGAGTAAAAGAGAAAATACAAGTAAAGTACAACTGTTATAAACAACCACAGGAGTGCATCGACCTCTATATAGTACAAATCAAGTGCTGAGGTAAACTGAAAAGAAAAGGGGAAAAACACGTGCCCAACCAAAAAGTGACACAACTCGGCAACAGCAAAAGAAAAGAAAAACAACTGGAAGGGTCCCCCACCTGGAACCCGACTCTGACCACCGCACGTGGTCCAAGCTCCCAAACTCCTAAGCTCCACTGAAGTTACATCCAACCTGTCTGTCGTCTGCAAGGGAACACCATGTGCGGGAAAATCCCAAGCAGGGGTGAGTATAAAAATAATCAGTAGGATACCCCGAAGGCTCGAGGGAGCAACAAAGGAGGTACCGAAGGGTGAGTAGTAGATCAAACAGGGAAAAGTAAAGGAGTACAACTGAGAGTGATGTAAGGAGTACAACAAGGAGTGCAGTAGAGTAACAGTAGAGTGTCCAGCTCAACCCAATAAGAGGAAAGAATGTAGACTCGTCCAGACATAAGGAGCTGGAAACGCTGAGAAGATGAACTTTACGTCGAGTCTTCACTACCTATAGGAGGAGAGTAGACTCGTCCAACCATGAGAAGCTAGACACGAAAATCACATGGCATACCTCGCGCGTCTTTGCCTCTCATGGAAGGAGAGTAACCAAACCCAAGAAGTGGGTACTAGAACAAGGTATATACATATTCATATGCTCAAAAAAGAAGCCCAAACAAGATTGTAAGGGGATATCCATCCCGTAGCTCAGCCCAAGAGAGTGAGTAGCCAACAGTCCCTGAAGTAACACCATCGATGCCCAGCATCCCGCACGTCTGCCCCAAACTGCAAGTCAAGGGGTTCAAATCACCGCACCTTGACACTATCCACTTTGGGCGGCACTGAATCGCCCGCACGGTTTTAGTTCGCGTCACAATAACGCATCTTAGTGGGGAAAGTGCCCCTCATACTTGAGAGTTCCAAGTGAAGTCAAACCACACCTCGTCACTGTCAAACAGTCGAGAGGTATTCTCAAAGTCAAAGTCGTCACATCACTGACCTGTATAAATGAGGGTCCTGCTCCGGTAGTCATGGAGTAAAGCCACAGACTAGCCTAGTATACAGGACTGAGTCTGAAATACCAACAGGTGACCCACTGCCCAGCCTTGCTAGAGGGTAATTCATAATAAAATATCGGGTGACCCACTGTCCAGCCCTGCTGGAGGGTAAACCCTAATACATCATCAGGAGACCCACTGACCAACCCTATGGGAGGGTAAACCCAGAATAAGTTGACAGGCGACCCACTGCCCAGCCCTGCTGGAGGGTAGACCTGGAAAAAGTCGACAGGCGACCCACTGCCCAGCCCTGATGGAGGGTAGACCCGGAACAAGTCCACAGGCAACCCACTACCCAGCCCTGTTGGAGGGTAGACCTGGAACAAGATGATGGGAGACCCACTACCCAGCCCTGCTAGAGGGTAGACCCTCAAGAGTCATCAGGTGACCCACTACCCAGTCTCAGCTGAAGGGTAAACCCCAAGTGGTCGTTGGGTGACCCACTACCTAGTCTCTACTGGAGGGTAAACCCTAGAAGTCAGTGAGAAACCCACTGCCCAGTCTCTACAGGAGGGTAAACCCGAAGAAGTCGATGAGCAACCCACTTCCCAGTCTCTGCTGGAGGGTGAACCC
The DNA here is from genome assembly GCA_963277665.1 of Viscum album. Lineage (NCBI taxonomy): Eukaryota > Viridiplantae > Streptophyta > Magnoliopsida > Santalales > Viscaceae > Viscum > Viscum album. The sequence goes on along the minus strand of OY728140.1, from coordinate 972,437,571 downwards.
GAAACTAATCTAGCTATCCCTACTGGATGGTATAACACTGGCCAACAGAACTCGGAGTGGGTATCGTGCAACCACCCAACTTCAGAAAAAAAAACCAGGGGAAACCACTCAACCCTGTTGGTCTAATCCATCGTGAATAGGACCAGGGGGAAAACCCAATCAACCCTACTGGTCAAACAAACGAAAGCAGAACCAGGGGGAAACTCAACCTGGCTGGTTAACCAAATGAGAACAGAGCCAGGGTAAAACTCAACCCTGTTGGTCAAAAGATGAGAACCGAGGAACCCTCTACGTCGCGAGAGGTAAAAAGTACGTAAAGCAGAACATGGAACGCACATGGGGCTCCCACGATGTGTGGCCCCAAGTCAACCCCAACCAAGTGCACAAATATTCTCAGGTACCAACATCCACAAGTACCGCCCAGCATTCCCATATACTCCAGAGTATACCATGTCTCCAGCCCAAAGGCTAACGTGCACACGGCACCCAACGTCAATGCGAAGGCGTAACGTAATAACTCCAACTTTCCACCTCAATGGCTAGGGCACGGCCAACCACATCTCTTTAAACACCAACATCACTCTCCCAAGAGTGCACGTGATCACACGCCAAGGGTCCGCTATAAACACGGTAGAAGAACCGCCACCAGGGCACCTTCATATTTCCATATTTTATAATATCACGTATGAGACTCTTCTCACCTGAAAAGATTACACTGTTGTGATCCTCGTGAAAAAACATGGGAGATTGACTACTTACTCACCCCAAACGGATATCCAACGGAAAAGTCACTAACACCACCTTACGCCCAAACGATGTCCCATGATCCAGAGCCTCGGCCCCGAAAACAGTTGGGTGTATCGCGCCTTTGTGATCCCCTCGGGAAAACACGTCAAAAAGACTACTCACTTGAGCGTAACATATATCCAGAGAAAAAGATGCATTCCGGTGCACCGCACACGAGCGGTGCTACGTGGGACCCGCATCCCAGTCCTAAAACACAAAGAATGGATCACACCGTTGTGATCCTCTCGAAAACGTACACAAGTTGGACTATTCACTTGTCCAAAACTTACACCCGGTGATAAAGCTGGAAATCACCGCCAACTCCCGAAATGGTCCTCATGAGGCCCACACCAGCATGCAGAATTAGAGCGGGTGGGTAACACCATTGCAATATTCTCGAAAAAAACACCCTAAAACGATTGCTCACACGCCCCGAACGGACGTCCGATGAAAAAGTCGTTAAACGCTGCTCGTAGCTCAAAAGAAGGGTCGTGGGTCCCACGCCTCAACCCCAGCTTCATTGCCCAAAACCACACTAGAAAACTCCATCTCAACATCAGGGTTTCGACTCCACTGACGGCACTCAAAACGGACATCGGACACGTCCGCGCCGTCCAAAACAAAAACCCCCGAGAAAGACGCACGTCCACTTAATGTCGTGCCGTGCCCTCGAGCCCCTCATTTTAGGAATTAAAAACTCCCGAAACCATCTCAAAAAGATCACCTCGTCAATACGGTTCCACAGTCGTAGATGGCGCGTCAAACGGACGCGTTGTTTGGAAGTTATTCCCCCCCCCTCCCCCCCAAATATAAGGGGGGCAACCGGGACGGTTCACCCCAGTCGGCCCGGTCTGAACCGCAGCGGCCTGCTGGTTGCGGCCCACTCCAACCGAACTGGACCCGCCTCGGGTCCAGTTTTATCCCCAGAAGACCGGCCAAAACCGGTCTCCACGTCGTGCCAACAGGACCCGCAACATGCGGGTCCTTGCTCCCCCGAGTCGCCGCCTGCTGCCGACAACCCCGCTGGCACCCCGCTCGCCGTCCGGGATCCCCGGCCTGCCGCTGAGGCCGAGTGCCCTGCCGCCTGAAAGAGGAGCCGTCGTCGCCAAGAGGGACCACCGCTACCTCAGCCCTTCCTCGTCACGCCTCGGACCGCTGGAACACCCAAAACTGGTCGGAAACTTCAAAAACCCGTGAACTTCGTCGAATCGTTGCAGCCTCCTCCGAACTCGGATTTCAAATCCGAAACAAGAATCGGAAAGAGAAGAAAGTCTACTACGCATTCATGTTCTTTGTTCGATAATTTTACAGAGTTTTGATACAAAAAATCGAGCTCAAAGTAGAAGTAGAAATAAAAAATTGAAACAGCAATGATCCTACCTTGTTGGGCTTCGCCCGACGCTTCACGGAGAGTCCGCCGCCATTCCGCTGCCTTTCCGGAAAGGAGGAGGAGAGGGAGGGGGCTGATTCCTACCGCTGTCTAGGCGAAGAAGAAGAATAAGAAGAAGGAGGGGGTGTGTTTAAGTTGAAAACACTTAAACCCCCCGCCCGGCACGCCCCCGACTCTGCTCCCGAGGCATACAAAAAATAGGGCGCCCTGGGGTAAACACGACGCTCTGAGTGAAACGGTGGTCTCATTATTTTAATATGAGGCCCCATTCAAAAGTTATAAAATTTAATGACCGAGGCCACCAAATTACGAAGACGCCCCTGGGACCATTTTTCACTGACGGTCCGCGCCCACAAAACTTATACCCCTCCTAGGGTAAACGGCACACTCCAAACACAACGGTGCCCTCAGTTTTCCAATATGAGCCACCGTTTAAGAGATACTTGAGTTAAGCCATTAAACAAATAAATTAATTATTTAATTTATCTGTTCCACGCTCCGATAGCAAGCGAGGGGTCCAAACGTCCCACACCAACATGTTTTATGTCGTTCCTAGGGTAAACACTCCATTCTGGACCCATCTGTGCACTCAGATCCCTGATCTGAATCACAGTTTAGGATTTATCCCATTTATTTGTAATTTCCAGTGTGAACGCACTGAAAATTTAATTCCGGCCACTCCGGGGCTCAGAATCGCACGCCGTCTAAGGGCGCTGCTCTGGAATAATATCAAGAATATTCCAAAGTATTCTACTACAAAAACTGGGTTCTTACACCACCCTTCATCTACAGACAGTCTTGTCCTTCGCGATCGCGTACCGACTCTGTGAACCTCCTCTGCAAAATTTCTCATGTATGTGAATTGTTCTCTATTTGTGGACTACTTTTTCTTTCGTGTATCGGAGCTCTCCCTCCATGTAACTCTTACAGAATTCAATCTCTCGTATACCAGAGAATATTCTTTCACGTATCGAGTCTTAAGTTGATATAGCTTTCTGCTTAAATCCTTCAGTGGAAATTCTTTCGTGCGAACCACTCTAGCCTTCGTAGGATTATCCCTCACGATCCACCTTTGGACTTTGCTGAAATCCCGGATCAAAAGATATTATCTAATAATATTGAATCTCTACATATTTCGGTGGGATTATTGATTCTTATATAGGAAAAGATACCCTCTTAATCCACTGAATTGAGATTTACCAAATCTTTGATTCGATACAGCCTCCACTACATATTATTCCTTCTATCACCGTGAATTTCTCCCATTCCGTGAACCGTTTTTTCCACGACGTCTGCATACTTCCTGGGCTCCAATGTGGTCAATATCCTCTTCCTTTTTCAAGTTATCCGCATACCACACCGCCTTCCACTGCTAACCATTTTCAGTTTTGAGAACCTCACCCACGTACCATTTCCACCGCTTCGCGTACCATTCCCAAAACATGGTACACGGCCCATGAATTATGGTATGTGATTCTCACCCTTTGCCAATTTTCTTCAATGTTCTTCATACCGTTCACTCCTATGAAGAAATCCTTTATTTTCCAAATCAAACTCCCGATTTTGAGACCCAAAAATTTGGCAAACACTGGGAAACGGTGCCACCATAAAAACATGTCTTCGGAAAACACTAATCAAACTCATTTGAGGTCAGCTGGCTTTTTTAATAAACACAAACACACCCAAAACATACCGATAGGACACCTTGAGGTATTTTTTCCCAACAGGATTGTATAAAATGGAAGCTAAATAAGGAATGAACAATATGGAAGGAATAATTGATGATCAAATAATGATAAATAAATAATCACATGATCTTGAAACATATACAAGGACATGAAAACTATTCAAATTAACTCGTGGGAATAAATAACTAATTTCATAATGATGGAATGCATAATTTTTTACATCTAAAAATTATAATCGAGACCTTTTTCTAATACATCTAAACATATTTTCAAGGTCTTGTGCCAAGACCTCAATATAAATGGGCAAGATCTCATCCAAATACCAAATCTAGTTTGTCTAGTGAGACTTACTAATGCATCAAGGGGATATGTAATTTTAGTCCCCATCCAACACATAATAAGTAAAATATATACATCATATGAACAATCAACATAACTTAAATATCATACCTTAAAATTCAATAATTGTTCATATTGAAAGAACTAGCATACGGAATATCAATACTTTCCCCAGTCAATCTGATCATGAACCATCTAGAGAAATATGGTGGATAGTATCATAAGATTATAGTCACTATAAAACATAATATTCAATAAAGGATGTTTACATCGATGAAAATACTTCCAAATTATCACAAGAAAATCTATTGAGTAAAATACCCATTTCACTTTGAAAATAATAATTTAAAATATAAAAATTTTCCAACTATTAATGAAATAAATTCATTTGTAAATAACATTATAAACTTGTAAATTACTCTTTAAATTAATTCATTTTTATGATAGATATAAATTTTTTCATGTTGTATAAGTTAAAAAACATTCATTTCACACTTTTATAAAAATTTCAAAAGGTATCCCATTCAGAAAATAACAATAAGATTCCGTTTAAACCATTTTTAAAAAAATTAAAAAATTAGTAAAAATTCATTTAATAATTTATTAGAGAACATTAAAAACATTATATTATTAATTTGAAGAAAAATATAGACATAAAAGAAAAATATTCATAATCGAGTAGAAAAACAAGGCCAATTTTCCTTAAAAACATTATTTCAGTATCTTGAGTACTTAAAGGTAGAAATGATAGGAAAACTTGTAATTTATAGAAATAACCATATGAGAATAAAATATATTTGTTTTAAGATATAAATATCAAATATTTCCCTAATGAATAATTAAAAAAAATCCCAAATAATGATGAGATTGTGAAATAAACTCTTACCACATTGGTAAATTTCAAATCATAACCCCCATGAAAGAAAGAAATTTGAATGAAACGTTAAATACAATGAATTTTAAAGGATTAAATATATAAAAAATAAAAGTGATTGTATATATTCAAACATGGTAAGGGTTCCTCGATGTAGGGTTCCTCAGGTCACTAATTGGATTTTCAGGGTTGATAGGATATTCTTACAGCACCCATTATGTTTTCATTTTTTATTGTTGGTTTTTGAATTTCAAATTTTTCCGCTGAATTTTGTGTGATTTTGAATTAGGTGTGATTTTGGATTTTCAGGTTCCCACATTAATCCAAATAGTTTTTTTATGAAAATTTAAAAAAATGAAGGTAACAACATTTATAATAATAAAATGTGTCTCAATAAATGAAAATTGAGATGAAATCCCTTACCTCAGGTTCAAATCGTCACGTATATTATTTATATTCCTAAATAATAAACTTATGTTAATTATTTAATTTATTAAGAACCTTTTTCAGGTATATTATTAATTTTATTTTATTTATTACCATGTTATATTTAATTAATTAATCAATTGTGTTCACATCGGACGCTTTGATGATATCCAGTTAGTATGTACAAAATGACATTAGTAGGCTAAATATGGTAATATATTTCAGTGTTACATCATATATAGATTAATAATCATTAAATAATTATCATTTTTATAAATAAATTATAATTTTAAAACCATCCATGAACTATGTTTATGAAAAATTTACTATTTTACAATCATGGAGACGGTAAGTCGTACGTACGCATGAGTAACGTTTAAATTTTTTATGATCATGATTGAAAGAATGTAAGTACTATTTTATATTCTTATAATGAAAAATATTTAATAAATATGTTATTCTAAATTAAATAATATTATATATATCATTTATATTGTGTGGTAATGGAAAACGAATCACATCGCTTCATGGAGGTGGTAGTCCACACGTACGCACGAACGATATTATCATTTTTAAATGGATATAAAGGTAATAAATTTGATAATATATTATCTTTTTTTAATTATAAAAATATCATGAATATAATATATAAATACTAAATTCTTCATTATAAAAATTCTTGAGAGGCGGTGATAGAAATGAATTAAAATGGTTTGTGAGGCGGTAGTCCGTTGAACACATGAATGACTATTCATTTTCCTATTTGGTGTAAAATGATATGGATATAGGCTATTTAATTAACATAATAACATCACATTATATAGAATATAATTATTTTATTATATCATTATGTTTTGATAATATTTTAATGAGGTATAATATGAAACAAAATAAAAATGCTCGGTTAAGAACTATACCTCTTCTTCAGACAACTTCCTTTGCTCTACACCTCAATTCCTCTAACATTGGTATTATTCTTAAATTAATTAATCTATAATGTGGATAGGTATGTTATGAATTTATTTGGAAAACTCTTGGGAGAAAAATAATTCTATTTAAGTGAGGATAGGAGGGGAGATGGGGTGCCTTTTTATAAGAGAAGGGAGGGGTACTTTTTGAATTTCATAAAGTATTAAATTAATATAAATTATTTTCCTGTAAAAATGAATATAAATTGATATAATTTTAATATAAGATTATTTATATTCTAAATAATATAATACAATAAATTTTGAATAAGTTTTTGTTTTGTTTTTACCCTTATCTTTTAGTTTTAACCCTTTATTAACCCATTTGACTGTTGCGGCAATATTAAACTCTTCTGCCATTTAAGGGTTAATAATATTACCATAAAAAAGAAAAACGAACCATAAATAGACCATGGTTGATTTTTTAAACCATATATCATCAATATTTCATAATTTATTGTTTTTATTAATTTTAAATCATTTAATAAAGAATTATTTATTATAAAATATTATTAATGTCATTTTTAACAATATTCATTTAATATGACTTTGAATACATCAAGAAAAAGGTCTAATTAAAATATGATCCATTAATACTTTTATAACATGTCATATAGATATATAAAATTCATTAGAAACTTTAATTCATTCAAAATATATCGTTTTTAGTTTTTTTTTAATTATTTTTTTTATTTTTTATTAATTGAATAAATGTTGGGCTCGTGTTGTGTAAGCATTTAGGGTAAATATTTCATCACTAAAAATTAGAAATAAATTACCATGATAGAAAAATATTTATTATTCAAATAAATATTTATATTCAAACATAACCATTTTTTATGCTTATTTAAAAAATTTAAACCAAATAAAACAAATTGGATGAAATTTTTTGTGTTTCTTTAAATAAAATAATATAAAGGAAAAAAATAACATCCAAATATAAAACAAAATCTCATATATTTGAATATTTGATGATTATATATGAAATAAGTTGATCCAATGAAATTAAATGCAGTGTTAGGGTCATTTTATAGTTCTTATCATACTATTTTTGACCTTAATTACCAGATTTACCCTTACTATGGTGACAATTCTTTATTATGGTTACTATTCATAATAACCAAAAATAAAATTGTCCTATATACCATATTTGGACCTCTTGGCTCCAAATTTGTGATCCATTTTTTAAGATTAATTTTTTATAAGTTGTAGTAATTAATTTAAAATCAAAACACAAAACTCAATGAAAAACAATTTTTCAGAAAAAAATATTTTTTGTATAAAAATATTTCTATAGAAAATTAAATAATAAAATTAATTATAATGAACATAATTTTATTATTAATAATATACTACAACTAATTTTATTTTTAAATAATTTTAAAATAAAATGGAACTTTGTAAATTCTTGAAACAAAAATACAGTTTTCAATAAATATCGGTATTTTTCATTATTCATTAGAAAATAAATCTTTTCAAAAAAATAAAATAAAATCACCCAAAGATAAATTTTATATAATAATTTCAAAAAATTAATTTTTTTATAAAATAAATTTAATATAATTTCTATAAATAAATTATATTTTTTTCTCACAAAAAGTAATAAAAATCATTTTGAAGAAAATGTATTTTAGAAGTATAAAATAATTTTACTGAGAATAAAGTAATTGTTTTATAAGAATTAATAAATGAATTTGTATTGAACATATCCTTTATATATATATCATAATTTATTTAATACTATTCATATCTTCCAATTTAATTATTAATAGATAATTGTTACATTAAATAATAATAATGTAATAGTATATCATGGTTCGTTTAGACTCAATGTCATGTGTAATGCAAGATATCAAAGAAATTAAATTTATTTAAAGATAAATATATTCTAAAATCCTGGGGCGTTATAAGAAATCTACCTCATAGTTAGTGTTAAGTACGTGAAACTCTTTAGGGAATAAATCAAATTATTCCCTCATAATGGGAATGTCCCCCAGGTTGATGATTTCCTTTGGATCATCCATTTGAGAAAGATATTCCTCTTCATCACATATCAACAACCACAACATTGAGTTATTTTTTAAATGAGATTATTAATGTTCCTTAATTTTGTATCATATCATAGGGTAATTTTTGGTATAGATATTGTTTTAGTATTCCTGAAATTTGATGTGATCTCTCTATAATAAGAGTTTTTCCATCCCAAGTATAACATCAAATTACACTAACGGAAGGATTACAAGATTCACTAGAAGAATATTCCCACAGACTCTACCTAGGGAATATTCTAATACTTTAGTTGAACTAATTCACCAATAGGTTTTTTAACAGATATATATTCATTAAGGTATCGAGAAGGTCACTCAATAGTTCTATAAAACTTTTAGAATATAATGGAATTTTTTTAAGTCAGGGCTAAAGCCAATTTTTTTTATGAAATCGAAGACCAAATTCTACCTGAGTTGAGGGATATCCATTATATAGCTCATAAACCCAAAGCCAAGTGGACCATGAACATGGTCTGAAGGCCCTAGGGCTTGAAAGACCTGTTTTTAATCCCAAATTCCCTTTTTTATCCCAAATTCTCCTCCTATAAATAGTACTACTATAGTACTTGGGTTGTTACAATACCACTATCACTACAATACTACCGCTTCTATAGTTCCACCACTACTACAATCCGCTATCAAAGTGTTATTATAGTAACTCTGTAAATCACCCTTGTACGGTTTTGAACCTAGGTCCTTTTGGATGTCGCCTTACAGAGTTTACCACTTAAGAGCCACCCCATTTGTGTCAGGATATAAATGAGTTCATAGAACCTAAATCAAATAAAATTTTCACCAATATTAATTGAATAGTAAGAATACCTTTTACGACTTCATTTTCTTACTCCACCTCAGTGATAGTGATGGTGTATGTTTTCACTTTCTCCATCTACTTGGGTGGTTTCTGACATTGATTCCACTCAAAGACCCTTGGTTTGGTTCATTGGCTTTCATATTTTCCAAGTTACTTATAATTAAATCATTAGACCATAGGTAGTGTATTGGGTGGTACCTTCCTTTCCTCCATCACATTGGTCAGCTGCTTCATCTCTCTTCGACATTCATGATCTTGATATCATTTTCTCCCATACTTAAAACATTTCCTCATTCCTTTTATTCAAGTCCCATGGTTCTTATTTATACATATTTTATGTGTGGGATATTGGATATTCTTTCTTCATTTATCATTTTAGCCCACATCTTGAAACCCTTTCCTTTTTTTATCTTCATGTCCATGGAATAATTCTCCAAAAATCATCTCTACTATGAGATAACATCGAACAACTTCTTCATAACTCCAAAAATTATCAGATAGTTAGAAATTTTTAGAGATATATTTTTAAAACACTTAATAATATCTCTATTTTAATATCATTGTTTGTAAGATATATAGTTTTAAATCACTAAATAATATCTCTACTTTGAAACCATTATTTGTAACAAAACCCAAGGCATACCACGTAAACCTTTTGAAATTATCATCATAATTTATGAAAGATTCACTCGTTTTTTTAAGATGTAAAAATTATTTTTACATCATAGTATGAATATTTCAAGGGAATTAATTGTTAAGAATTTTTTTAAAAGTCTTCCTACTCCATTTCATAATTCTGATTCATATTCTTGAATTTTTTTTACCATTTATCTACTTCTCCTTCTAAATGGTAGACGATCATGGTAACAGTACCCTTCTCTAAACAATGAATTGTGGAAAATATACTTTCTATGGATTTATCACATTATTTTGAAACAAGTGGATCTAAAGATCCACTAAATTTTGTTGTTCATTAGCACATGGAATATTCGATGGCTAATTGATCCTTCATGGGTGAGTCATGACATTCCAAATTTATAAGGTTATTATTCATAACCTGTGTAACACCCCATTACATTTTTTTCAAGTACATTTTATGATTCATTTTTTATTTCCCTTTTCGTTGGTTGGGTAATTCCGAGAAGGAATTAGGAGGATACTTTAAATGTTGAAGTCACATATTTTTGGAATTTTCAGCATAAAACTTGTAGTTTCTATAATCTTGTTGGGATTTACATGTCGTGTAATGGGGTTATGGGATGTGCAATCATCACTTGGAATATTCCATGAAATTTTTACACATAGTTAAAGGTTATACACCATGTAAATCATACATTCCATATAAATATTAAAATTTGTATTTTTAATAAAATTTTATGGGTTTTTAGTGTATGTGGGACTAGAAAATTACATGATTTGTAATTGGTTTACATGCCATTTAAAATCTAAAGTGTTGGTTTTGAGAAGTCAGATCAGCTAAAAATATCATTTCAGTCCTCAAGGTTTTCTTCCCTCTTGACATTGATCCATCCCTAAGTGATTTGGGTGATCTCCAATCCCTCCAGATCATTTGTTCAAGGATTCATCGTTGTGTTGGTTCTAGTTTATATCTTCGAGTAAGTGGTCTCCCTGTCTCCTCTATCTCTATATCTTTTCCTCTTTTGAGTTTTATATATCGTCTTGGGATTGATGGATCTAAACTTCATGTTATTGAATCATGTTTCTAGGTTGAGTTCCTATATCATATGTGACTTCATTTTCTATTATTGAGCCCCATTGTGGATGTTTTGATTCCATGAAAAAGGTAGTTGGTTCCGTTTAAGATATAAAATTAAAGAAACCTTGAATTGATTCTTGTTAGAAATCTATTTCAATTTAAATGTGAAAACCTTAATTTTTGGTGAATTGGTATTGAAATTGATATCGTATGGATTTGGGGAAAACCCCCCAATTCAAATGGAATTAGATATTGGGGTGTAATTTGAAATTGAATGAAATTAGGAATTGATTTTTGAATTTATTTTGAGAAAAATGGCTTAAATTGAAATGATAAAATCATATGAATGGTTTTGGTTTAAAAAGGAATGATGAAAAACTCCTATTTTTGTTTTTATAATGAAATTAGAATATTTAAACTTAAAATGGGGCAATTTTATTTTAAACTGATTTGAAATAATTTTCCCATTATTGATTCGTTGATTGAGAACATGCAAGATTGGGGAGTTGTGGTTTATTTTGTAAAACAAAGCTTGGATGGGAATTCCCTAGAAACAGATTGATGATTACAAATCTAACAAAAAAACTAGTTTAGTAAGTCTTATCCCTAATGGGATAATGATGGTTCCTATTAGGTGTGATCCTAAGGGATGTGTGTACATATATTTTTTGTGATTACTGGTATGAGATGTATGAGGATCCTATATCTAGAAACTATTGTACTGTAGGGTAGATGACCATGTCACTCATTGTGATTTTTTAAATATATATAATATTGATATAAAACTATTTTACTCATCCCTAATTATTTATATAAATTATTTTATATAAAGTTTTTATTTAATCCATGTTTATGTTTTTTTCCATCATTTTAAATTAAAATCATGTTTTGTATTAAATATGAAAATGTATTTTCATACTTGTTTTTCTTAAAATTGAAATCATGATTTGGTTTATTATTATTATGTAATTTTATTATATAATACTTGTTGATACCCTATTGGGATTTTTATCTCACACCCTACCTTTCCTGTTGAGAATTTTTATATTCTCTTCTACCATGTCTGAGTAAAGTGATGATGCCTCTTAAAGTAAGTGGATGTTCTTGATCCATCAGGTCTTGGAGTGACATGTACATTGGGATGTGTATTTTATCTTGTTATACTTTTGGTACTTTGGTGATGTATTTTTTGGGCTCTAAATATACCTATTTTTTTCCTGGTACTCTCTCCCTTTAGAGTGTTTTAGCATACTGATATGTATCTTTATCTTATGGTTTTTTTCTTGGAAAACATGTTCCCACATTTTTATTATATGATATTGGTGCTAGTATCCAACCTATGGGGATCGATAAATCTATTCAATCTATACCTGGATCATCTTGATTATTAGGGTACTAGGGTATCTCAGATAGTTCCTGAAAAATTGGTATCATAGGTGCAGGTTAAGAATCTTCCCTTGATTTCAGTATGTAGTTGAGAAATCTTATCGGGACTTAAGAGGTATTTATGAGTGAGTTTCTAGCCATCTCTCATCATAATGATCCTTAAGTCACTATTGGTTATTTGTGAAAGATGTATTAAGGATTAGTTCTTGTATTTTCCTTTATTTTTATTTCAGTAGTTTAAATATAGTTCTTTTTTTATTATCTAAGGGTATTAATTTCCCTTGTTACTCTTGTTTGATTATTGATCTGAGTAATCTTTTGATGTATTAAATGTTGTTTACTGATGTTGTGTGTCATCATGCCACCAAGAATAAATTTGAATAGGATCTAGGAGGAAGATATTGATAAACCATAGTACTAAAATCCTCTCATTAACTAGAATCTAGTTGAGGTTGGTGTTTCTGTTGTCTAAGCTCTAGGATAGGCACATGCATTTGTACCCTCTCAGGATCTAGTTGTGGAAACTTAGAGGGATGAATCCCAGAATTTTTCTCATGAGTTCCTTCATCATAAACCATATTATTTCCAAGTATTTAATGATCCCCAAGAGGTTTAGGACTGTTTGACAAAGATAGATCATCTATTTTAATTTCTAGAAACACCTAAAACTCTAAAGGTAAATTGTTCTGCCTTTAAGCTTGAGGGCCCTAGTAGTAGATGTTTTGATACAATAGTGATAGCAAAGAAGCAATAGGGTTTAGAGTGGAAATAATTTAAAGTTATTTTCACCGACTAGTTCTATCCATATTCTATGGTGTTGGATAAGGATATGTATTTTTTTAATACTTGATCAGGTTGATAGGACTGTTATAGATTATACAAATCCTTTTTCCAAGATTGTGTAGTTGTCACCTGAAATTATATCGAATGAGAAGATGAAGAGTTGATGGTTTGATATGGGGATTCAATCTGATATTCATTCTTAGGTTTTCTTATTGAATCTTTATTATTATATTGATGTGATGGATAGGGTATTGATGGTTGAACATGGCCTGGCTGGTAAGTTAGGTTTGACCAGAGTTCCTTTTTCTCCTAGTGGTAGTTCTATGGGTTCCAATAAAGGAAAGATAAATCATGATGAGTCTCATAGTGGATCTTAACAAATGGGTTATTCTAGAACACCAATAGTGCCTTGTAGAGGCCCTTTTACTTTCTTTCAGTGTGGAAATCCTGGTCATTCAAAATAGTTTTTCACTGAGGCACCCAAGATATCCAGTTCCTATGGTCGTTCGGGAAACTTGAAAAAATTATATTATATCTATTATTCTCCATATAATAGCATGGGATCATCATCATCAAAAAGTAATATATTTCAGTTATATTCTTCAATATCTAATGGCTTCCAACCATATAAATCTAGAAAAATCTTCTTTATATAGTGTAAGAGTCTCTAGAGGAAGCAGATATGGGTCCAGTGATTATGAGAAGTACCATAACTATAGTTTCATCTTTAAATACTGGTTTATTTTATATTAATGCATCTTAGTTATTTATATAAACTAATATTTTAAATATTCTAAATATTCCTATGGATATTTTATCTTAAGTGATGGATATTACTACACCCCGCATAATGAAGATAGAGTAGGGTCTTTATTGTCCTACTTTTTTTCTCATTATCAGAGATTGATATTTCTTGGGATTTTCTAGTTCTTTAAATCAAACCTCTTGATGTAATTTTTAGGATGGATTGGATCATTGCAGCTAAATCTCAAATTTATTATTATCTTTGATAGTTCCTTTTTACTATACCTTATGGAGTGCTCCATATATTTCAGGTAGAATGGGACCTGAATTTGAGTAGAGAAAGATAATATTATTAAGATTTGGGGAAAGTGATTTAGTGTTTGCTTTTAATCTGGAGAGGGAATCTTTGAGTGATGATATCACTCCAGTTTTTATCAAGTTTCCTAAATTATTTCCTTCTAAATTCACTGGTTCTCTACTATTAAGGGAGTAATAGTTTTATATTGATTTAGTTTTAGGTACTCAACCAATATTTATTCCTTCCTACCACATAGTACTAGCTAAAATGAAAGAGTTGAGGCATTAGTTGAATGATATATTAGAGAAAGGATTTGTACTCATGATAATTTCTCCTTGGGTAGTGCCTATTATATTTTCTAAAAAGTTGATGGATCACTTTTCATATGTGTTTATTACTAGAAGATCAATCTATTTGTGGTAAATAATAAGTATCAATTTCTATGGACTGATGATTTGTTTGACTAGTTGAAAGGGGTGAAGTGTTTTTTGAAGATTGATATTTGATCTAGTTACCACCAGTTGATAATAAAATAATATTACATTCATAAAACTACCTTTTGGAGCAAGTATGAACATTATAAGTATATTTTCATGAAATTTGGTCTAACCAATGATCCTATAGACTTTGTGGCTTTGGTGAATATGATTTCCATTAGTATATTGATGTGTTCAAGGTGGTTTTTTGTGGATAAAATATTGGTTTACTCTATGTATGAGGAGGATCATGTGCATCATCTAAGATCAGTTATAAAATTTTTGATAAATTTTTGATTTTATTCCAATATATTGAATTGTAATTTATGGATTTTGGAATTGAATTTCTTGGTACATGTGGTCTAAGAACAAGGTTTTTCACTTGATTCTGAGAAGGTGAAAGTTTTTATGACATGGGAGAAACAACATAATGTTTTTGGGTTTAATATATTCTTGAGTTTAGCTGGGTATTATCATCAGTTTGTAAATGAATTATTGAAATTGGATTCTCTGATGACCACTATAACTTAGAAGGGATGATTTTGTATTGGGATGAGAAATGTCATAGTTCTTTTGTCGAGCTAAAACATCTACTGAATTCTATGTAGTAGTTGACTCTTCCAATGGATAGGTAGGGCTATATGGTCTTTGGTGATGCATCATGTTCAGGTTTTGGATTTTTCTTTTCTTATGTAGGGTGATTACGTCATTGTCTATGGCTATTAGTATATTAGGCCACACTAGAAGAATTATCTGACCCATGATCTTGAACTCGTAGTTGTGATGCGTACACTTAAAATTTAGTGGCACTTCCTTCATAGAGAAAGGTTTACTTTGTATTCTGAACACAATATCTTGAGTTATATCTTCTCTCAAAAGGATTTGAATATCTACCAGAGGAGTTGGGCGAAATACCTAAAATATTTTGATTTTGATATTTTCTATACACTAGATAAAGGGAATTTTATTATAGATTCTTTTAGTAGGAATATTCTGAATCATGCCATGGAAGAATCATTGGAAGATTGGAATTTGATGGATTTTTTTTATAGTTGCAAATTAGAGTTTAGGAAAGAGGGGATGACATTATCTTGGATATTTTTTAGTTGACCTCAACTCTTATTGAGATGAATATTCAAGAATAATAAGGTTGATGAAGGTTTCTATAGCATTAGAGACTCTATTTATGGTGGGGATATTGTTGTTGAGTGGTCGTTCTCCACTTAGGGTATTATATGTTTTCGAAATCGGTATGTTGTACCTCTTCCAATGAGTATAGTTGGGATGGGGGATTTCCATAATTTCTAATGAGAAGTGTACCCAACAACCACATAGTTTATTTATGATATACAATGTGGATTTTGGTATTTAGCTATGAGATGGGACATTGCTAATTTATTCTCTCATTATTATACTTTCCAATAGGTCAAGACCGATCACCCGATACCTTCAGGTTTACTTTGGAAACTTTTAGTGTCATATTAGAAGTGGGACAAGATCTCTATAGACATTGTGGTTGGGTTTTTACATACCTAGAGAAAAAAATGTGATATATGATGTGATCAGTAGGATGAAAAAATTTTCTCACTTTATACTCATTCTTAATGAAACCAAAGTTGAGGAGATGATAAATCTCTATGTGAGAATGATTTTTCATTTTCATGGAGTTCCATATATTTTAGTCTCAAATAGGTATCCCTATTTTACTTCTTACTTTTGGAGTGGCCTCCATGATGCATTGGGATCTTAGGTTCATTTGATTATTCCATACCATCTGCAGATAGATATACAGACAGAGAGGAATATACAAATTATGTAGAATATGATTTGTGCATGTGTCCTCAATTTTAGTGGAGTGTGGGATGATCATTTGGAACTAGTTGAGTTTACTAATAATAATAGATACCATTCTGCAATAAAAATTGATATTTTTTAGGCCTTGTATGGTTGACCTTATAAATATTTGTTTTGTTGGTCGGAGATTGGTGAAAGTTTCTTGGTTGGACCAAGCATGGTTCAAGAAATGATAGAAAATATTCAGTTGACTCATAAGAGGATGTTTATGGAAAAGATCAAGTATAAATATTATACTAATCATTAGCACAGACCATTGGAATTTTTAGTTGGTGATCAGGTTTTCCCACAAGTTTCACCCCTTTTGTGTCATTTATGGATTGGGAGGCAAGGGAATATCACTCCTTATTTTGTGGGACCTTTTGATGTTGTTGAGAATGTGGGAAACGTGGTTTACCATTTATCACTTCTTCCATTTTCGATGTAAATACATACCATTTTCCATGTATCACAGATAAAAAAGTGTCTTTCTGATCCATCTCATGTTTTGGGTTGGACCGATCATTATGTTGAGCTTGATTTATCGGGGACTAGGCATGAAATCAGGATTGTGGATTTTGAGACTAAGTTACTTAGTGGGAGTATAATACCTTTAGTCTAGATGATATTCAAGTATTGTAATTATTCTGATGAAACATAGAAGCATGAAGAACTGATGGGAGAGTAGTGGACTCACCTTTTGATATGGAATCTTCTTGACATGATTTTTGGGGGAAAAACATTTTTATGGTGGGGATTTTGCAACACCCCATTATGTTTTTGTCGGGTATGTTTTAAACTTTTTTTGTATTTATTTTTCTTTTTGGTTGAGTAATGTTTATAAGAAACTGGGAGGATGCCTATAATGGTGAATTCAGATATTTTTATGGAATTTTCAGCATAAAACCTACATTTTCAACAGTTTGGTGGGGATTTACATGTTGTGTAGTGGTGTTACACGAGGTGTGATCATAACATGGAATATATTGTGAAATTGGTACATAGCGTGGAAGGTTACACACCATTTATAGATTACATACCATATAAATATTAAAAGTTTGGTTTTAAATAAAAGAAGATGAGTTTTTTGGCATATATGGGACTGAACAATTATATGATGTGAAATTGTGTTACATGCTATGAAATTGGGTTACACGCCATGTATAATCCTGAGTATCGTTTTTAAATAGGCTGCTCGGCTGAAAATATCATTTCATTCCTCTAGGTTTTCTTCCCTCTCATCCTAGATCCATCCCCATGTTATTTTTATGATCTCTAATACCTATGAATAATTTGTTTGGTGATTGATCATCATATTGGTTTTACTAAATCTGTTCAGGTAATTGGTCTCCCAATATCCTCATTATATCGCTCTTTTTATCTTTGGATTTTAATCGATCATCTTGGTATTGATAGATCTAAAATCTATATTATTGATTCTTGTTTCTAGGTAAATTTCCTAGAACCTTTATGCTTTCATTTTATTTTGGTGAGTCCCATTGAGGGCATTGTGATTCGGTGAAAAAGGTAGGTGGTTTTGTTTAATATGGTCAATTAAATAAAAATTAAGTTTCTTGTTTTTTGAAATTTATTTCAATTTAATTGTGAAACCCCAATTTGATGAGAATTGGGATTGAAATTGATATAGTATGGATTTTGGGAAAAAAAATTCCAAAGGAATTGTAGATTGGGAGTATTTTGAAATTAATAGAAATTGTGAATTGATATTTGAATTAATTTTGGGATAAATGTCTTAAATTGAAATAGTAGAAACCTGTGATTTGTTGTGGTTTGAAAATGCATGAAATGATGAAAAACTAATGTTTTGGTTTTTGTAATGAAATTGGAATATTGAAACTAAAAATGGGGAAATTTTATTTCAAATTGATTTTGAATAGTTTTCTCATTTTCATTAGATTGATTGAGCACATGTGAGCTCAATTAGTTAGTGGGTTATTTTAGACAAGTACGTTGGGATGGTAATTTTCTGGTAAGAAATTGATTAGTAAAACTCTAAAAAAACCTAGTTCAGCATATCTTATTCCTGATAGGATGTTTACGGGTCCTATTCGGTGTGACCCTAAGGGATGTGTATATACATATTTTTTATGATCACTAATATGAGATGTATGAGGATATTATAACTAGATTATATCATACCATAGGTCATATGGACATGTTTCTTATTGTTGTTATTTTGATATATATTCCCTTGATATACAACTATTTTACTCATGACTAATGATTTATATAAACTATTTAAAGTAAATCATTTATTCAATCCATGTTTGAAATGTTTTCCATTATTTGAAATGAAAAGCATGTTTTGTCTTAAATATAAAAATGCACCGCCAAGCCTATTTTAACTAAAATTGAAAGGTTGATTTGGTTTATTATTATTATGGAATCTTATTATGCAACACTTTGGGGAGAACCTATTAGTATTTTTAGTTCATGTCATACCTTTTCCTTTTGGAATTTGTGGAATTTCACCTGCCATGATTAAGTAAAGGGAAGGATCCACTTGGAGGAGGTGGATGTTCTTAATCCCTTAGGACTTAGAGTGATGTGTCCTTTGGGATATAGATTTTGTCTTGTTAGACTTCTAGTATATCTATGATGTACTTTTTGGGTTTTCAGATACATGTTTGGTTCCAAGTTTTATCTCCCCTTTAATTTTTTTAGCATACTGATATGTATATTTATCTTCAATTATTTTTCTGGAAAATTAATTCCCATTTTTTTATTTTATAATTATAGGTTCTATTCACCAACCCCATGGGGATTTGGAATTCCATTCGAGCTATGTTGGGATCAGATCATTTATCAAGGTGCCAGTGTATCCAGGATGGTTCAAGACAACCTAGGAAAAGTGGTTAAGTACCTCCATGAGGTTTTGAACTCCACCTCCCATTGAATTGGGAATTTAATTTGGAAAACCATTTCATTGTCCGTCACATGGGTAATTTAGAATGTTTTATCTTGGTTCTCATTATTTTCTAGAAAATATAAGGTTATAATAAAATTAAAGTCAATAAATAATGAATAAACAATTTATTCTCATGTGAAAATCAATTCTAAAGTCATCTACTATAGGAAACCTAAATTTTTCCTAGGTTACATTTTACCAACCTACTTCACAAACATTGATTCTAAGATCATATTATTTAATATTTTCTAACTTAAAAAATAATTTATCTATATATGTTTCATAATGGTCTGTAAAGATCATGTGATCAACCAAAGCATATCCCATGTGTGTGTCAAATCAGGTGTGTAGTTTGGCCTACTTATTGTGCACCAAGTGAAGATTGATTTAATACCTAGACAAAAAAATCAATATTATTAATCCTACATGTATCTAAGATAGTGACTTTATTCACTTATAATATCCAGATCAGGATGTCATTTTTAAGAAACCACACTCTATACTCTACCAAAATTTTAGGATGTCTTTCGATATAGAGACCTATCCCAAGGTATTTCAATAATGTTTTCTAGTTTTTATTCCTACAGATAACTTAAAATTTATTTGATATAAACTATATAAACATTACTCTTTCATAAATTATTAATATATCATTTTTATATAAATAACATAGAAATGGTACAATCTAGAATTGGAAGGTTTTGTATCTTGGGTGAATTGGGTTTATACATCATGAGTACATAATAAAGTTACATAATTATTTAAATATGTATTCATTATCCTCCTAAATGATATCATATTCTTATTAGTACATATAATCACCTAATAATATACTTCTAGGAAAGGGTTAATCTAAAAAACCCAATAAGGGGTGAAATCATTGGAAAAGAACATGATACATGAATCAAAATAGTATATGGGTGTGTATAATCATCATCATCACATCATGATAAAAGGGTAATCATTATAAGAATGAGATAATAATTATAAAGAGACATATAATGTGGAATATGAATAATAATGAAGCATCATAACATTTCAATCAAATCTCAAAAAAATTGTAAACAAAGCTAACATCAGGTTCAAACATAACATATGTCTACAAATAAAAAGATTGTAATTATGAACAAATAAGGCATCATGTTCATGCTTAATACACATGATATCATAAGATATATAACATTATCCAATTAATAATATGGATATATAATTATAGGCCCACCCTTCACATCATAATATGCTCATAATCATACATGCCGCCTGGAATGGAAACACTTAATAATCATACACATGAAATAAAACCATTAAAAATGGGTTTCATAAAAATATCATCAAGAATATTTTAGTGAATAACGATATAGGTTCCCAAATGAACAATGGAAAAATATTTTTTCCATTTTTTATTTTCATAAAGTGATCATAGTCTGTATAGATATAAATAAACAACTTAAGAGAAATCAATTAGATGTTTTTAAAATAAATTTATCTTTAAAAATCATTATTTGTGGATTGGAAATCATCTCAATGAAGTATAAAAATGAATATCCCTATAATAAAAAAATTTAAAGGAAATTGAAATACATTCATATGGTATTTTAATAATAATCTATGTGAAGGGAAGGAAGAAGGAAAGATAAACCCAAAATAAGAGTTGGGTTTGAGAGTTCCCCTTATCTTGGGTCCCATTTTATTTCATCACATTTACATATCCTGTATAAAAGACTTATGTTTATTAAAGTATGAAACAAAAATTTAATTATGTTCATTTTTTTAATCTTGATCATTTAGAATTTTTGGATTTTATTTTTTAATTTTCTTTGTTAAAGGTGAAATTATTTTATTTTATGTTTTATTTAAAATTATCCCATATTGTTTAGATTTCATCATTTTGATTATTTTTAGATTTTATTCTTCTAAAAATATTTCAAAAGATTTTAATATATTAAAATAAATTTACAAATGTAAGAAATAATCTATAATAACTAGCCATATATGTGGTGATATGTAAAGTGAAGACAACATCCTCATAAGTGGATGAAACATACCATTAAAGAGATGTGACAAAAGAGGGGTAAAATGATGTATAATATACATATATATTATAAATAACATTTATAAAAAATATTATTATCTTTAATACAATTTTAAATGGATTAGGAAGAGTTTGTATAGAGTTTGGTGGAAGAATTGAAAAATATAATAGGAAAAGTATAATGGAAGAGAAGGAAAAATCTTACCCAATTTATGAAGTTGATCCTTTTTCTAAGACCTTAACACCTTGAGGTATTGGGGTTGAGTGACTCCAAAACATTCGTAAGGGTAATAATTTTCTTAATAGAGGGTAATTGGGAAGTGATTTTTCTTTAAGAAGTTAAAGGGAAGTGGTTTAATCTAAGGGAAGAGAGATGGTATATTTATATTAGAGGAGATTGGTATGTTTGAGTTAAAATAATGAATAATTTATTATTTCCAAGTTAATACTTTTAAGAGTGATATTTTGAAATTATGAATCATATATGAATAAAATATAATTATTTTAGGACTTTTAAAACATGCCACAACCGAATTTATTATTTTAATTAAGAGTAAAGGTAAAAAATGAAAAATTATTTCATTAATGGAATAATTTATATTTCTAGGATTTGGAAAATACATTTTAGATTTGGAAATTAAGTTTATTTTTTTTAATGACTAATTTATCTTATTTAATTTTTTTTAGTTGATGCAACAATTATAGAATTTATTATGTCATTATTCTATCATGAATTATGAAATTAAAATATATCATTTACATAAAAATTATATTTTTATTATTCTCTTAAAAATTAAAGTTTTCCAAAAAAAATACCATGAATTCACCCATTGATAATTTTGACATTCTGGTTTAAAAAATTATATTTATTTTATCAAAATAATTTTCTATCTTATGTAATTTTAATTATTAATATAAAAATTAAATATAGAAACATTATCCTTTTACACATATTATTTAATGATTTTAATCATAATTAACTATAAAATAAAAAATAAGGATTGTAAATTCTAGTGTATTTGGAAGATTAGGTACATAAAATTAAAAACATGGAATTAGAATAAAACATATTTATATTAATATTCCATAATGAGATCCTAACTTTCTTTTATTTCCTACATCGTCATAGGATAACCTAGGGAATATATATACCAAAGGGGTGATCTAAAAATCCCAATAAGGAAATAAACATGGGAATATAGCACAACACATGAGTTAGAAGGCATAACATGATTACATAAAAGGCATGGAACATGATTAGTAATATATAATCATATAATATAGATTATGGAATCATATGATCATGTAAATATAGGAATGTGACATCAATATATAACATGAAATAAACATGAGTAAAGTCTAACTGCCAAGACTATATCACATCATGGACAAAATCCCATAATGGATTAGGTTTATTCCCTTATCACATACATGATGTCTAATAAGACTAAACATTACCCAATGAATTGGATTTTTGTTTGGGTGAACCCATCCTAACATTTTTATGCATATGTGTTCTATATGAAGAATCAAAACATAAGGAATAAAAACAAGGGTTACCCATAGAAATAAATGGGCATCATAATCCTATCATAAAGAATAATCGAAGGGTGTACCATAATAGTATCTATGAAAGAATGTATATAAATCATAATTTGACATTAATAAGGGAAAATGGTCATATATAATGATAAATTATGTCCAACTGATGTGAGAACATGTAAAAATAGTGTTTAAGAATCTTTATAAATGATACTTTAGTGCGGTTTAAGGAAAATATTAAAGAGTCTTTAAAAAGGATAAATGAATAATTGTTCGTATAAAATCAGAAATGAACTAAGAGAGTTTTCATGATAAAATTATTTATTCTTGTAAAATAATGGTGGCTTAAAATATATCATGGAGTGTACATGAAAATGGGTAAGAAATGGATAAGTTCCCTTTAATCAGGCTTGCTTACTGAGATAAATTGAGAAGGGGACCTTTTAAAACATGTATTTACCCATCAAAGAAGGTTTAATTAGACTAGATACAAATGTTTGGAAAATATAAATATAATTTAGAGTAATTATATAAGAAAATATAAGGAATACATGATTTAATGAGAAGTAAAGTGTAACCCAAAGGTAAAAATGGAGGTTCAGAGAGATTCTTTACCATATGTCTGAAAGTGTTCTTCGCATGCAATTATTATTCAAAGAGAGAAACCTATAGTTTAGGATCTAGTATCTATAGTTTCTACAAGTGAGGTTGGTAACCAACCATTATTTTTAGGAGACTCACCCACTCATGTAAAACAAAAACTTAACGAACATCAATTTGAAAATAGATATGTGTAATAAGATCATGAAAAAGAACAAATTGAATAAATATTTCAATGAGATGAGTAATAACAACCATTAATTGTTGAAAATACTAGGTTATTTGAGAATCAAAAAACCTATGTTGTTGAACATTCTTTGGACAAGTCTATTTATACATCTTCTGAGAACATAGAGGTTCTTGAAAATATATCTTAATATTCTACTAATAATAATAAAGGTAAGTCCTTAGCTATGATTGATGGAGGATAACCCTTAAGAAATCAAGAATAATAATCTTTCGATTATCTATATAATCAAATAGAAAAGTTAGTTATCAAGTTTAATAGAATTAAGGAGTAAAATTCATCTTTAAAATGAGTGTGTGAATCTACTAAGAAATATTTAGAATATTTGATAAACTCTACTATTCTAAGAGAATAATTGGAATCAATATAAGTTTAGATGAAAAAACCCATAGAAAATTCAATTTGTATAAGAGGTTTTGATGTATTTCAAATATAAATGGAATATTAGTATAGCAATATGAATGAAGATTGAGTTTCAAAAAAAATATAGATTTAAGGAATTAATTGGGAAGTCATCTTAAACTTTTAAGGAGTAACTCTACTCAATTCAGAGCATCCACTTATGCTCCTCAAAATTCTCCATATTTAATAAGAATATTTGAATTGATTGCTATAATTTTTTCTTCTATGAATGATCAGATACATAATATTCAGTGTAATCATTCCCCTTAAAATGTTTTATTTAAGAATCAAAGTGAATTTGTTGAGAAGTTAACATTAAATGATCCTGGCATAAGACATCTTCTCAATCAGTTAGATGAGATGCTCTCATATTTTATTCAGTCTGAAGAAAATGTTCATGAGTTTTTGAAAGTGAATATGGTTGAAAGACCAAAATTTTATTACAATTCATAGGTTTTGATGAGATAGCTGGATGATATGTTTAGTGAAAGGATAGAAAAGTTTTCCGCAGAGCTAAAATATGTTCATTTTTTTCATCCTTCTCAATCTTCAAAAACCTCTTTTGAACAAGACCTTTTACCCTCAACCAATCCTACCTTTTGAAATTTCTCATCCAAATATTTATTGTACTCAAAATAGTTTTTTAATGAAATTATTTTTTAATTAATATTTTTGTTTTATTATTTTTATTCCTTTTCATTTATACTACCAAAAAAATTATCATTTTTATCTTAGAATATCATATCATTCATTCACAGTTCTGTGCAATATTAAATGTGTTTTAAACCATTTTCAACTATTTTTTTGATATCACAAAAGGGGGGAGAAAATTGAGTAAACAAACAATCATTATAATTACATAGGGAAACTAAGAATTTAAAGTATTTATTTTATGTTTGTTTAGAAAAGTTAACCTAATTTTTTATTATTTATATTCATAACATAGTTTATACAAATTTATAAAAATAACTAAAAATTATGTTATATCTTTTAAAAAGGATTTATTTCCTTTGTGTTTATATTTCCTATATTTTCTATAAGTTATGATTTATGGGTTTTGTGATCATCAAAAGGGTGATATTGTTGAGCATGTTTTGATTCAACAATTTCATTAATTTATTTTTGATTTTGACGCTAAAAAGCACCCACATTTATGTTACTAATAAAGTTTATTTTAAGTGAATTTCAGGAAGATGATATTTGTTTGAATATTTGATTAAGTATTCTGGATGTATTTGAAAGTAATCAGGAAATATTTTTCATACCCTATGTTAGTAATCTTGACATATGGTTTGGAAACCTTACATTTGGAAGAAAACATATGGATCAGATACCCTACATTATTAGAAAAGTATAGTTCAACAACCCTATGTTTGGACGAAATCCTACATTTTAGGAATAAATGTATGGTTCAACAACCCAAATTTTGTAAATAATTTTATGTTTTCATCCCTACTTTTAAATTTTTTTTGTACACAAAGGAACCCTACATTTTAATATTCAATAAATAATTTTTAAATTACAGATATTATCCATGTTTTCTATAATGGTCTCACCAAAAGTAAATATCTCCATAAAGAAATTTTATGATAGATTTAAAGGCTTGTATTCAATAGATTAAATCATTATTATTTTTAAGGGGAGTTACAACTCACTTTGAATGAAATTATTGTGATTTTTATGAGATATTATTATATTTTTTTCAACTAAAATAAATCCAAGTTTCTTTTGTTAAATAGTATGATTATTTTCGTTTTTTGTATCATGTGCAATATCTTTTTGAATACAGTGTTGCTTAAAAATACAAAATATCAAATATCATTGTCATTATAAAAAATATACAATTTGGAGACATGAATGTTTCAATCATATGTTGTGTAAACCACTAATCACCACCACTGTATATTTTTTTATTTTCTAAAACACTTTTTTAATTTGAATGTGAAACTTCACATAAAAAGATGAAAACTACAATTTCAAATTTGAAATTCAAACTAAATCTCAAATTTCAAAAAAAAATGCTAAGTTGACACTATCTCTTCTCATGATAATCAAGGGGAACCAGCTTCGATGATGGTCATGTCAAAACCGTGATTTCTCTATGCTGGAATCTCACCACCTTCAGAACACATAATGAAAATTTTGGCCACAAGTCACCACTATCAAGCCACACACCACCGAGAAATATATAGTTGTATTCCATCACCAACTCCATCTTTTCTATAACATCAACTCACCATCAAACCAACAAACATTCATTTATATAGAAGATCCATAATAGGAGAAAAAACCAAGGAAATATAACCACATGCAATCAGTATAAAACATTAATAAAAATCACCCAAAAAACCATCATAGGAAATCAACTACATCAAGGAAGTAAACATGATCTACCTACGATTCTGATTTCACCATAAAAAAAACTTTTAACCTGGACCATCCAGTGATGAATTGAAACTCAGTAGAATCATACCTTCCATACCTCTGCAACTGACACCAACAACATTCCAAGAACTAGGTTTCCATCGATGCAAGGAAGACGGTACATTACTGCTTTGGGCTGGGAATATCGAAACCAAAACTGAAGGGAATCACCAAGGTTATATCTAGATGTACTATAGAAGAGAAGCACCACATTTTTCTTGGAACTTCATGTCTAGTCAAGATCTAGATGAGAACGAAGATGGGGGATGCATAAACCAGTGAGTGAGGTTGGAAAGAAAAGTAGATGAGAAAAAAGATCTAGCCAAGAACTAAGATGTCGTGGAAGAGAAATTGAATAAAAAAACCAAAGTTCAATGCTTGTGAGATAAATACAAAGATAATCAATGGCTGAATCATTAGGAAATAAGGATAAATAACACATAGACGATGTGAGAGAGAAACCAAAATAGGAAGCCCTAAATCACCCATAGAGGATGACTAGGAGAGTGAGGCACCGTCATAAACCATTGATTATCTATTATTGCTTCTATTTGTTTGTTTGTTTTTATATTAAATATTATTTTAAATCGATATATCTTTGAAGTTGTTCTTTCTCGAATACATTCATCTTTGAAGGAGAAGATCCATTTTCTATTAGTTTCTACTACAACTATGAGTGAAACCTATTTTCTAAATCAAATCAGACTCTATTGATTTAATAGAGTATCGGCTACTCAAAATCATTAGTTAGTGGAGTATAAGCTTCTCAGACTAAGCTATGGATTTACGGTTCCCAGTAAAAGAACTAGTAGTTTTATTTATACTAGAGAGGTATTCTCAGTTTTGGTGGGATAATATTAGATCAAGCATCTTCTCAGGGGAGGAAAAAGGTTTTATGGGTTCGATGGGATAGTAAGGGTTTCATGGATACTCATAAATCATCCAAGTAGGTATTCCCACTATATGTTCAATTTTAGGGTTTAGGAAAAGTTAAAATTTCATAGAAACCTACAGATGATGCTGGAGAAGGGTTCTCTACTTTTAGAGGTACTATTCTAGTATTATCTATTTTAGTATGTGTTTAATTTAATATAGGTACTTCTCATTTTTTTTCTACTCAATTATATACCTTATTGAAATTAAATTAGGTATATAAACTTTATATAAAAGTAATGATAGTCCCTTAGGAAAAAGGACTGAATAGATCATGATGCTTATATCTTGTCCTTTGGTTGTTGATTCTTGTGAAAAATTTTAAGATCTAATGGTTATTAATATATAATCTATTTATGTAAACTTGGGAATAAACTAGTTAACCCAGTTTCAAACCTATTTTGATTTTTTAGTGCCCAATGATCTATGTAGCACAATCAGTGTAACACCCCGAGATTTTTTTAATTATTTTTTTCAAATTAACTTATCTTTTAAATATTTTTCATTTCATGTGACACTAGAGATATTTATATATATATATATATATATTAAAACACCAATTAAAACATTCCTTTCACATATAATACCAACTTATCTTGTGCTACACGCAATACCAACTTGGCTTGCACTACAAGCAACACCGACTTGGTGTATGATGCATGCAACACTGAGTTTCTTGGAAACATATATATATATATAATTAAATGATATAATTTTAACCTAACATTTAAAAATATTTATATAAATAGTAATAACTACTTTTGAAATATTTTTTATAATAATATTGATAATGAAATATAAGATTTTTTGGTAAAGTCATTTTATGTTAAAAATATTGTTTTCTTGAATGAACCATCTTTAATAATAAAATTAATTTTATAAAAATTTATAAATTCAATTTTATAAAATAAAATTCATTTTTTAATTCATAACATAGAAATTATCCTAGGGTGAATTTTTGGGATTTTTCTGAGAAACTTTATTTTTTGATGAAGGGAGGAAAATACTGCTTTTTATTTAAAATTTTCCTTTTTTTCTAGTTAATTATTAATGATAAATGATATTATAAATATTTTTTAAGGTAAAATTATATAAACATTACATATATGTAATTTATTAGAATCAATTCCACTTTGAAATTGAATATAAAATCTTAACAAACTTTTGAACTTTTTCCTACTTTAAAACCCCATTATTTCGTCTCATCTTCAAGATTAACACTAACCTTAATTTTGTTGGTTCTGTGAATTGAATTTAAAAATTATGACATAAACCATTGTATTTAGTATAATATTTATATTCTAATAATACCATGTTATTGTTTGACCAAAATTATTAGTAAAAGTGATTAAAAATAATCAAAACAGTTAAGGCCAAATTAAGCTTAATTAGGAACTAAACCTTAAAACTAAGGGTAAAATAACCTATAAACTTGTAAAAACCCCATTTTATATCCATATTTCATCCATAAACCTTCCATTAATGATTTGTTTGGTTTTTTATGACTTTTTTTAGGTACAATCATGTGCACACCTAACTTGTCTCTAGAAATTCCAAATGAGTCCTTTTCCTTCCCTTTAAAAGGCCACCACCTCTACCCATTCCTCAAACCTCTCAAAAATATTTAAGTTGATAAAATATATGCTCAAGTATACTCCCAAAAATCCTCCCTTATACCATTAATCCTCCCTTTGGTCAGATATCTTCTCATGTAATCCTTTTAGCATAAACTAAAAGGAGTTACCCGATTTAGAGGTAACTTCTTCTCTAAGGATCTTTTCTTTTATTTCCCTTATCCACACCCTCCACTCTATTTATTAAAATATTTTAAAAAAAATAGTATCATAAATATAATATGATTTTTTATGAAAATACTTATACCTACACTTACACACACCTCTATCTAATGGATATCAAACATATTGTTTCTGTGTATGGTGAACTACTGCCTCACAAAACGATGATTGTTCATTTCTCCCTTACCAACAATCATGTTGACCATTATGTTGGAAAATATATTTATATATATCATATATTATATTTATTATTTATTTAGTCTTATTTATTCCTTTTAAAACACACATATTGTTTCTTTCCATTTGGTGTTAATATGATAATCTCATTTGAGGGAGTGTGGACTATCTCCCCCTCAAAGCGATGTGATTCATTCACACACCACATAGAAGGTATTAAGTATGGGTTTAATTAAATTATATTTTATATATGATATATTAATGATACTATAATTATTATATATATACATATATATACATAGGTCATTTACATAATTTCTTTCAATCCGATAACAAAAAACAGAAACAACGTTCATGCGTACGTACGGTTTACCGTCTCCATGAACAGAGTATTTCATTATGTAATACTATATTATATAGATTATTATAATAAAAATAAACTATATATAACTTATATTTATATAATTTTTTAAATTATAAAATCATTATATAAGTATAAAGACCAAATATATAACAAATTTGGATACATGCGAAAAACAAAGCAAATATTACCCGAAGTGAAATTTTAACATAGGATCATTAAAAAGATGGTAATATAAGGTCATAATAAAACCATATATGGTATTATTTATGAGAATGTGATTCTATAAAATATTTATAATAAAATTTTATTTATTATATGAGAAACTTGTATGAGTACGGAGAGAGTCAAGACACGAGGTAAGGGGATTTCATCTCACTTTTAATTTTTGTGAGATATATGTTATGTTCACTACTCTTTCATTTTGTGTTGTGTATGTACTGACCATGATTTTATTCTATGTATTTAACACTTAAATTTATGGAAATTCACAAATCCATTTTATTATCCTTATTTCATGGGTTTTAACATTTAAAAGTTACCAAATTGGTAAATTGTTTTGTCTCAATTTGCCTTCTTTGAGACTCATGTTTTGTTATGCACCTGAACTCTTTTTGAGGTGAATATATTTCCATTTTTCATAAAATTTCATGTCTCTAAATACTTTTATGATATTATATGATTCATGTAATTTAATTTCTTTACATGGAGAGTATGAACCCAAGATACAAAGTTATAAGAGTTTATTGAGACAATTTCATTGATTTTTGAGATTTTTTATGTTTATGCTTCATTTGATGGAATCTTATAATAAATCTCTCAATAATATTCATTAGTTTCCTTATAATATGTTATTACATGATATACTCATGTATGGGTACCATATTGTACTCTTTGGTACATAAGATATTTAAGAAAGTGTTTTTAGGAAAGCCCTGCTTCACCCTTTCTTCGATCGGAAATCTATGTTTTCAAAAAATGGTTTCCAATATTATTATACCATTATCTTATAATATTTAAAATAAATTTTTACCCTTTTGTATTTTAAAAATATATTTAATTGAATATTCTTGTCTCTTTCTGAACAAGGAACTTTTCTAACATTTTTACCATGCAAAACGAATGTTCTTTTGACCTTGTAGGACATGTACGGATTTACCCTCCATCATTTCTTCGAAGCTCCCTTGGAATTTTTAAAAGGGTTAACCTTTAAGAAAATTTTTTTAAAAAAATTCAAAGAAAATGGTTTTCAAAATATTTTCAATATTCTTTTATAATTTTTCACGAAAATTGGTTTTCAAAAATTTTTTATGATTTTTTATAAGTTTTCAAGTACAATGGTCTTCAAAACGTTTCCTAGATCTTTTTATAAGTTTTCAAAGTGATTTTCGAAGAAAAATTATTTCAAAATGTTTTGAAGATTATTTTATATGTTTTGAAGTTTATTTTATAAATTTTCAAGGAAAAAGGTTTTTAAAATTATTTCATGCTTTCTTTATAATTTTTCAAGGTATTTTATAAGAAAAATATTTTGAAAATGTTTTATGTATTAAAAATCCTTTTTCAAACAAGAAATGATATTTTCCTCAATAAAAATTTATGAAATATGTTTCAAAATTATTTTACATCTAATATAACATCTGTTTATGTTACTCAGGCCTTTCTAGGAAATTATCTAAAGGTTCTATTCATATACTTTCTATGAATGGGTTATGATTAAAGTCATGGTCTTTATGAAACCCATCTATATTCCATAGGTTATATTTTTATGAAATCCATTTATTTTCCACAGCTTCCATGTTTATGAATCCCACTTCTTTTCATAGGTTATTATTTGATAAAATATTTATGAAACCTATCTATTTTACATAAGTTATGATGTGATGAAATATTAATGATACCTGTTTCATTTCATGGGTTATGATTTGATGTTTATAAAACCTATTTTATTTTGTGGTTCATTATATGATGAATGTTTTATTGTCTTATGGAACATGTATGAATGATTTTATTATGAGATGGTTGGGACCTATATATCACTCCAGTGAAATGAGTAATGATAAATTTTTTATGATATCAAAGGGTACGTGGGAGGAAATCCCAAGCCTGAAATAAGAGGAAATAGGGGAGAACATCCCAAGCTCAAAACAAGAGGGAACAGGGGAGAACATCCCAATCCCAAAACAATAGGGAAAGTGGATAACATATAAATACCGAAACAAGTGGTAACATGGGAGAAAATCCCAATCCAGAAATAAGTGGGTATATGGGAGGGCATCCCAATCCCGAAATAAGAGGGTACACGGGAGGACATCCCAATCCTGAAAGAAGAGGGTACATGGGAGAACATCCCAATCCGGAAACAAGAGACTACACGGAAGGACATCCCAATCCCAAAACAAGAGGGTACACAGGAGGGAATCCCAAGCTCGAAGCAAGTACATAGGTGATTAATCTAATCCTAACATGTTACAAAGGTCTTGGTATGCCGCCATGAGTTAGGGTTTTTATATGTGTTTTCCACAATCCCATGTTTTTCCTATGTTATGCTCTCATGTATTATTTTCATTATTTCCTTATGATTCATGTATTATAAATTTAAAATCTTTATTATGAACTCTTATATGAAATGTATGACCTTCAAATCTTATTATCATGTTCCATACCCATTTTGCATGTTATGCTTACTCATTTGCTTTATTTACCCTTACTAGCATCTATGATCACCCCCTTATTATGTTTCCTATCTCTAGGTCATGAAGAAAGTTTTTAGGTAGATTTTATAATGGTGTAGATATTTATGGGATATGTTGAATATATTTCACTGTGATAGAAGATTTTTTTTACAATTTTCCAAAGACACTAAACTATTACGGTCCTCGACCATGTATTTTTGAAATGTACTAAATATTCATAAAAAATGATGTAATATCCATGCATGTTAAGCCTGGGTTGCTATAGTTGGTATCAAAGTAAAGGTTTAGTCAATAATTATAAACTAGGATGATAAAACCTTAGTGATATCCCTAGATTTATTTCTAAGGATATTTTTAGGGGTGTCTCTAAGTATGCGTTTAAGGATGAGTTAACATTTAAGAAAATGTATTGGAATTTTGGTAAAGGATAGAATGAGTGGTTTCCTAGAAATATATCCCTTCCTGGATACTACAAGTGGATATAGCTCTGGAATAGATATACCTAGGTTTAATAACCCTAAAAAGATGTTCCAATCTTGACTCGGGGTGATCTGATACATGACAATGATCCTTGCTGCACACCTAGTTTGACACTCTTGGGGGATATTTTTTGGTAATTAACAAACTCTTCGTGAAACATTATGAAGGATTTAAATATAGGTTTCTAATGAATAACATATTATTAACCTTTGGTGTCATAGATTATAGAAGGTGACATGATTTAGATATCATATAAGTAATTATTTTTATGACTGTGTGGTTTTTTTCTATGATAAGTAGTGCTCATACTATGCTTCTAGTTTTAGTCAATGGAAAGAACTGGAAGGAACTAGATTAATATTGAATGTGATGGATGATTTTATGATAATCAGTCATGTGGGATGATCACTGGAGTGAAATATTTTTTGATCATGCCTAATCAGTGTTAATGGAACAAGATTAACAATGTTTACCTTAAACAAATCTTGGACTCACCAAGGAAGAGAAAGAATGAGTTCATTGAGATTTTGGGTAATAGAGAATATGGAGGAAAGAGGGTTCATTTCCCATTATGTCAACAATGTGGAAAGAATCACCTAAGTGAATTTCTTAGAGGAACAAGAAGATATTTTGACTTTGGAAAAGAAGGACACAAATCAAGTGCATGTAAGGTAAAAATGAAGAGTTCGGTTAATGGAATGGAATGGATTCTTGGCCTTCCTAAGGTATTATCAGTTGATGACTAGTTTATATATGTAAATTATGGTAATTACAAAAATTGATGTCTTATGTGGAAGGTTCATGAAGATAATCATAAAGGTGGTACAATTGATGATTTTTCTACTAATAATGAAGATACTACAAACAACATGTGAAAGGCATGTAATGTTCTTCCAATATTGTTTAAATTAATTATAAGAAGCATGATTGTATTGAGGTTGAGGAACCTTAAGACATGGTTCATATTTACTATTCTAGGAAAGTGGCATTAAGGAATGAGTTGATAAATCCTTAGTAAGGGTTTAAGAATAAAGTTGGATTTATTAAGTATTTTGGAATTCAATGATTATGTTATATTAATCATGAGATGTTTATGTATTTTTAGTATTATTTTTAATTAAGGATTGAAAAGATCATTTTTAATGTAAATGAATACTTAGAAAATTTATTTCACTTAAGAGTGATATTTTTATTAAGGGAAGGTAACCCTTAATTAATGCATGGCATCGTGATAATGATGTTTAGATAAAGATATGTTGGATATAAATAAGTAAGTTGGATGGTAAAGATTAACCTGGATTTTTTTATTGAAAAATTTATCTATCTCATCAAGGATGAAGTTTAAAACTTTATGGATTTAAAGGATATATCCAGTAATCATTGGAATAAGGAAGCATGGATTATTTCCAAAAGTATTTATGGTAATTAAGGTTGTTACCATATTTCAAGGGAATATATGATGAAGGTATTCACATGTTTAGAATGTGAAAACCAACAAAAAAATTTTGATATATGGGGGATCAATGTTGAGCTGATTTTGTGACTTCTTTCTAATGTTTTAGATTTTAATATTTCAAAAGGGTTATATGGTTAACCATTATTGAAATATTATGTATTATCTTAACATAAGAGGATTTATGCATATTGGATATCCTGTTATAAAAATGTGGTGTTGGTGATAAGTGATGATAGATGGGATGTGATATCATAGATCTCATAGTCTTTTAGTACTTAAAGAATTAAAAAAATCTCATTTATTCATTAGGGTAAGAGATAAAGTGGAAATATATCAAGGCCTAACCAAAGTTTGGGATTATGAATTATAAAGGGAATAACATCAACTAAGTATATTTTCATATATTATTCTTAAATAAAAATAATTACTCAATGATAGGATAATGATAAGAAAAAAATGTTTTTTCTGAATACCTTAAATTTTGTTGAACCAATGGATTTTGAAATCATCACAGATTTATGAATTTTAGTACCTTAACATTCCTTTGATCATTCAATTGTTTTTTATTGATGACCTAAATCACTCCCTATAAATATTTTTGCTTTTCTACCTTGTCCAATATTCACTCCCAACCTATGATCTCCTATGTGGAAACTCAGTTATATGTTACTTTGGGTGACCATTATGGTTCCAAATTTCCATTTTTAAGGGAATTTTTTGTATCAATTTTTATGATTTAGGTTTATATGATTGAAACTTTCAAGTATTAAAGCTTTGATAACCGATACCAATTTTGAAGGTCAAATTCATTTTAAGGGGGTAGAATATAACACCCCGAGATTTTGTGAATTATTATTTTTAATTAATTTATCTTTTCAATATTTTTTATTTCATGTGAAACTGGAAATAGTTATATATATATATATTAAAAAACTAAGTCAATAATTCATTTCTCACAAAATACCAACTAGGATTATGCTAAATGCAATACCAACTTAGTTTGTGCTACAAGCAACACTGACTTGGCGTACGATGCACACAACACTGAGTTTCTATGAAGCATATATATATATATATATATATAATTAATTAAATGATATAATTATGACCTAACCATTAAACATAGTTATAGTAATATTAATAACTACTTTCCAAATATTTTTTATAATAATATTGATAATGAAAGATGGTATTTTTGGTGAATTCCTTTTTTGTTAAAATGCTATTTTCTTGAATGAACCACCTTTAATAATAAAATTAATTTTCATCACATTTAAAAATTTATTTTTATAAAATAAAATTTATTTTTTAATTCATAACATCAAAATTATTTTAGGGTGAGTTTTTGGATTTTTCTGAGAAACTTCATTTTTTGATGAATAGTGAAAAATATTGTTTCTTAGTTAAAAACTGTCTTTTTGTCAAGTAAATTATTAATGATAAATGATATTATAAATATTTTTTAAGTTCACATTAGATAAATATTACATATATTTAATTAATTAGAATCAATTTCACTTTTAAATTAAATATAAAATCTTAAAAAACTTTTAAACTTTTTCATACTTTAAAACCCTGTTATTTCGTCCCATTTACAGGATTAACACTGATCTTAATTTTTTCACTTATATTAATTGAATATTAAAAATCCAGAATAAAACATTTTATTGAGTCTAATATTTTTATTCTAATAATAACATTTTCATTTTTTGACAAAAATTATTAGTAATTGTGATTAAAATTAATCATAGCAGTTAAGGACAAATTAAGCTTAATTAGGGACTAAATCTTAAAATTAAGGGCCCAAAGGACCTATACACATGTTCAACATCAATTTTATATAAATATTTAGTCTATAAACCTTCCATTATTTATATTTTTTGGTTTTTTATGAATTTGTTTAGGTAATATCATGTGCACACCTGACTTGTTTCTAGAAATTCAAAATGAGTCCTTTACTTTCCCTATAAAAGGAAACCACCTCTAATCATTCCTCACACCTATAAAACCTTTTATGTTCTTCAAATATATTCCCATTTAGACCCCGAAAAATCTTATATTACACCTTTAATCCTCAATTTTGGTAGAAATATTATCAGGGAATCCTTTTGGCACAAACCAAAAAGAGTTACCTGATTTAGAGGTAGCATCTTCTCTTAAACTCCTTTCTTTATTTCCATTATTCATCCCCTACACACTCTTTATTCCACTATTATTTAAAAAAATAAGTATCCTACATATAATATTATGTTTTTATGAAAATATTTCTACCTAAAATTATACACACCTCTATTTAATGGATATCAACTATATTGTTTCTGTGTATGATGAATTATTGTCTCATGAAACAATGATTGTTCATTTCTCCATTACCAAAAATCATGGTGGACATTATGATGAATAATATATTTATATATTTCATATATTATATTTATTATGTATTTAATCTTATATATTCCTTTTACAACACACATATTTATTCTTTCCATTTGGTGTTAATATGACAATCTCATTTGAGGAGGTGTGGACTACCACCCACCCAAAGCGATGTGATTCGTTCACCCACCATATGGAATGTATTAAGGATGGGTTTAATGAAATTATATTTTAAATATTATATATTAATGATACTTTAATTATGATATAGACATACATATATATATATACATATTTCATTTATATACTTTCTTTCAATACGAAAACAAAACACGGAAACAACGTTCATGCATACATACAGCTTACCGTCTCCATGAATAGTGTATTCCATTTCATAATACTATTTTATATAGATTATTATAATAAAAATATAATGTATATACCTTATATTTATATCATTTTTTACAATCTTTAATCATGATATAAATATAAGGACCAATGGTATAGCAAATTAATACACATGTGAAGAACAAAGCGAATATTACCCAAAGTGAAACTTTAACATAGGATTGTTAACAAACATGTAATATAAGGTAATAATAAAACCAGAAATGGTATTATGTATGATAATATGTTTCTGTAAATATGTATAATAAACTTATATTTATTATACAGGAAACTTGTATGAGTACGGAGAGATTCAAGACACAAGGTAAGGAGATTTCATCTCATTTTTAATTTCTGTGAGTTACATGTTACGTTCACCACTCATTAATTTTGTGTGGTGTATGTACTAACCACGATTTTATTCTATGTATCTTAAACTTAAATTTATTTTTATTCAAATTTCCATTTTACAATCCTTATTTCATGGGTTTTAACTTTCAAAAGTTACCAAATCGGTAAAATGTTTTGTCTCAATTTGCCTTCTTTGAGACTCATGTTTTGTTATGCACCTAAACACTTTTTCAAGGTGCATATATTTCCATGTTTCATGAAATATCATGAATCTAAATATTTTCAGGATTTATATTCTTCATTTAATTTACTTTACTTACATTCAGAGTATGAACCCAAGATATAAACTTATAAGAGTTTATTGTGACAATCTCATTACTTTTCGAGATTGTTTGTGTTTATACTTACTTTGATGGAATCTTATGATCCATCTATCAAGAATATTCTTGATTTTATTTATAATATTTTATTTTATTATATAATCATGTATTGGTACCATATTTTACTCTTTGGTACATAAGATAGTTGAGAATGTTTTTTAGGAAAGCCTGACTTCACCCTTTCTTCGGTCGTAAATCTATGTTTTAAAAAAATGGTTTCCAAGAATATTATACATTTATATGATAATATTTAAAATAAATTTTTAACCTTATTTATTTTTCCAATCTATTTATGGGAGTATTCTTGTCTCTTTCTAAACAAGGCACTTTTATAACCTTTTTACCATGTAAAATGAATGTTATTTTGACCTCGTATGACTTGTATGGATTTACCCATTGTCATTTTGTCGAAGCTCCCTTTGAATTTTTAAAAGGGTTAATCTTTAAGAAAATGTTTTTAAAAGATATTTTCAAATAAAATGTTTTTCAAAAAAAATTCAAGATTCTTTTATAAGTTTTCAAGAAAAATGGTTTTCAAAATTTTTTCAAGTTTCTTTTATAAGTTCTCAAGTACAATTGTTTTCAAAACATTTTGAATCTCTTTTTATAAGTTTTCAAAGTGTTTTTCAAAGAAAAAGGTTTTTAAAATTTTCTAATCTTATTTGATAATTTTTAAAGTAAAAATGTTTTCAAAATGATTTAATTCCTTATTTATAAGTTTTAAAGTTATTTTATAAGAAAAATAATTTTAAATAGTTTTATGTATTAAAAAGAATATTTCAAACAAGAAATGATATTTTCCTCAAGAAACGTTTTTGAAATATGTTTCAAAATTATTTTCCATATAATATGAAATATATTGATGTTACTAATGCCTTTCTAGGAAATTATATAAAGGTTTCATTAATATTATTTCAGTGAATGGGTTATTATTAAAGTCATGGTCTTTATGAAACCCATTTCTATTCCACCAGTTATATATTTATAAAATATATTTCTTTTCCATAGGTTCCATTTTTATGAATCCCACTTCTTTTCAGGGGTTATGATTTGATGAAATGGTTATAAAACCATTATCTTTTAAAAATGTTGTTATGTGATGAAATATTAATGACACCCATTTCATTTCATGGGTTATGATTTGATGTTTATAAAACCTATGTCTTTTTATGGGTCATGATATGATTAATGTTTTATTATCTTGTGGAACATGTATGAATGATTTTATTATGAAATGGTTGGTACCTATATCTCCTTAAAATTCATTGGGTAATGATAAATGTGTTATGAGATCAAAGGGTACATGGGAGGACCTCCCAATCCTGAAATAAGAGGGAATAGGGGAGAACATCCTAATCCTGAAATAAGAGGGAATAGGGGAGAACATACCAATCATGAAACTAGAGGGAAAACGAGAGAACATCCAAATACTGAAACAAGATGGAATAGGGGAGAACATCCCAATCTAGAAAAAAGAGGGTGCATGGGAGGAAATCCCAATCCCAAAAGAAGAGGGTACATGGGAGAAATTCTTAATCCTGAAAAAAAAATTGGGTATATGGGAGTACATCCCAATCCTGAAACAAGAGGGTACATGTGAGTGAATCCCAATATTAAAACAATAGGGTACATGTGAGAGAATCCCAATCCCTAATAAGGTACATAGGTGATTAATCCAAGACTTACATGTTACAAAGGTCTTGGTAGGACACCTTGACTTAGGGTTTTTATATGTGTTTTCTACAATCCCATGGTTTTCCTATGTTATGTTCTCATGGCTTATATTCATTATTTCTTTATGATTCATGTATTATAAATTTCCAATATTTATTATGATCTCTTATATATAGGGTGTAAACTTCAAATGTTATGCTCATGTTTCATAACCTTTTTGCACATTATACTTATTCAATTTCATTATTTACCCTTATTGAGAATCTGTGATCACCCATTTCTTATGTTTCATCTATCTAGGTTACAAAGAATGGTTTTAGGTAGAAGTGATAATGGTTTAGATATTTATGGGAGATGTTGAAGAT
Organism: Viscum album; assembly: GCA_963277665.1. NCBI lineage: Eukaryota > Viridiplantae > Streptophyta > Magnoliopsida > Santalales > Viscaceae > Viscum > Viscum album. The sequence goes on along the minus strand of OY728140.1, from coordinate 972,397,393 downwards.
ATTTTACCAGGATGGACAATTATATTTCCAAGTTTCCAAATACACTAAACTATTATGGTCCTCAAGAATATATTTTTACAATGTACTAAATATTCATCTAAAATGATGTAATATCCATGTATGTTAAGACTAGGTAACTATACTAAGAGCGGGGTGAATCATGGTATACCAATGTATCTGAACCTATACACCTATTAGAATGTATGAAAATCATATACTTCACTCAATGCATTCACAATGCATGCAAGATAAAAATAAAAGAGATCATGTTAGATAGTATTTTCACAAGGTTTAATCCCAATATGGGTATTCAATATAAACTATAATTCAATAAAGTTTAAGAATCAAGTTCCTCAATTATAATGAAAAGTGAATAAACATGAATAAGGTATTATCCTTTACCTAGGTGGATTTCTCTTGAAAAGTCTATATAGTCTTATAACTAGTTATTTATACTAGATCCCTCCATTTTACAATGGTTTTCCTTGAATCACACAAATAAAAAAGATCTTCACTTAGAAAAAATATGTCACAGCATTAAAATTTATATCTTCTTCCTCAAACATATGTCATTGACAACTAAAGGATGTTCAACAGCAGCAGCATACAAGTCAACCACTTCCACTCAATATCAGAATGATTAACGTATGCATGGGAACAAGAAAACATATGTTTTATTCTTCCTCAAGTGTATTTTCTGATTCTTTAATTAATATTTTATAAACATCACCTCATCATTATTCAAGAAATTCAATAGATAATGGAAATTATAGTAGCCTCTACTCATAATTATTTCTAAATCTCCCTTATTTAACTTCTTTCTTCTCTTCTTCTTAGACACTTTTTATATACAAAATAAATAGGTTATATTATTATACTTTATGATTTGTTTTCCTCCTTAGATGATAATAGTATTTTTTTTAGGTACATTTCACATATGTTTCTCAATAATATCACATAATCTCTTATCCTTCACTTCTGTTTATATTTACAATAAAATCGCATGAATATATTTTCCATTATTTGAAAGATGGAAATCATTCAAAAATAGGCATAAAATATTCTCAATTAAATTTTTTAAAAGCGTTCCAAATAAATCTCCCAGTTTTGATCTCCATAAATGGAATTCAAATATTCAAATCTGGATATCCCATAATTATTGTGTATAATTCCTCTCAAATATTTTATTTTATTCTCATCAAATATTCTAGTAAAATAAACCCTTAGAAATAATAAAGAAATTGTATTCTCAATTTATTTATTTAATTCACCCGGATATTTTTTCAAGATTTCTCATTCAATTTTTCCTTAGACCTCATCTTTAACTTTCCTTCAATTATTCATGATTCCATGAAATCCACAGTTTCTTTAGGAATTAATGCTTCATCATGGAATTTATTTATACCTTTTGGTGCATTCTCCTTTTTTATATCTTGATGAAAACTCATCTTGAATTTTTATGAATAAAAAATATTCATAATTTTTAATCAATGAATAACATTATGGAAACATTTGATTTAATTCTCATTCTAAAACCTCCTCCTGCAAATCTATCTTGATTTAAAATAGATTATTATTATTTTATATTGATTCTACTATTCTATGTAATATATTATTCTAATATAACTTCTAAAACCATTGAACTATTATTATAAAACCTATAATTAATCTTCTATAGAATCAAGTTAATTTGACATATCTTAACTTCCAAAATAGGTTAATCTCATGCAGTTGTTATAAATTATGAATTTATTTAGATGTATCACTACTTCTAGATTTTTTTAATATTTCACATCTCTATATCTTCCAAATTTAATCGCATACAACTATGAATCATCTGAACTTAAATCTCGTGCATCCAGTTTCCACCCCATCTAATATGAAATAGATTCAGAATTTCTAAACTTATTCTTCCATAGTATTAATTTATTTGGAACTTTTCTTATGTAGCTACATTGATTTCAGATTTTATCTTCTGAAGCATTTCTTATTTCAAAATATTTATTTCCTACCTATATCACTTCCATATTTTTTCTTTCAAATCCATTAAAATTGATCTTTCATATTAGAATATCTTCTAGAATTCATCATTTGTATCCCTTGGATATTATAAGTTCTTATTATATATCATCCATAAAATATTATTTATAAAGTTGTGGAACTTAGAATAGATCCTATGTATTACCGATAATATCTTACATATCCTGTGGAAGTTATAAGTTAATCTGATGAAATATGTTTAATTTCAAGGTTATTCTTATATATAAATTACTTTTCCAATTTTATCAAAATTTGTAGCTCCATAATTTCAAAAAAACCATCTCCAAGATTTTTAACTTAACTCTTTCTAATATCATCCACCTTAAATAATTTAAAAATACATCAAATGACTTTAGAAAATTATAATAATATTTCCAAAACTCTTCAGTATAATTTTCTTAGCCTTTGCAACATATGATAACTCAACTTGAGTATTTTGATAAATCTATATTGTCTCAAATAAATATCACCTTCTTTCTCAATAATTATTCTCAAAAATATTATATTAATTAATCACTAATAAATATAGAACAAAACTCATATTTAACTTTAAATAATTTTATCCAAGTGACACTTCCATTCCATGCATATTTCTTCATGCCAAAATCACAAGGATAGACCTCATTATTTCCAACCAGCTTTGATCTCTTCATCTAGTAGCTCTACAATATTTTCAATAGTCGTATTCTCAATAAATCAAGATCATATAGATGGAATTTATCTCATCAACCATCATAAGTTTTCATTGATTCTAATTATGTCCATATTAATAATCATATCAGGTTAGATATGTAAACCTTCACACATTATCTTCCTGAAACTCTTTTAGCCAAGTTTCTTCCTTAAAAATCCATTATCCAACACATATTTACATTATTAAATTATTGAAAAGAAATACAATCATCACAATCTATCAGGTAATCAGTATCCATCTTTGAATGTTTTTTCAATATCCTTAAAAAAATATATGTCAATATGTTATTAGTTACTCTCTTCCTTTTATATCCCCTTTATTAAAAATAAATATAAAGGTTATTTTGGTAGGGGTGGTATCACACTTAACTTAAGTAGTGGGAAAAAATGACCAACTCTAAGTCTACATGATCTAACTCAATAAATAATACAAGATTAATTAATATAGACATCAAATTTATCCTTAAAACAACTCAATATGTGATGTCATCTTAAATACTCTCTTCCAAGGGCAGTTCACGTAGATTTTTAAATTTATGACATGCACTCATATGAAAAAACAAATTAAAAATATTCAACAACAAGAAGGTTTCACAAACTAAAATCATAATAGTTATCAAAAAAATTAAATTTCATGTCATTTATTAATTCAATTTCTTCCCCTTAACTCCAAAATTAATTCCTTAAAAACAAGGATAGATGAATAAGACTAGAATTCCTCTTCAATGACATTTTCAAGAACTTTCCAACAATTATAGATTCACATGAAATTATATATTATGGAAAATTATCACATCTCAAATCCTATTAAAGGTTTAAACTCCAATAATTATTCATCATGGCTAGACTTATTTAAAAATTAACTCTAAGAATCCTTTAATACCACTTGAAAAGTTTTCAAGGAAGTATCAAGTTATCAATAAAATCATTAAATCATAGAAATATATTTTTATTATATAACCTTAACAAAATTCAACTTCTCCCCTAAATAACACCAACTTCAATTCTATTCACCCAAAAAGCAAACAAAAAAATATAGGAATAAGGTGGTTTTTTGATTTCTTCGTAATGAGAGAAATAAGGTTAAGAGTTGCTTCTTAACCCAAAAACTCCTTTCTTTTCAACTATAGTTTGGTGATATCTCTTAATTCTTTATTCACCTTTGATTTATTACAAAACCTCCTTGGGAAACTTAGTATTCTCATTATTAAACTTTATTCTTATGTAGAATTAGATTTTTCTCACATCAGTTAACAAGGCATATGCATTCATCTTTGTTTTCTCCATCATTATTTCCATATCCCATTTAGATGGAAAAAAATCATGCATTATTTAAAAAAAATCCATATTTATTGGATTTTTCACATTATTTATCAATATTATTTGGGTTAACCTCTTTAGGAATCCTCTCAAGTTCTTCTTCTTGGATGTCTTAAATCAAAATACTCTTTTTTCTCATATGGATTGATTCTATTTATTTCTTCATCATACTTATTCCAATGATAATATTAATTACCTTTGTGAAATGGTCAATTGTGTGGAATTTTCTCCCATGGTATAATAATTTCCTCATTTATGGTGTACCATCCTTCTCATAATTCTTCTTAGGTGTGTTTTACTAAACACTTCTCTTTTACAAACACCCTAATGTAAACTCACTGTATTTATTTTTATTTCTAAAATTTATGGTGTTATATCTTTAAAAGTTTATGGTGAATGATTGGTTGATTTAAAATATCACTCTTCGTTATGATGACCACACTTATCGCAATTTTCAAAGAATATTTCAAGACTTTCAATTTTTTTGAAGTAAATATTTTTTCTTTTTTCTATAAATTTTACCTCACCTTAATAGGATCTCTTTCTACTTAATATTTTATCCCCCTTAATTTAATCCTTATTTTAATTATAATAATTGAAATATTATGACAAAAATAAATGTTCATGTGTCCAAACTTTCCAAAACACTAACATTAACCAATAAATCATGTTTTTTTTCAAGTACCAATCTTTCCACCATGAACACCTTATTGTTTTTTACTAAAATAACCTTTATTTTAAAAAAATAGTGAAATAATTCTCCTATTATTTCTCAAATCCACCCCTGATATTTTTGTGGGTTTCTCACAATTTTTATCCACCCATATATGTCTCAAATTTAATTTAAAACATGTACTGGAAAATTAAACAGCATTAGTTAAAACATAAATTTATGGGAAAAGGGTTACCTGTTTCATTAATTTTATAGTAAATATATCTGTGGAAGGTTTCATGATATTATTTCCACTATAATGAGTCTTTTTAGACACAATACTCTTATAATAAATGTTCATGACAGCTCTTATTTTCTAATCATCATGTGAAGATTAAACTTGATCCACTTCTATATTTATCAAATTAACTTCTAACTCAATAAGCTTTAGATTATAGTGCTATTATAATCTTTAATATATTTCACTCAATTTTTACATTCCTTTCTCGTCCTCTTAATTTTATCTTTATGAAACTTACAAATTTCTTGTAAATAATTTTCAGTCTCATTTATCCTTTTCGCTTTGATCTTTGATTGAACATGTTTGGCATCCATGAGAGATATTTATGTTTCTTCTGGTACTTTGATCCTCTATTCACAATCTTTTCTTGTCTCATCTTTCTCATCAATGATATTTTGTAATAATTCTTCATCCATTGAGAATTTTTCTTCATGGATTAATGAACACTGTTATTATTATTCAATAATCTTGATGAGAGTCTTTCACTTCTATAAATTTTCTACTAATTATTTTTCTATTGCATTATCATTCAACTCCGACTATGTTTTCTCATCCTATAGATCGTTGATAAAATCCAATATGAAGGTAATGGTTTCAACATGAAAATTTTAAAATAATCCTTTATTTCAAAATAAAAATCACCAAGTAATTTATTAGACATATAATCTTCATATCATGAACTTTATTTTTCAACGGGATAATTTTCAACTAATATGATAGATAAATTTCCCCTTTAATTATCTTTAAATAAAATTGAGTACACTTTATATTTTCTTTTAGATAATATATTTCGTATCTTCTTAGATTTTGTTTTATTATTTTTCTTCAATTTGTTGGAAGAAATATTCATTTTATATTTAATAGGGAACTCAAACACATCTTTAAACATTCACTGCATGTTTAACAAATAAAAAAATGAGAAAAAAAATAGAACCAATAAAATGTGGAACCGTACAATCAAATACAAATTGTAGTGTCTAGTAATTTTTGTAGTCACACTAAGAGGGGATTGAATCAGTATGGACCTAATTTTATTAAATTATTTTTACTCAAATGTATTTTAACCTCTACAACTATTAGGATTTATAGATCTCGTATGTTTTACTCAATTCATTCACAATGAATTCAATATATAAAGTAAAGATATAACGACACATAGTATGTTTACAGGGTTTTCTCCTAATGTGGGTGTATAATACTTTCTATTTTTGGGTCAATTCCAAGACATAGGTGCTTCACTGATAATGAATGTGAATACACATGAGGAAGGTATCATCCTTTCCCTTTGAGTTTATCTCCAAAAAAATCCAATACATTCTTCCAATTGGTTCCATATATTGGATCCTGTTAATTTATAATGGTGTTCCTCCAATCACACTAATGACCAATATCTTCACTTCAAACCATGATGTCATGACATCAAAATTATAGATCTTCTTCCTTAAATTGCATTCTTCAACAACCAATGGATGTTCAATGATAGCATCATGCATGATGGCCTCTTCCTCTCAATATATGAATGATAAATGTATTCATGGGAGTATGCAAACATATGTTGTCTTCTTCCTCAATGGCCTTTTTTGAGCCTTCAATTAATAATCAATCTATATCAGCTCTTCATTATTCAAGAACTTCAACAACTAATGGACATACCTATAGTAGTAGTTAATTGGTCTTACTCACTCTCTCATATTATTCTTATTTCTTCTCTTGTTATTATTTGAAACTTCTAAATACAATATAATCAAGTTGGATTCTTTTACCTTCTTTCTTTTTCTCATTTTATGATAGTAGTATTTTTTAGGGAAAATGCACATTGGTTTTTCAATAATATCACTCAATATATTCAACACTTCTTCTATTTATATTCACAATAAAATTACATGAATATAATTTTCATTATTTAAAATATTGAAATTCTTTGACAATTTGAATGGTATATTCTCAATTAAACTAGTCAAAAACATTCAAGATAAATCCACCGATTTTGTTCTAAATAAATAGAACTCAAATATTCAAATTTTAATATCCTATAATTATCACTAGAGATCCTCTCAAATATTTTCTTTTATTTTATTAAAATTATCTGGTCAAATAAACCCTGAGAAACCATCCATCAATGATCTTATCAATTTTGTAATTTAATTCAACATGTTATTTCCTTATAATTACTCATTAAATTATTCCTCCATAGTTAATCTGATGTATAACCAATTACATAATGCATTAATATCTTATAGCTTGATGTCTCCCAAATTTAATCACATGTAGTAGTGAATGTTACATATTTTAATCTCACATAGCTAGTTGTCACCCCATATATGATCTGACATGGATTTAGAATTTCTAAAGTTATTCTCATGTATCATTTCTTCTTCTAGAAATTTTCTTATGTTGTTGAAATGATTATGTATTTTATCTTTCCAAGCCTTTATTATTTATAAACATTTCATACATAGTTTCACTACATCCAGATTTTATCATCTGAATCCTTTGAAATTGATCTTTCGTATCATTAGATCTTCTAGACTTCATCATTTGTATCCTTTGGAAATTTTGAGTTCTTATTATATATCATCCTATAAAATCTTATGTATCAAGTATCCTGACTTAGAACAAATCTTATATATTAATTTCATTATTTTATGTATTCTTTGGAAGTTTTGAACTAATATACCACACTCAATTTAATTTTAATGTTAATATTACATATAAATTACTTTTCCAATTTCTTAAAAATATACCACTCAATAATTTTCATAACTAATCTCTAGGATTTTTACCTCAACTCCAATCAATATCATCCACCTTAAATCATCTTTAAATACTTAAAATTACTTCAGAAAATTATAGGAATATTTCCAAAAAAAAATTATCTATAATTTTCAAATCCTTTTTTGTATATGATAAGTCAAATTAAGTATTTTAATAAATCTCCACTAACTTAGATAAATCTCATCTTCTTTCTAAATTATTATCCTAATAATGGTAAATTAATTAATTATTAATAAATTCATCACCAACCTCAGATTTAAATTCTCTAAATAATTTCATTCAAGTGACACTCCCATTCTATGCATATTTCATTAAGCCAAAAACACAAGGATCAACTTCATTAATTCCATATAACCTTATTCTCTTCCCTCAGCAACTCTTCAAGATTTTCAATAACTAACTTATCAATATATTAATCCTAGATCATGTAGATAAAAATGCTATCATTAACCATCAAATATTTTCATTAATTCATATTATTTCTAGATCAAAAATAATCACTTATTATATATGTGATATTCTGACTCACTCTGACTAGTAGTTGAACTGGTTTGTTACATGGCCTCAGATGCACCTCCCCGTATGTCAGAGGCTACTGAATAGAAGTGAGGGTCTAATGAGAAATGAGGAGAGACTATACCATTTTTATCAGAGTGGAACAACAAAAATCATAATAAATAATCTGAACAACAACCATCAATTAACTATATATCATATTCCAAACCCCCAGAACTGGGTAAGTGCACACAGGCCAATAAAGTGAACATAACATGTCATAATAGTCTCATGTGTTAAAAGGAAACCCAAAAGGGATAAAAATTTGATAATCCTCAAAATGGATCCTTACATCAAGATCAATCCCCTCATCTATTCTCAATCTCAAGTCCCAATTCAGCAATCAGGGAATTTTCCCTTATTTATCCCTACAAGCATAAATTTTGTTCGGACACTAATGGTAGTCTGAGAAGGGTGTTAGTAGAACTCAGTAGTACACCACCAATAATTTATAAATAAATATTTAGTCTAAAAAATAGAGTATTCAGATGTACAGAAGAATAATGGTTGAAGAAATAAATAGAAACATGTTTTAAAACTAAACAGTGTTAAATTAACCACTTTTTCCCTCGAGTACCCAAGTGACACCCTAGCCAACCAAACCCGCCTTGTCCCATGTCATATGTATGAACCATACACCATAGGGGTTATATAATTTAGACAAAATAAATAGGCTTAATAACTTATTTAAAACTAGGTGTCAAGTAGAATCATTCCAAGTACCTACACCATGTCAAAAACCATAAGTTCTAAGAGCATCAAGCTGGCACCCAAACAAGGGATACAGATCATCATGTCCAACATTTCAAATCAAGGATACAGAGTGTCATTTCCAACTATCATAAATCATGGATATAGAGAATCATGTACAATATACATACTTATTGGTGTGAGTGTCATGTCCAATATTATTAACTATCTCATTAATAACCAATTTACATGTTCTAGTATACTTGACCTTTAAACACGCCACGATAACAAGGGTGCACATTTTTCTATATTCAGTATTCCCCATGGTCTATTATATTCAACACCTTTAACCAAATTTTAAAATACAACTGTTGAGCCCTCTGGAAGATTGCTGATTTCATGTTTATAACTGATGTTTTAATAATCACAAATCATCACAACTAATTGATGCTTAATCTGGTTTGATGTCTCATAAACATAATTCCAATCTATGAATGAATCATTTATCATGCTTTTAACTATGCTTATTGACTTACAAAGTATGTTGGAAGTCTTCTGGATTCAACAGACATCAGACTCACCGATCCATCAGAGTCACCGATCCATCAGACTCACCGATCAATCAGACTCACCGATCCATCAGAGTCACCGATCAATCAGACTCACCGATCCAAGGACTCACCGATGCAAATGAGTCACCGATGCAAATGAGTCACCGATGCAAATGAGTCACCGATCCAAGGACTCACCGATGCAAATGACTCACCGATCAGATGACAGACCGATGCTGATCAAAATGACTCACCGATCAGATGACAGACCGATGCTGATCAAAATGACTCACCGATCAGATGACAGACCGATGCTGATCAAAATGACTCACCAATCAAATGACAGACCGATGCTGATCAAAATGACTCACCGATCAGATGACAGACCGATGCTGATCAAAATGATTCACCGATCAGATGACAGACCGATGCTGATCTATCTGAGTCACCGATCATTACTCTAATGCTGATGACCTACCGATCTCTTGAACAGTCATAAACAACTGTTTGAATTTCTTTATCTTTATCTTTATTTATTCTAACCAACGGTCATATTAGTTATATTTTAATACCCTGAAAATTAATTAATAAAGGTTGTCGGATGTTAGGAAACCGTACCTCGTACCTGCGGAAAGGAAACCTTTTTTGTCCTACGGAGCACGTGATATAAATACAAGAAGACTCTGCTGAAGAGTTGTGTGAAGTGAAGAAGAGAAAAACGAAGAAGAGAGAGACAACACACACAGAGACAAGGAAGCATACGACATACTCAAGAAGAGCTCTGTGCATACAAGAAGAACCAAGCAAGACAGAATCAAATATACAATCAAGCCTACTCAAGAAGAGTGGTGTGCATACAATAGAATATTGAAGAGCTTCATCGACTACATCCCACTGCCTGTGAACCTGAAGCATACGACACTCTGCTTCTCAAACAAAATTGAGAAGAGGACTCAGAATCACTTCTGATTAATTCCAAAACGAGTCCAGTGCTACACTGAAATCACTAGAGCCATTTCTAAACTCTACATCTCTGCTCTGTGATTTATTTATTCTACATTTTGAGCAGTGTGTGTTATCTGCTGTATTAAACACACACACTGACTCCTGTACTTTCACTGGAGGATCTGTAAATCCTCAGCAAACCTTTTACACTTCACTTCCCACTGTGGATAGTGGTAGAGGTCTTCTGACCTGGACAGCTGGCTGCTGTTGTTTGTTTGTCCCACGTAGAACTGTGGTAGAGGTCTTGTGACCTGGACAGTGTGTTCACTGTTGTTAACCCCGATCCAGGGTGTGGATCACTTTTATATAAACTTTTGAGAGGACTAAGTCTCAGCTTGAGACTGAACCTCTTGGTTACTTCTCTGTGTTTATAGTTACTCTATATCCATACTACATATTTATTTCATATTCCGCTGCTATTACTTTGAAATATAATCTATCTTCAAAGCTACTTTGATAATTAAATTCGCAAGTGTTTATATTTATTATAAATCAGTAAATTAGTTTCAAAAGTTAATCTAATCATAAGATTAAGTTAACTGAGAACTAATCAATCTTTGAGAAGCTAATTGAACCTTTATAATCTATATAAATTCACTACAGTTTAATTTGTTTTTGAAATTGGGGGATTTTATTAGAAACTGTTTTAACAGAAAATTTTAATTGGAACTCAATTCACCCCCCCTCTTGAGTGTCCACTCCGACCAACACTTGGTATCAGAGGAAGTAAATACTTTCTAAAAGTGCTCTGCTTTTGACCTGTGATTTTAGTTGTATTTTAAAGTTCTTAAAATTTCTGTTATTTCTAAATTTTTATCTCTTTAAAATTCTTTTTTGTAATATCATGGATAATAGACTTGAGGGTGCTGCTACTAACCGGCCACCTTTTTTCAATGGAACTAATTATGCTCAGTGGAAACTGAAAATGAAAATTCATCTAGAAAGCATAGGTTTTGATATTTGGACTGCTATTGAATCTGAATACAAAATTCCCACTACTGCTAGATCTACTTGGGATGAACCTACAAAGACTGCTTACAATAACAATTGTAAAGCTATGAATTCTCTGTACTGTGCTCTAGGAGATGAAGAGTTTAATAGAATTTCTGCATGTAAAACTGCATATGAAATTTGGGATACCTTAGCTGTTTCTCATGAAGGAACAACTAATGTTAAGGAGATGAGATTGAATACCTATACTATTAAGTATGATAATTTTAAGATGAAGCCTGATGAACCCATTTCTGATATGTATCTCAGGTTCAATGAAATTGTCAACATAATGACCTCTCTGGGAAAGGATGTTCCAGCAAAGGAACAAATTATGAGAATTTTGAGATGTCTACCTGAAAGATGGAGAGGAACCTCTGTCTCCATTAGAGAATCCTGTGACATTGCTGCTTTACCTGTCAAGGAATTAATTGGTAAACTGATGATGTATGAAGAAGAGCTTAAAGTAAATAAAGAAGAAGATGATGAACCTAAAAGGAAGTCTATTGCCTTCAAGACTACAACCTCAAAGAATAAGGATAAGGAAAAGCTTCAAGCTATCAATGAAAGTTCAAGCAGTGAGGAAAGTGAGAATGATTCTGACAGTGATGATGAGATGGCTCAAATAGCCAGGAGATTCAAAAAGTTCTATAGGAAAAATAAATTCTTTAAGAAACCAAATTACAAGAGAAATTATGACCAACAAGGCAAATTGAAAAAGGATTGGAAGAAGAACGACAAATCAGATGATGTTGTCTGCTATGAGTGTAAGAGGAAAGGACACATTAAAGCCGACTGTCCAAAGCTGAAGTATAAAAAGAAATATGAATACAAGAATAACAAGTACAAGAAGGCCATGAAGGCTACTTGGAGTGCTTCAGAAGACAGCACAAGTGAATCTGAATCTTCAGACTCTGAAAAGAATCGGGCCAACATGTGTTTCATGACAAACACTTCTGAGGTAACATCAGAGACTCCTGCTTTTAATTCATACTATTCTGGAGAAGATTCTGAATCAGAAAACATGTCAAAATCTGAAATGTTTGAATACTGTGACATGCTAGAAGAAACATGTAATGAGCTTAAAGATAAATATAAAGGTCTAAAGAAACAGTATGCTTTAAGTGTTAAGCATAAATCTGATCTGGATATAGAAGTAGAAAAGAATGATCAGCTGCTTAAAGAGAATACTGAACTAAAATTGTCTAATGAGCAACTCAAGAAAGACTTAGAGAAGTTCACCAATGGTAAAAATACTCTAACACAAATTCTAGGAAAGCAAGTTGCACCTAGATACACTACTGGTATAGGATACCAACCTGGACAAAGGAAAGTTGCCAAAACTAGATTCATTCCTAAATCTGGACAGAAGATAGCTAATTCTGGAACTTCTTATGCCTCAACCAGTTATATTCATAGTTATGAATCTAATAAGGTTTATCTTTCAAAGAATGTTATTTCTACAAATTATATGAGACCCATTAGACAAATATGGGTACCTAAAGTGTTATTGGCTAACCTGTCTGGACCCAAGAAGATCTGGGTACCAAAATCATCTTCCATCTAAATCTGTTTTGTAGGAGACCTGCTTGAAGAGCTGTTACAAGAAGATATGGTATTTAGACAGTGGGTGCTCAAGACACATGACTGGAGATTATTCTTGCTTCAAGAGCTTAATAAAAGTTGATGGAGGATTTGTCACTTTTGGTGATAACTCTTAAGGAAAAATCATCGGCCTAGGCCAGATTGGTAACACGGATTCAATTTTGATTTCTAAAGTTTTATTTGTTGATGGACTTAAATATAACCTGTTAAGCATTTCTCAGTTATGTGATGATGGTTTTCATGTTAGATTTGAAAATGATTCTTGCAATGTTTTTAACTCTAAAAATGTTTTAGTATTTTCTGCTTTAAGAAATGAAAATGTTTATGCTGTTGATTTAGATTCTTTAGCTAAACAGAACATTCCTTGTTTAAATGCTTTTCATAAAGAGTCTTGGCTTTGGCACAGAAGATTAGGACACTGCAATGTGCACTCACTTATAAAACTTTCTAGGAAGAACTTGGTTAGAGACTTACCCAAACTTGAATTTCCAGCAGACAAAGTTTGTAATCCCTGTCAAAAGGGAAAACAACACAAAGTTTCTTTTAAATAAAAGAAAGAAGTTTCAACTTCTCAACCACTTGAATTAGTTCACATGGATTTGTTTGGACCATCAAGAGTTTCTAGTTTAAATGGGAAGCACTATGTCTATGTTCTTGTAGATGACTTTTCTAGATATACTTGGGTATATTTTCTAGCTCACAAAAGTGAAGCTTGTTCTTACTTTGTTAAATACTCCAAGTCTGTAGAAAATCTTAGTGGACTCAAGATTAAGACCCTAAGAAGTGATCATGGTCGTGAGTTTGAAAATCAAGATTTTGAATCTTACTGCTCACTCAATGGCTATGCTCATAACTTTTCTGCCCCTAGGACACCCCAACAGAATGGTGTAGTAGAAAGAAGAAACAGAACCCTGCAAGAAATTGCTAGAACCATGCTCAATGAATATGACCTGCCTGTTTACTTTTGGGCTGAAGCCGTAAATACAGCCTGCTATGTTATTAATAGAGTCTTGATTAGACCGGTTCTTAAGAAAACCCCTTATGAGTTATGGAACCATAGGAAACCTAAGGTAAACTACTTCAAAGTTTTTGGCTGCAAAGTCTTTATTCTGAATACTAAAGATAATCTGGATAAATTTGCATCCAAGAGTGATGAAGGAATTTTCCTAGGTTACTCTATCTCTAGTAAAGCCTATAGAGTTTTCAATAAGAGAACCAAATGTGTGGAAGAATCTGTTCACATCAAGTGTGATGAGACTGATCCACATGAGTCTAAAACTTCTCTTGAAGATGTTGAAGAAGACTTATCTATTCTGGACCTTAATGATAAATCTAAAGAACCTGTTATAAAAGCATCCAGTTCTGGACATTCTCCAGAATCTGCTTCTGTTGAACCTCAATCTCTAGATGAACCTGAAATTTCTAGCCCTATCTTTTCAAGACCATCTAGGACTCTAAAGAACCATCCCTTAGATGCTGTTGTAGGAAATCTAGATAGAGGAACACAAACTAGAGCTTCTCTAAGAAACCAGGTTGAACATCAAGCTTTTCTTTCACAGTCAGAACCTAAAAATATCAATGATGCTATCAATGATGAATTTTGGGTAATGGCTATGCAAGAAGAATTAAATCAGTTTGAAAGAAACAAAGTCTGGGAATTAGTTGATAGACCTAAGGACACTTTGACAATAGGCACAAAATGGGTGTTTAGAAATAAAGTAGATGAATCTGGAAATATAGTCAGAAACAAAGCTAGACTAGTTGCACAAGGATATAGTCAAGAAGAAGGTATAGACTATGAGGAAACTTTTTCACCTGTAGCTAGACTAGAAGCCATTAGGATCTTACTTGCATATGCTGCACATCTGGATTTCAAATTATATCAAATGGATGTTAAAAGTGCATTTCTAAATGGTTTTATAATTGAAGATGTTTTTGTAGAACAACCACCTGGATTTACTAATCCCCATTTTCCAAATCAAGTTTTTAAACTTTCTAAAGCTTTATATGGTTTGAAACAAGCTCCAAGAGCTTGGTATGATAGACTTAGCAATTTCCTTATTTCAAAAGGTTTTACTAAAGGGATTGCTGATCCAACTCTTTTCATTAAAAGAATTTCTAAAGATGTTTTAGTTGTACAAATATATGTTGATGATATTATTTTTGGATCTTCTAAAAACTCCTTATGTACTGATTTTTCAAAGGTTATGCAAAATGAATTTGAAATGAGCTTAATGGGAGAGCTTAAGTATTTTCTTGGATTTCAAATTCTTCAAACTAAAAATGGTATTATTTTAAATCAAAGTAAATATACAAAGGATATTTTAAAACGTTTTGGATTGGATAGTATTAAGGAAAGTAATACACCTATGAGTACCACCTGTAAATTGGATGTTGATGAAACTGGGAAACCAGTTGATCAAACCAATTACAGAGGTATGATTGGAAGCTTACTTTATCTTACTGCTAGTCGACCAGATATTATGTTTAGTGTGTGTATGTGTGCTAGATTTCAAGATAATCCTAAAGAATCACACTTATTAGCTGTTAAACGGATTTTTAAGTATCTTAAGTATACTATAAATTTAGGTTTGTTTTACCCAAAAGGACAATCCTTTGAGTTAATGAGTTATTCAGATGCTGACTTTGCTGGTTGTAAGTTAGATAGAAAAAGCACATCAGGAACATGTCATTTGCTTGGAAAATCCCTAGTATCATGGTGTAGTAAGAAACAGAATTCAGTTGCATTGTCTACTGCCGAGGCAGAATACATAGCTGCTGGAAGTTGCTGTGCACAAATTTTGTGGATGAAACACACTCTATTGGATTATGGATTTGATCTTAAACATGTTTCAATTAACTGTGACAACACTAGTGCAATCAACTTATCCAAGAACCCTGTGTCTCACTCTAGAACTAAGCACATTGATGTCAGACATCACTTTCTAAGAGATCATTACCAGAAGGGTGATATTTCTCTAGAATTTGTTAGTTCTGAAAATCAATTAGCTGACATCTTCACAAAGCCCTTATGCTCTGAAAGAATGAAATTTATTAAACACGAATTGTGTATGACTGATCTGTGAAACTGATCTGTGAAACTGGTCTGTGAAACTGATCTGTGAAACTGATCTGTGAAACTGATCTGTGAAACTGATCTGTGAAACTGATCTGTGAAACTGATCTGTGAAACTGATCTGTGAAACCGATCTGTGGAACCGATCTGTCACACTGTTCTGTCAATCCGATTTTTTTTTAATTACTTTTTATTAATAAGTAAATTACTTTTTATGGGAACCCTAAATGATAAAATAAATGATACGCGGCTATTTATCTTCCCTAAACCTTTGACCTTACATTTCCCGCCGAACCTCTCAACCTCTCTTCCCCTCTGCTTCGAACCTTCGAACCTTCGAACTCCTGCCTCTCCAAAATCCTCGAATGGCTAAGCAAAAGAGACCGAGCAAAGGACCAGATAGCCCTGTACCTTCAAAGCGTGCTCGAGGCGAGTCGAGCAGTACCTCTCAACGCTCAGTAAATCCGAACCTGGAAACTCGGATTGTTGCTGTAAAAAAAGAAGTAAACTCGGCGTGGCTTCTGTCAAGTAAGTCCCTGTTGCTACAAGTTCTTGAATCGCAAGGATGGATAGACTGGTTTTCAGACAACGCCCGAATAGATTATCCAAAGCTAGTACATGAGTTTTACATGAACCTGAAAATCACGCTTGATGGTGTGGAAGCTGCTAGGATGTCATCGGTTGTAAAAGGAAAGAAAATATCTTTCTCATCTAAGCAGTGGGCTGAATGTTTAAACGTACCTCATGAAGGTCGATATGAGGACTATGCTGGCAATATACCCCCAGTCACTGACTATTTTTCTTATGAGCTAGTGCTAGAGCTTCTAACTGGAAACAGAGAATCGAGGAGAATCACAGCTTCAGAATTAGATGGTGAAAGCAGACTCCTATTCAAGTTTATTCAGCACCAACTTTGCCCTCGAAGAGGAGATTTTGCTGCTGTTAAGTTTCAAGATGTTTTTCTATTGTTTCTGCTCAAAACCCATGAAAAGATAAACCTGTGTAGATATGTGATGGTCCACATAGCTAGTATGCTGAAACCTTCCAAGAAAGCCACAGCGTTGTTTTATTCAAAAATGATATCTACTATGCTCCAGAATCTGGAATGTGTTGATGAAGATGATGAAGTTGTTGAAACAGAGCGTACCTTCTGTCTCAACAAAGAGATCTGCAAGAGGATGAAAATCAATTGGAATCCATGGAAGAAGTGCTGGGTTGCAGATGAAGATAAGTTGTATGAAGCCTTCAATCCCATAGATCATGGCAAGAGGCCAAAGGATTTGAGAGATCCTGGATTAAAACCAGATGAGGAACCAATTTATTCTGATAATGATGAGCAAGAAAAAGCTGCAACTGAAGAAGGAAGTGTGTCTTCTCCTGATGATAGGAGTGATCCAGACACTGCTAGCCCCAAGAAAAGAATAGAATTTGGACCTGCTAGTCCACCCTTAACCCTACCAGAGTCTGAACCTATTCTTGATGATGAAGAAGATTCTGATACTGAGGAATATCACAGTGAAGCCTCTGAGCAGAGTAATAATGAGCAAGGTGATGCTGATGACAATCATGGTGGTGATGATGATGATGCTGATGATGTTGAAGCTACTGTTGATGGTGTTAACAGACCAGTGGATGGTCTTGCTGAAGATCAATTAGAACAACCTCAGTCAGTACCAGAAATCCATATCAGTGGCAAGGCTGACTCATCAAAAATTAGTGGAACAGCAAGCTATGAAAAACCCAACTACACCCTGTGTGCTGCTGTTTGGGATGACTACCCTGGATATGCTGTTTTGGGCTTAGAATATTCTGAAGAAGAAGACGAATTGCCAGAATCTGCTGCAGCTGTGAAAAGGAACCTTCCAAGAGAAGCAAGGTCTATTCCTACTGTTGATCCTGTAAATGTGAATTTACCTGGTTCTGAAATCTCTCGAGCTGATCTTGATAAGTTTAAGACTGAATTGCTAACCACTGTGAGAGATATAGTCAGAGAAGAACTTTCCAATGTCGTTCATCAAGTATCTCTTCAAGTTTCTGAAAATTCCTTGAAAGCTTTTTCAACTGCAGTCTCAGATGTTCTCAAGCCAGACTTGACTCCTACTGGTGAATTTGTTGGTAGGCACATAGCCTCTTTGAATCAAACTTTGAAGGATCTTCAAGTTAGCTTACTTTCTCTATCAAATGAGTTCAGATCAACCATCTCTGGTATGATGTAAGTTTTGAGAAATCTTATTGAACATCTCAACAAGTCTGACCTGAGGAAGTTGAAAGCTGAACTAACTCATATAGTCGGCCAAGCCAGTACAGGAAAGGTAACCAAAATCACTACCCGTGAGATAGAATCTCTCAGAGAAGTTGTGCATGCAGAGCTAGCTGCTGTAAGACAAATTCTTGACTTAGAATCTTTGAGGAGGATGAAAGAGCTCTGTGATAATAGTCATAAGATGGCCTTAGTATATTCAGCAGATGCTAAGAATGCCCTGCAAGAGATCAAGGAAAAAGTTGATACTTACTTTTCCAAGATTTATACAAAACATGAGATGGCTGCAAACTTCAAAGTCTTGGCAGAGAATCTGAAATTACCTCCAGTCACTCAGGCCTTCAACACTCAAGTTCGCCAATTGCAAGATTTTGTCCCTTCCTTGGCACAGTTCATGGAAAACAAGGATGATTTTGAAAAAGCTATGAAGTATGGAGCAGAAGTTATTCAGGACTTCATTCATCTGTTGAAGCCTTACTTGGATGCACAGGCCACTGCAATTGTACTCCCTACTTCTGAACCTCTCAGTGCCTCTGATGTCGCTCCGAATCAGCTGTCTGTTGCCCAAGCTCTATCTCAATTGCGGCCAGTCTCTCAGAAAGCTTCTCATCCAGCTCCTGCTCCTTCTCAACAACCCTCTGTGACACCTCCAACTGCACCTGCCAGAGTTGTCCTGCCGCCACTTCAGCTCCGTGAACCACAGCCTGCCTCCAAGCCTTCTACCTTACCTACCATTGATCCAAAGGATAAAGGGAAATCCCCTTTGTATCCCAACAAATAGCCATGTATTGTTTTTGATGGGGTGATCTATGTATTGCTTATCTTTTTCTGTGACTTTATCAAATTTGTTTTTCCTTTGTGTTATGTTCTATCCTCTCTGCACCCTGCTTCTCTTTTCCCTTATCTGTTTTCCCTCCTTTTTGATTATCCCAAAGGGGGAGAACGAAGATATATATAATGGGAGAAAGAAGATATATATAATGGGAGAAAGAAGATCTATATAATGGGAGAAAGATATATAATGGGGGAAATATATATCTAAGGGGGAGTACTCTATATATGAAGAGGGAGATCAATATCTCAGGGGGAGAAATCTGAATACTATATATATGGGAATGTTATTTTAAGAGGGAGATTTTTTATTATTTTTTATTATTTTTTTTTATTTATTTTATATATATATATGAAGATTTGTGATTATCAAAAAGGGGGAGATTGTTGAGCCCTCTGGAAGATTGCTGATTTCATGTTTATAACTGATGTTTTAATAATCACAAATCATCACAACTCATTGATGCTTAATCTGGTTTGATGTCTCATAAACATAATTCCAATCTATGAATGAATCAGTTATCATGCTTTTAACTATGCTTATTGACTTACAAAGTATGTTGGAAGTCTTCTGGATTCAACAGACATCAGACTCACCGATCTATCAGAGTCACCGATCCATCAGACTCACCGATCAATCAGACTCACCGATCCATCAGAGTCACCGATCAATCAGACTCACCGATCCAAGGACTCACCGATGCAAATGAGTCACCGATGCAAATGAGTCACCGATGAAAATGAGTCACCGATCCAAGGACTCACCAATGCAAATGACTCACCGATCAGATGACAGACCGATGCTGATCAAAATGACTCACCGATCATATGACAGACCGATGCTGATCAAAATGACTCACCGGTCAGATGACAGACCGATGCTGATCAAAATGACTCACCGATCAGATGACAGACCGATGCTGATCAAAATGACTCACCGATCAGATGACAGACCGATGCTGATCAAAATGATTCACCGATCAGATGACAGACCGATGCTGATCTATCTGAGTCACCGATCATTACTCTAATGCTGATGACCTACCGATCTCTTGAACAGTCATAAACAACTGTTTGAATTTCTTTATCTTTATCTTTATTTATTCTAACCAACGGTCATATTAGTTATATTTTAATACCCTGACAATTAATTAATAAAGGTTGTCGGATGTTAGGAAACCGTACCTCGTACCTGCGGAAAGGAAACCTTTTTTGTCCTACGGAGCACGTGATATAAATACAAGAAGACTCTGCTGAAGAGTTGTGTGAAGTGAAGAAGAGAAAAACGAAGAAGAGAGAGACAACACACACAGAGACAAGGAAGCATACGACATACTCAAGAAGAGCTCTGTGCATACAAGAAGAACCAAGCAAGACAGAATCAAATATACAATCAAGCCTACTCAAGAAGAGTGGTGTGCATACAATAGAATATTGAAGAGCTTCATCGACTACATCCCACTACCTGTGAACCTGAAGCATACGACACTCTGCTTCTCAAACAAAATCGAGAAGAGGACTCAGAATCACTTCTGATTAATTCCAAAACGAGTCCAGTGCTACACTGAAATCACTAGAGCCATTTCTAAACTCTACATCTCTGCTCTGTGATTTATTTATTCTACATTTTGAGCAGTGTGTGTTATCTGCTGTATTAAACACACACACTGACTCCTGTACTTTCACTGGAGGATCTGTAAATCCTCAGCAAACCTTTTACACTTCACTTCCCACTGTGGATAGTGGTAGAGGTCTTCTGACCTAGACAGCTGGCTGCTGTTGTTTGTTTGTCCCACGTAGAACTGTGGTAGAGGTCTTGTGACCTGGACAGTGTGTTCACTGTTGTTAACCCCGATCCAGGGTGTGGATCACTTTTATATAAACTTTTGAGAGGACTAAGTCTCAGCTTGAGACTGAACCTCTTGGTTACTTCTCTGTGTTTATAGTTACTCTATATCCATACTACATATTTATTTCATATTCCGCTGCTATTACTTTGAAATATAATCTATCTTCAAAGCTACTTTGATAATTAAATTCGCAAGTGTTTATATTTATTATAAATCAGTAAATTAGTTTCAAAAGTTAATCTAATCATAAGATTAAGTTAACTGAGAACTAATCAATCTTTGAGAAGCTAATTGAACCTTTATAATCTATATAAATTCACTACAGTTTAATTTGTTTTTGAAATTGGGGGATTTTATTAGAAACTGTTTTAACAGAAAATTTTAATTGGAACTCAATTCACCCCCCCTCTTGAGTGTCCACTCCGACCAACAACAACCATCATATCCTTTATTCATATAAAACATCCCTTAAATGTTTTATAAAAACATTTAAAAATTTAAAAATTATCATATAACCATTTACCATTTCTTCCTTTTCAAGTCATAAAACATTTAATTCCCAAGTTAATCCAAAACAACCCCTTATGACATGATGACAATACAAAAAAAAATATAACTGATTTAAACTCATAAACTTCATATTCTACAATTTGAAATCCCATTATACCATATCCAAGAAATTTTTACACCCCATGGGTAGTCGTAGGTCCGGTTTTATAGTCGTCAATGGGCCTAATGGGGTCCATGAAGCTTATAAAATATGATTTAAAGGCCTAAACCATTTTTCTTAATCAAGGAAACCAATGCACAACATGTCATCTCTATATCAAATATTATATACACATTAACACAAATCAATACTATGGGAAAAAACTTGTAGACAACCAACCATAGGTTCGTAGACAACCACTCATCCAACCTCAGCCTTTGATTCAAGTTAAAATGGTCGCAACCACAAAAGATAATGAATCCATGGAAAAGGTATTATGATACAATGATAACAGGGGATTAATAATTAGAAAAAATTCCATATAATAGAATGAAATAGACTCAAAGACTTACCTAGGGTTTTGAATAGTAAAAAATGGCACTTTAAATTTCCTAGAATCAAAGGAGTTACACCCTTGGAAGAGGAGAAGTTTGGGTCACACCCTAGGTTGTTGGGAGTGAAATGGAAAGGAAAATTAGGTGATATGGATATAATCTAAATGGGGGGATAATAAAATTTACACTTTTAATGATGTGTGTAGTTTGGTTGCAAGGTTTTTCAAACCATGCACCAACCATGAAAGCTCCTATGTCCAAGGAAAATTTCACTCACACGGTCACTTGGGCCACCTGTATAATCTGTAAAACCATGTGGAAGATATTTTAATGGATCTAGTCCCAACACACATGGTTTCTAGGCCTCCTTTAGTGATTTTTTAAACTATTATCCCCCTTAAACCATGCATCACAGTCATGGTTAATTATTAGCATTAACCTGGCACTAATCGTCTGTCATGTGTTGTAAGTCCCAATTTCTAAATTTTTCATGTCTTGAACCCCCAAATAACTCCTGATACCTTACCTACTCCCAAGAATCATTCCATAAACTATTACAAAATAGTTTTTATCCAAAATTAAAAACAAAGTGTACCTTGAAAAAGTCTAGGATCGTATAACCTCCCCACTATAAAACAAATCATCATCAAGATGTAATACCCATCATCATTAATCCTCCAAGTTAAAAGGGTTGGGTCAGTATCAACCTGTATCAGTTTATCCCTCCTAATTTTCCTTTATAATGTGACCATGCTTCCATATCACTCAGACCAAAGTCATAGTCTTACCCTGAAGAGTTTTCTCAACATCATCAACACCAAACACAAGACAAGGTCCGGGGTGATATTGTCGAAGTTATGACACATGAAACATGTCATGCATATCACTATAACATTATAGAATAGACAATTGATATTCTTCCAGACCAATCCTCTCCATAATCATGAATGGCTTGACATACATGGGTGCCAACGTACCTTATTTCATAATCCAACGATGATGACCCAATCTCGATGATAAATGAGGGAATACTCAATCACCCACTAAAAACTCAAGACGAAGATGGTAACAATCAACATATGAATTCTTTACACTCTAGGATTTATTCATATGCTTCTGGATCAATTGGACATGATATGATGTATCATTCACAAGACTTGGCCCCAAGAACCCATATATTCATGCTTCCATCCAACACAAAAGAGATTTTTTATAGAAAACCATACAGTGCCTCATATGTTTTCATCGGAATAGTCTCCCTATGACAGGTGTTATAGGAGAACTCAAGAAACTCTAGCTGTTTCTACTAGGTTACATAAAAAATCTAGGATGTATGATCTCAGCATGTCCTCTAACACCTGGAGAGTCCACTCAGATCTCCCATCTGTTTGAGGATGGTAGGTTGTACTAAAAAACACCTGAGTAATGAGTGCCTACTACAATACTTTCCAAAGGTGTGATAAAAAATGGTATCTCTATCTAGAATAATAATTTGAGGAATTCCATTTAAACACAATATCTCCCAAATATAAAAGTTACCCAACTCATCGATGTTGAGAGTCTTCTGAATCAGTAAGAAATGGGATACCTTTGTCAACTAGTCCACAAACACCCATATCGCGTCACTCTTACAAGGATTACTTGATAGAAACACCATTAAATCCATGGTAAAATCATCCCACATGTATTATAGAATGTGAAATAGCTGTAACATACCAGAAGACCACTGATGTTTGACCATCATCTGCTAACATGTGTATCATCGCATCACAAAAACTGCAATCTATTTCTTCATTCCTGGCCACCAATACTTTCAAGGAATATCATGGTATATTTTGTTCAAAAAAGGGGAAAACAACCACGTTAAAATATGAAAAGTATTCATTAGCTACTCTTGTATACCTATATACATGTAAACGCATCCATGAATGTGGATAATATTATCACCATCGACAGTTCGGTTAGGGGTAGCTCTCCATCAACAAATATTTCCCTCAACACCAAAAACTCTGTATCCTCCTACTACCACATCTTGATATGACTCAAGAGGGAGGGTACAATAGATAAAGATGTGAGGGTCATTATTTCCTACTCCTCCTTAACACATATATGAATCTCCTTGAATAATTTCATCATCTTTCACATAGGAATTTACTTCTCAACCACATGAGTCTATGTCTTATTACTCAAATCATCAACAATGCTATTTATTTTTCTCGACATATATACTAGCTCAAAATCAATGGATTACATGTACTCAACCCATATCCATTGTTAGATATTTAGATCATTCTGAGAAAAGATATATTTAATTCTCTTATGATTAGTATAAACAAAAAACCTTTCAATCAGGAGATAATGTCGCTAACATTTTAAGGCATTAACTACCACAAAAATCTTGATATCACACTTAGGATAGTTCCATTAATGTGGCCTAAACTATAATTATTCATACACCATGAATCAATCTCCATTCATCAATATTTTCCCAAGCCCGATATTGGATGCATCACAATAAATTGTATTCTCCTTACCCGATTCAGGTAAGACCAGAAATGAGGTAGTGTTCGAATACATATTCAACTCCTAGAAAGAATTCATGAATTCCCTAGACCACTCAAACATTATTCCCTTCTTGGTTAGGATTAAGTGTGAAATTTCCAAGTGACAAAATTCCTTGATGAACACTCAGTAGTAACCCAATAAACCCAAAAAGTTTATTATGTCAAAAACATTCTTCGGTTTCCCCCAAGAAACAACTACTTAGACCTTTTCAGGGTTCACTAATATTCTTTATTATGAGATTATGTAACCTAAATAATTCAACTTTCAATTCCATAAATTACACATAGATATCTTGAAATATATTTGATTCTCTCTCAGTGTACTCAGGACGATATCAAGATTTTGGGAATGATCATCTCTATAATACGAGTACACTAAGATGTTATCAATGAATACCACCACAAATTTATTTAAATATGAGTGAAATATTTGGTTCATCAAGACCATAAACACATTAGGAGAATTTTTAAACCCAAATGGAATCACAATGAACTCATATAAGTCATACAAACTTCTAAAAGTAGTTTGTGGTATATTAGACAGTCTCACCCATAATTGGTGGTACCCTTACCTAGAATCAATCTTAAATAATAGACGACCACCAATAAGTTGTTCAAGAAGATCATTATTATACTAAATGGTATTTTTGTTCTTAATTTTCATTTAGTTCGGTAGCCTATAATCAACACATAAGTGCAACATTTCATTTACCTTCTTAGAATATAAAACCAGAGCACCCCAAAGGGACGTACTCGGACAGATGATCCATTTAGCCTCTAATTCTTCCAACTAAGTCTTATACTCTTGAAGCTCCATCGGTTTCATTATATAAGGTGGAATGGAAACTCGCTCTATCCTAGGAACCACCCCAATAGTAAACTCAATTTCTCACTCAAGTGGAAACCCTAAAAACTTTTTAGGAAGCACATCCTAAAAGTGATCCACTACATGATGGAAGACATCATACCCCTCTCCCTCATTATCTATCATAAGACTTAAAACCTAGGATGTGAGCTCACCTAGCTGTTAACAAATTGGATCATCACAACCTACCTGGATATCCCATTCTCCATGATGAAAATAGATGTCACCCTTGAGAGATGTGAAGGTTTCCCTTTTATGGTAATTATCAATGTGATCCTGGTATGAAACCAACCAATCCATTCCCAATATCAGGTCAAATCTCATCATCTAAAGAATGAAAAAATAATAATGTATATGGTACCCACCAATATTGATGGAACACTCCTTACAATGATGTATACCCTCTGATTCCACCCCTAATAGCATGTCGATCAACATAATACCATACAAAAATTCCACCATGAGGCCCAAACCATTCATAAACTATAAAGATATAAAAGAATGTGAATATATAGTATCAAATAAATAATTATCAAGCATATAATCCACAATAATCATACCTCGTATGGTATAAAATCAACCCTCGTTACCAATAAGTGTAATAAACCAATGTTTTATCAATGGAAATTCCCTTCTTATAATTATGTCATATAATCACATGAAATCACAATAAAATGAAAAACTATGTACTGTATGACCTTGTAACATAATATTTTTACTTCTATGATTTGAATTTCGAAAATTTGACATACACGGTTGTGATCAGTAAGAAGTTTGGAGTCTGATAAGACAAACTTAATTTTTGGTGAATAGTAACTGATCCTTATGAATAGTAATGTTAACCTTATGAATAGCATTATGAACCTTATAAATATTAAATCATCCAAAAGAATAGTAACCACACCCATGAATGTATAAATAAAATTTAGGCATCTTATAAGTGATAATAGGTTCATATTAAAATTATTGGTATTTTTGTGAGTTATAAATAATTAATTGTAATTAATTAATTAATTTAAAATAAAATGTATTTTCCTAAAAGGTGTTCATAAATTAAAAATTTTATTTCTTCTGGTTTTAAGATAATTTTATAAGTCCTTATGTAATTATTTAAAGCATTATAAAATCAGTTATAGTTTAAAAATGTTTATTTTTCAAGTAAATTATGATTTTAATTAAAAATTAAATTAATCATATTTATAATATTATTTTTTAAAATTGGATTTCATTTTTTTATTATACATGTTGAAAAATGGTTAGGGTGAATTTTTTGTATTTTCTAAAATACTTGAATTTTTATGAATAGTGAAATACGGTAATTAACTGTATATATACATTATAAGCTAAATAGACTATTCTTGGAACCATGGACGATGTAAGCAACCTTAGTTAGAATTCACATGCATTTATTACTATTTTTTCATGTAATAATGACTATTTATTGTCTTATGGAAAAATAATAAACTAATGATTAAATTATTAAGAAAACCATCCTCCCCTCCACTATAAAAACCACCCACACTCTCCTATTCTCTTCACTCATCTCAAGCCTTGTGCCTTTCCTAAATTCTTCCCAAATATCTCCCCAAGATCCTTCTTCATCTCCATAATCCCTTGGTATCCTCAAAATACCAAATCCTCTCCCCTTAAGAGGCTCTCAAGGAAGATTAAATCAAGAGATAAATTCCTCTTTTCTTTTCTTTCATTTTCTTTCCATGTTCCTTTGTTCTCTTTTCTTTCCTAAAATATCCTCATCCAAATGGTATGAAAACTATAGTACCATACATGTAATTTAATTTTTTTTATACTAATATAATAATTCATTATTATTCATCCTTTCCCCTCCTTTTATATGAAAGAAATGAAAACACCGTCCGAGATGTGTTAATTTATCACATTAAAGGATGACAGGTTATCAATTTCTATTATCATATTAAATTATGGTAATGAAACCATTTTTATGGTTGAACTAGACTTTTAAATAATTATTTTATCTTATGTGATGTTCTGGAATACGTTTTCACACATGATGTAAAATAATAATACAAAACAAGTTAATTGTGAGAAAAATCGCCAAATTAATCCAAGAGTTTATCATTAATGTTTTATATAATGATTCACCTTCACTAAAAATAAAAAAAATGAATCCCAAGGAGGAAATTGATTCTATGGATTGGGAGGAATTCAAGAGAATTTTTTTCAATGAAAATTTTCCTTGAACCCTCCATCTCAAGATGTAAATAGAGTTCCTCATACTCAAGTAGAAGGAAGATGAGTTAATCGGGGTGTATGTAGTAAAATTTACAAGGCTTACAAGGTATGTCTATGTATTTATCACCAAAATCAAGGTGGATCACTTGTTTAGAAGACTGAATCTGAGTCTATGAAAAGTGTTGGTGATTCGAGACTTCGACAACTATGGGAAGATTGTTCGTTGTTCCCTTAGTTTGAAATGGAGATTGGAGACTCTCAGTGGTATTGTGGGCCCAGAGAAAAAAAATAATAAAAAGGAATCTAATTTGGGTGGTTCCAAAAATAAATTCCATTATGGAAAGAAGCCTGATCATACCAAGTGTAAAAAATGTGGGAATAAGAATCCTGAGAACTATCTAAAGGGAATAAGAAATTGCTTCAAATGTGGAAAGTTGGGACATCTGGATAAAAACTATTAAAGAGATATGAAATATCTCACTAATGTGGAAGAAGAAAGTAAGGTTCAAATTAACACTCACCCTATAGTTTAATGTTACAATAGAAAGGAGCATGGGCATTATGCAAACAATTTCCCTAAGCCAAGGGTTGTCGGAGGCAATCAACAACAACCTCCAAGAAAACAAGGAAGGGATTATGCTATATCTACTACTAAGGTGGAACCAAATAATGATGTGGTGGCAGGTACACGAGTTATTCATTCAAGAATAGCGAACGTACTATTTTATTTTGGTTCTACACATTATTACATATCTTGCAAGTTTAGTATAACTATTGAAACACCACCTAAAAATTTGGAGGATAATTTATATGTGAGAATAGAGAATTGGGAAATTATTGCATACATGGTTTATAAATCTTCCCCAATTAATGTTTGTGGACTGAACCTCCCAACAAATCTCATCATACTTCCTTTAGTGGAGTTTGACGCTATCTTGGGCATGGATTGACTATGTTTATATAAATCCAACATCAACTTTTGGGAAAGGGAGATCACTCTTAACATCTCGAATCATCCTTCAATTATTTACAAGTTTAAGGAGGAAGATGAATCTTCTTTAGAATCACTATCTCAAGTGTGTATATTAATCCCTTATGAGAAAGCATGTATAACTCAAATGATTAAGACAAATGAGAGAATAATTCTTGAATACATTCCTATAGTGAGGGATTACACCGATGTATTCCCTAAAGAGTTCCCCAGTCTTCCTCCTGGTCAAGAGTTTGAGTTCTCAATTTAACTTATTATTATATCTCTACCTATATAAAATACACCTTATAGAATATCCACCTTAGAGATAGAAGATCTAAAGAAGCAGTTACAGGAGAATCTGGAGAAGGGATTTATATGCTTAAGTGCTTCACCATGGGGTGCACCAGTCCACTTCATCAAGAATAAGTATGGATCGATGCGTCTCTTCATTGATTATCATGAGCTTAATAAAATCATGATATATAACAAGTATCCCCTACCATAGAAATATGTCTTGTTTAATCATCTTCGTGGGGCCAGTTATTTATCTAAGGTGGACCTTCGGTCGTGTTATCACAAATTCAAGGTGTGGAAGGAAGATATTCCCAAGAATTTATTTTGAACGAGGTATGGACATTATGATTTCATAGTGATTCCCTTCAGACTCACTAATGCTCCAACAATTTTCATGGATTTAATGAATATAGTGTTTAGATATTACCTTGAAAATTTTGTGGTAGTCTTTATGGATGATATTCTAATATACTCCAAGAGCAAGGAGGAACATAAGGAGCATTTGAATACTATGTTAAAGACTTTTCTAAGGGATAATATGTATGAAAAGTATAGTAAATGTGAGTTATGGATGGAGGAAGTATCATTCTTGGGCATGTTATCACCAATAAAGGGATATTTTTGGACCCTTCCAAGATAAAGGAAATTGAAGAGTGTCCTAGGAAAATATCTGTAATAGAGATCCGCAGATTTCTAGGTTTATCCAGGTATTATCAATGATCTGTGAAGAACTTATCACGACTTTAAAACCCAATGACCAAGCTGACACAGAAGGGGGTGAAGTTTTTCTGGACTCAAGAATGTGAATACTACTTTGAGGAGTTGAAAAAAAAGCTTATCACTGCACTGGTACTCACACTCCTAACAAGTATAGAACTCTTTGTGGTGTACAGTGATGCTTCAAAGAAGGGATTAGGTTTTTTTCTGTTGCAAAATGATAAAGTGATAGCCTACGTCTCAAGGAAGTTGAAATTCAATGAGCAAAACTATCCTATGCATGATCTTTAGTTGGCGGTTGTGATCTTTGTGTTAAAAAACAGGTGGCATTATCTCTATGGGGAGAAGTGTGAGATATATACTGATCACAAGAGTCTCAAATGTATATTCACAAAAAGAGATTAATGTGTACCAACAAAGATGGATAGAGCTCGTCAAGGATTATGACTGCTCAATCCACTACCATCCCAGTAAGGCAAATAAGGTGGTGGATGCTCTGAGTAGAAAGGATCATGCATATTTATCAATGATGAGAATTAAAAAGCATCCAATATTATTAGATTTACATAGGATGGATATGGGAATCATTAAGGGAGGAATATCATCAATCCTTTCTCAAGTTATTTTTCAACAATCCCTTGTGGAGAAAATAAAGGATGCTAAAAAAATACGAAAATTCAGAAAAGGGTGGAATCCATACAAAATGGTAAATCCTCTTAGTTCATGATTTATGAGGAAGGATTTGTAAGATTTGGGTCACGATTATGTGTACCATCTGATCCATAGATAAAGAAGGATATTCTGAATTATGCACATAACTTAACCTTCTCTATCCACCTAGGGAGCACAAAGATGTATTAAGATCTCCAAAAGAACTTTTGGTGGGACAATATGAAGAAGAATATTGCTGAGTATATATCAAAGTGACTTGTATGACAACAAGTGAAGTCTGAAAGATAGAGGTATAAGGGGATGATGAAACCACTACCCATACCAACATGGAAGTGGGAGAATATCACCATGGACTTTGTCACTAGAATTCCAAGGACATCCAAAGGAAACAATTCTATATGGTTCATTGTGGATCTTCTTACAAAGATAGCTCACTTTATCTCAATTCGAGAGGAATTGTCATTGGATAAAATTTCATGGATATATATCAAAGAGGTGGTAAGGAAAGATGGAGCACCACTATCTATTATATCCAATAGATATCTGAGATCCACCTCAAAGTTATGGAAAATTCTACAACATGATCTAAGAACTGAACTGAACTTTAGTACGGCCTATCATCCTCAAACCAATGGTTAGTCTAAGTGAACTATTCAAACACTATAAGATATGTTGATAGCATGTTCTATGGACTTAAAAGGAGGATGGGAACAACATCTTCCATTGGTCTAATTCTCCTACAACAATAGTTTCCACTCGAGCGTCCGAATGGAACCATATGAATCCCTTTATGGGAAAAGGTTCATAACAATGGTGTGTTGGTATGAATTTGGTGAGCATAATCTACTAGGACCTAAAATGGTCAAAAAATGGTGGAGAAGGAAAAAACTATTCAGTAGCACATCAAGGCCGCCCAAATTTGACAAAAGAGTTATGTAGAAAATCATAGATGAGATCTTGAGTTCAAATTTGGAGACATGGTATTTCTATGCATATCTCTATGGAATATGGTCATGAGGTTTGGGAAAAAATGAAATCTAATTCCCAGGTACATAGGCCGCTTTGAGATTCTTGATCATGTTGGAGTTGTGGCCTATCGACTAGAACTTCCACCTACTATGTCTAAAGTACACGACGTATTTCATGTATCCCTCTTAAGGAAGTATATACCAGATACTTCACATGTACTCTCTTAATAGGTGGTATAGTTAGATAATGTTCTTTCTTATGAGGATCATCCAGTAAAGATCTTGGATCGTAGAGATAAATTTCTATGTAACAAGACTACTCACCTGGTAAAAGTACTATGGAAAAACCATAAGTACGAAGAGTCAACGTGGGAACTGGAGGAGGCAATGAAATAAAGTACCCACACCTGTTTGTGGCTTAGAATGTAAAACAAAATTTCGATGGTGAAATTTCATAAGGGTAAAATAATGTAACGACCCAATGTTTTATCAATGGAAATTCCATTCTTAAAATTATGTCATATAGTCACATTAATTCACAACACAACGAACTACTAAGTGCTATGTGACCTTTTAACATAATATTGTCACTTTTTTTATTTGAATTTTGAAAATCTTACATACATGGTTTCGATCAGTAAGATGTTTGGAGTCCAATAAATCAAACTTAATTTTTGGTGAATAGTAAATAACCCTTATGAATAGTAATATGACCCTAATAAATAGTAAATCATCAAAAATAATAGTAACCTCACCCATGAATGTATAAATAAAATTTAGGCATATTATAAGTGATAATATGACCATAGTAAAAGTATTGGTATTTTTGTAAGTCATAAATAATTAATTATAATTAATTAATTAATTTAAAATAAAATTTATTTTCCTAAAATGTGTTCATAAATTAAAAAATTTATGTCTTCTAGTTTTAAGATAATTTTATAAGACCTTATGTAATTTTTGAAAGTATTATAAAATCAGTCATAGTTTTAAAATCTGTATTTTTCAAGTATATTATGATTTAAATTAAAAATTAAACTAATCATATTTAAAAAATTATTTTTGAAAAATGGATTTCATTTTTGGATTCTAAACATTGAAAAATGTCTGGGGTAATTTTTTGGGATTTTTCTAAAATACTTGATTTTTTAATAAATAGTAAAATACGATAATTTACCGTATATATACATTATAAGCTAAATGGACTATTACTAGAATCATGAACAATGTAATTAACCTTATTTCAAATTTACATGCACTTATTACTATTTTTTCTTATAATCATTACTATTTTTTATCTTATGGAAAAATAATAAACTAATGATTAAAATATTAAGAAAACTCTCCTCCCCTCCACTATAAAAAACCACCCACACTCCCCTCTTCTCTTCACTCCTCTAAAGCCTTGTGAATTCCATAAATTATGCCCCAATATCTCCCCAATCTCCTTTCCCATGTCTATCAGCCCTTTTTATCCTCAAAAATTCCAAATCCTCTTCTATTTAGAGGCTCTCAAGGAAGATTAAATCAAGAGGTAAATTCCCCTTTTCTTTTCTTTCATCTTCTTTTCATGTTCCTTTGTTCTTTTTTCTTTCCTAACTTCAACTCATCCAAATGTTATGAAAACTATAGTAACATACATGAACTATAATTTTTTTATGCTAATGGGATAATTTATTATCTTCTCTCCTTTACCCTCATTTTATACGAAATAAATGAAAACACAGTCTGAGATGTGTTAATTTATCACATTCAAGGACGACGGGTTATCAATTTCTATTACTATCTTCAATTATGGTAATGAAACAATTTTTATGGTTGAACCAGAATCTTAAATATTTATTTTAACTTATTTTATGTTCTTTAATCCTTTTTCACACATGATGTAAAATAATAATACAAAACAAGTTAATTGTTAGAAAAATTGCCAAATTAATCCAAGAGTTTATCATTAATGTTTTATATAATGATTAACCTTAACTCTAAATAATCAAATGAATTTTATATCCATTTAATATTATTTATTTTCACTATTTTCATATAACTTCAACTCTGGACAACCATTTTCATCCTACATGTTTATCCGAACATGAATATAAGTAAACCGAACATGAAACAAGAAGACCCAAACAATGAAATTGAACATCTTAACCCATCAAAAAGTCCATGAATGAACTTAAAAAGGTTATTAAAAATATATTACATGTAATATAGGTTATGTAATTATTAATTAATGAACCTAATTTTATTATTCAGTTCATTTATATCAAGAAAAGAACACAATCCGACTTAAGGTAAACGATCCTCTCTTTCTCACATTTATTCAAGAATCTCCTCCATGTTATGTCCTTATATGTGTAATTAATAATGATGGGATATTATTTATAAACTTATCCATACTTCCCTAATTATTTATAAATTATGATAAATACCTTTATCTCTCATTAATCCTTCCAAAGTACACCTGATACCATGTCGATATTCTGTAAGGGATTCTACCCGAACCTCCATTATTCCTTCGAGTTATTATTACCCCTTTATTACCCAAATGAAATCCTATATTTTTTTATTTTCATATTATAATTTATATTTATATGTAAAAACTCATGTATCAATATCTAATATCCATTCTATTTCGAGGATATACATTATTTTAAGTGGTTCTCTCAATAATTTCTGATAAGCAAACCCATTTTAAGGGAACTTCCCGAATTCATACCCAATTTCAGGTACACTCAACCATATATTTTAAGCAACCATTTATTTTATAAAATCATTGTTTTTATTATTAAAACCTTCTTGTATAAATTATTGTTTTATATAAAATATTATCACATTTTCAATTTTAAATGCTAGTTAGTATTTTCCTTAAAACCGCACTAAAATGTTTTAATGCTAAAATTTCTTAAATACTCTTATTAATTGTTGATAATTCTATTTTACATCACTTACCATGATATATGATTATTTTACCTTGTGAATTTCCATGTATGTTTTAATTCCTTTCTTTCATGGACATTTTTATGATATGCCTATTCATTATGCCTTATGACATGATTATGATACTCATTTCTTTCCATGGATACCATTATGTTTTTTTATGATTGATTATTTATGATTCTTAATGTTGAAAACATATACATGAACATATTAATATAGTTTCACCCATATATTGCTCTAATTTATTGGTTAACTTTTAGTCTCATGAGAAGTTATGTGCAACAGTCTTAGCAGTTAGCCTTGACATGTGCTACCATGTAAAATGGTCTTGGTGGTTAACATTGACTTGTGATCCTATATGTGTAACAAGCCTTGAATCATGATAAAGTCATGAATTATTTTTATTCCACATTACTATAAACTCATGTTAATATAATCCCATTTTTATATGTTATGATTCCATGGGTTCCATGCCTTTTATTTTCATTATTCCATGCCTTCTAACCCATGTGTTAGAGTTTTATTACTATGATTTTTTCCCTTGCTAGGATTTTAGCTCATCCCTTTGTTCATGTGATCCCCAAGGTACCCTTTACAGATGTAAGGGATCAAAGGAAGTTATGATCTCTTTATAAATATTAAATAAAGAACTATTTTTTAGTCCGATGTTTTCAGTTTTATGTACCTAGTCTTCAAAGACACTAGACTTTACGATCCTTGGCTTGTAATTTGATGTTTAACTATTATTAAAATCACATAATGATATATGTAAAATTCTAGGGTTTCTATAATAAGTATATAGTAAACTACATGAAGCTAGCTTGTCCCTCTATCATGGGCTCCTATTTGAGCCTCATTCATTTCACTACTCTTCTAATACAGTTTCTCCTATCTTAGATGACCTCATCCTCCACCCCAGCTAATATGTCCAATATAAATCCAACGAACAAACTGATATGGGGTAGAATATTCCCTGCTGGTGGAATGTATTGGCCCAGTTTCTTCATCGCCAATTATTTTTTGAGGGTTCCTACAAAACCATTATATATGCCTCATCCTTCCACAAGATCAGCACTCCACTAGTGGTCAAAGAAACTGACCATGCATGTGATTAGGCTTTCCACACAAATATAAAACCAATTGATCACTTCCCTAATAGGTTGATCTTATCCCTTGGTTGTTCTCCCTTCCACCACATTGGTGAAAGTTCTCATAACGGTGCTTCCTACTATCTAAGGATAAACCAAAAAATTGCCCAGATGAAACTGTCTTCCCACCACTAGAGACCACTTTCAGGTTCCCCTTATATATGAAAGCTAGATTCACCACCTCATATAAATTATTTAATATTAAAATATTTATCTGGGACTTGATCTTACATATGAGTTCATCTTGAAAACACTTACCCCTAGCTGCCTCTTCTCCTTCCAACCTCAGAACAAAACGTCGTAAGTCGGTGAAGTGTTTGTCATAATCCATCCCTAACATATTCCCCTGGTTAAAATACATAAACTTTTTAGTGACTCATCCTCAGAGATCCTGGAGTCATTGTCTGCTATCAATTACATTGGTATAAGATACAATTATATCATGTCCCAAAGGATCGAACCATTTAGTAGTCTTGAAAAAACATATACATACATGAGTATTGTATTAAAAATGAATAAAATAATTACAAAATAATTTTTTTATTCTTTTTAAATAACTTTGAGGATAAAATTTTTATTCTATCTAGAATATCCCAAAATATCGTTCATAGTACACTTCTTTGATTCCTGGGTAAAGGAAACAAAATATGGGTGATCTAAAATTCTTAGTAAGGGTAAAGTATAGCATAAGAAATAATAAATCAATGATAATAATAATTATGATATGGTAAATAACTGAACTCTCATTCCATATAATAAATAAATTGATAATGAAGTTCATAAAAAATATGGAAAGGTATTAACTAGAAACACATGTCATTCAAATAACTAGATAAATTAATATAAATATTGGAAGGTAAAAAACTAAAACACATGCCATTTAAATAAATAAAAATAAAATTTATCCATAGATATTTCAACAAAAAATATCATGGATGAATAATAACTGAAACTAAATGAGGGAAATGCATTCTTAATGGGCGTCATGTCTAAGGAACATGAAAACCTATACCTTCAAGACCTTTAACATTGTGGTTTAAAACTATTATGATTTTCACAACTAATTTATCCCATGAGAACCTTTTGATGAATCAAGGAGCTATATAAAGTCCCAACTCCACCCATCATTTCCTATCTAAATCATTCCTCATATAGAATAGTTGAAATAAATAATACTCCTTATTAAATATCCATATTGAATAAAGAATACAAAATTATAAATATTTTCCCAAATAATCAAATAAATTTAAAAGTAGACACCTATGTAACATTGTGAACAGTTTAGGGAATATTAATATCCATGGTAAATGAAATGGATAATTTAGGGTAAATTCAATGTTTAATGATCATAGGAGATTGAATATTTTAATGGGAAAAAAAGAAACAAGGAAGTGAATATGAATACTATCCTCGTCCAAATCAATTATAAACCATATAGAGTATTATTAAGGATGATATCAACACAACATTTCCCATGTAGAGTAAAATAAAGGGTTGTTGTCATTGATGAAATAGAATAATAACTTTAAAAATGTTGTTGATGTGAATAGCCTTTATTTTGAAAAACCTTTTAAAAAACCATTTATTTGAAAATAAATTTTAGAAAAATTTTCATTAAAAATTAACCTTTTAAACATAAAAAGTAATCTTCATAGGAATTATGTTGGGTAAATCAATACAAGTCATAAGAGAACATTCCTTTCTCACGGTAAAAAGGTTAGAAAAATGCCTAGTTTGGAAAGCGATAAGAAGATTCTATTGAAAAAATTGGTAAAATACAAAAAAGGTTAAAACTTTATTTACCAAATCAATTTAAAAAACATTTGTTAAAACATTTTAATAAAACTT
Source organism: Viscum album (assembly GCA_963277665.1). NCBI lineage: Eukaryota > Viridiplantae > Streptophyta > Magnoliopsida > Santalales > Viscaceae > Viscum > Viscum album. Next base: position 972,359,955 of record OY728140.1, on the reverse strand, counting down.
GGTTTTTAGAAGAAAATTGGTTCTCCAACTAAAGAGAGAAATAAAGTCGTGTTTTTTTTTAAATATTTTTTAAAACACCTTGAGTACCAAGGAGTGGAAAATGGTAATAATAATTGAAATAATTAATTAATAACTAGATGATAGGATAATTAAAGGTTTTATTGAACAATTTTTATATAATTTCTTCTATTGGAAATACCATTGAAAGATCATTAAATCTATTATTGAAAAAAATAATATTTAAACATTCAAAAGTGTCCCATACCACTTTGAAACATTTTAAATCATAAACCTCGTGAAGGAATAATATTAAATGAAAGTATTAAATACCATTAAAATAAATGAATTCATTACATAATATATAAAAATGGGCAGTAGATACACCACATAAAATAAGTGGTGAACATGACATTTATCTCACAAAAGAAAAACATGAGATGAAAATCCCTTACCATGAATTTCCATTCGAGTGAATTACCATTAAATTCATGTATAATAAAAAATAATAATTATATAATTTATTTAGAAAAATTATCATTTTTATCAATACTTTTATTTCACCTATTATCATGTTGTGTACAACTACTTAAACAATTAAGTTTACATTGGGTGTTTTGACCAAATTCGGTTTATGTGTCAAAAATAACTTTGGCAGGTTACCTATAGTAAAAGGCTTCATTACATAAAATATATAGAATAATAATAATGAAATTATTATCATATTTTTAAATCAATTATAATTTTAAAATAAATCATAAAATATGGTTATGAAAAATGAACTGTCATTACAATCATGTACACAGTAGGTCGTATGTGCGCATGAGTAATGTTCCCATTTTTTAATGATCATTGTGGAAAGAAGGTAAGTAACTTCAATATTTATGGAATTATAATTATATCATAAATAAAATATTATTTAATTATATATACTTATATATGGAATTATTGTGATTTAAAAGGAATCACATCGTGTCGAGGAGGTGGTAGTCCA